>OY997268.1:497505074-498755074 GCA_963921465.1 Triticum timopheevii
ATAGCGGAACCTGGATGCTTATATTGGCTCCTACATATTCTACGAAGATCTTTATCAGTCAAACCGCATAACAACATACGTTGTTCCCTTTGTCATCGATATGTTACTTGCCCGAGATTCGATCGTCGGTATCTCAATACCTAGTTCAATCTCATTACCGGCAAGTCTCTTTACTTGTTACATAATGCATCATCCCGTAACTAACTCATTAGCTACATTGCTTGCAAGGCTTATAGTGATGTGCATTACTGAGAGGGCCCAGAGATACCTCTCCACCAATCGGAGTGACAAATCCTAATCTCAAAATACGTCAACTCAACAAGTACCTGCGGAGACACCTGTAGAGCACCATTATAATCACCCAGTTACGTTGTGATGTCTGGTAGCACACAAAGTGTTCCTCCGGTAAACGGGAGTTACATAATCTCATAGTCATAGGAACATGTATAAGTCATGGAGAAAGCAATAGCAACATACTAAACGATCAAGTGCTAAGCTAACGGAATGGGTCAAGTCAATCACATCATTCTCCTAATGATGTGATCCCATTAATCAAATGACAACTCATGTCTATGGTTAGGAAACTTAACCATCTTTGATTCACGAGCTAGTCAAGTAGGGCATACTAGTGACACTCTGTTTGTCTATGTATTCACACATGTATTATGTTTCCGGGTAATACAATTCTAGCATGAATAATAAACATTTATCATGATATGAGGAAATAAATAATAACTTTATTATTGCCTCTAGGGCATATTTCCTTCACTTCCATCGGATAAACCAACTAGCATCAAAGACAAGGAGTAATCGACACTACTAGCAACCCATAGGTACCAATCTGAGGTTTTGAGACAAAGATCGGATACAGGAGATTAACTAGGGTTTGAGAGGAGATGGTGCTGGTGAAGATGTTGATGAAGATTGCCCCCTTTCGATGATAGGAACGATGGTGATGATGATGGCGATGATTTCCCCCTGCCGGAGGGAAGTTTCGTCGGCAGAACAGCTCCACCGGAGCCCTAGATTGGTTCCGCCAAGGTTCCGCCTCGAGATGGCGGTGCTTCCTCCTGAAAGCTTCCTTATGAATTTTTTTTCCAGGGCAAAAGACACCATATAGCAGAAGATGGGTATCGGGGGCCTGTCAGGTGGCCCATGAGGTAGGGGCGCGCCCAGGGGGTAGGCGCGCCCTCCACCCTCGTGGATGGTGGGTGGCCCCCTGTGGTGCTTTCTTCGCCCAATATTAAAAATTCCGAATCTGACTTTCATGGAGTTTCAGGACTTTTGGAGTTGGGTAGAATAGGTCTCTAATATTTGCTCCTTTTCCATCCCAGAATTATAGTTGTCGGCATTCTCCCTCTTCATGTAAACCTTGTAATATAAGAGAGAAAAGGCATAAGTATTGTGACAAAATGTGTAGTAACAGCCCATAATGCAATAAATTATTAATATAAAATCATGATGCAAAATGGATGTATCATCAAGCCAGTGACAATGGAGATCATGACGGTGCTTTGGAGATGGAGATCAAAGGCACAAGATGATGATGGCCATATCATGTCACATATTTTGATTGCATGTGATGTTTATCTTTTATGCATCTTATTTTGCTTAGTACGGTGGTAGCATTATAAGATAATCCCTCGCTACATTTCAAGGTATAAGTGTTCTCCATGAGTATGCACCATTGCTACAGTTCATCATGCCGAGACACCACGTGATGATCGGGTGTGATAAGCTGTATGTTCACATACAAAGGGTGCAAGCCAGTTTTGCACGTGCAGAATACTCGGGTTAAACTTGACGAGCCTAGCATATGCAGATATGGCCTCGGAACACTGAGACCGAAAGGTCAAACGTGAATCATATAGTAGATATGATCAACATAGAGATGTTCACCATTGAAAACTACTCCATCTCACGTGATGATCGGACATGGTTTAGTTGATATGGATCACATGATCATTTAGATGACTAGAGGGATGTCTATCTAAGTGGGAGTTATTTAGTAATATGATTAATTGAACTTTAAGTTATTGATGACCCACAAGTGAAGGGGATCAATCGTAGTCCTTCCGATAAGTAAGAGTGTTGAACCCAACGAGGAGCAGAAGGAAATGATAAGCGGTTTTCGGTAAGGTTTTCTCTGCAAGCACTGAAATTGTAGGTGATAGATAGTTTTGTGATAAGATAAATAGTAATGAGTAACAAGTAAATAAAGTAAATAAAGTGCAGCAAGGTGTCCCAATCCTTTATGTAGCAAAGGATAAGCCTGGACAATTTCTAATAATGAGAAAGGAGCTCCCGAGGACACATGGGAATTATCGTCAAGCTAGTTTTCATCACGTTCATATGATTCGCGTTCGGTACTTTGATAATTTGATATGTGGGTGGACCGGTACTTGGGTACTTCCCTTACTTGGACAAGCATCCCACTTATGATTAACCCCTATTGCAAGCATCCGCAACTACAAAAGAAGTATTAAGGTAAACTTAACCACAACATTAAACATATGGATCCATATCAGCCCCTAACGAAGCAACACATAAACTAGGGTTTAAGCTTCTGTCACTCTAGCAACCCATCATCTACTTATTACTTCCCCATGCCTTCCTCTAGGCCAAAATAATGGTGAAGTGTCATGTAGTCGACGTTCACATAACACCACTAGAGGAAAAGACAACATACATCTCAACAAAATATCGAACGAATACCAAATTCACATGACTACTAATAGCAAGAGTTCACCCATGTCCTCAGGAACAAACGTAACTACTCACGAAGCATATTCATGTTCATAATCAGAGGAGTAATAATATGCATAAAGGATCTGAACATATGATCTTCCACCAAGTAAACCAATTAGTATAAACTATAAGGAGTAATCAACACTACTAGCAACCCACAGGTACCAATTTGTGGTTTTGATACAAGATTGGATACAAGAGATGAACTAGGGTTTTGAGAGGAGATGGTGCTGGTGAAGATGTTGATGGAGATTGACCCCCTCCCGATGAGAGGATCGTTGGTGATGACGTTGGTGATGATTTCCCCCTCCCGGAGGGAAGTGTCCCTGGCAGAATAGCTCTGTCGGAGCCCTAGATTGATTCTGCCAAGGTTCCGCCTTGTGGCGGTGGAGTTTCATCCCGTAAGCTTGCCCACGATTTTTTCCAGGGTAAAAGCGATGATATAGCAGAAGATGGACATCGGAGGCCCACCAGGGGGCCCAGGAGATAGGGGGCGCGCCCTATAGGGGGGCGCCCTCCTGTCTCCTGGACAGGGTGTGGGCCCCCTGGTGTATTTCTTTCGCTCAAAAATTCTTATTAAATCCAAAAACTTGTTTCGTGGAGTTTCAGGACTTTTGGAGCTGTGCAGAATAGGTTTCCAATGTTTGCTCCTTTTTCAGCCAGATTTCCAACTGTCGGCATTCCCCTTCTTCATGGTAAACCTTGTAAAATAAGAGAGAATAGCCATAAGTATTGAGATATAATGTGTAATAACAGCCCATAATGCAATAAATATTGATATAAAAGCATGATGCAAAATGGACGTATCAACTCCCCCAAGCTTAGACCTCGCTTGTCCTCAAGCGGAAGCCAAAATCGAAAAATATGTCCACATGTTTAGAGATAGAGGTGTCGATAAAAATAAAATATGGACATGAGGGCATCATGATCATTCTTATAACAGGACATATATAGATTTTATCATATGATTTCTTATGATCAAGTAACAATCAATTCACAATGTCAAGTATGGTTCAAAAACTTCATTGGGAACTAACAAACTATAATCTCAGTCATTGAAGCAATTGCAATTTATCATAACATCAGAAAGAGTCAACAATAGAGCCTTTCAGCAAGCTCACATACTCAACTATCTCGTAGTCTTCTACAATTGCTAACACTCACGCAGTACTTGTGGTTATGGAGTTTCAGCCGGACACTGAGAAAGATAGGGGCTTATTGTGTTGCCTCCCAACGTATTCACCTTTAGGTGATGTCAACAATAATAGCCCATGCTAACTTACATCCAATTGGATATATATATATATATATATATATATATATATATATATATATATATATATATATATATATATATCATGATCTTTCAAACACGAGGAGCTTGCCAAAGGATAAAATGGAAAAGGGAAAGGCGAGGATCACCTCGACTCAAGCATAAAGTAAAAACATAAAGTAAAAGATAGGCCCTTCGCTAGAGGGAAGCAGAGGTTGTCATGTGCGTTTAGGGTTGATGCAATCTTAATGCAAAAGAACGTCACTTTATATTGCCCCCTATATGTGGACCTTTATTATGCAGTCCGTCGCTTTCATTACTTCCACAACAAGTTCATACAAAGCTTATTTTCTCTGCACTAATAAGTCATACATATTTAGATAGCAACTTTTATTGCTTGCAACATGACAACTTACTTGAAGGATCTTACTCAATCCATATGTAGGTATGGTGGACTCTCATGGCGAAACTGGGTTTAAGGATATTTGGAAGCACAAGTAGTATCTCTACTTGGTGCAAGGAGTTTGGCTAGCATGAGGGGAAAGGCAAGCTCAACATGTTTGGAAGGTCAATGACAATATACTTTAACTGAGATGTCGAAAAACATAAACTATTACGTTGTCTTCCTTGTCCAACGTCAACTCTTTTAGCATGTCATACTTAATGAGTGCTCCCAATTATAAAAGGTGTCCAAGATAATATATTTATATGTGAACCCCTTTTTCCTTATCACTTCCTATTAATTGCAACGATGTCCAAAACTACGTTCATCAACTCTCAACAATTTTTATGCCTCATACTTTCTATGTGTGAAGTTATCAATATCCATAAGATCAATATGAACTCTTTTGTTCTTTCTACTTTCCCAAGATCATAGCAACATAGCAAAGCCCTTGACTCAACACTAATCTTTATTATAGATAGCTCCCGGACTCGATTACAAAAAGAGATCACAAAGCAAAACTCAAACTACTTGATATCAAAACTTCAATCTAGTAGATCAAGATACTATTAAAAGGATCGAACTAAATAAAATGGTAAAGATAGGAGTGTGATGGTGATACAATACCGAGGCACCTCCCCCAAGCTTGGCAGTCACCAAGGGGAGAGCCCATACCCATGTGATTATGTCCTCGGAGGTGGTGAAGTAGGAGTTTTTGATGATGTAGGCTTGTCGTCCGTCTTCCAAGGCATAGGCTCTCCATCATAGAAAGATGATCGAGTCTCCGGGATCCTAAAATCTGCAGCCAAACTCATCCTCTTGAATCTATATTCATACTCACAGTTCTGGTTTTGCAGGTCATAGATCTGGGCTTGGAGGTGCTCGATTTTCTCTTGAAGCTTGAAGATGGTCTCCCCAATGACTTTGGCATCTAGCTTGTGGTTGTTGGTGAACTCCGTGATCATCATCTGGTTGGCATTGAGTCCATGCTCCACCATCCCTTGACACTTGAAAACTTCCTACTCCACGGCTTCGAGCTTTGTCTCCACGCTCCCGGTACGCCTTGGTCCCTCCACATCGTGGACGTGCAGCACCCCCTCACGCATCTCAATGGTTTGAGGGTGTTGCAGCACCTCCGCGAGATAGGGGTTGATAACCCTCTTGAAAAACTTGTCCTTGGGAGCGCTTGGAGATGCCATGATGCTCTAGATCTGAAACTGAAACAGCTCGAAATGAAAACAAAGGATATTTGCATGATATGGTGGTCAAAACCTTCGGGAGTATATATAATGAATTTTTACCGACCAAAATACGTAATGTGCAAGAAAACAGAGTCCGGGAGGCACACGAGGTGCCCACGAGACAGGGGGGCGCGCCCTCCACTCTCGTAGGAGCCTCGTGTCCCTTTTGGACTACTTCTTTCTTCCTAAAATTCTTAAATATTCCAAAACTGATAAAAAATGCCATTGGAGTTGTTTTGGAGTCGGTTTACTTACTGTACCACATACCTATACCTTTTCGGAGTCTGGAACGTTCTGGAAAGTGTCCCTTATGTATTCTTGGGGTTACGGTTTCAATAATATTAGTTTCAACATTGATAGGATTACCTGAAATATAATGTTTAATTCTTTGACCGTTTACCACCCTTGGACTTGTGCCTTCGAAGTTGTTGATTTTTATAGCACCAGAATGATAGACCTCCTCGATAACGTAGGGACCTTCCCATTTTGAGAGAAATTTTCCTGCAAAAAATCTTAAACGAGAGTTGAATAATAAAACATAATCTCCTACATTAAACTCACGCTTTTGTATCCTTTTGTCATGTCAGCGTTTGACTTTTTCTTTGAATAGCTTGGCATTCTCATATGCTTGGGTTCTCCATTCATCAAGTGAGCTAATATCAAACAACCTCTTCTCACCGGCAAGTTTGAATTCATAATTGAGCTCTTTGATAGCCCAATATGCCTTATGTTCAAGTTCAAGAGGTAAATGACACGCTTTTCCATAAACCATCTTATATGGAGACATACCCATAGGATTTTTTTATGCAGTTCTATAGGCCCATAATGCATCATCAAGTTTATTGGACCAATTCTTTCTAGATCTATTCACGGTCTTTTGCAAAATTAATTTGAGCTCTCTATTGCTCAACTCTAATTGACCACTAGACTGCGGATGATAAGGAGATGCGATTCTATGATTGACATCATACTTAGCAAGCATCTTACGGAAAGCACCATGAATAAAATGTGAACCACCATCAGTCATAAGATATCTAGGGACTCCAAACCTCGGAAAAATAACTTCTTTAAGCATTTTAATAGAAGTGTTATGATCAACACTACTAGTTGGAATAGCTTCTACCCACTTAGTAACGTAATCAACACCAACTAAAATATGTGTATAACCATTAGAGGCAGGAAAAGGTCCCATATAATCGAAGCCCCAAACATCAAACGGTTCAATAACAAGAGAATAAGTCATAGGCATTTCTTGACGTCTACTAATGTTACCTATTCTTTGACATTCATCACAAGATAAGACAAACTTACGAGCATCTTTGAAGAGAGTAGGCCAATAAAAACAAGATTGTAGTACCTTGTGTGCAGTTCTATCTCCAGCGTGGTGTCCTCCATAGGATTCAGAGTGACACTTACGTAGAATCTGTTCCTGTTCATGCTCAGGCACACAATGTCTAATAACACCATCTACTCCTTCTTTATAAAGGTGTGGATCATCCCAGAAGTAATGTCTTAAATAATAAAAGAACTTTTTCTTTTGCTGGTGTGTGAAACTAGGCGGTATAAATTTAGCAACGACGTAATTAGCATAATCAGCATACCAAGGAGCAGTACGAGAAGCATTGACGACCGCTAATTGTTCATCAGGAAAGCTATCATTAATAGGCAGTGGGTCATCAAGAACATTCTCTAACCTAGACAAGTTATCTGCAACGGGGTTCTCAGCTCCCTTTCTATCAATAATATGCAAGTCAAATTCTTGGAGCAAGAGAACCCATCTAATGAGTCTAGGCTTAGCATCTTTCTTTTCCATAAGATATTTAATAGCAGCATGATCAGTGTGAATAGTAACTTTAGAATCAACAATATAAGGTCTAAACTTATCACATGCAAACACAACTGCTAAGAACTCTTTTTCAGTAGTAGCATAATTTCTCTGGGCAGTGTCAAGAGTCCTACTAGCATACTGGATAACATTCAATTTCTTATCAACTCTTTGCCCTAGAACAGCACCTACAGCATAATCACTAGCATCGCACATAATTTCAAAAGGTAAATTCCAATCAGGTGGCTGAACAATAGGTGCAGTGATCAAAGCTTTCTTAAGTGTTTCAAATGCTTCTACACAATCATCATCAAAGACAAAAGGAATATATTTTTGCAATAAATTAGTCAGAGGCCTAGAGATTTTAGAAAAGTCCTTAACGAACCTCCTATAAAAACCGGCGTGACCAAGGAAACTTCTTATACCTTATATGTCCTTGGGACACGGCATCTTTTCAATAGCATCAACTTTGGCTTTATCAACTTCAATACCTCTCTCGGAGATCTTGTTCCCCAAGACAATGCCTTCATTAACCATAAAGTGACACTTTTCCCAATTCAGGACAAGACTAGTGTCTTCGCATCTCTGCAAAACTCGATCAAGGTTGCTCAAACAATCATCAAAGGAGGGTCCATAAACGGAGAAATCATCCATGAATACCTCACAAATCTTTTCACAAAAATCAAATAATATAGCCATCATGCATCTTTGAAAGGTAGCAGGTGCATTAAATAAACCAAAAGGCATACGTCTATAAGCAAAAGTACCAAAAGGGCAAGTAAAAGTAGTATTAGATTGATCCTTCGCTGACACAGGTATTTGAGAGAAACCAGAATAACCATCTAGAAAGCAGAAATGTGTGTGTTTGGATAGTCTTTCTAGCATTTGATCAATAAAAGGTAAAGGGTAATGATCTTTCTTAGTAGCTTTATTTAACTTACGGAAATCAATTACCATCCTATAACCTGTAATAATTCTTTGCAGGATCAATTCATCTTTATCATTAGGAACAACGGTAATACCTCCCTTTTTAGGAACACAATGAACAGGGCTTACCCATTCACTATCAGCAAGGATAAATAATACCTGCCTCAAGGAGCTTTAGTATCTCCTTCCTTACCACTTCCTTCATCTTGGGATTTAATCGTCTTTGAGGATCTCTAACTGGTTTGGCATCGTCCTCCAATGTAATTTTGTGTTTGCATAACGTGGGACTGACGCCCTTAAGATCATCCAGAGTATATCCAATAGCAGCTCGGTGCTTCTTTAGAGTTTTCAATATTCTTTCTTCTTCTTGCTCTGAAAGGTTAGCACTAATAATAACAGGATATATTTTCTTTTCATCAAGATAAGCATACTTAAGATTATCAGGTAATGGTTTAAGTTCAAACACGGGATCACCCTTGGGTGGAAGGGGATCCCCAAGAATTTCAACGGGAAGGTTATGTTTCAGCATAGGTTCATGTTTAAGGAACACTTCATCTATTTCCTCCCTTTCCGTCATAAACATATCGTTTTCATGGTCTAGCAAATATTATTCTAATGGATCAGTTGGAGGAACAGCAATGGAAGCAAGACCAATAATCTCATCCTTACTAGGTGGTTCCCTATCACGAGGTTGTCTACTAAACTTAGAGAAATTAAACTCATGAGACATACCATCTATGCCAACAGTGACAATATTCTTTTCACAATTAGCACTAGCTGTATTCAAGAAGGGTCTACCAAAAATAATGGGACAAAAATCATCTTGTGGGGAACCAAGAACAAGAAAATCAGCAGGGTATTTAACCTTCCCACACAAAACTTCAACATCTCTAACTGTAACATCCCAAATTTTCAATTTGGAATGTTATACATAGATCATCGTTGCATATCATATTTTGTTGCATTGTTGGCTCGATCCTAGAAATCCTACGCAACTCAAGGAACCCCCGAGAGAGTTGGGGATTTCGTTATTTTCTTATTTGGGGTTTTCTCAAATTTTGAAAATAGGATCATTCATTTTATTTATTTTATCTTCAATTATTTCTACTACCAAAAATTTCAGAGAGGGAATAAAATGACTTTCCCAAAATAAAGAAATAATGAAGATTTAATAAAAAATCAAATAAGATATATTTTGGAGTTTTTCGCTTTTTATTTGAATTTAGGAAAAAATGCGCGTTTTTCAAAATTGCATTTAGGCCCCAAATAAATGTTCATCTTGTCCGGCTTGATTTTAGAAGCCGGGGAAAATTTATTTCGGGATTTTTGGAGTCCATTTAGTATTTCTTTTTCTTTTTCTTCTGCGCGGAATTATATAAAAAAACACGAACCGCCTCTGGGCCGTGCCCGAGCGGGATTCCGCTCGGGCGCACTATATAAACTGCCACCCCGGCGCCCCCCAGGCCCAGCCGCCCCGCCGCCGCCAGCCGCCGCCGCCGGAGCCTCGCCGGACTTCGCCACCGCCGCCGCCGAGGTTCGTCGCCGCCTCGATCCGCGTGCCGCCGTTTTTTTATAAAAACCGAGCAGGTTTTTCTTCGGGTTTTTTACGGTTTTTCGTTAGATCGGTTTTTATTTTTTGGTTCAGTTTAATTAACGAGCGTTCGCTCGTTCTTTCGTCTTAACGAACGTGTTCGTCAGATTAGTTTAGTTAACGAACGTTCGTCGTTTTTCTTTTTCTCGGATTTAATCCGCGATTTTTCTGATCGCGATTCCTGATCCGATTTTCGTTTTAGTATAACTTTTCGCTCGTTTATTGGAATCAGGCGATTCAAGCGCCTGGAGTTTCGTCTCTAAACCCTCTTTCCGAATAATCTACTTAAACAAGTTTTTGCTTCTGTAAAATTTGACTTAGATCCAGATTAGTAAAACAAAGCTGTTTTCTTTCGCCGTTTGACTTTCGTTGCTTTGTTTGATTTGTTTCTTTTTGCAAACCGGAGTTCTTAAGTTGAACATTCTGGTTAGATCTTTTATTCGAGTTTTACCTGTGCATTAGATGAGTACTTATTGTATGCTTGTTTGTTTGTCTGCGATAGAATACCCGGAGTCATCTAGGTTTCGCGGATCATCAGCAAGGCAAGTAACACTTTGATCATACCTTTTTCTACTACCCAGTTTTATGCATTAGATCAATCTCAAACATTGCATGATTAGGATCTAATTAAATTGTGGGATGGGAAGTAGATGAGGTAGTACCTATTACCTATTTTATTATCAAACCTTTGGGAGTTACTTCTACGTTTGCTAATTATGCCATGCTATGCTAGTAGACGTGGATTGGGTGAGTGAATTTCCATGACAGATGTGAAATTGTTAATTAATGGTTTATTTAAGGTGGCAACTTAAACACACATTTGGGTGGATTGAGGCACATGGTTTCTATCAGGACTTGCCTGTATTTCTTCGGACCGCCACCCAGGCTCAAAGGGATCATGAGATTATTCAAACTAGAAACTTCCGTGTGCAGCCACATGCTATTATGGGCTCTAGCATAGTTGACTAAGTTGTGCGAACTCTTACGGGGTGGACTAGCAGATGTAGGGGATGAAGGTTGGTACGGTCTACCCCTTATGTAAGGTGCAAGTGCTTCTGAAAGACTATGTCTCGGTCATCCGTTTCTCAAACACCATGTAGTGCGAGAAACCAAACGGAGGCGATCAAGTCATGTGGGGAAAAGTGCGCAAACCTCTGCAGAGTGTATAAACTAATCATGGTTAGCCGTGTCCCCGGTTATGGACATTTTGAGTATCTAGTACCTGGATATCATGCGAATCTCATCATGTTACTTCTATTTTAATATTGTTGGGTTATTAATGAGTACTTTTAATTGGGATTGAGAATGCTGTCAACCATTCTCAATGTTTAACAACCACCATGATAGTTAAATAAATTTATTCCTTTGCAGTAGGGAAAAATTGGCTTTATGCAAAACTGTAACCATAGAGCTTTTCACCAGCCATATATGCATGTAGTATAGCTTATTCCATTATTATTCTCTATGTGTTACATTGCCAGCATATTCCATGTGCTGACCCGTTTTCGGGCTGCAACGTTTCATGTTGCAGACTTTTCAGACGACGAGTAAGATGCTTTTAGGTCGTGGTTCTATACTCAGTGATGCCGCTGGAGTTGATGGACTCACTTATCTTCCAAGCCTTCCGCTGTTATCGTTTTTAGATGGCCTTAAGCCATATTTATTTCAATAAGCTCTCTTTTGAGACATTCGATGTAATAAGTGTGTGATTGCTACTCTGTTATAAATCCTCCAAGTACTGTGTGGTGTCAGCATTACTGATCCAGGGATGACACTGAGCACAGAGATCATACTGTTTGAGGTCTGGTCGCTACAAAGGTGGTATCAGAACACACGCTGACTGTAGGACACGGCCACTAAGCTTAAACCCTAGATCACTACTCTTTCTTCTCATTTCTGACTCCTCATCTTTTCTATTCTTTAGGATGGCGGATGCAAGGATCAAGTTCACCCAACCAGATGAAAACTCCCCTTTTGGATATCACTTGAAGGAAGCCACTAGATACCTGAACATAGGAGTACCAAGTTTCACCGGGACTTTCAATGCCACTTTACCCGAAGAGGAGCGCTGGAGGATTCAAGTCTACATTCCAGGAAGGACATTTGCACCAGTCACGGAGCCAATAGAGTTTACCTTTGATGTACCAACATGGAGCCTAGGAAAGAGCATGGCAGCTCACATTGCCATGGGACGAATTGGAGAAGTTTACCACAACGACCTCAAGAATACTATCTACCAGATTTGTGGGCGCCGAGATGAGCATTGGGAGATGATCACCACCAGGAAGGACAGATCAATCGCAGCTTATATTCAGGAGTTAAACCAACACATCCGACGCCAGGAGAATCAGATGTGCGCAGATATGGAGGAGCTACAGAAGGCTATGACCAAGATCAAGGAGCTAGAAGAAGAACTCAAGGCTACACGTAAGGACTATATGGAAGAAATTGTCGCTCTAGTAAGACAGAACGGTGACCTTAAGGAGAAGATTGGAGTATTCATGGGAGGATCAGCACCCAGAGGAGAAGAAGATGAACCTACTTCTCTAGATAATTATATCATCATCGACGACACCGACTCGGATCCCGACGAGCGATGATGACTATGTTGATGAAGCTGGAGCAGATATCATGGAATCTGCATCGGAGCAGTTTTTCTAGTTGACCACCATAACAGTAGTAGAATTTTCCACCATTTAATTAGTTTTAGTCCAAGCACTTTTGTAACGATAGTTAGACCGTTGTATGCCCTTGTTTGAATTGATTGGAATTATATTGTGTGTTTTTGTCTCATGTGCATATGGGTAGTGTTATCTCACTAGACCTCATTCTATTCTTAACTCTCCTCTCCCCTTTAAACCCTCAGATGCCTCCGAGACGCGACCCCGAGTTTGTTTTCCCGCCAGAGATCACTCAGTTGATTCAGCAGCAGAATACCTTGATTCAAACATTGGTACAGAACCAAGGCAACAACAACAACAACAACAACAACCCACCACCACCACCTGTTGACCATCTGGCACATTTCTTAAGGTTGAGTCCGCCGGTGTTTTCTAGTAGCACCGAGCCGATAGTAGCAGATGATTGGCTCCGTAAGATAGGGAGGGAGTTGACCACAGCAGGATGCACAGATGGAGAAAAGGTGAAGTTTGCCGCACATCAGCTTGACGGACCCGCAGCAGCATGGTGGGAGAATTTTACAGCCACTTACCCTGTAGACACTGTCACATGGAATCAGTTTCAGCAAGCTTTCCATACTGCCCATGTTTTAGCAGGAGCTATGGACATGAAGAAGCATGAGTTTCGCAACTTACGCCAAGGAGGACGGACAGTTGGCTAGTATGTGGATGATTTTAGTAAGCTAGCACGTTATGCCTCAGATGACGTTGCTACTGATGCAGCTAAGCAGGAGAAGTTTCTAGAAGGACTGAATGATGAGCTGAGCATGCAGTTGATGGTAGCCAGTTTCAATAACTACCAGGAGTTAGTAGATCGTGCTCTTATGATTGAGGGGAAGCAGCAACGAATTGACAATCGTAAGAGGAAGTATGCACAGGGGAAGTACAATTCTGGAGCTCAGCAGAAACCACGCTTTACCCCAAAGTCAGGAGGACACTTTCAGCGTACTCATGGAGGAGGCAGCTCGCACAATCACAATGGCACAAAGAATGGAAACGGGAATGGAGGAAGCAATGGACAAAGCCGCACCAACCCGTCAACACCATCCAAGGCAGACCTGAGCCATATCACTTGTTATAAGTGCCGTAAGACGGGGCATTATGCAAATGATTGTCCCGAAGCCCAAAATGGAAATGGCAATGGAAGCTCAGGAAAGAAGCCGAACCCTTTCAACAGGGGGCAAGTGAACCACGTTGCCGTGGAGGAGGTTGAAGCTCAGCCAGACGCAGTAATAGGTAAGTTTTTGGTTAAGACATTTACTACAGTTGTTCTTTTTGATACTGGTGCATCGCATTCATACATATCAAGGGGATTTGTGGATAAATATAAACTACCGACCCAAGCACTTAGGTCACCCATGCTAGTAACCTCACCCGGAGCAGAGTATACGGCTAGTATATGGTGTGATCGACTGCCATTAAGGATTGGACACCATGTATTTCCCTCGGACCTAATAGTTTTGGAATTGCAAGGTTTGGATGTGATATTAGGCATGGATTGGTTATCAAAGTATGGAGGGAATATAGATTGCGCCAGTAAGTCGATTTTGCTTACCACCCCTGAAGGAAGAAGAATCAAGTATGTATCACGGCATGAGCCGAGGAGAGCACATGTAAATTCCTTATCAGGAGTTGTGCAGGAGAAAGTACCAGTGGTAAGGGATTTCCCCAATGTATTTCCAGAAGAGTTGCCAGGCATGCCACCGAATAGAGACATTGAGTTCCTAATTGAACTACTGCCAGGCATTGGGCCTATATCCAAGAGACCGTACAGGATGCCAGCCCAAGATTTGGAGGAAATCAAGAAGCAGATTAAGGAGTTGTTGGACAAAGGTTTTATTCGCCCAAGTTCTTCGCCTTGGGGATCGCCAGTACTTCTAGTGGAGAAGAAGGATGGATCGTTAAGAATGGTTGTTGATTATCGCGGATTGAATGAAGTAACAATCAAGAACAAGTACCCACTACCAATGATCAATGATCTGTTTGATCGGTTGCAAGGAGATAAGGTGTTTTCCAAGATCGATTTGCGATCAGGGTACCATCAGTTGAAGATTCGGGAGCAAGATATACCGAAGACGGCTTTTACCACCAGGTATGGGATGTATGAGTATACCGTTATGTCATTTGGTCTGACTAACGCCCCAGCCTATTTTATGAACATGATGAACAAGGTGTTTATGGAGTTTTTGGATAAGTTCGTCGTGGTGTTCATTGATGATATTTTGGTGTACTCGAAGAATGAAGAGGAACATAAGGAGCACTTGCGTTTGGTACTCGAGAAGCTCAGAGAACATCAGCTTTACGCCAAGTTCAGCAAGTGTGAGTTTTGGTTGAAGGAAGTTGGATTTCTCGGACATGTTATATCCAGAGAAGGTATCGCAGTAGAACCCACTAAATTTGTCACTGTGACTAACTGGGAAGCACCAACAATAGTTGGAGAGATCAGGAGTTTCCTTGGACTCGCAGGATACTACCGGAGGTTCATTGAAAATTTCTCGAAGATTGCGAAACCTATGACCGAATTGCTAAAGAAGGATACTAAGTTCATTTGGACTGAGGAGTGTGAGGCTAGTTTCCAAGAGTTGAAGAAACGTTTGGTTACCTCACCAGTATTAATTCTGCCAGATCAGACTAAGGATTATGAAGTATATTGCAACGCTTCACGTCGAGGACTCAGAGCACTGCTTATGCAGGAGGGAAGAGTTGTTTTGTATGCTTCACAACAACTTAAGCCTCATGAGTTGAACTATGCTACTCATGATTTGGAGTTAGCAGCCGTGGTGCACGCACTGAAAACGTGGAGACATTTTCTCATTAGAAACCATTGCGAGGTGTACACGGATCACAAGAGTTTGAAGTACATCTTCACACAGAAGGAGTTAAATCTCAGGCAGAAGAGATGGTTGGAGCTTATTAAGGATTATGATATGAGATTGCATTATCACCCCGGGAAGGCTAAGGTTGTAGCAGACGCGTTGAGCCGTAAGAGCCATGTCAATACACTAATGATGGGAGGAATACCCAAGGAGTTAGCCGAGGATCTTCATGAACTATGTTTGGAAATAGTTCCGAGAGGCTATGTAGCAGCATTGGAGATTCAGTCTACTTTGATGGATAAAATCAGAGAAGCTCAAAAGGCAGATAAGGAAGTTGCTTCCATTAAGGAACGGATGAGCAAGGGAAAGGCTAAAGGATTTCGTGAGGATGAGCACGATACCTTATGGTTTGAGGACCGTGTTTATGTGCCCAATGACCCGGAGATCAGGAAGTTAATTCTGCAAGAGGCACATGATTCACCATATTCGATTCACCCCGGAAATACCAAGATGTATTTGGATTTGAAGGAAACCTTCTGGTGGACCAGAATGAAGAAGGATATTGCAGAGTATGTAGCAGTTTGTGATGTATGTCAGAGGGTGAAGGCAGAACATCAGAAGCCAGCTGGATTGTTGCAGCCATTGCCTATACCCAAATGGAAGTGGGACAAACTAGGCATGGATTTCATCACGGGATTTCCCAGGACCCGTTCATGCTATGACTCGATTTGGGTTATAGTCAGTCGTTTGACGAAGGTAGCTCATTTCATCCCAGTAAAGACTACCTACAGCAGCGCCAAATTGGCTAAGATATACATGACAAGGATTGTATGTTTGCATGGAGTTCCGAGGAGTATCGTATCAGTTAGAGGAACCCAATTCACCTCAAAGTTCTGGAAGCAGTTGCATGAAACATTGGGAACCAGTCTGGAGTTTAGCACAGCTTTCCATCCACGAACAGATGGACAGACCGAGAGAGTCAATCAGATTTTGGAGGATATGCTTAGAGCTTGTGTGTTGGATTATGGATCAAGTTGGGATGACAACTTGCCATATGCGGAGTTTTCTTACAACAACAGTTATCAATCCAGTTTGAAGATGGCCCCTTTCAAAGCCTTGTACGAAAGGAGGTGCAGAACCCCGTTGTTGTGGAATGAGGTTGGAGACCGCCAGTTGTATGGACCGGATTTGATTAAGGAGTCTGAACAGAAAGTAAAGATGATTCGCGACAAGCTCAAGGTAGCTCAGTCAAGGCAGAAAAGCTATGCGGATTCAAAACGCAAGGGGACAGAATATGAAGTCGGAGACAGAGTTTATCTTCGAGTATCTCCGCTTCGAGGAGTTAAGCATTTTGGAGTTAAAGGAAAGTTAGCGCCACGTTTTGTGGGGCCATACAAAGTTTTAGAACACATGGGAGAAGTAGCATACAAGTTGGAATTACCTGATGGGTTGTCAGGAGTTCACGATGTGTTCCATGTTTCACAGTTGAAGAAGTGCCACGCAGAATTGGCTGATATACCACTGAGAGATACTGTGCCACTGGAAGCGATTCAGTTGAAAGAAGATTTGACCTATGAAGAGAAACCAGTTAAGATTCTAGATTATGCCAGCCGAGTTACCCGCAGTAAGGTTATCAAGTTTTGCAAAGTACAGTGGAGCCACCACACCGAGGAGGAAGCCACCTGGGAGCGAGAGGAAGATCTACTCAAGGACCACCCTCACCTATTTGCTAGCCAACCCGAATCTCGAGGGCGAGATTCATCTTAAGGGGGGTAGGTTTGTAACATCCCAAATTTTCAATTTGGAATGTTATACATAGATCATCATTGCATATCATATTTTGTTGCATTGTTGGCTCGATCCTAGAAATTCTACGCAACTCAAGGACCCCCGGAGAGAGTTGGGGATTTCGTTATTTTCTTATTTGGGGTTTTCTCAAATTTTGAAAATAGGATCATTGATTTTATTTATTTTATCTTCAATTATTTCTACTACCAAAAATTTCAGAGAGGGAATAAAATGACTTTCCCAAAATAAAGAAATAATGAAGATTTAATAAAAAAATCAAATAAGATTTATTTTGGAGTTTTTCGCTTTTTATTTGAATTTAGGAAAAAATGCGCGTTTTTCAAAATTGCATTTAGGCCCCAAATAAATGTTCATCTTGTCCGGCTTGATTTTAGAAGCCGGGGAAAATTTATTTCGAGATTTTTGGAGTCCGTTTAGTATTTCTTTTTATTTTTGTTCTGTGCAGAATTATATAAAAAAACGCGAACCACCTCTGGGCCGTGCCCGAGCGGGACTCCGCTCGGGGGGCACTATATAAAGCGCCACCCCGGCGCCCCCCAGGCCCAGCCCACCCGCCGCCGCCGCCGCCGCCAGCCGCCGACACCGCCAGCCGCCGACGCCGCCGCCGCCGCCGGACTCCGCTGCCGCCGCCGGAGCCTCGCCGGACTTCGCCGCCGCCGCCGCCGAGGTTCGCCGCCGCCTCGATCCGCGTGCCGCCGGTTTTTTTTATAAAAACCGAATGGGTTTTTCTTCGGTTTTTTTCGGTTTTTTGTTAGATCGGTTTTTATTTTCAGTTTAGTTTAATTAGCGAGTGTTCGCTCGTTCGTTCGTCTTAACGAACGTGTTCGTCAGATTAGTTTAGTTAACGAACGTTCGTTCGTTGACCCGTTCGTCGTTTTTCTTTTTCTCGGATTTAATCCGCGATTTTTCTGATCGCGATTCCTGATCCGATTTTCGTTTTAGTATAACTTTTCGCTCGTTTATTGGAATCAGGCGATTCAAACGCCTGGAGTTTCGTCTCGAAACCCTCTTTCCGAATAATCTACTTAAACAAGTTTTTGCTTCTGTAAAATTTGACTTAGATCCAGATTAGTAAAACAAAGCTGTTTTCTTTCGCCATTTGACTTTCATTGCTTTGTTTGATTTGTTTCTTTTTGCAAACCGGAGTTCTTAAGTTGAACATTCTGGTTAGATCTTTTATTCGAGTTTTACCTGT
This sequence comes from Triticum timopheevii, assembly GCA_963921465.1. Lineage (NCBI taxonomy): Eukaryota > Viridiplantae > Streptophyta > Magnoliopsida > Poales > Poaceae > Triticum > Triticum timopheevii. The sequence continues at coordinate 497,523,620 of OY997268.1, forward strand.
GCACTAGATGAGTACTTATTGTATGCTTGTTTGTTTGTCTGCGATAGAATACCCGGAGTGCGCCGCCTGTTACTTCGAGTCTCTAGGTTTCGCGGATCATCAGCGAGGCAAGTAACACTTTGATCATACCTTTTTCTACTACCCAGTTTTATGCATTAGATCAATCTCAAACATTGCATGATTAGGATCTAATTAAATTGTGGGATGGGAAGTAGATGAGGTAGTACCTATTACCTGTTTTATTATCAAACCTTTGGGAGTTACTTCTACGTTTGCTTATTATGCCATGCTATGCTAGTAGACGTGGATTGGGTGAGTGAATTTCCATGAAAGATGTGAAATTGTTAATTAATGGTTTATTTAAGGTGGCAACTTAAACACACATCTGGGTGGATTGAGGCACATGGTTTCTATCAGGACTTGCCTGTATTTCTTCGGACCGCCACCCAGGCTCAAAGGGATCATGAGATTATTCAAACTAGAAACTTCCGTGTGCAGCCACATGCTATTATGGGCTCTAGCATAGTTGACTAAGTTGTGCGAACTCTTACGGGGTGGACTAGCAGATGTAGGGGATGTAGGTTGGTACGGTCTACCCCTTATGTAAGGTGCAAGTGCTTCTGAAAGACTATGTCTCGGTCATCCGTTTCTCAAACACCATGTAGTGCGAGAAACCAAACGGAGGCGATCGAGTCATGTGGGGAAAAGTGCGCAAACCTCTGCAGAGTGTATAAACTAATCATGGTTAGCCGTGTCCCCGGTTATGGACATTTTGAGTATCTAGTACCTGGATATCATGCGAATCTCATCATGTTACTTCTAATTTAATATTGTTGGGTTATTAATGAGTACTTTTAATTGGGATTGAGAATGCTGTCAACCATTCTCAATGTTTAACAACCACCATGATAGTTAAATAAATTTATTCCTTTGCAGTAGGGAAAAATTGGCTTTATGCGAAACTGTAACCATAGAGCTTTCCACCAGCCATATATGCATGTAGTATTGCTTATTCCATTATTATTCTCTATGTGTTACATTGCCAGCATATTCCATGTGCTGACCCGTTTTCGGGCTGCAACATTTCATGTTGCAGACTTTTCAGACGGCAAGTAAGATGCTTTTAGGTCATGGTTCTATACTCAGTGATGCCGTTGGAGTTGATGGACTCACTTATCTTCCAAGCCTTCCGCTGTTATCGTTTTTAGATGGCCTTAAGCCATATTTATTTCAATAAGCTCTCTTTTGAGACATTCGATGTAATAAGTGTGTGATTGCTACTCTGTTATAAATCCTCCAAGTACTGTGTTGTGTGATTGCTACTCTGTTATAAATCCTCCAAGTACTGTGTGGTGTCAGCATTACTGGTCCAGGGATGACACTGAGCACAGAGATCAGACTGTTTGAGGTCTGGTCGCTACACTAACAATCCCAAAGGGTTTAATGGTATCCCTATTAGCAAGCTTAATAGTAACATCAGTGTCTTCTAATTCAATGGGTGCAATGTCATGCATAATTTCTTGATATAAAGTATAAGGTATTGCACTAGCACTAGCACCCATATCATATAAACCATGATAACAATGATCTCCTATTTTAACAGAAAAAACAGGCATGCCTACGACAGGTCTACGTGTCTTAGTATCTAGTCTAGCAATATTGGCAGTCTCACCACAGAAATAAATAACATGCCCATCTAAATCATCATCCAAGAGATCTTTAACCATAGCAATACTAGGTTCAACATTAATTTGCTCAGGAGGTGTATAAGTTCTAGTATTAATCTTACGAACAACAGTCGAAGCTTTAGCATGATCCTTTATCCTAACAAGAAAAGGAGGTTTTTCAACATAAGTAGTAGGAACAATAGGATCACTATAGGTAATAGTCTTTTTTCTTCGACTGTAATAGGTGCAACTACTTTTTCTTCAACAGGAGGATTATATTTAAACCACTTCTCCTTAGGGAGATCAACGTGAGTAGCAAAATATTCACAGAAAGAAGCTACTATCTCAGAGTCAAGTCCATACTTAGCACTAAATCCACGAAAAGCATCAGTATCCATAAAAGATTTAACACAATCGAACTTAGGTGTCATACCTGACTCCTTACCATCGTCAGAACCCCAATCTTCAGAGTTGCGTTTAATTCTTTCCAATAAGTCCCATTTGAAATCAATAGTCTTCAGCATATAAGAACCAGCACAGGAAGTATCGAGCAGGTTGTGATTATCAAGAGAAAGCCGAGCATAAAAGTTCTGAATAATCATTTCTCGGGAGAGCTCATGATTGGGGCATGAATATAACATTGACTTAAGCCTCCCCCAAGCTTGAGCGATGCTTTATCCTTCGCGAGGCCAGAAATTATATATGTAATTACGATCACGATGAACAAGATGCATAGGATAGAACTTCTGGTGAAATTCCAACTTCAATCCCTTATAATTCCAAGATCTCGTATCATCACATAGCCTATACCATGTCAATGCATCTCCCTTCAAAGATAAAGGGAAGACCTTCCTTTTGGCAACATCATCGGGAATACCTGCAAGCTTAAATAATCCACAAACTTCATCCACAAAGATAAGGTGTAAATCGGGATGCAATGTTCCATCCCCTGCAAATGGATTAGCTAGCAGTTTCTTTATCATACCCGAAGGAATCTCAAAGTAAATATTTTCATAAAGTTTAGTAGGTTGAGGAGCAACTCTTTGCTCTTCTGGTTGGGGTGAAGATACCCCAAACAAGCCCCTCAAAGGATTAGTTTCCATAGTGACAAGTAACAGAAAATTTCAGCACACTATATAAATGTTTCCTTACCAAGTTCCACTCACCAAAAGCGCTACACTCCCCAGCAACGGCGCCAGAAAAGAGTCTTGATGACCCACAAGTGTAGGGGATCAATCGTAGTCCTTTCGATAAGTAAGAGTGTCTAACCCAATGAGGAGCAGAAGGAAATGATAAGCGGTTTTCAGTAAGGTTTTCTCTGCAAGCACTGAAATTGTAGGTGATAGATAGTTTTGTGATAAGATAAATAGTAACGAGTAACAAGTAAATAAAGTAAATAAAGTGCAGCAAGGTGGCCCAATCCTTTATGTAGCAAAGGATAAGCCTGGACAATTTCTAATAATGAGAAAGGAGCTCCCGAGGACACATGGGAATTATCGTCAAGCTAGTTTTCATCACGTTCATATCATTCGCGTTCGGTACTTTGATAATTTGATATGTGGGTGGACCGGTACTTGGGTACTTCCCTTACTTGGACAAGCATCCCACTGATGATTAACCCCTATTGCAAGCGTCCGCAACTACAAAATAAGTATTAAGGCAAACCTAACCACATCATTAAACATATGGATCCATATCAGCCCTAACGAAGCAACGCATAAACTAGGGTTTAAGCTTCTGTCACTCTAGCAACCCATCATCTACTTATTACTTCCACATGCCTTCCTCTAGGCCCAAATAATGGTGAAGTTTCATGTAGTCGATGTTCACATAACACCACTAGAGGAAAAGACAACATACATCTCATCAAAATATCAAACGAATACCAAATTCACATGACTACTAATAGCAAGACTTCACCCATGTCCTCAAGAACAAACGTAACTACTCACGAAGCATATTCATGTTCATAATCAGAGGAGTAATAATATGCATAAAGGATTTGAACATATGATCTTCCACCAAGTAAAACAATTAGCATCAACTACAAGGAGTAATCAACACTACTAGCAACCCACAGGTACCAATTTGTGGTTTTGATACAAGATTGGATACAAGAGATGAACTAGGGTTTTGAGAGGAGATGGTGCTGGTGAAGATGTTGATGGAGATTGACCCCCTCCCGATGAGAGGATCATTGGTGATGACGTTGGTGATGATTTCCCCCTCCCGGAGGGAAGTGTCCCCGGCAGAACAGCTCTGCCAGAGCCCTAGATTGATTCCGCCAAGGTTCCACCTCGTGGCGGCGGAGTTTCGTCCCGTAAGCTTGCCCATGATTTTTTCCAGGGTAAAAGTGATGATATAGCAGAAGATGGACACCGGAGGCCCACCAGGGTGCCCAGGAGATAGGGGCGCGCCCTATAGGGGGGGCGCCCTCCTGTCTCCTGGAGAGGGTGTGGGCCCCCTGGTATATTTCTTTCGTTCAAAAATTCTTATTAAATCCAAAAGGTTGTTTCGTGGAGTTTCAGGACTTTTGGAGCTGTGCAGAATAGGTTTCCAATGTTTGCTCCTTTTCCAGCTAGAATCCCAGCTGCCGGCATTGGCCCTCTTGATGGTAAACCTTGTAAAATAAGAGAGAATAGCCATAAGTATTGAGATATAATGTGTAATAACAACCCATAATGCAATAAGTATTGATATAAAAGCATGATGCAAAATGGACGTACCATTTATCATGAACTTAGTCCTGGTAGTTTTTTTTTGCATATCTATGTTGTTGTAGGTCAATGGTTCGTGCTACCGTTCCCTTGAATTTTACTATGTTCCTAGAGAAAGCTGAGTTGAAAGATGATGGTAGCAACAACACGGACTGGGTCCGTAACTTGAGGATTATCCTCATTGCTGCACAAAAGAATTATGTCCTTGAAGCACCGCTAGGTGCAAGGCCTGCTACAAGAGCAGATGATGATGTTATGAACGTCTGGCAAGCTCGATATGATGACTACTAGATAGTTCAGTGTGCCATGCTTTACGACTTAGAATCGGGACTTCAAAGACGTTTTGAACATCATGGAGAATATGAGATGTTCCAAGAGTTGAAGTTAATATTTCAAGCAAATGCCCGAGTTGAGAGATATGAATTCTCCAACAAGTTCTATAGCTGCAAGATTGAGGAGAATAGTTCTGTCAGTGAACATATACTCAGAATGTCTGGGTACCATAACGACTTGACTCAACTGGGAGTTAATCTTCTTGATGATAGTGTCATTGACAGAGTTCTTCAATCACTGCCACCAAGCTATAAAGGCTTCGTGATGAACTATAATATGCAAGGGATGGAAAAGAAAATTCCTGAGCTCTTCGCAATGCTAAAGGCTGCGGAGGTAGAAATCAAGAAGGAACATCAAGTGTTCATGGTTAACAAAACCACTAGTTTCAAGAAAAAGGGCAAAGGGAAGAAGGGTAACTTCGAGAAGAATAGCAAGCAAGTTGCTACTCCCAGGAAGGAACCCAAGTCTGGACCTAAGCCTGAAATTGAGTGCTTCTACTGAAAAGGGACTGGTCACTGGAAGCGGAACTGCCCAAGTATTTGGCGGATAATAAGGATGGCAAAGTGAAAGGTATATTTGATATACATGTTATTGATGTGTACCTTACTAATGCTCGTAGTAGCGCCTGGGTATTTGATACTGTTTCTGTTGCTCATATTTGCAACTCGAACAGGGGCTACGGATTAAACGAAGATTGGCTAAGGACAAGGTGATGATGCACGTCGGAAATAGTTCCAAGGTCGATGTGATCGCCGTCGGCACGCTACCACTACATCTACCTTTGGGATTAGTTTTAGACCTGAATAATTGTTATTTGGTGCCAGCGTTGAGCATGAACATTATATATGGATCTTGTTTGATGTGAGACGGTTATTCATTTAAATCAGAGAATAATGGTTGTTCTATTTATATGAGTAATATCCTTTATGGTCATGCACCCTTGATGAGTGGTCTATTTTTGTTGAATCTCGATCATAGTGATACACATGTTCATAATATTGAAGCCAAAATATGCAAAGTTAGTAATGATAGTGCAACTTATTTGTGGCACTGTTGTTTAGGTCATATTGGTGTAAAGCGCATGAAGAAACTCCATGATGATGGACTTTTGGAATTACTTGATTATGAATCACTTGATGCTTGCTAACCATGCCTCATGGGCAAGATGACTAAGACTCCGTTCTCCAGCACAATGGAGCGAGCCACTGACTTATTAGAAATAATACATACCTATGTATGTGGTCCGATGAGTGTTGAGGCTCGCGGTGGGTATCGTTATTTTCTGACCTTCACAGATGATTTGAGCAGATATGGGTATATCTACTTAATGAAACATAAGTCTGAAACATTTGAAAAGTTCAAAGAATTTCAGAGTGAGGTGGAAAATCATTGTAACAAGAAAATAAAGTTTCTATGATCTGATCGCAGAGGCGAATATTTGAGTTATGAGTTTGGTCTTCATTTGAACCAATGTGGAATAGTTTCACAACTCCCGCCACCTGGAACACCACAACGTAATGGTGTGTCCAAACATCGTAACCGTACTTTATTAGATATGGTGCGATCTATGTTGTTTCTTACTGATTTACCGCTATCATTTTGGGTTTATGCTTTAGAGACGGCTGCATTCACGTTAAATAGGGCACCATCTAAATTCGTTGAGATGACACCATATGAATTGTGGTTTGGCAAGAAACCTTAGTTGTCGTTTCTTAAAAGTTTAGGGCTGCGATACTTATGTGAAAAAGCTTCAACCTGATAATCTCGAACCCAAATCAAAGAAATGTGTCTTCATAGGATACCCAAAAGAAACTGTTGGGTACACCTTCTATCACAGATCCGAAGGCAAGATATTTGTTGCTAAGAATGGATCCTTTCTAGAGAAGGAGTTTCCCTTGAAAGAAGTGAGTGGGAGGAAAGTAGAACTTGATGAGGTGATTGTACCTTCTCCCGAATAGGAAAGTAGTTCATCACAGAAATCAGTTCTAGTGATTCCTACACAAATTAGTGAAGAAGCTAATGATGATGATCATGAAACTTCAAATCAAGTTACTACCGAACCTCGTAGGTCAACCAGAGTATGGTCCACACCACAGTGGTATGGTAATCCTATTCTGGAAGTCATGTTACTAGACCATGATGAACCTATGAACTATGAGGAAGTGATGATGAGCTCAGATTCCGAGAAATGGCTTGAGGCCATGAAATCTGAGATGGGATCCATGTATGAGAACAAAGTGTGGGGTTTGGTGGACTTGCCAGATGATCGGCAAGTCATAGAAAATAAATGGATCTTCAAGAAGAAGACTGGTGTCGGTGTCAAAACCGGCGGATCTCGGGTAGGGGGGTCCCGAACTGTGCGTCTAAGGCCAATGGTAACAGGAGGCAGGGGACACGATGTTTTACCCAGGTTTGGGCCCTCTCGATGGAGGTAATACCCTACTTCCTGCTTGATTGATCTTGATGATATGAGTATTACAAGAGTTGATCTACCATGAGATCGTAGAGGCTAAACCCTAGAAGCTAGCCTATGATTATGATTGTTGTTGTCCTACGGACTAAACCCTCCGGTTTATATAGACACCGGAGGGGGCTAGGGTTACACAGAGTCGGTTACAGAGAAGGGAATCTACATATCAGAATTTCCAGGCTTGCCTTCCATGCAAAGGAGAGTCCCATCCGGACACGGGATGAAGTCTTCAATCTTGTATCTTCATAGTCCAACAGTCCGGCCAAAGTATATAGTCCGGCTGTCCGAGGACCCCTTAATCCAGGACTCCCTCAGTAACCCCTGAACCAGGCTTCAATGACGATGAGTCTGGCGCGCAGATTGTCTTCGGCATTGCAAGGCGGGTTCCTTCCCCGAATACTCCATAGAAGATTTTGAACACGAGAATCGTGTCCGACTCTGCAAAAGAAATTCCACATACCACCATAGAGAGTACAATATTCCAAGATCTGATCTGCTGATGGCTTTTTATGACATCATGCCGCGGTCCGGTCTTTATTCGAACCGTTTTTCATAACCAGCCACTACACGTGATGCGAGGCGGTTCTATTGGCACGTCTTGTCTAAGTAGAGATCGTGTCCCCCTTATCACGAGATTCTCATCAATACATGTGTGGGTAACCCAACCGTGTTTGTTTAATATGACTCCTCGATTTTAGGCAAGTCCCAAATGGTCATGCGGGGGACACTTGATATCCGTCCTCTTTATAAAGGGGGCCATGGCCTGTCCTTTTCTTCCCACGCTTGATCCTTCCCCTCTCAAACCTCGAGTTCCAACACCCAAGGCTTAAGCTAAGCATTTCAGACCTTCAACCATGGCCGGTGGATAGCCTCCTCCGTCACAGAGGAGGACGTTAAGAAACTTAGGGAGGCCAGGTATCTCACTACCGAGATTCCGCACAGGCTACCAGCGCAAGGGCAGGTCGTCCCCACTCCCGAACCCAACGAGAGTGTCGTTTTTATTTCCCACTTTCTCCGAGGGCTAGGTTTTAGCGTTGATCCCTTCGTGAGAGGGCTCATGTTCTACTACGGACTAGATTTCCATGATCTAGCTCTAGATTCCGTCCTTCACATCTCGTCGTTTATCGTCGTGTGTGAAGCCTTCCTCCGCATCACCCCCACTTTAGCCTATGGCTCAAGACCTTCAATGTGAGGCCGAGGGTGATTGACGGGCATCACGCGGAGTGTGGAGGTGCTATAATAAGCAAAGACACCGACGCCCCATGGCCAAAGGGTTCTTTCGCAGAAACTTCTGATTTATGGCAGCAAGAGTGGTTTTACATCACAGCTCCCCGAGGTACAAAGCGGGTGGCTGCTCCAGCGTTTTGCTCGGGCCCTCCGCCGCAACTGGCATCATGGGTCAATAAGGGGATAGACTGGGGGCCGATTAACGACATGCCGACATTGCAAAGCCGCATCCGAGACCTCCTCAAGACGGATGTCAGTCTTGTCAAGATAATGCAAGTGATGCTGGTTCATTGAGTCCTGCCCTGCCAACGTCGTCCTCTCCGTATGTGGGAGTTCAACCCGGAAGGACCGCGAACCGTTCAACAATTCTTCGGCATGACGCTCAAAGAGATGTATGGGTCATTCTTCGGATCACGAATAAAGTGTCCGGACACCACCGAGGACGTGGGTCTCAACTGCAACCGTCCGGATACCCAGGTAAGTACTTCTGCTACCGAACACACCATCCTTTATGTTTATTATAACATCATTCTGAAAAATTGCTCTCTGCCAGGACTGGGTAAGGAAGGCGGGGAGGATTGTGTCCGGCCCCTCTTCCCGAAGGCTTACCGGATCCTTTGTTGACCAGGATGCTTGAGCGCGCGCCGTATCAGGTGCCATCAGGAGAAGACGAGGGGAGGAATATAGAAGCTACAAGTGGGCCTCATATTCTACACATCCAAGTTGGGGGAGTAAGTGCCTCCGTGAAGGAGGATAATCGGGGAGGGGAATCAAAAATCCCCTCTCCTCAAGGTAAGAAAAGGGTCGCCTCTGAAGACTTGGAAATGGAGGCTTCCAAACGAGGGAAGAAACCCTCGCCAAGGGGCCCTGCCCCAAAGAGCGTCCTTACCGCGCAGCGCCCGCAAGGGGGGCAGCCCTCTACCAAGCCGTAAGTAAAAGAGTATTTTGGTAAATATATCCCGTTTTGTCTCTGAGGATAGTTACCGAAACACATTTGTTGCAGTCCGGCTCGTAGCCCTTCTCCACAGAGTTCGTCTTCGAGGGATCTTCCTTCGGAGATGATGGAGAGCGAAACGCCTCCCCTTGCCTCCCCATCACATGGGGCGGACGACCCCGAGGTGTCGTCATGGAGGATTTCTCCCGATCTGCCGAGGCCAGAAGTTGACACTTCAGCTGCCCGTGGTTCGGACTATTCGGCTCCCAAGGAGAACGATAGAAGGAGTCAGGGATTGTCCATCATACAGTTGGACACACTGATGGGTCTGCTGGGGCGAGCAACCATCTCAGAGACACATCATACCTTAATGGGTACGGTGATTGAGAGGATTTCATCCGCCAAAAGCGGATTGAATGAAGCCTTTACAAGTCTGCCGAGCGGCTTCGAGGTACGCAAAATAATATATGTATTTCTGACGGTACCGCACATGCTAGGTGCGCTCTGTATAGATAGTAGCCCCTGAGACTCTGGTCGCCGCCCAGAGGTGGCAAACAGAGGATCGTAATCCCAGGTAATAATCGCGTTGCTTTTTATGTGCAGGCAGCTGATTGTTCGGCGGCTGACCGAACTGCTGATTTTGCTAAACTAAAGCGGCAGCTGGACGTGGTAGATGTCGACATCACGCTTGTTAACAAGCGGCTTGACGAGCAGGGTATGTATGTTCGGCATGTCAGTAAATTGTAAGAGGAGCATTATGCTAGTATCTTATAATATATTGTGACTGCAGATGGGGCTGCTGCCGTAGAGACCCTTCGGGCGGAGCTTGCCCGAGCCAAGGAACAAGCTCGAATAAGTGATGTGACCGCCCTGAAGGCGGTCGAAGAGTTGAGAGCCGAACAGGCTGCTCATCGCCAGAGCGAGGAAAAGATAGCCGAGATGGCTGTTAAGCTAAAAGATGTCGCCGACCGCTATGAGCTCCTTGAAAAGGACAGCCAAGCGAGATCGGCCGACCTGAAGAAGGCCCTGGAGGCAGCCAAGGAAACCCGCTCTGAAATGAGAGGGATAAGGGAGGAGTTTCGGGAAGCCGAAGATATCATGGTTGGGAGGCCCTATTTGTTGTAGATGAAGTTTGGAGATCTGAAGTATGCCCCTCTAGATCAGTTGTGGAGCGCTGCAGACGCGTATGCTGACCTAGCAAAGAGTGTTGCTGATGCGACTGAGTTTTACAAAGATCGGAAAGACCATCAGGTAGAGAGATTATTCTGGTCACAGTTCAGTGCCCCGACGCGTCCGCTACCGTTGAATGAAAGGATGGCCGCATGGGCCGAACTCCACAGGTTGTCCGGGCTTGCTATGAGGTCTGTTGTGGATCATCTTTGGCCACGTGGACCAAGGTCGGACAGCTATTTTGGATTAGTGCAACAATTCCTTGGTGATGTGTTGCATATCGATGCCGTGAAGAGGTCGGCGTGCATAGAGGGTGCGCGGATGGCTCTTGCCCGTGTTAAAACATACAGTGCTGGGATGGAAACCACCGCTATTGCAACCCAGGGTCCGGCGGAAGGCCAGGACCCGGCGGAGCACTATTTTGAAGAAGTATTAGAAGGCGCCCATTTAATAGAGGCTTAGTGCTTGAAGAGTGCCAAGTTCGAGTGACATGTATCTCAATTGTAAAGACAATGCTATGTTAACTATAAAGGTTGTGTTTATACTTTTGCCCAAAAGTATTGTAGTGCCTCCTGTCCGGCAGTTTATGTATGTATATAACCTGAAAGTTAGCAGTCATTGGCTTCAGCCCCCACGCATATAATGCGGGGGTGTTCGAGAAAACGCGTAGTCACACTTGATCCACCATCTTGGTCCGTTAAGGAGGTGGTAGCGCAGCCAACCAGCCAATCGGACTATATAGCTTTAACACTTTCACTTAGCCATATGAGTTTGACGGTGGGGCTACTATATAGCCCCTGGTACTTCCGTGTTCATCTGAATATGGTGCGCATATGTACGTGACCGGGAAACCGGTCCTTCATTAATGCGGAGGAATCGCGAAGATTCCGCTGGGTCATCGAGTGGTTGACTAGTCTCGCGCTGTATCATGACAGTCAGTTTTCGGCTTTCTCTACTGAGGTGCTCATCCAGATGAACCAGCGCACAATTGCAGTAGTTCTCCCGGTGCTGCCTTAGCCGATAGAACGGAACATAAGGTAGCAAAACACGGGAGCTGGGCAAACCCAACATTTGACCAAAGACATGATTCGGAGCTGATGCATATAAGGCCAAACTCGTGACGCCGAACACTCCCTAAGGAATTCGGACTTTACAATATATACTGGGCTGAGTAACGCCCTCGATAATAAGCCCTAAGTTTCCAGGTACGTGCATTAGTCTGGTGTGACAAAAATGTCGAAAACGCTAGTATACCTTCCGATTGTATCAAGTTTCTGGAGGGGAAGAAGCAACAAAAGACATTAAAAAGGTTTACGCAGGGTCTTAATCTAAAGAGAAACCTTTGAGCGGGGCCCTGTTGCACGTCTGCGCCTTTATCTCCATTGTGTCGTATCCTGGAAGGTTGTAGCACGATGATCATCTGTAAAAGGGAAAAAGCCAGGTGAAAGATTTCGTGCGAGGAGTTCATTAATCTGAATGAACCATGAAAATGCAATATGTTATTGTGTTGATAGGGTCGGGCCAAACTATGGGCCTCTTCTTTTTGCGAGAAGCCCCTAGAACCATTTATGAGGATATCCCAGCTGCGCTGTTACATTTGGTGGAGCGCCAGACTCGTCTAACCGTGTCCGTGGTCTTGACGACCGACCGTTTATTCTGGTTGGAGGGACCGCTTAGTGTTTGGCTGCTAGAGCCGCCACATATTCTTCTACGCGTAAGGAACTTTCTGTATTTCCGCTAACTGTGATGACGCCGCGTGGACCGGGCATCTTAAGTTTAAGGTAGGCGTAATGCGGTACTGCATTAAAACGAGCAAAGGCCATTCTTTCGAGTTGTGCATGATAGCCGCTTTGGAATGGAGCGATGTTGAAGGTTAGTTCCTCGCTTCTGAAGTTGTTGGGAGAACCGAATACAACCTCTAGTACTAGAGAGCCCGTACAGTGGGCCTCGACGCCTGGTATCACTCCTTTAAAGGTAGTGTTGCTTAGGCTGATTCTTGACGGGTCTATCCCCATTTTGTGGACAGTGTCCTGATATATCAGGTTTAGACTATTGTCGCCGTCCATAAGGACTCGGGTGAGATGGTATCCATCAATTATTGGGTCGAGCACCAAGGCAGCCGATCCTCCATGTCGGATACTAGTCGGATGATCCCTGCGATCAAAGGTGATCGGGCAGGCCGACCAGGGATTGAATTTGGGGGCAACAGGCTCCACAGCGTATATGTCTCGGAGTGCGCATTTGCGCCTACTCTTTGGAATGTGAGTTGCGTAAATCATATTCACTGTTTTGACTTCTGGTGGGAATTTTTTCTGTCCTCCAATGTTCGGCTGGTGAGGCTCATCCTCGTCTTCACTTGGCGTCTCCCTCCACTTTTGTTCGGCATTTAGCTTGTCGTCCTGCTTGAAAACCCAACACTCTCTGTGGGTGTGGTTTGCAGGTTTTTCGGGGGTGCCGTGAATCTGACATAATTTTTCTAGAATCTTGTTTAGGCTAGATGGTCCATCTCTGCTGCCTTTAAATATCTTCTTCCGTTGACCGGGTCGAGAGCCCCTGAACCCGGCATTGGCCGTCGTGTTCTCTGGGCTGTCATCATTGTTTCGACACTTGTTTTTGTTGCGTCGCGGCTTCCCGTTGCCATCCCTGACTTCGGATGTGCCTGGGTCGCTGGTGCTGCTATAGGCCAGCCAGTTGTCCTTGCCCGTGCAAAAGTGGGTCATAAGGCTTGTTAAGGCAGCCATTGTCCTCGGCTTTTCCTGGCCGAGGTGTCTGGCAAGCCATTCGTCCCGGATACTATGTTTGAAGGCCACTAAGGCTTCATCGTCCGAGCAATCGACTATTTGATTCTTCTTAGTAAGAAATTTGTTCCAGAGTTTTCGGGCTGACTCTCCGGGCTGTTGAATTATGTGACTTAGGTTGTCTGCGTTCGGAGGTCGGACATAGGTCCCTTGAATATTGGCCCTAAAAGCATCCTCAAGTTCTTCCCAACTTCCAATTGAGTTTTCAGGAAGGCTTTTCAACCAGTGCCAAGCTGGTCCTTTCAATTTGAGGGGTAGGTATATAATGGCGTGGAGATCATCTCCGCGAGCCATGTGGATATGAAGGATAAAGTCCTCAATCTAGACCCCAGGGTCAGTAGTTCCGTCGTATGCCTCTATATTCACGGGTTTAAATCCTTCCGGAAATTCATGGTCCAGCACCTCATCGGTGAATCACAGGGGGTGTGCGGCACCCCTGTATTTGGACGTGTCGTGGCATGCTGTCGACGGTTATTGTGTTCGGTGCTGATTCCTAGATGGTATTCGATCAATGTGATCGTTTTGGTAGCTCTGATCCTGTGCCCAAGCGCGCTTCCTAGATTCATAGATGGACCTGGCCATACCGGACTTTTTGTCCAACCTCACGTAAATCGTGTGCTGACTTGTGTGCGGCATCATTAGTTGTCTTGTCACGGCCACGGGGTGGTCGGTCCGGCTGATCGGTCGTTTTCGGTTGAATGGTCTCTATGGCCTCGTCATCGAATTCGGGCAGCAGCTTGCGCTTTGGATAGCTCTTTGTGTGACGATCGCTGCCGTATTTTTCTTCTGTGCCGAGCACTTTGTTCCACCTGTGGTTGAGCGTATCCTGCGCGGCCTTAATCCTTTGCTTCTGTTTCTTTAGGGTCCTCGCGGTGGCAATAAGCCTTCTGTGGAGGTTCTCTTGTTCCAAGAGTTTTCCTGGGATGATGAGTGCATCATCGTCCGGGCTGTTCTCCTCTCCGGAGACAGGTTGGTGAATTTTACCCTCGGGATCGGCGTCATCTGACGTCGGCTCCGGACTATGTTCACCGTCCCCTGGCTCATGCTGCTCCATCGCTGGGTCCATGGGGTCGTCGTTTCCTTTGGAGTCAACAGGGGTATTATTATTTCTTGCGCTGTTGTCACTGTTTTTATTGTGGCGGGATTTAGAGCGACGCCTACGGCACCGCTTTGGTGGCTTATCGAGGGGATTATCCTTTGTTGCATCATCACCATCACCTTCTTTTGGTGTGTCCACCATATATATATATATCATATGATGAGGTGACAGTCTAGCGCCCAGTGGGCGGTGGTTCCTGTTCTTCTCCTACATCGTCATAAATACCGTCGATGTCTTCGGAGTCGAAATCGAGCGTGTCGATTAGGTCATCGACAGTGGCTATGAAGTGGTGGTGGGTGGGGTATGAATTTCGTCGTTGTTCGCATCCCACTTGAGCCGGACATAGTTCGGCCAAGAGTCTCCTGACGAGGAAAGGGATCTCAACGAATTTAGCACGTCACACAAGGGCGAGTGCTGAAAAATATCCGCGGAGGTGAACTCCATGACCGGTGCCCAATCAGATTCGATAGGCGGTTCGGATCCTGAAGCCGGAGACGAGTCCGAGGGTCCGATGACAACATCCTTATAGGAGGTAGGATCAGTGTTTGGCTCCAACGTCGATGAGTGTGCAGCCTCCGCAGCGGGGT
This sequence comes from Triticum timopheevii, assembly GCA_963921465.1. Taxonomy (NCBI): domain Eukaryota; kingdom Viridiplantae; phylum Streptophyta; class Magnoliopsida; order Poales; family Poaceae; genus Triticum; species Triticum timopheevii. Next base: position 497,538,622 of record OY997268.1, read on the forward strand.
CCATCCACCCGTCCCCGGAAGGCGCTATCTGCTCCGGATTGATTCCCGGGACCGTCGCAGGTGCAATCTCCCGAACATTGTCCGATGGCAGATCTAAGTCATGCTCGTCACGACTGTTCGGCATACCTTACATGGGCTCGAATCCGTCGAAGATCAAGTCTCCGCGGATGTCAGCAGTATAGTTTAAGCTTCCAAACCTGACCTGATGGCCAGGGGCGTAGCTATCGATCTACTCCAGGTGGCCAAGCGAGCTGGCCCGCAGTATGAAGCCGCCGAATACGAAGATCTGTTCGGGAAGGAAAACCTCCTCCTGGACTGTGTTGTTGAAGCTGATTGAAGGATCCATCAAGCCTTATCGCGACAACACGGTGGAACTCTCAATGAAAGCGCCAATGTCGGTGTCAAAACCGGCGGATCTCGGGTAGGGGGTCCCGAACTATGCGTCTAAGGCCAATGGTAACAGGAGGCAGGGGACACGATGTTTTACCCATGTTCGGGCCCTCCCGATGGAGGTAATACCCTACTTCCTGCTTGATTGATCTTGATGATATGAGTATTACAAGAGTTGATCTACCACGAGATCGTAGAGGCTAAACCCTAGAATCTAGCCAATGATTATGATTGTTGTTGTCCTACAGACTAAACCCTCCGGTTTATATAGACACCGGAGGGGGCTAGGGTTACACAGAGTCGGCTACAGAGAAGGGAATCTACATATCCGAATTGCTAGGCTTGCCTTCCACACAAAGGAGAGTCCCATCCGGACACGGGAAGAAGTCTTCAATCTTGTATCTTCATAGTCCAACAGTCCAGCCAAAGTATATAGTCCGGCTGACTAAGGACCCCTTAATCCAGGACTCCCTCAACTGGCGCTGATGGTAATGTTAGTATCTACAAAGCTCGACTTGTTGCGAAAGGTTGTCGATAAGTTAAAGGAGTTGACTACGCTGAGACCTTCTCACCTGTAGCGATGCTTAAGTCTGTCCGAATCATGTTATCAGTTGCCACATTTTATGATAATGAAATTTGGCCAATGGATGTCAAAACTTCATTCCTTAATGGATTTCTTAAAGAAGAATTGTATATGATGCAACCAAAAGGTTTTGTCGATCCAAAAGGTGCTAACAAAGTGTGGAAGCTCCAGCGATCCATTTATGGACTGGTGCAAGCCTCTCGGAGTTGGATTATATGCTTTGATAGTGTGGTCAAAGCATATGGTTTTATACAGACTTTTGGAGAAGCCTGTATTTACAAGAAAGTGAGTGGGAGCTCTGTAGCATTTCTAATATTATATGTGGATGACATATTGTTGATTGGAAATAATACAGAATTTCGGGATAGCATAAAAGGATACTTGAATAAGAATTTTACAACGAAAGACCTCGGTGAAGCTGCTTATATATTGGGCATCAAGATCTATAGAGATAGATCAAGACGCTTAATTGGACTTTCACAAAGCACATACCTTGATAAAGTTTTGAAGAAGTTCAAAATGGATCAGTCAAAGAAAGGGTTCTTGCCTGTGTTGCAAGGTGTGAAGTTGAGTCAGACTCAATGCCCGACCACTGCAGAAGATAGAGAGAAAATTAAAGTCATTCCCTATGCCTCGGCCATAGGTTCTATCATGTATGAAATGTTGTGTACCAGACCTGATGTGTGCCTTGCTATAAGTTTAGCAGGGAGGTACCAAAGTAATCCAGGAGTGGATCACTGGACAGTGGTCAAGAACATCCTGAAATACCTGAAAAGGACTAAGGATATGTTTCTTGTTTATGGAGGTGACAAAGAGCTTTTTGTAAATGGTTACGTCAATGTAAGCTTTGACACTAATCCGGATGACTCTAAGTCGCAAACCGGATACATATTTATATTGAATGGTGGAGCTGTCAGTTGGTGCAATTCCAAGCAGAGCGTCGTGGTGGGATCTACGTGTGAAGGGGAGTACATAGCTGCTTCGGAAGTAGCAAATGAAGGAGTCTGGATGAAGGAGTTCATATCCGATCTAGGTGTATAATATCTAGTGCATCGGGTCCAATGAAAATCTTTTGTGACAATACTGGAGCAATTGCCTTGGCAAAGGAATCTAGATTTCAAAAGAGAACCAAACACATCAAGAGACGCTTCAACTCCATCCGCGATCAAGTCAAGGAGGGAGACATGGAGATTTTTGCAAGGTACATACGGATCTAAATGTTGCAGACCCATTGACTAAGCCTCTTCCACGAGCAAAACATGATCAGCACCAAGACTCCATGGGTATTAGAATCATTACTATGTAATCTAGATTATTGACTCTAGTGCAAGTGGGAAACTGAAGGAATATGCCCTAGAGGCAATAATAAAGTTGTTATTTATATTTCCTTATATCATGATAAATGTTTATTATTCATGCTAGATTTGTATTAACTGGAAACTTAGTATATGTGTGAATACATAGACAAAACAAAGTGTCCCTAGTATGCCTCTACTTGACTAGCTCGTTAATCAAAGATGGTTATGTACCCTGACCATAGACATGTGTTGTCATTTGATGAACGGGATCATATCATTAGAGAATGATGTGATGGACAAAACCATCCCTTGGCTTAGCATAATGATCGTTAAGTTTTATTGCTATTGCTTTCTTCATGACTTATACATGTTCCTCTAACTATGAGATTATGCAACTCCCGAATATCGGAGGAACACCTTGTGTGCTATAAAACGTCACAACGTAACTAGGTGATTATAAAGATGCTCTACAGGTGTCTCCGAAAGTGTTTGTTGGGTTGGCATAGATCGAGATTAGGATTTGTCACTCCGAGTATCGGAGAGGTATCTCTGGGCCCTCTCGGTAATGCTCATCACTATAACCCTTGCAAGCAATGTGACTACTGAGTTAGTTATGGGATGATGCATTATGGAATGAGTAAAGAGACTTGTCGGTAACAAGATGAAACTAGGTATGATGATACCGACGATCGAATCTCGGGCAAGTAACATACCGATGACAAAGGGAACAACGTATGTTGTTGTGCGGTTTGACCGATAAAGATCTTCATAGAATATGTAGGAACCAATATGAGCATCCAGGTTCCGCTATTGGTTATTAATCGGAGATGTGTCTCGATCATGTCTACATAGTTCTCGAACCCGTAGGGTCCGCACGCTTAACGTTCGATGATGATTTGTATTATGAGTTATGTGTTTTGGTGACCGAAGTTTGTTTGGAGTCCCGGATGAGATCACGGAGATGACAAGAAGTCTCGAAATGGTCGAGAGGTAAAGATTGATATATTGTAAGGTTACATTCGGACACCGGAATGGTTTCAGGAAGTTTCGGATAAGTTTCGGAGTACCGGGAGGTTACCGGAACACCCCTCCCCCCCGGGAGAGTAATGGTCCAAAGTGGGCCTTAGTGGAGGAGAGAGGGCCGGCCATAGGAGGTGCCCCCCTTGCCAATTTGAATTGGACAAGGGGTGGGGACGGCGCCCCCCCCCCCCCTTTCCTTCTCCTACTCCCTCTCTCTTTCCCCTATGCTACTCCGGAAAAAAAGGAAAAAGGTGGGGTCGAATCCTACTAGGAGTGGAGTCCTAGTAGGACTCCCCCATGGTGCGCCCCTCCTGGCCGCCGGCCTCCTCCCCCTCTTTATATAAAGGGGCAGGGGGGCACCCCAAAGACACAACATTGTCTTAGCCGTGTGCGGTGCCCCCCTCCACCGTTTACTCCTCCGATAGTATCATCATAGTGCGTAGGTGACGCCCTGCGCGGATCACATCACCAACACCATCATCACGCTATCGTGCTAATGAAACTCTCCCTCGACCCTCTGCTGAATCAAGAGTTCGAGGGACGTCATCGAGCTGAATGTGTGCTGAACTCGGAGGTGTCGTACGTTCGATACTAGATCAGTTGAATCGTGAAGACGTTCGACTACATCAACCGCATTAACCTAACGCTTCCGCTTTCGGTCTACGAGGGTACATGGACACATTCTTCCCCTCTCGTTGCTATGCATCTCCTAGATAGATCTTGCGTGATCGTAGGACACTTTTTGAAATTGCATGCTACGTTCCCCAACAGTAAGCAACGCATTTAATGCGTTTGTCCTATAACGACAGTGATAAGCACGGACACTGTAGCAGCTTTACACCTCCTGTGTGCCTATTCGCCACTGCGGTAGCCCCTTAGTATAAAAGGAGGCCCAAGGCATACTGGAGAAGGATTCAAACTTTTTGCACTGGACATGCATAGCAGCTAGTCAAAGTCTAAGAACACTAAATATACACATAAAGCAGGACTAGGGTTTTATGCTGATCAGCGGACCAAACCTGGGTAAAAAACCATTGCGTTGATCGCTGGACCTGCTCTTTGCGCACCCCTCTCTCCCTGCCAACCGTAGAAGGGATCCACGTGATCCGATAGGTGTCGTCTCCCCGACAGATATGTTCCTAGAGAAAACTAAGTTGAAAGATGATAGTAGCAATAATTCGGACTGGGTCTGTGATCTGAGGATTATCCTCATTATTGCATAGAAGAATTATGTCCTTGATGCACCGCTATGTGACAAACCTATTGCAGGAGCAGATGCAAACGTTATGAACGTTTGGCAACCTCGATATGATGACTACTTGATAGTTTAGTGCACCATGCTTTACGTCTTAGAACTGGGACTTCAAAAATGGTTTGAACGCCACGGAGCATATGAGATGTTCCAAGAGCTGAAATTGGTATTTTAGGCTCATGTCCGTGTCGAGTGGTATGAGATCTCTGACAAGTACTTCGCCTACAAGATGGAGGATAATAGCTTAACCAGTGAGCATGTCCGGAAAATGTCTGAGTACTACAATCGCTTGAATCAAGTGGGAGTTAATCTTCCAGATAAGATAGTGATTGATAGAGTTCTCTAGTCACTATCACCAAGTTACTGGAACTTCGTGATGAACTATAATATGCAAGGGATGACGAACACAATTCCCGAGCTCTTTGTGATGCTGAAATCGATGAAGGTAGAAATCAAGAAAGAGCATCAAGTGTTGATGATTGACAAGACCACTAGTTTCAAGAAAAGGGCAAAGAGAAATAAAGGGAATTTCAAGAAGAATGGCAAGAAAGTTGCCACTCCCATGAAGAAGCCCAAAGCTGGACCTAAGCCTGAAACCGAGTGCTTCTACTGCAAAGGAAATGGTCACTGGAAGCGGAACTACCCCAAATATTTGGCGGATAAGAAGGATGGAAAAGTGAATAAAGGTATATTTGATATACATGTTATTGTTGTGTACCTTACTAGTGCTCGTAGTAGCCCCTGGGTATTTAACCTGTTCGGTTGCTAAGATTAGTAACTCAAAAGAGGAGTTGCAGAATAAATGGAGACTAGTTGAGGGTGAAGTGATGATGTGTGTTGGAAGTGGTTCCAAGATTGATATGATCATCATCGCACACTCCCTATATTCAGGGTTAGTGTTGAACCTAAATAAATGTTAATTGGTGTTTGCATTGAGCATGAACAAGATAGGATCGTGTTTATTGCAATACGGTTATTCATTTAAGACAGAGAATAATTGTTGTTCTGTTTACATGAATAAAACTTTCTATGGTCATACACCCAATGTGGATGGTTTATTGAATCTCGATCGTAGTGATACACATATTCATAATATTGGTGCCAAAAGATGCAAAGTTGATAATGATAGTGCAACATACTTGTGCACTGCCGTTTAGGTCATATTGGTGTAAAGCTCATGAAGAAACTCCATGCAGATGGGATTTTGGAATCACTTGATTATGAATCATTTGATACTTGTGAACCATGCCTCATGGGCAAGATGACTAAAACTTCATTCTTCGAAACAATGGAGCGAGCCAATGACTTATTGGAAATAATACATACCGATGTATGCGATCCGATGAGTGTTGAGGCTCGCGGCGGGTATTGTTATTTTTTGACCTTCACAGATGATTTGAGCAGATATAGGTATATCTACTTAATGAAACACAAGTTTGAAACATTTGAAAAGTTTAGAGAATTTGATAGTGAAGTGGAGAATCATCGTAACAAGAAACTAAAGTTTCTACGATCTGATCGCGGAGGTGAATATTTGAGTTACGAGTTTGGCCTTCATTTAAAACAATGTGGAATAGTTTCACAACTCACGCCACCTGGAACACCACAGTGTAATGGTGTGTCTGAATGTCGTAACCGTACTTTATTAGATATGGTGCAACCTATGATGTCTCTTACTAATTTACCACTATCGTTTTGAGGTTATGCATTAGAGATAGCCGCATTCACGTTAAATAGGGCACTGTCAAAATCCGTTGAGACGAACCGTATGAAGAGTGGTTTGGCAATAAACCTAAGATGTTGTTTCTTAAAGTTTGGGGATGTGATGCTTATTTCAAAAGGCTTCAGCCTGATAAGCTCGAACCCAAATTGGAGAAGTGCGTCTTCATAGGATACCCTAAGGAAACAATTGGGTACACCTTCTACCGCAGATCCGAAGGCAAGATGTTTGTTGCCAAGAATGGAACCTTTCTAGAGAAGGGGTTTCTCTTGAAAGAAGTGAGTGGGAGGAAAGTAGAACTTGATTAGGTAATTGTACCTTCTCTCAATTTGGAAAGTAGCTCATCCGATAAATTCGTTCACGTGATGCCTACACCAATTAAAGAGGAAGCTAATGATGATGATCATGAAACTTCATATGAAGTTACTACAGAACCTCGTAGGTCAACCAGAGCACGATCCGCGCCAGAGTGGTACGACAATCCCTGTTCTGGAAGTCATGTTACTTGACCATGACAAACCTACAAACTATGAAGAAGCTATGATGAGCCTAGATTCCGATAAATGGCTTGAGGCCATGAAGTCTGAGATAGGATCCATGTATGAGAACAAAGTATGGACTTTGGTGGATTTGCCCGATGATAGGCGACCCATAGAGAATAAATGGATCTTCAAGAATAAGACTGACGCTGATGGTAATGTTACTGTCTATAAAGCTCGACTTGTTGCAAAAGGTTTTCGACAAGTTCAAGGAGTTGACTACGATGAGACTTTCTCACCTGTGGCGATGTTGAAGTCTGTCCGAATCATGTTAGCAATTGCCGCATTTTATGATTATGAAATCTGGCAAATGGACATCAGAACTGCATTCCTTAATGGAATTCTTAAAGAAGAGTTATATATGATGCAACTAGAAGGTTTTGTCAATCCTAAAGGTGCTAAAAAATGTGCAAGCTCCAGCGATCCATCTATGGACTGGTGCAAGCATCTCGGAGTTGGAATATACGCTTTGATGAGTTGATCAAAGCATATAGTTTTACAGACTTGCAGTGAAGCCTGTATTTACAAGAAATTGAGTGAGAGCACTGCAACCTTTCTAATAAGTATATGTGAATGACATATTGTTGATCAGAAATAATGTAGAATTTTCTGGAAAGCATAAAGGAGAGTTTGAAAGGAGTTTTTCAAAGAAAGACATTGGTGAAGCTGCTTACATATTGGGCATCAAGATCTATAGAGATAGATCAAGACGCTTGATAAGATTTTTCAATGAGTACATACCTTGACAAGATTTTGAATTAGTTCAAAATGGAACAGTCAAAGAAGGAGTTCTTGCATGTGTTGCAAGGTGTAAAGTTGAGTAAGACTCAAAACCCGACCACAGTAGAAAATAGAAAGAGAATGAAAGTCATTCCCTATGCCTCAGCCATAGGTTCTATAAAGTATGTTATGATGTGTACCAGACCTATTGTGTACCTGATCATGAGTTTGGCAAGGGGGTACGATAGTGATCCAGGAGTGGATCACTGGACAGCGGTCAAAGTTATCCTTAGTTACCTAGCTAAGAGGACTAAGGAAATATTTCTCAGTTATGAAGGTGATAAAGAGTTCATCGTAAAGAGTTACGTCGATCCAAGATTTTACACCGATCCGGATGACTCTGAGTCTCAATCTGGATACATATTGAAAGTGGGAGCAATTAGCTAGAGTAGCTCCATGCAGAGCATTGTAGACATAGAAAATTTGCAAAATACATACGGCTCTGAATGTGGCATACCCGTTGACTAAACTTCTCTCACAAGCAAAACATGATAACACCTTAGTACTCTTTGGGTGTTAATCACATAGCGATGTGAACTAGATTATTGACTCTAGTATTGGGTGTTGGTCACATGGCGATGTGAACTATGTGTGTTAATCACATACAGATGTGAACTATTGGTGTTAAATCACATGGCGATGTGAACTAGATTGTTGACTCTAGTGCAAGTGGGAGACTGAGGAAATATGCCCTAGAGGCAATAATAAAGTTGTTATTTTATATTTCCTTATATCATGATAAATATATATTATTCATGCTAGAATTGTATTAACCGGAAACTTGATACATGTGTGGATACATAGACAAAACACCGTGTCCCTAGTATGCTTGTACTTCACTAGCTCGTTAATCAACGATGGTTAAGTTTCCTAACCATAGACATGTGTTGTCATTTGATGAACGGGATCACATCGTTAGGAGAATGATGTGATGGAAAAGACCCATTTGTTATCTTAACATTATGATCTCTCTCTCTCTCTCGTTCTTGATTTGGCACGATCTTGATGTACCGCGAGCTTTCTTAACACAGTTGGATAATATGGTGTTTTCCCCCTCTCTATCTTGTTGTGATGAATCGAGTTTTTACCTTTGTGGTTTCACTATTATCAGATTGAATACTTTTATGGATTTGAGAACACTTGATGTATTGCATGTCGACACCCATGGTGACAATGGGGTGTTCCATTGATTCAATTGATGTATATTTTGGCACTCAACTCGCGGATTCCCGAGGTGACATTGGGGTAATCTATGCATAGGGGTTGATGCACGTTTTCATCCTACTTTCTCCTGTAGAAACCTTGGGGCACTCTTTGAAGTTCTTTGTGTTGGATTGAATATTATGAATCTGAAGTTGTTTGATGCATATTGTATGATAAACTCACAGATACTTGTGGTGACATTGGAGTATCTAGGTGACATTAGAGTTGGTTGATGTGTATCATATGGTGTTATTTAAGTACGAACACTAGGTTTGTTTGTGACACTTATAGGAATAGCTCAATAGATTAATCGGAAGGATAACTTTGAGGTGGTTTCGTACCCTACAAAGAATTTCATCTTATATTCTTCGCTAGATAAGAACTTTGGAGTGGTTCTTTGTGAAGGAAATATGCCCTCGAGGAAATAATAAAGTTGTTATTTTATATTTCCTTATATCATGATAAATGTATATTATTCATGCTAGAATTGTATTAACCAGAAACTTGATACATGTGTGGACACATAGCCAAAACACCATGTCCCTAGTATGCCTCTACTTGACTAGCTCGTTAATCAAAGATGATTAAGTTTCCAAACCATAGACATGTGTTGTCATTTGATGAATGGGATCACATCATTAGGAGAATGATGTGATGGACAAGACCCACTCATTAGCTTATCATTATGATCGTTTAGTTTTATTGCTACTGCTTTCTTCATGTCAAATACATATTACTTCGACTATGAGATTATGCAACACCCGGATACCGGAGGAATGCCTTGTGTGCTATCAAACGTCACAAGTAACTGGGTGATTAGAAAGATGCTCTGCAGGTATCTCCGAAGGTGTTTGTTGGCACAGATCGAGATTAGGTTTTTTCACTCCTAGTATCGGAGAGGTATCTCTGGGCCCTCTCGGTGCACATCATAAGAAGCCTTGCAAGCAAATTAACTAATGAGTTAGTTGCAGGATGATGCATTACGGAACGAGTAAATATACTTTCCGGTAACGAGATTGAACTAGGTATGAAGATATCGACGATCGATTCTCGGGCAAGTAACATACCGACGACAAAGGGAATAACGTATGTTGTCATTATAGTTCGACCGATAAAGATCTTTGTAGAATATGTGGGAACCAATATGAGCATCCAGGTTCCGTTGTTTGTTATTGACCGGAGAGGTGTATCGGTCATGTCTACATAGTTCTCGAACCCGTAGGGTTTGCACACGCTTAACATTCGATGGCGATTTGTATTATATGAGTTATGTGATTTGGTGACCGAATTTTGTTTGGAGTCCCGGATGAGATGACGGACATGATGAGGAGTCTCGAAATGGTCGAGAGGTAAATATTGATATATAGGACGATAGTATTCGGACACCGGAAGTGTTCCGGGGGGTACCGGGTACGTGTCGGGTCACCGGAAGGGGTTCCGGGCATCCCCCCGGCAACTACTTGGGCCTAATGGGCCAAGAGTGGGACAGACCAGCCCCTAAGGGTCTTGTGCGCCCCATGTAGGCCGAAATAGAGGGGGAGGAAAGAGGAGAAGAGAGAAAGGAAGGGGAGGGATTCGGTCTCCCCCTTCCTTCTCTCCCCCTTCCTCCTTCCTTCCCCTTCAGGAAATATGGTAAGGGGGGGCGAATAGGATTAGGGCCCCAAGTAGGATTCCTCCTACTTGGGCGCCTCCTTGGCTGCCCCCTCTCCCTCCCACCTATATATATATGGAGGGGGAGGCGCCTATAACAACACATCATTGATTCCTTGCCGTGTGCGGCGCCCCCTCCACAGTTTATGCCTCTGGTCGTATTCACGTAGTGCTTAGGCGAAGCCCTGCGTGGATCACTTCATCATCACCGTCACCACGCCGTCGTGCTGATGCAACTCTCCCTCAACACTTTGCTAGATCAAGAGTTCGAGGGACGTCATCGAGCTGAACGTGTGTAGAACTCGGAGGTGCCGTATGTTCGGTGCTTGACCGGTCGAAATGAGAAGAAGTTCGACTACATCAACTGCGTTAACAAACGCTTCCGCTTTTGGTCTACGAGGGTACGTGGACACATTTCCCCCTCTCATTGCTATGCATCTCCTAGATAGATCTTGCTTGAGCATAGGAATTTTTTTTTTGAAATTGCATGCTACGTTCCCCAACACTTTGTCGCACGTTGAGGGATTTTATATGATTGAATTATGTTATCACTTTTGAGAGATTGCACTAGTGAAAGTATGAACCATGGGTCTTGTTTCTAAGCATTGCAATACCGTTTGTGCTCCTTTTTATCGCTTTCTACCTTGCAAATTTTTTTAGATTACAAAAGCCTATATCTACTACCCATACTACACTTGTATCACCACCTCTTCGCCAAACTAGTGCACCTATACAATTTGCCATTGTATTGGGTGTGTTGGGGACACAAGATATTTCTTGTATTTGGTTGTAGGGTTGTTTGAGAGAGGCCATCTTCATCCTACGCCTCCCATGGATTGATAAACCTTAGGTTGAAGGAAAATTGCTATTGTCCTACAAAACTCCACGCTTGGAGGCCCAACACGAGTCTACAAGAATAAAGTTGCGTAGTAGACATCAGGCCCATAGTTTGTTTCATCCCAGTTGCAAGTCAACTGCTGACTTGCAACTGGCCTCATAGTTTCGTAGTTGTCTCAGTTGCAAATTCACCATCAACTCGCAACTAGGTTCGTAATTATTTGAGTTGCAAGCCCACCTCAACTCGCAACTAGAGCTTGTGTTTCTGGTTTTGTTTTTTATCACAGTTGCAAGTCCGCCCTTGACTCATAGATGGGCCTATAATTTTTTTCATCCCAGTTTTAAGTCGGCTCTTGACTCGCAACTAGGCTCGTAGCTTCGTAGTTGTCCAGTTGTAAGTCCATCCATGACCCGCAAATGGGCTCGTAGTTGTCCCAGTTCCAAGTACACCCTCGACTCGCAACTAGGCATGTATTTTTTTCATACCATTTGCTAGTCCATGCCCGACTCGCAACTGAGCTCATAGTCTATTATTATCCCAGTTGCAAGTCCACCCTTGACTCACAAATGGCATCGTAGTTTTGTGTAGTTGTCGCAGTTGCAAGTCCGTCCTTAACTCGCAACTAGGACAATAGTTTGTTTCATCATAGTTGTAAGTCCAGCCTTGACTCACAACTGAGCTCATAATTTCATAGTTGTCCCAGTTGCAAGTCCAGACTCGATTCACAACTGGGCATATGTTTTGTTTTTCATCCCAGTTGCAAGTCCATGCTTGACTCGCAACTGGGCTTGTAGTTTGTTATTGTTCCAGTTGGAAGTCCACCCTCGTCTAGCAACTAGTATCATAGTTTTGTGTAGTTGTCACAGTTGCAAGTCCACTCTCGGCTCACAATTAGACCCATAGTTTGTTTTCCATCCCACTTGTAAGTCCTCCCTTGACTCACAACTGGGACTATAATATGTTTTCATCCCAGTTGCAAGCCCACCCTCAATTCGCAACTAGGCTCGTAGTTCTCCCAGTTGCAAGTCCACCCTTGAATCGCACCAGCCCTCGTAGTTTGTGTAGTTGTCCCAATTGCAAGTCCACCCTCGACTCGCAACTGGGCCCATGGTTTTGTTGTTTTCCTAGGTGCAAGTTCAACCTTCGAGTTGCAAAATGGGCCATTTGTTTTTATCATAGTTGCAAGTCCACCCTCGACTCGTAACTGGTATCGTAGTTTTGTTTTGTTTTCTCAGTCGCAAGTCCACCCTCGACTCGCAACATGCCCATTGTTTTTTTACATTCCAGTTGCAAGTCCATCCTCGACTCGCAACTGGGATAGTAGTTTGTTTTCATCCCAGTTGCAAGTCCACCATCGATTCACAACTCATAGTTGTCCTAGTTGCAAGTCCACCCTCGGATCGCCATTGTTCTCGTAATTTGTTTGTTGCCTTAGTTTGCAAGTCCATCATGGGCTTAGAACCAACACCAACCTTTTTTGTCCTCCCTCCTAGTTAGAAGCCCACCGCCAACATGCAATCGGGTTTTTCTAACCTTTTCTATTTGTTGCCTTAGTTACAACCCCACCCTCATTTTTACGAGTAGGCTATCCCTTTTTATTCTTCGCCCCACTTGCAATTCCACCATTGACTTGCAATTGGGCTTCATGTTTTTTTCATCGCAGTTACAAGTTCACATCAACCTGCAACTGGGTGAGCGATTGATTTTTATCCCAGGTACAATTCCATCTTCAATACGTAAAATGTGAGCCCCAACCCTCACGGTACTAGTCCACTTTTTTGCCCTTTTTAGCTGCTCAACATTGTTTTTAATTTTTGGGCCCATCCTATTTTTAAAAATACGTCCCAGTTACAAGCCCACCTTTGACCCATTTTTTAAAAATATGCAACCAAGACCATGGGGCCCAAGTTTTCATGTATTTTTTTTGGAAAAGCCATCATTTATATGATTTTCAGTTCCCAACCCATTGAGTTAGTTCCCCACCTTTTTTTGAAATCTCGTAGTTGTATATAAATGAGATACACCCTTTTGAGTCATATTCTTTTGTATATAAGGCTAGTTTGTTCATCAATTCAAAAAATGTTCGTATTTTTTTAAAAAGTTAGAGAATTTTAAAAATTGTCGCTTTAAAAAGTTGTGCTCACCAATTCAAAAAATATTCTTATTTTCAAAATTGTTCAGAATTTCAAAATACTCTATTGTTTTCAAAAAAATTGCAGATTCAAAAAATATTTGAGAATTTAAATTTTCTTCACAGTTTTTATTATTTATTTTTTGAAATTTTAAAAATTGCCCACGTTTGACAAAAAAATGTTCATAACTTTGAGAGAGTGTTCGAATTTGAAAATTTGTTTGCAATTGTAAATTGTTTCCAAGCCTTCAAGTGATGTTCAGTTACGTCGCTGGCATTAGTTCTTTAGACCTCACGTTACTCATTTGTCACGACAACTCGTCGCTTGCAGTGGCTAGCAAGATGCGTGGTCCAACAGGAGGTATGCAGTTCAAATCGAAGAACCCGCGGCACATTCTTTTTTGTGCATGACCGCTCACTGTCAGTTTGACACCAATGGGCCAGCCCCGTCGAAGAAGCTCCCGTCGTTCTGGGCTGGGTATCATGGGCGACATACAAGCAGCGCAAAAAGGAGACAAACCAAACAAACAATGCAACAGTGGGGGTTTGTTTATCTGCTGATGTGGGTAGGGTTGCAAGAAAAGCTCGAGGCTCGTGAGCTGCTCGAGATCAAATCATTTTTTGACTCGACCCGAAAATAAATGAGCTGAGTTTGAACACTTTATGTAGCTCGCCCAAGAAACGAGCCGATCTTGAGCCAATGTTGGCTGGCTCAATTTTAGCTCGATAGCTTGACGAATATCATTATGTTAAATGATCATGCCATATATGAAATGGAAATAAGATGATTTATTACCATATATGTTGGGGCACTACTAAGCGCCGGTGCGCCAGCCGAAAATTTCGGCCGGTCCGCTCCCAGCCACTCGATTCAGTCGCGCCAACCGTTCGATTGGATCCCGTCGTGACGTATTCTACCTTCCTTCTCGTCTTCTTCCTTCCCCGCTTCCTTCCTCGCACCGGCGGCCATGGGCCATGTACGACGCCGCGCTCGCCGGCCACCCCTCGCCGCCTTGCTCGTCCTTGGCCCCGTCCTCGCCGGCCACCCAGCGTTGTCACCGTCCGCCGCCATCACCGCTGCTTCTCCTCCTCACCTCCTGCTCTCTCTCCTACTCACTGCCGCATCTCCTACTCGCCCCTTCCTCACCACATGCTCTCGCTTCATGGTAGCTCTCTTAGCGTCATCGTCGTCCCCTCGCCATCAAAACTCGTTGCACGGGGTTGTGTGAGCGATGGCCAAAAAGTCAACACCGTTCATGGATGCAGCAGAAAAAACGCTGGATGTAGCAAAATCCCTCGCCGGTAGTAGCAAAAATCAATTGCGGTTGCAGCAAAATCATCTCGCCGCCGTCGCCGGTCTCATCTCCGCCATGATGGATGTATCAAAACCCTCGCCGGTAGTAGCAAAATCCATAGGCGGTTGCAACAATTCATCTCGACGCCGTCGCCGGTCTCAGCTCCACCATGACGGATGTAGCAAAATCCATCACCGGTAGTAGCAAATTTTGAGGACAGTTGCAACAAAAAAAACCGCTGCCGTAGTAGGTTGCATCTCTGCCGTGATGTATGTAGCAAATTCCTCCCCAGTAGTAGCTAATTTCGACGATGGTTCAGCTTCTGGCTCAGCTGGTTGAAGCTTCCCCAGGGGGTGGAGGTTTCGCTTCGTCGGAGTGGAGCTAGATGGATGGACTGAGTGGATTCCATGGCGGTGTTGCGGCAGCAACTGGTTGTAGCTTTTTTCCCAACTGGTTCCAGCAAAAAAACTGACGGGTTGTCACCGAGACATCAACTTCCATCAGTCTACTCAGTCCATGGCCTCACCCATGGCCACCGCCGCCACCGCCAGTTCAGCACCGTTCCACGACAGTACCAGTGGTGTCCATAGGAGAGGGAGGAGCCACGCGAGCGCCGTAGCTGTTGGGAGCGGGAGCTGCATGAGCACCGCATCGGGGAGCTGCTCGCGTGGAGGAGTCACGCCGACGAGGGAGATGAAAGAGGAGGAGAAAGAGAAGCTGTCTTGTGGAAGAAGGAGAGGAAAGAGTGGTCAAACAGTGGTGGGGAAAGGATAAGGCAAGGCTGAGTGGTCACCTGACGTGCGAGTGGATTAGTAGCCAGGCTGTGCCAGCCATCGAGCGGTGCGACCGGCCCAAGTTTCGGCCGGCGCACCGTTCTCAAACGTTTCCCTATATGTTGTCCATAATTTTTCTCCATTTTATTTACCAACGAACATGAAAACTTGATTGAGTGCAGAGAAGATTTAGGCCTAATTATGGCATGTGGTCGACTATGTGTTAAATATCCTATATATTTTTGGCAAAGGTTCCCAGCATACTCACCTTAATTTTTTTTTTGTTTTTCATCCATAGATTTATAATTTTTACCATCTCATTTATCTTGAAACTAGCTCGAGATCGACTCGAGATCGTTACAAGATGATCACGAGTCATGTTCTACAGCTCGATCATCAGCTTCACTCAGTTTGATCTCGCTCGAATTTTCATATGAGTTGAGCTGAGCCAACCCCAACTCGCTCGAGCTCGACTCGTTTGCAGCCCTAGATGTGGGATGGTATCATACTTAAATGTTTACATTTTTCAAATTTTGTTCGGAGTTTAAAAAAATGTTCCCATTTTCCAAAAATATTGTTGTTTACAAAAGATTTTCATGTTTAAAAAATGTTCATGCTCAAAATTATTCAAAGATTCAAAAAAGGTTTATGTTTTCAAAAAATGTTTTTTATTATTTAATAAGGTTCGCATTTCAAAAAATAATTACTTTTTTTTAGAAAAACTATTGTTTTGAAGTTTCAAAAAAGCCTCAGATCTGTCACTGCTTATGACTTCATTAGGTTCCGAGCTACCTAATAGCCATGAGATCTAATTGTGTCAAGTGGATAGCCAGTTTTTCGGCCCTTTAACGTTCGAACTAGCATTACAAGTGAAAAAAATGTCGCTCAACAAAAAAGAAAAACAGGGGGCCATACAAATACTTAGATATGACATAGTCAGACCTAACATTTATGTCTTGTTACCGTAGCCTAGTTTATTTCTAGCAATCTCTCTCTGTAGATCTTCTCCAAGATATACTCCAACGATACATGCATATCCAAGGATAAGCACCTGCCATATAACACGCAGAGTCTCCTCTGATGAGGCAAGACGCTTCAACATTCTTCAGTGTACTTCAAGTTAGATTGCTATAAGATATACTTCCTCTAACAAAATATACAATGTTTTCTGGTCTAAATTTAGACCAAAAAAACATACTTATATTTTGATACGGAGGGAGTACAAAGTACAGTGTTGGTTGTGAATAAATTATACTCCACTTAGGTTTGAGTACACAATTTGACAAAAGCTTGGGCGCCAGACTCAAAGTTCTCTAGTCACGCATGTATCTCACATTTCTATGACTACTTCACTGTCACAATAAAACACATTGCACTGAAAAACACTTCACTGACACAACAAAACACATTGCACTGAAAAACACTTCACTGACACAACAAAACACATTGCACTGAAAAAGCCACTTTGGTTTTGCCAGCTTACTTCCCCAAAACGTAGGTGTTCATTAGCTGTTTCAGATATTCCACCATAAACAAGGGTTCTGCACAGGACCTTCGCACCAGCTTATCTCCACCCAAACGAGCTGAGGCTTCAGCAAGCAAGACGCCAAACACTCACATGCTACTTACTCAGCATCACTGGTATCCAAAACAAACGCAGCACAACCTTAATGGTTCTACATCTATGCTTGCACACGTTTCGCCGGTACGATGTATTTGCCCCTCGCTCCATGGCCATCTGCTATGCTGCGTATCCTGAATTGCCGTCTCACCCTAGCCTCCTCCTCCTCCAGGGAATCCTCATCACGCACAACGATAAACTGCAAAAAAAGAAAAGGAAAAAAGACATGAAACTAACAATGACTCATCTGCACATCCATGGCATTCTAAGTTTTTTGCCGACAAAATAATACCTTGTTAAATGCTTCATCTGGGATAGGCCTGTTAATGCACTTGCATCGACCATGGGGCTTGGCTTCACCCTTTTTGTACTCCACACCAGTGGGATGCTTCACATCATCACCACATTCACAGCACTCACCTACAATTATGGTCTAGTTTTGTTAATCAATATCTAATGCATAAGGTATCGGTATGCTCTTTTTATCATAACTAAGAATAACCGGAGAACCAGCTAAGCTAAGCTTATGACCACTTTAGACATGCTCTAATATTAACCGGAGTATTTAATATTCTGGTGGAAATCTGAAATAGCTAGCCAACACGCCTATTTTAGACATGCTACAACATGGTTAATATTCCGGTGGAAAATCTGAAACAGCTACCGAACATACCTACTCCCATATTTTTAGAAATGCTCAAATTGAGTAAAAAATAGGTGGTGTTGTAACCAAATTCTGAATTTTTCATTGTTATCTTTACCTGCGCAACGAACACACCTACTCTTCAAGTGAATTAACAAAGTGTGAAAACAGCTAGCACTTAGTTAAATGGCACTCGGTGATACAAAGTGTGAAAATAACACAAAATTTTGTCAACTTGCATATTGATAATACTGAATGGAAGAATTTACTAACTTGCATACTGATATACTGAATGTCACTTAGCTAAGCTTATGAAACTTTAGACATGCTCCAATATAGTTGAAACAGCTAGTGAACACCTAAGAAACACTGTTATGTCCTGGGCATAGCGAATCCGTGGCTGATACGTATCAGTGAAGTATCCGCGGTTAAAGCAACAAAAACAAAGAAGATAATTCCCGATACGTGCTTGATACCTCCCATGATACTATCCCGATACAGCCCAGCCCAGTAAGAGTAAGACTAACCCTACTTATCATGGTACCCCAGTCCAGCGCAATCCCTCCCCAATTCATTTCCCTCCCGACCTAAACAGCGGCAGCCGCGAGCTTGCTGAGGGCTCCTGCGATCCTGCCCCAGTCCCACTCGCTCCTCCTCACCTCCTCTACGTCACCCCTGACTCCTCCTCTCAGTCTCTCAAGCAGCCGCAGCTGGCAGCAGCAGCAACTTGTGCTCCTGCTCCTCCTCCCTTTCTCACTAATGCTACTGATGTTGATGTACCATATACCATATCTCACAAGATAACGGCTCACTAGCATGGTTTATAAGGCGGTAAAGCGACCTAAAGGATGCTTAAGTGACGCCTAAGCGCCTAAAGCACACACTTAAGCGCCTAAAGCAGGCATATTTCTAACGCGCTGCCAGGGTGCCTTATAGCTTAAGCGAAGCCTAAGCGTCTGAAGCAGGACGCTTTATAAACAATTCTGACTATATGCCCATTGTTCTCTAGATGCAGCAACCAGCGGCGAGGCGGCCGTGGCTCTGCAACATCTCGCCGGCAGCAAGTGAAAATAACGCAACAGAATATTGTTATGGTGAATTCTGAATATGGCACTCGGTGATACATAGTGTGAACATAATGCAAATTTCAGTAACTTGCATATTGATATACTGGATGGAAGATTAAATAGCTAAATGCAAACATACCATTATCATCGGACGAAACCGCACAAAGACAAGTGAGCTCATACTCCTCAAATTCACCATCTGTGCATGTGATTTCAATGAAGAGAAGATTTTCGTCGTCATTCGATCCTCTTTTTGCAAGCACATTTAAATGTGAGAAGGACCTGCATTCATATTGAGAATCGTTTTCCGGAAAATGAGCTTTGTAACTCACAACCTCCTTGACTTCATATGCAAGATCCTAAAACATAAGAAAGGTAGTGAGGGAGAGCGGTGATAAAAAAATGGAAAGAGAGCAAGGTAGAGAACAAACCTCGAAAAGATGGTGTTCCTCATTATGCTTATCTAGTAAACATTTAACTACTTCCAAAGTGGGGTCAAGGTTCATCATTGCATCCAAAGCTTCTTTCGAATTCTTCCTTGTTCCATCACGCCAATATAGTTTATGCCAAACATACCTGTCCTCTTTGGAAAGCTCACCCAAGTACCTAGTTCAGATAACAATTACAAAAGAATAAGAGATGACCAAACAACTCTTGTGATTAATTACCACAAAATGCATCATTGTTCTTGCAACCAATAAGCGCCCAGCAAACTTGATTGCTACTAGATGACAGAATGCTAATTACTACTACCAAGGTACCAAACAAGAAAAGTTGTGGCAAACAAATCAACGGTTTGCTGTTATATCACAGCAGCAGTGATCACTGACACGAGGCCAGTAAGTCCAACCCGTAAAACAATACTGGGTCAGGAATCTGAAAACGCAATCACATAGCTGAGAAAAAGTACAAGCATGACATCTCTGTTATAAATTATCAATAATAATCTCATGGTGGTCTTGGAAACAGTAGCAAATCCCGAAAGCATGACACCTCTGTTGCTCCCTCCGAAGATATTTCTGCTACTGAAAACTGTGAGGAAGGGGTATCCAGCCAATATGAATTGGATATGAACTTGCTAGCTGAGAAGGAGACAAGGAAAAAGCTGCTTGAGATGAAACAAGAACATGAGAGTGTTATCTGGGTTGAACGAGTAAATTCAGATTTCACCAAGGATTCTGCTATGTTAGAAGACTTTACTGTTGAGGATGACAGCCAGAAAGAAGATGATTTTGATTGTACACAAGACCCAGACCATTTTGCTAAAAGGCTGGGCATTGGGACTCAGAAGATTGAGGAATTAATGCAGAAAAACTGAGAAACAGATACATGATGATGATACTGGAGGGGAGCAACTTCATGACAAAGAAAACAGAAGCCCCACACTGGTCAGGACTACTAGAGCCACTAAAACCCCTAACAGAGAAGTTGGGCTCAAGACGGTATTTATTCCTGACAAGCTGAAAGTGGGCCTGCAAAACCCATTGGAAGATTTAGCTGCTGCTCATGTGGCCTGCAGAGTTCTACCAAAAAATTTTGGAAGCTGGTTTGCAATGATCTTTTACAGCTTTGTAATGTTTCCTTCGACGATATTATTGTTATCTCTAGACTCGACTATGGAATTTTCAACCTGATTGCCAAGGGGCAGGGGGCTGACAAGATTCAAATGTATAGAACTATTTGCATGCTTAATGTGGCGTTTACATTTTTTTACCAAAACCCTGATTGCCAACTAGGGCTATGCTAGTTGCAGAGAATTTAGTGTCCAAGATTCATAATGCTTTTGTTACAGGCTGTTATATTTTAGATAGTGTAGTACTGCTACATGAGACTTTACATTCTTTAAATAAGAGCAAACAAGCTGGTGTTTTTCTTGAAGTAGGTTTCGAGAGGGCGTACAACAAAATCAATTTCGAATTTATGTTTTCAGTCCTCGAAATGAAAGGTTTCCCTAGGAAGTTTGTGCGGTGGACTAAAGCTGTTGTCTGCAATGGCAAGGTTGCTAATACTCTGAATGACATGATAGGTAGTTAGTTTGCTACTAGGAAAGGCTCAGGCAAGAAGACCCCTTCTCTCCTTCACTTTTTAATATTGCTGCTGATGTTCTGGCTACTCTTATCAAAAGAGCCCAAGAATAAGGTTTCATTAAAGGCTTACCAGCCCCTCAGCTTTGTTGAAGTGTATATGTGGATTGTCTAGACCTTTCCATTAGTATGGACTTTTGGTTGTGTTGGCTAGTGCATGAAGCTTAACATGGTATCGGAGCTAAGGTCTTGAGTTCAAGTCCTGGCTTTAGCAATTTATCCAAAAATTGGTGCTGCCCCCCTTTGCCCACATATAGGCCTGTTGAGCCATGCCTCTGAGTCTATCCACGTGTCGACTTCCCGCATCACACATGAGAGGGGGTGTTGAAGTGTATATGTGGATTGTCTATCCCTTTCCATCAGTTAGGACTTTTGGTTGCATTGGCTACTGCATGAAGCTTAACAAGCTGCACAACGGTGGTTTAGCCATATTGCAGTATGCTGATGACACCATTTTTATGCTTCAGGATGAGTTGCAGGGGGCTAGAAATCTTAAGATAACTCTGTGTGTTTTTGAGCATTTGACTGGACTTAAAATCAACTTCCTGAAAAGTGAAGTTCTCTATTTTGGGAGGCACTGGTTAAGCAAGACATTGATGCTCAGATTTTTACTTGCACCGTGGGAGATTTCCCTTCTAGATACCTGGGCATCCCTCTGCATTATAGGAAACTTAATAATAGTGATTGGAACCTGCCAAAGAGAAAGTGGGAAAGGAAGCAGCTTCTTGGCAAGGGACTACGCTTTCTATGAGTGGTAAACTAATCTTGACTGAAACTTACTTAGGTAATGTACCTAGATTTATGATAGATGACAGAATTCTAATTACTACTCCCAAACAAGAATAAGTCATGGCAAATAAATCAATGGTTTGCTCTTATATCACAGCGGCAATGGTCCACAGTGATCACCAACAAGAGGCCATTCAGTCCTGACCCGTACAACAACGCTGGGTAAGGAATCTGAAAACACAATCACATAGCTGAGAAAAAGTACAAGCACCTAGCAGCAATCAAATCACACCAGTACCCAGTAAAATAGAAAAAGAAACGCATCCTGAGTTTCTAGAATAATTTGCTAAACAATCAAAAATAATACTTCAAAGCAAAAAAATAAAAGCGAAGTTATGAAATCATTACTTGATTTTAATCCGATTAGCATGATAGGTGTCTATGGCCTCCTGGGTTTCTTCTAAGCTCTTAAACGGACCACCTCGATGAGGATATGTGTGAAATAAGCCATCGGCATCAACTCTCAGAAAATATTTAATAAGCAATCCAGTTGGCATCAATGCTGAAACAGATGGAAAGGGGTTTGGCGGTGATAGGGCCTCAATACGCACTGCCTGCTCAGTGTCCTCACAGCTGAAAAAACAAAAGATGAATAAATTGGTGGAATATAGCAAATTTTGCAAAGACTGATACCAAGGAGAAGATGCCTCCAAGAGATCTCATTGTAATTCTTAGTTGTAGGAGTTACTTTGCAATTTCTTTGATAATGGATCGAAATCATTGCATCTGTAATGGTTGCGAGTTTGAATAAAACTATAGGTGTTTCTAAAAAAACTAGTTAACCTGACCCCTTATCTCAAAAGAAAACCAACCTTTCTTACAAAAAGTAGTAATTATTAGTAACTAAAAAGCACTCAGAAAACCAATGCAGATTTTTAGAATAAGAGATATTTGGTCGCGATGGGGATCAAAAGAGCTTTTTTTTTACAACGCCTCATGCTCTCAAACAGAAGAATTCAAAGCTTCCCTAAAAAAGCCTTGGATAAATAGCTCTTTTTCTAATGATCTAGCTACTCTTGGACAAATAGTGAGCAGGGAACAAGAATAGGAGCTGGACAACTTTGTGACCGAGGGAACATATAATAACATGATGTAAGCAATGCTATAGGAGTTGCCATGTCACATTTTATGCTGAGTGGAAGGAGAGATGGAGGAGAGGGAAAAGAAACGAGTTGTAGAGTAATAGCCGGCTACAACACAAGCTTCAAAGAGTTTTCGTTAGAGGTGAGCAATGTATTAATGTAGTACTCCCTCTGTAAAGAAATATATGAGCGTTTAGATCACTAAACGCTCTTATATTTTTTTACAGAGGGAGTAGTATATATCTTTTGCTAACTGCTCCATCTGTAAAGAAATATGAGAGCGTTTAGATCACTACTTTAAACGCTCTTATATTTCTTTACGGAGGGAGTACTATTGGGTGGGCTATTAGACCAGCTCTAAGTGACATGGCAATACGATATAGCCAGCAGTTGGCTCTATTATTAAGCATGTTCCGAGAGAGAATAAATCAAAGAATATCTAGATAGTTGTCTCATGGGCAATGCAAATGGACTAGCCCTCAATGAATTGGTACAGGTGTAACAGAGATTATATTCTGCATTTATATATTACGAACAACCAATGTAAAACATGCAGCTATCACTACTAAATGTTCCAAGCCATTAAAAATAGAGAGCAGAGTGAGGGGATGGCGACAAAGTCATACGGTGGAGGCTGTGGCCGACTGTAGGAGAGGCCTTCCCCGTCCTTGTCGTTGAAGAGTTCTCCATCCCCGTCAAAGTAGCGGCCTTCGGGAAGATTTATTGGTGTATAAGTGCGGCGAGGCGGGACGGGAGGGGGTTGTGGAGGCTGCAGCTGCTGGTGGAGAGACGGGGAGGGGGTTGGGTCGTGGAGGGGAGGGGGTCGGCTTGTGCAGGCAGCAGCCGGTGGTGGAGGTGATCGGCTGGTGGTGGAGGGGAGAGGAGGGGAGGTGGCCCTGGACGCTGCGGTTGGTGGCGGAGAGCAGGGGAGGGAAGGGGGGTGGCTTGTGGAGGCTGCACCTGGTGGTGGAGGGGATCGGCTACGTCTGCGCGGCATGCGCGACGGCATCGGCTAGGGTTTTGGAGATTTCCTCCTGGCGTGCTTCTTCTTCTTCTTCTTCTCTGTTTGTTTTTTCTTCTTCTTTTTCTTTCTTTGCTACTTCCTATTTATCGTGTGCTTCTACTTCTTCCTCTTAGCACAATCCGATGTTTGTTTGTGTAATTTCTGAGGAATGTGTCACTTTCACAAATGTCGATAGTGTACTTTGGAAAAATGTTCAACGCGAATTAAAAAAAGAAATGTCACAAAGTGTTACGAAAATGTTAAAAGCTCAAAATAAAATTGTTTAATGTGTGCTTACAAATGTACTTCAACTAATTTAGCTGGAAAATTATTACAGTACATTTAAATGTTGCCCTTTGAAAAATATTGACAGTGTATTTTAAGAATGTATTGAAAAACAATGTTTAATGTCTGTTTTCAAGAAATGTTGACAAAGTGTTTTGAAAATGTAAATAGCTCGAATGAAAAAGACCAATGGATAGTTGGATACTTAAGAAATATATGTCTAATAGTACTTAAAAAATATACGTAAACTAATTTAGGTGGAAAAAAATGCTCATAATACATTTTATAAATGTATTTTCTTTTTCCAAAATGCTGATAGTTAACATTAAATTTTTCTTAGAAAAAAATTCAGCACTTATTTTAAAGAAATGTTGACCAAGTTTTATGAAAATGTTGATAGATCAAAACGAAAATGTTCAATGTGTATTTAAGAAACGTATGGGTAATACTTAAAAAATGTGCATCAACTAAATTAGGTGGGAAAATGTTAATAGTAAATTTTTTAAAATGTATTTTTATTTTTAAAAATGGTTAACATTGTACTTCAAAATGTCTTGGAAAAATGTTCAACACCTATTTGAAAAAAAAATGTTCACCAAGTGTTACAAAAAATGTTGATAGATCAAAAGAAAAATGTTTAATGTGTACTTCAAGAAATGTATGTGCCACTCATTTCCTTAAAATGTACATCAACTATTTTTGGTGGAAAAATGTTCATAGTAAAAAAACATACTTGCATTTTGGTAAAATGTTCATAGCGTGTTTTGAAAATGTATTGAAAAAAGTGATCAACGCCTATTTTAAAAGAAATGTTTGCTTTTTGAAGAATATTTCAACCTCTTGTCAATCATACTAAGCGAATCGCCATGTATGATACATGGTTCAACACATCCATCCATCCTAGCATACCTAAAAATAAGTTAGCCTAAGTAACAAAACAAACATCGATAATTCATTTTTGAGCCCAGGCTCATCTGCACCCGCGCTGACGAAAACAATCAAAACAAATATTAAAAAAATTCAAAAAATTCCAAAAATTTTGGTGATAGATAATTTGATGCATGAGGTCCGCTCAAATTTTCAAATCATTTGTACATCTGAGTAGCTCTCTCCAAAAAAGACAAATACGGGGTCTGTAAAAAAGTTTACTGTTCACGCACTGTTTTGACCCGATTTGTCTTTTTTGCTGAGAGCTACTCAGATGTTCAAATGATCTGAAAATTGGAGTGAACCTCACGCATCAAATTATCTACTACACGAAAAAAAATTTGGAACGTTTTGAATTTTTCTGGTATTTGTTTTGAATATTTTTTTTGTCCGGGTGCAGATGAGTATGGCACCGAAACGCCGCACTCAACAAACTAATTATCTCTATGACTCCCCTCAAAAAAAATTTATCTATATGACCACGAATAGACACACTAAATAGGGTACAGCTGCCTGCTACCTCGCTGCTAGGTAAGCAAGCATCAAGGTAGGCAAGCAGGCAAAACAACAGCGTTACTTCAAGCAAGCAGACATTCACCATCTTTCATCCTCCTTGCAATTCGAGCAATTGGCCGTCCACACCATTACATCATTTGGGAGTTCATCAAGCCAGACTTGCTTGATCTCCTGCTACAATCCAGATAGCATTCTCTGTCATGGCTAGGGTGTGGTTCATAGATCTCTTAGTTCGGGATAGAATTACAGGGAGGTTCGGGGGGAAGAGGAAGCTAACATGGAAATGAACAAGATATAGATCAGAGAAGTTCTATCATTACAATTCATCGATGCCCACTCACACGGCACGACACGCCTAAATACCCTAAAGTACGGACCAAGACGGCACGGTCCACACTCACACAGCCCAACGCCCAACTAGGTCATGGCACTCCCCTCGCCTTGCAAACGACTTGTCCTCAAGTTGTCGCCAATTCAGACAACACGCTTGCCCATTCCCAAGTAGCCATCGTTGTCGGTAGTCCACTCCAGACGACCTTGAACTGCTTCATGGTGCATCCTCCAAAGCATACCAGACGAGAATCAAGTACCTGACATGGTTTGGCCACGACAGGGCACACTTGAGCATACTGCAGCGATTCTGGTGTAGGCACATGCTCCTCTAGCGACTTGGCCGATTTCAGTAAAGAAACGTGCACCACAAGATGAATTCTATTGGGCGTAGAAGTTGTAGACGATAGTCAACATCTCCAACACTTTCTATGACTTGATCAGGGCCAAAATACTGGAAACCCAACTTGTGATTTGTGCGCCTTGTCGCTGATTGATGTATATAGGGTTGGAGCCTCAGAAAAACCCAATCACCTGCTACAAAGACTTTGTGAAAACGATGTTGTCCACTTGGGCCTTCATTCGATGCTGCACCCGGAGGAGGTGTTCTCGTATAGTTGTGATCATAGCATTACGCTCTGTCAGACAAGCACTACTGCAGGATGGTCCAACCGCGACAGTCGAGTCAGAGACCCTTCGACGAAACTGTGTGCGATGCATCAATCACAAACGGTGATGTAATAAAACCGTCAAAAAAGATGCAAAACGTTTGCGATAGCGGCGACATCAAACACGGTTCATATTAGATTTGCGTGTGCGATGAGTGGCAAACGGTTAATCCAGAAGAACTGTTTGCGATGATGAAGAACAACAGAAACGGGCAGCCAGATGAGGGCGTGTGCGATATACGGCATACAGTTCACTAGGATGAACTGTGTGTGATTAGGCAACACAATGGAAACAGTTCAACTGAACAAGATGTGTGTGATACGCCGCAAACAGGTGCGTAATCAGAAATGTGTGTGAAGACCAATAATAACACGCACGATTGCTGCTAATAAGCCGTGTGAAATAAACATCCAATTACATAAGTGACTATACATATCATTCGCATACACCTCAACAAAAACAATTGCATGCATTCTAAAGTAGGAGAAACGATCGTCTAGTCATCTACTTCTTGTGACGCTCCCGCCACTGCTCTATGGCTCGATCCCTCGTCTGGGGCAGGAAGAAGACACTTCCTCATGTAAACGATCCGGCTGTACATCTTGTAGCTTGTGAAAGCGTCCTTGGCCGCGTACTTGACATGTTGTCCATCTAGTCTCTCATGCCAAACACTGTGCCAGGTGTTCTTGTCCTTCTTGCTCTCATCCTTCATCTTCATGTAGTAGGGGTCGATGATGGCCGAGGCGAGGTCAACTAGGTGAAAGGATCGATATAGTTGACTAGAGGGGGGGGGTGAATAGGCAACTAACAATTTTTAGCTTTTCTTTACCAAATTCAACTTTGCATCAAAGTAGGTTGTCTAGATATGCAACTAGGTGAACAACCTATATGATGCAACAACAACAAGCACACAAGCAAGCAAGGGATATAACACAAGTAAGCTAGCAAAAGTAAAGGCGCGAGATAACCAAGAGTGGAGCCGATGGAGACGAGGATGTGTTACCGAAGTTCCTTCCTTTTGAGGGGAAGTACGTCTCCGTTAGAGCGGCGTGGAGGCACAATGCTCCCCAAGAAGCCACTAGGGCCACCGTATTCTCCTCACGCCCTCACACAATGCGAGATGCCGTGATTCTACTATTGGTGCCCTTGAAGGCGGCGACCGAACCTTTACAAACAAGGTTGGGGCAATCTCCACAACTTAATTGGAGGCTCCCAATGACACCACGAAGCTTCACCACAATGGACTATGGCTCCGAGGTGCCCTCAACCGTCTAGGGTGCTCAAACACCCAAGAGTAACAAGATCCGCTAGGGATTAGTGGGGGGAATCAAATTTCTCTTGGTGGAAGTGTAGATCGGGGCCTTCTCAACCAATCCCGAGCAAATCAACAAGTTTGATTGGCTAGGGAGAGAGATCGGGCAAAAATGGAGCTTGGAGCAGCAACGGAGCTTAGGGATGGAAGAGGTAAGTCTTCTTGGAGAAGAAGACCCCCTTATATAGTGGGGGAACAAATCCAACTGTTACCCACCACTCAGCCCGCGACCCGCGGTACTACCGCACCATAGGAGCGGTACTACCGCACGGGCCTGCGGTACTACCGTACTGCCGTGGGCGCGGCAGAGCCTGAACATGAACAGATGAGCACAGACAGGGCGCGGTACTACCGCAGGGCAGCCACAGTCCAGGCACGGTAGGCACAGATGTAAAAGATTGCATCCGTGTCTACCTCTGCTGAGATTTTATCGGTGCGAAAATCCGACACGGTACTACCGCGACCAGAGGTGCGGTACTACCGTGAAGGGTGCGGATGTAAAAAAATTACATCCGCCCCTACCTCCGCTCCTGTTGCTGCACTTGGCCAGGCAACACGGTACTACCGCGCCGCAGCACGGTACTACCGCATAGGGCGCGGATGTAAAAAATTACATCCGCCCCTACTACCGCTTGAGCAGCGGCGCCAGGCCAGACGTCACAGTACTACCGCTTAGGAGGAGCGGTACTATCGTGGAAGCCCGCGATACTACCGTGCCGGAGCTCGGTACTACCGTTGGCTCCTGCGGTAGTACCGCTCAGAGGAGCAGTACTACCGCCAGCCTAAGAAGAGCAACTCGGAGTCCTTCATTTCACAGAGACAAGGTGAGACGGAGGAGAACTCCAAAGAGCCAAAGGAAAGGTGGTGCAAAAGGGACGTGTACATGAGATTCCACCAAAACCTTTTGAAAGTGCATTATATCGACTAGAGGGGGGGTGAATAGGCGATTTTTATGAATTCTTCAATGAGGAATTTGCCGGTGAGGAAATTCCTAAATGAAGAACTACTAGCAGCGGAATAAGTACTCATGGTAAGTCTTCAGGTGACTTCCGAACCTTCACAAACTCGGTCACTCGGCGATCCACAATTCCTCTTGGATGCTCTAGACCTTGACGCCTAACCGTTTGGAAGAAGCACAGTCTTCAAAGGTAACAAGCGTCGGATCCATGCAGGATCAATCTCTTCAGTGATGCTCAATCACTTTAGGTTTGTAGGTGTTGGGTTTTGGGTTTTCCTCACTTGATGATTTTCGCTCAAAGTCCTCGGAGGATGGGATGCTCTCAATTGACAAGTGTCAGTTTCTCTCGGAGCAACCAACTAGCTAGTGGTTGTAGGGGGCGGCTATTTATAGCCTCGGGAGCAGCCCGACATGATAAGACATAAATGCCCTTGTCTGATATGACCGTTAGGTGGGTAGATATTTTGGAACCGTTGGCGCATAGCACAGCAACGGTCGGAATTTTGACTATCAAAATCCTCAGGGCTATCATGTTCCTCACTGTGTAGGCAATTCACACTGGTGAATTCCTAACTCCTCAGTCAGAACAAATTCCTCAGAGACCAGAAGAACTTCGTCTCTGTCACTGAAGAATATGACTGAACTGTATGAGATTTCCAATGGCTTCACTCGAAGGGATTGGTAGGTGTAGGATTTTGAGTTGAGCATCACATGGAAATTTTTCCTTAGTATTTCCTCGACCCCTTTAACAGTACGGTGTTTCCTATGACTCAAGAAAGAGAAAATGAAACTACGAAAACAAAAGTCTTCACGCTTCATGTTCCTCGAATGAATACCAAGTCTTCAAGGTCACACCAATTTCTTCACTTTGAAAGTCTTCAGAAAGTCTTCAGATATCCAAAGTCTTCAGACGAAGAACTTCATTTTTAGGGGTCGACTTTCTCTGTAAATATCAAACTCCTCATAGACTTATAGACCTGTGTACACTCACAAAC
Source organism: Triticum timopheevii (assembly GCA_963921465.1). Taxonomy (NCBI): domain Eukaryota; kingdom Viridiplantae; phylum Streptophyta; class Magnoliopsida; order Poales; family Poaceae; genus Triticum; species Triticum timopheevii. The sequence goes on from OY997268.1 coordinate 497,568,375, forward strand.
GCATCAGTCCCTTAACCTATAAGTCTTCAATACACCAAAATCACTAAGGGGCACTAGATGCACTTACAATCTCGCCCTTTTTGGTGATTGATGACAATATAGGTTAAGTTTTCAACGGGGATAAACATATGAAGTGTAAATACTGATATTGAGGAATTTGATTGCAAGATATAGAAGAACTCCCCCTGAAGATGTGCATAGTGAGGAATTTGCTTTTGAAGCGATGCACACTTGAAGAGTATAATCATGGAGATCTCCCCCTATATCTTGTAATTCATACACGCATTTGATATATAATATGAAGAATTTGAAATGCATGATGAAATATGGTGACTGATGTAATTCAGCATGCGTGCATTAACATTAATGAGGAATAAGCATGCAGAAGAACACAGCAAAAGTATCAGGTCACCATAGAGTTTAAGATTACAACTCGATCCAGCAAAGTCATCAGAAGAACGAGAGTTGTAACTTAGCAAAAAAACGCCCATATAAGATAGACCCGCTTGAAGACTAACTCAAATTTCTCCCCCTTTGTCATCGAATGACCAAAAGGATTGAAACTGAGGACTAACGCCCCTGAAGAATATCATGTTGATGGAGGAGCGCCAGCGTTGTCAGGGTCTTGAGTCGATGTAGGGCCTGTTGCAGTGTCGTCCAAGTCTTCATGCTCGTCTGTGGCGCGTGATGAAGAGTATGAGCTGGCCACCAAGGAAGGAACCTTGACCCTCTTGAATTTCTTCGGAGGAGGAGCAGACCAGCCAAAGTCTTCCTTGAAGCCCATTTGCTTCAAATCTTCTTCACCATATAGATGTGACAGAATAGCCCAGGTGCGATCAAACACTTCATGGAGGTAGTAGTGGTTTTTCTTCACTGCATTATGTGTGGAAGTCATGTTGTGAAGAATAGAACCAAACTGACGCTTAACCCATTTGTGGTTGCGATCCACCTTCTGGTGAAGACTTATCAGCAGTTCACGATCAGTCAGCACACGAGGAGCAGTAGCTTGAGGACTTGTCTTGGTAGCATTGGCAACAGTATCATGAGTGGCAGAGTCATCATTGGTGGAGTAGGATGCAGCTTTGCGGAACTGACCATCCAATGGACGAATGCCTTCATCGATCACAGCAGGTGCCTTGCCCTTGTCTTCACCTGAAGAATATGTCCGTTTGAGGACTTCAATCGGAGGAAAGTAGCTGCCATGGCTGAGAGTGTCAGCCTTGTAGTTGAGTGAAGACCTTGTTCTGAGGAATCTCATGATCCACGGTGCGTAAGGCTTCAACTCAAATGGAGAGAAAGTGCAATATTTGCAAGAGTCCTCATGAAGAAACCATGATAGTTGATGGGGATGCCATGCATGATGTTGAAAAGCATGTTCTTCATCATTCCGATAATTTCTTCATCGGAAGAGTCATGGCCTTTGATGGGGCTGATAGTCTTCGTCAGAATGCGATAGATTGTCCTCGGCACATAGAGCAATTCCTTCACGAGGAATTTGGTCCTAGGAGCTTGTCCTGGCTTCAGCGGCTTCATGAGCACTTGCATATAATGATCAGTGAGTTCAGGCTCATCATACAGACAACGATCACCGTCAAGTGGAGGACTGATTGGCAGGGCACAAAGCAATTCAATGGCTGGTGCCTTGTAGTGCATGTTTTCAGTCATCCAGTCCAATACCCATGAGTTGACGTCAGCAGCATCGCATGTGATATGCAAAGTTGCGTAGAACTGAAGAATAAGCTCTTCGTTCCAATCAACGATGTCAGAGCAGAAATTTAGCAAGCCAGCGTTATGAATCATGCCGAGGACTTGAGAGAAGCACGGCATGGATTCCATGTCTACATGAGGAATATGCACATGACCGAAGATTTTGTCCTTGTTGAAGAGCACTGAGGAATAGAAGTTGGCCTGGCTGGCAGTCCAGAGACGCTTCCTTCTAAGACGAGCATTGTCATAGGGGTTTAAGTCAGTGAAGAACACGTGCTCGCCGAAGAAATCATCAGCCCTGAATTTTTGCTTCTTAGAGAAGGGATCCTTTGGCTTGGGCTGAGGAGTGTCAGTCAATTGCAGCACCACCTCAGGAATCGCAATCTCAGGTTCCTCAGGCTGAGGAATTTCAGGCTCTTCAGCAGCTTCAACCTAGGTTGCCAATTCTTCATTGACAATTTCTTCAGCACTAGTGGCTGTAATTTCTTCATGAACATTTGGGGTTGCATGAGGTTCTTCAGATCCCATTTGTACTTCAGTGGTAGCAGGGGACTGAGGAATAGAATGGAGAGGAGTGAACATTGGGGAGTTGGGATGCTGACTGTCCCAAAATTCATCATTGAGGACCGGAGTGGTATAGCCAATGTCCACATCCTTCTCTTCAATTTCTTCAACACCTCTTCAGCAGTAAACTGAGGCAAAGGTGAGGAAATGATTGGGGTTGAAGGGATCTCATCCACTTCAATTTCTTCGTCCAACTGCTCTGAAGAAGTAGCAGAAGGAGTTTCTTCATCAGATTCATCAGGAATCACATAGTCTTCACAAACGGAACAAGGTCCTTTGATGGCATTGATGAAACTAGAACAACATCAATTGGATTGTTAATTGAACTGATCAGAGTCTTCATCTTCTTCGGAGCTGAAGAATTTGATGAAGCTGATGCCTTCCTTTTCTTCACAGCTGCATGTTCTGCAGCCTTGGTCTTCTTCGCATCTGATGCAGATGGAAGGATTGGAGTTGGTGTAGGCGCAGGAGGTGCAGAGGACATTGGTTCATGTTCCTCAGGTGCAACTGATGCAGTTGCCCTGACTTGTTCACTTTCTTCAGGCGCACCACTAGTGGATGCCCTGGCAATATCTTCAACGGCTGGAATGGAGTCATCTGCCCTGGCACTCTCATTGTCTTCAGCAGCCTGATTGTCATCAGCTGTGCTGGCATTTTCTTCAGTAGGCTGAACAGATGCCTCAGCCTGAGTAACTTCAACATGCACAGGTGGAGCAGCACTTGAAGTGAATCTCTTCGTCAGATTTACGAAACGCACCTTGGCGCCCTCCCAGTCAGCATAATAGCGATCAAATTCATCGCTCAGTTGCTTGATTTCAGCTTGCAAGGCAAGAAGCTGATCAGGGGTGAGAGTGAGGACATTGTCCTTGAGGTAGCGCTGTTTCTTGTACTGCGCTTTCTTCAGACTTCCGCCTTGTTCAAATTTCCATTTATCTTCTTCAATGAAGGCAGTGAGGACATGACTTTGACCAAGAGTGAGGTTCAACTCCGGCAAAGGCGTGTTGGGGTCCTTGTGCCATAAGTCAATGAAATCAAGGATCAGCTTGGGATCCAACATCAGTGGCACATTGCTGCCTTTGGCTCTAGCGGCCCTGGCTTGCCTGTTTCTGATGATTTCGGCAAGTTCTTCATCATCAGCCTCATCATCATCAGAAGGTACATGGAAAGGTACCTGCTTCTTGTGAGGACTTGGGCGAGTGCCTCGTCCAGCAGTGGCCTTTTTCTTCAGCAGAGAGGGACCAGCTGAGGAATTTCGAGCAGCAGAGGAGCTTGCAGATGCTCCTGAGGAAATAGAGAAGCCTTGAGTCCTTTGGCACGTGGCGAGATGCACAGGTGCCGAGGATTTTGTGGGAGCAGCTGAAGACTTTGTCGGAGGAGCTGAGGACCTCGATGGAACAGGCTGAGGAGTTTGCCGTGACGGCCTTGAGGAATCTGGCCTTGATGGCATAGCAGAGGAGCTTGGCCGTGAGGGCATTGAAGGTGAAGCACTGGACTTGTGTGCAGGCTTCTTGGGCATAGCCTTCTTGGGCTGACTGGCAGAGGCCTCAGCTGAGGCAGCAGCAGCAGAGTCAGTGTTGAATTTCCTCACTGCTTCCTTTGCTTGCTTGGCTAGTTTGGCTTGGCACTTCGCCCATTCATCAGGATAATCCTCACCGCACTTGAGGCTAGTGGGATCCGCCAATTGTCCTGGTGCCAATGGAGGTCTTGGGCATGGAGGGTTGAGTGCGAATTTCTTCATGTACTTGGGAGTTACATACCTGTACTCCCTCCATTCCCGTGCCCATCTCCTTTCAATCCTCTGTATGCGCACCTTGCGCTGATTTTTGTTCTCCTTGCCAAACTTGGCTTCATCAGGTGTGCAATAGCCAGCGTAAATGTCCTCAGGGATCTCAAACGCAGTCATGACCTCAGGCTTCTTTCCTCCCTTCTGTGGCTTCTTACCATATGCCATTTTCTTCAGTTGAGGAATTTGAACAATCAAATTCTCTGAAGAAGTATGTAACTTTTCTTCGAGGAACGCTGCAAATGAGTTAAGTTGATGAGAACCTAGTGATTCAGCAGCAGACATTTGTACATGTGAATAGAGTGTAGTTGCGAGGAATTTGGAGAGGCCATATGCGTTCTCAGAGGGTTTTTCAAAAAGAACAAGTTTGAGGAATTTGACGAGATGAGTCTTGAGGAATTTCACTAAGCGTTCTTTGTCTTAGGTTCCAGAGTTGTATAGATTGAAAATCCACACAATTGAGGAATCTTGAAGAAAATCATAGCTTAGAGAAACTAATCAAGAACAGATGACAAGTGAGGTGTTTATGTGTGTGAAGAATTGAAGAATAAACACCTTTGAAGATTTTCAGGAAAATTTGAGAATCAAAGCGAGTAGTTAAAAGTAACTTTTAATTACCCGAAGTGAAGAACACGACAAACTGAGAAGAACAGATGTGAAGTTCGACAGTTCAGATCTTCCACGCCCTAACTTGGCGGAGGAAGACAGCTACGGCGGCGGCGGAGTGAAGATTTCCGCGGCCGGCGCGAGTACGACGGTGACGAGGTCGAGGCAGTGAAGCTCTTCCTCACCGACGACGATGGAGTAGCGGCGTTGCTAGGGTTTGAGAAGCTCGAGCGGGAGAGAGAGGTCGAACGGAGTAAAGAAAGTGAGGAAGGGGTGAGGGGGTATTTATAGTCGCAGTGAAAAACTGTTCGCCCAGAGATTTAGGATGAACGTGCCCCTGACCCTTCTCATTCGCATGACATGTGTCACCCACGTACTGTGAGGTGGCGATAGTGTAAGATCATGGGTGACTACATAAATATATCGTGGGATGCGGAATGATTTGAGCGGCAAAGCCGAAAATTTAGATAAGATAAGTTTTAAAGTTCCGTTCGCAATTTCTTCAGCTGTCAAGGACACAGTGAAGAATTTGAACGAGTTTCAAATAGAACGCATATGAGGAATTTTTGAATAGACTGGGTTGAGTTTAGCATAGAGGGGGAAAGGGTCCGATCACATTCACTTAGCATAAGAAATCAACTTTGAAGAAATAGCAATAAGTGAATGCTGTAGAGGACTTAAAACTCATACATATATATATTCGACTGAAGAATAGCACCGAGAAGAGTGAAGACAATGCAAAGTTGAAGAATTTGAAAAACTGAGGAATTTCAAAAACGAAGAAAAACTCAAATTGAAGATTTTCAACTTTGGTTGGTGGCGTAACCCACCGTATAAGAAAGCTGATTTCAGACACCACGTACAATTGTCGTAGGGCTCTAAGAATCAATTTCTTCATTAATTTCTTCACACTTAGAGGGTTAGTCTTCATTGACTGAAGAAAAATGTTACTTCGTGTGTTGGGCATCTAAGTCATCAAGTCAGCATAAGTGTTAGGATGTCTGTCTATTTCAGAGAACATTCGAAGATTCTAGGATATTTAGCTCACACTGCAACTTGCTAAATCTCTTCTCATCCAAGGGCTTTGTGAAGATATCGGCCAATTGATCTTCAGTGCTGACGTGGTCGATGGAGATGTCACCCTTCAACACATGATCACGAAGAAAATGATGACAAATTTGGATGTGCTTGGTCTTCGAGTGCTGAACTGGGTTATGAGCAATCTTGATTGCACTCTCATTGTCACAGTAGAGAGGCACATTCTTCACGTTGACGCCATAGTCCTTGAGTGTTTGCTTCATCCATAGTAGTTGAGCACAACACGATCCAGCAGCAATGTACTCAGCTTCTGCAATGGAGAGGGATACGCAGTTCTGTTTCTTCGAGGACCAACAGACCAAAAATTGTCCGAGGAAATGACATGTACCGGATGTTGACTTGCGGTCCACGCGATCGCCAGCATAGTCAGAGTCTGAATATCCAATGAGATCAAAAGTGGAGCCCTTGGGATACCATAATCCAAGTGTTGGTGTGTGAGCTAAGTATCGAAGAATATGCTTCACAGCCTTATGGTGTGATTCCTTCGGTGTAGCTTGAAATCGGGCACACATGCAAACACTAAGCATAATATCTGGCCTAGATGCACATAGGTACAATAAAGAGCCAATCATGGAGCAGTATACCTTTTGATCAAAGTCTTTACCATTTTCATCAGTGCATAGATGGCCATTTGTGGGCATTGGAATTTTGACCCCTTTGCAATCTTGCATGCCGAATTTCCTCAATACGTTCTTGAGGTATTTCTCCTGAGATATGAATATTCCATTACGTTGTTGACGAATTTGAAGACGTAAGAAGAATTTCAACTCTCCCATCATAGACATTTGATATTCTTCACTCATCATATAGGCAAATTCATCACTATATCGTTGGTCAGTACAGCCAAAAATGATATCATCAACATATATTTGGCACACAAACAATTCACCATCATAAGACTTAGTGAAAAGAGTAGGGTCGAGTGAACCGGGTTTGAAGCCATTCTTCATGAAGAATTCCTTCAAGGTATCATACCACGCCCGAGGGGCTTGCTTGAGGCCATACAGGGCCTTGTTAAGCTTGAAGACTTTATCAAGATTCTTTGGATCTTCAAAACCTGGGGGTTGAGCAACATATACTTCTTCCTCAATCTTACCATTGAGGAATGCACTTTTCACATCCATTTGTTGTAAGATAATATCATGATGGTTAGCGTAAGCAAGTAATATGCGAATAGCCTCAAGTCTAGCAACAGGTGCAAAAGTTTCATAGAAGTCAATTCCTTCAACCTGTGTGTAGCCTTGAGCTAGTAGCCGTGCCTTATTCCTCACCACAAGGCCATTTTCATCTTGCTTGTTGCGGTAGATCCACTTTGTGCCAATAATGTTGTGCTTGCGAGGATCTGGACGTTTGACCAGTTCCCAAACGTTGTTGAGCTCAAACTAATGTAATTCTTCTTGCATAGCTTGAATCCACTCAGGCTCCAGAAATGCTTCATCTACCTTAGTGGGCTCTGTGATAGAGACAAAAGCGAAGTGCCCACAAAAGTTAGATAAGTGTGAAGCTTTTGAGCGTGTGAGAGGACCTGGTGCTTCAATGTCATCGATGATCTTCTCGATTTGCACTTCATTTGCAATACGAGGATGAGCGGGTTGTCTTCGAGGAATTTGATCCGCATTTTCTTCAGGAGCATTTTCCTCAGCACCATTTTCTTCAGGTGTGCCAGCTCGACATTCATTATGTTCTGGAATGAATTCTTCAGCAGATTCTTCAGTAGGAATCACATCCTCAGTGGCTTTGAACTTGATAGAATCCTCAGGTGCTGGTTCATCTATCACAGAAGGTAGGTGCTCTCTTTGCGAGCCATTAGTTTCATCGAACCGCACATCTACAGTTTCAACAACCTTGTGAAGAACGTTGTTGAAGACTCTGTAGGTATGCGAGTCCTTTCCGTAACCAAGCATGAAACCCTCATGTGCTTTCGGTGCAAACTTAGAATTGTGATGAGGATCTCTAATGCAGCATTTAGCACCGAAGACTTTGAAGTAACTTACATTGGGTTTCTTGTCAGTGAGGAGTTCATAGGCAGTCTTCTTGAAGAATTTGTGAAGATATACTTTGTTGATGATGTGGCAAGCTGTATCAATTGCATCAATCCAGAACCGACGAGGTGTCTTGCATTCATCAAGCATAGTGCGTGCCATTTCAGCGAGGGTTCTGTTTTTGCGCTCCACGACGCCATTCTGTTGAGGAGTATAAGGAGCAGATAACTCATGAGTAGTACCAAGTTCATCAAGATAGTCATCAAGACCGGAATTCTTGAACTCAGTTCCATTATCACTTCTGATGTGCTTGATCTTCACACCAAAGTTGGTTGAAGCCCTCGAGGAAAATCGTTTGAAGACTTCCTGCACTTCATGTTTGTAAGTAACAATGTGTACCCATGTGTGATGAGAATAATCATCAACAATAACAAAGCCATATAGAGATGCATCATTTGTCACACCAGAATAATGATTAGGACCGAAGAGATCCATGTGAAGCAATTCAAATGGTCGAGTGGTAGTCATGATAGTCTTCGCTGGATGCTTGGCCTTTGTCATCTTTCCAGCTTCACAGGCTCCGCACAAATGATCCTTGAGGAATTTGACATTCTCAATGCCAATGACATGCTTCTTCTTTGCGAGCGTGTGCAGATTCCTCATGCCAGCATGACCAAGTCGTCGATGCCATAGCCAGCCTTCTGAAGCTTTTGCAAGTAAGCACATGGCAGGTTGTGGTCCTGTAGAGAAATCAACAATGTACAAGTCTCCTCTCCTAAAGCCTTCGAAGACTTTGGAATTGTCAGCTTCCATGATCACAACACAATGATACTTGCCAGAGACAACAACCATATCAAGATCACAAAGCATTGAGACAGACATGAGGTTGTATCCTAAGGACTCAACAAGCATGACTTTGTCCATGTGTATGTCCTTAGAGATCGCAACCTTACCTAGAACCAATACCTGACTTTTTCCTTTGTCAGCGAAGATGATATGCTTCAGATGTGACGGTGATAAGGGAGCATCCATCAAGAGATTCTTGTCACTAGTCATGTGATTTGTACATCCACTATCGAGGACCCACTAATATGCTTTGGGTTGATCATCTTGCAGATGAATTAGTGCAGCTTACAAATTCATATACTTCATCAGTGAAGAATATGACATCAGTATCATCAGGTCAATTTCATCAAGCAATGTAAATAGATAATCAGTAGGAGGACGTGTGAAATGAAGGTTCATTTCATCATGATTAGCCTGCATCCTATCAGGCACTATTCAGGTCTCCAGCAAATTCTTCAGTCGTTTTGAGCACGACTGGAGACCTGACCCTGCATAAGAGATTAGTTCTTTTTCTTCACCACCCACATATGGAGGGGTGGCAAAGAATTCATCACTCTGCGAGCACCATATGAGAAAGGTGGCATGGACGTCAGTCCACTTTGTTTCACATAAGATGGGTTAGGGTAAGCATATGAATAAGCAGAGAAATTCTTCGAGGACTTATGAACATAATGATTTGAAGAATAATGCACATATTCATAGCCTTAGCTCTACCCTGCGAAACAGAAGGGTTAGCACGATGATGATCATATGAGGACTTTGATCCTTTTGAGGAATTTGGTTCACGTGAGGAATTTGGTCCACTTGAGGACTTGGATCCATATGAAGAATTTGGTTCATATGAAGAATTTGATCTGGAGTTCCTTTTCTTCACAGGTGGTGTCATGAGGACATTCACCTGAAGACTTTCAAGGAAACTTTTGGGAACCCAGATTTTCTTCATAGGGGAACCGTTCCTGCAGTTAGTCCCAACATATCTAGCAAATACTTCACCATTCTGATTTTTGAACAGTTTATAGTTAGAGTCAAATGACTCATCAGAAGAATGAGGAGATTCACATGTAAAGCCAGATAAGTTGGATGGATCAACTGGAGGTCCCTTTGCAGCAACCCATGAGGTTTTGGAGTACTACTCAGGCTTCCAATATGTTCCATCAGCATTGAGTTTCCTCTCAAAGGCGATACCCTCTTTCCTAGGGTTTTTGTCGAGGATCTGCTTTTTGAGCACATCACAAAGAGTCTGATGCCCTTTGAGGCTTTTGTACATGCCTGTCATGTATAATTCCTTCAGCCCTGCATCATTAGTGATACTTGCATTGTCCTCAGATGAGGAATTAGTGACAGCAGAGACATATGAAGAATTTGTAGCATTAGAAGCATTTGAACATTCAGGTGAAGAATTAGTAGTTTCACGTTCAATGCACTTCAGACATGGAGGAACAAATTCTTCTTGTGTAGCGCTGATTTGTTGAGCAAGTAATGAATCGCGCTCCTTCTGAAGATCTTCGTAATCCACTCTTAGCTTTTCAAGATCTTGCTTTCTTTGAAGAAATTCATAAGAAAGCTTCTCGTGATCAGATAAGAGAGTGTTATGATGACCTTGAAGATTGTCAAACCTGGACTGAAGTCTCTGAAGATTTTCAGTCAAGGTTTTAGTGCGATCCATTTCTTCACCCAACATATCATCACTTTTGTCTACCATGTTTTGAACTTTTTCAAAAGCCTTTTGTTGTTTCATAGCAATTTTAGCAAGTTTAGAGTAGCTGGGTTTGAGGTTTTCATCAGATTCATCCTCACTTGAGTTAGAGGAGGCGTATTTAGTTACCTTGGCACCCTTTGCCATGAAGCAATAGGTGGGAGCGTAGTCATCATTGCCTTCGCCAGCCTTGTTGGTGGAGTCGTTTTCTTCAGAGTTGAAGATAGACTTGCTGGCGAATGCGGTAGCGAGAGTTAGGCTCGCCACACCAGACTCTGACTCCTTAGATGCCTCCTTGTCTGCATGTTCCTCAGATTTAGCCTCAGAGTCCATTTCCTTGCCAATGAAAGCCCGAGCCTTCTTGGAGCTGCTCTTCTTGTGAGATGAAGACCTCGAGGATTTTGATGATGAAGACTTTGAAGATTTCTTCTTCTTCTTTGCGTCATCAGAACTGTAATCCTTGTATTTCTTCTTCGTTGATTCCTTATCCCACTAAGGACAATCTTGGATGTAGTGACCAGGTTTCTTGCATTTGTGGCATAGCCTCTTCTTGTAGTCACTGGATGAGGAATCATTGCTCCTTGAGGGTTTTCCAAAGCGACCACGTCTTGAGAACTTCTGAAATTTCTTAACGAGCAGTGCAAGTTCCTGGCTTAGTTCTTCAGGGTCATCAAGGCTGCTAGCAGAGTCTTCATCTTCAGACTCAGAGTCTGCCTTAGCCTTCAAAGCCCATGATCTGCCATAGCTCGAACCGTAGAGATCTCTCTTCTCAGGAAGCTGGAACTCATGAGTGTTTAGCCTCTCGAGGATATCAGCTGGATCAAGTGACTAGTAGTCAGCACGCTCTTGAATCATCAGTGCCAGAGTGTCAAATGAGGAATCTAGCGATCTCAGCAATTTCTTCACCACCTCATGGTCGGTGATGTCAGTGGCACCAAGCGCTTGAAGCTCATTTGAGATGTCAGTGAGGCGATCGAAGGTTTGCTGAACATTTTCATTGTCGAGTCTTTTGAAGCGGTTGAAGAGATTTCAAAGAGCGTCAACACGAGAGTCACGTTGAGTTGAGACTCCTTCATTTACTTTGGACAGCCTATCCCAAATAAGCTTAGCAGTTTGCAAAGCACTCACTCTTCCATACTGTCCTTTGCTCAGATGATCACATATGATATTCTTCGCTTGAGAATCGAGTTGCTTGAATCTCTTCACATCAGTAGCGTTCAGAGAGGGTGAGACTGTGGGAACACCATTTTACACAACATACCAAAGATCGTTGTCAATTGCCTCAAGATGCATTCGCATCTTGTTCTTCCAGTAGGGGTAGTCCGTTCCATCGAAGGTAGGACACCCAGCAGAGACCTTGATCATACCTGCGGTCGACATAACTAAAATTCCAGGCGGTTAAACCAAAATCACACAGAACAAGGGAGTACCTTGCTCTGATACCAATTGAAAGTGCGTTATATCGACTAGAGGGGGGTGAATAGGCGATTTTTATGAATTATTCAATGAGGAATTTGCCGGTGAGGAAATTCCTAAATGAAGAACTACTAGCAGCGGAATAAGTACTCAGAAGTAAACATAATAGAATACAAGCATAGTCATCATGGCGAGATGAAGACAAACACAGAGTACAGAAAGCGTAAACACAGGATAACACAAGAAAGAAGACGGACAGACTGAAGAAATTGAACTGAGGAAATTGAGAAAGTCTTCATTCAAAGTCTTCAAACAGATATGAATAGGCACACAACAACAGACATGAGGACATGAAAGAGTTGAGGAAATAGAACCAGTAGGCGTGGTGAAGAGAATGATTTGGTAGACCAGTTCCAACTGTTGTCTCAGTTGTACATCTGGTTGGAGCGGCCGAGTATTTAAACTCGAGGACACCAGTCCCGGACACACAGTCCTCACCGTAATCTCCTTGAGCTAAGGTCACACAGACCTCGCCCAATCACTCGTGGTAAGTCTTCAGGTGACTTCCGAACCTTCACAAACTCGGTCACTCGGCGATCCACAATTCCTCTTGGATGCTCTAGACCTTGACGCCTAACCGTCTAGAAGAAGCACAGTCTTCAAAGGTAACAAGCGTCAGATCCACGCAGGATCAATCTCTTAAGTGATGCTCAATCACTTTGGGTTTATAGGTGTTGGGTTTTGGGTTTTCCTCACTTGATGATTTTTGCTCAAAGTCCTCGGAGGATTGGATGCTCTCAATTGACAAGTGTCAGTTTCTCTCGGAGCAGCCAACCAGCTAGTGGTTGTAGGGGGCGGCTATTTATAGCCTCGGGAGCAGCCCGACATGATAAGACATAAATGCCCTTGTCTGATATGACCGTTAGGTGGGTAGATATTTTGGAACCGCTGGCGCATAGCACAGCAACGGTCGGAATTTTGACTATCAAAATCCTCAGGGCTATCATGTTCCTCACTGTGTAGGCAATTCACACTGGTGAATTCCTAACTCCTCAGTCAGAACAAATTCCTCAGAGACCAGAAGAACTTCGTCTCTGTCACTGAAGAATATGACTGAACTGTATGAGATTTCCAATGTCTTCACTCGAAGGGATTGGTAGGTGTAGGATTTTGAGTTGAGCATCACATGGAAATTTTTCCTTAGTATTTCCTCGACCCCCTTTAATAGTACGGTGTTTCCTATGACTCAAGAAAGAGAAAATGAAACTACGAAAACAAAAGTCTTCACGCTTCATGTTCCTCGAATGAATACCAAGTCTTCAAGGTCACACCAATTTCTTCACTTTCAAAGTCTTCATATATCCAAAGTCTTCAGACAAAGAACTTCATTTTTAGGGGTCGACTTTCTCTGTAAATATCAAACTCCTCATAGACTTATAGACCTGTGTACACTCACAAACACATCAGTCCTTTAACCTATAAGTCTTCAATACACCAAAATCACTAAGGGGCACTAGATGCACTTACACCTTTCCAAAGCGGACCCCCTCTTAATAGTACGGCATTCCTACGACTCAACTCCACCGAAAAGAACCGTAGAGAAATGCCATCTTCAATAATCTTCGAGGGGCAACAAATCGTCTTGTGTTTAGTCATGATATATCTGAAAAGCTCAGTACACATGATTAGTCCGCAAAAGCATTGTCATCAATCACCAAAACTACTAAGGGACAAGGATGCCCTTACAATCTCCCCCTTTTTGGTGGATTGATGGCAATACAGGATTTGCACATAGGGAAAGAATATAGAACAAGCAAACCCCACATCTCTAGAATATAGACGTGCTCCCCCTAGATTCGTGCTAGAGAGTAAGGTGCTTTGGACTGCACAGCATGAATACTAGGATCACCACTCCCCCTATATTTTAGAGACAAAGCATATCTTGCAAAGATAAGGCTAACACTAAACAAGATAGTAAATATGAGCATAACATGAATAGCACGATATAGCATAAGCTCAATAAGGTACGATAGAGTGCATATGTCTTACACCATATGATAAACTTAGTCTCACGAGCACAACCAAACCAAAGCAAACAAGTTCAACAGACGGAAAGCAAAGCAAACGATGAAGCACACACGACATGCACACGCAAATCCTACACTCTCTCCCCCTTTGGCATCGAGACACCAAAAAGGCAGAGAGGGCACCTACAACAAAGGTGGTAGCTCAGGCGGAAAACGACTCCTCGTCGTCAGACTCCGCAGCAGGGATGTACTCCTCCTCAGAATCAGTCCACTTGTAGCCCTGCTTAGCCATCCAGGCAGCCTCGAGGGTGATGTGCCTCTCAGAGCCACTGGCCACGTCCTCGCCGCACGCCCTCAAAATCCTGTTGTCGCAATGATGACCCTCCTTCTAAGCAACATGAGCCTTGTACTGACTCTGGACCTGCATGCAGAAAAGCCTCTTCATCTTGATCTTCAGCTTCTTCGCCCAAGAGGGCTCAGCAAAGGGAGTAGTGAAAGCAGAATGGTCCCCAGCAGCTTCTTCCTCCTCAATCTCCTCCTCATCCACAACCCTCCTGGCAGCCTCAGCAGAAGTGGTGGTGTTAGCCCATTGTGGCTTGATGCAGAGCCTGATGGGCTCATGACGAATCCACCCTGGAGCTTCACACTCATCATTGGGAAAGTGTTTCTCCCAAGTCTTGGAGATCAGGTGAAACAGGTAGGGCCCATAGATGGGGACCTTACGGTTGAACACAGTGAACTGAAGCTCACACCACGTGATATGTGAGACATCAAGTGGCTGAGTCTGAGCCTGACAGGCCTCCTCACAAATAAGCATCATGTCAACGAGGTAAGCATGCACCCGCTGTAAGTGCATCTAGTGCCCCTTAGTGATTTTGGTGTATTGAAGACTTATAGGTTAAGGGACTAATACGTTTGTGAGTGTACACAGGTCTATAAGTCTATGAGGAGTTTGATATTTACAGAAAAAGTCGACCCCTAAAAATGAAGTTCTTCGACTGAAGACTTTGATATTCTGAAGACTTTCTGAAGACTTTGAAAGTGAAGAAATTGGTGTGACCTTGAAGACTTGGTATTCATTTGAGGAACATGAAGCGTGAAGACTTTTGTTTTCGTAGTTTCATTTTCTCTTTCTTGAGTCATAGGAAACACCGTACTGTTAAAGGGGGTCGAGGAAATACTAAGGAAAAATTTCCATGTGATGCTCAACTCAAAATCCTACACCTACCAATCCCTTCGAGTGAAGCCATTGGAAATCTCATACAGTTCAGTCAATTTCTTCAGTGACAGAGACGCAGTTCTTCTGGTCACTGAGGACTTTGCTCTGACTGAGGAGTTTGGAATTCGCCAGTGCGAATTGCCTACACAGTGAGGAACATGATAGCCCTGAAGAATTTGAGAGTCAAATTTCCGACCGTTGCTGTGCTGTCGCCAGCTGTCCCAAAATATTCTATCCACCTAACGGTCATATCATTGAAGGGCATTTATGTCTTATCATGTCATGCTGCTCCCTAGGCTATAAATAGCCGCCCCCTACAACCACTAGCTGGTTAGCTGCTCCGACAGAACTTGACACTTGTCATTTGAGAGCAACCCATCCTCCGAGGACTTTGAGCGAAAATCATCAAGTGAGGAAAACCCAAAACCAAACCCCTACAAACCCTAAGTGATTGAGCATCACTGAAGAGATTGATCCTGCGTGGATCCGATGCTTGTTACCTTTGAAGACTGTGCTTCTTCCAGACGGTTAGGCGTCATGGTCTAGAGCATCCAAGAGGAATTGTGGATCGCCGAGTGACCGAGTCTGTGAAGGTTTGGAAGTCACCTGAAGACTTACCACAAGTGATTGGACGAGGTCTGCGTGGCCTTAGTTCAAGGAGAATACAATGAGGACTGGGTGTCCTGAGCTGCGTGCTCAGTGACTGGGTGTCCGGGACTGCGTGTCCTCGAGTTTAAATACTCAGCCACTCCAACCAGACGTACAACTGAGACAGCAGTTGGAACTGATTTACCAAATCATTGTCTTCACCAACTAACTGGTTCTATTTCCTCAACCCTTTCATTTCCTCATTACTGTGTTGAGTGTTTGTTCATATCTGTGCTTGAAGACTCTGACTGAAGACTTTCTCAAATTCCTCAGTTCAATTTCTTCAGTCTGTTTGTCTTCATGTTGTGTTATCCTGTGATTACGCTTTCTGTACTCTGTGCTAGTCTTCATTTCATCATGATGACCATGCTTGTATTCTGTTATGCTTACTTCTGAGTACTTATTCCGTTGCAAGTAGTTCTTCGCTAAGGAATTTCCTCACCAGCAAATTCCTCAGTGAAGAATTCATAAAAATCGCCTATTCACCCCCCCCTCTAGTCGATATAACGCACTTTCAATTGGTATCAGAGCAAGGTACTCCCTTGTTCTGTGTGATTTTGGTATAATCGCCTGGAGTTTTAGTTATGTCGACCGCAGGTATGATCAAGGTCTCGGCTGGGTGTCCTACCTTTGATGGGACGGACTACCCCTACTGGAAGAACAAGATGCGAATGCATCTTGAGGCAATTGATAACGATCTCTGGTATGTTGTGGAAAATGGTGTTCCCTCTGTCTCACCCTCACTGAACGCTACCGATGTGAAGAGATTCAAGCAACTCGATTCTCAAGCGAAGAATATCATATGTGGCCATCTGAGCAAAGGACAATATGGAAGAGTGAGTGCTTTGGAAACTGCTAAACTTATCTGGGATAGGCTGTCCAAAGTGAATGAAGGAGTCTCAACTCAGCGTGAATCTCGAGTTGATCTTCTTCGGAATCTCTTCAACCGCTTCAAAAGACTCGACAATGAAAATGTCCAACAAACCTTTGGTCGCCTCACTGACATCTCAAATGAGCTTCAAGCCCTCGGTGCCACTGACATCACTGATCATGAAGTAGTGAAGAAACTATTGAGATCGCTTGATTCCTCATTTGATACTCTGGGACTGATGATACAAGAACGTTCTGACTACAAGTCTCTTGATCCTGCCGATATCCTCGAAAGGCTAAATACTCACGAGTTCCAGCTTGCTGAAAAGAGAGATCTCTATGGTTCAAGCTATGGCAAACCACGTGCCCTGAAGGCCAAGGCTGTGTCTGACACTGAATGTGAGGATTCTGGTAGTAGCCTTGGTGATCCTGAAGAATTGAGCCAGGAGCTAGCACTGCTCGTGAAGAAATTCCAAAAGTTCTCAAGACGTGGTCGCTTTGGAAAATCCTCAAGAAGCAGCGATTCCTCATCCAGTGACTATAAGAGAAGGTTGTGCGACAAATGCAAGAAACCTGGTCACTATATTCAAGATTGTCCTCAGTGGGAAAAGGAAATGAAGAAGAAGAAATACAAGGATTACAGTTCTGATGATGCGAAGAAGAAGAAGAAATCGTCAAAATCTTTGTCATCAAAATCCTTGAAGTCTTCATCTCACAAGAAGAGCAGCTCCAAGAAGGCTCGGGCATTCATTGGCAAGGAAATGGATTCTGAAGCTGACTCTGAGGAAAATGAGGAAGAGGAGGCGTCTGAAGAATCCGAATCCGGTGTGGCGAGTCTGGCCTTCGCCACTGCTTTCGTCAGCAAGTCCATCTTCAACACTAAAGAAACTGACCCCACCGACAAGGCTGATGAAGATAATGATGGCTACGCTCCCACCTATTGCTTCATGGCGAAAGGTGCAAAGATACTCAAATACAACTCCTCTGAATCTAGTGAAAATGAATCTGATGAGGATCTCAAGCCCAGCTACTCTAAACTTGCTAAGATTGCTGTAAAACAACAACGGGCTTTTGAAAAGGTTCAAAACATGCTAGACAAAAGTGATGATATGTTGGGTGAAGAAATGGATCGCACTAAAGCCCTGACTGAAAATCTTCAGAGACTTCAGTCTAGGTTTGATAACCTTCAAGGTCATCATAACACTCTCTTATCTGATCATGAGAAACTTTCTTATGAATTTCTTCAAGGAAAGCAAGATCACGAGAAGCTTTCTTCTAAATCACTTCAAAGAAAGGAAGATCTTGAAAAGCTAAGAGTGTGTTATGAAGATCTTCAGAAGGAGCGTGACTCATTACTAGCTCAACAAATCAGCGCTTCTCAGGAAGAATTTGTTCCTCCATGCTTAAAGTGCATTGAACGTGAATCTGCTAATTCTTCACCTGAATGTTCAAATGCTTCAACTGTTACAAATTCTTCACCTGCCTCTGCTATCACTAATTCCTCATCTGAGGACATTGCTAGTATCACTGACAATGCAGGGCTGAAGGAATTGTACATGACAGGCATGTACAAAAGCCTCAAAGGGCATCAGACTCTTTGTGATGTGCTTAAAAAGCAGATCCTCAACAGAAACCCTAGGAAAGAGGGTATTGCCTTTGGGAGGAAACTTAATGCTGATGGAACATATTGCAAGCCTGAGCAGTACCCCAAAACCTCATGGGTTGCTGCAAAGGGACCTCCAGTTGATCCATCTAACTTATCTGGCTTTACATGTGAATCTCCTCATTCTTCTGATGAGTCATTTGACTCCAACTATAAACTGTTCAAAAATCAGAATGGTGAAGTATTTGCTAGATATGTTGGCACTAACTGTAGGAACAGTTCCCCTATGAAGAAAATCTGGGTTCCCAAAAGTTATGTTGAAAGTCTTCAAGTGAATGTCCTCATGACACCACCTGTGAAGAACAGGAACCCCAGATCAAATTCTTCATATGGACCAAATTCTTCATATGGATCCAAGTCCTCATACGGACCAAATTCCTCACATGGATCAAATTCCTCAAAAGGATCAAAGTCCTCATATGATTATCATCGTGCTAACAACTCTGTCTCGCAGGGTAGAGCTAAGGGCTATGAATATGTGCATTATTCTTCAAACCATTATGTTCATAAGTCCTCGAAGAATTTCTCTGCTTATTCATATGCTTACCCTAATCCCTCTTATGTGAAACGAAATGGTTTGGCATCTTTGCCACCTTTCTCATATGGTGCTCGCAGAGTGATGAACTCTTTGCCACCCCTTCAGATGTGGGTGGTGAAGAAAAAGAACTAATCTCTTCTGCAGGGTCAGGTCTCCAAACGTGCATTAACGTCTGAAGAATTTGCTGGGGACCTGACGAAATTGCCTGAAAGGACGCAGGCGAATCATGATGAAATGAACTTTCATTTCACACATCCTCATACTGCTATACCTGTTTACTGCTTGATGAAATTCATCTAATGAACTTGATATCATATTTTTCACTAATGAAGCATATGAGATTGTAAGCTACACTAATTCATCTGCAGAATGATCAACCCAAAACTACTGAATGGGTCCTCGATAGTGGATGTACGAATCACATGACTGGTGACAAGAATCTATTGATGGATGCTCCTTTATCACCATCACATCTGAAGCATATCATCTTTGCTGACAAAGGCAAAAGTCAGGTATTGGGTCTTGGTAAGGTTGCAATCTCTAAGGATAAACACATGGACAAAGTCATGCTTGTTGAGTCCTTAGGATACAATCTCATGTCAGTCTCAATGCTTTGTGATCTTGATATGGTTGTTGTCTTTGGCAAGTATCGCTGTGTTGTGATTATGAAAGCTGACAATTCCAAAGTCTTCGAAGGCTTTAGGAGAGGAGATTTGTATATTGTTGATTTCTCTACAGGACCACAACCAACCGTGTGTCTACTTGCAAAAGCTTCAGAAGGCTGGCTATGGCATCGACGACTTGGTCACACAGGCATGAGGAATTTGCACATGCTTGCGAAGAAGAAGCATGTCATTGGCATTGAGAATGTCAAATTTCTCAAGGATCACTTGTGTGGAGCCTGTGAAGCTGGAAAAATGACCAACGCCAAGCATCCAGCGAAGACTATCATGACCACTACTTGTCCATTCGAATTGCTTCACATGGACCTCTTTGGACCTAATCATTACTCAGCAGTCACTAACGATGCATCTCTATATGGTTTTGTCATTGTTGATGATTACTCTCGATATACATGGGTACACATTGTTACTTACAAACATGAAGTGCAGGAAGTCTTCAAACGATTTTCCTCGAGGGCTTCAACCAACTTTGGTGTGAAGATCAAGCACATCAGAAGTGACAATGGAACTGAGTTCAAGAATTCCGGTCTTGATGACTATCTTGATGAACTTGGTATTACTCATGAGTTATCTGCTCCCTATACTCCTCAGCAAAATGGCGTCGTGGAGCGCAAGAACAGAACTCTTGTTGAGATGGCTCACACTATGCTTGATGAATACAAAATGCCTCAGCGTTTTTGGATTGATGCAATTGATACTGCATGCCACATCATCAACAGAGTATATCTTCACAAATTCTTCAAGAAGACGGCCTATGAACTCCTCACTGACAAGAAACCCAATGTGAGTTATTTCAAAGTCTTCGATGCTAAATGTTGGATTAGAGATCCTCACCACAATTCTAAATTTGCACCGAAAGCACATGAAGGTTTTATGCTTGGTTACGGAAAGGACTTGCAAACCTACAGAGTCTTCAACATTATTCTTCACAAGATTGTTGACACTGTAGATGTGCGGTTCGATGAAACTAATCCTCACAAAGAGAGCACCTACCTTCTGTGTTAGATGAACCAGCACCTGAGGATTCTATCAAGTTCAAGGCAACTGAGGATGTCATTCCTACTGAAGAATCTGCTAAAGAATTCATTCCAGTTCATGAAGAATGTCGAACTGATGCACCTGAAGAAAATGCTGAGGAAATGGTGCTGAAGAAAATGCTGATCAAATTCCTCAGCGACAACCAGCTCATCCTCGCGTTGCAAAAGAAGTACAAGTGGAGAAGATCATCAATGACATTAGTGCACCAGGTCCTCTCACACACTCAAAAGCTTCACATTTATCTAACTTTTGTGGGCACTATGCTTTTGTCTCTATCACAGAGCCCACTAAGGTAGATGAAGCATTTATGGAGCCAGAGTGAATTCAGGCTATGCAAGAAGAATTACATCAGTTCGAGCTTAACAATGTCTGGGAACTGGTCAATCGCCCAGATCCTCGCAAGCATAATATCATTGGCACAAAGTGGATCTACCGCAACAAGCAAGATGAAAATGGCCTTGTGGTGAGAAATAAGGCACGACTAGTAGCTCAAGGCTACACACAGGTTGAAGGAATTGATTTCGATGAAACTTTTGCACCTGTTGCTAGACTTGAGGCTATTCGCATACTACTTGCTTATGCTAACCATCATGATATCATCTTATATCAAATGGATGTGAAAAGTGCATTCCTCAATGGTAAGCTTGAGGAAGAAGTATATGTTGCTCAACCCCCAGGTTTTGAAGATCCAAAGAATCCTGACAAAGTCTTCAGACTAAATAAGGCACTCTATGGCCTCAAGCAAGCCCCTCGGGCGTGGTATGATACATTGAAGGAATTCTTCGTGAAGAATGGCTTCACACCCGGTTCACTCGACCCTACTCTCTTTACTAAATCCTATGATGGTGAACTGTTTGTGTGCCAAATATATGTTGATGATATTATCTTTGGCTGTACTGACCAACGTTATAGTGATGAATTTGCCTATATGATGAGTGAAGAATATCAAATGTCTATGATGGGAGAGTTGAAATTCTTCTTAGGTCTTCAAATTCGTCAGCAGCGCAATGGCATATTCATATCTCAGGAGAAATACCTCAAAGATGTACTGAGGAAATTCGGCATGCAAGATTGCAAAGGCGTCAAAATTCCTATGCCCACAAATGGCCATCTATGCACTGATGAAAATGGTATTGACTTCGATCACAAGGTATACCGCTCCATGATTGGTTCTTTATTGTACTTATGTGCATCTAGGCCAGATATAATGCTTAGTGTTTGCATGTGTGCCCGATTTCAAGCTGCACCGAAGGAATCACACCATAAGGCTGTGAAGCATGTTCTTCAATATCTAGCTCACACACCAACACTAGGATTATGGTACCCCAAGGGCTCTGCTTTTGATCTCATTGGATATTCTGACTCTGACTATGCTGGTGATCGTGTGGACCGCAAGTCAACATCTGGCACTTGTCATTTCCTCGGACGATCTTTGGTCTATTGGTCCTCGAAGAAACAGAACTGCGTATCACTGTCTACTGCAGAAGCTGAATACATTGCTGCTGGCTCTTGCTGTGCTCAACTACTTTGGATGAAGCAAACCCTCAAGGACTACGGCGTCAACGTGAAGAATGTGCCTCTCCTCTGCGACAATGAGAGTGCCATCAAGATTGCTCACAACCCAGTTCAGCACTCGAAGACAAAGCAAATTCAGATTCGTCATCATTTTCTTCGTGATCATGTGTTGAAGGGCGACATCTCCATCGAGCACGTGAAGACTGAAGAACAGCTAGCTGATATCTTCACTAAGCCCTTGGATGAGAAGAGATTTAGCATGTTGCGGTGTGAGCTAAATATCTTAGAATCTTCGAATGTTCTTTGAAAAGGACACACATCCTAACACTTATGCAAAATTGATGACTTAGATGTGCAACACATGAAGAAACGTTTTTCTTCAATCAATGAAGAATAACACTCTAAGTGTGAAGAAATTAATGAAGAATTTGATTCTTAGAACCCTACGACAATTGTACGCGGTGTCTGAAATCATCATTCTTATACGGTGGGTCACGCCACCACAAAAAGTTGAAAATCTTCAAGTTGAGTTTTTCCTCAGTTTTGAAATTCTTCAGTTTTTCAAATTCTTCAACATTGCAAAATCTTCACTGTTTCCATCGTTTTTCGTCATTGGCTATATATATATATATATATATATATATATATATATATATATATATATATATATATATATATATATATATATATATATATGAGTTCATGTCCTCTACAGCATTCACTTATGGCTATTTCTTCAAGTTGCTTTTTCTGCTAAGTGAATGTGATCGGACCCTTCCCCCTCTATGCTATACTCAACCCAATCTATTCACAAATTCTTCATGTGCGTTCTATTTGAAACTCGTTCAAAATCTTCACTGTGTCCTTGTCAGCTGAAGAAATTGCGAACGAAACTTTAAAACAAATCTTATCCAGATTTTCGGTTTTGCCGCTCAAACCGTTCCGCATCCCACGATGCATTATTCTACTCACCCACGATCTTACACGATCTCATCTACACAGTACGTGGGTGACACATGTCGCGTGAAGGAGAAAGGGCAGGGGCATGTTCGTCCCAAAATCTTCGGGCAAACAGTTTTTCACCGTGGCTATAAATACCCCTCTCCCCTTCCTCACTTCATTTACTCCGCTCGACCGCTCTCTCTCTCGCTCGAGCTCCTCAAACCCTAGCACCGCCGCTACTCCATCGTCGCCAGTGAGGAAGAGCTTTGCTACCTCGACCTAGTCGCCGTCGTACTCGCGCCGGTTGCGGAAATCTTCACTCCGCCACCGCCGTAGCTGTTTCCCTCTGCCAAGTTAGGGCGTGGGAGATCTAACCTGACGAACTTCACAGCTGTTCATCTCAGTTCGTCGTGTTCTTCACTTCGGGTAATTAAAAGCTACTTTTATTACTCACTTTGATTCTCAAACTTTCTTGAAAACCTTCAAAGGTGTTTTATTCTTCAAATCATCACACATATGAACACCTCACACATTATATGCTCCTGATCCATTTCTCTAAGCAATCATTTTCTTCAAGATTCCTCAATTGTGTGGATCGTCGATCTGTACAACTCTGGAACCTAAGACAAAGAACGCTTAGTGAAATTCCTCAAGGCTCATCTGGTCAAATTCCTCAAAACTTGTCTTTTCGAAAAACCTTCTGAGAACGCATATGACCTCTCCAAATTCCTCGCACCTATACTCTGTTCACAGGTACTCATGTCCGCTGCTGAATCACTAGGTTCTCATCAACTTAACTCATTTGCAGCGTTCCTCGAAGAAAAATTGCATACTTCTTCAGAGTGTTCAATTGTTCAAATTCCTCATCTGAAGAATATGGCTGAAGGTAAGAGACCGCAGAAAGGAGGAAAGAAACCTGAGGTCATGATTGCTTTCGAGATCCCTGATGATATTTATGCTGGCTATTGCACACCTGATGAATCAAAATTTGGCAAAGAAACCAAAAATCAGCGCAAGGTGCGCATACAGAAGATTGAACGGAGATGGGCAAGAGAATGGAGGGAGTACAGATATGTGACTCCAAAGTATATGAAGAAATTTGCTTTAAATCCTCCATGCCCAAGAGCTCCATTGGCACCTGGCCAAGTAGCTGATCCCACTAGCATCAAGAGTGGTGAGGACTTTCCTGAAGAATGGGCTAAGGGCCAAGCCAAATTGGCAAGACAAGCCAAGGAGGCAGTGAAGAAATTCAATGAGGATTCTGCTGCTGCTACTGCTGCTGAGGCCTCGGTCAGACCGAGGAAATCTATGCCAAAGAAGCCTGCTCGCAAGCCTAGTGCTTCACCAACAGCGCCCTCACGGCCAAGTTCCTCAGCTATGCCCTCACGGAAAATTCCTCAGACTGCTACTTCTCCATCAAAGTCCTCAGCTCCTGTGCATCTGGCTACATGTCAAAGGACTACTGGTTTTTCAATTGCCTCTGGTGTCTCAGCAAGTTCCTCAGCTGCACCAATGTCCTCATCAGGCCCTACACTGTTGAAGACTAAAGCAACAGCTGGACGTGGTCCTCAGCCAAGTCCAAGGAAGAAACAGGTCGCATTCCATGTGCCCTCTGATGATGAAGCTTCTGATGATGAACTTGCAGAAATCATCAGAGACAGACAGGTGAAGGCCGCTAGAGCCAAAGGCACATCTGTGCCACTGCTTTTGGATCCGAGGAAAATCTTCAATTACATTGATCTCTGGCACAAGGATCCAAACACCCCAATGCCTGATTTTCCTCTGACTCTTGGTCAAAGTCACATGCTGACCCATTTCATCACTCAAGAGAAATGGAAGTTTGAAAAGGCAAGAGAGCTCAAGAAAGCTCAATACAGAAAGGAGAAGCTCCTGAAGAAAAATGTTGTCAGAATGACACCCGAGGAACTTCTCAAGGCTCAGTCTGAAATTCAAGCCCTCAGCAAAGACTTTGATGCCTACTATGCTGATTGGCAAGGAGCTAAAGTGAGATTCGTCAATCTGACGAAGAAATTCACAAATGTTGCAGACCCAACGCAACAAGAAAATCTTCAGGCTGCAGACTCTGCTCAGCCAGCTGAAGAACATGCCAGCACCGCTGATGACTTTCAGCCTGCTGAAGAAAATGCTAGTTCCAGGGATGATGAAGAAATACCAGCCGCTGAAGAAATTGCCAGGGCATCCACTAGTGGTGCGCCTGAAGAAACTGAAGAGATCAGGGCAACTGCATCAATTGCGCCTGAAGAAAATCAACCAGATTCCTTAGCTCCTCCCGCGCCTACACCAACACCAATTCTTCCATCTGCCTATGAGGTGAAGAAGACCAAGGCTGCAGAGCGAGCTGGAGTGAACAAAAGGAAGGCATCAGCTACATCAAATTCTTCGGCTGTGAAGAAAATGAAGCCAATGACCAGCTCACTTGAACATCCAATTGATGCTGTTCCAATTTCCTCCATGTCATCAAAGGAAATTGTTCCTTTTGGAGAAGACTATAAGATCCCAAGCGGATCTGATGAAGAAAATCATTCTGCTGCTTCGTCAGAGCAGATTGATGAAGAAATTGAAGTGGATACAATCCCTTCAACGCCAGTCATTTCCTCACCTATGTCTCAGTTCACAGCTGAAGAGGCTGGTGTTGAGGAAATTGAAGATGAAGATGTGGATATAGGATGCACCACACCTGTGATGAATGATGACTTTTGGGAAAGTCAGCATCCCAATACTTCTCTATTCACACCTATCCAACAGATTCCTCAGTCCCCGGCAACAACAGTTCAAATGGGCTCTGAAGAAACTCATCCCACTCCCTCTGTTCATGAAGAAATTCCAGACGCTAGTGCTGAAGAACCTGCTGCTGCTGATCATCAGGTTGCACAAGAAGAGGAACCAGAAATTCCTCAACCTGAAGAACCTGAGCTCGCGATTCCTGAGGTGGTACTGCAACTCACTGACACCCCTCTGCCAAAGCCGAAGAATCCGTTCTCAAACAAACAGAAGTTCAAGGCTGAAGACTTCTTTTCCGAGCATGTATTCTTCATTGACTACAACCCCTATGACTCTGCTCGCATAAGGAAGAGGCGTTTCTGGACTGCTAGTCAAGCCAACTTCTATTCCTCAGTGTTGTTTGACAAAGACAAAATCTTCGATCATGAACACATTCCTCATGTGGATATGGAATCTCTGCCATGCTTCGAGCCAGTCCTCAGTCTTCTTAACGATGCAGGATTACTCAATTTCTGCACTGACATCTGTGATTGGAATGAAGAACTCATTCTTCAATTCTACGCTACACTGCATATCACTGGAGACGCTGAAGATGTCAATTCATGGGTGTTGGATTGGATGACTGAAAACACTCTCTACAAGGCACCAGCAACTGAATTGCTTTATGTCCTTCCTCTCGATCCTCCCCATGACAGTGCACGTTGCATCTACAATGACCCTGAACTGACAAATCACTATATGGAAGTGCTCATGAAGAGCCTGGGCAGGCCCCACGAACCAAATTCCTTGTCAAGGAATTGCTCTATGTGCCTCGGACTGTCTATCGCATTCTGACGAAGACAATGAGTCCTATCAAAGGCCACGAATCAAATGATGAAGAAGTCGTTGGCATCATGAAGAATATGCTTTTTAACATCATTCATGGCGTTCCCTTCAACTTCCATGATTTCTTCATGAGGACTCTGGCAAATGTTGCTATGTCACCATTCGAGCTGAAGCCCTATGCGCCTTGGATTATGAGATTCTTAAGGGCAAGATCTTCACTGAATTACAAAGCTGACACTCTGAACCACGATAGCTACTTGCCTCCCATTGAAGTCTTCAAACGGCCAGTTTCTTCATCTGATGATAAAGGCAAGGCAGTTGCTGTGATCGATGAAGGCATTCGTCCATTGGATGGTCAATTTCGCCTGGCTACATCATACTCTACCAATGACGACTCTGCCACACATGACACTGCCGCAAATACCTCAGCTAAGCAAAATCCTCAAGCCACAGCACCCAGGGTGATGACTGACCGTGAGTTACTCCTCAGTCTTCATCAGAAGGTTGATCGCAATCACAAATGGGTAAAGCGTCAGTTTGGTGCAATTCTTCACAACATGACCTCAACACACAATGCAGTGAAGAAGAACCATTACTACCTTCATGAAACCCTCAACCGCACCTGGGTTGTCCTCACTCATGTCTATAGCGCTGAAGAACTGAAGACTATGGGTATCAAGGAAGAATTTGAATGGTCTGCACCTCCTCCGAAGAAATTCAAGAGGGTCAAAGTTCCTCCACTGGTGGCCAGCTCTTATTCTTCATCGCGCGACACTGATGAATATGAAGATTTGGACGACACTGCGGCAGGCCCTGCTACAACAAATAACCCCGACAACGCTGGCGCTCCTCCATCGACTTGAAATTCTTCATGGGCGTTAGTCCTCAGTTTCGATCCTTTTGGTCATTTGATGATAGAGGGGGAGAAATCTGAGTTAGTCTTCAAGCGGGTCTATATTAAGGGCATTTTTTTAAGTTACAACTCTCGTTCTTCTGAACCTTTTATTTGGATCGAGTTGTAATCTTAAACCCGATGGTGTGCTAATGCTTTTGTTGCATTATGCTCTGAAACTTTCGGCATGCTTATTCCTCGTTAATATTATTGCACGCATGCTGAATCTCATCAGGCACCATATTTCATCATGCATTTCAAATTCTTCATATTATATATCAAATGCGTGTATGAATTACAAGATATAGGGGGAGATCTCCATGATTCAACTCTTCAAATGTGCATTGCCTCAAACGCAAATTCCTCACTATGCACATCTTTAGGGGGAGTTCTTCTATATCTTGCAATCAAATTCCTCAATATCAGTATTTACACTTCATATGTTTATCCCTGTTGAAAACTTAACCTATATTGTCATCAATCACCAAAAAGGGGGAGATTGTAAGTGCATCTAGTGCCCCTTAGTGATTTTGGTGTATTGAAGACTTATAGGTTAAGGGACTAATACGTTTGTGAGTGTACACAGGTCTATAAGTCTATGAGGAGTTTGATATTTACAGAGAAAGTCGACCCCTAAAAATGAAGTTCTTCGACTGAAGACTTTGATATTCTGAAGACTTTCTGAAGACTTTGAAAGTGAAGAAATTGGTGTGACCTTGAAGACTTGGTATTCATTTGAGGAACATGAAGCGTGAAGACTTTTGTTTTCGTAGTTTCATTTTCTCTTTCTTGAGTCATAGGAAACACCGTACTGTTAAAGGGGGTCGAGGAAATACTAAGGAAAAATTTCCATGTGATGCTCAACTCAAAATCCTACACCTACCAATCCCTTCGAGTGAAGCCATTGGAAATCTCATACAGTTCAGTCAATTTCTTCAGTGACAGAGACGCAGTTCTTCTGGTCACTGAGGACTTTGCTCTGACTGAGGAGTTAGGATTCGCCAGTGCGAATTGCCTACACAGTGAGGAACATGATAGCCCTGAGGAATTTGAGAGTCAAATTTCCGACCGTTGCTGTGCTGCGCGCCAGCTGTCCCAAAATATTCTATCCACCTAACGATCATATCATTGAAGGGCATTTATGTCTTATCATGTCGGGCTGCTCCCTAGGCTATAAATAGCTGCCCCCTACAACCACTAGCTGGTTGGCTGCTCCGAGAGAACTTGACACTTGTCATTTGAGAGCAACCCATCCTCCGAGGACTTTGAGCGAAAATCATCAAGTGAGGAAAACCCAAAACCAAACCCCCACAAATCCAAAGTGATTGAGCATCACTGAAGAAATTGATCCTGCATGGATCCGACGCTTGTTACCTTTGAAGACTGTGCTTCTTCCAGACGGTTTGGCGTCATGGTCTAGAGCATCCAAGAGGAATTGTGGATCGCCGAGTGACCGAGTCTGTGAAGGTTTGGAAGTCACCTGAAGACTTACCACGAGTGATTGGACGAGGTCTGCGTGGCCTTAGTTCAAGGAGAATACGGTGAGGACTGGGTGTCCTGAGCTGCGTGCTCAGTGACTGCGTGTCCGGGACTGCGTGTCCTCGAGTTTAAACACTCAGCCGCTCCAACCAGACGTACAACTGAGACAACAGTTGGAACTGGTTTACCAAATCATTGTCTTCACCAACTAACTGGTTCTATTTCCTCAACCCTTTCATTTCCTCATTACTGTGTTGACTGTTTGTTCATATCTCTGCTTGAAGACTTTGACTAAAGACTTTCTCAAATTCCTCAATTCAATTTCTTCAGTCTGTTTGTCTTCATCTTGTGTTATCCTGTGTTTACGCTTTCTGTACTCTGTGCTAGTCTTTATTTCATCATGATGACCATGCTTGTATTCTGTTATGCTTACTTCTGAGTACTTATTCCGCTGCAAGTAGTTCTTCGCTAAGGAATTTCCTCACCAGCAAATTCCTCAGTGAAGAATTCATAAAAATCGCCTATTCACCCCCCCCCCCTCTAGTCGATATAACGCACTTTCACCCGCCCATGTCACCAATGTGTGGGAAGAGGGTGTTCCGAAAGAGTCGATGCATGATGTCAAGGAAGGGATTAAGCACCCACACTTTCTTCTTGTTGGGAAGAGTCTTCGGAACAAGGAATGGCATGAGCTTGTTCTTGTTGGCAGACTCAGAGTTGGCATGAGGGCGAACTCCAACTGGCGTGTCGAGCCCTTCATCGGGAATGTTAAGCAACTCCATGAACTCCTTCCAAGTAGCAGACATCCGGCGACCATTATTCATCCAAGTCATGGTCCTTGCATCATCGACGCTGAAGTAGACCGAAGCAAAGAACTGTGCTATGATCTCTGGATCAAAATCCTTGTGGAAAGTGAGCATGTGCTCAATGCCGAACTGCTCTACTAGATCCAAGGCCTCTCCAAAGTACCCAGGATGCTTGTCCTGCCTCATATGATGCATGTCAATATAGTGAACTTCCATGTAGAGGTTCTGCTTGGCCTTGATCACATCCAAATAGATTAGATTCTGCTGCTTGGTCCAGAAGAGATCATTTCCTCGCAAGGTAGCTCGGGGATTCACATAGGGATTGAGCTTCCTTCGAATGACAAACTCAGCCTGGGGCATCTCATCCATGCCCATGACGAGTGAGGGAGTCCTGGATTAGGGGGTATCTGGACAGTCGGACTGTGTACAACGTCCCGACTATTGAAGCGTGAAGATACAAGACTCAAGACTTCGGCCCGTGTCCGGATGGGACTTTCCTTGGCGTGGAAGGCAAGCTTGGCGATCCGGATATTATATTTCCTTCCTTGTAACCGACTCCATGTAAACCCTAGCCCTCTCCGGTGTCTATATAAACCGGAGAGGTTGGTCCTTAGAAGGCTGATCACAATTACATTCATACCATCATAGGCTAGCTCCTAGGGTTTAGCCTCTACGATCTCGTGGTAGATCTACTCTTGTACTACCCATATCATCAATATTAATCAAGCAGGAAGTAGGGTTTTACCTCCACCGAGAGGGCCCGAACCTGGGTAAACGCCTGTGTCCCTTACTTCTTGTTACCATCAGCCTTGACGCACAGATCGGGACCCCCTACCCGAGATCTGCCGGTTTTGACACCGACATTGGTGCTTTCATTGAGAGTTCCTCTGTGATGTCGCCGTCAGGCTCGATGGCTCCTTCAATCATCATTAACGACGCTGCCAGGGTGAGACTTTCCTCCCCGGACAGATCTTCGTGTTTGGCGGCTTCGCACTGCGGGCCAATTCGCTTGGCCACTTGGAGAAGATCGATAGCTATGCCCCCGGCCATCAAATAAGGTTCGGAAACCTGAACTACACGGCGGATATCCGTGGAGACTTGATCTTCGACGGATTCAGGCCAGCGCCAGAAGTGCCGAACACTCGCGATGAGCATGGCTTAGACCTGCTGTCAGACATCGCTCGGGATATCATCCCGGCAGAAACCTCGGATATAAATCCGGGACAGGTTGCTTCTCCTAAGGACGGAGGGCTAGACCCCGCCCCTCAGACCGTACCTTCATCGGTGATGGAGCCGAACACAGGTTTCACCCCTGAGAGAACCTGTGACTCCGGACCCTCGTATCCATATCCGGACGCAGGTTCCAGTCTGCGCGCCCCCGAGCCCGCCGATCCTGGTTGGGCTCTGGTGATGGAGTTCACCGCGGTGGACGTTTTTCAGCACTCGCCCTTTGGCGACATGCTGGACTTATTGAAGTCTCTCTCCTTGTCAGGAGACTCCATGCCGAACTATGTCCGGCTCGAGTGGGAAGCAGACAACGACGAAATTCGTTGCCCACCCACCACCCACTTCATTGCCACGATCGATGATCTAACCGACGTGCTTGACTTCGACTCCGAAGACATCGACGGTATGGATGACGATGCAGGAGAATCACAGGAGCCACCGCTGACCTAGCGACGGACGGCCACCTCCTCATTATATATATATATATATATATATATATATATATATATATATATATATATATATATATATATATGGTGGACACCCCTAAGGAAACTAATGGCGACGAGGCAATGGAGGACAACCCCTCAGAAAGAAAGTCAAAACATGTGCGTTATCGGCACCACTCCAAACCCCGCCACACCAAAAACGGCCCCGGAAATGAGAGCAGTCCGAATGGTGCCAAAAAGGAATACAACCCGAGTCAGCCAACACTTAAGCAGGCCAGACCAATGACGACGGGATACTGGGAGAAGGATAACCACACACTCCCCTCCGACAACGAGGCAAGCCTCGGCAACAATGAATTCGGCGTACCAGAGGACCCAGTGGAGCAATTTTGCTTCAAGCGACGGCTCATGGCTACAGCAAAGAGCCTGCAAAGGAAACCAGAGCAGCTCACAGCTGACCAAGATGCGCTAGAGGATAGGTGGACCAAGATACTGGCCGCCGAAAAATACAAACTCGAGAACCCCAATAAAGGTCACACACGGCACAACTGGCTACCTCAACTCGAGCAGGAAAACCACGGGCACGCACACAGGCGCCCACGCATCACTACGGTCCAAAGCGGCAAGCAGCATATATGAAGAGGCAGCCTCAGATCTCGGCATAAAGGTCATAACCATAAAAACAAGGAAGCTGGTGCCCATTCCGGCAACGCTCAGTCCGACAAATAGGCAAAGAGCAACACAAGCCTACTCAACCGAAGATACACGCTGGATCAGCCGTGTGAAATTCACGGTACCCCGAGAAGGACGGAAAAGCATACCAATGAAGAATGCAGGATTCTCAAAACAAAGCGGCTGGTCGCACGCCGGAAGCAATAAAGGGGAGATGCCTCATCAAGAACCCCCCCAGAACGTAACAGTACGGCCGACCGCCCAGGACCACCTAAACCACGACAAGTTAATTGCAGTACCTCTGGACCTAGTAGTCTCGGGGCTCCATAACACATAAGACCCACAAGGGTATGATGCCACGGAAAACATCTCCTAAAAGATGTCAGGCGCAAAGGCCAAGTTCTACTGGCCCACCACTCTAAACGGTTGCCTTCGGACCATCCAAAAATGCTACGCCAAAGAATAAATCCTCGGCACCTTCCCATACGATAGCATACCGTATGCTAACGGGAAAAACCACGTCAACTAGATTCTACGTGGTAAATCACCCAGGCCAACCATCCGGACATCCACTGCGGAGTCCGTACTGCCTCACGGTCTAACGACTGGGCACACCAGGGCCCGATTAGGGACCCTGGGAGCAACAACAAAGAGGACACCTGGCTGTCTTCAAACATTTCGCATTTGCAAACTAACAATTGACGCAGAACAGAACTGGCGGCATGGAATTATCCCGGACACACAAAGGAAGGAACATGCAGGTAGAAGGCAGTTCCGCTCACAGCCCCCTCCAGTCCGGCCATAACAGGTTCCGTCAAACAACACCTCTTTCCATACATCATACTAATATGCATATACATAAAATTCTACTATAATGCGTAAAAAGCAATTACCGGCCGTTGTTTATCGCCGACACCTCTTTGCCGAAAATGAAAGCCATGCTCCGTGTTCGCCTGGTTGCACTAGGGGCTCCACAGTATGGCAAGCAAGTCCGACCACCTTTTCGGTCGTTCAGCACCCCGAACTTATAGCATTATATGCATCTGCTCCGAATCATGTCTTGGTTGGGTTTGCCCGGCTCCCATGTTTTGGTACCTTACGTTCCGTTCTATCGGCTAAGGTAGCGCTGGGAGAACTACTACGATTGTGTCCCGGTTCAACCGGACGAGCACCTCAGTAGAGAAAGCCGAAAACCGACTGTCATGATGAAGCGAGAGCCGGTCCGCTGTTCGAGAGGTCATAAAATCCCTAAAGATTTATTCCGCATAATGCCATCATAAATGCTAAGTGCGACGGATCGGTCTTCTGATCAGGCGCCAATAGAGCCCCTAGTTCGGCCTTCCGGACACTAGGGGCTGCGCCGACCATACTCAAATTCCTATGGCTAAGTGGGAGTAATAAAGCCCTATAGTCCGATTGCCTGGTTCGCGGAAAGATACACCTCCTTAAAAGGACCCAACTATGGGATAAAGAGCGTTCAGATATATCCCGAACACCCCCGTATCCTTTTTACGAGGGGGCAGAAGCCGACGACTGGCCAACTCCTAGAATTTGCATACAATAAACAGCCGCACAAGAAGAACATATGTTCAAATAAAATAGGCAATATATAACAAACATGCCATTATCCCATATTACAACAAGTGGCACAGATGCCCTCAGGGAAATATGATGTCTTTGGTACACTTGTCCGCTACAAGGCGGGCCCCTTTCATCACACCTACATAATACAGCTCGGGCTTGCGATGTTCCTTACCCTCCGGCGGCCCCTCAGTGAGCAGCTTTTCTGCGTCAAGCCTCCCCCAATGCACTTTCGCATGGGCAAACGTCATACGCGCACCTTCTATGCAGACTGACCGCTTGATAGCATCTAGTCGAGGACAAGCGCCCACGATCTGCTTGACGAGTGCGAAGTAGCTGCTTGGAATCGGATCCGCAGGCCACAGCCGGACAACTAAGTCCTTCATGGCTAGTTCGGCCACCTGGTGCAGTTCGATCAGCTGTTTCATCTGATCAATAAATGGCACCGGATAGTTCGGTGCCAGATACTACGACTAGAAATCCCTCTTCGTAGTCTTCTTCTCCTCGGTGCGATAGAATTGAGCAGCATCTGATATGCTGCAAGGAAGATCCACAAAAGCCCCTGGAAAAGTAAGAAATTCAGCTTGCTGCTCGGATTCTTCACATTTTAACATACACGAAGCTAAGAATACAGAAGGCCTTACCAGCCGCCACTTTTCGGGCCTCCTGAATGTCCCGCGCAGCACCTCGGGCTTCTTCCCGAGCACCTTCTGCATCCTCGAGAGCCTAGGCGAGCTCGGATTCTTTCCCTTTCAGACTCTGCTCCAAGCTCTTGCTTTTTTTCACAGCTTCCTGGAGCTCCCGCTCAGCGGTGAGAACCCTGGCCTCGTGTTTTTCACGAAGCACCTGTTCGGCCTCAACCTTCTTGTTGGCATCAGCCAAAGCTTTCTTTAGTGCCTCGTATTCGGCACATGCTCCTAGAGCACACAATACTAAAAAAAATTATTCTGCACAACCATGCGTTCGTGCCAACTCCAAGATAAATGTTTTCAACATACCTTGCTTGTCTTCCAGTTGCTTCCTCACACGGTCGAGTTCTTCCTCAGACCGTGCAAGGTTCTGCTTCAGTTCGGACACTTCCACCTCGAAAGCGGAAGTCCTTCCTGCGGATGCCTGTTTTCACACCAAAGGGTATACATCATTTTCACAGGCTCCTGCGAAGGCAGGGGGTTTGATCCCCTGCCCGGCTCTGTCTCCTTCACCGGACAGTGTATCAGGGGCTACTACTTATATTATGGAAATTCCTTAAGGGTTTCCTAGGAGACATACCTCAAAAGCCTTTATGAGACTAAGGCAGGACGCGTTCAGCCCGCTCTCGGCGGACTGAATCCTTTCAACCACCTCGCCCACAAGGGCCCGATGCTTGTCGACAATAGACGTGTTCTTCAACGCTGTCAATAGACCGCCAGGCAGCTCTGCTTGAAAAGAAGACACCGGCGGCGTAGGCTGGCCCCCCACCATCGGGGGGGGGGGCTGCTTGCTCGATCCCAGAACCCTGGAGGTCCCGGGGGGCCGTATCCATCCATGCGTGTTTGGCACCAGGGATATGTCCTCCCTGGTCCGGGTCTTGTCGAGACGACACCTCGGTGTCGCGCCCAGACTTGGGGGAAGGGGCCTGCGGAGGCGTCTCGCTCACCAAAGCGTCCAAGTCCAGTGAATCCTCCGACGAGGACTGGCCGGCGCGGGACCTTGCCGGACTGTGCAATATGTAGGCAACAGTCAAAACCACTATACACAAAAAAAGATCCTGGATGCATATGCGTTTTCGGATACTTACGACTTCTCCAGGGGTTGGGCCCTGGGATCCCACTTCGGGCTGCTATTGGCAGCCGTGGGGGATGCCCCTGGGAGGGAATGTTTCCCCCTTTTGTGCGATCCGGCCTCCAGAGATGCGGAGGCCGACCTCTTCCTCCCACCGACAGAGTGAGGCTCATCCTCCTTTGCTTCCTCCTCTTTGTCCTCGGACGAAGGATCGTCACTGGAGTCTTCGGATCTGGCGTCCGAAACCTCGCGACGACGAAGACCACCCCGGGTCTTCTTGACCTTCTTGGATGCCTCCTTCTTTGGCGCCTTGTAAGGTGCAGGGACCAACATCTTCGTCAGAAGAGGTCCGGTCGGTTCCTCCGGCAGGGGGGCTGGACAATGTAGCCGCTCCACCTTCTTTACCCATCCCTAGGGTTGCAGTGAAACATGATTAGGGTGTCTCCCGCATGATGTGCCAATTAAAGCGTGAATAGACAGGGTATGGTTGTGACTTATCGAGCTGGGAGAATGGGACGCTTGATACCACGGTCCTCGGTGGGACCCGGCCACGATTTGCCGGACTTAAAGAGCACCTTCCAGATGTCCTTGTGGGTGGAGTCATAAAGCTCCTGGAGGGTTTGGTGCTCGGCCGGATTGAACTCCTACAAGGTACAAGCTCGGCGCTGACAAGGGAGAACCAGGCGAGCTAGCATCACCTGGACTACGTCGACGAGTTTGACGTCCCTGTCGATCACGCCCTAGATGTGTGTCTGGAGCAATAACAGCTTGTCAGACGAGCACCAGTTCGGGCCCTTCTCGGGCCAGGACGTGAGCCGCAGTGGAGCTCCGAATCTGAACTTTGGAGTTGCCGCCCACTTCTTGCCGCGTGGTTCGGTGATATAGAACCACTGGTACTGCCACTCCTTGACGGAGTCATTGAAAGCGCCTTTCGGCCAGACAACCTTGGGCATCTTGCTTACCATGGCGCCACCGCATTCGGCGTGTTCGCCACTCACCACCTTGGGCTTCACATTGAAAATCTTCAGCCATAGGCCGAAGTGAGGTGGGATCCAGAGAAAAGCCTCACACACGACGATGAACGTCGAGATATTGAGGAAGGAGTTGGGGGAAAGATCATGAAAATCGATCCCGTAGTAGTACATGACTCCCCGAACGAACGGGTGAAGGGGAAACCCAAGCCCCTGGACGAAATGGGGAAGGAACATGACTCTCTCATGGGGCTCCGGAGTAGGGACGACCTGTCCCACCGATGGAAGACAGTGGCCGATCTTCTGGGCCAGATACCCGGCTCCCCGGAGCTTCTTGATGTCCTTCTCCTGGACAGTTGAGGCCATCCATTTGCCTCCTGCTCCGGACATCTTCAGAAAAACTTCCCTTCGGTGGGGAGGAGAGTGCTTGGGCGTTAGGGATCGCACAAAGGGGAATGAGCTAGCAGGAGAAGGAGGCGTGGGTGAATGAGAAAGGAACCTGACCTCCTGATAAGGGCGATAAAGGCTTTTTGTGCTTCCCCACTTGCCTGGTGGAACCCGTCCGCCTCCCGCTTGCCCCGATTAGCAGCACGGTTAGATTACCCATGCCCGTATTAATGAGAATCTTGTAATAAGGGGACACGATCTCTGCTTTGACAAGACATGTCACAGAAACTGCCTCGTGATATGCGTTGTAGCTGGTTGTGTGGAAACGGTTCGAATAATGAATCCGATCATAATAACGTGTCACGTCATCAGGAAAAGTTGTCAGCAGATTGCATTTGTGAAATATCATTCTCTCTACGGTGGTATGCAAAGATCATTTTTTCAGATCCGAATGCGATTTGAGTGTTCGATGATTACTTTGGAGTATTCGGAGGAGGAACCCGCCTTGCAATGCCGAAGACAATACTGCATGCCGGACTCATCGTCATTGAAGCCTGGTTCAGGGGCTACTGAGGGAGTCCTGGATTAGGGGGTATCCAGACAGCCAGACTGTGTACAACGTACGGACTATTGAAGCGTGAAGATACAAGACTCAACACTTCGGCCCGTGTCCAGATGGGACTTTCCTTGGTGTGGAAGGCAAGCTTGGCGATCCAGATATTATATTTCCTTCCTTGTAACCGACTCCATGTAAACCCTAGCCCTCTCCGGTGTCTATATAAACCGGAGAGGTTGGTCCTTAGAAGGCCGATCACAATTACATTCATACCATCATAGGCTAGCTCCTAGGGTTTAGCCTCTACGATCTCGTGGTAGATATACTCTTGTACTACCCATATCATCAATATTAATCAAGCAGGAAGTAGGGTTTTACCTCCACCGAGAGGGCCCGAACCTGGGTAAACGCCTGTGTCCCTTACTTCTTGTTACCATCAGCCTTGACGCACAGATCGGGACCCCCTACCCAAGATCCGCCGGTTTTGACACCGACAACGGGCTCCTTCTGCTTGTTGGCGGTGTGCTTGGTCCTACGTTGGGAAGCAGAAGACCCCTCTGGAGCTTCATCTTGGTTGTGCAGCCGCTTTGACCCTGTGTCACGGCTACGATTCGAGCGACGAGCAAGAGAACCGGAGCCACCACCTAGACACAAAACACAAGAACACGCACGGGAAACAAGACGGGTCAATGCAAAAGACAAAGACCAAAGCAGAAGGAAACAAATAAGCACGAGATCTGGACAGAAAAAGAGTGCAGGATGAACCTACGGTAGTACTGGGCTGGTGTACGGATGTAAAAAATTATATCCGCGCCAGCCGCGTTAGTACCGTGCCGGGGTGGCACGGTAGTACCGCGCCTGGAGCGGAAGTAATTTTTTACTTCCGGGCGCCAAGCGGTAGTACCACACAATGGTACGGAAGTACCGCATGGCGCGAGATACAGGCGAGGCTGCGGTAGTACCGCTCCAGGAGGAGCGGTAGTATCGCGCGGATCGAAGACCGCGACAGAGAGTTACGAATCTGGATCTAGAACCTCCGCACGACAACATCGGTACTACCGTTGATCAACCGGAACTATTTTGACTATCCAAAGAGCATGCTTACTACACTACCATGCTCCTACGAATCTCTCTTGCACAAATTTAGCCAAAAATCTCAAGAACACCACATGCATCTCCCCAAAACCTAGAAGCAAAGGAACAAACCAAAAGGAGAGGGATTTGGGGAAAGACCTGGGTCCATGGCAAGAGGAAGTGGTGGGGAACGATCCCACCGGTCAGAATCCGAGGAGAGCGGCCGGAGACGGAGATCCGGCGAAGACCTCCGGCGCCGTTCTTGGGCAGGAGAGAGAGAGACGGGGTGGGGAAAAGAGACGAATGGGTATGGGGGAGTTAGAACTCCCCCTGTCCCGCTCTTAACCCCCACCCGCTCCCG
Source organism: Triticum timopheevii (assembly GCA_963921465.1). Taxonomy (NCBI): domain Eukaryota; kingdom Viridiplantae; phylum Streptophyta; class Magnoliopsida; order Poales; family Poaceae; genus Triticum; species Triticum timopheevii. The sequence goes on from OY997268.1 coordinate 497,606,999, forward strand.
TGGGCGTGGAAGTACCGCGGGTCATCGCGGTAGTACCGCCCGGGCGGAAGTACCGCGCGCTGGGCGGTAGTACCGCTCTTTCAGCGGCAGTAAAAAATTACTGTCGTGATGGTAGCGGTAGTACCGTGCTCCTGGGAGGTAACTGAGCAACCGCAAAGCTACCAACTCCTGCGGTAGTACCGTGGCCTGCCACGGTAGTAACGTACCCCAAGAAAGTGCTAGTTTCACACAAGAGAAAAAGTAAAACAAACTTTGGGAACACCGAACAACAAAGTGGTGAAAACAAACGACGACACAAACTCGCACAGGGAAGAAGAAAGCACAAGACAATGAAGACCAACCACGAGACACAACCTCTCCAAGAAGAGGGCGGTGGCCAGAGCCACTTATGTTTGAGTCAATTGGTATGGCACCGCGAAGAATTATCCTTGGGCCCATGACCAAAACTCGTCTTTGAAGCACAAGTACCATCAAAGATGAATAATGTGAAAGAGTTGATCAATTTATGCATAATGGGGGGAGGGAGAGTTCATTGAGAGAACAACACTCCCCCTATATCCATGCCTACACCTAAACTAGACAACAAGTTGAGTGTGGTGGGAGGTGCATGGGTTCAAGTCACATTGCTCGAATCAATGATATTTAGCTCATGCCTTAACTCGCGAAATCTTGCTTCATCCAAGGGCTTTGTGAAAATATCTGCAAGGTTATCATGAGTGTTGACATACTTGAGCTTGATCTCCCCTCGCCTAATGTGATCCCGGATGAAGTGATACCGAATTTCAATATGCTTCATCTTGAAATGTTGCACCGGGTTGAGAGAAATCTTGATGGCACTTTCATTATCACACCAAAGAGGCACTTTGTCACAAATGACACCGTACTCCTTTAAAGTTTGCCTCATCCATAAGAGTTGTGCACAACAACTACCGGCCGCCACATATTCCGCTTTGGTGGACGAGAGAGACACACAACTTTGCTTCTTGGAAGACCAACTCACCAAAGAGCAACCAAGAAATTGGCACCCTCTGGAAGTGGATTTCCTATCAACTTTGTCTCCCGCCCAATCGGAATCCGTATATCCTTCAAGCTTGAAGTTTGCTCCTCTTGGGTACCATAAGCCAAAGTTTGGGGTATGAGCCAAATATCGAAAGATTCGCTTGACCGCCACATAGTGGCTTTCCTTCGGTGCAGCTTGAAACCATGCACATACTCCCACACTCAACATGATATCTGGTCTAGATGCACAAAGGTAAATCAAGGAGCCAATCATGGAGCGATATACCTTTTGGTCCACCGCTTTACCATTGGGATCAATGTCAAGTTGGCACTTGGTAGGCATTGGAGTAGAAGCAGGCTTGACATCACTTAACTTGAATGTTTTTAGCATGTCTTGAGTGTATTTGGCTTGGTTGATGAAGGTACCTTCTCTTCTTTGTTTGATATCAAAACCAAGGAAGAACTTCAACTCTCCCATCGAACACATCTTGAACTTAGAGGTCATGAGAGCGGCAAATTCCTCATTGAAAGCTTTGTTAGGGGAACCAAAGATAATATCATCAACATATAGTTGGCATACAAATAACTCCACTTTGACCTTCTTAGTAAAAAGAGTGGGATCGATTTGCCCAACCTCAAATCCACGATCTTGTAACAACTCGGTAAGGTGGTCATACCACGCACGTGGGGCTTGTTTAAGGTCATAGAGTGCCTTATCGAGTTGATACACATGATCCGGGAAGTAGGGATCCTCGAACCCGGGGGGTTGCTTGACATAAACCAACTCATTAATAGGACCATTAAGAAAAGCACTTTTCACATCCATTTGGTGTAACTTAAAGTTGTGATGGGAAGCATAAGCAATCAACAAATGAATGGATTCAAGGCGAGCAACGGGAGCAAAGGTTTCACCGTAGTCGATACCCTCGACTTGGGAGTAGCCTTGTGCTACCAATCTTGCCTTGTTGCGAATGATGTTCCCATGTGAATCTTGCTTGTTCTTGAATATCCACTTGGTTCCAATGACGTTGTGGTTTCCCGACGCCCTTGGCACTAATCTCCACACCTTGTTGTACTCGAAGTTGTTGAGTTCTTCATGCATGGCATTGAGCCAATCCGGATCTTTAAGCGCCTCATAGACATTTTGGGGTTCAACACAAGAGACAAACATGTGATGTTCACAATAGTTTGCTAATTGTATACGAGTGCTTACCCCCTTTCTTAGGCTTCCAACCACATTCTCCATGAGATGACCTTTGGTGGTGAGCTTGGAAGCAATCTTCGCGGCACGACGCTCTAATTCCTCCTCGGATGTGGAAGGAGGAGGGTTAACTTGATTATCTTGAGCGCCGTATTGAGCTTGTTCTTGATCTTGAACTTGCTCGAGGGGGAGAACTTGACCTTGGGAAAGATTTGGTGGTTCACCACCATCTTTAGGTTGAACTTGTCCTTGGTCTTGTTCACGAGGTTGAGGGCCTTCACTTTGTTCTTCGGAAGCGTGTGGGTCTTGAGGAGGTGATGGCTCCACTTGAGTGGACCATTGTCCTTCTCCTTCGGCCACAAGGGGTTCCTCAATGGGTACAATATGACCAATACCCATTCTTCTTATGGCTTGGGGAGGAATTTCATCACCTACATCACAAGTACCACTTTGCTCCACTTGGGAGCTGTTATTTTTGTCAAACTCCACGTTACACGTCTGCTCAATGAGTCCGGTGGACTTGTTGAGGACACGGTAAGCATGAGAGTTTGTAGCATAACCAACAAATATGCCCTCATAAGCTCTAGCCTCAAATTTAGACAAACTAACACCTTTCTTGAGAATGAAACACTTACACCCGAACACCCAGAAGTACTTGAGATTGGGCTTGTTACCGGTGAGTATTTCATAAGGAGTCTTGTTCAAGCCTTTGCGGAGATAGAGCCAATTGGATGCATGACAAGCTGTGTTGATGACTTCAGCCCAAAAGTTGTATGGAGACTTGAACTCCGCCATCATGGTCCTTGCCGCATCCATCAACGTCCGGTTCTTCCTCTCCGCGACACCATTTTGTTGAGGGGTATATGGTGCAGCATATTGATGCTTGATCCCCTCGTCACTAAGAAACTCATCCAAGGTGTAGTTCTTGAAATCGGTGCCATTGTCACTTCTTATTGTCAAGATCTTTGCATCATGTTGATGTTGAGCTTCATTTGCAAAATCGATGACGGTTTGTTGAGTCTCACTCTTCCTCTTGAAGAAAAATACCCCAAGTGTACCTTGAATAATCGTCCACAATCACCAAGCAATACTTTCTACCTCCAAGACTATCAAAGGATGGAGGCCCAAAAAGATCCATGTGAAGGAGCTCCAAGGGTCTCTTCAAGTAGATGATAGTCGTGGGAGGGTGAGCCTTTTCATGAAGCTTCCCTTCGATACAAGCACTGCAAGCACGATCTTTGGCAAAACTAACATTTGTTAGTCCACGGACATGGTCCCCCTTGAGGAGACTTTGCAAAGATCTCATAATGACGTGGGCTAAACAGCGATGCCAAAGCCATCCCACATCAACTTTAGCCATTAGGCATGTCGCGGTCTTAGTGGGTTGCTCCGAAAAGTTAATCACATAAATACCATTCTCGACATGCCCAACAAAGGCTACCTTAAGAGTCTTGCTCCACAAGAGGGCCACGGTATCAATATCAAAGAAAGTGGCAAAGCCCATGAGTGCAAGTTGACGAACGGAAAGAAGATTGAATGCAAGGGACTCAACAAGCATGACTTTCTCAATCGTTAGATCATGAGAAATGACAACCTTGCCAAGACCCAATACCTTAGAAGACGAGGCATCACCCCACTCGACATTGGTGGGCATAGAAGGAATCTTGTGCACGTCCACCACCAAGTCCTTGCTCCCGGTCATATGATTTGTTGCTCCACTATCGAGCAACCATGATCCCATACCGGAAGCAAACACCTGCAAGAGATCAATGCTTGGTTTTAGGTACCCATTTAGTAATGGGTCCTTTGATGTTAGTAACAAGGGTCTTAGGAACCCAAATATACCATTCAATGTACTCATAAGGAGAACCAAAAATTTAGCATAAACATGCCCATCACTAGCATGGCACAACACATAAGAAGGGTTAAAGTCGCCGGCTTTATTGGAGGAGGTGGTTTTGCCCTTTTTGACATCAACACCCTTCACATTTTTATTCTTCTCCTTAGGAGCACCCTCTCCCTCTTTCATGAAAGTTTGCTTGAGAGGAGGAGGTCGTTTGGTCTTGTCGTTCTTCTTCTTGTTCTTGGACTTGGGAGCGAACCCAATTCCCTCCTTGGCCACAACTTCCTTTTGATTGCTCAAAAGGTCATTGAGGTTCTTATCACCTTGAATACATGTCACAAGGCCTTTCTAAATTTGATCCTTCAACTTGGCATTCTCCTCCACAAGATGCGCATGCTCACAACACGGGTTAGTGGCATATGCATTATCAATTAATACCATATGAGGAAAGGTGGCCTTTTCCTTGGTTAGCTTAACTTGGAGTTGAGCATGAGACTCCTTGAGGTTAGTGTGAGCACCCTTCAAGACCTTGTGGGCCTTGTCAAGTACATCAAACTCCTCCTTGAGTCTAGCATGATCAACCCCAAGTTTAGCCTTCTCGGAAGTTAGCACGCGAGACACAACAAGAGCATGATCAAGATCTTTCTTTAACTTAGCATGGTCATTGTTGTGTGACTCCTCAAGAGCCAAACGATGCCCACGCTCTTCCTCAAGAGCATTAGAGAGATCCGATATCTCGTCGGCATAGTCACGACTATGACCTTCCATCTTAGAGATGGTTTATTCGTGAGCCTCGATCATGTCATTGGCTTCACCAAGTTGTTCCAAGAGAGCAACAAAGTGCTTCTTGGAATTGCCCTTGAGCTTACTCATAAATGACTCAAATTCATTCACATCCTCATTAGACCCCTCATGTTCATCAATGCAACCCGTCAAAGAGGGATTAGTAATGATGGTGGTTTTGATGTTGGGGGTTACCTTGTTAGAGGCTTTGGTCATGAGGCACTTGGCGGTGATGTTCTCGTTGGGTGAATCGAAGAGAGACATTCGGGGAGTTGTGGCAATGGCAACGGATGCCATGGCCATTGCTTCACCATCTTCATCATCATCGTCATCCTCACGATATTCTTCTTGAACCACCAACCCACGAGTAGGAGTCTTTTGGTGAAGTTGTTCTTGTTGGGGAAGGACTTGGCTTTGTCTTTTTGGATAAGCTTGCCACCATTGTCTTCCCGCTTCTCGTAAGGACAATCCGCAATGAAATGGGTCACATTGCCATAGTTGTAACAAGTTCTTACTCATTGCTTGCCCTTGAATCCACTTGAGTTGGTCTTGTTGAAATTTGGCCTTGAGTTCTTCTTGCTCCAAAATTGTCTTGAAGCAAGAGACATGTGCTCATGATAATCATATTTCGTATCTCCGGGGTTGCTCTCGTCATCCTCCTCTTCTTCCTCTTCTTCCACAATAACCTTGGCCTTCAAGGCAAGGTTGGGCTTCTTTGCCCTTTGAGAGCGGAGCACCACATTGTCAGCGGTCTTGTCCAAGATGCTCATTGCAACGAACTCATCCAACACTTCACTTGAGATCATGGAGTGGAAGTCCGGTCTTTGACGAATGACGGAGGACATGGCCTTGTTGTAGGGCATCATGGCCTTGAGGAACTTGCGCTTCATCCAATTGTCATCCGTGTCTTTGCTTCCATGATGTCGGAGTGAGACCACGAGTTTGATCACTCTTCGAAAGAGCTCACGAGGTTCTTCATCTTCTTTCATTGCAAACTCATCGGCTTCATCTTGCACCACTTCATAGTTGGAGCATTGAATGCTTGCACTTCCCCGATAGAGAGACACAACGCATTGCCATGCATCTTTGGCCATGGCATGGGGTCGAAGATGAGGGAGATCTTCGGGGAGGATAGCATCTTGGATGATGAAGAGAGCATTCTCATTGAATTGATTATCCACTGCTTCTCTAGGGGTGAAGTTGCTTCGGTCATGTGGATAGAAACCTTCTTCAATGATTCTCCAAAGATTAGTATTCACATGATTTAAATGACGCTTGAAGCGATACACCCAAGAATCAAAATCCTCATTTTTTCACAATCTTAGGAGGAGGACCGGCATGATTTAAATGAGTAGAGGGAATCGGTCCTCCATAAGTTGGAGGTTCCACATGGGCAAAGATGTCAGTGCCATTTCTACCACTAGTAGAAGGACCCTTCTCACTATTAGCTTCCCCCTTGTCGGAGTTAGCATCCGTCACCTTGTTAGTGGGATCACCCACTTTCAACGGCGAGGTAGGTAGTTTAAGTCCTTCTAAGAATTTATTAAACATGCTTTCAACCGTGGTAGTCATTGAGGTTTTCAATGTGTCCAAGGCCACATTGAATTCCTCACGGGACACCGTGGTTTCCCCATCACCCGTAGACGAGATCGGATTCACACCGGAGTGCTCCTCCTCCCCACCGTCTACGGTGTCAACCATACTCTTCGGACGGCAAAGTCCTTAATAAAGAGACGAGGCTCTGATACCAATTGAAAGGATCGATATAGTTAACAAGAGGGGGGAGGGGTGAATAGGCAACTAACAATTTTTAGCTTTTCTTTACCAAATTCAACTTTGCATCAAAGTAGGTTGTCTAGATATGCAACTAGGTGAACAACCTATATGATGCAATAACGACAAGCACACAAGCAAGCAAGGGATATAACACAAGTAAGCTAGCAAAAGTAAAGGCGCGAGATAACCAAGAGTGGAGCCGGTGGAGACGAGGATGTGTTACCAAAGTTCCTTCCTTTTGAGGGGAAGTACGTCTCCGTTAGAGCGGTGTGGAGGCACAATGCTCCCCAAGAAGCCACTAGGGCCACCGTATTCTCCTCACGCCCTCACACAATGCGAGATGCCGTGATTCCACTATTGGTGACCTTGAAGGCGACGACCAAACCTTTACAAACAAGGTTGGGGCAATCTTCACAACTTAATTGGAGGCTCCCAACGACACCACGAAGCTTCACCACAATGGACTATGGCTCCGAGGTGACCTCAACCATCTAGGGTGCTCAAACACCCAAGAGTAACAAGATCCGCTAGGGATTAGTGGGGGGAATCAAATTTCTCTTGGTGGAAGTGTAGATCGGGGCCTTCTCAACCAATCCCGAGCAAATCAACTAGTTTGATTGGCTAGGGAGAGAGATCGGGTGAAAATGGAGCTTGGAGCAACAATGGAGCTTAGGGATGGAAGAGGTAAGTCTTCTTGGAGAAGAAGACCCCCTTATATAGTGGGGGAACAAATCCAACCGTTACCCACCACTCAGCCCGCGACCCGTGGTACTACCGCACGGGCCTGCGGTACTACCGCGGCGGACCGCGGTACTACCATGGGCGCGGCAGACCCTGAACATGAACATATGAGCACAGACAGGGCGCGGTAGAACCGCATGCGCGTTACTACCGCGACCCTGTGCGGTACTACCGCAGGGTAGCCACAGTCCAGGCACGGTAGGCACAGATGTAAAAAATTACATCCGTGTCTACCTCCGCTGAGATTTTATCGGTGCGAAAATCCAACACGGTACTACCGCGACCAGAGGTGCGGTACTACCGTGAAGGGTGCAGATGTAAAAAAATTACTTCTGCCCCTACCTCCGCTCCTGCTGCTACACTTGGCCAGGCGACATGGTACTACCGCGCCGCAGCACGGTACTACTGCGTAGGGCGCGGCTGTAAAAAATTATATCCGCCCCTACTACCGCTTGAGCAGAGGCGCTAGGCCAGACCTCACGGTACTACCGTTTAGGAGGAGCGGTACTACCGTGGAAGCCCGCGGTTCTACCGTGCCGGAGCCCGGTACTACCGTTGGCTCCTGCAGTAGTACCGCTCAGAGGAGCAAGTACTACCGCCAGCCTGAGAAGAGCAACTCGGAGTCCTTCATTTCGCAGAGACAAGGTGAGACGGAGGAGAACTCCAAAGAGCCAAAGGAAAGGTGGTGCAAAAGGGATGTGTACGTGAGATTCCACCCAAACCTTTCCAAAGCGGACCCCTCTTAATAGTACGGCTTTCCTACGACTCAACTCCACCGAAAAGAACCGTAGAGAAACACCGTCTTCAATAATCTTCGAGGGGCAACAAATTGTCTTGTGTTTAGTCATGATATATCTGAAAAGCTCAGTACACACGATTAGTCCGCAAAAGTATTGTCATCAATCACCAAAACTACTAAGGGACAAGGATGCCCTTACACCAGGGAGTTCTGTTTATTGTTGTCGCTGCCCCAGACCTCGTAGTGGTCCTGGATGTTGACAAGATTCCGGAATTTCAAGCCCGAAACCTTGAGCGCTTTTAGATCGTTGGTGGTGTCCACCGTAGCGAAACTGTAGTCGGAGCTGTTGATAAACCTGGAGAAACGCTCGCAAGGCCTCGTGGCCAGGTGATAGTGGTAAACGAGGACGTCATGTCTCACACACAATTGGGCGACGACAACCTTCTGATCATGCCCGGCACGACCGATGGTGTACTCGAGGTCGAAGCTGACCACTTGGTACTTGTCCTTGGCAAGGAACTGCGCCATAGTTTGGATGGAGCTCTCCACCGAGACCGGATCGTTCGTGTACACCACCGAGAGGGCCTTCCCCCTCACGTGGGTGTCCAGTACGTGATGCGTGGTGAACTGCCCGCCGTTGTCGTCGTCGGCCGCTAGGAGCGCCATTGGAGCCACGGGGAGTGCCATTGGAACCGCTGGATGTCCTCTCTGTATGTGTCGTCGTGGGTGTGTTTATTGTGTCGTGCGATGCGAGAGATGAAAGTAAATGACCGCGGGAGTAAATGGGGGCCGGGCCGACTGGATTCTCGGCGCGTCCGCATGGCAGTTTTTGCAGTGGGTAACTGCATCGTCGCGCCGCGTCCGACGCAACCGCATGCACACGAACGTAGTTAATGGTCCCTTATCACTAATTTCAGAAGTCGGTATCTATAACAGCCTCTTTATTATGTTTGTAATGGTTCTACCACATTTGATAATCCCCAACTCTAACTCTTAAGCTGCTCTCAGCAAAATATATTCTTTTTTTATGATGTTGACCATCAGTTTTCTCTTAAAATAACTTCACAAAGTACGGTGATATGTTAGATATATGAGTTACACTTCCGTGCTCCATGGAAGAAAACGGACGTACGTGCAGGTTTTGCTTAGAGTGGAAATCAAATTATCTTGCTACAAGATGAATCAGAAAGACACTAACTAGGTTGTTTTATACACATTAAGTAGCATTGTCGACTTCTTTTTAACCTTTTTAAATCACCATTTTTCTTCTTCCTCATCACCTGCCTCCACTACCCACGGCCGGCGGGCGCTACCGCACACTGCTCTGCCCTCAACCTCCTCCCACCGTCGGCGGTCCCTTGCATCACCACCCTAATAAGATAGATAATGGGGTTGTGGCTTCTCCCTAAGATAGATATGAGGCTATAACTTCCTCATAAGATAGATAGCGGGGCTGGTTCTCCGGTGAGGTGCGGCCTCCCCGTCTCGTGCTCTCGGGAAGAAGGAATGAAGAAGGAAAAAGTGTTTGACGTAACAAAAAAACTTAGGTACCTTAAAAATAGTACAACTGAAAAAATCAGGCACATGCTTACACGGACATACATGCACACACGTAGACCTACTCGGACATGCACACCATAGCAAACTGGCGGTAACATCCTTTGAATGGAAAGACCAGACGCTAGAGATCTCCAAGTCATTATGAACACCTATTGGAAAGCCTGTTGTAGCTAGGCTATGTGGCAGTAGATCTAACCTAAAGGTTGAAAAGTGACTAGATCGAGAGATTGAAGTCCTTTCGAGGACGAGAGCGATTTTAGGAGGCAGAGGCGAGTGAATTGGATTGCATGGGATGTGCATTGTACATGGGCTTAATGCCAAGATGTGCCATCAAAGTTGGGAAATTAGAAGGAAAAAATAAGAAAGGCCGATTTCAGCGTATATGGGGCTAATGGTCAATTCAGTTCATGCATGATAAAAATGGGCGATACACGTGAACACAAACAACTAGGGATGAAAACACCGATTCGAACACCATGAATCAAATAAACCAGAAATATCAGCCAACTCAATTCAGTTCAGTTCTTTGTTTTTCGGTATAAAAGTAGGATCCTGATAAGTGCCATATGTGTGGCGTAAAGCAATTCCGTCTTGACTTTTTTGAGGTAAGTTTAGTTACCTGAGGATGACAACTTTAGTTGTGAAGCATGACAACTTTTTGTTTGGATGACAAGTTTTAGATGTTTTGGTTTTCAGCACGGTGTTACTTCTTCGTACCACACATGTGATACTTCTTATTTATAACACTCGCAGGAAGCCAGCGCAGTGGCTAAAGCCAAAGCCGTCCGCACGGGAGACCAGGGTTCGATCCCTGGTCGTATAACCTTTTTCTCCCCTTTTCGGCAATATATATAGTAGGCCGTAATGGGCCGGCCCGTAGTGATGCCCCTGTTTTTCTTTTGCTTGTTTCCTTTCTCATTTTTTTGTTTTTCCTTCTTTAAATTACTCTGGGATTTCCAAAAAAACAAATTTCAAAAAAGTTGCGAGTACTGAGAAAATATATAGATACATCATAAAATGTTTGTGAATTCAAAAAACATTTGAGAAATCATAAAAAGTTTGTGATTTAAAAACAAAACTGTTTGCATATTTTAAAAAAAATCATGATTTAAAAAACAATAAAATAAAAATTCATGATTTATAAAATATGATCGTGTATTCAAAACATATTTAGGAATTTGAAAAAAATGTCCATGAAATTTTAGAAAATGTTCACAAAAATTAAAACAGATTCTTAAGTAACGAAAACACAAACCATCGGTTAGGCAGAGGTTTTATTAGGGGATTTGTAGAGGTTTTATTAGGGGATCATAAAATGTTCATAATTAAAAAAATTGTGTTACCTAATAATAAAGAGAATTGGGTTTCTCGTCGTCCGTCATATAAATTGCCTCTGGAGTTGTCCCTATTTACCCACCATGCCACCGGTAAGTAAAGAAAACGATTCGTCTAAAAAAATCGCCGTCCAATTTAGTTCTTATAGGACAGTCAATACAATTATATGACACTCGCTGGAAGCCAGCGCAGTCGCTAAAGCCAAAGCCGTTCGCACGGGAGACCAGGGTTCGTTCCCTGGTCGTATACCCTTTTTTCTGCCCTTTTCTGCAATTATAATAGCAGGCCGTAATGGACCGGCCTGTAGTGACGCCCCTGTTTTTCTTTTGCTTTTTTCCTTTCTAATTTTTTTTCTGTTTTTCTTTCTTTAAATTACTCTGGGATTTCCAAAAAAACAAATTTCAAAAAAGTTGCGAGTACTGAGAAAATATATAGATACATCATAAAATGTTTGTGAATTCAAAAAACATTTGAGAAATCATAAAATGTTTGTGATTTAAAAACAAAATTGCTCGCATATTTAGAAAAATCATGATTTAAAAAATAATAAAATAAAAATTCATGATTTATAAAATATGATAGTGTATTCAAAACATATTTGGAATTTGAAAACAATGTCCATGAAATTTTAGAAAATGTTCACAAAACTTAAAACTGATTCTTAAGTAACGAACAAAACAAACCATCGCTTGGGCAGAGGTTTTATTAGGGGATCTGTAGAGGTTTTATTAGGGGATCATAAAATGTTCATGATTAAAAAAATTGTTTGCATATTATAAAAATATCACGATTTAAAAAACAATGAAATAAAAAATGTTCATGATTTTTAAAAATATAATCGTGTATTCAACACATATTCGGGAATTTGAAAACAATGTCCCGAGCCCAAAAAAGTTGACACATCTTGCTATGGGTTAGTTTTTGTAAACTATATGGAAATGACTAAATGTCTGTTTTGCCTCCATACACAACTATTCTCGTACCAAAGTTCTACTGGTTCTGAAAAACATCGCTACGCTAGGTCAATGTGAGACACATCATGCATCAGTCAAAGTAAGGCAGTGGTCCAACAATATAGTTTGCTCAACCAAAAAAATATTTCGTTGTGGCACCTTAGGAAATTAAGTCGTGATGAGACCATCACATTTTCAGTTTTTGAAATGACTTTTTAAAAGTTCCTTCTCATCATAACATCACTCGGACATAGTTTGTGAAAAGACATATTGAAAATCCTTAGCTCATCCTGGCATTTGATTCAAAATTTTTTATCTCTATTATATCTATATAATCTGATTGTTTTTCTCCCGTTGCAACACACGGGCATATTTGCTAGTCTTATTTAAATAAAAGAATTCATCTCTAACCATAATAGCCTGCAAATAAAAAAGCTAACTCATGACCGAGAAATGGCGCGGCAAAGCCTAGTCACCCTCTAGTTGGACTAAAACGAAAATAGTATAGTCGGGCCCACACATGTACATGCACACACAGACCTACTCGGATATGCACACGACAGCCAACTCCAACTTTGACCAAACCTGTAACCCGCAAAAAAAAAAAACTTTGACTAAACCTGTAGGTAGGGCAAGGTCCTTTGACTCGTAGTGCAAGCTAGCACAACATGCAAGCCATGCAATTGACTCGATTTACTCCGAGTCCGAGTAAAATCACAGTCGGGATAGCATGGCTGGTCGATGGAATCCGGGTGGGTTCGTATACACGTACGCAAGCGACAAGGAAACAAGTTATGCATGGTGCCGGTTAATACCCAATACGCCGCCTAGTCGAAAACGAGATCACATATCTTAATATATACTCCATACAGAGAAATGTTTGCCTGGCTAGATCTCAACCCTAGCTTCCTTCCCCCTTTCCTCGATCGTCTGCTTCCACCACCGATCCATTGCGCAGCGCACCCCGGCAACCAGTCCACGAGAAGCGAAGCAGTCCAGCTCGAGCGCCATGGCTGTCGGCAAGCGACCAGCTGCCGGCCATGGGACGGATCAAGAACCAGAAATCTCCTGCTGCAAGAGGAGGCGCGTCCGCATCGGCGGCACCGCGGCCTTCGAGTTCGAGGACACGCCCTGCCTCGGCGAGGGCAGCTTCGGCGCTGTCCTCAAGGCGCGCCACCGCGTCACGGGAAAGACCGTCGCCATCAAGGTCCTCCGCTCCAACGGCGATCTTGCCGTCGCCAACAAAGAGATGCAGGACGAGGCCGACTTCCTCGAGGCCTGCAGCCCCAACCCTTACGTCGTCGGCTCCCACGGACTCTTCCGCGACCCTGAGACCTACAAGCTCTGCCTCGCCATGGACTACGTCAGCCCCAACCTCCACGCTTTCCTGTCCGAGAGGCCGCCGCTGCCGGAGGCCATAGTGAAAGGCTACATGTGGCAGCTCCTCACCGGCGCCAACAAGATGCACGGCAAGGACCGCATCGTCCACCGAGATATCAAGCCGCAAAACATCCTGGTCGGGGAAGGAGGGAAGATCCTCAAGTTGTGCGACCTCGGGCTGGCCATGTCCTTGAAGACCGCGAGGAAGCCTTACGAGTTTGCCGGCACCATGCCCTACATGGCCCCCGAGATGCTCCTGGGGAAGCCGGACTACGACGCGGGCGTCGACGTGTGGTCGCTGGGATGCGTCATGGCCGAGATGCTGACCGGCAGGATGCTGTTCAAGGCCGACAAGAAGGACTACAGGACCGCCCAGCTGTCGGCTATCTTCCGCGTCCTCGGCTTCCCGGACGAGACGACTTGGCCGGAGTTCTTCGCGGCCGAGGTGCCGCGAGTGTTCTCCTACGCGCAGGCGCAGCAGCACAACACGCTGGGAAACCTCTTGCCCCGGGAGACCTTGTCCCAGGACGGCTTCCAAGTCTTGAAAGGGCTTCTCGAGTGCAACCCAGCTAGGCGGCTGACGACGGCCGCCGCGCTCCAGCTCCCGTGGTTCGCGCCCAGGCTCCACACCGACGACGTGTCAGAGTCGTTGCCGCCAACAAGGAGGAACGTTCTGCGGATCACGATCGTTCCGGCGGGGACACTCAAGAAGAAGACTGTGCTGCAGATCAAGTTTGCTCCGCCGGCGACACCCAAGAAGAACCTTGGGCGGATCAAGATCATCCCACCGGCGACGCCAGGAACGAAGAAGAACCTGCGGCGGATCAAGGTCATCCCACCGGCGACACCACAGATGAAGAACGTGCTCAGGATACCACTTGCGATGTGGAACAAGGCCATGTAGTGTAGCTTGATACCACCTACGGTGCAAGTCGTAGCATGAAGAACTCCTGTTATTTTGGAAAGGGCTTGTCGTCACCCTTCTCCATCTAGCAATGTAATTTCTTGGAGATGATGTACCTCGAACTAATCATGTTGTAAATCGGTCATGTTTAAGTATATATCATCATCACCATTGCCCTTCTATATATGTTCTTTTGTTTATCTAGCAGAGAGTTGCGAGGGCATCATCCTGAGTGCATCAAATGTGCTAAGTTCTTGCGTACTTTTTTTACCATGTAAATATTTTTAATCCTATTTACCGTCTTCCTTGCATAATACATTTCTATAGGTGTATCTCTGACCTTTATTTTCCATATACTCCCTCCGTTCCAAAATACTTGACTTCCATTTGTTCAAAAATGGATGTACGTATATACTAAAATATGTCTAGATGCATCTATATTTTGACAAAGTGGAGGCAAGTACTCCCTCTGTTTTTATTTAGTTCGCATATTAGCTTTGGTCAAAGTCAAGCTTTACAAACTTTGACCAAGTTTATAAACAAAAATATTAAGATATACAATCACAGATCAACAACATTAGATTTATTATTGAATGTACTTTCACATCATATAAATTTATTATGACAAATGTCTATATTGTTTTCTATAAACTTGGTCAAACTTTACGAAGTTTGACATCAGTCAACTCTAATATGCAGAGTAAATAAAAACGGAGAAAGTATTGTGGAACGGAGGGAGTTAAATATATCACTATATCGTTAATATTACCAAAATGAATTGTGAAATATTTTTCTGAAAATTCAATTCACGCTGATCCATATTTTTCTTCTTCTTAATAGGCTATTATTCGGTGCTATATTTTTAAAATAATACGTTTTTTCATTAATTCGGGAAATAATACGCGG
Source organism: Triticum timopheevii (assembly GCA_963921465.1). Classification (NCBI taxonomy): domain Eukaryota; kingdom Viridiplantae; phylum Streptophyta; class Magnoliopsida; order Poales; family Poaceae; genus Triticum; species Triticum timopheevii. The sequence goes on from OY997268.1 coordinate 497,622,119, forward strand.
TATTGAAATTTTTCAATAATAACACACTGTTAGCTTAATTAGGTGAAGCTGATTGGATCCAGTCAGACACGGCGAAGCCGATTAGGGTCCAGTCGGCATTGCCAAAGCCGACAACAACTAATCGGTTTTAGCGAAACATGATTAGTTGTCGTCGGCTCTGGCAATGCCGACAGCCACATGCAATGTTGAAGATGGTGTTTTATCTAATGAATTTTTATCCAAAGATTTGTTGCAGTATCTCTATGTCTGTGTTTTATCTTTTGTCCTATGGCATTGGTGATCTATTATGATTGATATGAATTGCATGTAAGTGTTATCCTCTTGTGTTAATGTATAAGCATGCATGTATGTTGGATCACACTTGATGGTTAGAGTGATAGATATCATCGCATCTGAGTATAGGAGTCAAAGCATATGGGATAAAAAGGACTCATCAAACTTAATGCTATGGTTGGGTTTACCTTAATAAATTCTTAGTACTTGGGGATGCTTACAATGGTTTCAATCATAAGTACATGTTAGTCAATGAATTTTTAAGCATCTTAGCATATAAAACCGCAAGTTTGTCTATCTATTATTTTATCATAGCCAATGGCCTAGGATCAATTCCGCACCACCTATCACCACTACTTGCACACTCGATCTCTTTTATTTTATTTGCAACTTTATATTTTAGTACCTAAATCTTATTTACTTGCACTTCATAATCTTGCATACTGCCTCTTTTGCATTGCAAATTATCTTTTTGTTTCTTGCAAAATATCTTTTTTTAGAGTCTAGGTAAAGCAAATGCTTGGTGTATGAAAGGTTATATCAGGGCAGATCGAGGCTGAGAGAATAGGATTCTTACCTTTAGCTCCCTTGGGATATCAATGCTTGATACTTCCACCTCCACATTGGAAAGTGCTACAATAGTCCCCTACACTTAGGGATGATCAAGCTCTTTTCTGGTGCTGTTGTTGCCAGGAAGCATGGCGCTAGGTTGAATATTCTCTTCTGCATTTGTTTGTTTTATCCCTAAGTAATTTTTAGTGTTCTTTATTTCTTGCTTTGTTTTCTATCTTCCAATATGGGTAGAAGCACACAAAAAACTTGTACTTACCAATAAATGAGTTGAGGAGCCTCCTAAATCCTCACTGTTGAAGAAAGTTACTACTTGCATTATTTTGAATCAATTTGTGCTTGTGCTAAAAATCCAACTAGCTTAGTATGAGGAAATTAGTGGGAGAGCATGATTTTTTTTTGTAAAACACCGCTTATCTAAAAAACAAAACACTTATAGGATTTGCTAAGGGAATTGGATGACCATGCTAGTGTCTCAATTGAAAGTATGATATAACTTGTTGCTCTTGAAAACGTACTGAGCACTTTGCATTCCAGTGTTCGCACAAATGTAATGATACACTAGCATCTCATGTTAGGAATATTATGATACTATGTTATAGAATGAATTGTAGAATTGGTTATCCGTATGGTTGCTTATCAGATTCTGGAATTCAAGGAACTTCTTTCAAGATTCGGAGACATTTTCTAAATCATGAAGATTATTTAAATTAGCAAACATATTTTGAAATTCACAAATATTTTCTAATTTTGCAAACATTTTATAAATTTATGAAGACTTTTAAAATTTGCTGACATTTTTGAAATTCATGAACATTTTTTGTTCAAATATTTAAGCAATTTTACTATTTAAATGTCTTTAAAATTTGTGAAGATTTTTTTATTTTTTCAACACATTCAAATATTCCCTCTACTTTTTAAAATTTCCTTTCCTCTGTGTTTTTTTCATCACTTCCCCGGATGGCTGAGGACCAATAGGGTGGCTGGCCAGCCAACTGAAGCAGCGTCCTAGGCGTGCGACTTTTGTCGTCTTTTGATGCATTGCATGCTCAATAGAACCTCCCGCGCATGTGGGTTATTTCACCGTCGGGGAAGGGCAAACTGGTTTTCTACTTCATGCGTTCATGAAAGGGTGCAAGCCAACTTGCTGGTTCTCTGCTGAGCGACCAGGTCGCCTCTTTGTTTGTTTTCCTATTTCTCCTCGGATGCTGGATTCACGGTGGAAGACCAACATCGTGCTAGCATTGGGGGAGAGCTAATAACGGAAATACCACATGTTGGAGATCCAAACCAACAAGCACATATTGAAGAGTTATTGTAGCTAAGCTCTGTGGCAGTAGACCTAACCTCAAGGTTGGGAGGCCAATAGGTGAAGGAAATATGCCCTAGAGGCAATAATAAAGTTGTTATTTATATTTTCTTATATCATGATAAATGTTTATTGTTCATGCTAGAATTGTATTAACCGGAAACTTAATACATGTGTGAATACATAGACAAACAGAGTGTCACTAGTATGCCTCTACTTGACTAACTCGTTAATCAAAGATGGTTAAGTTTCCTGGCCATAGACATGAGTTGTCATTTGATTAACAGGATCACATCATTAGAGAATTATGTGATTGACATGACCCATCTGTTAGCTTAGCACGATGATTTTTTAGTTTGTTGATATTGCTTTCTTCATGACTTATACATGTTCCTATGACTATGAGATTATGCAACTCCCGAATACCAGAGGAACACATAGTGTGCTATCAAACATTACAACATAAATGGGTGATTATAAAGATGCTCTACAGGTGTCTCCGATGGTGTTTGTTGAGTTGGCATAGATCAAGATTAGGATATGTCACTCTGATTGTCGGAGAGGTATCTCTGGGCCCTCTCGGTAATGCACATCACTATAAGCCTTGCAAGCAATGTGACTAATGAGTTAGTTGTGGGATGATGTAGTACGGAACGAGTAAAGAGACCTGCCGGTAACGAGATTAAACTAGGTATTAAGATACCGACGATCGAATCTCGGGCAAGTAACATACCGATGACAAAGGGAACAACGTATGTTGTTGTGAGGTTTGACCGATAAAGATCTTCGTAGAATATGTAGGAACCAATATGAGCATCCAGGTTCCGCTATTGGTTATTGACTGGAGATGAGTCTCGGTCATGTCTACATAGTTCTTGAACCCGTAGGGTCCACGCGCTTAACGTTCGATGACGATCGGTATTATGAGTTTATGTGTTTTGATGTACCGAAGGTAGTTCGGAGTCCCAGATGTGATCATGGACATGATGATGAGTCCCGAAATGGTCGAGACATAAAGATTGATATATTGGAAGGCTATGTTTGGACACTAGAAAGGTTTCGGATGAGTTCGGGCATTTTCCGGAGTACCGGGGGGTTACCGGAACCCCCCGGGGAGTTAATGGACCATGGTGGGAGAGAGGAGGAGGCGACCAAGTGGGAGGCATGCGCCCCCAAGCCCAATCCAAATTTGGGGGGGGGGGGCTTTCCTTCTCTCCTTCTCCCTCTTCCTTCTTATCCTACTCCAACTAGGGAAGGGGGGAACCTACTCCTACTGGGAGTAGGAATCCCCCTTGGGGTGCGCAATAGAGAGGGTCGGCCCTCCCCTCCTCCACTCTTTTATATACGGGGGAGGGGGCACCCCATATACACACAAGTTAACAGTTGTTTTAGCCGTGTGCGGTGCCCCCCTCCACAGATTTCCACCTCGGTCATATTGTTGCAGTGCTTAGGCGAAGCCCTGCGTCGGTAACATCATCATCACCGTCACCACGCCGTCATCCTAACGAAACTCTCCCTCGGCCTCAGCTGGATCAAGAGTACGAGGGACGTCACCGAGCTGAACGTGTGCAGATCGCGGAGGTGCCGTGCATTCGGTACTTGATCGGTTGGATCGCGAATACGATCGACTACATCAACCGCGTTACTTAACGCTTCCGCTTTCGGTCTACGAGGGTACGTGGACACACTCTCCCCGCTCATTGCTATGCATCTCCTAGATAGATCTTGCATGATCATAGGAATTTTTTTGAAATACTGCGTTCCCCAACAATAGGTTGAAAGATTGGAGTTCTTTTGGAGATAAAAACCAGTGCAAGGAGAGTGATTCTGAGAGGCGGCGGCATGAATGAATTGGGTTGTGTGTTCGTGTGCATCAGACATGAGCCTGGGGCCATGCCTACACATGCCAACAAAGTAGGGAAGTTGGAGAAAAAGGGTCTATTTCAATGTATATAGTCTGATGGCTAGGTCGGTTTATGCAGGATGAAAACCGGTGATACACCCTAACACAATCAATTAGGCATGGAAACATCCCACTAAACTCCATAAATGATGAACCAGGAATACTAGTCAACTGAATTCAGTTTGGTTCTTTGAATTTCAATGTAAAAATTCTCACCTCTAACCGAAATAGCCTGAAAAAGAAGACGTAACTCAAGACAAAGGACCGGGGCGGCAAAGCGTGCATCACCCTGTAGTTGTTTTTATGGTTGATAAAGTTGAAATTGATGATGTTTCTAGTGTTATTAAATCTTCTAATAATGAGAGCCTTGGACATTTTAAAAAAGTAAGTGACAATGCTTATATTGTTGATCTAAGAGAGAGTCCATGCTTCCCAAGAAGAGATTAATGTTTTGTAGAAATCAACAAGTGAGATCAAGGAAGAAGAATTTTTTGAAAAGAAGTGCTCATTAGATGAAAAAGATGAGGAGGAGAGTGAAGAACAAAATGAGTGAGACCGTATTAGTTACCCATGACCACCTCATAATGATAGTAACTCTCTAACTCAAGCTATGCTTTATCACCCTCCATGGTTATCGGAGGATGACTATGTTACTAAAATACAAGATCCTTTGAACTCATTAGATGAAAATTCCCTTTTTGATGACTTTGTTGCTTGAGGTGATGAATACTATGATGCACCTATAGAAGAAACTTATGGAGATGAATACGATATTTTGGTTTATGGTAAGAATACAATTGATAAAGTTGCTCACACATTTGATAGTCCTATCTTGCTCCCGAGCTCTCTCAACTACACTTTTAGAGGTGAAATTTGTTTACGCTAAGGAGTATATTTGTGGTTTGAAATTTACTTGTGCTCATGATGATTCTAATGAAAATTACATTGTTGACCTTGCTGCTACTACTTGTCATTATTATGAGAGAGGAAGGAATAAGTACCCACTTTATTTCTCTAATACACTAAAATTGCAAGCAACTGCTTCTACCATGCATTGAACTTTACTCTATGTTAATGTTTGTTACTGTATGCAGTGGCGGAGCTTCTCAGGGGCCAACCTGGGCCGTTGCCCCCCCAGCCCATGAATTTTTTCTGAAATACCCCTTAGTATTTGGCCCATATCTCAAGCAAAATCAGCCCAAAATACATATTGTTTGCCCCCCCAGCCCATTGCCCCCCCTAGATTTCAGCCCAAGCTCCGCCACTGACTGTATGCCATGCGAATGCACAGGGTGAGGGTTAGGATTCAATATTACATGCTCTATGTTACTTTGTGTTCTCTACTTAGATCCAAATCTTTATTAATTATAACTGGATTTGATATATCTTGAGATCCAGGTGGAATGACTAAATGAGCACTTTATGCCTAGCTATATGACTTTGAAGAAAGAGCTGCCAGATAGGCAACCCAGAAGCTTTAGAGAGTAATTTTCACTCTATAAAGTTTCCAAAAATTAAAAATAAAGAGGAAAACTGAAAACTCTTTCAGAATAGAAGTGATTGGAAAGATGAGCATCATCGAAGTGGGGGTCGACCTTGAACATTTTGCCCACGGAAACAATGTAAATATTTTATCATAGAAGCTTCTCATAAAAATAATTTTCCCCCTGTATAAATCATTGTATTAGGAAAATAATCTGTCAAGATTTACCTTTAGCATGTTCAGTTTGCAAGTATTTGTGGTGGTGTGCTCAAATCATAGTTTTGCATGATGCTACTGTTTGGTTTATCAAAAATCAACCGAACATCATAGAATCAAAAAAAAAATCACACAATCTAACATTATAGGTTCTCTAATATGTACTAAATTTTTAGAATTGTCTTAGTTCTATAAGTCCTCTTTTCATATTTTATGGACTGACCTACTCACAAATTTGTGAATGAAGAGATCTCACCACCTCATTAGCTGCCACCGAAGTAAAGTTGATGCCTCATGAGGGCTCCCTTCTTCACGATCGATAATGACACCGCTGCCAAGACTTCTTTGTCGCCACCCATCAACCACAATTAGTCTTGGGAGATGGTAGACCTCTCACTTTTTGGTATCTTCATGCCGCGGGGGGGGGGGGGGGGGGGGGGGGAGGGGGGGGAGGGGGGAGGGGACATCTGGACTAGCTTTGGCGCCAGGAGTGTATTTTCTTGTGTTACATTGCCCAACTACTTTGCTTCCTATCTTATTGGCATGTAAAATATAAATCTTCTGTGGTGACCTAAACATGTATTCTACTTTTGCATTTACGCTTCATGTTTATGCGTTACTGCATCTTTTGAGGTCACTGACATGTACATTGCGATTGTTTGTGTGTTAGTAGCGAGCATATATATTATTTTATTCTCTCTGCACTCCACCGGATTTGCACACTATAGAAGGCTTTCTAATATACCCAAATGATCGTGCATTTACATTCCACAAAAAAATTATTAATAATGCACAAATTTAAAGGGAGCTCTCGTATAGCATATGATTCTCAAGATCATGATTACATTTTGTGCGACGATTTGATCTATATTATAATCGATTACCAAAATGAGGAAGATTGAAAGTGCATCCTAATCCCCTAGGTGGATTTTGTTAATTAATGTCACCATGCGCCTCAATGGACTGGATGTAATGGACGGGAGTGAGTTTTCTTTCACCCACCCGCATGGATAGGATTGGGCCAAACGAGTCTCCTACCCATTATTAATGATGTGGCAAGGTGACGGGTCTCACATCTATATCTATATCTATATAAAAAGACCCAAAGTGGCAGATCTAAACCATCTCAACCGTCAAATCATATGATCTAGCGGTTCAAATCGCTCCAATGTTGAGCACCAAACACGTTTAACGCTCTAATTACCCATCACTGCCATTGGTTATAAACATTTTAGACTCAACGCTATCCCATGAAATCTGCCATGTAATTAATATCTTACCATTCCCGCAAAAAAAGCAATTAATATCTTACCAAATATCAGTGTGCCACAAATATACCTTACCTAATATAGTGTGCCACTAATATCCTACCTAATACGTGGATTGCATGTACATAATTACTAGTAGAAAGAAATGAGTTATGGGATGCGACAACGAGGTGAAGACTTGACAAAAACTTAGGCTATCGTCGCACACGGGCTTTAGTCCAATTTCTTCGCTTGAGTTGGTGGCACATCCATAATTTGAACCGGAGATGGATAGTGGCACAAACCTAATTTTCCCTTCTTTTTTCTGCACATCATAGTAATCTGTATAAGGTTAGAACAAAAATTACAGACACGCACTTCGTACACCGATGTACATGTAAAAGAAATTCATAGTTTCCCAAAATACGAAAGCGAGCAAAAGCAACCGGTTAGGTGGACACTGGACAGTACATTTTCCAACTACAGAGCACACATTGGGTTCACTGCTTCGCTCGACTGAAATCACTGGGATAGTCAAGACAGAAGCATAGAGCACTATAACAGAATTCGACCGACCGGTAGACTGCTGATATCAAACAGCATATTCCCCGCGTTTGTTTGACCATATTCGCCGCATTACAGTGAACATAAAATGGGCCAGCATTCTTTACTCAAACAATGCTTGTTTAAGTGTAGTGACAGTAGGTAGGTTACATCTGTGATTGCATTGCAAGTTCAGATCTGTACAGCAACAAGCTAGTGCTAGGGCTACTCTGCTGACGCGATGTGCTGCAGCATGAACGACCTTGTCTTGCCATCTGGTGTTAGCCCAATGCTCCGCATTTTTGTGTACACCCTCCTGGCTAATCTGATCTTGCCACGCAAACAAAGCCCGTGTATGACCGTGTTGTAGATCGAAGAATCTGGAGCGACCTCCTGCAATGTTCAGAAACTTTCAGTATGGAAATGAATGGTGATTCTAAAGAACCAAGTTTGACCAAATCAAAAACACGAGCGTCAAATCTCAAACGGTTAGCTTAAATGGTTACATATGATGGTTACTGCTGATATCCAGTATGCATAGCCAAAATGTCGAGTCTAAACTTCATTAAAGGTTTAACTCAATTGCAGCTTACGACCATGCAATGTATCAGTTCTTTTAGGCTAGCAAATGTGAATGCCAAAAAGTCAAGTAGAAAATAAAGCCATGTGTGCCGAAGTGAATTTCATTTGTGCAAAGAACAGAAGTTGACTTGGAACAACAAATTCAGAAATATAAGCACTCACACAGTTACTCCCTCCGTTCCAAATTACTCGTCGTGGTTTTAGTTCAATTCAAATTTGAACTAAAACCACGACGAGTAATTTGGAACGGAGGGAGTATGTGTGAGAGGACTTCCTTTCATATCAGGAACGAAGACTAAGAAAATCAAAGCCTAGGCAAGAAGCTATATGATATTTTCATTTGATATAGCACATACTGCTGAAACTTGCTGCTCACTCTCAGTATGGAACAACCTTACTACAGCAGACAACAGACTTATATCTCAGCTTAACAGTGTTGATATCACCCCTGGAAGATTGCATCTTCAAATAATAGTAATATAGCTTTGAAGAATTGAGAATCAAAGCACCAAGTGTTCAGACACAACAACACCGGAGTAGCCCATAGTAACGCTATGGGAAATTCAAAATCATTACCAGCTAGCTCAACAGAAATAAAACAACAAAGAACAAAATAGTACCTCCAGTATATCCTCTACTTCGTCCCAAAGAGATCCCCAAATGCAAGCTCTTATGACAGATAAATGCGTGAATGTGTCTGCTGAGCACCTTTCATGAGTCATACGCCGGTACACTTTCAGAGCGACTTTTGGCTCACAAGCAACCTCACAAGCACGTATCACGTGATTGTAAGAGACCGCTGAAATCTGCAGCCCGCTTTTTTCCATCATCCACAACAACTGCAAAGCATGCTCCCATTGACCAAGTCTTTCACAAGACATCAAAGCTATGTTGTAGAGATGACTGTTTAAGACTGATGGATGCTTGGATTTAATTCCTTGAAAAAGCTCCAGGGCGTCCCAGCATCGACCAGATCTATACAACGCTGACAGCAATGCGCTCCATGTATATTGATCAGGCTCAAGTTCTGAAGATGTTAGAAGATGGTACATCCTAAAGGCGAGCTCGTCTTCACCAGCCTTTCCGAGTGAGTTGATAACCGAATTAAACACAATGATATTGGGCTTCATGCCAGCACTCAACATCCTCCTAAATGTGGCCAGTGCAAACTCCCACCTCCCTTCTTTTGTGCATGAGGCAATGATGGCCTTCATTATATCTTCACTTGGATCAAGCCCGTTGAGGATCATTTCCTCATAAGCAGCAATTGCTAACTCAGACTGTCCACATTGCACAAATGTGCTAACCAACAAATCATAAGTCATCAAGGTTCCACTTAAAGAGTTCTCCACTAGCCTTCCCCACAGTTTCTCCACTTGCCTCCAGTCTTTCGCTCTTCCGCATGCAGATATCACAGTGTTGTAAACAATCACATCAAGGGTTCCCCTCGATTCATTGCACTCTTCAATCTCACTGAGCATTTGCAAGGCAGAAATATAGCCCTCGGTCCTCGCAACAGCCTTGACTATCAAGGTGTATGTATGGCCAGTTGCCAATCCTTTCCCCTTCATGAACTCATACATCTTCATCGCATCCACGGAGGAACCTCTGCGGACAAAACTGGCCAAAAGGGAGTTACAGGCGTGCGAGTTGGGCTGAAGGCCAGACGCCAGCATTGAATCAAACAGCTCTATGGCACTCCTGACCTTGTTGGATTGGCTGAGCTTCATCAACCTTCTGGACAGCAGTTCCTCGTCCCTCTCTTCCAGGAAGTGCAGCCTTGATCCCTGATGCTCGAATTTATCCGCCGGCTCTGAAGCTGACGCTGATGGCACGCTTCTCGCGCTCACAGTCACAGGGTCCTTCTCCACGGCAGCCGGCCTCGCCGGACGCCGCCGGAGCCCGTGCCTCTGGTGGTAATCGAAACCAGCAGCACCAGGTCGCTCCTCTTCCACGCCCCGAACCCCCAAGTCGGCCTCCTCCTTGCCGCTGACATCAGATTCGAGGACGCACGGAGCCGCTCTGCAAACACGCGCCCCTCTCGCCGTCACCGCGCCGCCGCTTACCGGACGGGCGTCACCTCTGCTCCGGCCGCCGGTCGCTGGACGGACTCTCGTGCCCTGGCCGCCCTTCGCGCTACGCCGGGGCAGCTCCTGGCTGAAGGAACCGCGGCTTGTGCTGCAGCCGCTCCAAACCGCAGCCATACCCGCGCCAAATGCAAATGGGATACAGGGATTTCAATCACCAGAGTCGAGCAGTGGGCGGAGCACCTTCGGGGCAGTCCGCCCTCCGCATTGGCGAACCTGCAGCCGGAGGGGCTCGCAGCGCCGCCGCGCCGCGAAAGAACCCGCGCTAGGACACGATGCGCGTAGCTGGGGGGATGGGTGGAGATGAAGATGCAGGAATGGAGGGGAATCAATCGAAGCAGAGGCCTCGCCTTCCCCGACAGAGAAGCTCGCGCGCGAGGCGCCTCCGGTGTGCTCCGGTTCCAAATTGCTGCCGGAGGAGGGCTGAGGAGTGTGCCTTATCCCCTTTTCCCTTCTCTATCTTACCTCTCTCTTTACGGTGACCCCAACCGAAAATCCGTTTTTTATCAGTTTTTTTGATGATTCAGAATATAGGACTAGAATTTGAAAATGCTCCAAGAAAGATTTATAACTACTGGATTTTCCAAAAAAAACACCTAGATATTACGAACTTTTCATAATAGACGTGGTAGCGATTATCTTAAATTCTGACCGAAGCTCACCCTAAATGGCCGAAGAAACAAGGTTGACGATGTGATAGAGGGTCGCGAGGTGCGGAGTTTCTAACCACCGAAAATAGGATAATCATGGACGGAGATAGGACCAGCAGTGGCAACTATTGAGATAGAAAAATGATGACTACCGGATTATTAATCGTCTCAATGTTGTCAAAAAAAGTCATGGTCTCCTGATCGAGTTAGTATGAATTCGTCTCAGTATCAAGTATTGAAGTGCTATGATGCATTCGACTATCGTGTCATCCTGTCATAAATTCCTACTCTTTCGAATGTGACCTCAAAGGCCGATCCTTGAAGATGTGGATCTATGGTTGAGCACCCATGATTGCAGGTAGAAGAAAGGCCGTAGTGTTGTTTGACGTGACCAAGGAAGACTACCGATGGGATGATGTGGGTGGGAGCTGTTGAAGGGTAGGGCAAAGTCACACATGGTTTGAGAAAACATAAAGCTCCTCGTCCCACCGTGTTGACGTTCCTTCTTTTTCGTACAGGTGGTTATATAAACAACGAAATGACGACTTCCTATCACTCGGAATCCTTTGTAGGCCACATCATTAGGACGCTACACTTTGGTGTGACGCCTCGCAATGGATTGAAGAGGAGACGCGAATGTGTGGATCGCATGCATCAAAGATCATCATGGCTAGTGTGTGATCTCGTGCTTCTTGTCATTGTGTCCCTCCTCTCTTGTAAAACTCGATGCTGGCTTTTGGCCACAGTTTCATAAAATATATTCAGGTGGGTGATGCCTGCATTTTGCATCACATTCTACTTAGTGTTTCTGCACTGTAGAACTAGAATGTTCTGCATTTTACCACGGTCGCTCGCCCATTTTTGTCTGATTTCATGTGACGCCCCTGATTCAATAGTACACTAATCATACACGCAAATGTGTACGATCAAGATCAGGGACTTACAGGAAGATATCACAACACAACTCTAGACACAAATAAAATAATACAAGCTTTATATTACAAGCCATGGGTCTCGAAGGCTCGAATACATAAGCTCGAAAACACCAGAGTCAGCGGAAGCAACAATATCTGAGTACAGACATAAGTTAAACAAGTTTGCCTTAAGAAGGCCAGCACAAAAGCATCTACGATCGAGAAGGCAAGGCCTCCTGCCTGGGAGCCTCCTATCTACTCCTGGTCGTCAGCGGGCTCCACGTAGTAGTAGGCACCGGCGGTGGCATCTGGCTCCTGGGCTCCGACATCTGGTTGCATCAACCGAAAAGAAAAGAAAGGCGGAAAAGGGGGAGCAAAGCAACCGTGAGTACTCATCCAAAGAACTCGCAAGCAAAGATCTACACTACATATGCAACATTATCAAAGAAAGGTTGTATATGTGGACTGGGCTGCAGAAATGCCACAATAGAGAGAAGGCCTAGTCCTATCGAAGACTAGCATCTTCTGGAAACCACCATTTTCCAGCAAACAGGAGGGAGTAGAGTAGCATAAAGTAAAGTAGTAGTAGTGTTATCAACCTCGGCCAGAGATCCTTTCTCGACTCCCTGCGAGAAAGAAATCCCAGAGCCGTACTATCCATTACTCATCACAATCCAATTCTCATCACAAGTATCCAGTTCTAGTTGTATCGTTCGGGATACAACTTCAAGTGTCCGTTACCGTAGGACAGACTATCGGTAGATGTTTTCTTCCCTGCAGGGGTGCACCAACTTACCCACCACGCTCGATTAACTCCGGCCGGACACACTTTCCTGGGTCATGCCCGGCCTCGACCAAACAATACGCCGCAACCCAACCTAGGCTTAATAGAGAGGCCAGCACGCCGGACTAAACCTATACCCCCAGGGGTCATGGGCCATCGCCCCGGGAACTCCTGCACGTTGCATACGCGGCCAGTGAGCAGGCCTAGCTACCTCCTTCAAAAAGGCAGGTGCTTACGCAGTCCAACCCGGCGCGCACCTCTCAGTCGCTGACGTCTATTAAGCTTCGGCTGATGTATACGACGCAGAACGCCCATACTATGCCCACGTGATGTTTAGGGCTATCAGGCCAGAGGCCCCTCGGATCAAATATCTAAATCGTAGTGGATTAGGAACGCACGGTAACAAGCAGAGACTCGCGAAAGATATGACCCTGTTGCCCCGTCTCGAGGACTTGTGGCAATGGCTAGGAATGCCCGGCCACGCCTTGTAATTATCTCGCGGGCACCTTCCAGGTCAACCCGTCTCCACATCACTCGTGGGTACCCCTCAGGGTCGACCCGCCTTTTCAAGTAACAGTTGTAAGGTCCAAGTATCCGTGTGTCCAAACATCAAGGGGAAAACCTGAGGAATCACCCCCGGTGAATTCCACACAATGTAATCATCAAGGTGAATGTTAGAGGGACCACCCTCGAGGTCCACACTTGAGAGGTTGCACGACAGAGTCGTATTGGAAGTGGTTAAAGAGGAAATCACCCTCGATGACCATGACCAAATAGCTACACTACAGGGTTAACATCAGAAGTGCTGATGAGGCCTCACCCTCGGCACTCGATAGTAACCCAGTAGTGTCGAGCAACTAAGGGGAAGTGGTGTGCGGTGCCGGGGCCTTGTCTTCGATCCCGTTGATCGGGTCTTCGATGATGAAGCAGGGGCAACAAGGACAAGGTGGGGGGTCACTGATGGATCACTAAGCAACCTATACTAAGCAGTTTAGGATAAGCAGGTAAGGTAACAATAAGCAGGTTACAAAAGCAGGCTATGCATCAGAATAGGAGAAAACAATAACAGTAGCAAAATATAAAGCAAGCATGAGAGAATGGAATGGCGATATTGGGATGATCAAAGGGGGAGCTTGCCTGGTTGCTCTGGCAAGGAGGAGTCATCGTCAACGTAGTCGATCACAGGGGCAGCATCGATCTCGGGGTCTACCGGAGAGAAGATGGGGAAGAAACAGTAAATATAAAGCAAACATAGCATCACAAAGCATAACCTGGCAATAAGCTATGCCGGGTGTAACCTAACGTATGGCTACACGATATAGGTGAAGAGGGAATTCAACCGGGAAGGTATTCCCGGTTCAGGGCCTGTGTTAGACAGATGACCGGAGGGGGAATGTTCCATGTTCAGATAGTTAGAGGCATTTGACAGGTAAATGGACCGTGTATTCTGATTCGTCTCGTCGTTCTGAGCAACTTTCATGTATAAAACTTTTTCATCCGAATTACGGATTATTTTCTACGATTTTTCAAAGTTATATTAAAATTCTGGAATTATCTTTAATTCAGAAAGGGAATTATGACGTCAGCCTGACGTCACCATGATGTCAGCAGTCACCAGAGCATTGACTGGTCAAACAGAGCAAGGGGCCCATCTGACATCTGTCATTGACCTAACTAATTTAACTGGGTTAAATTAACTAATTTAGTTAATTTGACTAATTAATCACAGTTAATTAGGTTAATTATTTACCTATTTATTTCTTTAATTAATTAATTATTATTTATTTATAAATCTCTTTTTTTTACAAAACAGGGGGTGTGGGCTCCTGTGGTCAGTGGCCCATTAGGCTAAGCGGGCGCGCGGGTGAAGGGTGCTGGCGCCCGTCAAGGCCGAAGCCCGCCCGGGCGCGGGGCAAGGCAGAGGCGAGGCCAAGGCGGCTGGGGGGGTGCGCCGGCGAGGGGCAAGGGCGGCCAGGGGTGCGGCGCGGTTGGTCGGCGGCCGGAGATGAGGCCAGGGGCGCAGGTGCGGGCCGCGGTGGCGAACAACGCGACCAGGGGCGGCACGAGCGGGGTGAGAACGACAGGCGAGGCCACACGCACGGGAACGGACGGAGAGGTTCAGGCGCGTCGGTGGTGGCGTCCTACAGCGACAGGAGGGGGAGGGGAGGGGGATGAGGGCTCACAGGGCCCTGTAGAGGTGCTAAAGCATGCTCGGGGACGGGCCGGAGTTGTGATTCTGACGTCGGGGCGGCGGGTGTGATAGGTGGGAACCCGATGAATGATTTCACACCCGAGGGTGGCCCGATCTTCACGTCATAGGATCGAATCGGAAGGGATAACTAGCTGCAAGCAGCCGGGATAACTAATTTTATACCTGCCAAGGTTGGATGCAACCCGTACGTTGGGGATGGGTGACCGAAGCTACAAGAACTCCAACCCGCTGTCCGAACAATCTCAGAACCACAAACCGGGACTAATCCACACAAAACGGCCGAAATCGTAGAGCACGAACTAGGGGGAACCAGAGGCTCCTTCTCGCGAATCCGAATGAACTCACAAGAGCAAAGGTGGCAAGATCTCTCGGATCTCTCTAGCAGTCTTGCTGCATAAGCTTGTAGCTGAATGGTTTGACAAAAGGTTGTCTAGAAGATGGGGGAGATGGGGTTTTATAGCAGGGACAACCCCCCTTAGCTAGGTGTGAAAATGGTTTCAAAAGTAAACAGGTTTGCATGGCTTTCTTGGGTGAATAAGCAGTCAACTTTGGGAGTTGTTGAAGAGCTCCTTGGAAATTCGCGAAGTCTTGACAGCATGGACACCTTCCACGAGAATGACTAGACCTTTTGACTCACAACTCCAAATGATGTGAGGTTTTTTGCATTGGAAAGATAATTTGATTTAGCTTCTGTTAATGTACCCCTATGGCCCCGTCTATCCATCATATGGGTGTGGCACACCAAAACATCAGAGGTAAAAACTGACAGCATCAGCTTCATTTGAGACTTGTTTTCTCCAAACTTGTTCCTCCAAAGCGGTTACTTCAAGAGCTCATTGGTTGTTGGATTGCTTCCATGTTATACCTAAGTTCAACCAACAATAATGGAGATGAAATCATAGTTGTGTCATCAAGGTTACAAGGTAAATTTAAGTTAGCGTTCACCTGGTCACTTGTTTATTTGGCGCGACTTCTTGTGATTGGACCTATAATTGTTGGAGACTTGTCAATGGTTGTGGTGTCCTCATCATCCTCCCCCTCTTGAAAAGTAGTCGTCCTCGACTCTGATGGTCCGAAGTATGGAGAGAGGTCAGATACATTGAAAGTAGGAATAGCACCATAATCCATCGGAAGGTCAATTTTGTAGGCATTGTCATTGATCTTTGCAAGCACTTTGAATGGACCATCTCCACGTGGTTGCAACTTGCATTTGCGTTGATCCGGGAAACGATCCTTCCGCAGGTGAACCCACACAAGATCACCTTCTTCAAACAACACCTTCTTTCTTCCCTTGTTTGCTCGTTTTGCATATTGTTCAGTCATCTTCTCAATATTTTCCTTGGTCTTCTCATGAGTTTTCTTCACGAAGTCAAGCACGCTTACTTGCATCAAGATTGGTTCGCTCCTGCAATGGTAAAGGCAAAAGATCTATGGGAGCAGCAGGTTTGAAACCATAAACAATTTCAAAAGGACAAAATTTAGTGGTCGAATGTACTGCCCTGTTGTATGCAAACTCCACATGGGGGAGACACTCTTCCCACATCTTCAATTTTTTCTTTAAAACTGCTCTCAGCATCATGGATAGCGTGCGGTTGACAACTTCAGTTTGTCCATACGTTTGTGGGTGTCCAAAGTATGGAGAGAGGTCAGATACATTGAAAGTAGGACTAACACCATAATCCATCGGAAGGTCAATTTTGTAGGCATTGTCATTGATCTTTGCAAGCACTTTGAATGGACCATCTCCACGTGGTTGCAACTTGCATTTGCGTTGATCCGGGAAACGATCCTTCCGTAGGTGAACCCACACAAGATCACCTTCTTCAAACAACACCTTCTTTCTTTCCTTGTTTGCTCGTTTTGCATATTTTTGTTCAGTCATCTTCTCAATATTTTCCTTGGTCTTCTCATGAGTTTTCTTCACGAAGTCAGCACGCTTACTTGCATCAAGATTGGTTTGCTCCTGCAATGGTAAAGGCAAAAGATCTATGGGAGCAGCAGGTTTGAAACCATAAACAATTTCAAAAGGACAAAATTTAGTGGTCGAATGTACTGCCCTGTTGTATGCAAACTCCACATGGGGGAGACACTCTTCCCACATCTTCAAATTTTTCTTTAAAACTGCTCTCGGCATCATGGATAGCGTGCGGTTGACAACTTCAGTTTGTCCATCCGTTTGTGGGTGGCATGTAGTGGAAAAGAGCAGCTTTGTCCCTAGCTTTGCCCACGACGTTTTCCAAAAATAGCTCAGAAACTTGGTGTCACGATCTGAAACAATAGTGCATGGTACTCCATGTAGCCGCACGATTTCCCTGAAAAACAAATCAGCAATGTGTGAAGCATCATCGCTCTTATGACATGGAATAAAATGAGCCATCTTGCTAAACCTATCAACCACCACAAAAACCGAATCACTCCCCCTCTTAGTGCGTGGTAATCCAAGAACAAAATCCATAGAAATATCTTCCCAAGGTGTACTAGGAATTGATAAGGGCATATAAAGTCCATGAGGGTTTAAATGTGACTTAGCTTTGCGGCAAATCTCACAACGTAGTACATAGCGCTCAACATCACGCCTCATCCTTGTCCAAAAGAAATGGTCAATCAGCACACTCTCAGTTTTCTTTGCTTCAAAATGTCCCATGAGACCACCAGCATGAGCCTCCTGTAAAAGCAACAAACGAATAGAGCATTTTGGGATGCACAATTTGTTAGCCCGAAACAAAAATCCATCATGCAAGTGAAACTTTTCCCAACCTTTTCCCTCACTACACTTTGAGTGTGGTTCAGCAAAATATGGGTCATTCACATACAATTCTTTAATGCTTTGCAACCCAAGAATTTTAGTATCAAGTTGTGAGAGTAAAATATGGCGTCTAGACAAAGCATTGGCAACAACATTATCTTTTCCTTTCTTGTACTTGACAATATAGGAAAAAGATTCTATGAATTCACTCCATTTTGCATGTCTACGGTTCAGTTTTTGTTGACCCCTAAGGTGCTTTAAAGATTCATGGTCGGAATGTATCACAAATTCTTTAGGCCACAAATAATGTTGTCATGTTTCCAAAGATCTCACGAGTGCATATAATTCTTTGTCATAAACTGAATAATTTAGAGTTGGACCACTTAGCTTCTCACTAAAATATGCAATAGGCCTACCTTCTTGCATTATTACGCCTCCAATACCCACACCACTTGCATCACATTCAATTTCAAAAGTCTTACCAAAGTTGGGTAGTGCAAGCAATGGTGTAGATGTCAATTTTTCTTTCAGCTCTTGGAAGGCCTTCTCTTGTGCATTTGCCCACTTGAAGGGAACATCCTTCTTGGTTAGCTCATTCATTGGGGCAACAATGGTGCTGAAGTCCTTCACAAACCGACGGTAGAAACCAGCAAGGCCAAGAAAGCTTCGTACTTGGCTTACATTTTGTTGAGGCATCCACTCACGGATGGCCTTGACCTTCTCCTCATCTACCTCCACACCTTGACCTGAAACAACAAAGCCAAGAAATACAACTTTTTCTATGCAAAATGTGCACTTTTCTTTGTTAGCATATAATTTCTCTTCCCTTAGGACAACAAGCGCACACCGAATGTGTTCAACATGTTCTTCCAAAGTTTTGCTATAAATCAGGATGTCATCAAAGTAAACAACCACAAACTTGCCAATGTACATTCTAAGCACATGATTCATTAATCTCATGAAGGTACTAGGTGCATTAGTCAATCCAAATGGCATAACTAACCACTCATACAAACCAGATTTTGTTTTGAAAGCAGTTTTCCATTCATCGCCCTCTCTCATTCTTATTTGGTGGTAGCCACTTCGCAAGTCAGTTTTAGAAAAGATGGTGGCACCACTAAGTTCATCAAGCCTAGGTATTGGGTGCCTATACCTCACGGTGATGTTGTTAATAGGCCTACAATCACAACACATTCGGGAAGATCCATCTTTCTTTGGTACTAAAAGAACAGGTACAACACAAGGAGAGAGACTTTCCCTTACATAACCTTTGTTTAGTAGGCCTTCAACTTGTCGCTGAATCTCCTTGGTTTCCTCCGGGTTTGTGCGGTATGGTGGTCGATTCGGCAATGGGGCCCCTGGGACCAAATCAATTTGGTGTTCAATGCCTCTTTGTGGTGGCAGCCTCGGTGGTATCTCCTGGGGAACACATCTTCATACCCCTGCAAAATTTCAGCAACAACGCTAGGAGTGGTAGAGGGTAATTCGTTAGTAGAAAGAAAGTTCTCCTTGTACAAAAGTACAAAGAACACGGAGTTGGGTTCTCTCAACTCTCTCATGTCCCTTTTCCTAGCCATCATAACTAATCCCTGTTTTTCCCATGTCTTGGTCAATTTAAGCTGTGGGGTTTTATTTGGCTTTGGATTCTCTCGCTCACTATGTTGGTGGATGTCACTCAAGTGTTTCTCGCTCACTCTCTCTTTCCTTTTCAGATCATCCATCAATATTTCTTCGGGTATCAAAGGGAGCAAAGGTATGCGCTCTCCCTCGTATTGGAACGAGAGACAATTAGCACGGCCACTGATTTGCACATCATGATCATACAACCAAGGTCTTCCCAACAGCAATTGGCATGCTTGCATTGGCACCACGTCACATTCCACTTGATTTCGATACTTTCCAATGGAAAACTGAACGGTGACTATGTTGCTTACTCGAAGTGTACCACAATCATTGAGCCATTGCATCTTATATGGACTTGGGTGCCTTCTTTGTTTCAGTCCCAATTTCTCTACCAAATCTGAACTTGCAATGTTGTTGCAGCTGCCATTGTCAACAATAATTCTGCAAACCTTGTCCTTGATGGTGCCCTGGGTGTGAAAAATATTATGTCGCTGCCCTTTCTCTTCTCTAGCTGCATTGACACTAAGCACACAATGGGAAACAAGGCAATCTCCCATGTCAGACTGAATATCACAACTACTCTTCTCGCCCTCTTCATCCTCATGATCACCCAATGCTCCATTATCTTCATGCTCATTCTCAGATTCCCATTCACCTTATTCATTCACAAAGAGAACTCTCTTGTTCCGACACTCAGAAGAAATGTGACCATGCCCTTTGCACTTCCAACACTCAATATCTCGGCTTCGAGATGACGGTACTGCCGTGGGGTTAGAAGTACTTCCAGCAGCAGAAGGAGCACGTTTGTCAACATTCCTAGGAGCCGGTGATGATGCCGATGAAGCCGTTGTTCGCCGGGTGGTGGTAGGGTGTGAAGTATGCTGAAACTGAGAACCACCATGAGAGGCACTTGGCTGCGACCTTTGCCATGGTGTGGTGGTGCGGCTATGAGATA
This sequence comes from Triticum timopheevii, assembly GCA_963921465.1. Lineage (NCBI taxonomy): Eukaryota > Viridiplantae > Streptophyta > Magnoliopsida > Poales > Poaceae > Triticum > Triticum timopheevii. The sequence continues at coordinate 497,642,216 of OY997268.1, forward strand.
TCCGTCCATGACCACTCCGCTACACCTTCCTCTCCGTGTGCTTTGCTTGCTCCAAAATATCTTGTAGAGTGTTATAGGGAAACATCTCCACAAGATCTGAAATTTCATTGTTGAGACCATGCAGAAATCTTGCCATCTTTGACTCCTCATCTTCATGAATACGAGCACGAACCAGCAACAATTCCATCTTTTTGTAGTACTCATCCACCGTGCGCATACCTTGGCTGAGGCGCTACAATCTATTTCGGAGATCTCTTTGATATTGCGAAGGAACAAACCTTCGTCTCATGGCTTGTTTCATCTCTTCCCAAGTGTCAATGTGGTCACGGCCTAGCAGCAGCTGGAGTTGATTCCACCAAGTGAGTGCGTAACCAAAAAACTCAACACAAGCAAGGTTGACTCTCTTTGGATCAGCAAGGTTATGGATACGAAAAATCTGATCACACTGCTCTTCCCAATCAAAATATGCATCGGGGTCTTCCTTTCCTGTGAACTTGGGGACGTGCAACTTGATTCTTGCCATGTCATCTTGTTCAAGACGTTCTGCACGACGCCCATCTTCAGCAGCACGACGGTATGGAACACCATCATAATCATCAAAATCATCTCCATGACCACGAGCAACACGCTCATGAGGGTCATAGTAGTGCCCACGAGGACCATGGCCTCGCCCTCGAAGTTGTCCTCCTTGCTGCCCTCCATGAGCAGCAGCACCACGCCCACGAGCAGCAGCCACATGTCCACCATGGTTGTTGTTATCATCCTCCAAGTCACCATCCACAGCAGCATGCACGGAATTTTCATCACTAACTTCCTCAAGTGGATCAATAGGGTGTTGTCAGTGGCGAACCCTATCACCACCTGCTGGAGGACGCTCGTGAAGCATTCTTTGCATGGCTTGGAGTAAGTTGTTCTTGAGTCGCTGCAGCTCGGCACGTGTGACCGGGGCATCTTCTTCCCCATGGTTTTCTCCAAGAACACTCGATCTACATCCTGCCATGTTAGTAAGGCCAAAAGTGGAATAGGATAATTTTGTGGAAATCACACAACCTTACCTCTTACTCACCAAAGTTCTTATGAGTTCACATCAGATTGTGCTTCTCCCGGATGTGTTAAAGCGATCGAAAGACAGGGATCAAAGAACTAGCTTCGGTTTTTGGTGGAGCTCGGTGGGGTAAACAAAAAGGGGCTTATGCTGAAATCAAGTTGATGCAAACCAAGAAAAATATGTGGATGGATCTGCTGCACCTTTGCACCAAGATTGAAAAACACAACACACAAGCTTCTGAATTTTTTTCTATCAAGCTGAAACTTTTGGATCTTACACAACACTTTCTTTTTCTCTCTTGACTTTTTTTCACTCTTTTTTTCTCTCTTTGATTTTTTTGCCACTTTTTTTCTCTCTTTTTCAAAGCACAACAACCAAATCTAAAAGCAATTGTGAAGATGAACTTGGTGCAGATCTAAAAGATGAAGAACATGCAAGGAATGCAACAACAAGATCTCAGCACCAACAAGGCTTGGATTTTTTTGGTGGGGCTTTGGACTTCTAGGACAGAAAATATAGCATGAAAAACACTCGATCTAAAGGGATGATAGCAAGATAAACTTAGATAACAGATCCTACCGTGTCAACGAAGGCTCTGATGCCAGATGATAGGTGGGAACCCGATGAACGAGTTCACACCCGAGGGTGGCCCGATCTTCACGTCGTAGGATCGAATCAGAAGGGATAACTAGCTGCAAGCAGCCGGGATAACTAGCTTTATACCTGCCAAGGTTGGATGCAACCGTACGTTGAGGATGGCTGGCCGAAGCTACAAGAACACCAACCCGCTGTCCGAACAATCGCAGAACCACAAACCGGGACTAATCCACACAAAACAGCCGGAACCGTAGAGCACGAACTAGGGGGAACCAGAGGCTCCTTCTCGCGAATCCGAATGAACTCACAAGAGCAAAGGTAGCAAGATCTCTCGGATCTCTCTAGCAGTCTTGCTGCATAAGCTTGTAGCTGAATGGTTTGACAAAAGGTTGTCTAGAGGATGGGGGAGATGGGGTTTTATAGCAGGGACAACCCCCTTAGCTAGGTGTGAAAATGGTTTCAAAAGTAAACAGGTTTGCATGGTTTTCTTGGGTGAATAAGCAGTCAACTTTGGGAGTTGTTGAAGAGCTCCTCGGAAATTCGCGAAGTCTTGACAGCCTGGACACCTTCCACGAGAATGACTAGAACTTTTGAATCACAACTCCAAATGATGTGAGGTTTTTTGCATTGGAAAGATAATTTGATTTAGCTTATGTTGATGTATCCCTATGGCCCCGTCTCTCCATCATATGGGTGTGGCACACCAAAACATCAGAGGTAAAAACTGACAGCATCAGCTTCATTTGAGACTTGTTTTCTCCAAACTTGTTCCTCCAAAGCGGTTGCTTCAAGAGCTCATTGGTTGTTGGATTGCTTCCATGTTATACCTAAGTTCAACCAACAATAATGGAGATGAAAGCATAGTTGTGTCATCAAGGTTACAAGGTAAATTTAAGTTAGCGTTCACCTGGTCACTTATTTGTTTGGCGCGACTTCTTGTGATTGGACCTATAATTGTTGGAGACTTGTCAATGGTTGTGGTGTCCTCATCAGGGTGGCATCGTCGGGTGCCCTTCCAGATCCAGGAACGGGGAGGAGGACGGGGCCGTGAGGAGGAGGTTGAGGAGGATGGGGCCGTGAGGAGGTTGAGGAGGATGGCGGCGGTCCGGTGACGGGGTCCGGCATGTCGAGGCAGCGATGGCGACAGTGGTCAGGGTTGCAGCCGGGGTCATTGCCCCGATCTAGAAGGGGATCGGGGGAGTGGGGGGTGCGTGGGGAGTGGGGGGCAGCGGTTTAGGTCACGAGAGTGGGAGGGGATAAGGAGGGTGGGCCGGCCTGTGAGCGTGGCCGACTGGGCCGACGGGGTTGAGGCCCGGCGGGGAAGGGGGGGGGGGGTTCGGCCTTTCTCTTTTTGTTATGTTTTGCATTTTCTTTTAGTACCAAATGAGTTTTGTTTTGAACAAAACTTGGCACATAAATCTAACTCGATATCTTGAGATGGAATAAAAGTTTGGGGGTCAGAGGAGTTGTCTAACCATTTTTAGAAAATGAAAAGGACATCTTAAATACTGCTGGACCAGATAATAAATTCCCAGAGGCAATTTGGGAATTCCAAAAATGTTGGCTTCAACATGACAAATATCTAGGGATTATTTGCCATATGATGAACTATTTTATTTGCATGAAAGAAGAAGCAAATATTTGACATGCAATTTGAATTTGAATTTGAAGCAGATTTTGGACAAGCGGCATTTTGGCAGGATGATCATGATGACATGACCTTCATTAGGGGGATATTACTGTAGTGTGATGCTGGGGATGTTACATTTCACCAAGACCTTTGGAATCAGGAGATTTGAAGAATTACTTGGAAAACCCCTTATTTTGGTGGAAAATATGTTGATTGGATGTCATGGTGTCGGGCCAAGTCCCTCAACATGAAAGTGTGTTGGCAGCCCAACATCAACCCACATAAGTCAAACACACGTGAACCGTCGATCTGATTTGCATCCTAGGGTTGTGAGTGCTTCCTGGTGAAGGGAGCAAGGAGAAAACCCTAGACACTACATGCAGCTGGTGGAGTCTGCCATTGTGAGAGTGAGAGAGAGCACACAAGAAAGCAACACAACAGTGAGAAAGTGGAAGAACAAGAAGAGGAGGATCTTTCCGGATCTGCTGCACCTGACTACACAATGTTCAAGTTGGTGATTGGAGGCTCAAACGTGATTGGATTGGCGCCAAAGTTAGTGAGCTCGTTCGTTACTATGAGTATTTTGATGTGGTTAGCTGGTTTGAGGATTAGGTCAGTGGAGCACCGAATTTGAGAGTGATTTTGTCAGTTCGAGTTGCTGCAGTTTCAATATAGAGTAGTTTTAGGAGACGAACAGATTGGGTAGGGAAAAGATATCCGATTGAGCTGAAGTTTTGAGGGGACCTCCAAGAATCCTTGTCTATCAAATTTGGTGTTTTTTGGTTCAACGGTTTGGGAGAAGTTTGCAAAATATTGAAGGGGGCAGAAGTTGTGTAAACCCTGCTTTGCTGAAATCTTACCTTTTGTGGTTGTGTTGTCGCAGGTTGGCAACATGGATAGTGTGTTGTAAATATCTCTAGAGCTTCTAGAGAAAACTTTGTACTCACATTCACATAGTGAAGTGGTGTGGACCGGTCGGTCCACAACCGTGGTTTTTTACTCATCAACTCGAGGATGTTTTTTCATGTTAAATCATGTGTCACATGTGCACGTTGTTTATGTTATTTCGCACCTTACATGTTGTCTCAAACTGTCCTCAAAGTTCACTACAAGCGGAGGGGGTTGTTTAGGGTGCATATTTGTCGTGTTGGTGAATTTGTGCATCGCATCTTTGCTGTCAAGCCCCAACAGTGAGAACCTTCCATACAAAGAGAGAAACACTCGGGAAGAAAACATCACCTCATTTGGAGGTTTCAGAAAAGAAGACGACCGACAATACGACCACACTTGCTTGTATCGCCTGTCGTACCATTTGCTGCCGCCTTCTTCTAGTCGATTACTTCCATCCCGAGCAATTGAATCTGCCATACAACAAACAGAGAGGCTCGACCACACGAACTAGTGCCAAAAACCTCACGGCTGGAAGGGATCCAGAGGGAGAATCGGCAGAAGGGCAACCACCGGTCCACCACGCCATTCCTTCGACCACGGAGGGCACGATTTTGAGGTCCACCACCTTCATCACCATCTCCACTCCATCGGCATCAACTGTCTCATACATTTTGTTGTAATCCTCAAACCTATTGTGGATGTGTAAGTGTATCACTTTAATCATTCATATGGAGTAAAAGCAAATGTGATCTTTGCTGCACCGTTGGATGTCAAACAATGGCAGTGCGGCTGCAATGAAAGCTTTTTTTCATATGGATCTTTATATTTAGTAGACTCCATGCACATGATAGATTCAGTAGTTTGCCGCTGAAGCCGATCGATCTATGTGGCATCGCATCTCTCCTGGTGCCTCCTCGATGCCAGGGTTATCCCTTTTTAACTAAAATAATAAAATTAGAAGTCGCTCAAAATTCTCTATGAGGCACTGGGTTGTCACCTTTCCAACCCAGGTGGGAGGTGTGGTAGCATGCATAGCATCAATTTCTTTAATAATTCTCTGGATTTGGCCTCGGCGCACAGAGCAGAGCTGCTCCGCTCCTGCATCCCTAATCCAAGGGCTTTGAACTTGCTTCTAGGATAAGTTTAGACAGGTAATCCTTTTTTTTTAGAAAAGGAGGAGGACCTCCGGCCTCTGCATCAAGACGATGCATGCAGCCAATTATTTACACATCTGGTCGGACGAGTTGCAGTTTCGAATTTGCTGATGGCAATTGGTAGTGTGTATCATGAGCTAATTTCATCTCCTACTTGCAAAGTAAAAAAAGTAAAAATATCACAAGGACTTGCAAGGGTACATTAATTGTCATGTCTTGTCGCTTTTCCTTTCGGTCTATTGGTCGTAATGCGTGCATCGTCTGGTGCAAAGGTGGCGAGAGTTTGCTCTGCATTTTGTAACCTGGTAGGTCTTTCGCTAGAAGCCTAGAACAAAATCTTGGAAGTTGGAAGTCGGAGCCCCTTCTTGGGACAGAACGTAGCACATCATCAACTTTTCCCTTTCTAGCTAGTAGGATCCCACCTACCGCACCAAGAAAGCGCAGAGTGGCAAATCTAGCATCAAGCAACCATTGTACTAGAACGGATCCAGCACTCACAATATAAAACGATAAAAAAAAGAAGCAAAATTAGATTCCATTATCCAAAGAAAGTGGCCGATTAGCCATGTACAGAGCACGAGAATCCTGCATAATTAGGCAGGGGTAATGCACGAGAAGATGCTAATTTGCATTAAGGAAAGCTGTCATTCCTAGGCTAGCTGTCATATTTGACTTGAGCCGAAGGCACAAGGTGGGATTCTTCTTGGAGGGCAGCGCAAACCCAAAAGGGGATAGATTCTTGAAGGCTTCCATGAAGCTAAAGCAATCCCATCTGGAAGGCTCCAATACAAAGTGCTCTTTGCCTGCCTCCAAGACAACAGTTTCCTTGCCCCTCCTCTGTCCATCTCCCTCCTCTCATCCTCACCACCTCCAAACACAAGCAAGCCATAGTTAAATAAATGCAAGGCTTGGTGCCCCTTGGCCTTGGAGCTGCTGCTTCTCTACAAATACATTGCGCGGCATGGACGGCGACTCGAAGGCGCTGAGGTAAAGAACCGCGTGCATGCGGCATCCAGAGCTGGGCTTGCTGAAAGCTTTGGATCTTTTTCTCTTTTTCTGTTTGGCTGATTAACTGTGAGCTTCTTCTCCGTGCTTAAGTTTGATTTCATCTCGGAACGATAGCTTTTATCCTTTTGTTCTTGTCTTGGTCATTTCAGGGGTTTCAAAGTTCCTCCACTTTGTTTTAGTTTACTTGCACTCATTAGATCTTCCTTTTGCAGGGTTCAGTTTTCTGGAGTAAACAAGAGGGACAAAGGTGGCAGGGAAGATTCATTAATACTGCCACAAGAAAACTCAGCTCTTGGAAGAGGTATGTGATCAAGAATTGCTCTTTCAGTTTGCAAACATAGTACAAATCTGCAAAAATCATTGTTGTTATTTTGTTCAGTAAAAGTAGATTTCAGTTAGATTCCTGTCCCGTCACACTATGATCAACTCAGTTAATCCACACTGTAAAACATAAACTATGGAACCGTCAGATATTCAGATGCTCTGGGCAAGGAAACTACTCTTCAAACAGATTCATGTCAGAAACCAGCTATAGGTTTTTCCTAATTGACTTCGTGCCGAACTGAATTTTTGTTAGAAGAAACAAATCCATCATGATGAACCAAACAAACAAAGAAAAATGAACAAAGAACCTGACTGGCATTGCCACCTTCCAGCGCAAATGGATAGCGGCGACGAATACAACGCTATATTCGCAGCCACAATTGCTGCGGCGGCATACGCAATCGCAGCAGAAGAAGAGAAGCAGAAGGCCAGCCCTGTTCAGCCGCCAACCAAGAGAGGTGAAAGCATGAGAAAGCCTACAGGAGGCAGCAAGATCTCAAGATGGTTCAGTGCCAAAGAGCGTGCAGAAGATGCTGACGAGGGACCAGGTACTCTTATCTATTGCCCATTAACACAATCCCTTGTCACTTCTACTCTACTAAAACCTCTTATAACAATGTTGCGTCGCATCATCGTTTCAGCCAATGTATCGGTAAGGAGGCCGCTGAAACCAGAACAGAGGAAGCCCGGAGGCGTGGGTTCAGACCAGAAGGTGCCATTGCCACTTCCACCAAAGATGCATAATTCTTCTGTGGGTGCGAAAAAGGCTCCAGGTTCCTCCAGAAAATCACCAGAGAAGAAAGGAAGCAAGAGGTTTGAGCAGGAGCAGGCAGTTCAGAGGGTGCCATCCGCTGTCAGGCCAGCAACATCGTATCAGTCTAGGCGGAACGACGATGGCGCAGCTGGAGTAACCGCTATTGCCGGCACACAAACAAAGGCTGATGCATGGGAGAAGGAAAGGCTTGCTAGAGTCAGGGAGGAGTGAGTATACATATTTTAGTTTTTGCTGATTATTTGATGCGGCTACAGCTAACATAACCGCCGATTTTAGGTACGAAAAGATGATGGAAACCATAGCCGAGTGGGAGACTGAGAAGAAGGTGAAGGCTAAGCGCCAAAAAGAACAGAAAGAGGTTTTTGTTGATTCGAAAGCATAATTTGATAGAGCAGAGCAGCATGTTTCTCTTTTCTTTTTTAGATTTAGAAGAATAGGGCACTGTGTTTTTCATCGTTATGATTAATTATTTTATTTGCGAGGGGAGATGGGGTACAAAACCTTATGTGCAAAACCAAATCATTATCATGATTCATGATGCAATTAGTTACTAAATGATGGGGCTGAAGGAACTGAGAATTTGCTAAATTGCAGGTTGCGTTGGACAGAAAGAGAGCGAAACAACTGGCAGAGTACAATCAGGAAATGACAAGGATCAACAAAATTGCTGGAGGAGCAAGGTCAATGGCAGGGGAAAGGAAATACGATGATGAGAAAAAGATCAGAGAGAAGGCCAAGAAGATACGTTCAACAGGAAAGTCTCCCCGTGGATGCTGCTTTTGAGACATTGCCATTCAACAAAATTTGAAACGAGATGAACCGCGCGGCTTGAATGCGATATAAGTCTCACGACAGCCATGTATTGTATTATAAAACTTATTTGGTTTGATGAGTGATAAGAGTGTAGATTTGCATCCAACATGCAATTGCATTGTATGAGGATCAACATAAGAAAGTTTGAAGGGTGTGGATGATGAAAAGTACCAAGGAATTATCTGTGCATACATCTTCAAGATGAAGCAGGGACTATAAGAAAATAGGCATTGCAACAGAGCACGTTTAGGAGCTCCCCTGCATCAGCTCTAGGCCTATAACATACAAATACACCCACCAGGATAGCAAATTCAAACCCAAGATTAAGAGCAGCATGCTTGTAACAAATTTCAAACCAACACTCTTGTATTATAGAACTTCACAAATCCAAGCCAACAAAAGCACACTTGGTTTTGTTTTCTTGGTGTCTCAATCGATTTACATTGAAATATAATTGAAAGCGCTATCTGCATGAATCCCCTTGGCTATGCACTGTAATAATCCAAACCTTTGGGCAAATGTTACTTCTCGCTAAAAGAGATGTAACACACAAGCTATACAAAAATACTCTTCACTCAATCCAGTTTCGGAGGAAAAGAAGATTCCAGAACATTAATGAGAAAATTTGGTGATTCCGTAAGATGTGCATAATCTACAATGGCTTATCCCGTGCCTTTTCATCTTCATCTTGAGCCAAATATGGTGAGTTACCTGCCTGTGGTGTAGTGGGATTGCCATCCTGGAGAAGTATCACCGTTTCAAAAGCACCAACCAAAGCTTTTACCTTGCTTTTCCTAGACTCCACAAGCTTGCTTGCAGTTTCTTCTATTACATTGTTGAACAGTCCCTGCGCATCCTTCTTGTCTTGTGTATCTTGATGCCTCAGTTTCACTGAAGGAGATTCCAAGTCAGGCTCAGTAGGAACACCATTATTTCTGGTATTCCTCTTAAAAATCCTTCTCACTAGCTGACCTTCACCATTTGCAACTTCATTGGCAGCTCTTCTTCTAAATATGAGTCTTCTCGGGCCATTACTGTCTGGGGTGAGTTCTACAATTTTACCCCTTTTAAACTTCAATTTGTAAGGTGTGGTGCTAGCATCATCTGGCTGAAGTGATGAGATCCTTTGCAGCCTTTGGCCTTTAGCCTTTGAAGAATCATCATTTGGGTTGATTGCTTCTCCTTCATCTTCTGCATCAAAGTCATCTAATTCAATTAACTCATAATCATATTCTTCATAATTCTCATCATCTGATAGTTCTTCCTCTAACTGTTGAGCAACAATCATTGGTTTCAGTTCATCCTGTTCAAAGGAGCCATTGTCATGGACACTTGCTAATTCATCATTTTGTAGATTAGAATCAGTTAGCACAGACTTTGATTGCTCCATAAGTTCACCATCTGATGAAGTTTCTAAAATTGATTGGCAATGAGATGTACTATTAATATTCCCAACGTCGTCAATTTTAGCAGCCTCGACATTTTCAGCTACATTTCCTGTGGTGCAATCGAGGCAATACTCAGGATCCTCGGCATGTTTTTCATCAACAGCCCGCAGTTCTGGAGGTCCTTGAAGGTCTTCATGAGCTCCCATGTCCTCCTTACTTTCAATGATTACAGACTCCACACTAGCACTGACTTTCACTCCATCAGCTTCCATTCCTGAGCTACTTTCAGTTAATGCAGAATCATATACATCTGCATTATGCACATCTGTTAATTGTTTGGGTAGCTGGCAGAGAGCTGCATCATCTGTTCGGATGTCTTCATCCGTTGAAGCTCGACCATTAGTGGAATTCTTCTCTGGTTGCATATGCTCTAGATCCGGTTTACTGAGCATAGTCTTGAGTTCCTGATTATCAAATGATAGCTGCAATTCAGCAGCAACGGGGAGTTCAGAGACCAATGGTTCACTCACTTCATTACTTCCCACCACATCATCCTCTAAACTGAATCTACTTGTTTCTTTTGGTGCTCGTCGAGATTCTTCTACATGTTCTGTGGCATGTGAAGATAATTCTGCTAGCGCTGACTCCACAAGATGGCCTGTAACAGATGAACCTTGCACATCATCTTCATCTGTTTCAACAGAAGCAGTCGACTCGGACTGGACAGAAGACGGTGTTACAGACATATCCAAGCCATCGTCTGAACTGATTCTGCTTTCTTCTTCTGGTGCTGTTTGAGATATGTCTCCATATTCTGTGGCATCTGGAAACAGCTCCACTACTGTTGACTCCACATCACCTTCTTGTAATTCAACAGATGCAATAAACTCATCTTCAATGGAGAATGGTGTTCTGGGCACATCTGAGCGTTCCTTGCCATTGATAATAGCATCGCTGGACCTCATAGAACTTCTTACAGTTTTACCACTATTGCTTGTACGCTTGCCAGTAAAAATTGCTGGTGAAGAAGTAAGCTTTCCCTTCAGAGTACCTTTATCTTTTGAAGATACAAGATTATTAGAAGCCTGAGATGACACAGAAACTTGCTTAATGGAGTTGAGTTTAGTAGGAAGTGAAGCCGGTCTCTTAACCAATGGTTGCTTGACAGTAGTGGCTTTCTCCACAGTTCTAGCTTTTTCCTGCAGTGTCTTCTCTGGCAACTTCGAACCCTTGACAGGCATTGCTGCTTTTTTATCAAAATTGGGTACTCCGCTGGAATGCCTTGGATTAGCCAAAGTCCTCTGGGCAACCATTGGATGTTTCTTTCTGCCATCAGAGTTCACATTTTTATGATCAGCTGATAAAGCAATACGTGGGACCAAGTGTTCCGATGATGCAGCGCCTCTCAAATCTGCTGATTTTATCTTGTGAACAACACGATCAGCTTCACCCAGTGATATACTCGATTTGACTAGTGAAATATTTCTTCTGTTCCTGACATCCTTGGGTGTATCTAAGATAACTGACCCATGCAGTGTCAAATTATTTGGATGAGTTGGAAGTTTCTTTCTTCTCCCACCTAAAAGCAGAAGCTTTTCTTCAGAAGGATTCCTGTGTCCATGCTTGCATAAATCATGGCATGAGCCTGTAGAAGGTCTTAGATAGCGTGATACCGTCTTCTCATTCTTTTTTGAAGAATCTGAAGCTGAAGCTGAAGCTGAGCTCGTAGGAGTTGTGGTACCAAATGAATTTCTTCTTTCCAAAACTTTGGACATTGAGGCCTTCCAGTAGCTGAGATAGTGCTTGTCTCAGCTGAGTGTTATTCCTTCTGAATTGTAGAATATCTACACTGCTGTAATAACGAGCATGTGTTATTACTTAGAACTTGCATGCTCACATCCAAATCAACAAAAAATAGAGAAAAACTGATAATTCTGAAGAAAAAAAACAGTTAGCATCACAGAATTGTGCCAGTTCCAATCACTTAAATAACCACACAAATTTGAGATACCTGACCTAAATCTTATCTGCGAACATTGCACGCTCTAGAGTAAGGCAGTGTGCAACATCTTAAATTATAGCTATGGTCATCTGAATAGTATGTGTGCAAGTTGATCCCAAGCGCTCACTGGCACCGAATTCTTTTGCATGCAAAAACATGTTCACCTTATCCTAGTTATTCACTTTCAGAAAAATTATACTGTGGCAATTACTATTCTGCTGTTGTAAGGAGAAAACAGTATCATAACAAGGCAAATGAAAATCATTCCTACGAGGTTGAATTGGTATCAGAGTTCTGCGAGGTTGAAGTGCTTGAAGCCAAACTGAAAGATTAAAGAAAAAAAGTCTTAAGCACAACCTAGATAAAACGCCATCACATAAGTAGCAGGGTAGCATACCTCCCACAAGAAGATATCGAGAAGTTCAATGTTCAGATCTCTGACAAAAATTATTGAAGAGTATATCCAAATCCAATTCCCGAGAAAAATAATAGGCCTGAAAGTGCAAGGGGATAAGGTCATTTTGGCATCAATAATGTCAATATCCACTATTCACATATTAATTGAGGATAAAGAACAATAAAGTTCCCATCCTCGCAACTAGCTTGCACTATCATTTATTTCTTCACCAACTGTTATTGTACCAACTGCACTGCTGAATTTTTTTCTTTATAAAACGAAGAAAAAAGGACGATCATAAAGATATTGACAAGCTCTTCACGACTGAAATGATGGAAATGGAACGGACAGAGTATGACAGAACACCTATTTCCTTGATATAACAGAAGGGCAATCAAGACTTCACAAGTTCAACTGTCCATGTCTAACAGTAGAACAAAAGAGTTGATCCAACTCCAAAAACCAACTACCCCTGTCTTACCTGATACTGAATAAGTCCAAAGATATTAATGACAGTATACTATACTATACAAATACAAGAGCAGAAGTGACAACCAAGAAGTCCATACGCAATGATTATATGTATCTTACTGTATCTTATTCTTAAGCTACCCTCCAAGACCCCTTCCTATGTTTCCAAGTAAATAAAAATCTTCAGGATCCCACTTCCCATCAAACGTTCAGCACCCAATTACTGATCATTAACAGCAACAGGACCAGCTTTTTTCTAGCCAAGCTGTCATAGATCCAACAGTTCCACCCCACTGTTTTCCAGCTAGGAACTGCGAGGACAAAAAAGCACAAGCTGCCAACCAAAACCCCTACGGAGACAGGAGAAACCTACGCTGGTCAAGCTCAAAGGTGGCTGACAGTCTGACACCTTTTCGACGGAATGCTCTAATCTTGCAGTTGACAGTGAGATTATCGAGTTACTAATCAGACCATTGGAGCAAAACATTTCACGCGAAATTTAGGAACACGTCAACACAAGCAACTTGATTGGGAATTTTGGGCAGAATAAATGTAACCAGCGAATTTTAACAGACTGTTTTTATTCTCTGGGCTGGAAGAAAAGAAAACACAGCTTTTGCAGGTTCCCAATGTAATCATTGGGGGAAGAGCTGAAACGGGGACAGAAAGATCAACAGACCGGTCAATGCAGCGATTGCACGTTGGAATTCCATAGTTTTCTGCGTCGTATTCTCTCGCATGCAAAAATCTCGCCTTCCGCAGTAGGCAGTAGTAGTACACACATTACCTCGACCTAGTACCTAAACCAACCCCGACGCATCGCTGAATCCAAAGAAACGCTCCCGGCGGGCGAATCGCGCAAATCAAAACCCCGCCCAACGAAAGCAAGGATCCGCACCGAGAAAATCGTGGCGGCAAGATCATCCGTACCTTGGGCTTCGGGAGACAGAGGCCCCGATCGGAGCCTCCCTCCCCGCTGCGAGCGCGAAGGCGACCGAAGCGGGAGCGGCAGCGGGGGAGGAAGGAGGAGGAGGTGGCGGTGGCGACGCAGGCAGTTGGGCTGGGGCTGGGCAGGCGGGCTCCCCCTTCTCCTCGAGGAAGGAAGTCGTGCGCGCAACAACCAAAAGAGAGAGAGAGAGAGAGGGAGGAGAAATGCGTAAACCGTCTGTTTCACTACTGCACGTACAGTAGTGTATCGTCTTCGCGGCGTTTTCCGCAACGCCTGTGCTGTTTTGCTGCCTGCCTTCCCCGCAGATCTGGTGCGGGGCCCGGTTACAAGCAGTGTGACAGAAGGTTTTTAGTAAAGATACCAGATACCGTCGGGGACAAAAACGTTGTACAACCAAACCCTTCAAAGTCACTTCATATGTCTTTCGGAGGTGCTCATAAGGATAGGGTGTGCGTGTGTGTTCCTAGGGATGAGTGTATGCGCGTGTATATGAACGCTTGTGTCTTTACTGATGTTCAAAAAAAAAGTCACTACATATGTCCAGCCTGTCTCGCACATCTCAAACCCAGCCCATCACATATGGGACCTTCCCCCCCCCCCCCCCTCACATTTCCTACTGTCTGCGTCGCCACAACTTCCCTATCCTCGTCCCCTTCCGCTTCGCCCCCGCCAGCCTCCCTGATCCGTCAAAAGGTTACGTATTACAAACTGCTGAAGTCGGAGCGCCAGGTAGAGATAGTAGCCGAGATGCGCATCACCGGTGCACGTCGCGACACTCACATTGCGGAGGAGGATGAGGTAACTGGCGGAGGAGAAGGCCGCCATGTAGGATGAGGCGGACATGGAGGAGGTGGAGGCAAAGTTCCACCTCGCCCAAGCCGCGGAGGCGCATTCACAAGTCGAGCACGCGGTTGCTACCACCTTCGCGACACTTGTCGCGCGATCTCGTCCTTGTGGCCGAAAACCAAGCCATCCTAGAGTTCAGTGGCGGAGCTAGCCGAAAAACTCTGGGGGGAGGGGGCGAAACACAAATGATCAGTGTCTAGGGGGGGCGAATGCTAAAAATGTTCTAATCTAAGTCTCCCTAAAAAAATTTCTTCAGAAATTGGTCAAAGGCTAGGGGGCAGCGGCTCCCCCTGCCCAACATAGCTCTGCCTCTGCTAGAGTTGCTCCAGTCCGAGTGGGAGATGGCGTCGAACCACTCACATCCGCAATGTGAGGCGGGAGCGGCTGTTCGTGGAGGAGGAGGTTAAGCCGAAGATTGGCCCCATCGCCAATGACCACGAGGCCATCGGCTCTAGCAAGGGAAGGTCATTTATCTCTTCTATGATGATGAGGATTAGTTTACTTTTAGAGCGTAGCTTGTTTTATTCGAGTAGCATGTATGATGAAATCAACGTTGCATGGAGCGGTATGAAAATGAGGATTTACAAATGGAGGGTGTGGTTGCTCGACGGACAAATGAGGGGCAACCAACCTCTATCCCTGGACACGGTCAGACACATCCATGGACATATAGGGGGTAGATATGCCCATTCCAACTGTAGATGCTCTATATGAACATAATAGAAAAATAATATAAGCAGTATATCACTAATGCATTCCTTAATTTTTAATTAGTTGGCTATAACACATATAGGCATTGTATTACTGATGTATGCAGGCTCCATATTAACTAATATTTTTTCTATAAAGTTGGTCAGACTTTACTAAGTTTGACTTCAAACAAATCTTATATGTGGAGTAAAGGGGACCGAAGGGAGTATATGATAGACTCATCTTAAGACCAACTTAAGGAATAAAAAAGACAAGGCATTGGCCGAGCCCGAGAAAAGGCTCGAACCTAGCCCGGCTTTGAATTAACAAAGCCATCAACCGGCCAGGAATACATAGGAATTACACAAAGGAGAAACAAAGCAATGCGGAAGAAGATACATAGTGCTGCGAGGAACGACTCAAAGGCTACAGCAAAGCGCCGAAGCCATCGACCGCCGCAAAGCCAAAACCAACTAACCAAACTAAGGCCTCAGAAGGAGGGCAACACCAGGCAATGCATCATGCCGCTGCCTGCAACCAAAGGGCCAAAACATGAGCAACCACAAGGTCTGTTTCCGTCGCCGCAAAGGGCCACTACCCTTTCACCTAGGCTCGACAGGTGCCGCACCGGCGAACGACGGAGATGTTCCATAGAACCCAGACCAAGGAGCCCAAGCTGCCATGAGACACAACAGCGGCAGACCTACACGCAACGGAGACCGACCACTAGAAGACCATCGTCGGCAGCGGCAAGGCAGGGCGCCGGCCGAGACTCGTCGATCGAAGACGGAATGCCACAAAGAAGGCCGGAGAGGGGCCAAGCCTTGCACCGGTCATGGATTGGAATCATCGGAGACCGGGACTCCCACCAACCAGGGTACCACCGACGCCGAAAAGGAGACACCAATCCCCTCATATGGCTTCAGTGGCAGAGACCATCCGCACCAGGGACCGCGCAGGCTGCCGCATAGAGGATCAGGCCGCCACACCCTTCACCGCACCACCAACAGCTCCACCAACGCAAGAGCAAGCCCCAGAAGACGCCTTCACACTACTAGAAAAAAGCATACTAGTGGCGCTGATTTTTTGCATACCAGTAGCACGGGCACCCGCGCTACTGCTAGGGCGCTACAACTATTATTTAACAGTAGCGCGTTTCTAAACAAGCGCTACAACTAAAATACTTAGTAGTAGCGCATCTTTCTCCACCAACGCTACTACTATCATCATGTAGTAGTAGCGCCCTGTTTTCTCCCCACGCTACAACTAGGTAAATAGAAATAAAAATATAAAAAAAGCAGTCAGGTGCAATATTCATGGAAATCAAGACAAGTCCAGTGCAAATAAACTAAGTTCACAGAACCATCTCACAAACATTAACGACAATACCACATTTAATATAACCACACAATCTCACAAACTCATATATAGTAGTCAACAATGCATGGATAGATCATAGTTGATAAGTAGCTACTAGGTAGTCATACTAGCATATAAATGGTTCAACAGCCACATGCATGCATATGTAGTTCTAGATGATATCGATGACGACCATCATCCTCAAGCCTGGGCGGTGGGTGTTCCTGATAGTAATTAGGATTGCCTGTCCAACATGAAGATTCTTGCCGGCGAGGAAGCTCTTCCACCCAACCGAGTTGAAGTGTGTGTGACCGTCCGTGTCCACGCCGTACGCACAAGTGGTGACGGAGCCCCTTGCGGTAAGGCGTATTCCAGCAGAGCCTTCTTCATCTGGCTTGATACCACAACTCTCAGATAGGCTCTTTTGTAATTTCTGAATAAGAAAAACATATCAACTAATAAGTAGCCTCACACATTCTACACTATCAAAAGAAAATACTACATTTCTGCTAAGCATGAATTCTACTAATAAGTATATATGGATTCTACACTATTAGCAGTTCTTTGGATTCTACACGAAGCATATATATCATCGGAATCTACACTAAGTATATATATCATCGGACTCTACACTAAGTATAACAATAAAGCATATAAGATTCACTAAGCATATATATCATCGGACTCTACACTAAGTATAACAATAAAGCATATACGATTCACTAAGCATATATATCATCGGACTCTACACTAAGTATAACAATAAAGCATATAAGATTCACTAAGCATATATATCATCGGACTCTGCACTAAGTATAACAATAAAGCATATAAGATTCACTAAGCATATAAGATTCACTAAGCATATATATCATCGGACTCTACACTAAGTATAACAATAAAGCATATAAGATTCACTAAGCATATATATCATCGGACTCTACACTAAGTATAACAATAAAGCATATAAGATTCACTAGGTGTAGAGCTGGTTAGAGGCAGGCGCTACTGCTAAGCCCACCAGCTGTAGCGCCCGTTCAAAACAAACGCTACAGCTAAGTGGGCTACTGTTTTTGCCCTGCGGCCCAAGCAAACAAACGCTGCTGTTATATATTAGTAGTAGCGTGTCTTCTACCCAGCGCTACTGGTAATACTAGTAGCGTGGGGGCATAAACAGGCGCTACTGGTAAACTTCTATCTATAAGCATTTTCCTAGTAGTGTGAGGAAGTCGTCCAAGCAGGGGAGGGCAGGCTTTCACCTATGCTCGAGGGGGGTGGGAGGGAGGGATTCCACTCCAAAGCCTCAAGGAAAGAGAACGGCGCTGGAAGACGTCGCCTTTGGAGTGGCCGCCGTGTCGGCCAGGGGTTTCCCCCAGAAACACGCCCAGCCACCAGATCCGCCCGGTAGAGCCCCAGGGACGACGACTGCAGCCACCAAAGGGCAGGGCCGGCACGGATCTGAGCAGATCGGGGTCGAGGAAGGGACTTCTTCAGGATTTCCAGCAAACCGCCACGGGGATGCCGGACCGCCGACGACCGCACCCCCCCCCCCCCCCCGCGCCGCCCGCGCGGCCAGGGAGGCAGCCCACGCACCACTCATCGGCGAGGCCCGCCGCAAAGGCCACACCGCGCGCCATCCGTCGGAGCCGCCGCTCCGGGCGCCGATGCTCACCAGCACTGATCCGCCGGATCCCCGCCGCCGCCTTCCTTGGTGTTGCGCACCCGCGCCGGCGAGCACCTCCGGTGGCGGCAGAGGGGGAGGAGGGAGGAGGGACGCGGCGGCGGGCTAGGGTTGGCCCTCGGGTCACCTCAAAGGAGGCAACGTGAGGGAGGGGCTGGTTTGGGGCGGGCTGCTTGTGGAACCGGAAGGAGTATGTTCTCAGACCAACTTAAGGAATAGAAATTTGGGCGCGCTCTTGTTCATCATGCCAGCTTGACGATGGCTACAATGACTTGTAACTATTCTTCTTCTCTTTCCGACATGATGGTATTGCCTGAGGCGGCGACAGAGATGTGAAGTTTGTGTCACGTCAATACAGAAAACCCTGGTGGGCTGGGGATACCATAGTCCCTCTAACCATCCAATCACGGGCATTTAGTGTTGACTTTTAGTGTTGCACGAGTGTTGTGTGACAATTTTCATGGGCATTTGCTTGCCAAGGAAATAGCTATGAAACCCTGCCCAGGCTTCTTGTACGTGCTGGCTCCGTCATTGATGACGTGGGTCCTTTTTTGGGGAACAACAACAATGGATCCTCTTGTCGCCATGCTCGAGCAATGCCCGGGCCCATGTGCGAATATACTCCGTTTTTTTGGCTCCCACCTCATAGAGTGAACTCGTTTCTGGTAAGTTTCAACTGATATATGTGTCCTATTTTAACTGGATCGAAAATCCAAGAGTTTTGGTATTGCTATGAGTGACGACCTTTGTTGCTCTTAATTTTGTGTTTCATGTGTTTGTTGAGCCTTTGTGTGAAAATTACTTTGTTCATCTTTTGGATATAGAATTTCCGGCTCTTGTGATTCATTGCGTAACCAATGTTTGCATGGTTTATATTAGTTTAATCTTTCCCTAATAATAAAGCACGGATTAAATTCGTGGGTTCATCATCACAATACGCTTCTTTCCGTGAATTTATATTTTCAGTTTTTTTTCAACATGTTTATATTTATTTTCTATATCCAAGGTGGTACCAATCTATCTATATATCCCCCGCTGCGTTGTTGTTTTCGTCCGCCCCGTTTAACGAGGACATCAGTTGTGCTGGCGTGCCGCGTGCGTCCGGTAACTGTGTTCGGCAAGCGTGACGTGCACTGCGCGCTCATGTGCACCACTCGGGCGGCAAAGCATGCTGGCCGGCTGCATGCGTCTCCGACATCATGTGTGTGGCGTGTGTCCAGCGTGCTGGGCTTGGTGTGCGTAATTATCTGATGGTCTGCTCTCTACACAAGCCACGGTCCTTCGGCATCAAGAACAACATGCATCAGGAAGGAAGCATCCCTGGGGTTTTTTTCTGTTCGCTTCAGTGCTCTGGTACGCATCTCTAATTGTGTGGTTGCATAGTAGGAGTCTAGGAGACGTGTTGAACATATGATCTGGTCATCTTGGTGTCATTTGTGAACTAAATTGGCTATATTTTTTTGAGTTAAAAGAAGCACGGAGTAGATATAGATAATAAACATAGGAAGTAACATGAGGGAGAATTCAGAGTCATAGCTTCAGTTCAGGGTATCGAGCATACATTTTACAAACTTTTTTTCATGGAATACAGATTCAATTCAAACCCAGGAAGCATCAAACATGTTTTCCTCCAAGAAAAGATAAGTGTCTATAATTTTTTCTGATAAAATACGTTTTGATGTGAGTTCCACACAAAAAAAATATTTCTTAACTAAAAAATATGAGCAGATTACACTTGCTGCGTTATTATTTTTTAATAGATGCTTACTGCAACTATCACACTTGATTGGTTAACTTGTTGCTGCTATTACTTCAGATTTGTTGGTATTGCTATTTATTTCATGTTCTACTTTCAACTCTCATTGAACCCCTGTGTAACTAAGGGATCCGAGGGGCTGGCGCACTCTATATAAGTTATCCCTCCCCTCTGGCACAAGGGTTTGCACCCCCTGTAACTTCAACACATTCCAATCGACAAAGCCTCCTGGGGCACCGAGACGTAGGGCTGTTACCTTCTCCGTGAGGGGCCTGAACTCGTAAACCTGTGTGTCCACAATCTCGCCGTAGCTAGGGTCTGACCTCTACTCCAATGTACCTCCCCTACTTCTACTGTCAGACTCACTCCCACAACAGGACCCCTTCTTGGTGTTCCGCGGGTAAGTATGGTCTGAAGGAGAGAGGACACCATGGTGAAGATGTGCTGGGTCTCATCCAGTTTTAAAGGAGAGCGCTTCAGCGAGAAATGTCCCGCTGCAGCAGGAAACGAGTGGGAAGGGGAGGGTCCGGCAGGAAAAATGAAGAGTGCATCTTAGGGTGGGGTTTTTGTGTTGGGACTACGTGTTCAACATAACATGGCATATAGTCTGATCAATCACATTTCTCCCCAATATATGGGTTGGATTTGGGGGAGTCCGGACTATCCAGTTGGATTATGGAGAGCCTGCTCGGCGCCCGTTTAATGTCTGAACACGCTTGAACGTTTGAGAGAGAAATGAATTTTGTCCTTGGAGACGGCCTTAATCACCTGTTTTATTTTAATTATATGTATTATAGCCCGTAGCAACTATCACACTCGATTGGTTAGCTTGCTGCTGCTATTACTTCAGATTTGTTGATATTGCTATTTATTTCATGTTCTACTTTTAAATTTTAGAATGTATCAATCTCTACTCCTAATGTCTCAGTTGGTAGGTCGCGTTCCGGGTTTTATTTTCGTTCCACCTCACCGGGTCTTTTTTGGTACTTCTTTGGTACTTCCTCCCACCTCCCCCTCAGCCGTGAAAAACCAAGAAAAACCCCGCGATCGAGTCCCGCACACGCCCAAACTCCCGTCGTTATCTCTACTCCTAATGGAGCAGTTGGTAGCCTCGTACGGTTTATTTTCGTCCCACCACTTTCAACCGTTTTATTTCGCTGATTTTTTTTCGTCCCTCCCCCACCCCACCGGTTTAGTTTCGCGTCACCCTCTCACACAACGAAAAAAATCTTAACGGATCATAACTTTCCATGCTGGTGCAAGTTATTTTTAGTAATATCTTTATGTGAAAGAATCAATCACGATCAATCTCTAAATATCAAATCTAAATTAATTAACCTTACCTTAAATTGCTCAATCACATTAATTAGGAAACAAAATAATCGATTTTAAGAAAATATCTACTCTTAATGGAGGGTATTACATACCAAACATAGGTACATCATTAGCTCGCTTCCTTCCCTTCTCTTCCCTTCGTCCCTCAGTCCCATGCTCGTGGCGCTGAAGTGGCATCGACAGGCGATGGCGGCGAGGACAGCACGTGGCAGCCCCTGAAGCACGAACACGACTGCACCTCGGGTCTGCCGTCTCCCAAGATATGGGTGAGTTCTCGTGATGCCCACCCTAAACCCTCACGTCCTACAAATTCCTCAACCTCTACCATCTCGATTTCGTCCATGCTCTGATCCAAATGACGATGCAGCTCCGGCAGATTGACAATGGAGGTTCGCCATCCTTCCTCTCAGCACCCACTCCTGGAGGAACGACACGCCATGCCGACCGAACCTGGTCGAGATCACTCACCAAGATTGCTATTCGGAAGTTTTTTGTCAAAAAGTGAAGAGTGAGCCACTTGTGCAGGTGCAGGTTTTGTTTTAAAAATCCAATTTGTTTATCCTTTTGTCGCTGAAGTTGTTTACTAGTTATGTCATTCGTCCCACCTCCTATGATTTTTTTGGTACCTCCTCCCACCTTCGCTGGTTTTTTTTTGTAGATTTTTTTCGTCCCCTCCTCCCACTTCATCGGTTTATTTTCGCGTCACCCTCTCACACAATGAAAGAAATCTGAAAAGATCAGAACTTTCCATACTGGCGCAAGTTATTTGGTAATGTAGAATCAATCACGAACAATCTCTAAAGATCAAATCTAAATTAATTAACCTTACCTTAAATCACTCAATCACATTAATTAAAAAACAAATGATTGATTTTCAGAAAAGTCGCTCAATCACATTAACCTTACCTTAACTCACGGATGTTAATCAATCTCCAAACAAAGGAAACAATACATCGAGGGAGCGGTAAATAAACTCCCTTTCTTATGACATGTATATGATCTTCCCTTCCCTCTCCGTTGTCGAGCGTTCTTGATTCTCGAGGCCGATGCTTGGGCTGCGTCACTGGGTCGCGACGGTGCCGGGGGACGAGGACGGCGAGGCCGGGTGCCGCGGCACCGCGTTGACCGCGGCCGTGAAGGGGGCGAAGAAGGGCGGCTTCCCTGGCCCTGGGAGTTGGTGCGGTGGAAGCGGCACTTGAAGGATCCGGCGTGGGTGGCCGGTGCGCAGACGCACTTGGAAGCGGGCCCGTGGCGTGCGCCGGACGGCGTCGATGCCGACCCGTGCCACCTCCTCCACGTATTCTTGGAGCTGTGGCTGACCCATTTACATGAAATTAATTTCCTCAGTTGTGGCGGCAAATATAATACACATAATCCATATTGTTATGCACTAGCGAGTGTGTGTGAAATAGATGGATTATGGTCGCGTATCCAATAAGATGGATATGTGTGTGTGTGTTAGAGAGAGAGAGGAGAGGGGGAGAGAGAGTGAGGAAGAGGGAGGGAGAGAGAGTGTGTGTGAGAATTTGATGGTAAAAAAGGTCGCCAATGTCACTTGATATGTATGAGTATATTAATATTGAACTCTTAAAGTTAATGTGACCCCATTGCAACGCACGGGCGTTCTTCTAGTAGTCATCTAGAGAATGAATTAACAATAAAGTTACGCTCTTCAGTCAAATCAATTTACTGGGAATCATACCCATGCATGTCCTGATCAACGATCCATCCATTGTCTTATGGCATAGTTGCTCGACCTGGCCCATTCATAGGAAACATTGTTTTTTTTTGTCGTTGCAACGCACGTGCATTTGTGCTAGTGAAATAAAATGCTCCTTATCAGGAAAATAAACTACTGTTCTGGATTACTTTTGGCATTACCCACTTGGACTCTGAAAGAGTTTGTGTAATCTGCCCGACTGTTAGCGATCCAAACTTACGATTTATTTTAGTCTTACCCTTTCATTTTCGTGTAAAAAGGTGAATATATTGGTAGCTTCTTCTACTTCGACGTGGCCGTGTGTGCTATAGATTTCCCTAAAATGCTTGCCAAGTTAGACATCACCGACTAAAAAACGTAAATGGAATCTAAGCATCAGAGACGTGAGGTTGCGACCATACCAATCCATCAAGCACGTATAATCATATCGGGTCGATCCGTATCAAACTCGGATCGCGTGTGCACGTCGTTTAGATACACAGCAGCAGATGTGATCGATACCGCTCGTCTCGTGCAGGAGTGCTCTAGACATTATGCTGTCCCGCGGATTATTAGTTCTTTACTCTACTACTCCTCAAGGCCAAGAAAGAGAGCAAGAGCACGAACAAAAGCCGACGTGCCGAAAGCTAGCAAACGCCAGTCCTCAGAGCAATCAACATTCAACACGTACCCATGTAGGATATGTCGGTACATGTTAATTAGCATTGCTTTGATCACAAAATCATTAAGATGTGAGATGTTTAATTAGCCCGCTGCTAAAGCATAGGCGGTGCTTGGAGGCCAAGCAAGAAAATGGAATCTCACAGATGGTTGGTTTTGGTCGGTCGATGCTGGGTCCGAGGGAGTGATGGCCTTTACTTCTTTCCGCCGTCCATTTTTGGTTGGCACAATTGGTTATAATAGCTTAAGGTAAGGAATAGGGAGAAGTATATTTTTTGGAACACCAGGGTCAAAACCAGCCAACCAGAACGAAGAAGAGGTGGCAGCCAACTCGGAACACCAGGGTCAAAACCATGCCACATTATCAACCAAACCACCTGAAGTGGTATGGGGACTAAAGTTATCTGGTTTAAGAAGTTGAGGGACTAACTTTTGCTGGTTTTGGAGTTGAGGGACCATTTCTATACCATCGAGAGAGTTCAGGGACGAAAAATATACTTTTCCTAAGAAATATAATGACTCTGGTGAAATGTGATATACGGTGAAATTTGCTGGTCGAACGTGCAAGTTACTATTTGTTTTGCAGCCAAGTCAAGTTTTATGCAATTTAGAAGTAGATAATATATCCTCGGCTAGTCAGCTTTGAATCCCGTTGTAAATAAAAAATGCCTTAATTCAAAAACTTCAAAATTCAAACTTTTCAGAACTACAAAATTCTAAAAACAATACACATCCTGGATATATAATGTACATGTGTGCAAATTTTCAGGTTGAAATAAGTTAAAATGAGAGCTACACAAAAAGAAAAATAACTAGGGCTTTTAAAATAAGACAAAGTCCATGATTCTTTTTGTGTTGCTCACAATTCAAGGTATTTCACCTTGAAATTTTATACACATACACATTTACATCCTTGTATACATGTGTATTTTGAAATTGTATACATGTGAAATTCTCCATGCCTATTTTTCAAACTAGAAAGTTTGAATTTTGAAATTTTTGAAATTAAGGCTCCAAGGAGCTCGTTCTAAAAAATGGTTTACTCATTGTAAATTTCAACTGAATATGATAGTAGTTGTTGGCTACTAAAAATGTGCCTCCGGGCTTTGCTGTTGAGCCCAAGGATTCGCTTCCCTCTGCCTGCTGCTCCAGTGGCCGGTGGTGGGGAAGGGAATTCCGATGCCTTTGTTCCAGCTAGTATTTTAGGTTAGGAGGATATTTTTAAGTCCTTGCAGGTGCCGCACTCAGGCGGATGGTGGTGCTTCTTCTTTGAAGTTGTCTTATGAGTTTCAATCCTCCCTGCATTCATCCATCTGGATGTAGTCGACGAAGCCTCGGCATAGAATCATGTCATTTCTCTTGGGTCAGCGAGATTAGGGTTTCTCGTTGTGCATATGCGAAGGCGAGATTTGATGTCAGATGCTTCAGATCTATTTAAGGGTTCAATGGCGACGACATCGGCTCCAGGGTGCTGGTCCTTAGTGGCACGTGCACGAAGATTTCCCAGTTTTCATCAACAAGGTCAAGCCATCTCCCGTAGACGAGGGCAGCGACGTGTCAGTGGCTCATTCTGACGGCGGTAGCGGTCGTTTCATGGTCTAGAGACCTCGATATAAATTTTATTATGATCGAGGTGCATTTTTTGGAAAGGATTCAGGTCTATTAGAAAAGTTCATCATAAGTATAAAACCGATGAACTTTTATAATAGACCTTTAAAAAATTGATACACGATACAAACACTTTTTGGTGCCTTTCGGGGAACATGGAGCTCCTGACGCGAGGAAGGGCCGCGGGTATGTATAGCTTCTTCTTATGCTTGTATCATCGATGAGATTAAATTTAGATCGGTAGACTTTGTTAAAGTTAGTTTTCGTTTTGAAAAGCGGGTATGTATAGCTTGCTGCGATACACAACACAGTGTCGCCTACAATACTCCGTAAATGGCCGGCCCAGCGTGCGGGAGGAGCAACACCTGTGCTCCATGATTTTTTTCTCTTTCCTTTTTTCTTTTCTTGATGACATTTATTTATATTACTAAAATGGAAATAAATTTTATTAAATTTTACAAATGTTCACCACACATTCCAAAAATGTTAACGCGGTGTTAAGATATTGTTGATAGCATAAAAAAAAACTGTGACAACCAAAAAATGTCTCGGCTTTAAAAACAATTTACGGGGAACTTACAAATTTTGTGTAATGCAAAAAAAATGTTTCATACCATTCAAAAAACTATTTAATAGTTTGTAAAAATACTCACATATTTGAAAATTATGCAATGACATTTTTAGGAGATGTTTATACAATGTAAAAAAAGTTTGCATAGTATAAAGAATGTTTCGTACCATTCAAAAAAATGTACATTACATTCTAAACAATTATTCTTGCATTTCAAAAAGCTGGCCATGAGATTTAAAAAAATATAATATAAAGAATTATTTGTGTGATTTAAAAATGTTTCATGCCAATTTAAAAAAACAATATGTATTTGAAAAATATTTAACATGTATATAAAAAAATGCTCGAAGCATGTATTTGAAATAAAATGTACACCTTGTATTTGAAAAATACTCAATGTGTATAAAAAAAGTTCCACGTGTATATGAAATGTATAGTGTGTTTCTAGAAAAGTAGACATGTGTTAGAGAAAGGAAAAGATATAATGAAAAAATCCGAAGAGAACCTGTGAGAAAATGCCAAAAGAACAGAAAACCAAAGAAACTAGAGTGAAGAAACACAACAAAACAGAAAAAATGAAAAAAAAAACTAAGAAACACGATGAAAACATGGAAAACAGATCAAAAACGAAAAAAAACCTAAAGAAACAAATAGAAAATCAAAACTGTACATCCATCTCGCGGCGAAGAAGGTGAGAGCCCGCTACTTTGATCTTTTTCCCGCTGATCGTGATACCCACCCTATGACATGACAAATTCCCATATGCTTCTATACCGAAAAAGATTTTCGCCCCGCTTTATATATAAAATAACAATCATCAACAACCCGAATCAGACGCATGCCACCACAACACAAAACCAAGGCAGGATACGTAGGCGCTGAGCGCACACCCAAGCACTACAAGAGCAACCGGGGTTCTCAGCCGTGAACACGCCACCGCGAAGAGATAATGCCGCCCACATGCTTCTATTTCACTCCTATACTGTCTCTGCACCCTTTATTACTAACATGCAATATAATGCCTTTGGGATTTCTCTCCCCTTGGGTTGAGGTTTTATTTTTACTAACATACCTCTCTTTTGGTTACTAATGAGTACATCAAATTGTCTAAACAATTTAATTGGTTATCACTGAGTACATGTACACCGAACTGTCTGAACAATTTCATCGGCATGCTCATTTTATATCATATCACAATATTGTTCTGATTGTACTGTATTTTACAATGTTGCTACTACATGTTACTATGGAGTTCTATATAGCTAATTCACACACACACACACACACACACACACACACACACACACACACACACACACACACACTTTACATCAGTTCGGGCGACGCGACGAGAAGGGCAAGAACAATGGCAAACACAAGAGTGGAGGCAGCCAAAGAGGCAATGTGGCGAACCCCGATGCCGTAGGGCTCGAGGGTGCCACTCGGTCCGAATGTCCTACTCCCGTTGAAGCTCCCGGCTGGGCTGAACACCGACGGGGGATCGAATCCAGACGGTGTGCCGAACCCAATCGCGCGGGGGAGGGGGGAGCCGGTCGGAGGGGCCCGATGTCGGACGGAAGGCTCGAGCCAACCGGAGGCGTGAGGCCACCTGACGGAGGGGCGAGGCTCGTCGGAGGGCTGGAGCTCGGCACGCGCGAGTTAGAGCCTCCTGCCATGGTGTTGCAACCATGAAATAGGCAACTCGGTGGAGGAGGTTGCTTGGGCAGTGCAGGCGACGCCAGCCACGGGTGGTGGCGGGTGGATCGACGATAATCGTGGCGGACAAAATCTACTAAAGCTGCAAAAGAATCAACCTGGTCAAGATTAGGTAGTCCATTTTCTTTGTTTCTTTTTTACTAGAACAATGCCCATGCGTTGTAACGGGACATAAATATTCTAGTATGTTACTGTGTAATTTACCTCTCAATAATATTATGATTGTGTAAATAAATATTCATCAAATTTTGTCTGTGAATTACCTTATATTTTGATTGAAAGTATGGTAAGTAAATTAAATTGAAATTAGTTAACAGGTAAGTAAATTAAGGGGATTGATTATCATATACATGAAAGGTTGGACGAAGGGGTGGTGGGAAGAAGGTGAAATGAGAACCTTAGATCACTTTTTTTTAAGTAGTAGAGATTTAGATTTTGTATGGAATGTTTAACTGATTTATAATTTTGAAGGAATGTTACAACAAAAATAATAATAAATTTATGATCAATACGCAGTGAAAGTTTGACAGCAATCACAAAAACGGTGAAGTTTTTTTTTTTTTTTTTTGAAATGGAACACTTGTATTCCATTAAGGTACGGCCTGATCGCCGGTCACTGCACTGAGTACATCAGTCGGGTAACTAGTGAACCACTCTTTGCGCTCACCATCAGCTAAGCCCGAACCCATAATAGCCAGCACATGCGCAGGCTTATTACAGGATCTAGTCACATACACCACGCGGGCATCTATAAACAGAGTTTGAAGCCTGAACTTAATGTCACTGAACATGATTCCCAAAGGCGCTAGATCATAGGCGTTGGAGGTAACAGCTTGCATAAGCACCAAGGAGTCAGTCTCGAAGATAGCTCGACCCACTCCAAGCCGATCTGCCATCGATACAGCCTGAGACAGGGCAAAAGTTTCAGCCTGCAAGGCATCACCAAAATCATGTTTACCTCCTGCTGCTGCAAACTGAATATCATGAGCATCGTCTCTGCAAATAAGACCCCAGCCTCCTGCACCAGACCGCTCCGAAAACGCAGCATCAGTGTTAATCTTCACCATATGCTGGGGGGGCTTCATCCAGACTTGTTGCTGTGTCATTACGGCCGCTGGCTTAGGAACCAGAAATTCTGTCCATTCATTCACATGGTGCTGGACTGTATAGCGAAACACTTCGACCTCCAGCCTTTTCTCCCCATGGTTGCCTCTGTTCCGCTTTGACCACCAACACCAAAGAAGAGCTATTGACAACAGCATTCGGTCATGAGGTAGACTGAAAATTAGTGATAGACAGTCCTTAGCTGAAGTACAGTCCAGAAGTCTGATTCTAACATCCTCAAGTAACAAAGCACGCCATCTTTGCTTGACCATTTTGCACTTGATGAAAAGGTGACCCCCATCCTCAAAAAACTTCCCACAAACTGCACATCTGGTGTCCAGGTTCACACCACGTCGCTTGATGTTCATGTACATCGGGTGGCTATTGTGAGCTAGTCTCCAGAGGAAATGATGAACTCTCGGCGGGCAGTGCACCTTCCATAAGGCTTTGAAAAGTTGAGGATGTCGATTTTCAGGATTAGAGTTGTGTCCCTGTTGCCTTGTCTCCTCGTCCTTTAGCATCTGCACGTGGACTTTATATGCTGATTTGACCGAAAAAATTCCCCTACTATCAAAGTGCCAGGCTATGAAATCTTCAGCTTGGTCACAAATTGGAATTTGGAGAATAGTCTGTACATCATCTGGATGAAAGCAATTTTGCACCAAGTCTATATCCCACCTCCCTGTGCCTGGATCAATTAATTCAGATACTTTGGTTAGCAAAAAAGCACCCTGATGCGAGGCCGGCCTACGAGAAGTCCCTCTTGGTATCCACGGGTCCTCCCAGATCCTCACATTAGTTCCGTCCCCAATCCGCCAAATGATCCCATTCTTGAGTACTTGTAGCCCTTTTAGGATACTACGCCAAATGTAGCTCATACCCGTCATTGGTTCAGCATATAGCAATTTTCCATCTGGGTAATACTTGGCTCGTAAGACACGAGCACAAAGGGAGTCTGGGGCCTGGAGTAATCGCCAACTTTGGCGCGCGAGCATAGCCAAATTAAATGAGTGGAGGTCTCTAAACCCGAGACCGCCGTCCTCCTTTGATAGTTTCATTTTTTCCCATCCGACCCAATGCATTTTCCTCTCATCAGGTTGTTGGTTCCACCAGTACCGACATATAAACTGACTTATTTCATCACACAAGGATTTAGTAAGATCGAAGCACGCCATAGCATAAGCCGGAATGGCTTGGGCAACTGCCTTAACATAAACCTCCTTCCCAGCCATAGACAAACATCTTTCCATGCCTCCGTGAAGTCTGCTCACAATGTTGTCCTTAATGTATGTGAAGCATTTCTTCGCTGACTTTCCAATGTATGTTGGCAGCCCCAAATATTTGCCTTCCTTCGTTTCAGCACCCAGCTGAAGTTCCTGCAACAATAAGTTTTTGACACACTGTTTGGCATTGGTACTGAACATGATGGCTGACTTTTCTCTGTTTATCACTTGTCCTGAGCTTTCCTCATAGGCTTGTAGGATCCCGTTAATGGCCTGCACACTGTGCACTGTAGCTTCCAAGACAAGCAGTGAGTCGTCAGCAAAAAGGAGGTGACTGACCCGAGGAGCTTCAGGGGCAAGTTGAATACCGCGAACATGCCCTTCTCTTTCTGCATGATGTAACAAAGCTGAGAAACCTTCAGCACAGATTAAGAAGAGATACTGCGAGATTGGATCGCCTTGTCGTAAACCTCTGCCCGGAACGATGGTTTCAGTTAAGTCACCATTCACTCTAAACCGGTACGAAACAGTGGTGACACATTGCATAATTAGTTGTACAAACTCCCCTGCAAAGCCCAACCTTGTCATCATTCCTTCCAAAAAGGGCCACTCAACCCGGTCGTAAGCTTTGCTCATATCTAACTTGAGAGCCATGTAAACATCTTTCCCACTTCTCTTTCTGCGCATATAATGTGTCATCTCGTAGGCCAAGATAGTATTATCCGAAATCAACCGCCCCGGGACAAAAGCACTCTGGTTAGGCGAAATGAGCTCATCCAAGATCACTTTGAGTCAGTTGGCAAGAACTTTGGATACAAGTTTATACACCACGTTGCAAAGGCTAATAGGGCGAAGATCCTTGATCCTTTCTGGGTTCCGAACCTTCGGGATGAGCACAACAATAGTTTCATTCCATCCGTCGGGTATACTGCCGCCCTGCAACATGTGTATAACTTCTTGGACCACAACTTCTCCTACTGTACCCCAAAATCTCTTGTAGAACACTGCCGGCATACCATCAGCCCCCGGGGCTTTAAGATCACCCATTTCATCTAGTGCATTCTTGATTTCCTGGGCTGTGTACTCTTTTAACAAAAAATTGTTCATCTCAGGTGTGAGTCGGGGAAGAACATGTTGTAGTACTTGCCCAATATTTGTACCTGTCATGGGGGTAAACAAGCCAAAGAAATGATTAGATACGAGGGCCTTTAAGCCCTCCTCCCCTTCTACCTCCACCCCATCATCTCCTTTTAACTTTGTGATCCGATTGTTTCTCTTTCGCGATGAGGCAAACCCATGAAAGTACTCGGTGTTTCGGTCTCCTTTCGTCAACCATCCCACATGGGCACGTTGTTTCCAGAACACGTCCAGCTGCTCCTCAAGACGCCCAAGTTTAAACCGCACCACTTGCTCCTTCCTGACACTCGCTTCTGAAAGGTTCCAATTCAGCTCGTAGCTTTTTGATTCTTTTCTGTAAGTCACCTAACACTTCTCTGCTCCATTTATCCAAGCTCCTGGACACCACCTTTAGGCGTTCCATCACCTTACCTTCACCACTCCTTGCTGCATCTTCCCACGCCTCAGTCACCACTTGTTCGCAATCATCCTCAAGAAGCCAGCGAGCTTCAAACCTCTTATTCAAGTTGTTCGGCTTTGGTCTGCTCTTCTTGGTCGCACCATGAACATCAAGGATGATCGGGCGATGGTCTGAATGTTCAGGGCAGCCGTTGCGTACCTTGTAACCTGGAAAACGCATACACCATTGAGGATTTGCAACAGCCCTATCAAGACGCTCACGAATGTAGCCATCCAAACGGAAATTATTATTGCGCCAAGTGAATACATCACCCTCGAAACCAAGGTCATTCAGGTTACAAAAATTTAAAGCATCCCGAAACCGATCCATCTGAATTTGGGCTCTAGGCACCCCTCCTTGCTTCTCAAAGTTGTAGAGGATCTCGTTGAAATCCCCCATACATATCCAGGGTAGCCTTTCTTGCTGATGAAGGGTCCGTAAAAGACGCCACGTATCTTCCCTGAGTTCAGTTCTAGGCTCACCATAGATGCCTGTAAGTCTCCATTTGTATCCATCGTCTTCTTCGATCGTCACATCAATGTGCATTCTTCCAAGCCATCTCAGACTCAGGTTCACTTCTCTTTTCCAAAGCATAGCTAGTCCACCACTCTTCCCAGCACAAACCTTGTAGACGAGGTGTGGCATCCCCAAGGTTTGGCGAAGTCGTTCCACTTTATTTTTATTCATCCTAGTTTCTGAAAGAAAAATTACATCGGGATCCTCCTTCTTCTGGAGCTCCAGAAGACCTCGAACTGCCGGCCTGTTCCCGAGCCCCCGGCAATTCCACGCCACAATTCTCATTTCTGCTCGCGGAGCTGTACCTGCAGCCCCGCTTTCTCATTGATCAGAAGTCCCTCTCCCTCAACTCCTTCTGTATCCCTCTTTAGCTTCTTTCCGTCCCCATCTCCCTCACAAAAACTGAGCACCCTACTGAAACTGGCCCAAAGTGAAAAAAAAATGAGCTATCTTGTACAATGAAGTTAATTTCTTCGGAGAGATTTTGGCCGTTTGATGTGCAAGCAAGGGACAGGATTGAACTCAGCGTAATGTGCAGGCACCTCACCGCCGTCCGTTGGGTCATTTGCAGAAAGGGCCTCGAAATGTCCAAATTGCTGCGACAACTACATACATCCTTCTCCACTAAATCCTCGCCCACGGGACTCACACTCCGCTCTCACCAAAACCAAGCAAAAACTAGGGTTTCTGATTCCGGCGACGGGATGGTCGACGGCGCGGCGGATGAGCGCGAGCCCCAACGAGGAAATGGCCTCGCTGCCAATCCCCGACGAGCTATCGGTGGAGATATTCCTCCGCATTCCCAACCCAGCCGACCTTCTCCGCGCCTCCGCCGCCTGCGTCTCCTTCCGCCGCCTCATTGCCGACCGCTCCTTCCTCCGGCAGTGCCGCAAGCTCCACGCTCCGCCCCTTCTCGGCCTCCTCGACCACGAACGCAAAGTCTTCTACCCCGCGGCCCCGCCTCACCCCTCCGCGCCGGCAGCCGGCGCCGCGGCCCTAGCTGCCGACTTCTCCTTCTCCTTCCTCCCGCCCCGCGCCACCGATTGGCGCGTCCAGGACGTCCGCAGCGGCCGCGTCCTCCTCGACAGAGCCCCCCAGCACGGCATCGATAATAAGCACAGACTGGTCTCCCGGAGCTGGTGGTGTGCGACCCCTTGTACCGACGGTACCTCCTGCTTCCCCCAATCCCTGCCCACCTAGCCGCTACGGTGAAGCGTTCACTCTGGATAAAACTGCATCGTTACTGCGAGACCTTCCTCGCCCCACCTAGCGACACCGACGAGGAGGCATCTGCGGCAGAAGAGACGTCTTTCAGCGTGGTCTGCATGGCACAGTACAATGCTAAGCTGTTCGCCTTTGTCTTCTCTTCCAGCACAGGACAATGGCGAGCCATTTCGTCCCTGAGCTGGAGTGATTTATTACCTGGCTTGCTATCGTTGACAGGGTTGGCTCTGTTCTCCGGGCGGCAATACGCCTATGGGCTCTTCTATTGGATGACAGATTGGAGGGAAAAGTTTCCATTGCTGAATCCCCTCCTGAGATGAGATATTTACACGGTGTGGATATAGCCATTTTGGAGGCAGGGGAAGGCAGGTCCAGGATGTTTGTGCGTACCAGAGGCACAAACTACCTCAGCTATACCACTAGGCGAAACAATTGTGGGAGTTCCATCCAGTGGCAGTTGGAGAGGACAATCTCACTGGATTCTGGGCATGTGTTGATCGGTTCAACAGGGAGGCACTTATTCCTATAACAGTGCTGAAGCTCATCGCTTGATCGAGCTTTTTTCTCGCTGGATGCCAGGACATTCCAGCTTGAGAGGGTGTTTGCCTCAAATTCATGCATCCCCAATGTGCACGCATATAGCAGCTTTCCACCATCATTGTTGTTGATACCAACAGTATCAAGTGGTAAACTTTATGCTGCATCCTTATTTTATTGTTATCTGTTATTCTTAATTATTGTTATCTGTTATTCTTAATTACACAATTTGGTAGTTGTTACTCCCTCCGTCCCATAATATAAGAACGTTTTTGACACTAGTGCAGTGTCAAAAACGCTCTTATCTTATGAGACGGAGGGAGTACCTTTCAGCTCAGGAATATAGGAACAATTTTGTAGTTTCCATTTCAAGATAGTTAGATTAGTAAAGGAAGGATCTTACACACTATGAGACATGAGTAGCATCCTTGAGGCATCATGGAATTTTAGAAAGCAGTACACCGCCATTTTTCTTTTGCCAAGCTAATGTAGAGGGAATACAAGTTTAAACCAGGACGTTGCTACCAGTTCACCTTTAGATAGTTTTACCTCAGAAATATTTAGTCCAGTCTAGCAGGACTTGTGCTGTCCACTTTTCTGTATGGTTTTAACACAAGTGATATGACATGTGTTATTAATTTTTGATTTGAGAAATTTGTACAAGAGTTTCTCCAATTACGAGTGATCATGACCGGTTTCTTCTCTATCTTGATGTTGCATTAAATCATTGTTCTGAAACTTATATAGCTGACAAGTGAGACCATAGATCATTTTTTCTCATCATCTATATGTAAGACATGTATAATCCTAAATATGATTGCACAGAAACAAAATCCTATATGTGAGATCCAAACCCTACTTAATTCAGATCGATGCTTAGAATACTTCCTTTCTTAATTTGTTTTTGACATTAATGCAGTAGTTTGTCACTGTTTGACCCTAATCATTGATTCTTTATCAAACAGAAATTGGATGATTACACGTTTTTTTAATTATGTGAAATTTTATGGTTTCACAATCTCAAAGTATTGACTGTTTCCTCACAAAATTATCAAACGACACCAAAATTTGCCACTGCACACAGCCTGTGTACCTTACATATAGTCTTCTTTTTTAATGGATTTTTCAACACTGTAAGTTGAGGAGGGAAAGTAGGTAAAAGCTCAAGGATTCATCAGTTAGAAATTGTATTTTTAATCTCCTTCCCTTGAAGCAGGGTAATACTGGGTTTGGTGTTGATGGATTCGTAACACTATAAACTGCACGCATATGTTTCTGCTTTTTCATGTGAAGTGGCGATGGGAAAGAAATGGGAAACATAATTAGTTTCTTCCCTAAGTTAATCTTAAAGGGCATTGGAAACTTCTGCATGTTTTTGTAATAATATCTCAAAGTGGTGTAAGTCTTCTTTTACATTTCAAATTACCATTCTTTTCATGGAATACATGTTATTCATGTATATTTATTTTATGTTTTTGAAATGCTAGCCCTTGCGCCTGCATGGGTTTATGACTAGTATACATATAATCAGGATAACTATGGCTTCCAGGTACTTCCTCCCCAGCAGCAGAAACCTGATAGTAAAAAGGCAGAAGTTAAATGTACTTACAGAACAAGGGAAGTGATTATGTTTCAGGGCAATACACTCATAGATGTTAAATCGATACCATGTAGAAACCAAATACGAGAAAAGTAGAAAAATAGAAAATTGTGAATTATCATAATTATAGTTTTCCTTAAAACTGTGCTTTAATGGTGATACTATTTGCGTTCTTATTTGCATAACTATGTAGTCATTTATGGGTCCTTACCAATGTAGGGGTAACAGTAGATATGCGTCATTGGATCATGCGAAATTAGTGTCTCATATTAACTTGGGAGTATCTTATAATCTGTCAATTCTGTTTGTTAAAAATCTCCCTTTTGTAATGAGCAGCTAGAGAAGAACATTCTTTTTATACATTTCTTTGTTGGCAACTAAATTATCATACACATTTCATTAAAAGAAGTAAAATACAATACCTCCTGCTGTAGCGGCTTAGTTCCGCAGCTCTTTAGGGAGCTTAAGAAACATTCACTGTTGCGTTTGTATGCTGGAACTTTGCCTTGTAAACTGTTCCATATGACCCCTTGCCAATCACAAGATCGTTTATATGACAGGAGGATACACAGAGTATAGTTTGTTGAATGCTGCTACTGCAACTGTGAGTTTTTAGTAGAGATTTGTTATATACTATACAAGGTAATTTGTGAAGTTCTGAAGCTACCCACTGTTCTAGAGCTTTAAGTTTATTTTTTTTAAGCATCCACTTCTTTTTGTTTACATGCTTCCGTCAATGTGGTTTGGCTTAAGCTTTTTGATATTTCATCTCAGTTTTTTCTTACCGTGCTTTTCCTGCAAGCGATGTACCTAGCATTGCCGATGCTAAGGCCTACCTTCCGTTCCTGTTTATTCATATGCTGTTTAATATCTACGGTTGAATACACTTCAAATTTTGAGATATTGCCATATTGGACAGGCATTGGAAACAGTGGGGCTGAGAAGGAGACTCCGGAGCAAGGCTCTGCTGCAAGCTCAACCACAGAGTCACCAAAGTCAGAGTAGTGCCTAATACGGATCCCCAACCCGGACAATTAAGCACTATTCCACCAAGTTGGTCTTGTAGTAGCGGTGTGGCAATCTAGCATTAACCTGGAGTTTATCTTGTGTGCCTTGATCTGACGATGGGTATCGCGCTTGCTGGGTAAGGTAGCGAGAGTTAAGAGTGCGTTCACGGCATTTTGTTCATACAAAAGCAGTAGGTTAACTAAGAGCATGACCAGTCGATGCGATTGCGATCTTGTTTTATGCTTGCCAATCTCTGCACCTGGTGCCGCTACAACTGCACGTGCTTTGGCATGCATGTGAGTTGTCAGGTATCCTTAAAACTGATTAGCAGCAATGATATACTCTATTTGCGTATGTCTATCTTGCTTATCAACTGTATTTCTTTTTTGTACGTACTTGTAGGATTGTTTTTGTAGAGCAACATACAAACCGTCACGAAAGTTTAAGCTCCACATTACTGATCTTATTAATTGCTTTACGTTGTTGCCATTAAAATTGCAAAAATAGCTCGCGCTCAGAAACACTCTGATCTGAACAATGTAATCGGTGTGCCCACTGTACTACTCCCTCCGTTCCTAAATATAATTCTTTTTAGAGATTCCACTATGAACTACATATGGATGCATATAGACATATTTTAGAGTGTAGATTCACTCATTTTACTCCGTATGTAGTCCCTTATTGGAATCTCTAAAAAGACTTACATTTAGGAACGGAGGGAGTATATCGTATTACAATATTGTTCTGATTGTACTCCCTCCGTCCGGAAATACTTGTCATCAAAATAAACAAAAGGGGATGTATCTAGACGTATTTTAGTTCTAGATACATCCCTCTTTATCCATTTTGATGACAAGTATTTTCGGACGGAGGGAGTAGTATTTTACAACGCTGCTACACGTTACTATGGAGTTGTCGGGCGACAGGGTGACACCCGACCGGGCGACCCGACAAGAACGCGCGTGATCTCTCTATAGCTAATTCAAATTCACGCTCACATAATTTACATCAGATCGGGCGACGCGACGAGGACGGCAAGAACAATGGCGGACACAAGAGTGGAGGCAGCAAAAGAGGCGACGTGGCGGCACCCGATGCCGTACGGCTCGAGGGTGCCGCTCGGCCCGAAGGTCCCGCTCCCGTTGAAGCTCCCCGGCGGGCCGAACGCCGACGGGGGACCGAAGCCAGACGGTGGGCCGAAGCCACCCGCGGGAGGGCCGAAGCCGGCCGGAGGGGCCCCGAAGTCGGACGGAGGGCTGGAGCCGACCGGAGGCGTGAGGCCACCCGCCGGAGGGGCGAGGCTCGTCGGCGGGCTGGCGCTCGGCACGCTCGAGTTGGAGCCTCCCGCCATGGAGCTGCAACCATGAAATAGATTTGTGAAATGATCTCGGAGCACAAATGTGGTGACTATTTGAGGTGCCGCGAGAAATGGTGCTCACCTTCCCGCGAAGACGCACGATCCGGAGCCTGCAGCGAGCGATCAACATGAAAGAATCAGAGAACATACATCCATGGTGGTACGTACAGGTACGGGACAAGAGGTTGTGCCAGACTGCTTCTTACTGGGATCGGTGGTGGTGGTGGTGGCGGTGCCGTTGAAGGAGCAGGTGGCGCCGGTGCTCGCGCCCTTCTGGTAGTAGTCGTTGTAGGCGTAGGAGGCCAGCGCCGCCAGGTTGTTCTGCTTGTAGCAGGCCCCGCCGGGCTGGATCGCGGAGCAGTCGGCCTGTCCCTGCCCGCACGCCCAGCTCAGCCCCGCCTGCAGCGCCGTCGGGTCCGCGTTCTGCAGCGCCACGCAGTACGTCCCCGACGCCAGCGACCGCCTCGCGCCGCCTCCACCGGCAGTATGATGCGAGTAGCTGCGGTACACCAGCGAGCCACCGAGCTCCTCCGACTCGACCTCGATCAGCGGGATGCCCGAGAAGCCCAGCGCCCGCATCGCGGCGTACGCGTCGGCGGCGGCCTCCCGCGCGCGAGCCTGCTTGAGGAAGAGCGGCGAGCCGGTCTCGCTCAGGAACCGCAGGACGAGCCCCGCGACGCCGGCGGACGAGGACGGGGCGAGCGGCACCGCGGACAGCGCGGTGGACACCCTGACGCGGCCGTCGAGGCGGGCGGCGACGAGCGCGGCGTGGAGGTTCAGCATGGCGGGCACCAGCGAGTAGGCATCCGCGGGAGAGCCGGAGCCGGACGACAGGACGTCGTCTCCCGCCAGGACGTGCGTGATCATGGTCGCCGGGAGGAACGGCGCGACGTTGGTGGCGACCCAGAGCTGGGCCTCCTCCCGGAACTCGGCCATGTGGTGCAGCCGCGAGTTGGGGACGGTGACCATGACCTCCGCTCCGGTGTCGGCGAGGGATCGCAGCAGCCGGTGGTCCGCTCCGGTGCACACCCGCGCCTGCTTGGTGTGCTTAGACGAGTGCACGATCTTCGCCAAGTCCGACGGAGAATTTTCTGTCTCCGAGGGGAGCATCGTGTCGTCCCCCAGAGAAGTGCCTGTCCATCATCACGGTAAAATTGAGCCCAGTTGCCAGTGATTGTCAGTGTGTAGTAAATATTTTTCTCGTTTGATCACGATGAGCTAGCATGTACGCGTGTCGCGTCTGCTTTCGCCTTTTTTGCTCATGACTCACTCAACTCAAGATAAGACTCCGGAAAGGGAGCGCACAAGCATCGCAGCTTAAAAAGTCCCTTTGTGCTGTTGCACACTTCAAGAAAACGAAAACGAAAAATAGAAGCCTGTCTGTGTGCCGTGCCGTCGCGTCTTTGGAAAAAGACGCCACCTCGTGTAGTGCCGCCATGTTACATCCTTTCTGTTCTGCCTTTCCATCGTTCGTTCTTTCTACGATGCTCTACGTACGTACGTACGTCCGGGAATGTATGTCGAGTTAAGTAACGAATCTTGGGCGCGCGACAGAAAGGAAGGCCGGAATGGAACCCGGCACCGGCAGCACCGTACTGAAACTGAAACTGAAACCGGAGCAACGGGCCTAGCTAGTCACATACCTGACGCCGCGTTGGAGAGAAGAAGAAGGACGAGGATAAAAACGCATCCCTGCCATCTCTCGCGCAACATTGGAGCTTCTCCCTGCGTGCGACGACGACCGCAAACACCTGCTGGAACGAACTCGTCAGAATATATATACCCATGCAAACAATGAAATTTTGCAATTTGTCCATAAATATACGTATTCCGGCCGTAAGGAAACTTAGGAGGAAAGGCCATGAGTTATCGTGAGTGACACAGGCTGGAACACTGTTCTTGTTATACTTTCCGGAAAACATGGCATGCATACGCGGGCCTGCGGCATTATTTGAGCTCCATGATGCATGCTTCCAGATGGATCGTCACCAGCAACACTAGTCCTACAACAGGAGGACAGGACACGACGCCACACGGAAAGAAGGAAACAATTGATGGAGGAGAAGAAGATGGAGTGGAACACTTTGGTCCGCGTGTAACACCGACCGATCAACCGATTCCATCAAAAGTGTCAACATCTGACAGGGCCACGATTACATGCATAGTCCAAGGACAGTTACGTTACAATTTGGTGGGTAAACGGAGACACCTAACACTATCCTAACAAGTACTTCCTCCGTCTGAAAATACTTGTCGTAAAAATCATAAAAATAGATGTCTAGATACATCCATTCCTTTGACAAGTATTTCTGGACGGATGGAGTATCCTTCACGATTTAGAGTAACTAACTGGTTAAGCTATAGCTCCTGATTAACTAACAACAGCTTCTTTTGCAATACTGCAAACGGGTGGTTCATGGAAAGGAAACAGTGCCCTTAAGTAACAATATATCCTACTATTTTCGTTCCTAGCCGAGGTATGTAAGCTCCGTGGATGGATGGAAGAAGAAAATACACACAATTGTTGGATTGGAAGAAGAAAATACACACAATTGTCAGCTTAATTTGGCTACCCTGTTGCATGCTTGCAAATGCTTGAGAAAAGTATTCCTAGTAGTAGAAAGCACCAATCGGGCAATCTCATCTAATCTAATTTAAACTCTTCGTGTGGAAGCGGTTGAATTGAACTTAATTGTGAAGCTAAAAGAGAAGGAATCGTATGCCAAAACAAGCTAGAGAATTTAAGAAAAAAGGGCAAGCTCAATTCAGTGGAACTGTGGAAGAACTGGCGATGATTGCCGTACATACCTCAACTGGCCGGACCCAGGAAGCTAGAGCTTGCTTCTCCCGGACGAAAAGCTATTGTATGGAGAGCAACGAGAAGTTATTGACGCTGAACGAGACCCCTGGATCGATCCTCGTGTTTCTTGGAGTCTGCAGTCCGCAGCGGGGAGCGGCCTTCGCTCAGGGCTCTATGTATGTATGACCATGTGAGCACAAGCGCATGGCCTTTTTTATATGCGCGCTGGGCAGCCACACCCGCGCACACACGGCTGACTGTGATTGGGTGATGCCGCGACCAAGAGATGCCAAGGCGGTGCAGAGGCCGCGAGAGAAAGTGCTTGCCGACTTGTGTGTGGCTGGCTCGTACACACTGCACGCGGCCAAGGAGGAAAGAAGAGACAGGTTATATTTGCTTGTGATTGTGTGTGTGTGTTGTCCGCCGTCATTTTGTCCGTTAAACGTGTGCCATTTGCGCACGGGCGCATGCTGTCACTTTGATTTTCATGGCTGGGGTTGCGGCGTGTCGGACGTGGTCGGTCGCTAATTTCTGGCGCCAGTCGCTGGCCCGTACGCGTCGCCGAGAGATCGAGATTGTTTCATGCACGTTCTACGTTCTATGCCTTGTACTACTACTACTGACATTCAGTTTGGCCAAGGGCTTCGGTTGGCAGTGGTGATGTGAGGAAAGCGCAAGCACTCGCCACACCGTCGATGCATGTGTTTGGGAGCCTGGATCAAGAACGCAACTGCCTTTTTTATTCTAGCCAAAACTCAATTTAACTGAATCCGTCGTAGCAAATCAACCTGTGATTGAGATGGTTAGGTGGACAGTGATATCCCAGTCCCTCAGGGTTCAAATCCTGATGCTCACATTTATCCTGGATTTATTTTAGGGTTTCCGACGATGCGCTTTCATGATGTCCCGGCTTAGTCTCTCGAAGGTGCTCATAAAGATAAAATACGCGTGTGTGCGTTCATAGGTGTGAGTGTATGCGCGTTTATAGTTAAAAAAAACTGAATCCGTCGTATAAAGCAGTCAATCAGATGTAAGCCGCGAGCACACGGGTCCCGCCATGACCGGTGAGAAGCCCGAGTTGAGATTTGCGTGGACGTGTGGTGGTGTTGGGTACAACTTCGACCCAAACTCCCCCCAACCTACAGAGAGCGAACCCAGCTTTGAGTTTGTCAAACCGGCCCTGCCCAATCAACAGCAGGTGATCAATCCGCACATCACCTTCCAACGGCCCCTCTTTTTTCAAAGTTGCTCGTGTGCACAAACGCTCACCCATAAGAACACATACACGCACAACATATCCCTATGAGCACCTTCATGAGACTAAAACTAAATCGGCGTAACATCTTGCAAATTTACGAAGTCATCACAAGCGTCTCATAGTCAACAAGAATGTCTTCTTCCACTAAACAAAGTCACGTCAATGTCAAGTTTAAGACTTAAACCACATGTTGGTTTGCCCCCTCTTTCTCTTTCTTTCTTTCCTTTTTATTATCTCTCCTTTTTTATTATCACTAAAAGCAAAGCATGGCCTATGCTCTTGATTACGCCCATCCAAAAGCAAAGCATATTAGCATGGCCTATACAGTTGATTAATTCTAGCCAATCCCAGCTTACTTTCACAGTCTGGTGACGCCAACTCGTGGATATCCTCATACCGTCGCTGCTTTCCGGTGTCATCAGCGCCAAAGTTTCCGTCTAGTTGCACCAAGAAAAGGTAAGGCTAAAAGGAAATTCCCTTCTGCCTTTAGGATGATATAGAAGCGTTGCAAATCGGCTGACCGATCTCTTGCGCGATTGGCTGCCTCGCCACCCATGCTACGCGATAGGGCCCACACACCGCTTTGGAGTATTTGACAAAAGACTACCACAGTTCACGTCACCGTCCCACGGAACTATCATATTTTAAAAAGTGACCGCAAACTCCAGATTAGTACTAATTTTGTGACAAAAAACTATCAAATTGAGTTGATGACCTTTTTTATGATTTTAAACCTGTTTATGACATGCGGGGCCCGCGTGTCAGAGCTGACGTGGCGGGAGAGTCAACTCTGTTTATTTTAACAGTTACATTGACCGTTATTACAGATGGATCCCACACGTCAGCATCTACCTTCTTCTTCCTCATCCTCTTTCTCTCTTAGGCATTTCAACAAACACCTAGTGTTCGTGCCCAAATGGTGAAACAGAGCATGGGCGCGCCGTCGAGCTCCGCGTCCTTGTTGGCGCGTACCCATTTCCAACAACTGCAACAAACGGGCTGCCTCCGCCGCCACTCTCGTTCGAAACCGTGCCTTCCTCGAGCAGCTCCCCCTTTCTCTCACCCTCGGAGACCTCCCAGACATGGATCACACGGTCCTCGCCGGCGCTCGCAAGGTACCGTCCATCCAGGCTGAAGTTCATGCACCACACAGAGCTGCGCGGCCAACTCCTGCGTCATGAACATGTCGGTGAGCTCCTTGCACGTCTTCCCATACTGTCGCACCT
Organism: Triticum timopheevii; assembly: GCA_963921465.1. Lineage (NCBI taxonomy): Eukaryota > Viridiplantae > Streptophyta > Magnoliopsida > Poales > Poaceae > Triticum > Triticum timopheevii. The sequence goes on from OY997268.1 coordinate 497,685,034, forward strand.
TGACCCTGCCCATACTGCGCATGCTGCTGCCGTCGAGGCTGTCGTCAGTGGCGGAGCTGAGGCGGTGCGCCTCCCTCTCCTTTTCTCCTTCTCCTTGTCCCTCACCTCGGTGCTGCTACGGCGCCCTCCGTAGGCGACGGTGCCGGCCAGGTGCCTGATGCCGCGCAGCCACCCGCCTCCTCATGCACCTCCCCGAGCTCGAACTCCGCCGCCAATGCTCTGGTTCCGAGCCAGCGGCGGCTTCCCGTGCCAGATGGATCTGGGAAGCCAGCGGCGGCGGAGAGGGCAAGCGGGAGCGGGGCGGCGGGGAGAGTGGGGAGGAGATGGAGATGGAGCGGCGGCCGAGGAAGGCGGGCGGCTGCAGCGACTAGGAGAGGAGGAGGAAGAAGAATGATGTGTGGGACCCAACTGTAATAACAGTGAATGTAACTGTCAAAATAAACGGAGTTGACTCTCCCGCCACGTCAGCTCTGACACGCGGGCCCCGCATGTCATAAACAGGTTTAAAATCATAAAAAAGGTCATCAACTCAATTTGGTAGTTTTTTGTCACAAAATTAGTACTAATCTGGAGCTTTCGGTCACTTTTTAAAATGTGGTAGTTCTGTGGGACGGTGACGTGAAATGTGGTAGTTTTTATCAAGTACTCCACCGCTTTGGGCACTTTAGGGCAACTCCAACACGGACCACCAAAACGTACCTTGGAACAGGGGCTGGTGTTGCTGGAACGAGGGTAGCGGCACTGTTGGAACAATGTTGGCGTTGCTGCTAGCCGACGTCGATGTTGGAACGGCGAGGGCATTGATAGGATTGGCCGACACCGATGTTGAAACGGCATCTGGGGTTGTTGGAACTAGCATGAGGGCCTACATTAGTGTTGCAACCCCAGCACTACCATGTTGGTGCTGGAACCAACCGGCGCCACTATTGGGCCCGTGTTGTTGGAATCGGGCGACGACAAGGCTGCAACCCTAGCCCAACAATGCTAGAACGACATCTGGTGCTGGTATGAGCCGAATGGTGGTGCCGCTGCAAGCCAATGAGGTATGTGTCGATGCTGCAACTGCACGAGGGAGGGCATGTCGCTTGATGGGAGAAGGTGGGGAAGGGCACTGCGGCTCATGTTGGAGTGCCGCCGCACCAAAAGATCCCTCTGCAGGGATCGGACAGGGGTGTTAGAAGGGGAGCTCGTCTCTCATGAGGAGCCATCTGGGGAAGAGGGATTTGACGTAAGGAAGAAGATGACCAACGAAGGATAGGGACAACCTGTGTGGCAGATCGAGCAGCTGACGCGATGGGAATGAACGAAGCGCGAGGTGATGGATCGATCGCTCGTGTTGGTCGACATGCGCCTATCTTCGGCCTTCTAATATGTATTTAGTCAACCTCCTTTTCTCTTCTCTATCTCTACTGTCATGTAGAACGTTTCGTCCAACCTTACGTATGTTCCCAGCTCCCTCTCTTGGTTTTGCCCCTAATTGTCGTCCAACCTTACGTAGCCCCCTCCTGCCCTCCATCTTGCTTTTGCATCATCCCCGTTAGGAGGCAAGCAAATGCCCTTCCAAATCCATCCAAACTGACAAGCACGTCACAAAGACCTTTTGCAAAGAAAGCATCAGGATAGTGTGACATTGGGGTTGGAGTGGGCACCAAAGCCACATCCGAGCGCCCAGGTGAGTTCACCTCTAGTTGCTGACATGACGGAGGCGAATCATATCCCTCGCACGAGGTCATCGCCGAGTCCACCTTCGTACGCTCCATTGACAGAGGCGAAGCAAGGCTCGAGCATAGCTCCAGAACCTCGGTCATGATCTGCAGCACCAGAGCCACGACACAGGGATCATGGCAGACATGGATTGGGAGTTGTTCCGAACACAAGGACGAGGGGAGAAACACTCATATAGCTCTGTTCCCGTTTCCTCTACGGAGCCAACACCGACCTCGCCAAGATGATGCAACATCAGAGAGGTCTGCAACATACTCCAGCTGGCAAAGAAAGAGCATGCTCAAAGCAAACCTTTGCCCAACAAAGAACGCTCCCAACACGTGTCAGCAAGCCTTGTAACTGCTCAGTCTAAGCTGCTAGAGTGGACTGTAGCACCACATCAGACGGGGTTGCCGAACCAGCGGTTACGGATACAACCGGACACCCAAGACCCATGACGGAAGCGCCATGGAGGGGAGTGCATGCAGATTCCGTCACACCCTCACAAGTCACATGAAGCCAGAGCTTGACGATGCTCCGTGCCGAGGCGGGTGCATGCGGCACAACAAGGCATGCAAGTGAGTTGAGTAGACGCCTACTCCCTCCGTTCCTAAATATTTGTCTTTTTTATATATTTCAACAAGTGACTACATACGGAGCAAAATGAGTGAATCTACACTCTAAAATATGTCTATATACACCCGTATGTAGTCACTTATTGAAATCTCTGAGAGAGTAGTTGCGTAGCATCCATAATCTTATCAGCGTGTTATTGGTTCTTCGTGCTTACGAGCCAAAGCATGTGTAGCTGCATATCTAAAAAGAACATGTGTAGCGGCCGGACTGCACACGCTGGGACAGGGCTGATGGATTTGCAATTTTCTCCGCAACAGATTGGTCGAAGTCGAGGGTGTTCGTCAGGGCCAAGGACCGTAGCCAACATGCCGATCCGGCCCAAGCTTATAAAGCGTTAGTAAACTTGATGAACAGCAATGCCAACGCCATGTTTGGTTGGGCAAGTCCGAGAAGGCGGACGTCTACGGCACCGCACTTCGACATGCGGATGCCATGTCCCAAACGAAGAATCAGTACCAAAATGTAAACAACTGCATGAGAACATCGCAACGCAAGCACTCCCGGAAGAAAGAGCGGCAAAACATGGTAAAAACACCTGACCATAACAAGAGGAAAATTACAAAGGTTGGGCCACCCATGAACAAAGAACAACATTTCAATGAGCAGACAGTTACAGCAAACCACAGCCTCAAAAGGCCAGAGCAGAAAAGGGGAAGAAAAAAACAAGGAGCAGAAAAGGGCAATCTATACAGTGGCCATAACAGCAAAGCGGTGCGCCATGGATGGAACAGATATCCAAAGCTTTGTTTCACCTTCACAAAGCTACATAAACTGTACTTACATTTCAGAACAGGCACGGCTCAAGTGAATATCTCTCTCACGAGCCAGTCCAAGGTGGGATAAGCAAAGTAGAGGATCAGAAACGACGGCAGCGCAAACAAAAACGTGACAAGGACGTACAGGAGCAGAACCGCGGCGCTGGCAGGGACGGCGTAGAGAACTATGAGGAGGAACATTATCACGAGCGGGAACTTGGCAGTCAGCTGCACGAAGCACACCATGAGCTTTTGGAGAGACACGCTGGCAGTGTTGGAGGTGTTGGCAGCGGCATTTCTATCTCTGGCAGAAGAGGAGGTCTCTGCTCGTGCCGTAGGGGTTCTTCGGTGGTGTTGACTGGAACTGGTGCCACCACTGGAGGGACATACTGATTGGCGCTCTTCATGACCAGAGGAATGGAACTTTGCTCTGTCACCATTCATGCTCTCAACCATCCACAGCAGAAAGTAATTCTTACGTGGGAACTTGAGGTTGCCTTTGTACACCAGCCGGAAAGATAATAGGTTGCACCAAGGACACGAGACAAAGAGAGGCAGCTGGATAGGAAGGGTTGGGAACTTGACAACAGCCCACTGAAGGCCCAAGATGCAGTTCTTGCACATTGTGTGACCACACCACAAGACATAAGGAACGTTCTCTACAATGTTGAAGGATTCGCAGCATATTGGACACTCAAGGCCTTCCTCTCGACTTGCACATGAAGAACCATCATCATCAGAGCAATCAGGATTGGATAGGCTGCCTTTTGATGGTTGCACCTTTTTCTTTATGCTTCCAGCTATGGCATTTGATGCAAAACTCCACATCTTGAATGAGGAAGAGCTGGTACACTATGTTTTGTGCATCTGCAGTTCTGATGTACAGCAGAAAATCAGAATGCCTCACAAGCGAATAATACCATATTTACATAGGGGAAATACAAATTTCTCCAGTAAAACTGACCACAACTATTTATGTTGAGCGGAAAAAAATCAAGCGTGAAATGCTCTCACGAATGAAATAAAGCCATCAGTCTATAAAAAGTTAAAAACATCAAGTAAACAACCAATTGACAAGGCAGGCAATGAGTCATATTAACTACATAATCATGTTTCTTTTTTTAAACAATAATACGGTTTCCCTGTGCATTAGCAATTTCAGAAAAAACATAACAAACACAGAAATGCTGAGAGTGCCAAGCAATGTTACTGACTGGGTACATACCTACTTTAGGCGAGAGGATGGATTAATGATGTGTGGCCTAGTTGATTAGGTAGCGATTTTCTCAGTCGGCTTTGTAGCTACCCTGAGTAAGTACTTAATTTGTACACATTTTCCAGTACATATAGCACTTCTCTAATAAAAACTATTAATAAATAATTTGAAAAGAACTGTGGTGTCTAAAGAAGGTGAGAAACTCGGCAAACAGGAATTCATGTGTGAAAGTTACTGTAAACATTCTTGCTGCTGGAAACTTATCATGAAGGAGCATCATTCACTAGTTTTAGATAAGAACTGTTTAGACAAACTACATGTGTGCTATCACATGACCTCAGTGCTTTATTAAAACAGTTAATTGTCAGTAATGTAAGATATAAACTGGAAGAAACTACCCAAGAGTTCCAAAATCATAGTAAAACTGGGAGATCCACTATGGATTATGCAAGAGATCATCTAAGCTTACTGCACATTAATGGAAAATAAATATTATCAACACATTATTCTAACCCGCTCGGTAAAGCCTACACAGGACTAGCTGCACATTGAGGACTCGTTTGGATCCTAAGGCAAGAATTGTTATAGCCTTGCCGGGCAAGGCTAGGTGTTTGGAACTGTTAAAATATCTTAGCTTTTGTGGGCCAGCTAGCTTAGGTGGGCTAGGAAATGTTGCGTGATCAGGAGAACCAAATCGGCTCGCTTCCGATGGCAAGCTTCTCAAACAGAAAAATTCACGACCCACTTCTGACAACGGTTTTCATGGGGCAAGGCTGGTAAGCAAATGAAGCAGACCGTTTCACCAGGCAAAGCTTGCAAAACCGAAAGCTGGCTGGCCAAGCTAGTGCCCATCTAAGCATTGTAACCAAACGCTCCCTAAACAGAACTATGGGAGGATCAACCAAATCCTACAAAGTCTACACATGGCTTACTCATCATTTAATAGTTGCAATAAGAAGAATGCTTTGTGGTCAAAGGAAAAAATTGCTTCTTCGGAACATAAATTCGAAAACATAGGACTACAAGTCTAGTTCAGCCCTACATGATTTATATGAAAGCAATAGCAGGTTCTGAGTTGATGCTAATACACCCCAATTGAGCTGTTTAATTGTATCGCAATGAACATGGCAATTCTTAAGCAAAGATATGATTTCTTGCTTTCAACCAGCTTAGGAAAATAAAATAGTCATTTGCATCATGACAAGTTCACAATCGCCTAATAAAGCCTATGACTCCTCAAACAGGTCCAGTTAGAGATAGTTTCTAGTGGACTCGACCAAGCCCTGGTTAGATAATCGAGTCTATATATGCCCTACCTTCTAGAAAATGTCATCAGACTAAAAAATCCAGAGAAGGTATCAGTCACGCAATTCCCATGGAATTGCAACATCATCCCGCCTACTGGTTACTCCTCGGCTTCAGGCTACAAACCATCTGTCTCTATTATTGTGCAAGGCATAGAGATTTCACCAACCATCGTTTTATAATATATTTTTTCCCAATCGGACATTTCGTGCCTACAAACAGCCATGGAAATCCCCAAATCGGCAAGGTCTCCACCCCAAGCGCCCTACGGTAAAAGGAGGACCAAAAGCCACGGTTCAACCACGCATCTGGTCACGAGAGACTCCTAACATCACGAACGCGCGGGCAGGAGCCGGAAACGAATCGGGACAAATCGCTTGGGAGGGTTACGGGAGGGGGGAGTCGGCGGCTTACCAACGAGGTCGCGGATCTCCGTCCGCGCAGCGCAGGAGCGGGCGGGGGACTCCGCGGGGGATCGGTTGTGGTGTGCTAGAAGGCGGTCATCCCGGCGGCGGCCGCCGCGTCGAGGGGGGCGACAGAGTGGGGAGTGGCGGTCGGGTGGAGACGATGGGAGAGGGGTGGAAGAGGAAGATGGCCGTCCCAACCTGTTGTTGATTTCTTTCTCCCGTACGTTCGGGTAACTCGCTAGGGCGCAGTATATCTGGCCCGCTCGTTTTCCTTTCGATGGCTCGGATGACGCCACGTTTGCATCTAAGGAACTTGTTTCTCTGTTGTTGTCTATCTTGGTTTGCTCTGGAAAACTTAGTGATCAGATGAAAAATAAATAAAGATAAGTATGGCGAGCTGTCCAAAGGCCTAAGCATTGGCGGTGCACCCATGCTGTAGGTACATCACATTTTCTTCGAGAAGGAAAAAGGAAGATATGTCGTGTCATGCCTTTTGCTCTTGACAAAAAGTCCCAATCCAAATCATGTAAGAGCAACTCCAACGCGCCCATCCAGACGGCTATTTTATCCGCTTTTCGTTCGTTTGAGTCAGACTGGCAGACATCTACATCTGTTTATGCGTTTGGGTCAGCGCTGGCCCGACCCATTTTGACGGCACACGGGAAAAGAAAGACCATAAAATATTTTAAACATAAAACAAATATTAATTAAACATTAAAGCCGGTCACGAAGGCCGGCGAGAGTCCACACGTCCACATTACATTAATTAGACATAAAAAATCAAACTAAGAGGGCGGCGCTGCCTTAGGCGTCCTCGTCGTCGGCGTCAGGGCCGGTGAGGTCGATCAGCGTGGGCGCAGGGCCGGCCCAGGGGAATGTCGTGTTCCAGACGACGACGATGTTGGGCGCTGCGGGATGTGCCACCCGCGGCTTGTGCCTGCCGTGCCTCCTCCTCCGCCTCGCGCTGCTCCTCCTCGGCGTCGCGCTCCAGCTGCTCGAGGTACTCGCCCTCGCGGCGCTCCTCGGTCAGCCATCGCTGGCGCCAGTGCTCGAGGTACGCCGCCTCCTGCGCCGGCGTCGCTGATACGTCTCCAACGTATCTATAATTTTTTATTGTTCCATGCTATTATATTACCCATTTTGGATGTTTATGGACTTTACTTTACACTTTAATATCATTTTTGAGACTAACCTACTAACTGGAGGCCCAGTCCGAATTGCTGTTTTTTTTTGCCTATTTCAGTGTTTTGAAAAAAAGAAATATCAAATGGAGTCCAAACGGAATGAAACCTTCGGAAGCGATCTCTTTGGAACAAACACAATCCAGGGGACTTGGAGTCGACGTCAAGCAACAAACAAGGCGGCCATGAGGGTGCCTGGCGCGCCCCCACCCTCGTGGGCACCTCGAGCGTCCACCGACCTACTTCTTTCCAACGCCGCGAAAACATCCAGGAGCACCACGAAAAACTATTTTCAACGCCGCAACCTTCTATATCCGCAAGATCCCATCTTGGAGCCTTCGTCGACGCTCCGCCGGAGGGGGAATCGACCACGGAGGGCCTCTACATCATCTCCAAGGCCTCTCTGATGAGTTGTGAGTAGTTTATCACAGACCTTCGGGCCATAGTTATTAGCTAGATGGCTTCTTCTCTCTCTTTGAATCTCAATACAAAGTTCTCCTCGATCTTCTTGGAGATCTATTCGATGTAACACTTTTTGCGGTGTGTTTGTCGAGATCCGATGAATTGTGGGTTTATGATCAAGTTTCTCTATGAGAAATATTTGAATCTCCTCTGAATTCTTTTATGTGTGATTAAGTTATCTTTGCAAGTCTCTTCGAATTATCAGTTTGGTTTGGTCTACTAGATTGATCTTTCTTGCAATGGGAGAAGTGCTTAGCTTTGGGTTCAATCTTGCGGTGTCCTTTCCCAGTGACAGCAGGGGCAGCAAGGCACGTATTGTATTGTTGCCATCGAGGATAAAAAGATGAGGTTTATATCATATTGCATGAGTTTATCCCTCTACATCATGCCATCTTTCTTAATGCGTTACTCTGTTCTTTATGAACTTAATACTCTAGATGCATGCTGGATAGCGGTCGATGTGTGGAGTAATAGTAGTAGATGCAGGCAGGAGTCGGTCTACTTGTCACGGACGTGATGCTTATATACATGACCATGCCTAGATAATCTCATAATTATTCGCGTTTCTATCAATTGCTCGACAGTAATTTGTTCACCCACCGTAATACTTATGCTATCTTGAGAGAAGCCACTGGTGAAACCTATGGCCCCCGGGTCTATCTTTTATCATATAAGCTTTCAATCTACTTTTATTCGCATCTTTAATTTTCCAATCTATATCATAAAATACCAAAAATATATTTATCTTATCATATTATCTGTATCTGATCTCATTTTTGCAAGTGGCCGTGAAGGGATTGACAACCCCTTTATTGCGTTGGTTACGAGTTCTTGTTTGTGTGTGTAGGTGCGTGGGACTTTTGAGGAGCCTCCTACTGGATTGATACCTTGGTTCTCAAAAACCGAGGGAAATACTTACGCTACTATTGCTACATCACCCTTTCCTCTTCAAGGAAAACCAACGCAAGCTCAAGACGTAGCAGTGAACTCCGCTATCATCATGTGGTTGGCGTTGAGTCCGTGTTCCACCATCCCTTGGCACTTTTGAAAGCTTGCTGCTCCATTGCTTCGAGTCTTGCCTCCACGCTTCCAGTCCTCCTTGGTCCCTCAACATCATGTCATCTTTCTTAATGCATCACTCTGTTCTTCATGAACTTAATACTCTAGATGCAGGCAGGAGTCGGTCGATGTGTGGAGTAATAATAGTATATGCAGAATCATTTCGATCTACTTGTCACGGACGTGATGCCTATATACATGATCATGCCTAGATAATCTCATAACTATGCGCTTTTCTATCAATTGCTCGACAGTAATTTGTTCACCCACCGTAATACTTATGCTACCTTGAGAGAAGCCACTAGTGAAACCTATGGCCCTCGGGTCTATCTTTTATCATATAAGTTTCTCATCTACTTTTGTTTGCATCTTTTATTTTCCAATCTATATCATAAAAATACCAAAAATATTTATCTTATCATATTATCTTTATCAGATCTCACTTTTCGCAAGTTACCGTGAAGGGATTGACAACCCCTTTATTGTGTTGGTTGCGAGGTTCTTGTTTGTTTGTGTAGGTGTGTGGGACTTTTGAGGAGCCTCCTACTGGATTGATACCTTGGTTCTCAAAAACTGAGGGAAAAACTTACACTACTTTGTTGCATCACCCTTTCCTCTTCAAGGAAAACCAACGCAGTGCTTAAGAGGTAGCAAGAAGGATTTCTGGCGCCATTGTCGGTGAGGTCTTCGCTCAAGTCAAGACATACCAAGTACCCATCACAAACTCATCTCCCTCGCATTATATTATTTGTCATTTGCCTCTCGTTTTCCTCTCCCCCACTTCACCCTTGCCGTTTTATTCGCTCTCTCTTTCCCAATCTCCTCTCTCTTTCGCTTGCCTTTTTGTGTGTTTGTGTGTTGGATTGTTTGTCACGATGGCGCAAGATAATACCAATCTATGTGATTTTTTGAATACCAATAATAATGATTTCCTTAGCACTCCGATTGCTCCTCTTAATGATGTTGAATCTTGTGAAATCAATGCTGCTTTGTTGAATCTTATTATGAAAGATCAATTCTCTGGCCTTCCTAGTGAAGATGCCGCTACTCATCTAAACAACTTTGTTGATTTGTGTGATATGCAAAAGAAGAAAGATATGGATAATGCTATTGTTAAATTGAAGTTGTTTCCTTCACTTAGAGATCGTGCTAAAACTTGGTTTTCGTCTTTGCCTAAGAATAGTATTGATTCATGGAATAAGTGCAAAGATGCTTTTATCTCTAAGTATTTTCCTCCCGCTAAGATCGTCTCTCTTAGGAACGATATTATGAATTTTAAGCAACTTGATCATGAGCATGTTGCCCAATCTTGGGAAAGAATTAAATTAATGATTCGCAATTGCCCTACTCATGGTTTGAACTTATGGATGATCATACAAAATTTTTATGCCGGATTGAATTTTGCTTCTAGAAATCTTTTAGATTCGGCCGCCGGAGGCACTTTTATGGAAATCACTTTAGGAGAAGCTACTAAACTCCTTGATAACATTATGGCTAATTATTCTCAATGGCACACCGAAAGATCTACTAGTAAAAAAGTGCATGCTATAGAAGAAATTGATGTTTTGATTGGGAAGATGGATGAACTTATGAAATTGTTTGCTACTAAGAGTGCTCCTATTGATCCTAATGATATGCATTTGTCTACCTTGGTTGAGAATAATAATAAATCTATGGATGTGAATTTTGTTGGTAGGAATAATTTTGGTAACAATGCCTATAGAGGAAACTTTAATCCTAGACCGTTCCCTAGTAATTCCTCTAATAATTATGGTAATTCCTACAACAACTCTTATGGAAATTTTAATAAGATTCCCTCTGATTTTGAGAATATTGTTAAGGAATTTATGATCTCTCAAAAGAATTTTAATGCTTTGCTTGAAGAAAAATTGCTTAAAGTTGATGATTTGGCTAGGAACGTTGATAGGCCTTTGCTTGATGTTGATTCTTTGAAAATTAGATCTATTACACCTAAGCATGATATCAATGAGTCTCTCAAAGCCATGAGAATTTCCATTGATGAGTGCAAAGAAAGAACCGCTAGGTTGCGTGCTAAGAAAGATTGCTTTGTAAAAGCGTGTTCTTCTAGTTTCCATGAAAATAATGATGAAGATCTAAAAGTTATTGATGTATCCCCTATTAAATCCTTGTTTTTCAATATGAATCTTGATAATGATGGGACTGGAGATGAGTCAACTTTAGTTAAAAGGCGTCCCAATGATTCAGAGTTTTTAGATCTTGATGCTAAATTTGGTAAAAGTGGGATTGGAGATGTCAAGACTTTAAATAGCATTGAACCCACTATTATGGATTTCAAGGAATTTAATTATGATAATTGTTCTTTAATAGATTGTATTTCCTTGTTGCAATCTGTGTTGAATGCTCCTCATGCTTATAGTCAAAATAAAGCTTTTACCAAACATATTGTTGATGCCTTGATGCAGTCTTATGAGGAAAAAACTTAATTTGGAAGTTTCTATACCTAGAAAACTTTATGATGAGTAGGAACCTACTATAGAAATTAAAATTAGAGATCATGAGTGATTTGGGTGCTAGTGTTTCCACGATTCTGAAAACTTTATGTGATGTGCTAGGTTTCCATGATTTGGATGATTGCTCTTTAAATTTGCACCTTGCGGATTCCACCATTAAGAAACTTATGGGAAGGATCAATGATGTTCTTATTGTTGCAAATAGGAATTATGTCCCCGTATATTTTATCGTTCTTGATATAGATTGCAATCTTTCATGTCCTATTATTCTTGGTAGACCTTTCCTTAGAACGATTGGTGCAATTATTGATATGAAGGAGGGGAATATTAGATTCCAATTTCCATTAAGGAAAGGCATGGAACACTTTTCAAGAAAGAAAGTTAAATTACCTTATGAATCTATCATGCGAGCTACTTATGAATTGAATGCCAAAGATGGCACTACTTAGATCTATTCTCGCTTTTATGCCTAGCTAGGGGCGTTAAACAATAGCGCTAGTTGGGAGGCAACCCAATTTTATTTTTGTTTCTTGCTTTTTGCTTCTGTTTAGTAATAAATTTTTCATATAGCTTCTGTTTAGATGTGTTTTCATGTTTTAATTAGTGTTTGTGCCAAGTAGAACCTATAGGATAACCCACGGTAATAGTTGATTCTGCTGAAAAACAGAAACTTTGCGCGCACGAAAATAATTTTAGTAATTCACAGAAACGTGATTTTGCGTTGCTTCTTTTTGCTGTAGATCAATAGACAAAAATTGCCCAGGACTTCCTATTTTGGTAGGATTTTTAGAGTTCCAGAAGTATTCGAAAGTTACAGATTGCTACAGACTGTTCTGTTTTTGACAGATTCTGTTTTTCGTGTGTTGTTTGCTTATTTTGATGCATCTATGGCTAGTATCGGGGGGTATGAACCATAGAAAAGTTGGAATACAGTAGGTTTAACACCAATATAAATAAATAATGAGTTCATAACAGTACCTTATGTGGTGGTTTTTCTTTCTTGCACTAACGGAGCTTATGAGATTTCCTGTTGAGTTTTGTGTTGTGAAGTTTTCAAGTTTTGGGTAAAGATTTCATGGACTATGGAATAAGGAGTGGCAAGAGCCTAAGCTTGGGGATGCCCATGGCACCCCAAGATATTCAAGGATAACCAAAAGCCTAAGCTTGGGGATGCCCCGGAAGGCATCCCCTCTTTCGTCTTCGTCTATTGGTAACTTTCCTTGGAGCTATATTTTTATTCGCCACATGATATGTGTTTTGCTTGGAGTGTCATGTATGATATTAGTCTTTGCTTTTTAGTTTACCACAATCATCCTTGCTGTACACACCTTTTGGGAGAAACCCACATGATTTAGAATTTATTAGAATACTCTATGTGCTTCACTTATATCTTTTGAGCTAGATAGTTTTGCTCTATGTGCTTCACTTATATTTTTTAGAGCACGGCGGTGGCTTTATTTTGAAGAAATTGTTGATCTCTCTTGCTTCACTTATATTAATTTGAGATTGTTTTAGAACAGCATGGTATTTTCTATGGTTATAAATTTGGTCCTAGAATGATGAGCATCCAAGTTGGGTATAATAAAAACTATCATAGAAAGTGCATTAAACACTAGGATCAATTTGATGCTTGATAATTGTTTTGAGATATAAAGGTGGTAATGTTAGAGTCATGCTAGTTGGGTAATTATGAAATTGAGAAATACTTGTGTTGAAGTTGGCAAGTCCCGTAGCATGCACGTATGGTAAAAGTTGTGTGACAAATTTGTTGCATGGGGTGCTCTTTTAATTGTCTTCCTTATGAGTGGAGGTCGGGATCGCGCGATGGTTAACTCCTACCAACCCTTCCTCTAGGAGCATGCGTAGTAGTACTTTTCTTTGAGGGCAAGTAGACTTTTGCAATAAGTATATGAGTTCCTTATGACTAATGTGAGTCCATGGATATACGCACACTCACCCTTCCACTTTGCTAGCCTTTATTATGCCGCGCAACCTTCGCTGGTATCATGCACCCATTCTTTACCTTCCTCAAAACAGGCACCATACCTACCTATTATGGCATATCCATAGCCATTCCGATATATATTGCCATGCAACTCTCCACCGTTCCGTTTATTATTACACGCTCCATCATTGCCATATTGCTCTTTGCATGATCATGTAGTTGATATCGTATTTGTGGCAAGGTCACCTTCATAACTTTTCATACATGTCACTCTTGATTCATTGCATATCCCGGTACACTGCCGGAGGCATTCACATAGAGTCATATTTTGTTCTAAGTATTGAGTTGTAATTTTTGAGTTGTAAATCAATAAAAGTGTGATGATCTTCATTATTAGAGCATTGTCCCAAGTGAGGAAAGGATGATGAAGACTATGATTCCCCCACAAGTCGGGATGAGACTTTGGACTTAAAAAAAGAGGCCAAAGAGCCCACCAAATAAAAAAGAGGCCAAAGAAGCCCACCAAAAAAATGAGAGAAAAGAGAGAAGGGACAATGCTACTATCTCTTTTCCACACCTGTGCTTCAAAGTAGCACCATGATCTTCATGATAGAGAGTCTCCTATGTTGTCACTTTCATATACTAGTGGGAATTTTTCATTATAGAACTTGGCTTGTATATTCCAATGATGGGCTTCCTCAAAATGCCCTAGGTCTTCGTGAGCAAGCAAGTTGGATGCACACCCACTTAGTTTATTTTATTGATATTTCATACATTTATAGCTCTAGTGCATCCTTTGCATGGCAATCCCTACTCACTCACATTGATATCTATTAATGGGCATCTCCATAGCCCGTTGGTACTGTTGGGGAATGTTGCATAAAATAAAAAAATTCCTACGTTCACCAAGATCAATCTACGAGTTCATCCAGCAACGAGAGAGAGGAGTGCATCTACATACCCTTGTAGATCGCGAGCGGAAGCGTTCAAGAGAACGGGGTTGAGGGAGTCGTACTCGTCGTGATCCGAATCACCGGAGATCCTAGCGCCGAACGGACGGCACCTCCGCGTTCAACACATGTACGGTCAGCATGACATTTCCTCCTTCTTGATCCAGCAAGGGGGAAGGAGAGGTTGATGAAGATCCAGCAGCACGACGGCGTGGTGGTGGATGCAACAGGGATCCGGCAGGGCTTCGCCAAGCGTCTGCGGGAGGGAGAGGTGTAGCAAGGGGGAAGGGAGGCGCCAAGTGCAAGGGTGCGGCTGCCCTTCCTCCCCCTTCTTTATATAGGGTCCCCAGGGGCGGCGGCCAAGGGGGGTGCCTTGCCCCCCAAGGCAAGTGGAGGCGCCCCCTCCCTAGGGTTCCCAACCCTAGGCGCAGGGGGGCCCAAGGGGGGGGGGCACCAGCCCACCAGGGGCTGGTTCCCCTCCCACTTCAGCCCATGGGGCCCTTTGGGATAGGTGGCCCCACCCGGTGGACCCCCGGGACCCTTCCGATGGTCCCGGTACAATACCGGTGACCCCCGAAACTTTCCCGATGGCCGAAACTCGACTTCCCATATATAATTCTTTACCTCCAGACCATTCCGGAACTCCTCGTGACGTCCGGGATCTCATCCAGGACTTTTAACAACTTTAGGTTTGCTGCATACTAATATCTCTACAACCCTAGCGTCACCGAACCTTAAGTGTGTAGACCCTACGGGTTCGGGAGATATGCAGACATGACCGAGACGCCTCTTCGGTCAATAACCAACAGCGGATGGTAACATGAGACAAGGGACACGATGTTTTTACCCAGGTTTGGGTCCTCTCGATGGAGGTAAAACCCTACTCCTGCTTGATTGATATTGATGATATGGGTAGTACAAGAGTGGATCTACCACGAGATCAAGGAGGCTAAACCCTAGAAGCTAGCCTATGGTATGATAGTTGTTGTGTCCTATGGACTAAAACCCCGCGGTTTATATAGACACTGGAGAGGGCTAGGGTTACACAGAGTCGGTTACAATGATAGGAGATCTACATATACGTATTGCCAAGCTTGCCTTCCACGCCAAGGAAAGTCCCATCCGGACACGGGACGAAGTCTTCAATCTTGTATCTTCATAGTCTTGGAGTCCGGCCGATGATGATAGTTCGGCTATCCGGACACCCCCTAGTCCAGGACTCCCTCAGTAGCCCCTGAACCAGGCTTCAATGATGACGAGTCCGACGCGCATATTGTCTTCGGCATTGCAAGGCGGGTTCCTCCTCCGAATAATTCATAGAAGATTGTGAACACCAGGATAGTGTCCGGCTCTGCAAAATAAATTCCACATACCACCGTAGAGAGAATAATATTTACACAAGTTCAATCTGCTGACGTATTTTGTGGCATGACGTCACACCACAACCAAGCTTTTACTCGAATCGTTTTTATTATACCACCTCAGCACATTTAACGAAGCGGTTTCCTTGGCACGTCTTGTCGAAGCAGAGATCGTGTTCCCCTTATTCCGGGATTCCCATCAATACGGACGTGGGTAACCCAACCGCGCCATTGATTGCGGCGCTTGGGAGATAAGCGAGTTTTACCAGGCCAGTAGGGACGCATAGTTTCATCCGCCCATATATAAGGGGATAAGGATCCAGCTTTTTTACCTACGCCTTCTTCCTCCTTTGCTTATCCATCTCCGTGCACTCGAGCTTCGGCGCCCAAGTCCGCACATCTCACCTTGACCTTCTCCAGCCATGTCCGGAGCGGGAGGCAAGTGGATGGCCTCCTGCGTTACGGAGGGGCACATCAAGAAGCTGCGCAGCACCGGATATCTGTCCAGCGACATCGCGCACCGGCTCCCCGACGAGGGGCAGCTCGTCCCCACCCCCGGGCCCCATGAGAGGGCAGTATTCCTTCCCCATTTCCTCCGCGGACTGGGCCTCCCACTCCACCCCTTTGTCCGGGGGCTCATGTTCTACTACAGCCTGGATTTCCATGATCTGGCCCCGAATTTCATCCTCAACATCTCGGCGTTTATCGTCGTGTGCAAGGCCTTCCTCTGCATCCAGCCCCACTTCGGCTTGTGGCTCAAGACCTTCAATGTCAAGCCAAAGGTTGTGAAGGGCAGCCAAGCGGAGTGCGGAGATGCCATGGTGGGCAAAATGCCCAACGTCACTTGGCTCGAGGGTGCCTTCGTGGAATCTGTCAAAGCGTGGCAATCGGGGTGGTTCTACATCACCAAGCCGCGTGACCCTAAATGGGCAGCAACCCCCGAATTTAGATCTGGCATCCCCATGCAGCTCACCTCCTGGAAAGAGAAGGGCCTGCTATGGGGTAGTTCGGAAGAGCTGACCGGACTCCAGTCCTGTCTCCAGACCCTGGTGAACAAGAAGATCAAGCTTGTCAACGTGATCCAGGTCATGCTCGTCCGCCGGATTCTCCCCTGCCAGCAACGGGACTTCAATTTGCGGGAGTTTGATCCGGCACAGCACCGGACCTTGAGCGGGTTCTTCGATACTACATACAAAGATGCCTGGAGGGTGCTGTTCAAGGGCACCGAAGCTCCCGCATTCGCTAGCGAAGATCGCGGATTCAGCTCGCAGCGTCCGGCTGGCGAGGTAAGCCATGTTATCCTTTATGGGACACTTGCTTTTCATGTTTTGACTTTATGCGGGATCTAAACTCCCAATACCTTTAACAGGCCTGGCAGACGACATCCGGACAGGTTAACTGTCCGGCTCCCCTTCCAGAGGACCCAGCGGATGCCCGTTTGACAGGGCTGCTGGTCCCGACACTTTACGTAGTGCCGGAGAAGAAGGCCAAGAAGAAGGCCACGGGAACCCGAAGGAGTTCCCGGCGTCAGGTGGTATCGGATTCATCGTCCGATGACTCCGAGGCGGACTCCTCCCACGAGGACGAGGAGGAGAAGAAAGAGGCCTCTCCCCCAGCGGGGGGAGAGAAGAAGAGGAAGGCCTCCCCAACGAGGGAGGCCGAAGGGTCCATGTCGGTGTCAAAACCGGCGGATCTCGGGTAGGGGGTCCCGAACTGTGCGTCTAGGCGGATGGTAACAGGAGACGAGGGATACGATGTTTTTACCCAGGTTCGGGCTCTCTCGATGGAGGTAAAACCCTACGTCCTGCTTGATTAATATTGATGATATGGGTAGTACAAGAGTAGATCTACCACGAGATCAAGGAGGCTAAACCCTAGAAGCTAGCCTATGGTATGATTGTTGTAATGTATGTTGTCCTACGGACTAAAGCCCTCCGGTTTATATAGACACCGGAGAGGGCTAGGGTTACACAGAGTCGGTTACAATGGTAGGAGATCTATATGTCCGTATTGCCAAGCTTGCCTTCCACGCCAAGGAAAGTCCCATCCGGACACGGGGCGGAGTCTTCAATCTTGTATCTTCGTAGTCTTGGAGTCCGGCGGACATTGATAGTCCGGCTGTCCGGACACCCCCTAGTCCAGGACTCCCTCAGTAGCCCCCGAACCAGGCTTCAATGACGATAAGTCCAGCGCGTTTATAGTCTTCGGCGTTGCAAGGCGGGTTCTCCCTTCAAATTCCATGTACCTGCCGAATAGTGTCCGGCTTCATCTTGAATACTGTGTTCCTCGGCTTCTACGCCAAATAATGGCCCTCTTCCACGCGTCGCACGAATGCGAAAAGCCAAGGTGTATTTTGCATTTCACCCCCCAATTGTGCGAGTCGCCCGCCTATAAAAGAGGCAAGAATCCAGATCCAAACTACACCGTCTTCCTCCCTCGAATACTCCATCGAAGCGCCTTTGACCTAGAAGTCCATTCCACCATGGATCGTCAACGCGGCTCTTCTTCACGCGCTCCCAGCCCACCGCCGGGGAATTGGAGGAGGTGCTCTATTTCGCACAACGAGCTTGAGAAGCTCCAAACGGGGGGATTCCTCCCTCCGGCCTTCATGATCCCAGTCCGGGCCGGACTGGTTACTTATCAAGGTGGGAGACAGGCGGAGGACACTCCAAGCCCCAATAAGGGGGAGCGAGTATGTTTTGTCCCTTATCTGACAAGGGGACTTGGATTTCCAATACATCCGTTCCTCCGCGGGCTCCTGAAGTTCTACGGACTCCAGCTCCACCACCTCACGCCCGCCTCTGTCCTGCATATCGCGGGCTACGTAGCTCTTTGTGAGCTATTCCTGGGCATTGAGCCCCATTTCACATTGTGGAAGAGGCTGTTTTGCCTCGTACCCCGTTCTTACCAGGGGTCCATATATCAAGTGGGCGGCACCGAAATATGGTGCATCGCCGGGACCGGATACCTATCCGGCACTCCCAAGAAGGCGTCCGAAGACTGGCCCTCGGAGTGGTTTTATATAGGAGACGCTCCGCTGCCAGACCCAGTTCGGATCGGCCTCCCGGAGTTTAGTGCTGCTCCCTTGAAGAAACGCCTCAGCTGGCGCCCACGGAGCCCCCGATTGGAGGAAGATAAGAGCGTCCATTACTTGATGGGCCGGATAAGATTAATGGCTCATTCCGGCTTGACCATGATCGGAGTCATGGCGACATGCATCAAGCGAGGGGTACAGCCACTGCAATACAGAGGTCACCCCATGTGGGATTTCAACGGGGAAGACGATGCTACCCGGCACGGCCGCAAAGGGCCGGATTCGACCGAGGATCTGGTGAAGATCCATTCCAGCCTGTACAAGGGGGAGAAGGAGGATTTCCTTCGAACGAACCCTTTGAATGGGTTTTCCATGATCAACCCCAGAGGATGGGTAAGTGAACACCTTGAAGGGCCCAACCCATGCTTTCGAAGTTTAAGCTTCTTACATTATGTCTTCGGCGCAGGGTCTACGCCGGATTGTGGAGGACATGGTAAGTCCTGCTCCGCAACCCGAGGATCCAAAAGGATCCCTGGATCCGGCCTCCGAAGAGGACCCGGATATCGAGGTGGAGCTGATCGACGGGGTAGATCACCGGCTCAGCATAGACAATGCTTTGGTCGCCATTACGGCGGACTACCCCGGGCTAAATCCGGCTTCCCAGGTGACCGCGACCGAAGTCCGGACACCGTTATCTCATCCCTGCCCATTTCTGATCTTCGCGAACGATGGTGTTTTGCAGGAAGCGCCTTTACGGCAGGAAGCCGAGCCCGCGGCGGCCGACCAACAGAGGTCAGTCCGAACCAGCAGGCGGAAAAGGAGCGCAATGCAGACGGAAACGTCGCTGCAAAGGTATAGCTCGTATTTGAATTTTTAGAGCAACGTTCCGAGGAAACATCTGAGTGCTCATGATCTTTGTAGGAGAAAAAGCGCTCACCGGACTGCGAGCGCAGGAATTGCCAATCCGACCAACACCGGTCAGGCTCCAGCGCCCGGCCTGGAGGGGGAGGCAAGCGCAAGACGCG
The DNA here is from genome assembly GCA_963921465.1 of Triticum timopheevii. Lineage (NCBI taxonomy): Eukaryota > Viridiplantae > Streptophyta > Magnoliopsida > Poales > Poaceae > Triticum > Triticum timopheevii. The sequence goes on from OY997268.1 coordinate 497,704,566, forward strand.
AGCCGGATCCTTCTCCAGCGGAGGATACCAACAGACTGTCCGCCACCAAGTCTGAGGTGGAGAGCGCCATGAACCATAGGCGCCGCCGGACAGTATTTCAAGAAGCGTGCTTTTCCCCTGAAGCATTGGATGTTTCTAACGCAGGGGACGCGCATCTCCGTGCTACTCAAAATGGTTTTACCAGAGCCACGGAGCAGTATGTGAACGACATACGGGTAAGGAAATTTTAATGGTTGTATATACCAGTAGCCCCCGAGACTTAAATTAGTTATGCTAACTGATTTAAGGATCATTGTAAATTTCAGGCACTTAACGAGAAGAACGCCCAGCTGTCTCAGGAGCTGCAAGATTGCAAGGCCCAACTTGAGGCCGCACTTGCTGCCGCAGGAGGAGACGGAAAGACCCCTCCTGGTAACACATTTTTATTAATAAATATAAGCGCTGTGCGGCATGCGCGCGAGTCTAATAATGACATGTGCAGGTACCGCCGGACAAGATCCGGACAGGCAAGCATTGCTACGCCAGCTAAAGGCCGGCAAGAGTGTGCTGAATAGGGTTCAGCAGGAAAGGAACAAGCTCCAAGATGCCAACGCCAAGCTCGGAGAAGAGCTGAAAGGCGCTCAGGCCGAGCTGTCCGGCTCCGTTAAGGAGAATCAGCGGCTTCGTCGCGGCATTTATAGTAAGTGCTTGAGCGAACTCTTTTGAAAAGAAGAGTTCGGCGAGGAAGCATTTTGACATGATATGTCTTGTAGGTATACTCACGGGTCGTCCTGCAGAGGAGATGCCCATATCAATGGGTGATCAACTTCCAGAAGTGTTGCAGCTACTCGAACGAGTTCGGCAGGCAATGAGCGGCGTCGTTCAGGCTTTATGGCCAGCCCTCACCCTACCCGAGGGCCTCGGGGAGCTTGCGGAGAAGCTGCAGGGAGTGCGGCAGCGCTTCCATTTGTGGAAGATTTCGGCTTGCCGTCAAGGTGCCAGGGAGGCTTGGGCCATGGTGAAGACGCGGTAGAAGAAGGCGGATCCCAACCACATGGCCGAAGTTGGACCGGTGGGGCCCGATGGGAAGGAGATCCCTGTGAGTTTAGTGTATAGCCAAGTAGAGTTGGCTGCTAAATTTTCCCAACAGGACTGTAAACTAGACAGCCTGTTAGACGGGATTGAGGAGGAATACAATCAATAAATTTGACAATGTATGCTATCCTTTAAAGTGACATGTGAAATGCCTTCTAGCCGGATTGTAGATCGTTTGTCTTTGCCGACCTTTTCGCTTCGACCTCGGGACCCTAGAGTCCGGAGTGTGTCTGAATACCTTTTTGGTTAAGAAACAACCATGGTATGCATGGAGACCAGGCATAGGGGTCATTAGTGCTTTATCAGACAAGTGCCCAACTAGTTATGTTATATTACATGGTTAGTAAGAAACATCTTCCAGGGAGAATAGTTCCGTTAAGGGTTCCTTTCGCTGGGAGGCATGCCCTAAAGTGCATGTCCGGACTGCAAAGAAAGCTGTAAAACATCTGGGGGCAAATAGATAAATAGGTAAAAAGTCATCTTTTAAGTCACCGACCGAATATTCCCTTAAGAACGCTAGCTTTCGGCTTCACCCAGTCTGAGGTACACATCCGGCTGACCCGGCAGTAACAATCGCAGAGGTGCTCCCTTTACCTCCTAGCCGAACAATCGGGAACGTAGGGGTAAGCACAGGAGCCAGGCAACCCAGCTTGGCCAAAACTTAAGTCATATCGATGCATATAATGGCGAGTAAAAGGTACATGTGGAAGCTTGACACATGTGCTGGGCATAAAACCCGTATAATTGAGCTTCTGTAAAAGAAGCCCCCAGGAATAATGAGTGTGGATGGCACATCATGCGTATAATTGAGCTTCTGTAAAAGAAGCCCCCAGTAATAATGAGTGCGGATAGCACATCATGCGTATGCAAAGAATGCAAAAATAGGCCCGGAAGGGCTTTTAAGTGAAAAGGATAAAAAGAGAAACAAAAGACAGCCGAAGTGTAAAAGTTTGGACGGGGGAAGGGGACGAACTCTTAGTCCAGCGCTAGGCATAGAATCGTCGGAGGCGGGCTGCGTTCCATGGGTTCGGCTCGAGTCGGTGATCCGACGCATGTCGTAGACGGTATGCTCCGCCGGTCAGTACTTGATCGATAATGAAGGGCCCCTCCCATTTGGGCTTGAGCTTGTCCTTTTTCTTGTCCGGCAGGCGTAGAACTAGTTCACCAACGTTGTAAGTCTTGGCCCGTACTTCTCTGCTTTGATATCTTCGGGCCTGCTGCTGATAGAATGCGGAACGAGCCTTCGCGACGTCACGTTCTTCCTCCAATGTGTCCAAGCTGTCCTGCCGATCAAGCTCGGCCTCTCTTTCCTCATACATGCGCACTCGAGGTGAGTCATGAATAATGTCACAGGGCAAAACTGCCTCTGCACCGTATACCATAAAAAATGGTGTGAATCCGGTAGTACGGTTAGGCGTTGACCGCAGCCCCCAGAGTACGGAGTCGAGCTCCTCGACCCATTGTGTGTCGGATTTAGTGAGTGACCTCACTAGTCTGGGTTTAATGCCGCTCATTATTAGACCATTTGCTCTTTCCACTTGACCGTTGGTTTAAGGGTGATAGACTGACGCATAGTCGAGCTTGATGCCCATATTTTTGCACCATGACTTAACCTCGTCGGCTGTGAAGTTTGTGCCGTTGTCGGTGATGATGCTGTGGGGGACTCCGTAATGGTGTACCACCCCTGATATAAAGTCTATCACTGGTCCGGACTCTGCCGTTTTGACCGGTTTGGCCTCTATCCATTTGGTGAATTTATCCACCATGACCAATAGGTATTTTTTCTTGTGGGTTCCCCCTTTAAGGGGTCCAACCATGTCAAGCCCCCAGACCGCGAACGGCCAGGTAATGGGTATGGTTTTGAGGGCGGTGGGTGGCATATGGCTCTGATTAGCAAAGAGCTGACAACCAACGCATCGCTGGACCAAGTCCTGTGCGTCTGCCCGAGCCGTCGGCCAATAAAATCCTGTACGGAATGCCTTTCCTACAAGGGCCCGGGCTGCTGCATGGTGTCCGCCTAGTCCGGCATGAATTTCAGCCAGGAGGTTTCGCCCTTCTTCTTCGGAGATACACCTTTGAAGGACTCCGGTGGTACTTTTCTTATAAAGTTCTCCCTCATGGACCTTGTAGGCCTTCGATCGCCGGACTATGCAGCGGGCCTCATTTTGGTCTTCGGGAAGTTCCTGCCTAAGTAAGTAGGCTAGGAAAGGTTCTGTCCACGCGGCGATTACTGCCATTATGACGTGGGCGGAGGGTGTTATGTCGTCTGCCGAATCACCAGTTGGTGCAGTTTTCTCCGGTTTGTAGCTACCGGGCTCCTCTTCCGATAGTACGGATGGCTTGAAGAGCCGTTCCAGGAAGATATTTGGAGGGACAACATCACGTTTCGCACCGATGCGTGCCAGGACGTCGGCCGCTTGGTTATTATCTCGGGCTATGTGATGGAATTCGAGTCCTTCAAACCGAGCTGACATTTTTAGGACAACGTTGCGGTATGCTGCCATTTTCGGATCCTTGGCATCGAAGTCTCCATTTATTTGGGATATTGCAAGGTTTGAGTCCCCGCGCACCTCTAGGCGTTGAATGCCCATGGAGACCGCCATCCGGAGACCATGTAACAGGGCCTCGTATTCGGCTGCATTGTTGGAGTCTGTGTACACTATTTGAAGTACATACTGGACTGTATCTCCGGTGGGGGACGTCAGTACGACGCCAGCCCCCAGTTCGGCCAACATTTTGGAGCCGTCGAAATGCATAGTCCAATTGGAGTATGTGCCGTACTCTTTAGGGAGTTCGGCTTCAGTCCATTCGGCGACGAAGTCAGCCAAAACTTGTGACTTTATAGCTCGTCGAGGTTTGTAAGTGATGTCGAATGGTAAGAGCTCAATGGCCCATTTTGCTATCCTCCCCGTTGTGTCACGGTTATTTATAATGTCATTGAGTGGTACCTCAGAGGCCACTGTTATCGAGCACTCTTGAAAGTAGTGCCGGAGCTTTCGAGACGCCATGAACACCGCATATGCTATCTTTTGATAGTGCGGGTAACGGGATTTGCAGGGAGTTAACACAGTGGATACATAATACACTGGTTTTTGAAGAGGGAATTTATGCCCTTCTGTCGCTCGTTCGACGACGAGCACTACGCTTACAACTTGATGTGTTGCTGCGATGTATAACAACATTGGTTCGCCCAGAGTGGGCGCAGCCAGGACCGGATTTGTTGCCAGTATGGCCTTTATTTCTTCGAGTCCGGCAGTGGCAGCATCCGTCCACTCGAAGTGTTCGGTGCACCTGAGGAGGCGATAGAGGGGCAACGCCTTTTCTCCTAAACGGGAGATAAAGCGGCTTAATGCTGCCACGCATCCTGTTAATTTTTGTATTTGTTTGAGGTCTTTTGGAATATCCAACTGTGACAGAGCTCGGATTTTGGCCGGATTTGCTTCAATTCCTCTACCGGATACAATGAAGCCCAGCAGCTTTCCGGCTGGTACGCCAAAAACGCATTTTTCCGGATTCAGCTTGATGTCATATGCTCTGAGGTTGTCGAATGTGAGCCTCAAATCGTCTACTAAAGTTTCGACGTGTTTTGTTTTGACGACTACGTCGTCTACGTATGCCTCGACTGTTTTGCCGATCTGGGTGGCCAGACATGTTTGAATCATGCGCTGATATGTTGCGCCGGCGTTTTTGAGTCCGAAGGGCATCGTGTTGAAGCAGAATGGTCCATATGGAGTGATAAATGCCGTTGCGGCTTGGTCTGCTTCCGCCATCTTGATTTGATGATAGACAGAGTATGCGTCCAGGAAGCACAACGAATCGTGCCCTGCTGTGGCATCGATAATTTGATCGATGCGGGGGAGGGGGGAGGGATCCTTTGGGCAAGCTTTATTGAGGTCTTTAAAATCGACACAGAGGCGCCAGGATTTATCCTTCTTTGGTACCGTCACCAAATTTGCTAGCCAGTCTGGATGTTTGATATCTCTAATGAAACCGGCTTCCAATAGTTTGGCTAGCTCTTCTCCCATTGCCTGTCTTTTGGGCTCGGAAAATCGTCGAAGAGCCTGTTTGACTGGCTTGAATCCTTTTAGGATGTTGAGGCTGTGTTCTGCCAACCTGCGAGGGATTCCGGGCTTGTCTGAAGGATGCCAGGCGAAGATATCCCAATTTTCCAGAAGGAATTCGCGCAGTACGGCGTCTACTTCGGGGTTCAACTATGCCCCAATGGAGGCCGTCTTTGTTGGGTCCGTTGGATGGACCTGGAATTTTATTATCTCGTCTGCTGGTTTGAAGGAGGTGGACTTGGATCTTTTATCGAGTCTCACATCGTCCCTGTTCACCGTAGAGCGCAGCGTGGTGAGTTCCTCTGCCGCCAAGGCTTCGGATAGTGCCTCGAGGGCTAGTGCGGCTGTCTTGTTTTCGGCGCGGAGTGCTATGTCCGGATCACTAGCGAGAGTGATTATTCCGCTGGGCCCAGGCATTTTAAGCTTCATGTACCCGTAAAGAGGTATTGCTTGAAAAATTGTGAATGCCTCTCGTCCTAATATGGCGTGATACCCACTGCTGAACGAGGCCACCTGGAACGTGACTTCTTCGGATCTATAATTGTCCGGAGAGCCGAACACCACATCGAGTGTGATTTTTCCGGTGCAGCGCGCTTCCCGACTAGGGATTATTCCTCTAAAGGTTGTGCTGCTTCGCTCAATACGGCTCCAATCGATTTCCATTTTTCGCAGAGTTTCCTCATAAATGAGGTTTAGTCCGCTGCCGCCGTCCATGAGGACTTTTGTTAGTCGAAAGCCGTCCACTATGGGACTAAGTACCAGTGCGGCTGGGGCTCTGGTTGTTCGGAATGTGGGCTCATCGCTGCCATTGAAGGTAATGGCTGTGTCGCTCCATGGATTTGCTGTTGCTACTTGGTAGACTTCGGCGAGTTCGCGGATTGATCGTTTTCGCATGTTATTTGATGCGAAAGTCTCGAAGACTGTTGATACCGTGCTGGTATTGTTGGAGTGGTTTCCCGGAGCTAGAAGCTCTTCGCCACATTTGGCCACCTGCCGTAATATCCAACATGCTCGAAGGCTATGTGTTGGGACGGCTCCCTCTGTATTCTGAAGCTTACAGGGTCCATTAAGCCATCCCTCCAGTACGGTTCCGTTTCCCTGATTGGGTTTTTGTTTTTTCGTTTTTGCACCTGGGGCCTGAGTGTAAGGCGCCCTTTTACTGCGGACTGGGTTTGGCGCCGGATTATCCCAAAATTGATTTTCGGTTTTCCGGAAACTCTCCATCGCACAGTACTTTCGTACAATGGATGCCAGATCGGTGAAGTGCGTAATTTTGCGACGATCGATGGCGTTTAGTATTCCCTTGTCCGTGCAGTTATTGCGGAAGATTGATATTGCGTTTTCCTCTCGGCAGTCCTTTATCCTGTCCATAACCAGGAGGAATCTGGCCCAGTAGTGATGTACTGTTTCTGTAGGCTCTTGCCGTATTAGAGATAGATCGCATATGTCTGGGCGGGTGGGTGGAATAAAATCCGGATCCCTGCCCATCTTGAGGGTCAAAGGCCAAGGGGTTTCCGAATTCGGAAGTGTGGTTTGCTGGGGACAATCCAGCGAGTCCGGGGCGATGCATGATTTTAAGTTCGATGCTCGATCGAAGTCCGTCCCTCCGCGGGAATCCGGCATGGAGGGTTCGGGAATCTGGACATGAATTGTTTTCAACACTGGCAAAGAGTTGCCGTATTGCTCTTCCACCACTGCGACGTGGTGGGTGGCCTGGGGAGAGTTAATCTCTCTCAGATCGGTTTTAAGCCCAATCTGGTTGTAGTCCGTAGCGACTCCCAGGGCGGCGATGCAATCCAAGAGCTCGTTAACAGACGAGAGCTCTATTGGATCTAACTGTTCGGCAGCTTTAGGGCTGACGCGAAGATTGCTTTCGATGACTTGAGAAGTCATTGCCGAAGCGCCGGCCGGACAGGCGGTCATGAGAAAACCACCAAGCCGGATAGTTTGGCCGGCGGCCAAGGCCCCTCCGGCGAAAATACCGTCTTTGAAGACGGGTGGAGGCATCCGCTCTATCGGTGACGACACAGAGGAACTCTCAATGAAAGCACCAATGTCGGTGTCAAAACCGGCGGATCTCGGGTAGGGGGTCCCGAACTGTGCGTCTAGGCGGATGGTAACAGGAGACGAGGGACACGATGTTTTTACCCAGGTTCGGGCCCTCTCGATGGAGGTAAAACCCTACGTCCTGCTTGATTAATATTGATGATATGGGTAGTACAAGAGTAGATCTACCACGAGATCAAGGAGGCTAAACCCTAGAAGCTAGCCTATGGTATGATTGTTGTAATGTATGTTGTCCTACGGACTAAAGCCCTCCGGTTTATATAGACACCGAAGAGGGCTAGGGTTACATAGAGTCGGTTACAATGGTAGGAGATCTATATGTCCGTATTGCCAAGCTTGCCTTCCACGCCAAGGAAAGTCCCATCCGGACACGGGGCGGAGTCTTCAATCTTGTATCTTCGTAGTCTTGGAGTCCGGCGGACATTGATAGTCCGGCTGTCCGGACACCCCCTAGTCCAGGACTCCCTCAGTCCAAGAAGGGAAGGACCCTTCCCCCGGACTGTTCCGCCAACATCGGTGACGGCGACGAGGAGTGGCCCTCAAGGGCCAAGCCCCTGGCGAGATCGTAAGTATCCGGACTCCTAGATGATTTATAATTTTTCTTTTTGTCACATGGTGTCTTTCTAATGCCGCATACAACCTTGTAGTCCGCCCAAGGACGATCTTCCCACTTCGTCAAGCGGGTCCGTGGGCACGTCGGATATGGATTCTCTTCCGACCGCCTCCACCCCCCGTGATGCTGACGATGCCGAGGTGGGATCCCGGGAAGGGACCCACTAGGAGGAGGAGGCCCCGGAGGTGCCGCAGGGCAACCTCCCGGACTTTGCACCGGACTCCGCACCGGAACCTGCAGTGGTTCCAGAGTCCGGCAGGCGGCCCCTTCGTAAGAAGGGCAAGGCTGTGACACCGGCGGCCTCCGTCCAACCGGAGGCGCCGGATAACTTGCTGGAGGCGCTCAACGGCGCTTCCATCGAAGAAGAACACCGCACTGTCATGAGTGCGGTGATTCAGAAGGTTCAGCTCGCCAAGAGTGGGCTGACCGAGGCCTGCAGCAGCCTTCTAACAGGCTTTGAGGTAAGAATTTTAAGATATGTAATATAATACCGCATAGACAGTAGCCCTTGATGCTTGGTTCGGTGTTCGGAAACAAAAGCCGGACTGAGGATCTAAAAAGATATACGCAGGAGTCCTAAAAAATATGTCAATATGGGATTGCAGGCTGCGCTGCTGACCTCTGCCGCACTGACTGCGGAGGTCAATGCTTTGAAGCAGAGCCTCGAGCGGTCCGAGAGCGAGCTCGGCCGTGCCAAGAAGCAGCTCGAGGACAAGGAAGGTGAGTAACACCGTATTAAAGTTGTACCTTACAGAAATGGATTTGGTTGCAAGAGAAATAACAAGGATAACGTGGGTACTCCAGGGGCCACGAACGAGGTGGCGACCCTGAAGGAGGCGGTGTCTGCAGCCGAACGTAATGCGGCCGCGGAACGAGCCGAGCAAGAGAAGCAGGAGGCGCGGGTGGCGGAGGTACAACAAGAGCTCCGGGCTCTCGTGGAAAAGCACGAGAGTTTGGAGCGTGACTCGAAGACTCGAGAGTCTGAGCTTGCGTCGGCTCCTGAGATTGCCAAAGCCGCTAAGGCAGATGCCCACAAGGCCCTCCAGGAAATCGAGGATTTGAAGAAAATAGCGGCGGGTAAGGCATTATTCATGCAAAGCAAGCATGTTAAAGTGAATTACCTGTTACTTACCCGAATTCGGAGCTCTCCAGGAGCGTTCGCAGATCTGCCCCGCAGCATGTCCAATGCTGCCGCTTTCTATAGGGCCGAGGAGGGGAGCTCGACGGAGAAGGTCTTCTAGTCTCAGTATGCTGAGGCCGGACATCCGGTGCCCCTTAGCGACCGGCTGAAGCAGCTGGTCGAGCTCCACAAGGTGTCCGAACAGGCCATGAAGGGCCTCATAGTTCGGCTGTGGCCCAAGGAGGCCATGCCCGTGAGGTACTTCGGCCTGGTGCGGCGGCTGGTGGATGCTTGTCCATGGGTTGAAGTCATCAAGCACTCCACCTGCATTGAAGGTGCCCGTCGGGCCCTTGCCCATGCTAAGGTGCACTGGGGCAAGATGGATGCTGAGAAGCTTGTGACGGACGCGCCACCGCCGGGCAAGGAGTATCACACACCCGAGATGTATTATAAGGGTGTCCTGAAGGGTGCCCGCATTATTGCGGGTGAGTGCTCCAAAGATGTAATATTTGAGTAGACTCGCATTTTGTTATCCTGTGCACCGAAAACTTTGTTCGTATGCGCTAAGCAACACTTGTTAATTTAAAATATTACCTTCTGTGCGGCCGTTTATCAAATCTGAGAGATGGCAAGTCGTCGGATTCAGCCCCCATGCCACGAGTGCTGGGGTGTTCGGGATAAACTTGAGAGCTCTTGTTCCCATTTTTTGGTCCATCTAGGGAGGCTTTCAACACAACGAACAAGGCAACCGGACTTATAGTGCTTGAACACTCTCACTTAGCCATAGAATTCTGTAATTTTATATTTCGGTGAAGCCCCTAGTGTTCGGAAGGCCGAATTCGGGGTGCTATCCACGCCTGGACCGGACAAGGCCAGTTCCTCGCTCTAAGCGGCATAAGTCTTTAGGGACTCGTAAAAACCTCTCGAACAGCGACCGGCTCTCGCCTCATCATGACGGTCAGTTTTAGCTTTCTCCACTGAGGCGCTCGCCCAGCTCAACTGGGGCGCAATCGCAGTGGTTGTCCCAGCGCTACCTTAGCCGATATAACGGAACGTAAGGTACCAAAACATGGGAGCCGGGCAAACCCAACTATTGACCCAAGACATGATTCGGAGCCGATGCGTATAATGCTATAAGTTCGGGGTGCTGCACTTGTGAAAGTGTTCGGACTTATCACACCATAATGTGGGGAACTTAAGCCCCTGGTGTTTTTAGCCGTACCAAAGTGTACAGATGCAACATGTCATAAATGAACATATGTGTATGAAAGGAATGCAATTATAAGCAAAAAGCGATGCATTGTTTATTCAAGAAACACTGCCATGAATGCAGAACGATACAAATAGTCTGGTAAGCAAGGGATGGGACTATTAAACATGTCCCCCTCCAGGGGCAGGCTGCGGAATGGTGTATAAAACAGATTTAATGCTCGTAATGGAGACCACCTGGATACTCGTCGTAGCCTTTCTCCTTCCCTGGCTGTTGCATCGTGAGTTCGGCAGGTCTATTGCCAGACAGGGCCTCTGGTGAACGGAGTCCTGTGGGTAAGAAGAAAAAAGAAAAAGGAAAAAGAAATGACACACTTGGGAGCCCCTGGTGTGGTTAAGCCGCATTCTGGGCCTGTCGTGGTCGTGCCCCTCCCCCTATGCCCATGGTATCTCTAGAGCGTAATGATGTACGCGAGGGATTAGTCTTGCAATTTTGCAAGGGCTGGGGTTGGGGCCGCATTGCTACGCGTGCTCGGAACGTGCCAGGTGGTCTTGTTGTAGGTTACTCTGGGCGCGTTTAGCCGTGTCCGGTCGCTTAACGGCCGGACTCAAGAATTGCCTTAAGAGGCTGCACTGTACTTCTGCGGTGAGAGCCGCTGTATGTTCCTCCATTCGGAGAGAGCGTTCAGTGTTTCCATTGACCGTGATGAATCCTCGAGGGCCTGGCATGTTGAGCTTGAGGTATGCGTAGTGCGGTACCGCGTTGAACTTTGCAAACGCGGTCCGTCCGAGCAGAGGATGATAGCCGCTGCGGAACGGAACTATGTCGAAGATTAACTCCTCGCTTCAGAAGTTATCCGGGGATCCGAAGACCACTTCAAGTGTGACTGAGCCTGTACAATTGGCCTCTACACCTGGTATGACGCCTTTGAAGGTCGTCTTTGTGGGTTTAATCCTTGAGGGGTCTATGCCCATCTTGCGCACTGTATCCTGATAAAGCAGGTTCAGGCCGCTGCCGCCGTCCATCAGGACTCTGGTGAGGTGAAATCCATCGACGATTGGGTCTAAAACCAATGTGGCGAATCCGCCGTGGCGGATGCTGGTGGGGTGGTCCCTTTGATCAAAAGTGATCGGGCAGGAGGACCATGGGTTGAACTTCGGGGCGACTGGCTCCATCGCGTATACGTCCCTGTGTGCACGCTTCCGCTCCCTCTTGGGTATGTGGGTTGTGTATATCATGTTCACCGTCCACACTTGTGGGGGGAAACCCTTCTGTCCTCTATTGTTCGGCGATCGGGTCTCTTCCTCGTCATCTCTATGCAGCCCCTTGTCATTGTTTTCGGCAATTAGCTTGCCTGCCTGCTTGAATACCCAGTAGTCCCTATTGGTGTGGTTGCTGGCTTTTCGGGGGTGTCGTGTATCTGGCACGAGCGGTCGAGTATTCGGTCCAAATTGGGCGGACCCGGAGTAGTTCTTTTGAATGGCTTTTTCCGCTGACCGGGTTTGGAGCCTCTGATTCCGGCATTGACTGCCGTATCTTCAGTATTGTCGCCGTTAATGCGGCGTTTGTGCTTGTTGCGACGCGACCTGCCGTTGCGGTCCTTGGTATTCGGACTGCCAGAATTTTTGCTGAGGTTGTTGCTGCGAGCTAGCCAGCTGTCCTCTCCCGCGCAGAAGCGGGTCATGAGAGATGTGAGGGCTGCCATGGATTTCGGCTTTTCCTGTCCCAGGTGCTGGGCAAGCCACTCGTCGCGGATGTTATGTTTGAAGGCTGCGAGGGCCTCCGCATCCGGACAGTCGATGATTTGATTTTTCTTAGTTAAGAACCGTGTCCAGAATTGTCTGGCCGATTCGTCTGGCTGCTGAATTATATGACTTAGGTCGTCAGCGTCTGGTGGTCGCACATACGTGCCCTGGAAGTTATCAAGGAATGCGGCTTCTAGGTCTTCCCAACACCCAATTGATTATGCTGGCAAGCTGTTAAGCCAATGCCGAGCTGGTCCTTTAAGCTTGAGTGGGAGGTATTTGATGGCGTGAAGATCATCACCGCGGGCCATGTGGATATGAAGGAGATAGTCTTCTATCCAAACCGTGGGGTCTGTTGTGCCATCGTAGGATTCAATGTTCATGGTTTTAAACCCTTCGGGGATTTGATGATCCATTACTTCATCTGTGAAGCATAGTGGGTGTGCGGCGCCTCTGTATTGGGCTATATCATGACACAGCTCAAACGAGCTTTGTCTACTGTGTTCGGCCCGGCCGGACTTGCTGTGTCCGGCGCGACGGATGTTGTTGCGTATCATGGGGCACCCACGCGATCCGTAGATCGATCTTGATTGTCTTGCCTGATCCTCCAATATATCTTGCAAGTCCGGAGCGTTCCCCTGTGGCTTTGTGCTTCTCGAGCGATGCTGGGGTACGGTTCTAGTGGAGGGCCTAGAGGCCTCTCTGTCGCGGCCACGAGGTGGTCGGTCAGCCGTATTGTGTGCTGGTGATGCAGATTTATATGCCTCCTCCTCTAATCGGGGGAGAAGCTTGCGTTTGGGGTAGCTTTTGGAGGGGCGTTCGAGTTCATACTCTTCGGCCGCAAGGACTTCAGTCCATCTGTTGGCTAGCAGATCTTGATCAGCTCTAAGTTGTTGCTGCTTTTTCTTGAGGCTGCTTGCCGTGGCCATGAGCCTGCGTTTAAAATGCTCTTGTTCGACGGGATCCTCAGGCACGACGAATTTGTCGTCGTCGAGGCTTGCCTCGTCTCCGGAGGGAGGCATGTAATTGTCATCCTCTACCTCTTCGTCTGCCGCTCTCTCGCGAGGGCTGGCTTCTCCGTCCTCCTGTGCTGAATCTTGCTGGAGGGGGTTGTCTTCGGCACTGTCTGGGGTGTTATTATCTCCGGTGCCGGAATCTCCATTCTTGCTGTGGCAGGATTTAGAGCGGCGCCGTTGACGCCGACGCTTAGGCTGTTTCTTGGAGGGGTCTTCCTCCGCTGTTCCCTCGCCATTCCCATCCTTTGGGATATCCACCATGTATATGTCATATGACGAGGTGGCTTTCCAGTGCCCAGTGGGCGCTGGTTCTTGGTCGTCTCTGACATCGTCGTCCATACCGTCGATGTCTTCGGAGTCAAAGTCTAGCATGTCGGTTAGATCGTCGACAGTGGCTACTAAGTGGGTGGTGGGTGGGCTTTGAATTTCTTTGTCGTCCGCATCCCAACCGTCCTGACCGCAGTCTGGCCAGGGCTCTCCTGATAACGAGAGATATTTTAGCGAATTCAGGATGTCGCAGAAAGGTGAGTGTTGAAAGATGTCTGCAGCGGTGAACTCCATGATCGGTGCCCAATCGGATTTGATTGGAGGGGCGCGGGGGGTTCGGAGTCCGGCGAGGAGTCCGGAACCTCGGAGTTACGAGCTTCATAAGGGACAAGGTCAGTATTCGGCTCCATCGCCATAGAGGTTGCAGCCCCCGAGGCGGTGTCTAGCCACCCATCCTCGATCTGCGCAGCCGGCTCCGAATTGAGGGTCGGAGCGGACTCGTGTGTGGCCTCCAGGGCACTGTCCGGCAGCAGAGCTAAATCATGCCCATCCTGACAGTGCGGCGCGCTCGGCTGTGGCTCGAATCCATCAAAGATCAAGTCTCCGCGGATGTCAGCCGTGAAATTCAGACTTCCAAATCTGACCTGACGGCCAGGGGGGTAGCTTTCGATCTGCTCCAGATGGCCAAGCGAATTGGCCCGTAGTGCAAAGCCGCCGAATACGAAGATCTGTCCGGGGAGAAAATTCTCACCCTGGACTGCGTCGTTGTTGATGCTCGAAGGAGCCATCGAGCCTATTGGTGACGACACAGAGGAACTCTCAATGAAAGCACCAATGTCGGTGTCAAAACCGGCGGATCTCGGGTAGGGTGTCCCGAACTGTGCGTCTAGGCGGATGGTAACAGGAGACAAGGGACACGATGTTTTTATCCAGGTTCGGGCCCTCTCGATGGAGGTAAAACCCTACTCCTGCTTGATTGATATTGATGATATGGGTAGTACAAGAGTGGATCTACCACGAGATCAAGGAGGCTAAACCCTAGAAGCTAGCCTATGGTATGATTGTTGTTGTGTCCTATGGACTAAAACCCCTCGGTTTATATAGACACAGGAGAGGGCTAGGGTTACACAGAGTCGGTTACAATGGTAGGAGATCTACATATCCGTATTGCCAAGCTTGCCTTCCACGCCAAGGAAAGTCCCATCCAGACACGGGACGAAGTCTTCAATCTTGTATCTTCATAGTCTTGGAGTCCGGCCGATGATGATAGTTCGGTTATCCGGACACCCCCTAGTCCAGGACTCCCTCAGGGGGTGCCTTGCCCCCTAAGGCAAGTGGAGGCACGCCCTCCCCTAGGGTTCCCAACCCTAGGCGCAGGGGGGCAAGGGGGGGCGCACCAGCCCACCAGGGGCTGGTTCCCCTCCCACTTCAGCCCATGGGGCCCTCCGGGATAGGTGGCCCCACCCGGTGGACCCTCGGGACCCTTCCGGTGGTCCCGGTACAATATCGGTGACCCCCGAAACTTTCCCGATGGCTGAAGTCGACTTCCCATATATAATTCTTTACCTCCGGACCATTCCGGAACTCCTCGTGACGTCCGGGATCTCATCCGGGACTCTGAACAACTTTCGGTTTGCTGCATACTAATATCTCTACAACCCTAGCATCACCGAACCTTAAGTGTGTAGACCCTACGGGTTCGGGAGATATGCAGACATGACCGAGACGCCTCTCCGGTCAATAACCAACAGCAGGATCTGGATACCCATGTTGGCTCCCACATACTCCTCGATGATCTCATCGGTTGAACCACTATGTCGAGGATTCAATTAACCCCGTATACAATTACCTTTGTCAATCGGTACGTTACTTGCCCGAGACTCGATCGTCGGTATCCCAATACCTCGTTTAATCTTGTTACCGACAAGTCACTTTACTCGTACCGTAATGCATGATCCCGTGACCATACACTTGGTCACATTGAGCTCATTATGATGATGCATTACCGAGTGGGCCCAGAGATACCTCTCCGTCATATGGAGTGACAAATCCCAGTCTCGATTCGTGCCAACCCAACAGACAATTTCGGAGATACCCGTAGTGCACTTTTATAGTCACCCAGTTATGTTGTGACGTTTGGCACACCCAAAGCACTCCTACGGTATCCGGGAGTTGCACAATATCATGGTCTAAGGAAATGATACTTGACAATTGGAAAAGCTCTAGCTAAATGAACTACACAATCTTTGAGCTATGCTTAGAATTGGGTCTTGTCCATCACATCATTCTCCTAATGATGTATCCCGTTATCAATGACATCCAATGCCCATAGTCAGGAAACCATGACTATATGTTGATCAACGAGCTAGTCAACTAGAGGCTTACCAGGGACATGTTGTGGTCTATGTATTCACACATGTATTACGATATTCGGATAACACAGTTATAGCATGAATAATAGACAATTATCATGAACAAAGAAATATAATAATAAACATTTTATTATTGCCTCTAGGGCATATTTCCAACAGGTACGCCTAGTTGATGTGAGACTATCTTCTCCCTTTTTGTCTTCACAACCACCACCATATACCACATATAGTGCTATGTCCATGCCTTGCGCTCATGTATTGCGTAAGAGTTGAAAAAGTTGAAGCGTGTTAAAAAGTATGAACCAATTGCTTGGCTGAAACCGGGGTTGTGCATGATGGGAGTATTTTGTGTGATGAAAATGAAGCATGGCCTAACTATATGATTTTGTAGGGATGAGCTTTCTTTGGCATGCTATTTTGATAAGACATGATTATTTGTTAGTATGCTTCAAGTATTACTATTTTATGTTTTATAAGCTTTTATCTTGAATCATTTGGATCTGAACAATCATGCCACAATAAAGATTATTACATTGAGAATTATGCTAGGTAGCATTCCACATCAAAAAATCTATTTTTATCATTTACCTACTCAAGGACGAGCAGGAATTAAGCTTGGGGATGCTTGATACATCTCCAATGTATCTATAACTTTTGATTGTTCCATGCTATTATATTACCCGTTTTGGATGTTTATGGGCTTTACTTTACACTTTTATATCATTTTTGGGACTAATCTACTAACCGGAGCCCAGCCCGAATTGCAGTTTTTTTTGCCTATTTCAGCGTTTCGAAGAAAAGGAATATCAAATGGAGTCGAAACGGGATGAAACCTCCGGGAGCGATCTTTCTGGAACAAACACAATCCAGGGGACTTGGAGTGGACGTCAAGCAACAAACAATGCGGCCATGAGGGTGCCCGGCGCGCCCCCACCCTCGTGGGCCCCTCGAGCGTCCACCGACCTACTCCTTTCTCCTATATATATCCACGTACCCCGAAAACATCCAGGAGCACCACAAAAAACTATTTCCACCGCCGCAACCTTCTGTATTCACGAGATCCCATCTTGGAGCCTTCGCCGGTGCTCCGCCGGAGGGGGAATCGACCACGGAGGGCCTCTACATCATCTCCAAGGCCTCTCCAATGAGTTGTGAGTAGTTTAGCACAGACCTTCGGGTCCATAGTTATTAGCTAGATGGCTTCTTCTCTCTCTTTTGAATCTCAATACAAAGTTCTCCTCGATCTTCTTGGAGATCTATTCGATGTAACTATTTTGGCGGTGTGTTTGTCGAGATCCGATGAATTGTGGGTTTATGATCAAGTTTATCTATGAGAAATATTTGAATCTCCTCTGAATTCTTTTATGTGTGATTAAGTTATCTTTGCAAGTCTCTTCAAATTATCAGTTTGGTTTGGCCTACTAGATTGATCTTTCTTGCAATGGGAGAAGTGCTTAGCTTTGGGTTCGATCTTGCGGTGTCCTTTCCCAGTGAGAACAGGGGCAGCAAGGCACGGATTGTATTGTTGCCATCGAGGATAAAAAGATGGGGTTTATATCATATTGCATGAGTTTATCCCTCTACATCATGTCATCTTTCTTAATGCGTTACTCTATTCTTCATGAACTTAATACTCTAGATGCAGGCAGGAGTCGGTTGATGTGTGGAGTAATAGTAGTAGATGCAAAATCGTTTCGATCTACTTGTCACGGACGTGATGCCTATACATGATCATGCCTAGATAATCTCATAACTATGTGCTTTTCTATCAATTGCTCGACAGTAATTTGTTCACCCATCGTAATACTTATGCTATCTTGGGAGAAGCCACTAGTGAAACCTATGGCCTCCGGGTCTATCTTTTATCATATAAGTTTTTCGTCTACTTTTATTTTCCAATATATATCATAAAAATACCAAAAATATTTATCTTATCATATTATCTTTATCAGATCTCACTTTTCGCAAGTTACCGTGAAGGTATTGACAACCCCTTTATTGTGTTGGTTGTGAGGTTCTTGTTTGTTTGTGTAGGTGCGTGGGACTTTTGAGGAGCCTCCTACTGGATTGATACCTTGGTTCTCAAAAACTGAGGGAAATACTTATGCTACTTTGCTGCATCACCCTTTCCTCTTCAAGGAAAACCAACGCAGTGCTCAAGAGGTAGCAGTCGCCCGCATCCTGATCGGTGGGTGCTCACCCACTCGCTCATTACTCTCGTCCAAGAGTAGCGCTTGATGGGGGTTGGCTCCGGCTCGGCCTTAACTGGGGACGACGGGCCCAGCGGTGGCACGAAGCAACCGCCGGCCGCGGACAGTGCCATGGCCTCCGCCATGCTCGCCTCGAACGCTGCCTCCTCCTCCTCCTCACTCTCCTGGAGGACAGCCGCGATGGCCGCCTGGTAGGTGGCCTCCGCTCCTGATCCTCGTCGCGTACGACGATGGGCAGCGGAGGGGAGCTACGGGAGACTTGGCGCACTCCGCGCCGCGTGGCCTCCTCGTGCTCGAAGGCAAACCAATGCGCCCAATAGGGTGAGTCGGTGTCGTAGGCGAAGTCGTGGCGCTGCTCCACCTTCAGCAGTGCCTGCCGGCATCGCACCTCTTCCGCGTGCGCCCTTGCCGACCGCAGTGCTGCCGGCACTAAGATCCTCTCCGGATCCAAGTGTCAGTCATGCGGCAGGGTGATGTCGGGGTAGGGGAGAGGGACGCGTTGCTGCCAGTGCCACTCCGCCTGGTGCACTCGCACGCTCACGCGCTGCCTCGGCCGGTGGGAAGACGCCGGCGGAGGCGGGGAGAGACGGGAAAGAGGGGTTGCGGGGGCCTTGCCCGCTTTGTCGTTGCAATTGCCGGAGAAGAAGCCCATCATGTCAAGGTGGCTAGGGTTGTCGCCAACGGTGGAGCAGAGGATGTCGACGTGGAGACAGGGGGCTTCTGAAAGCAGATGAGGACGACCCCCCAGCACGCTCAGCTTAAAAAATGTCGACCGTCGTCGCTGACGCGTGGGTCTAAAGTCATAGACTAAGCTGACCAAAGTGACCACGGGTAGTTGGAACGGCCTCCAAGTGGGGACGCGTCGGACACCGATAAGGCGCGACATGTCCACACCGACGCATTTGTGGCAAATGCGTTGGCGCGGACTCGAAGCGGACGCGTTTTGGGTTTGGGTAGGCGTTGGGCCTCCACTTTTGTTCGCGCCAACCCAAACTGACGCAGGCGGACAATTTGGGTCGTTGTGTTGGAGTTTCTCTAAGGGATGCTCCAACAAATTGGCAGTTGGTGTACAAAGGCTCTAGTGTGGTACCGAGTTGTTAGGGCATCTCTAGTCAATCCCTAAAAGATAGTAGAGTAAACCGCCGAGTAAACCTTAGTGGAGTAAATTTACCTCACTAAGTTTTGGTCGGACTTAGCCAAACTTCTAAGTTTAGTCGAGTATAAAACAAATTCGGTGCAAACAAACACAAATTCGATTCAAACAAGTACTTACACTGAACATACTAACCCAAGTTTGCTGCCGATTCAAAATCTATACCTACTAATAAAGGAAATAGTGCTTCTGCCCATCTGTCGATAATTTTATAGGAAACCCCCCCTGTAGTTCTTGATTTTTCACCCACAAACCCTTTTTAAGTGAGGAAAATGTTTCGTCCAGATTGTTTCAAAAACCCTGTAGTATTCAACATTCAACCCGCAACCCTTTTTAAGTGGCACCAGAAAATTGTTCATTGTTTTGCAGAAAACACCCTAATATTTGTTTAATCAACCCACATTCCATATCATTTGTTTCTAAAAATAGTCATATGTCTTAAACTGTAACTCCAAATTTAACATGTCATATATTGTTGGGGATATAACTACTGAGTATAAACCGCCCAGGAGGAGCCGGGTTATACTCATCCACATTGAAGCCCATCAAGACAAGGAATATGGCGCTTTACTATTGAAGCGTAGAGGCCTAGGGCCCAAGGGCGGATTAGGGCCCATAGTCATAGACCGTCATGAGATATGTAACTTGTGTTGTAAGTTAGGGAAAGGTAGAAACTGAGCCGGACACGTGTATGAGCCATCATTGGTATTCTATAAAGCGTCGGGCGTCAACCAGTGTATATAAAGGGACGACCCGATGGCGGTTCAGGGACAAGAAACAACAACTCGAGAGATAGGTAAAGCGGATTCGCTCCCTGCTCATCGAGACCTCATCAATTCCACCACAACTGGATCGTAGGCTTTTACCTTCACCGCAAGGGGCCGAACCAGTATAAACTCCCTGTGTCCTTTGTCCAGTTTAACCCCTTTAAGCTAATCTCATTGCGATGGCTCCACGACTAAGTCCTCTCACTAGGACATCTGACGTGTTAATTCCACGACAGTTGGCGCCCACCGTGGGGCTATCGCACGATGGTTTCGAGTTCTTGAAGGGCAACTTTGAAGGACTCAAAGGATACGCGGTTGTCTGGATGACCAAGAGTCGTCGCGGCAAGCTCTACATTGACGACGCAGGCTAGGGCCCTGAGGCCGGCTCAATCGTGTACGGGTACCGGGTCCTGCTACATCTTGAGCTTGCGCTGGTTTTCCTTGAAGAGGAAAGGGTGATGCAGCAATAGTAGCGTAAGTATTTCCCTCAGTTTTTGAGAACCAAGGTATCAATCCAGTAGGAGGCTCCTCCAAAGTCCCACGCACCTATAGAAACAAACAAAGAACTCGCAACCAACGCAATAAAGGGGTTGTCAATCCCTTCACGACCCCTTGCAAAAGTGAGATCTGATAGAGATAATAAGATAAGATAAATATTTTTTTGGTATTTTATAATATAGATGCAAAAAGTAAAGATGCAAATAAAAGTAGATTGAAAGCTTATATGATAAAAGATAGACACGGGGGGCATAGGTTTCACTAGTGGCTTCTCTCAAGATAGCATACGTATTACGGTGGCTGAACAAATTACTGTCGAGCAATTGATAGAAAAGCGAATAATTATGAGATTATCTAGGCATGATCATGTATATAGGCATCACGTCCGCGACAAGTAGACCAACTCATGCCTGCATCTACTACTATTACTCCACACATCGACTGCTATCCAGCATGCATTTAGAGTATTAAGTTCATAAGAACAGAGTAACGCATTAAGAAAGATGACATGATGTAGAGGGATAAACTCAAGCAATATGATATAAACCCCATCTTTTTATCCTCGATGGCAACAATACAATACATGCCTTGCAACCCTTTCTGTCACTGGTTAAGGACACCACAAGATTGAACCCAAAGCTAAGCACTTCTCCCATGGCAAGAAAGATCAATCTAGTAGGCCAAACCAAACTGATAATTTGAAGAGACTTGCAAAGATAACTCAATCATACATAAAAGAATTCAGAGAAGATTCAAATATTTCTCATAGATAAACTTGATCATAAACCTGCAATTCATCGGATCTCGACAAACACACCGTAAAAAGAGTTTACATCGAATAGATCTCCACAAGAGAGGGGGATAACATTGTATTGAGATCCAAAAAGAGAGAAAAAGTCATCTAGCTAATAACTATGGACCCGAAGGTCTGTGGTAAACTACTCACAACTCATCGGAGGGGCTATGGTGTTGATGTAGAAGCCCTCCATGGTCGATTCCCCCTTTGGCGGAGCGCCGGCGAAGGCTCCAAGATGGGATCTCGCGGATACAGAAGGTTACGGTGATGGAAATTGTTTTTCGTTGGCTCCCTGGATGTTTTCGGGGTACGTAGGTATATATAGGAGGAATAAGTACATCGGTGGCCGCCTGTGGGGCCCAAGAGACAGGGGGCGCGCCCTATAGGGGTGGGCACGCCTTGCTATCTCCTGGCCGCCTTGATCGCTTCTTGACTTGCACTCCAAGTCCTCCGGATCACGTTCGTTCCAAAAATCATGCTCACGCTCCCGAAGGTTTCATTCCGTTTGGACTCCGTTTGATATTCCTTTTCTTCGAAATACTGAAATAGGCAAAAAAAAACAGCAATATGGGCTGGGCCTCCGGTTAGTAGGTTAGTCCCAAAAATGTTATAAATGTGTAAAATAAAGCCCATAAACATCTAAAAGGGGTAATATAATAGCATGGAACAATAAAAAATTATAGATACGTTGGAGATGTATCAAGCATCCCCAAGCTTAATTCCTGCTCGTCCTCGAGTAGGTAAATGATGAAAACAGAATTTATGATGTGGAATGCTACCTAGCATAATTCTCAATGTAATTTTCTTTATTGTGGCATGAATGTTCAGATCCAAATTATTCAAAATAAAAGTTCATATTGATAAGAGAAATAGTAACACTTCAAGCATACTAATCAAAGCAATCATGTCTTCTCAAAATAACATGGCTAAAGAAAATTCATCCCTACAAAATCATATAGTTAGGCTATGCTTCATTTTCGTCACTCAAAGATGTTCCCAGATTCTATACCCCCGATGACAAGCCAAGCAATTGTTTCGTACTTAAATAATCTCAAGCTTTTTCAACCTTCACGCAATACATGAGCGTGAGCCATGGATATAGCACTATGGGTGGAATAGAATATGATGATGGGGATTGTGTGGAGAAGACAAAAAAGGAGAAAGTCTCACATTGACGAGGATAATCAACGGGCTATGGAGATGCCCATCAATTGATGTCAACATGAGGAGTAGGGATTGCCACGCAATAGATGCACTAGTGCTATGAATGAATGCTCAACAAAAGAAAACTAGTGGGTGTGCATCCAACTTGCTTGCTCACGAAGACCTAGGGCATTTGAGGAAGCCCATCGTAGGAATATACAAGCCAAGTTCTATAATGAAAAACTCCCACTAGTATATGAAAGTGACAACATATGAGACTCACTATATGAAAAACATGGTGCTACTTCGAAGCACAAGATATGAGACTCACTACATGAACAACATAGTGCTACTTTGAAGCACAAGTGTGGAAAAAGAGATAGTAACATTGCCCTTTTTATTTTTTTATTTTTTTTCTTTTTCTTTTCCTTTTTTTGGGGCCTTTTTTTTGGCCTTTTTTTGGGCAATTCTCTAATAATGATGATCATCACACTTCTATTGATTACAACATATGAATTACAACTCGAAACTAGAACAAGATATGACTCTATATGAATGCCTCCGGCGGTGTACTGGGATGGTGCAATGAATCAAGAGTGACATGTATGAAAAATTATGCATGGTTGCTTTGCCACAAATACGATGTCAACTACATGATCTTGCAATGGCAATATGACAAAAGTATAGTATGTCATGATGATAATGAACGGAACGGTGGAAAGTTGCATGGCAATATATCTCGGAATGGCTATGGAAATGCCATAATAGGTAGGTATGGTGGCTGTTTTGAGGAAGATATAAGGAGGTTTATGTGTGATAGAGCGTATCATATCACGGGTTTTGGATGCACCGGCGAAGTTTGCACCAACTCTCAAGGTGAGAAAGGGCAATGCACAGTACCGAAGAGGCTAGCAATGGTGGAAAGGTAAAAGTGCATATAATCCATTGACTCAACATTAGTCAAAAGAACTCATATACTTATTGCAAAAATTAAGTAGTCATCAAAAATCAAGCACTACGCGCATGCTCCTAGAGGGATATATTGGTAGGAAAAGACCATCGCTCGTCCCCGACCGCCACTCATAAGGATGCACAAGCCAGGTACACTTCATGTTTCAAATTTGTTACACAACTTTAACCATACGTGCATGCTGCGGGACTTGCTAAATTCAACACAAGCATTCTTTAAATTCATAATCACCCAACTAGCATGACTCTAATATCACTACCTCCATATCTCAAAACAATTATCAAGTATCAAATTGACAATAGCATCCAATTCACTTCCTATGATAGTTTTTATTATACCCAACTTGGATGCCTACCATTCTAGGACCAATTTATAACCATAGAAAATACCATGCTGTTCTAAAAGACTCTCAAAATAATATAAGTGAAGCATGAGAAACTAGCAATTTCTACAAAATTAAGCCACCGCCGTGCTCTAAAAGATATAAGTGAAGCACTAGAGCAAAAACTATCAAGCTCAAAAGATATAAGTGAAGCACATAGAGTATTTTACCAAATTCAATTCAAGTGGGCTTCTCCCAAAAGGTGTGTACAACAAGGATGATTGTGGTAAAATAAAAAGCAAAGGCTAATATAATACACGACGCTCCATGCAAAACACATATCATGTGGCGAATAAAAATATAGCTCCAAGTAAAGTTACCAATGAACAAAGACGAAAGAGGGGATGCCTTCTCGGGGCATCCCCAAGCTTAGACTTTTGGCTGTTCTCGAATATCTTGCGGTGCCATGGGCATCGCCAAGCTTAGGCTCTTGCCACTCCTTATTCCATAGTCCATCAAAGCTTTACCCAACACTTGAAAACTTCACAACACAAAACTCAAGAGGAAATCTTATAAGCTCCGTTAGTGAAAGAAAACAAAACCACCACATAAGGTACTGTAATGAACTCATTATTTATTTAATTTGGTGTTAAACCTACTGCATTCCAACTTCTCTATGGTTCATACCACTTAATACTAGCCATAGATGCATCAAAATAAGCAAACAACACACGAAAAACAGAATCTGTCAAAAACAAAACAGTCTGTAGCAATCTGTAACTAACGCAAACTTATGGAACTTTAAAAATCCTACCAAAATAGGTCCTGGACACTTTGTCTATTGATCAACAGCAAAAAGAATCAACGCAAAAGCACGTTTCTATGATTTAACAAAACTAATTTCGTGCGCGCAAAGTTTCTGTTTTTCAGCAGAATCAAATTAACTATCACCATAGGTTATCCTATAGGTTCTACTTGGCACAAACACTAATTAAAACATAAAAACACATCTAAACAGAAGGTAGATGCAAAATTTATTCCTAAACAGAAGCAAAAACAAAACACACAAAAAATTGGGTTGCCTCCCAACTAGTGCTATCGTTTAACGCCCCAAGCTAGGCATAAGAAACGAACATAGATCTAAGTAGTGCTATCTTTGGCACTCAATTCATAAGTAGCCCGCATGATAGATTCATAAGGTAATTTGACTTTATTTCTTGGAAAGTGCTCCATGCCTTTCTTTAATGGAAATTGGAATCTAATATTCCCTTCCTTCATATCAATAATCATGCCAATCGTTCTAAGGAAAGGTCTACCAAAAATAATAGGGCAAGAAAGATTGCAATCTATATCAAGAACCATAAAATCTACGGGCACCAAATTTCTTGAAACAATGAGAACATCATTGATCCTTCCCATTGGCTTTTTAATGGTGGAATACGCAAGGTGCAAATTTAAAGAGCAATCATCAAGATCATGGAAACCTAGAATATCACATAAAGTTTTCGGAATCGTGGAAACACTAGCACCCAAATCACATAAAGCAAAACACTCATGATCTTTAGATTTAACCTTTATAGTAGGTTCCCACTCATCATTAAGTTTTCTAGGTATATAAACTTCCAAATTAAGTTTTCCATCATAAGATTGCATCAAGGCATCAACGATATGTTTGATAAAAGCTTTATTTTGACTATAAGCATGAGGATAATTAACAACGAATTGCAACAAGGAAATACAACCTTCTAAAGAATAATTATCATAATCAAATTCCTTGAAATCTGAGATAGTGGGTTCAATGCTATTAAAGTCATGACCTCTCCAATCCCACTTTTACCAAATTTAGCATCAAGATCTAAAAACTCCGAATTCTTGGGACGCCTTCTAACTAGAGTTGACTCATCTCCAGTCCCATTATTATCAAGATTCATATTGCAAAACAAAGATCTAATAGGAGACACATCAATAACTTTAAGATCTTCATCATTATTTTCATTGGAACTATAAGAACATGCCTTTACAAAGCAATCTTTTTTAGGACGCAATCTAGCGTTTCTTTCCTTGCACTCATCAATGGAAATTCTCATGGATTTGAGAGACTCATTGATATCATGCTTAGGAGGAGAAGATCTAAGTTTAAGAGAATCAACATCAAGCGAAAGTCTATCAACGTTCCTAGCCAAATCATCAACCTTGAGCAATTTTTCTTCAAGCAAAGCATTAAAATTCTTTTGAGAAATCATAAATTCTTTCACACTATTCTCAAAACCAGAGGGCATCTTATTAAAATTACCATAAGAATTTTTGTAGGAATTTCCATAATTATTAGAGGAATTACTAGGGAACGATCTAGAATTAAAGTTTCCTCTATAAGCATTGTTTCCAAAACTATTCCTACCAACAAAATTTACATCCATAGATTCAATATTATTCTCAATCAAAGTAGACAAAGGCATATCATTGGGATCAAGAGGAGTATTTCTAGTGGCAAACAACTTCATAAGTTCATCCATCTTTCCACCCAAAACATTGATTTCTTCTATAGCATGCACTTTTTTACTAGAAGATCTTTCGGTGTGCCACTGAGAATAATTAGCCATAATATTATCAAGAAGTTTTGTAGCATCTCCTAACGTGATTTCCATAAACGTGCCTCCTGCGGCCGAATCTAAAAGATTTCTAGAAGCAAAGTTCAAACCGGCATAAATTTTTTGTATGATCATCCATAAAGTCAAACCATGAGTAGGGCAATTGCGAATCATCAATTTCATTCTTTCCCAAGATTGGGCAACATGCTCATTATCAAGTTGTTTAAAATCCATAATACCGTTCCTAAGAGTGATAATCTTAGCGGGAGGAAAATACTTAGAGATAAAAGCATCTTTGCACTTGTTCCAAGAATCAATACTATTTTTAGGCAAAGATGAAAACCAAACTTTAGCACGATCTCTAAGTGAAAACGGAAATAATTTCAATTTAACAATATCATTATATGCATCTTTCTTCTTTTGCATATCACACAAATCAACAAAGTTGTTTAGATGAGTAGCGACATCTTCACTAGGAAGGCCGGCGAATTGATCTTTCATAACAAGATTCTGCAAAGCAGTATTGATTTCACAAGACTCAACATCATTAAGAGGAGCACTCGGAGTACAAAGGAAATCATTATTATTGGTATTGGAGAAATCACACAATTTGGTATTATCTTGCGCCATGGCAACAAGTAATCCAACACACAAGCAAACAGAAAAAGGCAAGCGAAAAAGAGAGAGAGATTGGGAAAGAGAGGGCAAATAAAACGGCAAGGGTGAAGTGAGGGAGAGGAAAACGAGAGGCAAATGGCAAACAATATAAATGCGAGGGAGATGAGTTTGTGATGGGTACTTAGTATGTCTTGACTTGAGCGAAGACCTCCCCGGCAACAGCGCCAGAAATCCTTCATGCTACGTCTTGAGCTTGCTTTGGTTTTCCTTGAAGAGGAAAGGGTGATGCAGCAATAGTAGCGTAAGTATTTCCCTCAGTTTTTGAGAACCAAGGTATCAATCCAGTAGGAGGCTCCTCAAAAGTCCCACGCACCTACAGAAACAAACAAAGAACTCGCAACCAACGCAATAAAGGGGTTGTCAATCCCTTCACGGCCACTTGCGAAAGTGAGATCTGATAGAGATAATAATATAAGATAAATATATTTTTGGTATTTTATAATATAGATGCAAAAAGTAAAGATGCAAATAAAAGTAGATTGAAAGCTTATATGATAAAAGATAGACCCGGGGGCCATAGGTTTCACTAGTGGCTTCTCTCAAGGTAGCATAAGTATTACGGTGGGTGAACAAATTACTGTCGAGCAATTGATAGAAAAGTGAATAATTATGAGATTATCTAGGCATGATCATGTATATAGGCATCACGTTCGCGACAAGTAGACCGACTCCTGCCTGCATCTACTACTATTACTCCACACATCGACCGCTATACATCATGCATCTAGAGTATTAAGTTCATAAGAACAGAGTAACACATTAAGAAAGATGACATGATGTAGAGGGTTAAACTCAAGCAATATGATATAAACCCCATCTTTTTTATCCTCGATGGCAACAATACAATACATGCCTTGCAACCCTTTTTGTCACTAGGTAAGGACACTGCAAGATTGAACCCAAAGCTAAGCACTTCTCCCATGGCAAGAAAGATCAATCTAGTAGGCCAAACCAAACTGATAATTCGAAGAGACTTAC
Source organism: Triticum timopheevii (assembly GCA_963921465.1). Classification (NCBI taxonomy): domain Eukaryota; kingdom Viridiplantae; phylum Streptophyta; class Magnoliopsida; order Poales; family Poaceae; genus Triticum; species Triticum timopheevii. The sequence goes on from OY997268.1 coordinate 497,732,214, forward strand.
AAAGATAACTCAATCATACATCAAAGAATTCAGAGAAGATTCAAATATTTCTCATAGATAAACTTGATCATAAACCCACAATTCATCGGATCTCGACAAAGACACCGCAAAAAGAGTTTACATCGAATAGATCTCCACAAGAGAGGGGGAGAACATTGTATTGAGATCCAAAAAGAGAGAAGAAGCCATCTAGCTAATAACTATGGACCCGAAGGTCTGTGGTAAACTACTCACAACTCATCGGAGGGGCTATGGTGTTGATGTAGAAGCCCTCCGTGGTCGATTCCCCCTCCGGTGGAGCACCGGCGAAGGCTCCAAGATGGGATCTCGCAGATACAGAAGGTTACGACGGTGGAAATTGTTTTTCGTTGTCTCCCTAGATGTTTTCGGAGTACGTAGGTATATATAGGAGGAAGAAGTACGTCGGTGGCCGCCTGTGGGGACCAGGAGATAGGGGGGCGCCCTATAGGGGTGGGCGCGCCCTGCTATCTCCTAGCCGCCTCGATTGCTTCTTGACTTGCACTCCAAGTCCTCCGGATCACGTTCGTTCCAAAAATCACGCTCCTGAAGGTTTCATTCCGTTTGGACTCCATGTGATATTCCTTTTCTTCGAAATACTGAAATAGGCAAAAAACAGCAATACGGGCTGGGCCTCCAATTAGTAGGTTAGTCCCAAAAATGATATAAATGTGTAAAATAAGGCCCATAAACATCCAAAATGGGTAATATAATAGCATGGAACAATCAAAAATTATATATACGTTGGAGACGTATCAGGTCCCCTTTGGCGGAATTCACGTTTTGATCAGCAAGATCGGCGAACCAGGCCCTGAGCCGGACATCTGCACCGACCTCGTCGAGACGGCTCAGAGTGCGAGCCCTGCCCGGGTTCAGGCTGCCATGAAGCGTGCGTTCGTGGGATTGATCCGTGGAGCGGAATCTGAACCGGTGTCCGATGGTGAGACGGTCATTTACTGAGATGGCGAATCATCCACTGGCGAGACCGAGTCACTGTACCAGCTACAAGATGGCCAGTTCGGGGGCCGTTCCGATAGCGACAGTATTCCGGACCCCTTTGAACCGCCAAACCGGGTTGCAATTTTCATGGACGGTACACAACCCACATTGCAATCTTCAACTGCAACAGCGATGACTTCCGGATCGGCAGCCGGGGCAGGAGTGAAGGAAATATGCCCTAGAGGCAATAATAAAGTTATTATTTATTTCCTCATATCATGATAAATATTTATTATTCATGCTAGAATTGTATTAACCGGAAACATGATACATGTGTGAATACATAGACAAACATATAGTCACTAGTATGCCTCTACTTGACTAGCTCATTAATCAAAGACGGTTATGTTTCCTAACCATAGACATGTGTTGTCATTTGATTAATTAGATCACATCATTAGAAGAATGATGTGATTGACATGACCCATTCCGTTAGCCTAGCACTTGATCGTTTAGTATATTGCTATTGCTTTCTTCATGACTTATATATGTTCCTGTAACTATGAGAATTATGCAACTCCCATTTACCAGAGGAACACTTTGGGTACTACCAAATGTCACAACGTAACTGGGTGATTATAAAGGAGTACTACAGGTGTCTCCGAAGGTACATGTTGAGTTGGCGTATTTCGAGATTAGGTTTTGTCACTCCGATTGTCGGAGAGGTATCTCTGGGCCCTCTCGGTAATGCACATCATTATAAGCCTTGCAAGCAATGTGACCAATGAGTTGGTTACGGGATGATGCATCACAGAACGAGTAAAGATACTTGCCGGTAAGGAGATTGAACTAGGTATTGGATACCGACGATCAAATCTCGGGCAAGTAACATAGCGATGACAAAGGGAACAACGTATGTTGTTATGCGGTTTGACCGATAAAGATCTTCGTAGAATATGTAGGAACAAATATGGGCATCCAGGTTCCGCCGTTGGTTATTGACCAAGAATAGTTCTAGGTCATGTCTACATAGTTCTCGAACCCATAGGGTTCACACGCTTAACGCTACGATGACAGTTTTATTATGAGTTTATAAGTTTTGATGTACCGAAGTTTGTTCGGAGTCCCGGATGTGATCACGGACGTGACGAGGAGTCTCGAAATGGTCGAGACATAAAGATCGATATATTGGAAGCCTATATTTGGACATTGGAATCGTTCCGGGTGAAATCGACATTTTACCGGAGTACCGGGAGGTTACCGGAACCCCCCGGGGGGTTATTGGGCCTACATGGGCCTCGAGGGAGAAGAGGGAAGGAGGCAGGAGGGGGCCGCGTGCCCCTCCCCTTCCTAGTCCGAATAGGACAAGGGAAGGGGGGCGCGCCCCCCCCTTTTCCTTCCCCTCTTCCTCCTCTTTCCCCCTTCTCCTATTCCAACTAGGAAAGAAGGGAGTCCTACTCCCGGTGGGAGTAGGACTCCCCCCTTGGCGTGCCTTCCTTGGCCAGCCGCCTCCTCCCCCTGGCTCCTTTATATGCGGGGGCGGGGGGTGGGGGTGGGGGGCACCCCATAGACACACAAGTTGATCTACGGATCGTTCCTTAGCCGTGTGCGGTGCCCCCTCCACCATATTCCACCTCGGTCATATCATCGTGGAGTTTAGGCGAAGCCCTGCGCCGGTAGAACATCATCATCGTCACCACGCCGTCGTGCTGATGGAACTCATCTCCGGAGCTTTGCTGGATCGGAGCCCGGAGATCGTCGTCGAGCTGAACGTGTGCTGAACTCGGAGGTGCCGTACGTTCGGTGCTTGGATCGGTCGGATCGTGAAGACGTACGACTACATCAACCGCGTTGTGCTAACGCTTCCGCTTACGATCTACGAGGGTACGTGGACAACACTCTCCCCTCTCATTGCTATACCATCACCATGATCTTGCGTGTGCGTAGGAATTTTTTTGAAATTACTACGTTCCCCAACAGTGGCATCCGAGCCTAGGTTTTATGCGTTGATGTTATATGCACGAGTAGAACACAAGTGAGTTGTGGGTGATACAAGTCATACTGCTTACCAGCATGTCATACTTTGGTTCGGCGGTATTGTGAGATGAAGCGGCCCGGACCGACATTACGCGTACGCTTACGCGAGACTGGTTTCACCGTTATGAGCACTCGTGCTTAAAGGTGGCTGGCGGGTGTCTGTCTCTCTCACTTAAGCTGAATCGAGTGTGGCTACGCCCGGTCCTTGCGAAGGTTAAAACAGCACCAACTTGACGAACTATCGTTGTGGTTTTGATGCGTAGGTAAGAACGGTTCTTGCTAAAGCCCGTAGTAGCCACGTAAAATTTGCAACAACAAAGTAGAGGACGTCTAACTTGTTTTTGCAGGGCATGTTGTGATGTGATATGGTTAAGACGTGATGCTATATTTTATTGTATGAGATGATCATGTTTTGTAACCGAAGGTATCGGCAACTGGCAGGAGCCATATGGTTGTCGCTTTATTGTATGAAATGCAAACGCCCTGTAATTGCTTTACTTTATCACTAAGCGGTAGCGATGGTCGTAGAAGCAATAGATGGCGTAACGACAATGATGCTACGATGGAGATCAAGGTGTCGTGCCGGTGACGATGGTGATCACGATGGTGCTTCAGAGATGGGGATCACAAGCACAAGATGATGATGGCCATATCATATCACTTATATTGATTGCATGTGATGTTTATCCTTTATGCATCTTATCTTGCTTTGATTGACGGTAGCATTTCAAGATGATCTCTCACTAATAATCAAGAAGTGTTCTCCCTGAGTATGCACCGTTGTGAAAGTTCTTCGTGTTGAGACACCACGTGATGATCGGGTGTGATAGGCTCTATGTTCAAATACAACGGGTGCAAAACAGTTGCACACGCGGAATACTCAGGTCATACTTTGACGAGCCTAGCATATACAGATATGGCCTCGGAACACGGAGACCGAAAGGTCGAACGTGAATCATATAGTAGATATGATCAACATAGTGATGTTCACCATTGAAACTACTCCATCTCACGTGATGATCGGACATGGTATAGTTGATTTGGATCACGTGATCACTTAGATGACTAGTGAGATGTCTGTCTAAGTGGGAGTTCTTAAGTAATTTGATTAATTGAACTTAAATTTATCATGAACTTAGTACCTGATAGTATTTTGCTTGTCTATGTTTGTTTGTAGATAGATGGCTCGTGCTGTTGTTCCGTTGAATTTTAATGCGTTCCTTGAGAAAGCAAAGTTGAAAGATGATGGTAGCAGTTACACAGACTGGGTCCGTAACCTGAGGATTATCCTCATTGCTGCACAAAAAAGTTACGTCCTGGAAGCACCGCTGGGTGCCAGGCCTGCTGCTCATGCAACTGACGTTGTTAAGAATGTCTGGCAGAGCAAAGCTGATGACTACTCGATAGTTCAGTGTGTTGCGGAACGTAGTAATTTCAAAAATTTCCTACACACACGCAAGATCATGGTGATGCATAGCAACGAGAGGGGAGAGTGTTCGTCCACGTACCCTCGTAGACCGTAAGCGGAAGCGTTAGCACAACGCGGTTGATGTAGTCGTACGTCTTCACGATCCGACCGATCCAAGCACCGAACGTACGGGGCCTCCGAATTCAGCACACGTTCAGCTCGATGACGATCTCCGGCCTCCGATCCAGCCGAGCTCCGGAGATGAGTTCCGTCAGCACGACGGCGTGGTGACGATGATGATGTTCTACCGGCGAAGGGCTTCGCCTAAACTCCGCGACGATATGACCAAGGTGGAATATGGTGGAAGGGGGCACCACACACGGCTAAGGAACGATCCGTAGATCAACTTGTGTGTCTATGGGGTGCCCCCCGCCCCCATATATAAAGGATCCAGGGGGGAGGAGGCGGCCGGCCAAGGAGGGCGCGCCAAGGGGGGAGTCCTACTCCCACCGGGAGTAGGACTCCCTTCTTTCCAAGTAGGAGTAGGAGAAGGGGGAAAGAGGAGGAAGAGGAGAAGGAAAGGGGGGCGCCGCCCCCCTTCCCTTGTCCTATTCGGACTAGGAAGGGGAGGGGCATGCGGCCCCCTCCTGGTTCCTTTCCTCTTCTCCCTCGAGGCCCATGTAGGCCCAATAACCCCCGGGGGGGTTCTGGTAACCTCCCGGTACTCCGGTAAAATGCCGATTTCACCCGGAACCATTCCGATGTCCAAACATAGGCTTCCAATATATCAATCCTTATGTCTCGACCATTCCGAGACTCCTCGTCATGTCCGTGATCACATCCGGGACTCCGAACAAACTTCAGTACATCAAAACTTATAAACTCATAATAAAACTGTCATCGTAACGTTAAGCGTGCGGACCCTACGGGTTCAAGAACTATGTAGACATGACCTAGAACCATTCTCGGTCAATAACCAATAGCGGGACCTGGATGCCCATATTGGTTCCTACATATTCTATGAAGATCTTTATCGGTCAAACCGCATAACAACATACGTTGTTCCCTTTGTCATCGGTATGTTACTTGCCCGAGATTTGATCGTCGGTATCCAATACCTAGTTCAATCTCGTTACTGGCAAGTCTCTTTACTCGTTCTGTAATACATCATCTTATAACTAACTCATTAGTTACAATGCTTGCAAGGCTTAGGTGATTAGTATTACCGAGAGGGCCCAGAGATACCTCTCCGAGAATCGGAGCGACAAAACCTAATCTCGAATTATGCCAACCCAACATGTACCTTTGGAAACACCTGTAGAGCACCTTTATAATCACCCAGTTACGTTGTGACGTTTGGTAGCACACAAAGTGTTCTTCCGGTAAACGGGAGTTGCACAATCTCATAGTTGCAGGAACTTTGTATAAGTCATGAAGAAAGCAATAGCAATATACTAAACGATCAAGTGCTAGGCTAACGGAATGGGTCATGTCAATCACATCATTCTCCTAATGATGTGATCCCATTAATCAAATGGCAACACATGTCTATGGTTTAGGAAACATAACCATCTTTGATTAATGAGCTAGTCAAGTAGAGGCATACTAGTGAATTTATGTTTGTCTATGTATTCACACATGTATCATGTTTCCGGTTAATACAATTCTAGCATGAATAATAAACATTTATCATGATATAAGGAAATAAATAATAACTTTATTATTGCCTCTAGGGCATATTTCCTTCAGTCTCCCACTTGCACTAGAGTCAATAATCTAGTTCACATCGCCATGTGATTTAACACCAATATTCACATCTATTTGTGATTAATACCCATAGTTCACATCGTCATGTGATCAACACTCGAAGGGTTTACTAGAGTCAATAATCTAGCTCACATCGCTATGTGATTAACACCCAAAGAGTACAAAGGTATGATCATGTTTTGTTCGTGAGAGAAATTTAGTCAACGGGTCTGTCACATTCAGAGCCGTATGTATTTTGCAAATATTCTATGTCCACAATGCTTTGCACGGAGCTACTCTAGCTAATTGCTCCCACTTTCAATATGTATCCAGATTGAGACTTAGAGTCATCTGGATTGGTGTAAAAGCTTACATCGTTGTAACTTTTTACGACAGACTCTTTTATCACCTCCATAATCGAGAAACATGTCCTTAGTCCTCACTAAGGATATTCTTGACCGCTGTCCAGTGATCTACTCTTAGAACAAAATTGTATTCCCTTGTCAAACTCAGAGCAAGGTATACAATAGGTCTGGTTCATAGCATAGCATTCTTTATAGAACCTATGACTGAGGCATGGGGAATGACTTTTCATTCTCTTTCTATTTTCTGCCATGGTCAGGTCTTGAGTCTTACTCAACTTCACACCTTTGCATCACAGGCAAGAACTCCTTCTTTGACTGTTCCATTTTGAACTATTTCAAAATCTTGTCAAGGTATGTACTCATTGAAAATCTTATCAAGCGTCTTGATCTATCTCAATAGATCTTGATGCTCAATATGTAAGCAGCTTCACCGAGGTCTTGCTTTGAAAAACTCTTTCTAAAGTATCCTTTCATGCTATCCAGAATTTCTATATCATTTCCAACCAACAATATGTCACCCACATATAATATTAGAAATGCTACAGAGCTCCCACTCACTTTCTTGTAAATACAGGCTTCTCAAAAAGTCTGTATAAAACCATATTCTTTGATCAACTCATCAAAGCGTATATTCCAACTCCGAGAGGCTTACACCAGTCCATAAATGGATTGCTGGAGCTTGCACACTTTGTTAGCATCTTTAGGATTGACAAAACCTTCTGGTTGCATCATATACAACTCTTCTTTAATAAATCCATTAAGGAATGCAGTTTTGACATCCATTTGCCAGATTTCATAAAATGTGGCAATTGCTAACATGATTCGGACAGACTTAAGCATCTATATGAGTGAGAAAATGTCAGGACCCCGACTCAATGCCACATCGATCTAGCATGTAACACCTCATATCACTTTGCGGCCACACGCACGGTATCCCCACAGGTGTCGCCTTACCTTTGCCCGGGACCGTTTGCGCCTTTTAGCACACATATATGATAGTGTCGCTAGCATCCATATGATAAGGAGCCCGGGCTGACATGGCTAGTCGTAAACCCAAAGTTGCACAAACTTACAGGGACAGGCATCCATGACCCAGCATCGAACGTGTCGGTCATCAGCGAGTGAATCCAGGCTGTAGCACTGGGCTAGCAGGACTCTGGTGAACCGGGCTGTATCGGGCTAACAGGACTCCGGTATTCATCGCGTGACATTTCCCGGAAGGGACAGACACAGGAACGAAGAAGGACACATGCCGGCCAGCCTAAGTGTTCCGGAGCAGTAGCAAGCTACCATGGCTCAGTGGGAACACTAGGAGACATTTCCCGGTAAGAGAGGCTACTAAGGATAAACAACTAGATAGTCAGATCCCACACATACCAAGCATTTCAATAACATACACACAATATGCTCGATATGTGCAAATACAACATGGCATCACAACATGACTCTACAACTCAAGTATTTATTCAATAGGCTCCGAGGAGCGAGATATTACAAACATGGGTCTCACGACCCAACATTCAGAGCATACAAGTCAAAGCACAAGCGGAAGCTTAACATGTCTGGGTACAGACATCTATAAATGAAAAAGGCTGAAAAGCCTGACTATCTACCAGATCCTGCCGAGGGCACAAGATCGTAGCTGAGGTAACAAGCTAAATGTCGAAGTCCACGCGGAACTACTAGCAAGACTGAAATCTCTCTGCAAAAACGTAAAATAGGCAAACGTGAGTACAAATGTACCCAGCAAGACTTACATCAGAACTAACTACATATGCATCATTATCAACAAAGGGGGTGGTGGAGTTTAACTGCAGCAAGCCAGCTTTGACTCGGTGGCTATCCTGAACTACGACTGCAAGTAACTCTTTGAGGTGGCGCACACGAGTCCACATATTCACCATATCAATACACCACTATGGATCCGCTCCGTCACCCTACGAGAACGCCATCCATAGCACTCACGCTTATCTTGCGTATTTTAGAGTATCCACTTTCACTTGTCTATGAACTATGCAAGGGGTCCAAGTTTCCATATCCGAGGAATCCGGCTATTCGAATAGACAATGATAACCCTGCAGGGGTGTACTTCTTCACACACGCTCTCGCCACTTATCGCCCTGTACACGTCATGTACCTCGGCAACCTTCAAGCGGAAGCCAGGCGAGGGAGTCGGCCACGACCTGACTAACCATGCAAGTCTCTCGTCCAGGTTTATCGCCTATTCGGGTTCCATCCGCAAGGAGATCCGGCCGGGGTGTCGCTCACGGCCCCAAACGATGTGAGCAGGGTTCCCAAGCCCACCTCGACAGGTAGATCTACGCTTGGTACACCATGCCATGGTGCCTAGTCTGTCCCAAGCCCACCTGTACCGGGTGCCACCTGGTAGACTACTAACACTACCTACAAACACCAGAAACTAGTTGCAACTCCTGGACAGAGATCAAGTTGATTAATAAGCCGAGAGGGGTCGAGTTACCGGAACCCAATGTGTGGTAGTAACTGTTCATGGATCTCAAACACAGAACTCAGTTCCTGAGGACGGCTGCAATGAGACAACCCACCATGTACTCCTACATGGCCTCTCACCGCTACCTTTACCAAATCGTGTTCACACATTTAGCTCTCAACAGTAGGACATGTTCACACACCTCCGATTCATTCCCGATGAATCAGACCTGACACAACTCTAAGCAATAGCAAGCATGACAGACAAGCATGAATGAGTAGGCACATCAGGGCTCAAACAACTCCTACTCATGCTAGTGGGTTTCATCTATTTACTGTGGAATGACAGGTCATGCAGAGGATAAAGGGGTTCAACTACCGCAGCATGTAACAGTTGAAACATTGTTGTCCTAATGCAGTAAAAGAGAGCAGGAGCGAGAGAGTGGGATTGTATCGGAATGAACAAGGGGGTTTTGCTTGCCTGGCACTTCTGAAGATAGTATAGTTCTTCATCGGTGTCATCGATCACATCGTCGGTACACGTCTTTCGAGAGGGGACAAACACCGGCAAACAAGGAAGATCACAATCAATGCAATGCAGCAATATGATGCATAAATGTAACATGGCAATATGCTGTTGATTGAGCTAATGCAACTAACAACAGGTTAAATGGAGTTGGTTTGAATACAAGGTTCAAATTCAAACTCCATATGAGATTATTCAAATGCCATTTAATTGATTTGACCTAAACAGTGAAAAAAGTTGTTCTAACATGCATGAAAATGGTACAGATGGATAGATTGGATTTTTCTGATCATTTTTCATATATAACTTATTTCATTTGGAGTTACGGTTGATTTTCTATGATTTTTAGAAGTTTGAGGTATTTTCTGGAAATTTCCTGTATAAAAATAAATCCAGAAAATATTTATTGCGTCAGCATTGCGTCACTATGACGTCAGCAGTCAACGAGGCCGGTCCAGGTCAAACCTGGCCAGTGGGTCCCGCGTGTCAGTGTCATTAGTTTAACTAACTAAATTAATATTAGATTAACTCCTAATCTAGGTTTGACCAGGGGCGGGGCCCACATGGTCAAATGGGTCTAACCCGCCGGCAACATGACGCCGGCGAGGCCCGAGACGGCGGCGCGGTCCGGAAAGGCAGCACAGGCCACAGTTCGAGGCGCGGATGGCACCGTTGGAACCCCGAGCCTCGTCCGCGTCGGCTGGTGCTAGTGGGGTCGCCGGAGACGACCTAGATCGACAGTGGTGTCCGCCTCTGCGGCGGCCGGAGTTCGGTGAAGATGGACAGCGTGCTACGGTGCACGGGAGGACGAGTGGGTAGGTGTTCTGGGTTCCTGAGAACGCGCTGAGGACGAAAACATGCTCAAACGCGACATTTGCGGGCTCTAGCCACGGCGGTGACATGGCCGGTGGCGAGCAAGCTTTCGAGCAGGATGGTGGAGCTAGCTAGGGTGCATGAACGGCATAGAAAAGAGAGGGGGAGGATGCAGCAGCTCACAGGGTGGACGGAGAGAGGGTCAGCGGGCTCGGGGAGGCGCTGAAGACGGCAAATCGGAGTCGGCGATCAGTGGCACCCGAGGTTGAAGATGATGGCGTGGAGGCGATGCAGAGCTTCCCGGATCGCGTGGCTCGGCAGGAGGAACGAGGGCATCACGTCGGTTCTTCTGGAAGTAACTACGAGGCGAGGGGTTGGAAGTGGACGCGGCACCAGCGGGCGGCGGCGACGAGCTCCGCGCGGGCGCGAGTGAGGGAGCAGAGGAGAGGGCGGGAGAGCCAGAGAGCGAGGGGAAAGTGAGGGGAGGCGTCGGCGTCTCCGTGGCGTGAGGGGGAGGCAGGAAGTGGCAAGCAGGAGGTGGCCACGTTCGGCTGCGCGCTCGCCACGCACCTGCTTCTCCTTCTGGCAGAAGGTTCAAGAAGCAGGCAGCGCTGGCTGGGCTGGGCCAGCCAACTGGGCCGCCAGGTGGCCTGGCCAGGTGGGCTGCCAGGTAAGTGGCCCAGGTGAGTCCTTCTCTCTCTCTCTCTCTTTCTAATTCTGTTACTGTTTTCTATTTAGTTTGATATGTTTTGAATTAGTAAAAATACTAACTCACTTTGTAAAATCCTGACAAAAATTGTGGGCACTATTTGAATTATCTCCAACAGCCCCCAATTGTTTTCAGAAGTATTGAAGCATTTAAAATATTTATAGGCATTAAATGCTCCAATTCAAATACAATATGATTTAACTCAAGAATCCATAAATGACCAATAAATATGCTCATCATTTTGGCAGAGGTTTTCACCTTTATAAAAAAATCATGAACATTTTTAAAGGGCATTTTGGGTTCTTGAAAAAGATTTTATTTGATCCTATTGATTTCTTTCTGGTGCTAGGGTTTGACCAATCCCCATTTCAAGTTTCTGAGAATTTTAAACATGATGCACACATGAAGGGCTAGCCTAGTGCATACCAGAACTAGGGATGTGACAACTCGCCCCCACTAAACAAGAATCTCGTCCCGAGATTCAAGACGTGAGGTAAGAAGACAGAGGGGACACAAAGCTAGCACAATCTTCACGATCCAGGTTGCACTTCATAAGAACCTTGATTCGATCATCATCTTTGTCTCGATGTCTTGCTCTGAGAACTCCAACTAACATGACAATGAGAGGGAAAGAAAGACTCTAGAAGGATCGATCTTCTCGAAGATCGAACAGCTCAGGATCAACTCATGGAATGAGACGTTGAACATCTCTTGAGCCGAGAGGCAAAACACACCTTAAAAGGACGGAAGAAACAATTGATGAGAGTTTCCAAGTAGCGAAGGAAAATTGCCATGGTTCCATAACGGGGCACCTCAGGGAAGGTGACTTGTAGAAATATCCCCTTAAGTGGAAAAAAGAATTACCTTTGATTCAGAGATCATTGAAACTCTTTATACCAGCCTAAGGCAATTCTTGAGCGATCATTTAGAGGGGTTCGGTAGAATGGCATACCCAGATTAGAATGGATGATGTGGATTACCTTGTTGAAAACAACACAAGGGATGATTTTAGTAACTGAGGAGAAGCTCAACAGTAGAGAGTAAGTCCACTATTTGAGAAGTTATAGCATAACGAAACTGAGAGTAATCCCAGTTAGTGCCGATGATAACACCTAGCGCTTGTGCGTGCTCTCAAGAACTTGAGCATTTCCATATTCATCAAGGTTTTACCAATATCCGTGTCAAGGATCCTGGTAACACAACGTACTACCACGATGAACAGTGATGGACGATGCAGATGCAAAGGAAGATAACCTTATCAGATTTCACCTTAGCGATGCCAAGGAACAAAACCTGGATGATCGACCGAGAGACATTTAGCACTCCGCTTCTAATGTTCTCCTTGATGTACCAGCTTAACCCAATACCAGTCGGTATCTGGAACATCAAGTAAAGGTCTGACTTCGGGAGAACAAAGAATCCATAAGGAACAACTTCTAAAATAAGTCGTACGACATCCTTATGGACAGGATGGTCAACTTGCTCAGTTAAGATGCTACAATAATAGATCTTCCGACTAGGTGTGTCAGCCAACATCAACCTTGTCGGGACCTACATCATAGACCTTGGAATAGTTCCAACCATCGTATCTGCCTGAGATTCAGATCTGGTTGGTAACAGGACATTTCAGACAGCATGTCTGGAAAAGAAAATTTGCAACACAAACCGAAGAGATGACGTTGCGAGATTCTCAGGAAATGAACTACGATAGCAAGCTCCCAAACATGAGCTGGTTCTGCTACACACATGTGAACACGTTGTCCCAGACAAACATGACCACATGGTAGTCTTACAACAAAACACTACCGAGTTCAGGTTGGGAACCATCATTGGGGATATTGAAGTCCTTACATAAGTCATATGATTAGCTCTTATGAAGAAACTTCTTCTCCTTGAACAAATCAGTCAGTGGCTTGGTGTGCTAGGAACACATATAGAATGAAGGTTGCAAGTCTCCAAACCACAGAGTACTTCGCATGTATGCATGACTGATTTGGAGTGACTCCAGAGGAAGCAACATTGACTTTCTCGAATTCACGACGGCAACTTGCATTAAATGCACATGATCTAGAGGAAGTCACTTCTTTCATCCGAACATATGCTTCATGAACTAGCATGAAGAAATGCTTTCAAAAGTTTCCAACACTAGCTTAGTGTTCAACAAAACATGGAGGAAATAAGGATGTTGTCGACGGGCTCAACAACAAGTTATCGAGATTTCCATATAAATGGAATTCCATAATTATGTGAACAAGGTGATAGTATTGGTCAGACCCAAAGACGTAATGGTGTATGCTCGAGGAATCAAACACGAGTAAGACAACATTACGAACATCGTTGGTTCTGATTTGATTTGAGGATAGCCCACACTCAAACCAAAGTTTTGGTTAGGACGATAGGTCCAGCAATTGATCACCGGGACCAATCGTTGAAGATATCATCTTTCTTCAACATACACACACAAAGATGTCCCTTTAAATGAACTAAGTTGGCAAGCTTCTATCTTCCAACTCTCCAAGTTGTTGTTTAGCTTAACCAACTAGCTCGGGCTATCCGACACAGATTCTTGGAGAAGGGGTGGTTCATAGAGAAACCAACTTGATCACGAACTCAACATAGCGGTCAGGTGACAACCAGGTAATACTTCTGAGAAGATCTTCGGAAAATCACGAACCACCGACATGTTACTAAGCTCGAGAACAACCTTGCTTTCAGGGCAAGACGATATGATCAAAGGAGTGAGGGTTTGACAAAATCCTAACTCATCGATCGAAGAGTGCACCAGAAATAAGGACTAGGTAGCATGATCAATCTTAGAATGATGATTCAAAAACCAACACGCTAAGAATGAAATTATTGTCCGTTAACTACCAAGCAACAAGGTTGCTAGGAGTATTGAATTCACACATCACGATTCACTTGTCGGCATTCCGGTTGCGACAACACGGAACCGAGGGTTGAATAATGATGGCGAGAAGTATCACTACGTCAAGAATTCACAAGAGCCGGTGCAATTCTCATGAAAATCCTGACATAAAGACGGTAATACTTCAGGGTAGAACAGAATCAAAAGCTGGGTTAGTATTTGATCTGTGGAGTACAACTACTTTGACCCAATCCTGGATATGGATGAGGTACTGGAGTTTGTTTCTCCTAGTCATCCTGGAATAGAATGGCTTGACGGACCACAAGGGTAATAGGCATCGATGAACGAATGCACGCATACTCTTGACTATCAATTGATAGATGAGGGTCGGAAGATAACTAAAAAGGGACAACTCAAAAGAACATATGATTTTCTGAGTTGTGGATGCATGGACTAGCATGTCGAACCAAGTTCAACAGGTTTCTTCCGGAAAACCCATGCAGAAAGGTTAAACTGGCAGATTCACAATGTAGAATGGAGAACTCATCAAAAGCACTCTTATTGTGATCTTTCGGTTTAGCAGAGAACTTCTGCCATAAGCAGTTCATGGTATTTGGAAGAAGGATATACCACGAACCTCGAGGACTATCACAAAGTTACTAATATCCTGAAGGGACTAGCAAACACTATCAACATGGAGTAGGTGGAGTGAATCTCGGGTTCAAAACCCAGGACTAGAATACCTACTAGCTAAATGGCATAACGGGATGCTTTCGAGAATAATGGCCAGAATCATCACACTGGGAACACAAAACATGGCTAAATTACTAGGTGATACTCTAGACACCTAGGGTCATAATAATAACTCCGACATATATGTTAAGGCAACAGAGTACCTCAACTCACCAATTAGTGTGGTTAACCTGGCCCGAAGGGACATCGGAATGGGAGGAAGGGATTTTGCAATGCTTTAGACTATTTAGAAACCTGGGATGACTCGGACAGCTTAACGACTGTAAATGCTCGAAAAGATTGGAGACATGCTACAAAAATGGTGGCATAGCCACTCAGAAGCACAATATCAAGGTTTCGAGATCAACAGTTAACATACAGAAGTAGTAGGAACTGAACTGAAGCTTAAATCCATCAATCCTATAAGTCTACGGATTAGTAACACGTGATCCTAATAGAAAGAAGAGAAGGCCTAGTTCCTTAACCCCGTAGAGAAGAAGAGGGTGACTCAGATCAGAAGGCCATGAGGTATAAGGAGTAAAAAGAGCCTTACATTCCCTCCCACAATCAATTCCCTTACATAACTAAAGCATTTCTAGACACAACTTCGACCAGTTTGGCTTGGTAATCCTACAGGCAGTCAAGCTCTGATACCAAAGCTGTCAGGACCCCGACTCAATGCCACATCGATCTAGCATGTAACACCTCATATCACTTTGCGGCTTCACGCACGGTATCCCCACGGGTGTCGCCTTACCTTTGCCCGGGACCGTTTGCGCCTTTTAGCACACATATATGATAGTGTCGCTAGCATCCATATGATAAGGAGCCCGGGCTGACATGGCTAGTCGTAAACCCAAAGTGGCACAAACTTACAGGGACAAGCATCCATGACCCAGCATCGAACGTGTCGGTCATCAGCGAGTGAATCCAGGCTGTAGCACTGGGCTAGCAGGACTCTGGTGAACCGGGCTGTAGCGGGCTAACAGGACTCCGGTATTCATCGCGTGACATTTCCCGGAAGGGACAGACACAGGAACGAAGAAGGACACATGCCGGCCAGCCTAAGTGTTCCGGAGCAGTAGCAAGCTACCATGGCTCAGTGGGAACACTAGGAGACATTTCCCGGTAAGAGAGGCTACTAAGGATAAACAACTAGATAGTCAGATCCCACACATACCAAGCATTTCAATAACATACACACAATATGCTCGATATGTGCAAATACAACATGGCATCACAACATGACTCTACAACTCAAGTATTTATTCAATAGGCTCCGAGGAGCGAGATATTACAAACATGGGTCTCACGACCCAACATTTAGAGCATACAAGTCAAAGCACAAGCGGAAGCTTAACATGTCTGGGTACAGACATCTATAAATGAAAAAGGCTGAAAAGCCTGACTATCTACCAGATCCTACCGAGGGCACAAGATCGTAGCTGAGGTAACAAGATAAACGTCGAAGTCCACGCGGAACTACTAGCAAGACTGAAATCTCTCTGCAAAAACGTAAAATAGGCAAACATGAGTACAAATGTACCCAGCAAGACTTACATCAGAACTAACTACATATGCATCATTATCAACAAAGGGGGTGGTGGAGTTTAACTGCAGCAAGCCAGCTTTGACTCGGTGGCTATCCTGAACTACGACTGCAAGTAACTCTTTGAGGTGGCACACACGAGTCCACATATTCACCATATCAATACACCACTATGGATCCGCTCCATCACCCTACGAGAACGCCATCCATAGCACTCACGCTTATCTTGCGTATTTTAGAGTATCCACTTTCACTTGTCTATGAACTATGCAAGGGGTCCAAGTTTCCATATCCGAGGAATCCGGCTATTCGAATAGATAATGATAACCCTGCAGGGGTGTACTTCTTCACACACGCTCCCGCCACTTATCGCCCTGTACACGTCATGTACCTCGGCAACCTTCAAGCGGAAGCCGGGCGAGGGAGTCGGCCACGACCTGACTAACCACGCAATTCTCTCGTCCAAGTTTATCGCCTATTCGGGTTCCATCCGCAAGGAGATCCGGCCGGGGTGTCGCTCACGGCCCCAAACGATGTGAGCAGGGTTCCCAAGCCCACCTCGACGGGTAGATCTACGCTTGGTACACCGTGCCATGGTGCCTAGTCTGTCCCAAGCCCACCTGTACCGGGTGCCACCTGGTAGACTACTAACACTACCTACAAACACCAGAAACTAGTTGCAACTCCTGGACAGAGATCAAGTTGATTAATAAGCCGAGAGGGGTCGAGTTACCGGAACCCAATGTGTGGTAGTAACTGTTCATGGATCTCAAACACAGAACTCAGTTCCTGAGGACGGCTGCAATGAGACAACCCACCATGTACTCCTACATGGCCTCTCACCGCTACCTTTACCAAATCGTGTTCACACATTTAGCTCTCAACAGTAGGACATGTTCACACACCTCCGATTCATTCCCGATGAATCAGACCTGACACAACTCTAAGCAATAGCAGGCATGACAGACAAGCATGAATGAGTAGGCACATCAGGGCTCAAACAACTCCTACTCATGCTAGTGGGTTTCATCTATTTACTATGGAATGACAGGTCATGCAGAGGATAAAGGGGTTCAACTACCGCAGCATGTAACAGTTGAAACATTGTTGTCCTAATGCAGTAAAAGAGAGCAGGAGCGAGAGAGTGGGATTGTATCAGAATGAACAAGGGGGTTTTGCTTGTCTGGCACTTCTGAAGATAGTATAGTTCTTCATCGGTGTCATCGATCACATCGTCGGTACACGTCTTTCAAGAGGGGACAAACACCCGCAAACAAGGAAGATCACAATCAATGCAATGCAGCAATATGATGCATGAATGTAACATGGCAATATGCTGTTGATTGAGCTAATGCAACTAACAACAGGTTAAATGGAGTTGGTTTGAATACAAGGTTCAAATTCAAACTCCATATGAGATTATTCAAATGCCATTTAATTGATTTGACCTAAACGGTGAACAAAAGTTGTTCTAACATGCATGAAAATGGTACAGATGGATAGATTGGATTTTTCTGATCATTTTTCATATATAACTTATTTCATTTGGAGTTACGGTTGATTTTCTATGATTTTTAGAAGTTTGAGGTATTTTTTGGAATTTCCTGTATAAAAATAAATCCAGAAAATATTTATTGCGTCAGCATTGCGTCACTATGACGTCAGCAGTCAACGAGGCCGGTCCAGGTCAAACCTGGCCAGTGGGTCCCGCGTTTCAGTGTCATTAGTTTAACTAACTAAATTAATATTAGATTAACTCCTAATCTAGGTTTGACCAGGGGCGGGGCCCACATGGTCAAATGGGTCGAACCCACCGGCGACATGACGCCGGCGAGGCCCGAGACGGCGGCACGGTCCGGAAACGCAGCACAGGCCACGGTTCGAGGCGCGGATGGCACCGTTGGAACCCCGAGCCTCGTCCGCGTCGGCTGGTGCTAGTGGGGTCGCCGGAGACGACCTAGATCGATGGTGGTGTTCGCCTCCGCGGCGGCCGGAGTTCGGTGAAGATGGACAGCGTGCTACGGTGCACGGGAGGACGAGTGGGTAGGTGTTCTGGGTTCCTGAGAACGCGCTGAGGACGAAAACATGCTCAAACGCGACGTTTGTAGGCTCTAGCCACGGCGGTGACATGGCCGGTGGAGAGCAAGCTTTCGGGCAGGGTGGTGGAGCTAGCTAGGACGCATGAACGGCAGAGAAAAGAGAGGGGGAGGATGCAGCAGCTCACAGGGTGGACGGAGAGAGGGTCAGCGGACTCGGGGAGGCACTGAAGACGGCGAATCGGAGTCGGCGATCGGCGGCGCCCGAGGTTGAAGACGATGGCGTGGAGGCGATGCAGAGCTTCCCGGATCGCATGGCTCGGCAGGAGGAACAAGGGCATCACGTCGGTTCTTCTGGAAGCAACTACAAGGCGAGGGGTTGGCGGTGGATGCGGCACCAGCGGGCGGCGGCGACGAGCTCCGCGCGGGCGCGAGTGAGGGAGTAGAGGAGAGGGCGGGAGAGCCAGAGAGCGAGGGGAAAGTGAGGGGAGGCGTCGGCGTCTTCGTGGCATGAGGGGGAGGCGGGAAGTGGCAAGTAGGAGGTGGCCGCGTTCGGCTGCGCGCTCGCCACGCACCTGCTTCTCCTTCTGGCAGATGGTTGAAGAAGCAGGCAGCGCTGGCTGGGCTGGGCCAGCCAACTGGGCCGCCAGGTGGCCTGGCTAGGTGGGCTGCCAGGTAAGTGGACCAGGTGAGTCCTTCTCTCTCTCTCTCTCTTTCTAATTCTGTTACTGTTTTCTATTTAGTTTGATCTGTTTTGAATTAGTAAAAATACTAACTCACTTTGTAAAATCCTGACAAAAATTGTGGGCACTATTTGAATTATCTCCAACAGCCCCCAATTGTTTTCAGAAGTATTGAAGCATTTAAAATATTTATAGGCATTAAATGCTCCAATTCAAATACAATATGATTTAACTCAAGGATCCATAAATGACCAATAAATATGCTCATCATTTTGGCAGAGGTTTTCACCTTTATAAAAAAATCATGAACATTAAAGGGCATTTTGGGTTCTTGAAAAAGATTTTATTTGATCCTATTGATTTCTTTCTGGTGCTAGGGTTTGACCAATCCCCATTTCAAGTTTCTGTGAATTTTAAACATGATGCACACATGAAAGGCTAGCCTAGTGCATACCAGAACTAGGGATGTGACAGAAAATCTCATCGTATTCAACCCCTTGAACTTGTTGAAAAACTTTTGCAACAAGTCGAGCTTAGTGGATGTAACACTACTATCAGTGTCCGTCTTCCTCTTGAAGATCCATTTATTTAACATGGCTTGCTGATCATCGAGCAAGTCAATCAAAGTCCATACTTTGTTCTCATACATGGATCATATCTCAGATTTTATGGCCTCAAGCCATTTCGCGGAATCTGGGCTCATCATCGCTTCCTCATAGTTCGTAGGTTCATCATGGTCTAGTAACATGACTTCCAGAACAGTATTACCATACTACTCTGGTGCGGACTGTACTTTGGAAGACCTACGAGGTTTTGTAGTAACTTGATCTGAAGTTTCATGATCATCATCATTAGCTTCCTCACTAATTGGTGTAGGAATCACTGGAACTGATTTCCGTGATGAACTACTTTCCAATTCGGGAGAAGGTACAAATTACCTTATCAAGCTCTACTTTCCTCCCACTCACTTCTTTCGAGAGAAACTCCTTCTCTAGAAAGGATCCATTTTTAGCAACGAATATCTTGCCTTCGAATCTGTGATAGAAGGTGTACCCAACAATTTCCTTTGGGTATTCTATGAAGACGCACTTCTCCGATTTGGGTTCGAGCTTATCAGGATGAAACTTTTTCGCATAAGCATCGCAACCCCAAACTTTAAGAAACGACAACTTGGGTTTCTTGCTAAACCACAGTTCATATGTTGTCGTCTCAACGGATTTAGATGCTGCCTTTTTAATGTGAATGCAGCTGTCTCTAATGCATAACCCCAAAACAATATTGGTAAATCAGTAAGAGACATCATAGATCGCACCATATCCAATAAAGTGCGGTTACGACGTTCGAACACACCATAACGTTGTGGTGTTCCAGGTGGCGTGAGCTGTGAAACTATTCCACATTGTTTTAATTGAAGACCAAACTCGTAACTCAAATATTCGTCTCCGCGATCAGATCGCAGAAACTTTATTTTCTTGTTACGATGATTTTTCCACTTCACTCTGAAATTCTTTGAACATTTCAACTATTTCAGACTTATGTTTCATCAAGTAGATATACCCATATCTGCTCAAATCATCTTGTGAAGGTCAGAAAATAACGATACTTGCCACGAGCATCAACACTCATTGGATCGCATACATTGGTATGTATTATTTCCAATAAGTCAGTAGCTTGTTCCATTGTTCCGGAGAACGGAGTTTTAGTCATCTTGCCCAAAAGGCACGGTTCGCAAGCATCAAATGATTCATAACCAAGTGATTCCAAAAATCCATCTTTATGGAGTTTCTTCATGCGCTTTATGTTGGGGAACGTAGCAGAAATTCAAAAATTTTCCTACGTATCACCAAGATCTATCTATGGAGAGACCAGCAACAAGTAGAAAGAGAGTGCATCCACATACCCTTGTAGATCGCTAAGCGGAAGCGTTCAAGTGAACGGGGTTGATGGAGTCGTACTCGTCGTGATCCAAATCACCGATGACCAAGTGCCGAACGGACGGCACCTCCGCGTTCAACACACGTACAGCCCGGTGACGTCTCCCACGCCTTGATCTAGCAAGGAGAGAGGGAGAGGTTGAGGAAGACTCCATCCAGCAGCAGCACAACGGCGTGGTGGTGGTGGAGGAGCGTGGCAATCCTGCAGGGCTTCGCCAAGCACCGCGAGAGAGGAGGAGCACTTGGGAGAGGGAGGGCTGCGCCAGGGGCAAGGGTGAAGCTCCCATGCGCCTCCCCACTATATATAGGGGTGGAGGGGGCTGGTTTCTTGCCCTCCAAGTCCATTGGGGCGTTGGCAAAGGTGGGAGGAAAGAAATCCCATCATTTCCTTCCCCACCGATTGCTATCCCCCCTTTTTAGGGATCTTGATCTTATCCCTTTGGGATATGATCTTATTCCTTCTAAGGGGGGATCTTGGTGCGCCTTGACCAGGGGTGTGGGGCCTTTCCCTCACTACCCACGTTCATGTGGGTCCCCCCATGCAGGTGGGCCCCACTCCGGAACCTTCTAGAACCTTCCCGGTACAATACCGAAAAATCCCGAACATTTTCCGGTGGCCAAAATAGGACTTCCCATATATAAATCTTTACCTCCGGACCATTCCGGAACTCCTCGTGACGTCCGGGATCTCATCCGGGACTCCGAACAACATTCGGTAACCACATACAAACTTCCTTTATAACCCTAGCGTCATCGAACCTTAAGTGTGTAGACCCTACGGGTTCGGGAGACATGTAGACATGACCGAGACGTTCTCTGGTCAATAACCAACAGCGGGATCTGGATACCCATGATGGCTCCCACATGTTCCACGATGATCTCATCGGATGAACCACGATGTCAAGGACTTAATCAATCCCGTATACAATTCCCTTTGTCTAGCGGTATTGTACTTGCCCGAGATTCGATCGTCGGTATCCTTATACCTTGTTCAATCTCGTTACCGGCAAGTCTCTTTACTCGTTCCGTAACACATCATCCCGTGATCAACTCCTTGGTCACATTGCGCATATGATGATGTCCTACCGAGTGGGCCCAGAGATACCTCTCCGCTTACACGGAGTGACAAATCCCAGTCTCGATCTGTGTCAACCCAACAGACACTTTCGGAGATACTTGTAGTGCACCTTTATAGTCACCCAGTTACGTTGTGACGTTTGATACACCCAAAGCACTCCTACGGTATCCGGGAGTTACACGATCTCATGGTCTAAGGAAGAGATACTTGACATTGGAAAAGCTCTAGCAAACGAACTACACGATCTTAGTGCTAGGCTTAGGATTGGGTCTTGTCCATCACATCATTATCCTAATGATGTGATCCCGTTATCAACGACATCCAATGTCCATAGCCAGGAAACCATGACTATCTGTTGATCACAACGAGCTAGTCAACTAGAGGCTCACTAGGGACATATTGTGGTCTATGTATTCACACGTGTATTACGATTTCCGGATAATACAGTTATAGCATGAATAAAAGACAATTATCATGAACAAGGAAATATAATAATACTTTTATTATTGCCTCTAGGGCATATTTCCAACAGTCTCCCACTTGCACTAGAGTCAATAATCTAGTTTACATCGATATGTGATTAACACTCAAGGTCACATCCCCATGTGACTTACACCCAAGAGTTTACTAGAGTCAATAATCTAGTTCACATTTACCATGTGATTAACACTCGATGAGTTCTGGGTTTGATCATGTTATGCTTGTGAGAGAGGTTATAGTCAACGGGTCTGAACCTTTTAGATCCGTGTGTGCTTTACAAATCTCTATGTCACCTCCTAGATGTAGCTACCACGCTCTATTTGGAGCTATTCCAAATAACTGTTCTACTTGGAGCTATACTAAAAGTTGCTCCATTATACGTATCCGGTATTTCTACTCAGAGCTATCCGGATA
This sequence comes from Triticum timopheevii, assembly GCA_963921465.1. NCBI lineage: Eukaryota > Viridiplantae > Streptophyta > Magnoliopsida > Poales > Poaceae > Triticum > Triticum timopheevii. Next base: position 497,754,995 of record OY997268.1, read on the forward strand.
GGTGTTAAGCTTGCATCGACATAACTCTTTATGTCGAACTCTTTATCACCTCCATAATCGAGAAAATTCCTTAGTCCACTAGTTACTAAGGATAACTTTGACCGCTGTCCTGTGATCCATTCTTGGATCACTCTTGCACCCCTTGACTGACTCATGGCAAGGCACACTACAGGTGCGGTACACAACATAGCATACTGTAGAGAGCCTATGATAAAAGCATAGGGGACGACCTTCGTCCTTTCTCTCTATTCAGCCGTGGTCGAGATTTTAAGTCTTAACTTCATACCTTACATCTCAGGCAAGAATTCCTTCTTTGACTGATCCATCTTGAACACCTTCAAGATCATGTCAAGGTACGTGCTCATTTGAAAGTACTATTAAGCATTTTGATCTATCTTATAGATCTTGATGCTTATTGTTCAAGTAGCCTAATCCAGGTTTTCCATTGAAAAACAGTTTTCAAATAACCCTATATGCTTTCTAGAAATTCTACATCATTTCTGATCATCAATATGTCAACAACATATACTCATCAGAAATTCTATAGTGCTCCCACTCACTTCTTTGGAAATACAAGTTTCTCATAAACTTTGTATAAACCCAAAATCTTTGATCATCTTATCAAAGCGCACATTCCAACTCCGAGATGCTTACTCCAGTCCTTAGAAGGATCGCTGGAGCCAGCATACCTTTTAGCATCCTTAGGATCGACAAAAACTTTTGGATTGTATTACATACAACCTTTCCTTACGAAAACTGGTAAGGAAACTTGTTTTGACATCCATCTGCCAGATTTCATAAATGCAGCTAATGCTAACATGATTCTGACAGACTTCAAGCATCGCTACAGATGAGAAAATCTCATCGTAGTCAACTCCTTGAACTTGTGAAAAAACTCTTCGCCACAAGTCGAGCTTCATAGATGGTGACATTACCATCCACGTCCGTCTTCTTCTTAAAGATCCATTTATCTCAATGGCTTGCCGATCATCGGGCAAGTCCACCAAAGTCCATGCTTTGTTCTGATACATGGATCCTATCTCGGATTTCATGGCTTCCAACCATTTGTCGGAATTTGGGCCCACCATCACTTCTCCATAGCTCATAGGTTCATTGTTGTCTAGCAACATGACCTTCAAGACAGGATTACTGTACCACTCTGAAGTAGTACGTATCCTTGTCACCCTACGAGGTTTGGTAGTGACTTGATCTGAAGCTTCATGATCACTATCATAAGCTTCCACTTCAATTGGTGTAGGTGCCATGGGAACGACTTCCTGTGCCCTGCTTCACACTGGTTGAAGTGACGGTTCAATAACCTCATCAAGTCTCCACCATCCTCCCACTCAACTTTTCGAGACAAACTTTTCCTCGAGAAAGGACCCGATTCAAGAAACAATCCTTATTGCTTTCGGATCTGAATTAGAAGGTATACCCAACTGTTTTGGGTGTCCTATGAAGATGCATTTTATCCGCTTTGGGTTCGAGCTTATCAACCTGAAACTTTTTCACATAAGCGTCGCAGCCCCAAACTTTTAAGAAACGACAACTTAGGTTTCTCTAAACCATAGTTCATATGGTGTCATCTCAACGGAATTACGTGGTGCCCTATTTAAAGTGAATGTGGTTGTCTCTAATGTCTAACCCATGAACGATAGTGGTAATTCGATAAGAGACATCATGGTACGCACCATATCCAATAGGGTGCAACTATGATGTTCGGACACACCATCAAACTATGGTGTTCCAGGCGGTATTAATTGTGAAACAATTTCCACAATGTCTTAATTGCGTGCCAAAACTCGTAACTCAGATATTCATCTCTATGATCATATCATAGACATTTTATCCTCTTGTCACAATGATCTTCTACTTCACTCTGAAATTACGTGAACCATTCAATAATTCAGACTTGTGTTTCATCAAGTAAATATACTCTGCATCTACTCGAATCATCTGTGAAGTAAGAACATAACGATATTCACTGCATGCCTCAGCACTCATTGGACTGCACACATCAAAATGTGTTACTTCCAACAAGTTGCTATCTTGTTCCATCTTACTGAAAACGAGGCTTTTCAGTCATCTTGCTCATGTGGTATGATTTGCATGTCTCAAGTGATTCAAGATCAAGTGAGTCCAAACGATCCATCTGCATGGAGTTTCTTCATGCATATACACCAATAGACATGGTTCGCATGTCTCAAACTTTTCAAAACGAGTGAGTCCAAAGATCCATCAACATGGAGCTTCTTCATGCGTTTTATACCATTATGACTTACATGGCAGTGCCACAAGTAAGTGGTACTATCATTACTATCTTATATCTTTTGGCATGAAAATGTGTATCACTACGATCGAGATTCAATAAACCATTCATTTTAGGTGCAAGACCATTGAAGGTATTATTCAAATAAACAGAGTAACCATTATTCTCCTTAAATGAATAACCGTATTGCGATAGACATAATCCAATCATGTCTATGCTCAACGCAAACACCAAATCTCGATGGTAGAGGGAGCGTGCGATGCTTGATCATATCAACCTTGGAAACATTTCCAACACATATCGTCAGCTCACCTTTAGCTAGTCTCCGTTAATTCCGTAGCTTTTATTTCGAGTTACTAACACTTAGCAACTGAACCGGTATCTAATACCCTGGTGCTACTAGGAGTACTAGTAAAGTACACATCAACACAATGTATATCCAATATACTTCTATCGACCTTGCCAGCCTTCTCATCTACCAAGTATCTAGGGTAATTCTGCTCCAGTGGTTGTTCCCCTTATTACAGGAGCACTTAGTCTCGGGTTTGGGTTCAACCTTGGGTTTCTTCACTAGAGCAGCAGCTGATTTGCCGTTTCATGAAGTATCCCTTCTTGCCCTTGCCCTTCTTGAAACTAGTGGTTTCATCAACAATTGATGCTCCTTCTTGATTTCTACTTTCGTGGTGTCAAACATCGTGAATACCTCAAGGATCATCATATCTATCCCTGATATGTTATAGTTCATCACAAAGCTTCAGCAGCTTGGTGGCAATGACTTTGGAGAAACATCACTATCTCATATGGAAGATCAACTCCCACTTGATTCAAGTGATTGTTGTACTCAGACAATTTGAGCACAAGCTCAACGATTGAGCTTTTCTCCGTCAGTTTGCAGGTTAAGAAAATCGTCGGAGGTCTTATACCTCTTGACGTGGGCACGAGCCTGAAATCTCAATTTCAGCCCTCGAAACATCTCATATGTTCCGCGATGTTTCGAAAACATCTTTGGTGCCTTAACTCTAAACCGTTTATCTGAACTATCACGTAGTTATCAAAACGTGTATGTCTGATGTTCGCAACATCCACAAACGACGTTTGGGGTCCAGCACACTGAGCGGTGCATTAAGGACATAAGCTATCTACTGTCCGCATAATCGCTACTGTCAACTTTCAACTATATTTTCTCTAGGAACATAACTAAACAGTAGAACTATAGCGTGAGCTATGACATAATTTGCAAAAGGTCTTTTTGACTATGTTCAGGATAATTAAGTTCATCTTATGAACTCCCACTCAGATAGACATCCCTCTGGTCATCTAAGTGATCACATGATCCGAGTCAAACTAGCCTGTGTCCGATCATCACGTGAGACGGACTAGTCATCATCGGTGAACATTTTCATGTTGATCGTATCTACTATACGACTCATGCTCGACCTTTCGGTCTCCGTGTTCCGAGGCCATGTCTGTACATGCTAGGCTCGTCAAGTTAACCCTAAGTGTTTTCGCGTGTGTAAATCTGTCTTACACCCATTGTATGTGAACGTAAGAATCCATCACACCCGATCATCACGTGGTGCTTAGAAGCGACGAACTGTAGCAACGGTGCACAGTTAGGGGAGAACACTTCTTGAAATTTTGTAAGGGATCATCTTATTTACTACCGTCGTCCTAAGTAAACAAGATGCATAAACATGATAAACATCACATGCAATCAAATAGTGACATGATATGGCCAATATCATTTTGCTCCTTTTGATCTCCATCTTCGGGGCTCCATGATCATCATCGTCACCGGCATGACACCATGATCATGATCTCCATCATCGTGTCTCCATGAAGTCGTCTCGCCAACTTATTACTTCTACTACTATGGCTACCGGTTAGCAATAAAGTAAAGTAATTACATGGCGTTGTTCAATGACACGCAGGTCATACAATAAATTAAGACAACTCCTATGGCTCCTGCCGGTTGTCATACTCATCGACATGCAAGTCGTGAATCCTATTACAAGAACATGATCAATCTCATACAACACATATCATTCATCACATTCTTGTTGGCCATATCACATCACATAGCATACCCTGCAAAAACAAGTTAGACGTCCTCTAATTGTTGTTTGCATGTTTTACGTGGCTGCTATGGGTTTCTAGCAAGAACGTTTCTTACCTACGCAAAACCACAACGTGATATGCCAATTGCTATTTACTCTTCATAAGGACCCTTTTCATCGAATCCATTCCGACTAAAGTGGGAGAGACTGGCACCCGCTAGCCACCTTATGCACCAAGTGCATGTCAATCGGTGGAACCTGTCTCACGTAAGAGTACGTGTAAGGTCGGTCCGGGCCGCTTCATCCCACAATACCGTCGAAACAAGATTGGACTAGTAACGGTAAGCATATTGAACAACATCAACGCCCACAACTACTTTGTGTTCTACTCGTGCAAAGAATCTACGCAATAGACCTAGCTCTGATACCACTGTTGGGGAACGTAGCAGAAATTCAAAAAATTTCCTACGTATCACCAAGATCTATCTATGGAGAGACCAGCAACGAGTAGAAAGAGAGTGCATCTACATACCCTTGTAGATCGCTAAGCGGAAGCGTTCAAGTGAACGGGGTTGATGGAGTCGTACTCGTCGTGATCCAAATCACAGATGACCAAGTGCCGAACGGACGGCACCTCCGCGTTCAACACACGTACAGCCCGGTGACGTCTCCCACGCCTTGATCCAGCAAGGAGAGAGGGAGAGGTTGAGGAAGACTCCATCCAGCAGCAGCACAACGGCGTGGTGGTGGTGGAGGAGCGTGGCAATCCTGCAGGGCTTCGCCAAGCACCGCGAGAGAGGAGGAGCACTTGGGAGAGGGAGGGCTGCGCCAGGGGCAAGGGTGAAGCTCCCATGCGCCTCCCCACTATATATAGGGGTGGAGGGGGCTGGTTTCTTGCCCTCCAAGTCCATTGGGGCGTTGGCAAAGGTGGGAGGAAAGAAATCCCATCATTTCCTTCCCCACCGATTGTTATCCCCCCTTTTTAGGGATCTTGATCTTATCCCTTTGGGATATGATCTTATTCCTTCTAAGGGGGGATCTTGGTGCGCCTTGACCAGGGGTGTGGGGCCTTTCCCCCACTACCCACGTTCATGTGGGTCCCCCCATGCAGGTGGGCCCCACTCCGGAACCTTCTAGAACCTTCCCGGTACAATACCGAAAAATCCCGAACATTTTCCGGTGGCCAAAATAGGACTTCCCATATATAAATCTTTACCTCCGGACCATTCCGGAACTCCTCGTGACGTCCGGGATCTCATCCGGGACTCCGAACAACATTCGGTAACCACATACAAACTTCCTTTATAACCCTAGCGTCATCGAACCTTAAGTGTGTAGACCCTACGGGTTCGGGAGACATGTAGACATGACCGAGACGTTCTCCGGTCAATAACCAACAGCGGGATCTGGATACCCATGATGGCTCCCACATGTTCCACGATGATCTCATCGGATGAACCACGATGTCAAGGACTTAATCAATCCCGTATACAATTCCCTTTGTCTAGCGGTATTGTACTTGCCCGAGATTCGATCGTCGGTATCCTTATACCTTGTTCAATCTCGTTACCGGCAAGTCTCTTTACTCGTTCCATAACACATCATCCCGTGATCAACTCCTTGGTCACATTGCGCATATGATGATGTCCTACCGAGTGGGCCCAGAGATACCTCTCCGCTTACACGGAGTGACAAATCCCAGTCTCGATCTGTGTCAACCCAACAGACACTTTCGGAGATACCTGTAGTGCACCTTTATAGTCACCCCGTTACGTTGTGATGTTTGATACACCCAAAGCACTCCTACGGTATCCGGGAGTTACACGATCTCATGGTCTAAGGAAGAGATACTTGACATTGGAAAAGCTCTAGCAAACGAACTACACGATCTTAGTGCTAGGCTTAGGATTGGGTCTTGTCCATCACATCATTCTCCTAATGATGTGATCCCGTTATCAACGACATCCAATGTCCATAGCCAGGAAACCATGACTATCTGTTGATCACAACGAGCTAGTCAACTAGAGGCTCACTAGGGACATATTGTGGTCTATGTATTCACACGTGTATTACGATTTCCGGATAATACAGTTATAGCATGAATAAAAGACAATTATCATGAACAAGGAAATATAATAATACTTTTATTATTGCCTCTAGGGCATATTTCCAACACTTTACACCGATATGACCCAAACGGCAGTGCCACAAATAAGTTGCACTATCATTATTAACTTTGCATCTTTTGGCATCAATATTATGAATATGTGTATCACTACGATCGAGATCCAACAAACTATTTTTATTGGGTGTATAACAATCGAAGGTCTTATTCATGTAAACAGAATAACAATTATTCTTTAACTTCAAATGAATAACTGTATCGCAACAAACATGATCAAATCATATTCATGCTCAACGTAAATGCTAAATAACATTTATTTAGCTTTAACACTAATCTCAAAAATATAGGGAATGTGTGATGATGATCATATCAACCTTGGAACTATTTCCAACACTCATCGTCACTTCCCCTCAACTAGTCTTTGTTTATTATGTAACTCCTGTTTCGATTTACTAATCTTAGCAACCGAACAAGTATCAAATACTCAGGGGCTACTATAAACACTAGTAAGGCACACATCAATAATCTGTATATCAAATATACCCATGTTCACTTTGCCATCCTTCTTATCCACCAAATATTCGGGGCATTTCCGCTTCCATTGACCATTTCCTTTGCAGTGTAAACACTCAGTTTCAGGCTATGGTCCAGCTTTGGGCTTCTTCGCAGGAGTGACAACTTGCTTGTCTTTCCACTTGAAGTTCCCTTTCTTTCCCTTTGCCCTTCTCTTGAAACTAGTGGTCTTGTCAATCATCAACACTTGATGCTCTTTCTTGATTCTACCTTCATCGATTTCAACATCACGAAGAGCTCGGGAATCGTTTTCGTCATCCCTTGCATACTATAGTTCATCACGAAGTTCTAGTAACTTAGTGATGGTGACTAGAGAATTCTGTCAATCACTATCTTATCTGGAAGATTAACTCCCACTTGATTCAAGCGATTGTAGTACCTTGACAATCTGAGCACTTGCTCACTAGTTGAGCGATTCTCCTCCATCTTTTAGCTATAGAACTTGTTGGAGACTTCATATCTCTCAACTCGGGTATTTGCTTGAAATATTAACTTCAATTCCTGGAACATCTCATATGGTCCATGACGTTCAAAATGTCTTTGAAGTCCCGATTCTAAGCCGTTAAGCATGGTGCACTAAACTATCAAGTAGTCATCATATTGAGCTAGCCAAACGTTCATAACGTCTGCATCTGCTCCTGCAATAGGTCTGTCACCTAGCGGTGCATTAAGGACATAATTCTTCTGTGCAGCAATGAGGATAAACCTCAGATCGCGGATCAAATCCGCATCATTGCTACTAACATTTTTCAACACAATTTTCTCTAGGAACATATCAAAATAAACATATGAAAGCAACAACGCAAGCTATTGATCTTACAACATAATTTGCAAAATACTACCAGGACTAAGTTCATGATAAATTTAAGTTCAATTAATCATATTACTCAAGAACTCCCACTTAGACAGACATCTCTCTAGTCATCTAAGTGATCACGTGATCCAAATCAACTAAACCATAACCGATCATCACGTGAGATGGAGTAGTTTTCAATGGTGAACATCACTATGTTGATCATATCTACTATATGATTCACGCTTGACCTTTCGGTCTCCGTGCTCCGAGGCCATATCTGCATATGCTAGGCTCGTCAAGTTTAACCTGAGTATTCCGCGTGTGCAAAACTGGCTTGCACCCGTTGTAGATGGACGTAGAGCTTATCACACCCGATCATCACGTGGTGTCTGGGCACGACGAACTTTGGCAACGGTGCATACTCAGGGAGAACACTTCTTGATAATTAGTGAGAGATCATCTTAAAATGCTACCGTCAAACAAAACAGAATAAGATGTATAACAGATAAACATCATATGCAATCAAAATATGTGACATGATATGTCCATGATCATCTTGGGCCTTTGATCTCTATCTCCAAAGTACTGTCATGATCTCTATCGTCACTGGCACGACACCATGATCTTCATCATCTTGATCTATATCAATGTGTCGTCGCATGGTCGTCTCGCCAACTATTGCTCTTGAAACTATTGCTATCGCATAGCGATAAAGTAAAGCAATTATTTGGCACTTGCATCTTATGCAACAAAGAGACAACCATAGGGCTTCTGCCAGTTGCCGATAATTTCAACAAAACATGATCATCTCATACAACAACTTATATCTCATCACGTCTTGACCATATCACATCACAACATGCCCTGCAAAAACAAGTTAGACGTCCTCTACTTTGTTGTTGCAAGTTTTACGTGGCTGCTACGGGCTGAGCAAAAACCGTTCTTACCTACGCATCAAAAACCACAACGATAGTTCGTCAAGTTGGTGCTGTTTTAACCTTCGCAAGGACCGGGCGTAGCCACACTCGGTTCAACTAAAGTTGGAGAAACTGACACCCGCCAGCCACCTGTGTGCAAAGCACGTCGGTAGAACTAGTCTCGCGTAAGCGTACGCGTAATGTCGGTCCGGGCCGCTTCATCCAACAATACCGCCAAACCAAAGTATGACATGCTGGTAAGTAGTATGACTTGTATCGCCCACAACTCACTTGTGTTCTACTCGTGCATATAACATCAACACATAAAACCTTGGCTCGGATGCCACTGTTGGGGAACGTAGTAATTTCAAAAATTTCCTACGCACACGCAAGATCATGGTGATGCATAGCAACGAGAGGGGAGAGTGTTCGTCCACGTACCCTCGTAGACCATAAGCGGAAGTGTTAGCACAACACGGTTGATGTAGTCGTACGTCTTCACGATCCGACTGATCCAAGAACCGGATGTACGGGGCCTCCGAGTTCAGCACACGTTCAGCTCGATGACGATCTCCGGCCTCCAATCCAGCCGAGCTCCAGAGATGAGTTCCGTCAGCATGACGGCATGGTGACGATGATGATGTTCTACCAGCGCAGGGCTTCGCCTAAACTCCGCGACGATATGACCGAGGTGGAATATGGTGGAAGGGGGCACCGCACACGGCTAAGGAACGATCCGTAGATCAACTTGTGTGTCTATGGGGTGCCCCCCGCCCCCGTATATAAAGGAGCCAGGGGGGAGGAGGCGGCCGGCCAAGGAAGGCGCGCCAAGGGGAGAGTCCTACTCCCACCGGGAGTAGGACTCCCTTCTTTCCAAGTAGGAGTAGGAGAAGGGGGAAAGAGGAGGAAGAGGAGAAGGAAAGGGGGGCGCCGCCCCCCTTCCCTTGTCCTATTCGGACTAGGAAGGGGAGCGGCGTGCGGTCCCCTCCTGGTTCCTTTCCTCTTCTCCCTCGAGGCCCATGTAGGCCCAATAACCCCCGGGGGGGTTCCGGTAACCTCCCGGTACTCCGGTAAAATGCCGATTTCACCCGGAACCATTCCGATGTCCAAACATAGGCTTCCAATATATCAATCTTTATGTCTCGACCATTCCGAGACTCCTCGTCATGTCCGTGATCACATCTGGGACTCCGAACAAACTTCGGTACATCAAAACTTATAAACTCATAATAAAACTGTCATCGTAACGTTAAGCGTGCGGACCCTACGGGTTAGAGAACTATGTAGACATGACCTAGAACCATTCTCGGTCAATAACCAATAGCGGGACCTAGATGCCCATATTGGTTCCTACATATTCTACGAAGATCTTTATCGGTCAAACCGCATAACAACATACGTTGTTCCCTTGGTCATCGGTATGTTACTTGCCCGAGATTTGATCGTCGGTATCCAATACCTAGTTCAATCTCGTTACTGGCAAGTCTCTTTACTCGTTCTGTAATACATCATCTTATAACTAACTCATCAGTTACAATGCTTGCAAGGCTTAGGTGATGAGTATTACCGAGAGGGCCCAGAGATACCTCTCCGACAATCGGAGTGACAAAACCAAATCTCGAATTATGCCAACCCAACATGTACCTTCGGAAACACCTGTAGAGCACCTTTATAATCACCCAGTTACGTTGTGACGTTTGGTAGCACACAAAGTGTTCTTCCGGTAAACGGGAGTTGCACAATCTCATAGTTGCAGGAACTTTGTATAAGTCATGAAGAAAGCAATAGCAATATACTAAACGATCAAGTGCTAGGCTAACAGAATGGGTCATGTCAATCACATCATTCTCCTAATGATGTGATCCCATTAATCAAATGACAACACATGTCTATGGTTTATGAAACATAACCATCTTTGATTAATGAGCTAGTCAAGTAGAGGCATACTAGTGACTTTATGTTTGTCTATGTATTCACACATGTATCATGTTTCCGGTTAATACAATTCTAGCATGAATAATAAACATTTATCATGATATAAGGAAATAAATAATAACTTTATTATTGCCTCTAGGGCATATTTCCTTCATAGTGTGTCATGCTTTACGGCTTAGAACCGGGTCTTCAACTATGTTTTGAACGTCATGGAGCATATGAGATGTTCCAGGAGTTGAAGTTAATATTTCAAGCAAATGCCCGGATTGAGAGATATGAAGTCTCCAATAATTTCTATAGCTGCAAGATGGAGGAGAATAGTTCTGTCAGTGAACATATACTCAAAATGTCTGGGTATAATAATCACTTGATTCAACTGGGAGTTAATCTTCCTGATGATAGTGTCATTGACAGAATTCTCCAATCACTGCCACCAAGCTACAAGAGCTTCATGATGAACTATAATATGCAAGGGATGAACAAGACTATTCCCGAGCTCTTCGCGATGCTAAAAGCCGCGGAGGTAGAAATCAAGAAGGAGCATCAAGTGTTGATGGTTAACAAGACCACCAGTTTCAAGAAAAAGGGCAAAGGGAAGAAGAAGGGGAACTTCAAAAAGAACAGCAAGCAAGTTGCTGCTCAAGAGAAGAAACCCAAGTCTGGACCTAAGCCTAAAACTGAGTGCTTCTATTGCAAGCAGACTGGACACTGGAAGCGGAACTACCCCAAGTATTTGGCGGATAAGAAGGATGGCAAAGTGAACAAAGGTATATGTGATATACTGGTTCTGTTACTAATATTTGCAACTTGAAACAGGGACTACGGATTAAGCGAAGATTGGCTAAGGACAAGGTGATGATGCGCGTGGGAAATGGTTCCAAAGTCGATGTGATCGTGGTCGGCACGCTACCTCTACATCTACCATCGGGATTAGTTTTAGACCTAAATAATTGTTATTTGGTGCCAGCGTTGAGCATGAACATTATATCTGGATCTTGTTTGATGCGAGACGGTTATTCATTTAAATCAGAGAATAATGGTTGTTCTATTTATACGAGTAATATCTTTTATGGTCATGCACCCTTGAAGAGTGGTCTATTTTTGTTGAATCTCGACAGTAGTGATACACATGTTCATAGTGTTGAAACCAAAAGATACAGAGTTGATAACGATAGTGCAACTTATTTGTGGCACTGCCGTTTAGGTCATATCGGTGTAAAGCGCATGAAGAAACTCCATACTGATGGGCTTTTGGAATCACTTGATTATGAATCACTTGGTACTTGCGAACCGTGCCTTATGGGCAAGATGACTAAAACGCCGTTCTCCGGAACTATGGAGCGAGCAACTGATTTGTTGGAAATCATACATACTGATGTTTGTGGTCCAATGAATGTTGAGGCTCGTGGCGGATATCGTTATTTTCTCACCTTCATAGATGATTTGAGCAGATATGGGTATATCTACTTAATGAAACACAAGTCTGAAACATTTGAAAAGTTCAAAGAATTTCAGAGTGAAGTGGAAAATCATCGTAACAAGAAAATAAAGTTTCTACGATCTGATCGTGGAGGAGAATATTTGAGTTACGAGTTTGGTCTGCACTTGAAACAATGCGGAATAGTTTCGCAACTCACGCCACCCGGAACACCACAACGAAATGGTGTGTCCGAACGTCGTAATCGTACTTTACTAGACATGGTGCGATCTATGATGTCTCTTACTGATTTACCGCTATTGTTTTGGGGTTATGCTTTAGAGACGGCCGCATTCACGTTAAATAGGGCACCATCAAAATCCGTTAAGACGACACCTTATGAACTATGGTTTGGCAAGAAACCAAAGTTGTCGTTTCTTAAAGTTTGGGGCTGCGATGCTTATGTGAAGAAACTTCAACCAGATAAGCTCGAACCTAAATCGGAGAAATGTGTCTTCATAGGATACCCAAAAGAAACTATTGGGTACACCTTCTATCACAGATCTGAAGGCAAGATTTTCGTTGCTAAAATCGGATCCTTTCTAGAGAAGGAGTTTCTCTCGAAAGAAGTGAGTGGGAGGAAAGTAGAACTTGATGAGATAACTGTATCTACTCCCTTATTGGAAAGTAGTTCATCACAAGATCCAGTTCCTGTGACAACTACACCAATTAGTGAGGAAGCTAATGATATTGATCATGAAACTTCAGATCAAGTTTCTACTGAACCTCATAGGTCTACCAGAGTAAGATCCGCACCAGAGTGGTACGGTAATCCTATTCTGGAAGTCATGTTACTTGACCATGATGAACCTACGAACTATGAGGAAGCGATGATGAGCCCAAATTCCGCAAAATGGCTACAGGCCATGAAATCTGAGATGGGATCCATATATGAAAACAAATTATGGACTTTGGTTGACTTGCCCGATGATCGGCAAGCCGTTGAGAATAAATGGATTTTTAAGAAGAAGACTGACGTTGATGGTAATGTAACTGTCTATAAAGCTCGACTTGTTGCAAAAGGTTTTCGACAAGTTCAAGGGGTTGACTACGATGAGACTTTCTCACCCGTAGCGATGCTTAAGTCTGTCCGAATCATGTTAGCTATTGCTGCATTTCATGATTATGAAATTTGGCAAATGGATGTCAAAACTGCATTCTTGAATGGATTTCTAGAAGAAGAGTTGTATATGATGCAGCCAGAAGGTTTTGTTGATCCAAAAGGTGCTAACAAAGTATGCAAGCTCCAGCGATCCATTTATGGACTGGTGCAAGCATCTTGGAGTTGGAATAAACGTTTTGATAGTGTGATCAAAGCATATGGTTTTATGCAGACTTTTGAAGAAGCCTGTATTTACAAGAAAGTGAGTGGGAGCTCTGTAGCATTTCTGATATTATATGTAGATGACAAATTATTAATTGGAAATGATATAGAATTTCTGGATAGCATAAAGGGATACTTGAATAAAAGTTTTTCAATGAAAGACCTCGGTGAAGCTGCTTACATATTGGGCATCAAGATCTATAGAGATAGATCAAGACGCTTAATAGGACTTTCACAAAGCACATACCTTGACAAAATTTTGAAAATGTTCAAAATGGATCAGGCAAAGAAAGGGTTCTTGCCCGTGCTACAAGGTGTGAAGTTGAGTCAAACTCAATGCCCGACCACAGCATAAGATAGAGAGAAAATGAAAGATGTTCCCTATGCTTCAGCCATAGGCTCTATCATGTATGCAATGCTGTGTACCAGACCTGACGTATGCTTAGCAATAAGCTTGGCAGGAAGGTACCAAAGTAATCCAGGAGTGGATCACTGGACAGCGGTCAAGAACATCCTGAAGTACCTGAAAAGGACTAAGGATATGTTTCTCGTATATGGAGGTGACAAAGAGCTAGTCGTAAATGGTTACGTTGATGCAAGCTTTGACACTGATCCGGACGATTCTAAATCGCAAACCGGATACGTGTTTTTATTAAACGGTGGAGCTATAAGTTGGTAAAGTTCTAAACAAAGCGTCGTGGCGGGATCTACATGTGAAGCGGAGTACATAGCTGCTTCTGAAGCAGCAAATGAAGGAGTGTGGATGAAGGAGTTCATTTCTGATCTAGGTGTCATACCTAGTGCATCGGGACCAATGAAGATCTTCTATGACAATACTGGTGCAATTGCCTTGGCAAAGGAATCCAGATTTCACAAGAGGACCAAGCACATCAAGAGACGCTTTAATTCCATTCGGGAGCAAGTCCAAGTGGGAGACATAGAGATTTGCAAGATACATACAGATCTGAATGTTGCAGACCCGTTGACTAAGCCTCTCTCACGAGCAAAACATGATCAGCACCAAGGCTCCACGGGTGTTAGAATCATTACTATGTAATCTAGATTATTGACTCTAGTGCAAGTGGGAGACTGAAGGAAATATGCCCTAGAGGCAATAATAAAGTTATTATTTATTTCCTCATATCATGATAAATGTTTATTATTCATGCTAGAATTGTATTAACTGGAAACATGATACATGTGTGAATACATAGACAAACATATAGTCACTAGTATGCCTCTACTTGACTAGCTCATTAATCAAACATGGTTATGTTTCCTAACCATAGACATGTGTTGTCATTTGATTAATGAGATCACATCATTAGAAGAATGATGTGATTGACATGACCCATTCCATTAGCCTAGCACTTGATCGTTTAGTATATTGTTATTGCTTTCTTCATGACTTATATATGTTCCTGTAACTATGAGAATTATGCAACTCCCGTTTACCGGAGGAACACTTTGGGTACTACCAAACGTCACAACGTAACTGGGTGATTATAAAGGAGTACTACAGGTGTCTCCGAAGGTACATGTTGAGTTGGCGTATTTCGAGATTAGGTTTTGTCACTCCGATTGTCAGAGAGGTATCTCTGGGCCCTCTCGGTAATGTACATCATTATAAGCCTTGCAAGCAATGTGACCAATGAGTTGGTTACGGGATGATGCATCACAGAACGAGTAAAGAGACTTGCTGGTAATGAGATTGAACTAGGTATTGGATACCGACGATCAAATCTCGGGCAAGTAACATACCGATGACAAAGGGAACAACGTATGTTGTTATGCGGTTTGACCGATAAAGATCTTCGTAGAATATGTAGGAACCAATATGGGCATCCAGGTTCTGCTGTTGGTTATTGACCGAGAATAGTTCTAGGTCATGTCTACATAGTTCTCAAACCCGTAGGGTCCGCACGCTTAACGTTACGATGACAGTTTTATTATGAGTTTATAAGTTTTGATGTACCGAAGTTTGTTTGGAGTCCCGGATGTGATCACAGACGTGACGAGGAGTCTTGAAATGGTCGAGACATAGAGATCGATATATTGGAAGCCTATATTTGGACATCGGAATCGTTTCGAGTGAAATCGGCATTTTACTGGAGTACCGGGAGGTTACCGGAACCCCCCGGGGGGTTATTGGGCCTACATGGGCCTCGAGGGAGAAGAGGGAAGGAGGTAGGAGGGGGCCACGCGCCCCTCCCCTTCCTAGTCCGAATAGGACAAGGGAAGGGCGGCGGCGCCCCCCCTTTTCCTTCCCCTCTTCCTCCTCTTGCCCCCCTTCTCCTATTCCAACTAGGAAAGAAGGGAGTCCTACTCCCGGTGGTAGTAGGACTCCCCCCTTGGCGCGCCCTCCTTGGCCGGCCGCCTCCTCCCCCTGGCTCCTTTATATACGGGGGCGGGGGGGCACCCCATAGACACACAAGTTGATCTACGGATCGTTCCTTAGCTGTGTGCGGTGCCCCCCTCCACCATATTCCACCTCGGTCATATCATCGCGGAGTTTAGGCGCAGCCCTGCGCCGGTAGACCATCATCATCATCACCACGCCGTCGTGCTGACGGAACTCATCTCCGGACCTTTGCTGGATCGGAGCCCAGAGATCGTCATCGAGTTGAACGTGTGCTGAACTCGGAGGTGCCGTACGTTCGGTGCTTGGATCGGTCGGATCGTGAAGACGTACGACTACATCAACCGCGTTGTGCTAACGCTTCCGCTTACGGTCTACGAGGGTACGTGGACAACACTCTCCCCTCTTGTTGCTATACCATCACCATGATCTTGCGTGTGCATAGGAATGTTTTTGAAATTACTACGTTCCCCAACAAGGAGGCCCTGCGCGTCGGCCGGCTCAAATTCTGTCCGGTTTATTGGACACCTGGACGACATTGTTAACCACATCAGTTACCCCGAAGACTCAAGATCGGCATAATGCGGAGGTCACGAAGCTGCGGGATCAGATAACTCAGGCCAAGGAGGACTTGGCACCGGAGGAAACCAGGATGGCTGAAGAACGGGCCGCTTTAGATGCCCAGTCACAACAGATGCAGGCGCAGAATTACCGGCTCATGCGGGATCAGAACGCTTCGAATGAGGTGTTGAGGAGGAGGCACCAGTCTCGCCTGCCGCCGGTTTATGAAGCAATGAATCTCTTCAACACACCAGGAGCAGGGCCTAGTAATCCGGCATTGGTAAACCGGATTGAAGCACCTGGGACAGGAGCACCGGATCAGCCACGGGTGACAGACCCGCTTCGACGAACAGATAGCCCGCCACAATACATGCCGACCTCGCCGGGTCACTTCTCCACCCCTTTGGATAATATGATTGTTGTGGCGTCCTGATTGGCAGCTATTCCGATGGAGGGCGAGTCTCCAGCGGCGGTCGATACGCGGCGAGCGAGGGATCTCCTTCAAACCTCCATGGTACAACAGCAGGCCTATTCATATAGCCGAGACAGAATCCATTCAACCCCTCGCCTGAGCACAAGTTACAGAAGGCATATTGATGAACCGGCTGTGTCAAGCAGTGCGTGAAACCGTGACGCCCCTTGAGGGCCTAATCTGGCACGCGGTGGTATGAATGCTCAGGACGTGGTGAACAATGGTAGAGCACATCGGGAGGCAGAGTTAGCAGCGCAGTTGGCAGCACAGTATGCGAATCATCAACCCGCTCCGGTTCAACCGACAGCATCAGTCGAACGAGGACTGGCTTTCAGCTCTTGGGGGGTGCCGTGTCTCATCCCAACTCTACATAATGTGCGGTTAGCCAAGGATTTCAAGGGCCTGCGTAAGGTGCCTAATTACACCGCCGATTTACCCCCCCCCCCCTCGAGTCATGGGTTGAGTGTTATCAGATGGCGATGGAGATGCTGGATGTGCGCGAAGCGGCGTGTGCAAAGTACTTCACCATGATGTTGGATGGAACGGCTCGTACTTGGTTAAAAAGTCTGCATGTTAATTCAATCGGTTCATGGGACGAGTTGAAGGCCCGGTTTATAGCAAACTTCAAAGACACGTGCAAGCAACCCATGTCAATCGTGGATCTGGCCGCTTGTGTCCAAGGAGAAGGCGAATCAACGACTCATTGGGTGCGCCGGGTTTCAGAAATTCTTCATTCGTCGGACCGCATCAATGCTGATTCGGCAATCATAACATTGGAGGGCAATTGCCGGTTTAAGCCGTTGAACTTGAAGTTGGGACGGCTCAAACGTCACTGCAATGACATGGGAACACTTATGGCAGCTTTGGTTAAGTATGACGATTCTGATAATTCCAAGGATCTCGAGTCTGACGACGAGGAGCCGGAGAAGGGAAAGAAGAACGTCGGCGCAAAAGGGCAGCAACATAACCAGGCGAGCCATGGGAATAACTGTAAGCGCAAGGCGGATAATAATTCTGGCTTTGTGGCTAACACCAATGTACAAGGTAATAATCAGCGCCGTAAGGGTAAACCGCCCCCACGGGGCAGAGGATCAGGTATGAATCTGGAGCGTCTGTTGAACCAGCGCTGCCCAAAGCACGGGACGCAAGATAAACCGGCTACACACCTATGGAAGGATTGCTTCATTATGCAAGAGTTCAAAAATTCAGATCTCTTCCGGTATGATCATGGACCGTCCGGCGGTTCAGGACCCGGTTTCACGGACCGGGTTATGCTGGAGGTAACTCCGGTTCAGGTTTTCAGGGTACCCAAGGGGGACAGGGCAATCAAGGCAATCAGGGCAACCAAGGTGGTTATAATCAGCAGGGGAATCAGCAACAACAACAGTCGGGTTATCAAAGTGACCCGAAGCAGTTAAATGGTGGACAGTATCATGTTTTCACTACTAGTCTGTGCAAGCGCGACCAGAAGCTTCATAAGAGGGCAGTGAACTCCGTTGAACCAGCAGTGCCATGTTATTTGCGCTGGTCTGAACAACCCATTGTGTGGAGTCGTGAAGATCATCCGCCCCGGGTTGATAATCCGGGTCGTCTGGCGTTGGTGGTCGCACCACAGGTTGGAGGTTATAAGTTCACCAAGGTGCTCATGGATGGAGGAAGCAGTATCAACATCTTGTATTATGAAACCTTGCGGCGTATGGGGTTAACGGATAAGAATCTTAAACCGTCGAACACCATTTTTCACGATGTGGTGCCTGATAAATCGGCATACCTGGTAGGTAAGATAGCTCTAGAGGTGGTTTTTGGAGATGGTCATGATTCAAGGTCAGAGACATTAACCTTTGAGGTGGTAAAAATCAGAAGTCCGTACCATGCCCTGTTTGGACGGCCGGTCTATGCTAAGTTCATGGCAAGGCCGTGTTATGTTTATCTGCAGCTCAAAATGCCGGGTCATAAGGGGACCATCATGGTTCATGGTAGCCGCAAGATTGCTTTGGAGTGCGAGGAAGGTGATGCGGCTTATGCCGAGTCGGTTTGTGCAACAGAGGAGTTAAAATTCTATAAAGACAATGTTTATCCGGCGGATATGACTTTGTTGAAGAAACCCACTACAGAGCATGATCCGGCTTTGAAGTTTAAATCGGCTGATGAGACTAAGTTGGTTGATTTTGTTCCTGGTGATTCATCCAGGCAGTTAGCATCAGCATTAACTTGGATCCAAAATAGGAAATCACGCTCATCGAGTTCATCCGCGAGATCCGGGACATCTTTGCATGGAAGCCTTCTGAAATGCCAGGTGTACCAAGGGAACTCGCTGAGCACACTCTTAATATTGATCCCAAGTTTAAACCGGTCAAGCAGTTTATTCACCCCTTTAATGAAGAGGGACGCAAGGCCATTGGTGAGGAGGTAGCCCGGCTCTTGGCAGCAGGGTTTCTTGTGGAGGTCTTTCACCCTGAGTGGTTGGCTAATCCGGTGTTGGTACTTAAAAAGAATGGCACTTGGCGTATGTGTGTGGACTACACAGATTTGAACAAGGCTCGCCCAGCTGATCCCTTTGCCCTCCCTCGTATTGATCAAATCATTGATGCTACGGCGGGTTGTGAGCGTTTGAGTTTTCTGGATGCTTATTCGGGTTATCATCAGATCAAAATGGCAGCTAAGGACCAGGAAAAGATGACTTTTATAACTCCCTTTGGAGCCTTCTGCTATGTATCTATGCCTTTTGGACTCAAGAGTGCCCAGGTGACTTATCAGCGGTGCGTGCAGAATTGCCTTCATACTCAGATTGGGCGCAATGTTTATGCTTATGTGGATGATATAGTGGTGAAGTCCAGGAAAGCAGAAACAATTATAACTGACTTGCAGGAAACTTTTGATAATCTGAGGGTTTATAAGATGATGCTTAATCCGGCTAAGTGTGTTTTTGGTGTGCCAGCTGGATTTTCTGGTGTCTAACAGGGGCATTGAAGCTAATCCGAAAAAATCAAGGCTATTACGTCCCTGGCTAAACCGGCGTGTATCAATGACATTCAACGACTGGCGGGTCGTATTGCAGCGCTAAGCCGGTTTATCAACCGGTTGGGGGAGAAGGCAATCCCGCTTTATCAGATGATGAAGAAGACAGATAATTTTGTCTGGAGTGATGTTGCCGATGCGGCGTTTGAGGATCTGAAGAAGCAGTTAGCCGAACCACCCGTTCTTGCTGCCCCCATTGATAAGGAACCATTGCTGTTATACGTGGCTACCAATGCCCGAGCTATCAGCGTGGCTATTGTGGTGGAGCGCAAAGAGGCTGGTAAGGAGTATCCGATTCAACGACCGGTTTATTATATCAATGAGGTGCTTATCGAGTCCAAACAGAGATATCTGCATTGGCAGAAGCTGGTGTATGGCGTGTTTATGGCAAGCCAGAAGCTTAAGCAATATTTTCAGGGCCATCCCATTACTGTGGTCAGTTCTTCTCCATTGGGAGATATCATTCAGAACAGGGAAGCGACTGGCCGGGTTGCTAAGTGGGCTATTGAGCTTGGGCCTCATGGGTTAAAATATGTGCCTCGCACTGCTATCAAGTCTCAAGCGCTCATGGATTTCATCAACGACTGGACAGAGTTGCAGGCACCTGAGGATAAACCGGATAACACATACTGGACTATTCACTTCGATGGATCCAGACAATTGGAGGGCTCAGGGGCTGGAGTGGTTCTTACTTCCCCTCGAGGTGACAAATTTTGTTATGTTCTCCGCTTAATGTTTCCCTGTACTAACAATGCAACTGAGTATGAGGCTTTGCTCCACGGTCTTCGGACGGCTAAGGAGATGAACTTAATCTTGGTACATTGCTTTGGCGACTCTGATTTAGTGGCTCAGCAAGTATCCGGTACGTGGGACTCTAAGGATCCGCTTATGGCGGATTATCAGCGTGAGGTGGATATCATTGCCGGTTACTTCAAGGGTTACCAGGTCGAGCATATTGATCGGCGCAAGAATGAAGTGGCGGATGCTCTAAGCCGGCTCGGTTCCCAGCGTACACCAGTGCCACCCAATGTTTTTCTTGACGTTCTGCATAATCCGTCGGTCAAGATACCAACAGAGGAGGACCTGGCTATTCCTGACCCGGAGACTCAATTGGTGGCGGTTCTTCATGCTATTCCTGATTGGACAGTGCCATACCTGGCGTATATGACCCGGGGCGAGTTACCAGAAGACTAAGTTCTGGCCAGACAGATAACCCGACGGTCCAAGTCCATGACTATTGTCAATGGCGAGTTACATCATTGCAGTGTCTTAGGGGCGTTTGAGCGTTGTGCTTCTCCCGAAGAAGGCTGTGAGATCTTGCGTGAAATCCATGAAGGAGATTGTGGTCATCATGTCGGTTCAAAATCTTTGGTGTCTAAGGCCTTCTGGCACGGTTTTTATTGGCTAACGGCTCATGCTGATGCGGAGGATCTGGTCAGAAAGTGTGATGGCTGTCAGAAGTTTTCATGATGAGCTCATGTTCCGGCCCAGGAATTGAGGATGATTCCAATCACCTGGCCGTTTGCAACTTGGGGGCTAGATATGGTTGGGCCTTTTAATTGGTCCAAGGATAAGAAGACCCACCTTCTGGTGGCGGTTGATAAATTTACCAAGTGGGTAGAGGCAGAACCAGTGAGCAAGTGTGATGCGGCCACGACGGTTCAATTCATGAAAAAGGTGATCTTCCGTTTTGGTTTTCCACACAACATTATAACAGATAATGGCACGAATCTCTCCAAGGGTGCTATGGAAGAGTTCTATCAACATGAACACATCCGGCTTGATGTGTCATCAGTGTCCCACTCCTAGTCTAATGGTCAAGCGGAGAGAGCTAATCAAGAAATCTTAAAGGGTATCAAGCCCGGCTTATGGTCCCTTTGCAGCGGACGCCGGGTTGTTTGGTGGAGGAATTGCCTTCCGTTTTATGGAGCATTAACACCACCCCCAATAGATCTACAGGTTACACACCCTTCTTCATGGTTTATGGAGCGGAAGCAGTTCTCCCAAGTGATATTCGCCATACTCACCCCGAGTGTCAGCTTATGTTGAAGTGGACAATCAAAGAGCACGCCAAGATGCATTGGACCTGTTAGATGAACAACGGGATATTGCGGCAGCTCATTCGACGATTTATCAGCAAGACCTACGGCGTTATCACAGCCGCCGGGTTAAAACCAAAGCTTTTCAGGAAGGCGACTTAGTGCTTCGGCTTATCCAGGATCAGACAGATAGGCACAAGTTATCCCCACCTTGGGAAGGGCCCTTTGTGGTCAGCAAGAATCTAAACAACGGGTCATACTACCTCATTGATGTTCGAGAGCACAAAGACTCACGCAAGTCAAAGGAGGAGACTCGCCGGCCGTGGAATATAGCTCATCTTCGGCCTTACTACACCTGAGCCACAGGCTCGTACTATGTATATATTTTTGACGATGTACATATTATGATCAATAAATAAACCGGCATCCTTGCTAAAGCGGGGCCTCTGCCGTTTCGTCTTATATGTCTTCTTGGTTACATGGGGGCTTATGCTTATAAAGCGGAGTTCTAATTACCCATTAAACCGACTTATAAAGCCATATGAAAAAGCTTGGGAGCTTCACACCCAAGGGACCAAAGAGAGTCTGTTGCCACGCACAGCTCAAACATAGGTACCCATTGAGCGTAGCTCACAATGTTACTTGGGGGCTCTTTGTGCACAGCAACAAAGAGTTTGAAAGGACCCTTTTAATAGGCTATCAAGCCAGGCTTGGAAGCCAGGTGTATTCACCTCAAACCCCGGGTTAACCTGCCTTCATCAAGTAAGCCACTCCATCCAGGTAATCCCGGTATGACCCATCGAATGTTTGACAAGTCAATCTTATACAGACCCTGAACTTGTCAAAGTTAAAACGACGATTGGTTAATGTGAGGTCCATCTTAAAAGGCTTTGTAAAATGGTTTAACTCAGCGGCCTGGCAGCCCATGAAAAGCCTCGAATTTGGGCCTGGCAGCCCTTGAAAAGCCTTGACTACAAGTTTTCATTTGCTTTTGTTTTTTCCAAGTTTTTCTCCTTTGATAAGGTTTTGAGATAAATCGGCGTCTATTGACCCGGCCTGACTATAAGTCATCAATGTAACCCGGTGTTCATTACTCCGGCGTGGCTTTCAACTATCAGTTGTTAGTACACAACCAATCGTAAACCGGTGTTTATTAACCCGGTCTGGCATTGATTATAAGTCGCCAGGATGATCATCCGGTGTTTATCATAACCCGGCATGGCTTATTATAAACCAGCACGGCATGATGAGAGTTATCAACACTCAAGATTTGGGTTATCACCCTTACTACAAATAGTTGGTAAACCAACGATGTGATTCAACATCACATGTATGATATATTTCATATTTCATATTTTTTAGCCTTGGTTATAAACTCTGGCTTTATATTGGGTATCATAACCCGTCCGGCGGTAAACCGCCAGGGCAATTTTAAGTTTGTCACATGCAGAAAACAGGATTGCATAAAACTGTTAGAAATCATAAGCAGACATTGCATATCATGACGGATTGACAGTCTCAGGAAAGTGGCTATGCACGATGGCATAGCAGACCAAGTGTTTCAAGCTAGCCTATTACAAGGCGTTTTAAATGCCCAAAGGATAATTGTTTCTCATACAAAGGACAGTGCGCAAGACGATAAACCGGCTTCTGGATTATGATTCTTCTTCATCTTGATGTGAAGATTGCGGATCGTCCTGTGCCGGTTCAACCTCCGCCTCCCCACCCACTGGCTAGAAGTCAATGGTTGCCCAGTCAATTCCAGACAAAGCTCGGAAGATAGCTTCATCGCTTATAAGATCTGATAGTTCAACGTTAGGGGCATAAGTATGCTTACGGATTGGCGGGATTAGATTTTGGGCTTCATAAACCGACACATCGATCCGTCTGTTGTCTGCATCATAGATGGACCAGTGGAAAGACAAATCAGTCTCTTCGGCCAGTTTACTTGCAAGCGGACGCACCTCCTTTGTCAAGGCTTTAAGGGCATCCTCGTCAAATTCCGATCCATCTTCTTTCTGACTAGGATAGCCATTTCCAATGTCTTCCGGATCAAGATCAACTATCCAAGCCTTAGCCCGAGTCAGTGCAGACAAAGCGCCAGCCCTTGCAGCAGATCTCTTCACTTCTTCTAGCTGGGCAGGAGTTATGTAGATCTTGGCCAATGTATCCTTGATTAAAGTTGGTGGAGGTTTATTATATGAAGCAGTGCAGATAGCTCGTTGAGCGCCGGTATATAACTGCTCAATCAAGGTATAGGCAGCCTTCAGTTTCTTGCGCATATCTGAGCCAAGATAGGCGACACGGCTACATGCAATGGTTACAATATTGTTGTTAAACCGGCGATTCCAAGGATGATTAAGTACCGATCAGTACAAGGATACTTACCAAAGATGGCAGTAGTCATAGCGTTGATTTGCCGCTTTAAGCCAGTCAGCTCTTCTGCCACCGGTTTAAGGGCCGCTTCAGCATCCTCCGCCCGCTTCAGCAAATTGGCCTTTTCAGCCTCCCAGTCTGCTCTTTCTCTCTTTTGAAGCCATCCTTCAATTGCTCCATGGCTGTTAAAGCGCCCTTCAACTCATCTTTGGCTTTTGAAGTTTCGGCTTGCTGGGACTTGATATTTTCCTGAAGATCGGCGATTTGAGAATCTTTGTTGGTCAAGTCAGCCTGCAAATAACAGACAATAAGTTGGTGATACTTTTTTCAAAGTCCCAAGCACATAACAAGTTATGCACTTTGCACTTGGGGGCTAATGCGGATTGGTTTTTTCTCAAATGATATTTTAAGTCCCAAGCATACAACAGGTTATATGCTTGGCACTTGGGGGCTAATGCATATCGGATCAATTCAAGGTTATCAAATTTTTGCTGCATAAACCGGATCATGTTCATGATTGAAAGGAAATTCTGATGAATAAACCGGACTATCCTAAAGGTATAAACCGGTTCATAGGGGCTACACAAGAAAAATCCAGTCTTCTCCTACTACAAGTCCCGGTTCACATTCATATGGATGAACCGGCCCTTGGGAGCTACTAGAGTTGATAATTGAAGCAGGATATAAGAAAGTTATTCAAAGGAACAAGTATTTACCTCATATCGCTCTTTCATCAGGTTTACTAAATCGGCTTCACAATCACGGCTGGTGTGTAGACGGTTTAGATATCCAGAATGAATGTCCTGAGCAGAGAGATGGGCATAACTTGACAAATCTGTTTTCCATTTGCCCTTGTCCACAGCAGAAAATTCTTCTTTTGCACTGTGCTTTGATAAAGCGACAGGATTGCCAGGAGCGGTATGGCCAAAGCCAGTAATCACAACATCATCTGTTGTGCCTTCAGCAGTTTTATCTAGGCTTGGCGGTTTATCAGAGGCCTTTGCTGGGCTTGGTGGATTGGCAGCTGGGCTTGGCGGATCAGCGTGTTGGCTTATTGGATTTATTTCTGGTGGATCAACAAAAGTATCCTGACCCTGAGGTGCCGGGTCATCCAGAGCAATGTCAGCATTTTGATCAATAGCCTCTGAGGTCCTCTCCGGTTCAGTAGCCGGATTATCATCAGTTGGTGTAGTCAGCTTGGCTTTTTTGCTAAGTCTGGCTTTGGCACTAAAAAGAACAAATACAGAGGTTAGTACAATAAACCGGTGCAAGGGAGCAAAACTGAGTTTACTATGCTTACCCAGGGACAGTCTTGAGAGGAGGCATCTGTGTAGTCGATGAATCGCCGGAGGAGGAATTGGAAGTGCCCTGATAATTCGAGTCAGACGGATTAAGAGGATATCGGAAGTAACCCGCCTTGGGATAAAGTTTATTAGAAGTACAAGAGACCTCTTGACGACACTTGCGAACCGGGGAATATGGTAAACTGGAAGAGGTAACCACTTGACCACTGTGCCGGGTTGTGCGGCGAGCTTCTTGCTGCTGTGTCTTCAAAGAAAAGTGCGGATCCAAATGAGCAAGAGGGTGCGAATGTTCTACTTTCCGGACTGCTCGACGAAGTTTTGGTACTGGCACATGATTTGAATCGAAGGATAGAACAATTACCTCTGCATCACCAGTGTGGCTAGCTTCCGCATCATCCTGATAATAATCATTGTCAATGATGTGTATGAAAAAGGAACCAAGAGAATCTAATTCTACCTCTGAGTCCGGGTCATCAAGCTCTTCATCATTGGGCAAATCAGAGGGTTCAGCGGTTTTCTTCTTCGCTGGCTTCTTTATAGCCTTTATCTTGCTGCGAGGTGCTCTTGCCGGTTTATCCTGGGGTTTGGCCGGTTTATCTTGTGATTTCCTCTTCCAGAACAGATCATCGCCATGCACAGATGGATAATGAATTATAAAGGAATATTTCAGAAAGGACGGATCAAAGGTAAAAATGAGGCAATTCTTACAGCTGGCGGTTTATTAGAAGTGCAGAAGGGACTAAGCCCTACTTGACTGCAGACAGCTTCCGGTTCATTCAGTATTTTCTTAACAGCTTCAGTAACTTCATCCTCTGTTAGCTGAATATCAATATGACGTTGAGGATCCTTTAAATCCCCCGTGTACTCACACATTAAACCGGGGCGCTGGCTTAAAGGCAGAACGCTCCAAGATATCCAGTAGCGGACGAAGTCAATGCCTGTTAAACTGTTTGCCATAAAGACTCTGAGTTTGGAGAGTTGTGGTGCATAGTTGGACCCTTCTTTGGCTGTCAGCCTTTGAGGGAACGGATGAGTTTTGCTAAAACGGTGAGGGCGGTAACCCGGCAAATGATTTTCGCCAGATGGAGATGTGTCTTTGCAATAAAACCAAGTCTGATTCCAGTCCTTGGGGTGACTATGAAGCTTGGCATGAGGGAAATTGACATCTCTCCTCTTTTGAATCACCATCCCACCAAGCTCGGTGTTGGGACCGTCCATGAATTCTGTGCGACGGTTCAAATAAAAGAAATCTCTGAACAGCTCAACGGTGGATGCTTCCTGAAGATAGGCCTCACAAAACACTTGGAAATCGCAAATATTGGACATAGAGTTTGGTCCAATATCTTGAGGGTGGAGTTGGAAGCTGGCAAGAACATCACGAAAGAATTTTGATCCGGGAGGGCTGAACCCTCGATTCAGATGATCAGTAAAAACAATCTCTTCTCCATCCCGAGGCTCGGGAGGATTTTCTAAACCGGGGACCCTCCAGTGGATGGTTTCCTTGCTCGCTAAAGCGCCAGTCACAACATACCCAGTCAGTTGCTCTTCAGTAACCCAGGAAGGGACCCAATTGCAAGCATAAAACGTCTTGGCCATTTGAACAGGAAGCTGGAAAAGAGGACCAAGGCTGGTTTAAGGTTTTGATTGATGCAGACAATCTGGTTTAAAAGACAGGAAAAACAAATTGAATCCTATGAGCATGGTAACCCGAAGTTTTATATTAAGGATGAGTTGGCGGTTTAAAAGGATGGCTAATGGTACCTTATGGATTATCATTTTCTAAAAAGTATAAACCGCCTACAATGGTGTGGAAGCTACAGATCTGAAAAAATTCCTAAGTGTCGTACAAACATATTTCACAAGATGGTGTTGTAATTTTGGATCTACCGCAGTTCTATAAAGGGGATAAATTTTAAACCTAAAGTCGTGACAGCAGAGGAACACATATACTCAGATGGGATCCTATGCAAAGAAAGGTACCTTCTGTGATTGGAAAAGGATGCTAAACTACTGTTGCCCGCCTTTACTATCAGATTCAGATCAAACTACGCGATCTAAAAGAAGAAAGTGAGGAACTGATGAAGAACGATGATGAACAACGAAACCCTAATGGTGGATCTGAGGAAAAGAGGAAGAAAACTTACAGAGGTTGCAAGAGAGGCCGACAGGCGTCGTGTTTCTCTGGTCGGCTCAGGTTGATGCAGCGGCCATTAGTGGTGCAGAAGCGAAGGTTGACGGCGGCGGCTGCGCTTGAGCTCTGAGGCGACGCAAGGAAGACGATGAGGCGAAAGGGCACGAAGGGGAAGGGAAAGAATGACCCTCAGTCCTATTTATAAGGCGAAGGGATAAGTGATAGGCACGGGAATCAAGGAACCCAAAAAATGGATATCTGACACAACTGTCGCCTCGGTTTTCAGAGGGTCATTAATGAAAAAGATATATTTACAGGTCTTTTATAAACAGATGACGTCACGACGATTTATTATAATCTTAGAAGATGACATCACGGCGGTTTACCAAGTTCATATGGAGGAGACGTCATGGCCGTTTACAAGGATCATACGAGGATGTTCAAGGAGTTTTTCCTGAAGTGTTGAAGATTGACATGAACAGGTTCAAATCAATCTGGGGCCTAATGTTGGGGATATAGCTACTGAGTATAAACCGCCCAGGAGGGGCCGGGTTATACTCATCCACATTGAAGCCCATGAAGACAAGGAATATGGCGCTTTACTATTGAAGCGTAGAGGCCTAGGGCCCAAGGGCAGATTAGGGCCCATAGTCATAGACCGTCATGAGATATGTAACTTGTGTTGTAAGTTAGGAAAAGGTAGAAACCGAGCCGGACACGTGTATGAGCTGGCCTCGGTATTCTGTAAGCCGCCGGACGTCAACCTGTGTATATAAAGGGACGACCCGGCGGTGGTTCAGGGACAAGAAACAACAACTCGAGAGATAGGTAAAGCGGACTCGCTCCCTGCTTATCGAGACCTCATCAATTCCACCACAACTGGATCGTAGGCTTTTACCTTCACCGCAAGGGGCCGAATCAGTATAAACTCCCTGTGTCCTTTGTCCGGTTTAACCCCTTTAAGCTAATCTCGTTGCGATGGCTCCACGACTAAGTCCTCTCACTAGGACATCTGACATGTTAATTCCACGACATATATAAAATTTGATTAAAAATATATAAAATCTGAACATGATGTTATTTTACATGTTAACCATTTTTAAAATGCTATTTAGGGTGCAACCTTTATCAACAGTGTACGATCCATCTTACTTTCATATCCGTGCAGATCCAGATTAGAAATGAACACCTCAATAAAATTAGATTGGAGATGAAATAAATCAATAACCACACATGCACACGTCGGCAAAACCTTGCAGGGGGCAAAAGAAAGAGGATTTATCATCTTTTACCGAGAGAGCGATGCTTTAGGGTTGACCATATTCAATCGCGTTGTGATTGTGTGAGCATTAGGGTCACCATCAGCAAGGATGGGAAGGAGAATAAGTCAACACATATAGGATGCCATGTTAAAATAAAGAACCTGGACCTAGTGGGGATCCCCAATCATGGTTGTTAGGTTAGGGGCGTGTGTGTTTTTTCTCCCGTTGCAACGCATGATGTCGGGGGGATGACCCATGGGTTGTCCCAAGACGGTGAGCCGGACAGGGTGCCTGCCTGCCCGGGCCGGCTGCTCCAGCCAGCCGGCTGCCCAAAGTCAACCGCGGTGTCCCGTTGGACATGTGCGGACGTGACGGCCATCCCCCTGGCCACTTTGCCGAATAAGTGTGCACTGTTCACTCAACATGAATCATCATCAACAGTGTCGCATCGTCATCAACACTATCCCTTATCCCCTGGGCGTCTAATGTTAAAAGACCTTAGGGCGCCTCTTGCCTCGGTAGGTTCACGGACGCTCATTCCCGCCTCACCAAGACGATAACAGCGGGGCCCTGCCCCCACTTAGATTTACCATTGTAACCTTGGGGTCGGCCTATAAGACCCACCATGAGCCTCCATGCAGGGGATCGAACCCTTGGCCTACGCACACACCCACACACACGAGAGGCAAGAATGGAGATCTAGCTCCTTCTTCCTCCTTCGCCAAACAGCTCCAGGAGCACCATTGTAGCCCTTGTGCATATCATACCATTTTGGTGGGATTAGGGGTGTTACCTCCCCCGAAGGGCCTCGAACCTGGGTACGTCTTGTGTCTCACATTCGCGCGTGCCGACCTCGCCTCCGAAACCCACCGGCATCGTCACGCAACCCCCCGCTTTTAGCCATCTCGTGGCATCTGCCGTGATTTCACCACGACACACGGGCACTCTTGCTAGTATTTTACAATGTCATTAACTGAAACTTAGTTTGAACTTACTGATTTAATTGAAAATAAACCTAAAATTTACTCATTTTAATCGCTTTCGGATTTTTCAGCGATAACTTTCCACTCGGCTCTGGATATACCACCGATCATGGGGCCAGGCCCGCTGCGTCGTTTGGGTCGTCGAAGATGCTGCCACCATCGAAGATGCTAGTCCTGCAGCGACGCTAACGTCTTCGTTGATATTTTTGTCAATGCTACCTCTGTTGCCTCCGTCCCCGTCGCCTTCTTGACAGGTCGATGACCTCGGTCCTTCCGGTGGCGTACTCCGCTTATAGGAGGCGCTCCGCTTCGACTTTGTTTGGGTAGCATCGGCGGAGCTCCGCCATGTATGCCTCGCTAGCAGCCTCGGTGGTGTGTCACTCGCGGGTTTCTCTGTCCTCCCGGCGCTCGCGAGCATTGGCCACTCGTCGGTCCAACGGCGGCTCCGGACGCGGCAGATAGCCGTCGGGGAAGTTTCGGCGGCCGACGTCAGCGTACAAGTGCATCGGCTTGATGCCGTGTGCACTCGCCGCAGCTTCCGCCGAGTGGAAATTGTCGAACCCGTGGTGGCTAAATTTCGTGTTTTGACCCTTTTCCCAAACCTATTCGAGATCTGACCCTAGTCTGAAAATTTTCCGAGATCTAACCCTTTTGCTACCGCCAGAGTCCATGGCGGTAGGGTCTAACAGCCTACCGCCAGGGACTGTGGTGGTAGGAAACATCGCTACTGCCAAATGGGCTGGCGGTAGCCTGCACAACCCTACCGCCAACGTGCTTGGCGGTAGGCAGGAGCACGCACTGTGTTCAATACTTAGGAGTTTTTGGTGGTAGGGCATGCAACCCTACCGCCAAGGTCCTTGGCGGTAGGCTGTTATACCCTACCGCCATGGTCCCTGGCAGTAGCAAAAGGATCAGATCTCAAAAATATTTCAGACTAGGGTCAGATCTCGAATAGGTTGGTAAAAAGGTCAAAACACGAAATTTAGCCACCCGCGGTTTTTCCCGGTGGCTCGGTCGGTAGTTTGGCCCCGGCGGCAGGAGGTCAAGGAACCCTAGCGCGGCGCGAGAGGAGGTATGGGAAGATTAGGCGTCGCCGACGCAGGAGGAGGCGGCCGCACGAGGTTGATCCGACGGGTAGGCGTTGCGGATGGGCGACGGCGAGTGGCGTCCGCCAGATCCAGCCATGGAAGGAGACACACGACGGTGGATTTGGGCGGTCGGACGGTGGAGAGAGTGTTGGGTGCAGTTTATTGGGCGGTCGAGCGGGCGAGTACTTTTACCCCCGGCGGCCACGAGGAGTACGATTTAGGAGTTCGGCTAGGTCCCGGTTAGAGAAGCAAATCAGATTTTTACTCCTCTAACAGGTTTTAGGGGATCGTTTAAAGATGCCTTTGGTTAAACCTATGAAGTCAGCTTCTCACTACCGTCCATATGCAATCAATTGCCGCTTGTGTTGATGTACTCAAAGAAGACAAAGGAAAATTCATTGTTGACGGAAACTGGAAGATTGATTGGTGTGTTGATGTATTGACAGCAAAGGCGACGGCTCTTAGGTTTGATTTAATTAGGTTTGATTTAGTTCTTGCTCAAAACGCGGGATGCAATCGTCTTGTTATTAACTCTGATAATATGAAAGTCGTTGACACAATTAAGAATGGAAGACAATTTACGGGACCGGCGGCGGGAGCCTTCGATGATTGCTACTTCATGGCATGTGATTTTCGGCTGACTAGATTTGAACATTGTAATAGGGTAGCTAATAAGGTTGCTCATGAACTTGCTAGGCTTGCGAAAGTTTCTGTAATTAGAGATTGGTTTGAGGAGCCTATGAAGAATATTGTACCTCTTATTATATTCTTATTATATACGACGTAACCATTATTCCAATTAATAAAGTGAATGTTTTTTCAAAGAAAAATTGCCTGCTGACAATTACATGGGGGTGGGCACTGTCTGGTTGCACCACTGCTAGAACTGACTGTTGCTCGCCTTCCCTTCGCCTGCAACTCTGCCAGTCGTGGCACCCCCACCGCCTCCTCCTCTGCTGCATGTGGCCACCGCCACTCCCCCCGTCATCGACAATGTCGTCGTCACCGCCGTTGCCGCATTGTACGACCACGCCTCCTGCTAGCGTGCCATACCACCATGCTGCCTCGCCGTCGAATATTGTCAGTAGGTCGTGCCAGCGCCCGCAACAGTGCTCACACCGGCCCCCACCGGAGTCGTTGTGTTTATTGCACACGAGAGGGGGGGGGGGAGAGGTGGAGGTACATATGTTAGTCTAATAAGTATAGGGGTATATTGGGGATCTGCTGCAACAACGCTTTAAACCCAATAAGCAATTATAAAGGAAGATTTTTTTTGAAAAGCTGTTGGTGCTGCAACAACGCTTTAAACCCAACAAACAATTGTAAAGGAAGATTTTTTGAAAATCCGTTGGAGATGCTCCAACATGCACGCACATTCACCTCTATAAATATATGCACGCAGTCACTTGTACCTCTTTTTTGCAAATCAATCGCATTCTACCCTTATCAGCGCCACTTAAAAACTTGTTTGGTAGATTTTGAGATTAACGAAATCATCATAAACACCTCATAACAGACGGTCATGTCATACAAAAAGACTGAAATAAATACAAGAAATATGTGAACACCCGTGTTAAGTCTAACACTTAACTCGGATGAGTTGGTTCTAGCATGAAGAACCATAGCTAACCAACAAAGCTATACTTAATTCGCTCGTGTCATGCCATTTGCTCATGACAAAAAAAAAAATTGTCCCGATCAAAATCATGCAAGGCCACCTCGTAATAATAAATTGGCAGTTGGTGACTTGGTGCATGAAGGCTCTAGATAGTGTAGTAGGTGTCTGCAGTGAGTGGTTAATCTTCTCCAGTAGCACTAGTTGTCGATCACCCTCCACCTCGAGTCCTCCACGTATAATGTGACTGATGCTGGTACTGCCTTTTTTTAAAGAAAGTTCGAGCTTTATTCATTAGAAATAATCATTACATCGTTTACGAGGATTGGTACAATTGTATTGTGTGGTTCCTCGAGCCAATCAGAAATGAAGGAAAATCTAACCAACTTGGCAAGTTCATGATCAACTTTATTTGCTTCTCTATTACAATGTTCGAATCTAGAAATAGGAAAATCGCAAGCTAAGTGAAAACAATCATAAAAAATTGCAGTTGCTGCCCCCGACGATCGTTCTCCTTCGTTCATGGTCTCGATCACCTCCATATTATCCGAGTTAATAATTATGCGATTACAACCCGTCCTTTGCGCAAGCGATAGGCCAAATTTTAACGCCAAAGCTTCAGCCATCAACACATCTACACACCAGTCAATCTTATCATTTCCCCCACCGATGAACCTACCTTTGTCATCTCTTATGACCGTCCCAATCGTACCCCTGAGAAGGTCGTGGTCAAAAGAAGCATCAACGTTTAGTTTAACAAATACCGTCGGGGGGCTAGACCATCCTCCTCTTTTCATGGAAGCCTTCGGCGAGGATGCATTAAAAAAATTGGTAGTGAGAGCGCGTATCCCCATGGATATCTGTTGTGCATTCTGAGTAGTCTCATGGTGTACCAATTTGCGCATTTCCCACCACAAGTACCAGGCTGATATGGCAATCATGTCACGCACATTACGAGTGCCCATAATACATAGTTTCTGATCTGGTAATGAAAGTAAATATTCCAAGATACACCCGCATAGTCTATTTTACAAGCTCTGTCGATCATATCGCCCATCCCTAGTCTTCTCCAGACTTCTTTTGCTCTATCACATAGAAACAAGAGATGTTTTGTGTCTTCTGGCCCAGATGAGCACGCATGACACTTAGGCGAGACTTTCACATGTCTATTAGCTAAGTTAACACGACACGGAAGAGTGCCATGAAGTGTACGCCAAATAAATATTTTAATCTTTGCTGGACTAGCAAGTTTCCAAATCCTCCCCCAAATAGGATTGACCGTGGTACATCCCATCCCATTGGTATGTCGTAACTTGTTTCCATATTGGTGGTCCCATTCCACAAATAAGCAGACCGAACCGAAAAAATCCCATTTTTTTGTGAAATTCCAAGCTACGAAATCTGGCATATCATGTTGCGATATCGAGATCGCAAGCACTCGCTAAACATTAATAGGCCATAGAGTCTGTCTGAGAAGATCTTCATCCCAACTATTTATTATTGGATCAATCAAATCTGCTACCTTCCGTAACAACTAGCCTCCCTTAGGGGTAACAATTTTACGGTTTGCACAATTTGGAATCCAGGCATCCTCCCGAATGTCAATATTCTGCCCATTTCCCACTCGCCAAATATGACCACGCTTCAGGGAGCTTACACCCGCCATAATACTTTGCCAGGTGAAGAAAGAACCCTTTTTCAGGTCAGTGTTCAACAAGTCACCATCAGGATAGTATTTGACTCTCAAAATAGTAGCACATAGAGAATCCGGATTCTCGATAAGACGCCAAGCCTGTTTAGCAAGCATAGCCAAATTGAAACAATGGATACCCCGAAAACCCATTCCTCCTTGGTTCTTGGGTACACACATTTTCCACCAAACCATCCAATGCATCCTCCTTTGGTTGTCCTCATCTCCCCACCAGAAATGCGCCATCGCGTCAATAATTTCTTTGCAAATTATTTTAGGAATTTTAAAGACCGACATTGCATAGGTGGGAATAGCTTGAACAACTGCTTTAAGTAAGATCTCCTTTCCTCCAGCTAATATAAGTTTTTCCTTCCAACCACTAATTCTCTGAACAATACGATTGATTAAGTATTGAAAACAATCGGTTTTATCTAAACCCACATTGGCCGACAGTCCTAAATATTTGTCATTCAAGGCCTCAGTCATTATATTGAGAATTGTACACATTTATTCTCTAGTGTCCACTCCCATATTAGGGCTAAAAATATGATTTTAATGTTTCCGCACTTTGCAAATTCGCTTTCATAAGGATTAAAGAGTCGTCAACAAAGAGAAAATTCGTGACAGATGGGGCATCTCTACAAATCTTTACTCCTGAAATATTCCCATTTTCTTCCGCATGCGTTAGTAAAGCTGTGAGACCCTATGTGCATAACAGGAACATGTAAGGAGACAACGCGTCTCCTTGCCTCGGACCCCTAGTAGGTTTAAAACTTTCACTTTCTTCCGCATTAAACCGAATACGATATTCAACAGTAGAAACACACTCCATAATAAAATTTTCCCACACCTCACGAAATCCAAGTTTGAGCATAATCTCCTTGAGAAAAGGCCATTCAACTCGGTCATAAGCTTTATGCATATCCAATTTTATCGCACATAATCCTTCTTTGTCTGCTCTCTTTTTCTTGATGGTGTGGAAGCATTCGTATGCCACCAATACGTTGTCCGTAATAAGTCTTCCAGGCAAGAACATGCTTTGAGTTGGGCTAATAATATCTAGTAGGAACACCTTTAGGCGAGAGGCAATCATTTTTGCAATAATTTTATACACCACATTGCACAGACTAATTGGTCTAAACTGGGTTACCTTCTCCAGAGAGTTCACTTTTGGTATCATCACAATCGCGATATCATTCCAACCAGATGGAATAGTGCAAGTGTTTACTGCTTTCAAAACCTCCTCGATCAGATCATCTCCTAACATTGGCCAAAACCTTTCATACAAAATAGCATGGAGCCCATCAGGCCCTGGGGCTTTCAAATCCCCAATGTCAAACAAGGCTTTACAAGCATCAGCCGTATACGGAGAAAGGAGGGCATTGATGCTGGTACTGCTAATGAGCTAATCGGGAGGAGGCCAGCCGACGGTAGCGAGGTGTATGGTGCATCGACGAGAGAGTGAAGCATTCATGGTGATGCGTTGCTACCGGCTATGAACTCGTTGCAGAGCGCGCGAGACGATGGTGACTACGACTACGAGCTGCTGTAGGTGCGAGAGTTATTTATTCAAAACCATCACACTTGAGGCTAGGGTAACAACTTGATACCACATTTGAGGCAGGGCACAAGAAACCATCTTTTTTTGTGCCTAACGAATAACACAGAGCACTGATAGTCGGATAACCTTGTGAAAACAGCCAAACTAACCTGTTGGGCCACCTGTAAGGCTGACGTGACATGCCTATGTGGAAATTTTTGCTGACTTGGACGAGGGTCCCACATGTCATCCACACATTGCCTTCTTCCTCCTCATCTCTTCAATAGGCACGCAGAGGATGGGAGCGGCAGGGAAGGTGGAGAGGAGCTCGCCGGCGGCGGCCAGGAGCGGTGCAGGCCACCACACTCCCGTAAGAGAAAAAGGAGGCCACCATGCTCTGGTGGTGGCGATGTGCTCGTCCGCATTACCCGCCCTCTTGGCTGGAAGAGAAAAAAGGAGGGCAGGCGCATGGCGGCGGCGCTCCAATTGCTGAACGGCGGCGGCGGATGGTGTTGGCGGTGTGGAGCTCCACGACAGCGGCGGAAGACGGCAGCGAGCTCGTGAC
Source organism: Triticum timopheevii (assembly GCA_963921465.1). Taxonomy (NCBI): domain Eukaryota; kingdom Viridiplantae; phylum Streptophyta; class Magnoliopsida; order Poales; family Poaceae; genus Triticum; species Triticum timopheevii. Next base: position 497,791,471 of record OY997268.1, read on the forward strand.
TGGGAGCAACAAGGCGGGGTCGCGCGGCAGGGGGAGCGCACGATGCGGGCGTGGAGCAGACCGCATGGCCTGCTGCCGGCAGTGCTCCCGCCCGATGCTTCCCTGCCCCCTCCCTTCGTTCCGTGCCGCGGCGTCATTGACGGCGAACTGGGGATTTGTGGCGCCTTCGTGTTGCTGCTCGTGCCGCGTGGGGCCGCAGGCAGAGCTCCGGCGAGATCCCGCGCCGGCCATGTCCGCCGGGCAACCGCTTCTACAACACGCCCCGCAGACGCGAGCTGGTCTCCCGGCGCGACGACCTGGCCAGGCGTTGCCGTTGTGCACGTCCTCTGTGGTGGCGGTGCCGGTGATGTCCATGGTTCAGCGCTCACAACATGTTCGGTTAAATGCCCATAGAGAAAAAGAGAAAGAAAATAAAAGAGAAAAGATGAAAAAAACACTTTAGTCATTGACATGTGGGACCCTTGTTCAAGTCAGCAAAAATTTCACATAGGCATGCCACGTCAGCCTTACAGGTGGGCCCAACCGGTCAATTTTGGCTGTTTTCGCGAGGTTATCCGACTATCAATGCTCTGTGTTATTCGTTAGCCACAAAAATGATGGTTTCTTGTGCCCTGCCTCAGATGTGGTATCAAATTGTTACCCTAGCCTCAAGTGTGATGGTTTTGGATAAATAACACTACGTGCCAGCATGAGAAGTAGTGAGGATTCCTAAACTCGGCAGCGGTTTACGCGACGTTGCGGCTCAGTTATTCGACAGCAAAGAGAACTAGAGTATTGGTTTTCATGTCAAGAAGAACTAGTGTTGTTCTTCAGTGCTTGAGCTAGCTCGTTCTGACACTCTGTTGTCCCAACTCAAGCTCACACTCAAGAATTGGATGCACAAATCTGTGCCACCATTGACACCAGAAATATCTCAGAATGCGAGGAAAACACTGATTTTGTTGATAGGCAAAGACAAAGTCTGATGATATTCCAGTAAAACCATACATACTTACAGTTACGGATAACCCAAATCAAGAAAATAAACAAGAAACAGAAACTGTCACGACCTGGCAACCTTACGAGCCTAAACCCTGCGTGCCGCAGCGGCGGCGGCCGTACTCACGAACCTTGACGGCGCCCATGCCCTTGTATTTCTTTCCAATAGAATCCCCTTCCTTCCAGCCATAGCCAGCGAGGAGAGCAGCGCCGAAGCCCTCCACAGGCACCTCGTCATACTCGTCCGTACCTTGGATCTCCGGGAGAACGGCCATGTCCTCCTTGAACCGCCGCAGCATCAGGTCCTCGCCGCTGGGGCCTGGAGGCGGCGGCTGCTCCCTAGCAGCATCGTCCTGGGGATCAAGCTTCCTCTTCGAATCCGTATTGCGGACGGTGAGGCCGTAGGCTGCGCTGGAGGAGGGGCTGTCGGAGGCGCCGAGCACGAAAGCGGGGGCCTCGGCGAGCTTCCGCGTGTTGGGAAGGGGCGCGATGACGACGGGCGCGGCCGGCGCGGCAGCAGCTGGGGAGGTTTTGCGCGAGTCGGGAAGGGGCGCAATGACGACGGGCGCGGCGGGCGCTGGGGTGAGGGTTTCCGAGGGATCGAACACGGTGACGAACCGCGGGGCGGGGCCGGGGGCTACGGCGGCGACGGAGAAGGCGGCGGGGGGTGTTGCGGGCTTGACCTTGGGCTTCGAGGGGATGGAGAAGCAGAGCTTCGTCTTCTTCTCCTCCTCCATCGCGGCGGGAGGGCGGGCGGGCGGGCGTCAGCAATCTCCCGCTGCGATCGATCTGGATTCTGGAGTTTGGGGATGGGGCCTTGGGGGTCTGCTTGTCATCAATTAGTAGTCCACGACCAAACCGTCTTCGACACCTGATCGGATGGGCTTCCCTCAAGAAAAAGGAACCCTGATCGGATGGGCTTCCCTCAAGAAAAGAAAAAACCTCATCGAATGGACCAGTCCTATGTTTTATACGGGTTAGGATCCTCTACAGTACGGTCCCACATAACAGTGATTGTACTGCATCGTACAGTACTGCAGAGGATCTCAACCCGTTTTATACTCCGATTGACCAAAGAACTTTTCTTCCCTAAACGTGTCGGCCTACGTTTTTTACTCGAGAAGAGATGAATTACAAACAAACAACTTACTCCAAAAGACAAACAAATTACAAAGAGTACATATATGGTCATTCCAAAAGGCAAACGGAGAGACATGTGTCTTGGAGAATTGCACAAAAGATATTACAAACATTAAATTTACAACTCAACCTTGGGAGATCCACATGCTCAACCTAATTATCGTCCATCACCTCCGATAATCCCAAAGACACGATCAACCTCCACACCTAGATTTGAAAGAGTTTCATTGCAGACCATGCTGCTTTGTGAGCCGATTAAATGACCCATCGAAGGCGATGGAACCAAGTCTTTATGGCACGTCAGACGGAGAACAAGCTTCCTCTTCGACTCTGTGTTGCTGACAGTGAGGCCATAGCCTGAGCTGGAGGAGGGATTATCGGAGGTGTCGAGCACGAAGGCGGGGGCACCGTTGGTGGAGGCCTTGGCGAGCTTGGGCATGTTCGGAAGGGGCGTGATGACGTCGAGCGCGACCTCAGCTTGGGTGGGTTTGCGCGAGTCGTGAAGTGGCGGGCGCAACGACAGCTGGGTGGGGGGTTTCCGAGGGATCGGACACAGTCGACGACCAAACCATCTTTCAAAACCAGATTGGCGGGCAATGCTTATGTTTTACAATCCGATTGGCGAACAGATATAGAGCTTTTGCACTCGAGCTCACATGTTGCGGCTTTCTGTGAAATAGTAAAATACATTCCAAAGATTTCGACTTTCTGTGCACATTGATGAATGTTTCAACTACGTGCAAAATTTTATGATGAATGCCATCCATGGAAGTCTGAAAAAATTAATGCTCTGGAAAGACTATTGTTGAAAGCATTTTGGAGCATTAATTCTGATTTTTTGCCCCAGACCTCCATGACTGTCATTTCATCATAATTTTTTGCCTGCAAATGAAACATCCATCAATGTTTATTCAAAAGAAAAAGGCAAAAGTTATTTACTATTTTTTTTTTATATTTTACTGTTTATCGGGGAGCATCTGAGCTCGGGATCTAGAGAGCACTTTCTTTGGCCAACTAACTTGCTCCCTATGTGTCGCTAACCTTCCCAACTCCTTTTTGGTCTTAACAAAACAAGCCTCTCATAGTGCCTAGACCAGCGAACTGAAATGGGCCAGCCTTTAGCAACCATAGCTTCCTGTTGGAAATTTCGGTCGTCTTATTTCTCTTTTCATTTCTTGCCCTTTGTGGGCCAGTTTATGTCCTTTTTTTCATTTTCTTCAAACCTATGAACTTTTCTTTCAAACTAATGAACTTCTCTAAATTCAAAAACTTTTCCAAATCCACAATTTTCTACTTCAAATTCATTAACTTTTTTGAAAGTCGTGAAGAATTTTCAAATTTGCAGAATTTTTCCAAATTCGTGAACAAATTTTAAATCCATAATCTTTTTCCAAATTAGTGAATATTTTCGAAATGCTCAATTTTTTTTCAAAACCGCAAACTTTTTTTTTTCCAAATCTACAAACATTTTGTTAGAACCGTGATTGTTTGAAAAATTAATAGCTAACTGATCAACAACCAACTGGTCAGCGGTTGACTAGCCAGCCAAGGGAGCGAAGGGGGATGATTAAGAGAAAGCTTGCTTGTTGGGTCGGCCCACGCTTACGGGGCGCGTGAGCGCTCTTCCCTTAACTGGCGCAAAGGAGACCTCCTCGTTAGCGCCTTCAGCGCCCGATCGCTGTCCTGGAGCTCACGCGCGCCCCCAGTGGCCGTGGCCCATTCGCTGGATCGCTGCTCGCTCGACCCGCGCTGCTCGCTCGCTCCATCGCTCGTAGCCTTTTGTTTTCTTGCAATCGCTGGTCGAAAATGCCTTGTTGATTAAAAAAGAAAAAATCCGCAAAAAAAAAAGAAAAAATGTGAATTAAAAACTTTACAATAATTTTCATAAAATTTCCCAAAATTTGAAAATAGTCTCATCAAATTTGAAAAAGTTCAATGAATTTTTAAAAAGTTCATCCAATTTGATAACAAGTTCATCGGTTTGAAAAAAGTTCATCAAATTTGAAAAAAACTTCATCGGATTTGGGAAAAGTTCATCGAATTTGAAAAAAAAGTTCATCATTTTTAAAAAATGTTCATCAAATTCGGAAAAGTTCATTGAATTTGAAAAAAAGTTTGTCAGTATTGAAAAAAGGTCATCGAATTTGAAAAAAGTTCATCAGATCGAATTCGAAAAAAAACATCGAATTAGAATAAAGTTCATGAATTTGAAACATACATTCCTGTATTATGGAAACAGGATAGAAGAAGGTAAAATGGAAATGAAATAAAAATAGAAAAAAAGAAGGAAGAGAGAAAGAAGAAAACGTGGAAAACCTACAACTAAACACGTGAAATGCAGATGGCCGGTTGGTTAATGCAGCGAATGTTGGTCCAGGAGATCGCAAGTTTGATTCACGTTACGTACACGCGTTCTTATTTGCGTCTTTAAAGCCAAAAGAAAGAACCGTGGGCCGGCCCAGCGTGAACAATGGGGTGTGCCCCATGTACCATTAACCCTATATCGGGCGCTTAAGGCGTCAAATAGGGTTTGGCGGCGCAAAGGGCACCGAGGACGAGGTCTCTCCGGCCTTCTGCACTGGTGAGGTTGCTCAACCTGTTGAGTCATTGACGAATGGCAACATTTTAGTTTCATGGTAATTTTGCGAACCAACCTGTCATTTGATGATTAGAAAGACAGTGGTATCCCAACCCACCAGAGTTCAAGTCCTAGACTTGACATCGGTGCTCGCATTTTCTTAGGTTTATTTTAGGTCTTCCAGCGATGTGCGTTGAGTGGCAGGAGACATTTCCATCGACTACGAAGACGTCTGCTTTGGACAAAGTGTGCATGCATGCACTCCCATGTTGTGGCATCTCAATGAAAATTTCCTATATGGAGAACATATGCATGCATGCAAAAATCATGTTGACATCATCATATTGATTCCTTTTTTAGTTTTAAATGATTAATCTCACAAACAATTAACCCGATTAGCCTCCGCCTTCACCGTTGAGTTTGCCTCGGTGAAGGCTTCAAAACAAGATCTCATGTTGACATGTTTCAGTGAAGTTTTTTTTGTTTCCATCAGTTGCCAGATTATGTCACTGTACTTGTCATCTTAATAGAGAATGGTTTCATGAAGACTTGACACGAAGGGGCTATTGACGCGGGAACAAGGAGCAAAGGATGGGGCAGGCCCGGGAGATGAAGCACTAGGAGGAGGAAGGCACTCGTTGGCTCAGTCCACCTATCGGCCAGCTTTTCGGGCCCGAGCTCCCCCGAGAACTCGAGTGCAGATTAACCACCACATGGAACCCGGGAACCTTCCGTATATAAGGTGGACCGAGGGATCCCCTTGGGTCAAGATAAAACCCTAGAAACTTACGATTTTTTGTCCAAAAGCACCACCTGCCGAGTCAAATTGATGAAAAAGACCACCTTTGAAAAAGATTGACAAAAGAGACCAGTTAGGTCGTGGCGGCAGGCGCGCCAGCCGCCACGGGGGGAGGCGGCAGGACCTGGCCACTACAGCAAGCGGCAGCCCTGGAATTACCGGAGACTGGGCGAGACCAGCTGCTACAACGGAATTGGATGGGCTGGTGGGCCCTGCCGCCACACACAGTGGCGGCAAGTCTCCAGCAGCAGCTCGGCTGGGTCTCTTTGCTCTCTGTTTACTTGTGTTAGGCTGTTAGCAAGTTTGACCGAAATTTAAACCAATTTGAAAGCCGATTTTGAAGATGTTGCAGTTGAAAAAAAGATAGATCCAGATGAGATCTACCCATTTTTATGTTTTTCGCTTACATGCACGATCGTTCCGTACTTTCCAAATGCTCCAAAACACTCCCCAAAATATTATCAAATGCCTAATACAACAGAGAATACAAAGTTAAGACTAATCATACAGTACGAAACCACCGCACTTGTGAGCGAAAAACACAAAAATGGATACATCTCACCTTGATCTATCTTTTCTTCGACTACATCATCTTCAAAATCGACCTTTAAATTGATTCAAATCTCAGTCAAACGTGCCTATTTCACACTAGCTAACAACACAGGAAGAACAAAGAATAGAACGAGAGAGCTGGCTGCTGCCGCTGCAGGCCTGCCGCCACATTGTGTGGCGGCAGGGCCCATCAACCACAGGCTGTTCCGTTGCAGCAGCTGGCCTCGCCGGATTTCCGGTAATTTCAGGGTTGCCGCCTGATGTTGTGGCGGCAGGTTCTGCCGCCTCCTCTGGTGGCGGCAAGAGCCATGTGTCTGCTGCCGCGCCTGCCGTCACGGCCTAGCTGGTCTCTTTTGTCAAAAAATTTCAGAGGTAGTCTTTTTTGTCAATTCAACTCGGCAGATGGTCCTTTTGAACAAAAAATCAGAAGCTTACTTGTCTTCCAAGAATCCCACCGCTCTGCTACCATAAAGGGTGGGTTGTGCTACTTTAGGAAAGTCCTTGAAGGTGACCCCTGCCCCAAGGTCTCCGGCAACCACAATAATATCAAAAGGCAGAAGTAGGGTCTTTCTCCTCTCTAGAAGGCCGAACCAGTGTAAAGTCACCGTGTCCTCGCCCTGACCCCTTGATCGAGTGTCATCTGTCCCTACCGAACAAACAACCGTCTCTCGACGACACAGTCGCATAGAAACACTGACATCTACATCTCAGCTAAAACCTTTATCTGGTCAAATGAGGTTTCGTAGAGCTGGAATTGATTGAGCCTTGGGTTTTTCTTGTTTCCTTCCTCTTTTCTTATTTTCTTTTTGGCTCTTTTGTACATATTTTATATTATTTAATGAAATTGCCGTAAAACGATTGTTCTACGGTCCTTGCTTCAAAAAAAAAACCCGGAAAAAGTCCGTACAAACTTTGATGCTTCCTTACAGCCAAACTTTTGTAATAGCTAAAACAGGGTAACACTAACGCCTATCCCTCACTAGATGATACTGTTTCTGTTTCAAAACATTCGAAGTTCTATTTGTTTTAAGTCAAATTTACGTAAGTTGACAAAATCCGGAGAACATTATACCAACATCTGCTACACCAAATTAGCTTCATTAGATTCATCAAGTGTGTTTGGCTTTTGCGCCGGCTGTGTGGTTGCTCCCTTGGAAATGCAATCGTTTTTGGTTCGCTTTCTCTAGGTTTGTAACCTTTTCTCCTTTTCCTATTTATATGAAATGGCAGAGCACCTGCCTTTCATGTCAAAAAGAATTTCATCCTAACATATATTTTCATTCTATATATTCTAAATATTGTAGATATTAGAAAAAAATAATATAAAGTTGGTCAAACTTAAAATAGTTTGATCTAGGACAAACATAAAACTTCAATTATTTTAGAGCGGAGTGACTGAGTAGTTGATATGGCAAGCCACACATGAAGATTCCTGAGGCGCGTGTATGAATCTTTGCAGGTAAGGAAGGAACGTGGCAAGTCATGATTCAAGTAGAAACACTGCTGAAGTTCCTAAACCTCCCCGCTCCTCCAAAACATGCATGAGAAACTGGCTCAACAGACTGAGCAGAATACAGAACCATGGTTAAACACTCTCGTACTTATCTCAAAAGCGTCGTCTACCGCTCACACGGATGCAATACAGAAAGGTACTGACGCGTAAATGAATAAGCAAGTACGAGTACGACATGGTATGCAGCTCTCGCTCTTCCTAAGATCCACTGCCGTCGTCTCCGGGCACCCGGAGTGCGAGGGCCAGGCAGAGAGGCACGACGGCGTAGGCCCCGAGCTTGAGCAGCTCCTCGGTGTCCCTGGAGATGGCGCCGATGCGGGACCAGTCGCCGCTGTACCTGCAAGCCAACGAGACTCCGTTTATTTATGATCGGTGCGCGCCGGCCGACGTGATGTGAGCTCACGTACCCGGCGTCGACGAAGCCGAGGGCGAAGAGAACCGCGCCGGCACGCAGGAGCACGGTCTTGCTGGGGAGCCCGTGCTGAAATCTGAGATGGGCTCTAGGCCCATATTGCAATTTCTGAAAAATCTCTAAGGGCTCATGTGGGTTATATGGCACTAGGTGTGGTGGGAAGTTTAGTCCCACCTTGGAAGTGGAAGGAGAGTTGGAGTGGTTTATAAGGGACTCTCTCCCTCATGCTATTGGAGCTTGGGAAGAGATGAGGCCCTCGCGCACTCCTCCTCCTCCGCTCGCCTCGCCTCGCCTCGCCTCGCCTCGCCTCGCCTCGCCTCGCCTCGCCGTCACGAAACAGAACGCATCTCCGCCTCCACGCCCACGTCGTTCCTCTGCTGCTGCTGCCGCCGGCGACTCCGTCCCGTTCACCGCGTACACGGTTGACGGGAGAGCAGGCCTCCGAAACCACGCCTCTCCGCCGCTGAGAAAGCCGAGGCCGCCGAGGATGCCGCGGCTGCTGTCACCGCCACCGCGTGGCCGATTGGAGGGTATACATCGCTTATCCCTCTCGTGTTTCTTTCTGTTGTAGCAGTACTAGCGGCATGCGTAGATGTCTCTACTATATGCGTAGTACATGCTCTGTTAGATCATAATCAGTATGTTATCAATGCTGTCCATGTCATGCTCATGATTTATCCATGGATTAATTTAATCGAAAAACTGCCTATTTTCTCATCAATCCAAAAACCTAATTTCTGTAGGAGTTTTTCGAATTCTGGTTTTGCTGCTGCACTGAAACCGTCCCCGTTTACGGGGACGTACTTTAAGCGTTGGCAGACTAAAACCACCTTATGGCTCACGGCCATGAACGTGTTCTGGGTCGCCGGTGTGACTCCTACAGGAACGATCGCTCCTGAACAGGAGAAGGCGTTTAAGGAGGCCACCGTGGTGTTCCTCGGGGCAGTTCTGAGCGTGATTGGAGATAAGCTGGTTGATGCATATTTACATATGCGGTCTGCCAAGGACTTGTGGGAGGCGCTCGAATCTAAGTTCGGGGCTGCCGATGCAGGGAGCGAGATGTATATTATAGAGCAGTTCCACGATTACAAGATGGTTGAAAACCGTCCTGTATTGGAGCAGGCTCATGAGATAATATGCATTGTTAAGGAGCTTGAGCTTCTTAAGTGCGAGTTACCGGGCAAATTTGTCGCGGGCTGCATAATCGCTAAGCTCCCCAATTCCTGGAGGAACTTTGCCACCACTCTGAAACATCAGAGGCGTGAATTCTCTGTGGAGGATGTCATTGGCCATCTGAGTGTTGAGCAGAACTCAAGGGCAAAGGACTCGCACGGAAAAGGGGTCGAAGGAACTTCTATGGCCAATATGGTGCATCAGAAGAACTCCAATTCCCACAAGCCCAGGGGAAAGAACGGTGACCAACAGACTGCCGACTTTAAGAAGAAGGGTAAGAAGACCTTCAAGGGGAACAAGAAGGATGAGGGCTGCTTTACTTGTGGTTCGGCTGAACATTGGGCCAACAAGTGCCCAAACAAGTTTAAGAAGTCAGGACAGGACTCCAAGTCTGTCAACATGATTGTGAGCAACAATGAGAATGGTGCATCTGGGTACGGTAATTTATTTACTGTTTTTTCAGTGTTTCAGCCTACCGATTGGTGGGTGGATACAGGTGCAGGTGTTCATGTGTGTGCTGACATTTCATTGTTCTCTTCTTACCAGGTCACAGGCCACGGGTCCGTATTGATGGGGAATGGCGCGAGTGCTTCTGTTCATGGTGTTGGCACGGTCGATCTGAAGTTTACTTCGGGAAGGATCGTGCAGCTGAAGAACGTGCAGCATGTCCCCGCCATCAAGAAGAACCTCGTTAGTGGCTCCCTTCTATGTAGAGAAGGGTTTAAGTTGGTATTCGAGTCTAATAAATTAGTTGTTACTAAGTATGGACTATTTGTTGGAAAAGGTTATGAGAGCGGAGGGATGTTCCGCCTTTCCCTCGCAGATTTCTGTAATAAAGTCGTGAACCATATTCATTCGAGTATTAATGAATCTGAGGTTTGGCACTCACGTCTTTGTCACATAAGTTTCGGTGTTATGACGCGGCTAGCCAAGTTGGATTTAATCCCGAGTTTCACTTTAGCCAAAGGTTCTAAGTGCCTTTCATGTGTGCAAGCTAAGCAACCTCGCAAGCCTCATAAGGCCGCGGAGGAGAGACACCTGGCACCATTAGAACTCATACATTCTGATCTTTGTGAGATGAATGGTGTATTGACTAAAGGTGGAAAGAGATACTTCATGACATTGATAGATGATTCCACTAGATATTGCTATGTTTATCTGTTAAATACTAAGGATGAGGCTCTACACTACTTTAAAATCTATAAGGCAGAAGTTGAGAATCAACTTGAAAAGAAAATTAAACGAGTCCGGTCAGACCGTGGTGGAGAGTACTTCTCGAGTGAGTTTGACTCCTTCTGTTCGGAACATGGCATTATTCATGAGAGGACGCCTCCCTATTCACCCCAGTCAAATGGGGTTGCCGAGCGGAAAAACCGTACTCTAAATGATTTGGTTAACGCCATGTTAGATACATCGGGTTTATCCAAGGCATGGTGGGGGGAGGCTATATTGACGGCATGTCATGTCCTGAATAAAGTTCCGACAAAGGATAATGAGATCACTCCCTATGAGAAATGGGCAAAGAAAAGGACGACACTCTCGTACTTGCGCACTTGGGGCTGTTTGGCGAAGGTCAACGTGCCGATCCCCAAAAAGCGTAAGCTTGGACCCAAGACTGTGGACTGCGTTAATTTGGGCTACGCTAAGAACAGCGTTGGCTATAGATTTCTAGTAGTGAAATCTGAGGTACCTGACCAGAAGGTCGGTACAATTATGGAGTCTAAGGATGCTACATTCTTCGAGGATATTTTTCCTATGAGAGATATGCAAAGCACTTCTAGACAGGAATCTGAGGAGACTCCTGAACCTGCCATGCCTATGGAATATTATGAACGAACACATGATGAAAATCCTGAGGAGGATGACGAGGAAACCCTTGGTAGGGGCAAGAGACAAAGGACTGCAAAGACCTTTGGTGATGATTTCTTCGTGTACCTCGTGGATGATACTCCAACTTCTATTTCAGAAGCGTATGCCTCTCCAGAAGCTGAATACTGGAAGGATGCGGTCCGTAGCGAGATGGATTCCATCATGGCTAACGGGACATGGCAGATCACCGACCGTCCCTATGGTTGCAAACCACTGGGATGTAAGTGGGTGTTCAAGAAAAAGCTTAGGCCCGATGGTACGATTGAAAAGTACAAGGCTAGACTTGTGGCCAAGGGCTATGACCAGAAAGAAGAGGAAGATTTCTTCGATACTTATTCACCTGTGGCTAGACTGACCACCATTCGAGTATTACTCTCGTTGGCGGCCTCACATGGTCTTCTCGTCCATCAAATGGATGTCAAGACGGCTTTTCTGAATGGAGAGCTAAATGAGGAAATCTACATGCAACAGCCAGATGGCTTTGTGATAGATGGTCAGGAAAGAAAGGTGTGTAGGTTGCTGAAATCTCTATATGGCCTAAAGCAAGCACCTAAGCAATGGCATGATAAGTTTAATACAACTCTGACATCTGTTGGCTTCGTTGTTAATGAAGCTGACAAATGTGTATACTATCGCCATGGTGGGGGCGAAGGAGTTATACTGTGCTTGTATGTTGATGACATACTGATATTCGGAACCAACCTCAAAGTCATTGAGGAGGTTAAGTCCTTTCTGTCTCAGAACTTTGAGATGAAGGATCTTGGTGTGGCTGATGTTATCTTGAATATCAAGCTACTGAGAGATAATGAGGGTGGGATCACACTTCTGCAATCCCATTATGTTGAGAAGGTGTTGAGTCGCTTCGGATATTCGGACTGCACACCATCTCAAACACCATATGATCCTAGCGTGTTGATTCGAAAGTCCAAAGGCATGGCTAAAGATCAATTGAGATACTCTCAAATCATTGGTTCACTGATGTACCTAGCGAGCGCAACGAGGCCTGACATCGCGTTTGCTGTGAGCAAACTGAGCCGGTTTGTTTCCAAACCGGGTGATGTACATTGGCATGCTGTAGAAAGAGTTATGCGCTATCTCAAAGGTACTATGAATTATGGACTTCACTATACCGGAGACCCGTCGGTACTTGAAGGGTATAGTGATGCGAATTGGATCTCTGATGCTGATGAGATGAAGGCCACAACCGGGTATATGTTTACTCTTGGAGGTGGCGCTGTTTCTTGGAAGTCTTGCAAGCAAACGATCTTAACGAGATCGACAATGGAAGCAGAATTAACAGCATTAGACACTTCTGGTGTTGAAGCAGGATGGCTTCGAGATCTTTTGATGGACTTGCCACTGGTTGATAAACCGGTTCCGGCTATCCTTATGAACTGTGATAATCAGACTGTCATCACCAAGGTGAAGAGTTCAAAGGACAACATGAAGTCCAACAAACACATAAGAATGAGATTAAAGGCTGTCAGAAAATTAAGAAACTCCGGAGTGATAGCGTTGGACTATGTCCATACGGCTAAGAATCTGGCAGATCCCTTTACGAAAGGGCTATCACGTGTAGTGATAGATAGTGCATCGAGGGAGATGGGTATGAGACCCACATGAGTTACCATGGTGGTAACCCAACCTATGTGATCGGAGATCCCGTGAAGTAGGACCTGGGGAAACAAGCCAGTGGTGAACTGAGGAGAGTAACTTTACTAACCCACTCCGTTGGAGATGCAATACTCTCGGAAACTGTATGGAAGGATGACTACTGTCTTAATGTGTTCCAAGGCTTATATGTATAAGCAAGATGCTATCCTACAGAGCGATCTTTGGAGGAACACACCTATGTGAGCCCGACTGCTAGTCACAGTCTATGAGATTGGGGTGATCTCTAGTAAACTCATGAATAGGCCAGGAGTGTGACTTATATGCTCCACCCGAGGGGTCAGCCTTCGGCAGCCCAGTACTAGTAAGACATGTGGTGAAACTTCTTTATGCCAAACTGACAATTCAAGGCATAGTCCATTGTTCAGTTGTGAAGGAATGTAGCTACTTGCTCTAGGTGAAGCTCAACCTTAACAGGTCTTCACTGAAACACTAGTATATCAAAACAGTATTTGGAACAGAGGACACTATGGGCCCTCGAGATCTGGTGGGGGATTGCTGAAATCTGAGATGGGCTCTAGGCCCATATTGCAATTTCTGAAAAATCTCTAAGGGCCCATGTGGGTTATATGGCACTAGGTGTGGTGGGAAGTTTAGTCCCACCTTGGAAGTGGAAGGAGAGTTGGAGTGGTTTATAAGGGACTCTCTCCCTCATGCTATTGGAGCTTGAGAAGAGATGAGGCCCTCGCGCACTCCTCCTCCTCCGCTCGCCTCGCCACGCCACGCCTCGTCACGACGCGCCGCGGGTTGCGGGATTGAGCCGAGCCGAGCTCACTCCTATGCGCTTCTTTTTGCCGGTCAGGAACGGAGAGTCTTTGACAGGTGGGGCCACGATCTGAGACGTCGGATCGTGGGCTACCGACTTGGACGTGGGTTCAGCCCACGTCTCTCCACGCGCGGCCGCACATATATATGTGGGGCGCTGCCAACCCTAGCCGTCACGAAACAGAACGCATCTCCGCCTCCACGCCCACGTCGTTCCTCTGCTGCTGCTGCCGCCGGCGACTCCGTCCCGTTCACCGCGTACACGGTTGACGGGAGAGCAGGCCTCCGAAACCACGCCTCTCCGGATCCTGTACGGGGAGAGGGGCGATTAGGTTTTTGGGTAGCGACTGCTCGCTTCTGTTCATCTACGTCCGCATCACCTTCATCATCACCATGTCGACCGACACCGACCGTGCCGCCGCTGAGAAAGCCGAGGCCGACAAGAAGGCCGCCGAGGATGCCGTGGCTGCTGTCACCGCCACCGCGTGGCCGATTGGAGGGTATACATCGCTTATCCCTCTCGTGTTTCTTTCTGTTGTAGCAGTACTAGCGGCATGCGTAGATGTCTCTACTATATGCGTAGTACATGCTCTGTTAGATCATAATCAGTATGTTATCAATGCTGTCCATGTCATGCTCATGATTTATCCATGGATTAATTTAATCGAAAAACTGCCTATTTTCTCATCAATCCAAAAACCTAATTTCTGTAGGAGTTTTTCGAATTCTGGTTTTGCTGCTGCACTGAAACCGTCCCCGTTTACGGGGACGTACTTTAAGCATTGGCAGACTAAAACCACCTTATGGCTCACGGCCATGAACGTGTTCTGGGTCGCCGGTGTGACTCCTACAGGAACGATCGCTCCTGAACAGGAGAAGGCATTTAAGGAGGCCACCGTGGTGTTCCTCGGGGCAGTTCTGAGCGTGATTGGAGATAAGCTGGTTGATGCATATTTACATATGCGGTCTGCGAAGGACTTGTGGGAGGCGCTCGAATCTAAGTTCGGGGCTGCCGATGCAGGGAGCGAGATGTATATTATAGAGCAGTTCCACGATTACAAGATGGTTGAAAACCGTCCTGTATTGGAGCAGGCTCATGAGATAATATGCATTGTTAAGGAGCTTGAGCTTCTTAAGTGCGAGTTACCGGGCAAATTTGTCGCGGGCTGCATAATCGCTAAGCTCCCCAATTCCTGGAGGAACTTTGCCACCACTCTGAAACATCAGAGGCGTGAATTCTCTGTGGAGGATGTCATTGGCCATCTGAGTGTTGAGCAGAACTCAAGGGCAAAGGACTCGCACGGAAAAGGGGTCGAAGGAACTTCTGTGGCCAATATGGTGCATCAGAAGAACTCCAATTCCCACAAGCCCAGGGGAAAGAACGGTGTCCAACAGACTGCCGACTTTAAGAAGAAGGGTAAGAAGACCTTCAAGAAGAACAAGAAGGATGAGGGCTGCTTTACTTGTGGTTCGGCTGAACATTGGGCCAACAAGTGCCCAAACAAGTTTAAGAAGTCAGGACAGGACTCCAAGTCTGTCAACATGATTGTGAGCAACAATGAGAATGGTGCATCTGGGTACGGTAATTTATTTACTGTTTTTTCAGTGTTTTAGCCTACCGATTGGTGGGTGGATACAGGTGCAGGTGTTCATGTGTGTGCTGACATTTCATTGTTCTCTTCTTACCAGGTCACAGGCCACGGGTCCGTATTGATGGGGAATGGCGCGAGTGCTTCTGTTCATGGTGTTGGCACGGTCGATCTGAAGTTTACTTCGGGAAGGATCGTGCAGCTGAAGAACGTGCAGCATGTCCCCGCCATCAAGAAGAACCTCGTTAGTGGCTCCCTTCTATGTAGAGAAGGGTTTAAGTTGGTATTCGAGTCTAATAAATTAGTTGTTACTAAGTATGGACTATTTGTTGGAAAAGGTTATGAGAGCGGAGGGATGTTCCGCCTTTCCTTCGCAGATTTCTGTAATAAAGTCGTGAACCATATTCATTCGAGTTTTAATGAATCCGAGGTTTGGCACTCACGTCTTTGTCACATAAGTTTCGGTGTTATGACGCGGCTAGCCAAGTTGGATTTAATCCCGAGTTTCACTTTAGCCAAAGGTTCTAAGTGCCTTTCATGTGTGCAAGCTAAGCAACCTCGCAAGCCTCATAAGGCCGCGGAGGAGAGACACCTGGCACCATTAGAACTCATACATTCTGATCTTTGTGAGATGAATGGTGTATTGACTAAAGGTGGAAAGAGATACTTCATGACATTGATAGATGATTCCACTAGATATTGCTATGTTTATCTGTTAAATACTAAGGATGAGGCTCTACACTACTTTAAAATCTATAAGGCAGAAGTTGAGAATCAACTTGAAAAGAAAATTAAACGAGTCCGGTCAGACCGTGGTGGAGAGTACTTCTCGAGTGAGTTTGACTCCTTCTGTTCGGAACATGGCATTATTCATGAGAGGACGCCTCCCTATTCACCCTAGTCAAATGGGGTTGCCGAGCGGAAAAACCGTACTCTAAATGATTTGGTTAACGCCATGTTAGATACATCGGGTTTATCCAAGGCATGGTGGGGGGAGGCTATATTGACGGCATGTCATGTCCTGAATAAAGTTCCGACAAAGGATAATGAGATCACTCCCTATGAGAAATGGGCAAAGAAAAGGACGACACTCTCGTACTTGCGCACTTGGGGCTGTTTGGCGAAGGTCAACGTGCCGATCCCCAAAAAGCGTAAGCTTGGACCCAAGACTGTGGACTGCGTTAATTTGGGCTACGCTAAGAACAGCGTTGGCTATAGATTTCTAGTAGTGAAATCTGAGGTACCTGACCAGAAGGTCGGTACAATTATGGAGTCTAAGGATGCTACATTCTTCGAGGATATTTTTCCTATGAGAGATATGCAAAGCACTTCTAGACAGGAATCTGAGGAGACTCCTGAACCTGCCATCCCTATGGAATATTATGAACGAACACATGATGAAAATCCTGAGGAGGATGACGAGGAAACCCTTGGTAGGGGCAAGAGACAAAGGACTGCAAAGACCTTTGGTGATGATTTCTTCGTGTACCTCGTGGATGATACTCCAACTTCTATTTCAGAAGCGTATGCCTCTCCAGAAGCTGACTACTGGAAGGATGCGGTCCGTAGCGAGATGGATTCCATCATGGCTAACGGGACATGGGAGATCACCGACCGTCCCTATGGTTGCAAACCACTGGGATGTAAGTGGGTGTTCAAGAAAAAGCTTAGGCCCGATGGTACGATTGAAAAGTACAAGGCTAGACTTATGGCCAAGGGCTATGACCAGAAAGAAGAGGAAGATTTCTTCGATACTTATTCACCTGTGACTAGACTGACCACCATTCGAGTATTACTCTCGTTGGCGGCCTCACATGGTCTTCTCGTCCATCAAATGGATGTCAAGACGGCTTTTCTGAATGGAGAGCTAAATGAGGAAATCTACATGCAACAGCCAGATGGCTTTGTGATAGATGGTCAGGAAAGAAAGGTGTGTAGGTTGCTGAAATCTCTATATGGCCTAAAGCAAGCACCTAAGCAATGGCATGATAAGTTTAATACAACTCTGACATCTGTTGGCTTCGTTGTTAATGAAGCTGACAAATGTGTATACTATCGCCATGGTGGGGGCGAAGGAGTTATACTGTGCTTGTATGTTGATGACATACTGATATTCGGAACCAACCTCAAAGTCATTGAGGAGGTTAAGTCCTTTCTGTCTCAGAACTTTGAGATGAAGGATCTTGGTGTGGCTGATGTTATCTTGAATATCAAGCTACTGAGAGATAATGAGGGTGGGATCACACTTCTGCAATCCCATTATGTTGAGAAGGTGTTGAGTCGCTTCGGATATTCGGACTGCACACCATCTCAAACACCATATGATCCTAGCGTGTTGATTCGAAAGTCCAAAGGCATGGCTAAAGATCAATTGAGATACTCTCAAATCATTGGTTCACTGATGTACCTAGCGAGCGCAACGAGGCCTGACATCGCGTTTGCTGTGAGCAAACTGAGCCGGTTTGTTTCCAAACCGGGTGATGTACATTGGCATGCTGTAGAAAGAGTTATGCGCTATCTCAAAGGTACTATGAATTATGGACTTCACTATACCGGAGACCCGTCGGTACTTGAAGGGTATAGTGATGCGAATTGGATCTCTGATGCTGATGAGATGAAGGCCACAACCGGGTATATGTTTACTCTTGGAGGTGGCGCTGTTTCTTGGAAGTCTTGCAAGCAAACGATCTTAACGAGATCGACAATGGAAGCAGAATTAACAGCATTAGACACTTCTGGTGTTGAAGCAGGATGGCTTCGAGATCTTTTGATGGACTTGCCACTGGTTGATAAACCGGTTCCGGCTATCCTTATGAACTGTGATAATCAGACTGTCATCACCAAGGTGAAGAGTTCAAAGGACAACATGAAGTCCAACAAACACATAAGAATGAGATTAAAGGCTGTCAGAAAATTAAGAAACTCCGGAGTGATAGCGTTGGACTATGTCCATACGGCTAAGAATCTGGCAGATCCCTTTACGAAAGGGCTATCACGTGTAGTGATAGATAGTGCATCGAGGGAGATGGGTATGAGACCCACATGAGTTACCATGGTGGTAACCCAACCTATGTGATCGGAGATCCCGTGAAGTAGGACCTGGGGAAACAAGCCAGTGGTGAACTGAGGAGAGTAACTTTACTAACCCACTCCGTTGGAGATGCAATACTCTCGGAAACTGTATGGAAGGATGACTACTGTCTTAATGTGTTCCAAGGCTTATATGTATAAGCAAGATGCTATCCTACAGAGCGATCTTTGGAGGAACACACCTATGTGAGCCCGACTGCTAGTCACAGTCTATGAGATTGGGGTGATCTCTAGTAAACTCATGAATAGGCCAGGAGTGTGACTTATATGCTCCACCCGAGGGGTCAGCCTTCGGCAGCCCAGTACTAGTAAGACATGTGGTGAAACTTCTTTACGCCAAACTGACAATTCAAGGCATAGTCCATTGTTCAGTTGTGAAGGAATGTAGCTACTTGCTCTAGGTGAAGCTCAACCTTAACAGGTCTTCACTGAAACACTAGTATATCAAAACAGTATTTGGAACAGAGGACACTATGGGCCCTCGAGATCTGGTGGGGGATTGCTGAAATCTGAGATGGGCTCTAGGCCCATATTGCAATTTCTGAAAAATCTCTAAGGGCCCATGTGGGTTATATGGCACTAGGTGTGGTGGGAAGTTTAGTCCCACCTTGGAAGTGGAAGGAGAGTTGGAGTGGTTTATAAGGGACTCTCTCCCTCATGCTATTGGAGCTTGAGAAGAGATGAGGCCCTCGCGCACTCCTCCTCCTCCGCTCGCCTCGCCACGCCACGCCTCGTCACGACGCGCCGCGGGTTGCGGGATTGAGCCGAGCCGAGCTCACTCCTATGCGCTTCTTTTTGCCGGTCAGGAACGGAGAGTCTTTGACAGGTGGGGCCACGATCTGAGACGTCGGATCGTGGGCTACCGACTTGGACGTGGGTTCAGCCCACGTCTCTCCACGCGCGGCCGCACATATATATGTGGGGCGCTGCCAACCCTAGCCGTCACGAAACAGAACGCATCTCCGCCTCCACGCCCACGTCGTTCCTCTGCTGCTGCTGCCGCCGGCGACTCCGTCCCGTTCACCGCGTACACGGTTGACGGGAGAGCAGGCCTCCGAAACCTCGCCTCTCCGGATCCTGTACCGGGAAAGGGGCGATTAGGTTTTTGGGTAGCGACTGCTCGCTTCTGTTCATCTACGTCCGCATCACCTTCATCATCACCATGTCGACCGACACCGACCGTGCCGCCGCTGAGAAAGCCGAGGCCGACAAGAAGGCCGCCGAGGATGCCGCGGCTGCTGTCACCGCCACCGCGTGGCCGATTGGAGGGTATACATCGCTTATCCCTCTCGTGTTTCTTTCTGTTGTAGCAGTACTAGCGGCATGCGTAGATGTCTCTACTATATGCGTAGTACATGCTCTGTTAGATCATAATCAGTATGTTATCAATGCTGTCCATGTCATGCTCATGATTTATCCATGGATTAATTTAATCGAAAAACTGCCTATTTTCTCATCAATCCAAAAACCTAATTTCTGTAGGAGTTTTTCGAATTCTGGTTTTGCTGCTGCACTGAAACCGTCCCCGTTTACGGGGACGTACTTTAAGCGTTGGCAGACTAAAACCACCTTATGGCTCACGGCCATGAACGTGTTCTGGGTCGCCGGTGTGACTCCTACAGGAACGATCGCTCCTGAACAGGAGAAGGCGTTTAAGGAGGCCACCGTGGTGTTCCTCGGGGCAGTTCTGAGCGTGATTGGAGATAAGCTGGTTGATGCATATTTACATATGCGGTCTGCGAAGGACTTGTGGGAGGCGCTCGAATCTAAGTTCGGGGCTGCCGATGCAGGGAGCGAGATGTATATTATAGAGCAGTTCCACGATTACAAGATGGTTGAAAACCGTCCTGTATTGGAGCAGGCTCATGAGATAATATGCATTGTTAAGGAGCTTGAGCTTCTTAAGTGCGAGTTACCGGGCAAATTTGTCGCGGGCTGCATAATCGCTAAGCTCCCCAATTCCTGGAGGAACTTTGCCACCACTCTGAAACATCAGAGGCGTGAATTCTCTGTGGAGGATGTCATTGGCCATCTGAGTGTTGAGCAGAACTCAAGGGCAAAGGACTCGCACGGAAAAGGGGTCGAAGGAACTTCTGTGGCCAATATGGTGCATCAGAAGAACTCCAATTCCCACAAGCCCAGGGGAAAGAACGGTGTCCAACAGACTGCCGACTTTAAGAAGAAGGGTAAGAAGACCTTCAAGAAGAACAAGAAGGATGAGGGCTGCTTTACTTGTGGTTCGGCTGAACATTGGGCCAACAAGTGCCCAAACAAGTTTAAGAAGTCAGGACAGGACTCCAAGTCTGTCAACATGATTGTGAGCAACAATGAGAATGGTGCATCTGGGTACGGTAATTTATTTACTGTTTTTTCAGTGTTTCAGCCTACCGATTGGTGGGTGGATACAGGTGCAGGTGTTCATGTGTGTGCTGACATTTCATTGTTCTCTTCTTACCAGGTCACAGGCCACGGGTCCGTATTGATGGGGAATGGCGCGAGTGCTTCTGTTCATGGTGTTGGCACGGTCGATCTGAAGTTTACTTCGGGAAGGATCGTGCAGCTGAAGAACGTGCAGCATGTCCCCGCCATCAAGAAGAACCTCGTTAGTGGCTCCCTTCTATGTAGAGAAGGGTTTAAGTTGGTATTCGAGTCTAATAAATTAGTTGTTACTAAGTATGGACTATTTGTTGGAAAAGGTTATGAGAGCGGAGGGATGTTCCGCCTTTCCCTCGCAGATTTCTGTAATAAAGTCGTGAACCATATTCATTCGAGTATTAATGAATCTGAGGTTTGGCACTCACGTCTTTGTCACATAAGTTTCGGTGTTATGACGCGGCTAGCCAAGTTGGATTTAATCCCGAGTTTCACTTTAGCCAAAGGTTCTAAGTGCCTTTCATGTGTGCAAGCTAAGCAACCTCGCAAGCCTCATAAGGCCGCGGAGGAGAGACACCTGGCACCATTAGAACTCATACATTCTGATCTTTGTGAGATGAATGGTGTATTGACTAAAGGTGGAAAGAGATACTTCATGACATTGATAGATGATTCCACTAGATATTGCTATGTTTATCTATTAAATACTAAGGATGAGGCTCTACACTACTTTAAAATCTATAAGGCAGAAGTTGAGAATCAACTTGAAAAGAAAATTAAACGAGTCCGGTCAGACCGTGGTGGAGAGTACTTCTCGAGTGAGTTTGACTCCTTCTGTTCGGAACATGGCATTATTCATGAGAGGACGCCTCCCTATTCACCCCAGTCAAATGGGGTTGCCGAGCGGAAAAACCGTACTCTAAATGATTTGGTTAACGCCATGTTAGATACATCGGGTTTATCCAAGGCATGGTGGGGGGAGGCTATATTGACGGCATGTCATGTCCTGAATAAAGTTCCGACAAAGGATAATGAGATCACTCCCTATGAGAAATGGGCAAAGAAAAAGACGACACTCTCGTACTTGCGCACTTGGGGCTGTTTGGCGAAGGTCAACGTGCCGATCCCCAAAAAGCGTAAGCTTGGACCCAAGACTGTGGACTGCGTTAATTTGGGCTATGCTAAGAACAGCGTTGGCTATAGATTTCTAGTAGTGAAATCTGAGGTACCTGACCAGAAGGTCGGTACAATTATGGAGTCTAAGGATGCTACATTCTTCGAGGATATTTTTCCTATGAGAGATATGCAAAGCACTTCTAGACAGGAATCTGAGGAGACTCCTGAACCTGCCATCCCTATGGAATATTATGAACGAACATATGATGAAAATCCTGAGGAGGATGACGAGGAAACCCTTGGTAGGGGCAAGAGACAAAGGACTGCAAAGACCTTTGGTGATGATTTCTTCGTGTACCTCGTGGATGATACTCCAACTTCTATTTCAGAAGCGTATGCCTCTCCAGAAGCTGACTACTGGAAGGATGCGGTCCGTAGCGAGATGGATTCCATCATGGCTAACGGGACATGGGAGATCACCGACCGTCCCTATGGTTGCAAACCACTGGGATGTAAGTGGGTGTTCAAGAAAAAGCTTAGGCCCGATGGTACGATTGAAAAGTACAAGGCTAGACTTGTGGCCAAGGGCTATGACCAGAAAGAAGAGGAAGATTTCTTCGATACTTATTCACCTGTGGCTAGACTGACCACCATTCGAGTATTACTCTCGTTGGCGGCCTCACATGGTCTTCTCGTCCATCAAATGGATGTCAAGACGGCTTTTCTGAATGGAGAGCTAAATGAGGAAATCTACATGCAACAGCCAGATGGCTTGTGATAGATGGTCAGGAAAGAAAGGTGTGTAGGTTGCTGAAATCTCTATATGGCCTAAAGCAAGCACCTAAGCAATGGCATGATAAGTTTAATACAACTCTGACATCTGTTGGCTTCGTTGTTAATGAAGCTGACAAATGTGTATACTATCGCCATGGTGGGGGCGAAGGAGTTATACTGTGCTTGTATGTTGATGACATACTGATATTCGGAACCAACCTCAAAGTCATTGAGGAGGTTAAGTCCTTTCTGTCTCAGAACTTTGAGATGAAGGATCTTGGTGTGGCTGATGTTATCTTGAATATCAAGCTACTGAGAGATAATGAGGGTGGGATCACACTTCTGCAATCCCATTATGTTGAGAAGGTGTTGAGTCGCTTCGGATATTCGGACTGCACACCATCTCAAACACCATATGATCCTAGCGTGTTGATTCGAAAGTCCAAAGGCATGGCTAAAGATCAATTGAGATACTCTCAAATCATTGGTTCACTGATGTACCTAGCGAGCGCAACGAGGCCTGACATCGCGTTTGCTGTGAGCAAACTGAGCCGGTTTGTTTCCAAACCGGGTGATGTACATTGGCATGCTGTAGAAAGAGTTATGCGCTATCTCAAAGGTACTATGAATTATGGACTTCACTATACCGGAGACCCGTCGGTACTTGAAGGGTATAGTGATGCGAATTGGATCTCTGATGCTGATGAGATGAAGGCCACAACTGGGTATATGTTTACTCTTGGAGGTGGCGCTATTTCTTGGAAGTCTTGCAAGCAAACGATCTTAACGAGATCGACAATGGAAGCAGAATTAACAGCATTAGACACTTCTGGTGTTGAAGCAGGATGGCTTCGAGATCTTTTGATGGACTTGCCACTGGTTGATAAACCGGTTCCGGCTATCCTTATGAACTGTGATAATCAGACTGTCATCACCAAGGTGAAGAGTTCAAAGGACAACATGAAGTCCAACAAACACATAAGAATGAGATTAAAGGCTGTCAGAAAATTAAGAAACTCCGGAGTGATAGCGTTGGACTATGTCCATACGGCTAAGAATCTGGCAGATCCCTTTACGAAAGGGCTATCACGTGTAGTGATAGATAGTGCATCGAGGGAGATGGGTATGAGACCCACATGAGTTACCATGGTGGTAACCCAACCTATGTGATCGGAGATCCCGTGAAGTAGGACCTGGGGAAACAAGCCAGTGGTGAACTGAGGAGAGTAACTTTACTAACCCACTCCGTTGGAGATGCAATACTCTCGGAAACTGTATGGAAGGATGACTACTGTCTTAATGTGTTCCAAGGCTTATATGTATAAGCAAGATGCTATCCTACAGAGCGATCTTTGGAGGAACACACCTATGTGAGCCCGACTGCTAGTCACAGTCTATGAGATTGGGGTGATCTCTAGTAAACTCATGAATAGGCCAGGAGTGTGACTTATATGCTCCACCCGAGGGGTCAGCCTTCGGCAGCCCAGTACTAGTAAGACATGTGGTGAAACTTCTTTACGCCAAACTGACAATTCAAGGCATAGTCCATTGTTCAGTTGTGAAGGAATGTAGCTACTTGCTCTAGGTGAAGCTCAACCTTAACAGGTCTTCACTGAAACACTAGTATATCAAAACAGTATTTGGAACAGAGGACACTATGGGCCCTCGAGATCTGGTGGGGGATTGCTGAAATCTGAGATGGGCTCTAGGCCCATATTGCAATTTCTGAAAAATCTCTAAGGGCCCATGTGGGTTATATGGCACTAGGTGTGGTGGGAAGTTTAGTCCCACCTTGGAAGTGGAAGGAGAGTTGGAGTGGTTTATAAGGGACTCTCTCCCTCATGCTATTGGAGCTTGAGAAGAGATGAGGCCCTCGCGCACTCCTCCTCCTCCGCTCGCCTCGCCATGCCATGCCTCGTCACGACGCGCCGCGGGTTGCGGGATTGAGCCGAGCCGAGCTCACTCCTATGCGCTTCTTTTTGCCGGTCAGGAACGGAGAGTCTTTGACAGGTGGGGCCACGATCTGAGACGTCGGATCGTGGGCTACCGACTTGGACGTGGGTTCAGCCCACGTCTCTCCACGCGCGGCCGCACATATATATGTGGGGCGCTGCCAACCCTAGCCGTCACGAAACAGAACGCATCTCCGCCTCCACGCCCACGTCGTTCCTCTGCTGCTGCTGCCGCCGGCGACTCCGTCCCGTTAACCGCGTACACGGTTGACGGGAGAGCAGGCCTCCGAAACCACGCCTCTCCGGATCCTGTACGGGGAGAGGGGCGATTAGGTTTTTGGGTAGCGACTGCTCGCTTCTGTTCATCTACGTCCGCATCACCTTCATCATCACCATGTCGACCGACACCGACCGTGCCGCCGCTGAGAAAGCCGAGGCCGACAAGAAGGCCGCCGAGGATGCCGCGGCTGCTGTCACCGCCACCGCGTGGCCGATTGGAGGGTATACATCGCTTATCCCTCTCGTGTTTCTTTCTGTTGTAGCAGTACTAGCGGCATGCGTAGATGTCTCTACTATATGCGTAGTACATGCTCTGTTAGATCATAATCAGTATGTTATCAATGCTGTCCATGTCATGCTCATGATTTATCCATGGATTAATTTAATCGAAAAACTGCCTATTTTCTCATCAATCCAAAAACCTAATTTCTGTAGGAGTTTTTCGAATTCTGGTTTTGCTGCTGCACTGAAACCGTCCCCGTTTACGGGGACATACTTTAAGCGTTGGCAGACTAAAACCACCTTATGGCTCACGGCCATGAACGTGTTCTGGGTCGCCGGTGTGACTCCTACAGGAACGATCGCTCCTGAACAGGAGAAGGCGTTTAAGGAGGCCACCGTGGTGTTCCTCGGGGCAGTTCTGAGCGTGATTGGAGATAAGCTGGTTGATGCATATTTACATATGCGGTCTGCCAAGGACTTGTGGGAGGCGCTCGAATCTAAGTTCGGGGCTGCCGATGCAGGGAGCGAGATGTATATTATAGAGCAGTTCCACGATTACAAGATGGTTGAAAACCGTCCTGTATTGGAGCAGGCTCATGAGATAATATGCATTGTTAAGGAGCTTGAGCTTCTTAAGTGCGAGTTACCGGGCAAATTTGTCGCGGGCTGCATAATCGCTAAGCTCCCCAATTCCTGGAGGAACTTTGCCACCACTCTGAAACATCAGAGGCGTGAATTCTCTGTGGAGGATGTCATTGGCCATCTGAGTGTTGAGCAGAACTCAAGGGCAAAGGACTCGCACGGAAAAGGGGTCGAAGGAACTTCTGTGGCCAATATGGTGCATCAGAAGAACTCCAATTCCCACAAGCCCAGGGGAAAGAACGGTGTCCAACAGACTGCCGACTTTAAGAAGAAGGGTAAGAAGACCTTCAAGAAGAACAAGAAGGATGAGGGCTGCTTTACTTGTGGTTCGGCTGAACATTGGGCCAACAAGTGCCCAAACAAGTTTAAGAAGTCAGGACAGGACTCCAAGTCTGTCAACATGATTGTGAGCAACAATGAGAATGGTGCATATGGGTACGGTAATTTATTTACTGTTTTTTCAGTGTTTCAGCCTACCGATTGGTGGGTGGATACAGGTGCAGGTGTTCATGTGTGTGCTGACATTTCATTGTTCTCTTCTTACCAGGTCACAGGCCACGGGTCCGTATTGATGGGGAATGGCGCGAGTGCTTCTGTTCATGGTGTTGGCACGGTCGATCTGAAGTTTACTTCGGGAAGGATCGTGCAGCTGAAGAACGTGCAGCATGTCCCCGCCATCAAGAAGAACCTCGTTAGTGGCTCCCTTCTATGTAGAGAAGGGTTTAAGTTGGTATTCGAGTCTAATAAATTAGTTGTTACTAAGTATGGACTATTTGTTGGAAAAGGTTATGAGAGCGGAGGGATGTTCCGCCTTTCCCTCGCAGATTTCTGTAATAAAGTCGTGAACCATATTCATTCGAGTATTAATGAATCTGAGGTTTGGCACTCACATCTTTGTCACATAAGTTTCGGTGTTATGACGCGGCTAGCCAAGTTGGATTTAATCCCGAGTTTCACTTTAGCCAAAGGTTCTAAGTGCCTTTCATGTGTGCAAGCTAAGCAACCTCGCAAGCCTCATAAGGCCGCGGAGGAGAGACACCTGGCACCATTAGAACTCATACATTCTGATCTTTGTGAGATGAATGGTGTATTGACTAAAGGTGGAAAGAGATACTTCATGACATTGATAGATGATTCCACTAGATATTGCTATGTTTATCTGTTAAATACTAAGGATGAGGCTCTACACTACTTTAAAATCTATAAGGCAGAAGTTGAGAATCAACTTGAAAAGAAAATTAAACGAGTCCGGTCAGACCGTGGTGGAGAGTACTTCTCGAGTGAGTTTGACTCCTTCTGTTCGGAACATGGCATTATTCATGAGAGGACGCCTCCCTATTCACCCCAGTCAAATGGGGTTGCCGAGCGGAAAAACCGTACTCTAAATGATTTGGTTAACGCCATGTTAGATACATCGGGTTTATCCAAGGCATGGTGGGGGGAGGCTATATTGACGACATGTCATGTCCTGAATAAAGTTCCGACAAAGGATAATGAGATCACTCCCTATGAGAAATGGGCAAAGAAAAGGACGACACTCTCGTACTTGCGCACTTGGGGCTGTTTGGCGAAGGTCAACGTGCCAATCCCCAAAAAGCGTAAGCTTGGACCCAAGACTGTGGACTGCGTTAATTTGGGCTACGCTAAGAACAGCGTTGGCTATAGATTTCTAGTAGTGAAATCTGAGGTACCTGACCAGAAGGTCGGTACAATTATGGAGTCTAAGGATGCTACATTCTTCGAGGATATTTTTCCTATGAGAGATATGCAAAGCACTTCTAGACAGGAATCTGAGGAGACTCCTGAACCTACCATCCCTATGGAATATTATGAACGAACACATGATGAAAATCCTGAGGAGGATGACGAGGAAACCCTTGGTAGGGGCAAGAGACAAAGGACTGCAAAGACCTTTGGTGATGATTTCTTCGTGTACCTCGTGGATGATACTCCAACTTCTATTTCAGAAGCGTATGCCTCTCCAGAAGCTGACTACTGGAAGGATGCGGTCCGTAGCGAGATGGATTCCATCATGGCTAACGGGACATGGGAGATCACCGACCGTCCCTATGGTTGCAAACCACTGGGATGTAAGTGGGTGTTCAAGAAAAAGCTTAGGCCCGATGGTACGATTGAAAAGTACAAGGCTAGACTTGTGGCCAAGGGCTATGACCAGAAAGAAGAGGAAGATTTCTTCGATACTTATTCACCTGTGGCTAGACTGACCACCATTCGAGTATTACTCTCGTTGGCGGCCTCACATGGTCTTCTCGTCCATCAAATGGATGTCAAGACGGCTTTTCTGAATGGAGAGCTAAATGAGGAAATCTACATGCAACAGCCAGATGGCTTTGTGATAGATGGTCAGGAAAGAAAGGTGTGTAGGTTGCTGAAATCTCTATATGGCCTAAAGCAAGCACCTAAGCAATGGCATGATAAGTTTAATACAACTCTGACATCTGTTGGCTTCGTTGTTAATGAAGCTGACAAATGTGTATACTATCGCCATGGTGGGGGCGAAGGAGTTATACTGTGCTTGTATGTTGATGACATACTGATATTCGGAACCAACCTCAAAGTCATTGAGGAGGTTAAGTCCTTTCTGTCTCAGAACTTTGAGATGAAGGATCTTGGTGTGGCTGATGTTATCTTGAATATCAAGCTACTGAGAGATAATGAGGGTGGGATCACACTTCTGCAATCCCATTATGTTGAGAAGGTGTTGAGTCGCTTCGGATATTCGGACTGCACACCATCTCAAACACCATATGATCCTAGCGTGTTGATTCGAAAGTCCAAAGGCATGGCTAAAGATCAATTGAGATACTCTCAAATCATTGGTTCACTGATGTACCTAGCGAGCGCAACGAGGCCTGACATCGCGTTTGCTGTGAGCAAACTGAGCCGGTTTGTTTCCAAACCGGGTGATGTACATTGGCATGCTGTAGAAAGAGTTATGCGCTATCTCAAAGGTACTATGAATTATGGACTTCACTATACCGGAGACCCGTCGGTACTTGAAGGGTATAGTGATGCGAATTGGATCTCTGATGCTGATGAGATGAAGGCCACAACTGGGTATATGTTTACTCTTGGAGGTGGCGCTGTTTCTTGGAAGTCTTGCAAGCAAACGATCTTAACGAGATCGACAATGGAAGCAGAATTAACAGCATTAGACACTTCTGGTGTTGAAGCAGGATGGCTTCGAGATCTTTTGATGGACTTGCCACTGGTTGATAAACCGGTTCCGGCTATCCTTATGAACTGTGATAATCAGACTGTCATCACCAAGGTGAAGAGTTCAAAGGACAACATGAAGTCCAACAAACACATAAGAATGAGATTAAAGGCTGTCAGAAAATTAAGAAACTCCGGAGTGATAGCGTTGGACTATGTCCATACGGCTAAGAATCTGGCAGATCCCTTTACGAAAGGGCTATCACGTGTAGTGATAGATAGTGCATCGAGGGAGATGGGTATGAGACCCACATGAGTTACCATGGTGGTAACCCAACCTATGTGATCGGAGATCCCGTGAAGTAGGACCTGGGGAAACAAGCCAGTGGTGAACTGAGGAGAGTAACTTTACTAACCCACTCCGTTGGAGATGCAATACTCTCGGAAACTGTATGGAAGGATGACTACTGTCTTAATGTGTTCCAAGGCTTATATGTATAAGCAAGATGCTATCCTACAGAGCGATCTTTGGAGGAACACACCTATGTGAGCCCGACTGCTAGTCACAGTCTATGAGATTGGGGTGATCTCTAGTAAACTCATGAATAGGCCAGGAGTGTGACTTATATGCTCCACCCGAGGGGTCAGCCTTCGGCAGCCCAGTACTAGTAAGACATGTGGTGAAACTTCTTTACGCCAAACTGACAATTCAAGGCATAGTCCATTGTTCAGTTGTGAAGGAATGTAGCTACTTGCTCTAGGTGAAGCTCAACCTTAACAGGTCTTCACTGAAACACTAGTATATCAAAACAGTATTTGGAACAGAGGACACTATGGGCCCTCGAGATCTGGTGGGGGATTGCTGAAATCTGAGATGGGCTCTAGGCCCATATTGCAATTTCTGAAAAATCTCTAAGGGCCCATGTGGGTTATATGGCACTAGGTGTGGTGGGAAGTTTAGTCCCACCTTGGAAGTGGAAGGAGAGTTGGAGTGGTTTATAAGGGACACTCTCCCTCATGCTATTGGAGCTTGAGAAGAGATGAGGCCCTCGCGCACTCCTCCTCCTCCGCTCGCCTCGCCACGCCACGCCTCGTCACGACGCGCCGCGGGTTGCGGGATTGAGCCGAGCCGAGCTCACTCCTATGCGCTTCTTTTTGCTGGTCAGGAACGGAGAGTCTTTGACAGGTGGGGCCACGATCTGAGACGTCGGATCGTGGGCTACCGACTTGGACGTGGGTTCAGCCCACGTCTCTCCACGCGCGGCCGCACATATATATGTGGGGCGCTGCCAACCCTAGCCGTCACGAAACAGAACGCATCTCCGCCTCCACGCCCACGTCGTTCCTCTGCTGCTGCTGCCGCCGGCGACTCCGTCCCGTTCACCGCGTACACGGTTGACGGGAGAGCAGGCCTCCGAAACCACGCCTCTCCGGATCCTGTACGGGGAGAGGGGCGATTAGGTTTTTGGGTAGCGACTGCTCGCTTCTGTTCATCTACGTCCGCATCACCTTCATCATCACCATGTCGACCGACACCGACCGTGCCGCCGCTGAGAAAGCCGAGGCCGACAAGAAGGCCGCCGAGGATGCCGCGGCTGCTGTCACCGCCACCGCGTGGCCGATTGGAGGGTATACATCGCTTATCCCTCTCGTGTTTCTTTCTGTTGTAGCAGTACTAGCGGCATGCGTAGATGTCTCTACTATATGTGTAGTACATGCTCTGTTAGATCATAATCAGTATGTTATCAATGCTGTCCATGTCATGCTCATGATTTATCCATGGATTAATTTAATCGAAAAACTGCCTATTTTCTCATCAATCCAAAAACCTAATTTCTGTAGGAGTTTTTCGAATTCTGGTTTTGCTGCTGCACTGAAACCGTCCCCGTTTATGGGGACGTACTTTAAGCGTTGGCAGACTAAAACCACCTTATGGCTCACGGCCATGAACGTGTTCTGGGTCGCCGGTGTGACTCCTACAGGAACGATCGCTCCTGAACAGGAGAAGGCGTTTAAGGAGGCCACCGTGGTGTTCCTCGGGGCAGTTCTGAGCGTGATTGGAGATAAGCTGGTTGATGCATATTTACATATGCGGTCTGCCAAGGACTTGTGGGAGGCGCTCGAATCTAAGTTCGGGGCTGCCGATGCAGGGAGCGAGATGTATATTATAGAGCAGTTCCACGATTACAAGATGGTTGAAAACCGTCCTGTATTGGAGCAGGCTCATGAGATAATATGCATTGTTAAGGAGCTTGAGCTTCTTAAGTGCGAGTTACCGGGCAAATTTGTCGCGGGCTGCATAATCGCTAAGCTCCCCAATTCCTGGAGGAACTTTGCCACCACTCTGAAACATCAGAGGCGTGAATTCTCTGTGGAGGATGTCATTGGCCATCTGAGTGTTGAGCAGAACTCAAGGGCAAAGGACTCGCACGGAAAAGGGGTCGAAGGAACTTCTGTGGCCAATATGGTGCATCAGAAGAACTCCAATTCCCACAAGCCCAGGGGAAAGAACGGTGTCCAACAGACTGCCGACTTTAAGAAGAAGGGTAAGAAGACCTTCAAGAAGAACAAGAAGGATGAGGGCTGCTTTACTTGTGGTTCGGCTGAACATTGGGCCAACAAGTGCCCAAACAAGTTTAAGAAGTCAGGACAGGACTCCAAGTCTGTCAACATGATTGTGAGCAACAATGAGAATGGTGCATCTGGGTACGGTAATTTATTTACTGTTTTTTCAGTGTTTTAGCCTACCGATTGGTGGGTGGATACAGGTGCAGGTGTTCATGTGTGTGCTGACATTTCATTGTTCTCTTCTTACCAGGTCACAGGCCACGGGTCCGTATTGATGGGGAATGGCGCGAGTGCTTCTGTTCATGGTGTTGGCACGGTCGATCTGAAGTTTACTTCGGGAAGGATCGTGCAGCTGAAGAACGTGCAGCATGTCCCCGCCATCAAGAAGAACCTCGTTAGTGGCTCCCTTCTATGTAGAGAAGGGTTTAAGTTGGTATTCGAGTCTAATAAATTAGTTGTTACTAAGTATGGACTATTTGTTGGAAAAGGTTATGAGAGCGGAGGGATGTTCCGCCTTTCCTTCGCAGATTTCTGTAATAAAGTCGTGAACCATATTCATTCGAGTTTTAATGAATCCGAGGTTTGGCACTCACGTCTTTGTCACATAAGTTTCGGTGTTATGACGCGGCTAGCCAAGTTGGATTTAATCCCGAGTTTCACTTTAGCCAAAGGTTCTAAGTGCCTTTCATGTGTGCAAGCTAAGCAACCTCGCAAGCCTCATAAGGCCGCGGAGGAGAGACACCTGGCACCATTAGAACTCATACATTCTGATCTTTGTGAGATGAATGGTGTATTGACTAAAGGTGGAAAGAGATACTTCATGACATTGATAGATGATTCCACTAGATATTGCTATGTTTATCTGTTAAATACTAAGGATGAGGCTCTACACTACTTTAAAATCTATAAGGCAGAAGTTGAGAATCAACTTGAAAAGAAAATTAAACGAGTCCGGTCAGACCGTGGTGGAGAGTACTTCTCGAGTGAGTTTGACTCCTTCTGTTCGGAACATGGCATTATTCATGAGAGGACGCCTCCCTATTCACCCCAGTCAAATGGGGTTGCCGAGCGGAAAAACGGTACTCTAAATGATTTGGTTAACGCCATGTTAGATACATCGGGTTTATCCAAGGCATGGTGGGGGGAGGCTATATTGACGGCATGTCATGTCCTGAATAAAGTTCCGACAAAGGATAATGAGATCACTCCCTATGAGAAATGGGCAAAGAAAAAGACGACACTCTCGTACTTGCGCACTTGGGGCTGTTTGGCGAAGGTCAACGTGCCGATCCCCAAAAAGCGTAAGCTTGGACCCAAGACTGTGGACTGCGTTAATTTGGGCTACGCTAAGAACAGCGTTGGCTATAGATTTCTAGTAGTGAAATCTGAGGTACCTGACCAGAAGGTCGGTACAATTATGGAGTCTAAGGATGCTACATTCTTCGAGGATATTTTTCCTATGAGAGATATGCAAAGCACTTCTAGACAGGAATCTGAGGAGACTCCTGAACCTGCCATCCCTATGGAATATTATGAACGAACACATGATGAAAATCCTGAGGAGGATGACGAGGAAACCCTTGGTAGGGGCAAGAGACAAAGGACTGCAAAGACCTTTGGTGATGATTTCTTCGTGTACCTCGTGGATGATACTCCAACTTCTATTTCAGAAGCGTATGCCTCTCCAGAAGCTGACTATTGGAAGGATGCGGTCCGTAGCGAGATGGATTCCATCATGGCTAACGGGACATGGGAGATCACCGACCGTCCCTATGGTTGCAAACCACTGGGATGTAAGTGGGTGTTCAAGAAAAAGCTTAGGCCCGATGGTACGATTGAAAAGTACAAGGCTAGACTTGTGGCCAAGGGCTATGACCAGAAAGAAGAGGAAGATTTCTTCGATACTTATTCACCTGTGGCTAGACTGACCACCATTCGAGTATTACTCTCGTTGGCGGCCTCACATGGTCTTCTCGTCCATCAAATGGATGTCAAGACGGCTTTTCTGAATGGAGAGCTAAATGAGGAAATCTACATGCAACAGCCAGATGGCTTTGTGATAGATGGTCAGGAAAGAAAGGTGTGTAGGTTGCTGAAATCTCTATATGGCCTAAAGCAAGCACCTAAGCAATGGCATGATAAGTTTAATACAACTCTGACATCTGTTGGCTTCGTTGTTAATGAAGCTGACAAATGTGTATACTATCGCCATGGTGGGGGCGAAGGAGTTATACTGTGCTTGTATGTTGATGACATACTGATATTCGGAACCAACCTCAAAGTCATTGAGGAGGTTAAGTCCTTTCTGTCTCAGAACTTTGAGATGAAGGATCTTGGTGTGGCTGATGTTATCTTGAATATCAAGCTACTGAGAGATAATGAGGGTGGGATCACACTTCTGCAATCCCATTATGTTGAGAAGGTGTTGAGTCGCTTCGGATATTCGGACTGCACACCATCTCAAACACCATATGATCCTAGTGTGTTGATTCGAAAGTCCAAAGGCATGGCTAAAGATCAATTGAGATACTCTCAAATCATTGGTTCACTGATGTACCTAGCGAGCGCAACGAGGCCTGACATCGCGTTTGCTGTGAGCAAACTGAGCCGGTTTGTTTCCAAACCGGGTGATGTACATTGGCATGCTGTAGAAAGAGTTATGCGCTATCTCAAAGGTACTATGAATTATGGACTTCACTATACCGGAGACCCGTCGGTACTTGAAGGGTATAGTGATGCGAATTGGATCTCTGATGCTGATGAGATGAAGGCCACAACTGGGTATATGTTTACTCTTGGAGGTGGCGCTGTTTCTTGGAAGTCTTGCAAGCAAACGATCTTAACGAGATCGACAATGGAAGCAGAATTAACAGCATTAGACACTTCTGGTGTTGAAGCAGGATGGCTTTGAGATCTTTTGATGGACTTGCCACTGGTTGATAAACCGGTTCCGGCTATCCTTATGAACTGTGATAATCAGACTGTCATCACCAAGGTGAAGAGTTCAAAGGACAACATGAAGTCCAACAAACACATAAGAATGAGATTAAAGGCTGTCAGAAAATTAAGAAACTCCGGAGTGATAGCGTTGGACTATGTCCATACGGCTAAGAATCTGGCAGATCCCTTTACGAAAGGGCTATCACGTGTAGTGATAGATAGTGCATCGAGGGAGATGGGTATGAGACCCACATGAGTTACCATGGTGGTAACCCAACCTATGTGATCGGAGATCCCGTGAAGTAGGACCTGGGGAAACAAGCCAGTGGTGAACTGAGGAGAGTAACTTTACTAACCCACTCCGTTGGAGATGCAATACTCTCGGAAACTGTATGGAAGGATGACTACTGTCTTAATGTGTTCCAAGGCTTATATGTATAAGCAAGATGCTATCCTACAGAGCGATCTTTGGAGGAACACACCTATGTGAGCCCGACTGCTAGTCACAGTCTATGAGATTGGGGTGATCTCTAGTAAACTCATGAATAGGCCAGGAGTGTGACTTATATGCTCCACCCGAGGGGTCAGCCTTCGGCAGCCCAGTACAAGTAAGACATGTGGTGAAACTTCTTTACGCCAAACTGACAATTCAAGGCATAGTCCATTGTTCAGTTGTGAAGGAATGTAGCTACTTGCTCTAGGTGAAGCTCAACCTTAACAGGTCTTCACTGAAACACTAGTATATCAAAGCAGTATTTGGAACAGAGGACACTATGGGCCCTCGAGATCTGGTGGGGGATTGCTGAAATCTGAGATGGGCTCTAGGCCCATATTGCAATTTCTGAAAAATCTCTAAGGGCCCATGTGGGTTATATGGCACTAGGTGTGGTGGGAAGTTTAGTCCCACCTTGGAAGTGGAAGGAGAGTTGGAGTGGTTTATAAGGGACTCTCTCCCTCATGCTATTGGAGCTTGAGAAGAGATGAGGCCCTCGCGCACTCCTCCTCCTCCGCTCGCCTCGCCACGCCACGCCTCGTCACGACGCGCCGCGGGTTGCGGGATTGAGCCGAGCCGAGCTCACTCCTATGCGCTTCTTTTTGCCGGTCAGGAACGGAGAGTCTTTGACAGGTGGGGCCACGATCTGAGACGTCGGATCGTGGGCTACCGACTTGGACGTGGGTTCAGCCCACGTCTCTCCACGCGCGGCCGCACATATATATGTGGGGCGCTGCCAACCCTAGCCGTCACGAAACAGAACGCATCTCCGCCTCCACGCCCACGTCGTTCCTCTGCTGCTGCTGCCGCCGGCGACTCCGTCCCGTTCACCGCGTACACGGTTGACGGGAGAGCAGGCCTCCGAAACCACGCCTCTCCGGATCCTGTACGGGGAGAGGGGCGATTAGGTTTTTGGGTAGCGACTGCTCGCTTCTGTTCATCTACGTCCGCATCACCTTCATCATCACCATGTCGACCGACACCGACCGTGCCGCCGCTGAGAAAGCCGAGGCCGACAAGAAGGCCGCCGAGGATGCCGCGGCTGCTGTCACCGCCACCGCGTGGCCGATTGGAGGGTATACATCGCTTATCCCTCTCGTGTTTCTTTCTGTTGTAGCAGTACTAGCGGCATGCGTAGATGTCTCTACTATATGCATAGTACATGCTCTGTTAGATCATAATCAGTATGTTATCAATGCTGTCCATGTCATGCTCATGATTTATCCATGGATTAATTTAATCGAAAAACTGCCTATTTTCTCATCAATCCAAAAACCTAATTTCTGTAGGAGTTTTTCGAATTCTGGTTTTGCTGCTGCACTGAAACCGTCCCCGTTTACGGGGACGTACTTTAAGTGTTGACAGACTAAAACCACCTTATGGCTCACGGCCATGAACGTGTTCTGGGTCGCCGGTGTGACTCCTACAGGAACGATCGCTCCTGAACAGGAGAAGGCGTTTAAGGAGGCCACCGTGGTGTTCCTCGGGGCAGTTCTGAGCGTGATTGGAGATAAGCTGGTTGATGCATATTTACATATGCGGTCTGCCAAGGACTTGTGGGAGGCGCTCGAATCTAAGTTCGGGGCTGCCGATGCAGGGAGCGAGATGTATATTATAGAGCAGTTCCACGATTACAAGATGGTTGAAAACCGTCCTGTATTGGAGCAGGCTCATGAGATAATATGCATTGTTAAGGAGCTTGAGCTTCTTAAGTGCGAGTTACCGGGCAAATTTGTCGCGGGCTGCATAATCGCTAAGCTCCCCAATTCCTGGAGGAACTTTGCCACCACTCTGAAACATCAGAGGCGTGAATTCTCTGTGGAGGATGTCATTGGCCATCTGAGTGTTGAGCAGAACTCAAGGGCAAAGGACTCGCACGGAAAAGGGGTCGAAGGAACTTCTGTGGCCAATATGGTGCATCAGAAGAACTCCAATTCCCACAAGCCCAGGGGAAAGAACGGTGTCCAACAGACTGCCGACTTTAAGAAGAAGGGTAAGAAGACCTTCAAGAAGAACAAGAAGGATGAGGGCTGCTTTACTTGTGGTTCGGCTGAACATTGGGCCAACAAGTGCCCAAACAAGTTTAAGAAGTCAGGACAGGACTCCAAGTCTGTCAACATGATTGTGAGCAACAATGAGAATGGTGCATCTGGGTACGGTAATTTATTTACTGTTTTTTCAGTGTTTCAGCCTACCGATTGGTGGGTGGATACAGGTGCAGGTGTTCATGTGTGTGCTGACATTTCATTGTTCTCTTCTTACCAGGTCACAGGCCACGGGTCCGTATTGATGGGGAATGGCGCGAGTGCTTCTGTTCATGGTGTTGGCACGGTCGATCTGAAGTTTACTTCGGGAAGGATCGTGCAGCTGAAGAACGTGCAGCATGTCCCCGCCATCAAGAAGAACCTCGTTAGTGGCTCCCTTCTATGTAGAGAAGGGTTTAAGTTGGTATTCGAGTCTAATAAATTAGTTGTTACTAAGTATGGACTATTTGTTGGAAAAGGTTATGAGAGCGGAGGGATGTTCCGCCTTTCCCTCGCAGATTTCTGTAATAAAGTCGTGAACCATATTCATTCGAGTATTAATGAATCTGAGGTTTGGCACTCACGTCTTTGTCACATAAGTTTCGGTGTTATGACGCGGCTAGACCAAGTTGGATTTAATCCCGAGTTTCACTTTAGCCAAAGGTTCTAAGTGCCTTTCATGTGTGCAAGCTAAGCAACCTCGCAAGCCTCATAAGGCCGCGGAGGAGAGACACCTGGCACCATTAGAACTCATACATTCTGATCTTTGTGAGATGAATGGTGTATTGACTAAAGGTGGAAAGAGATACTTCATGACATTGATAGATGATTCCACTAGATATTGCTATGTTTATCTGTTAAATACTAAGGATGAGGCTCTACACTACTTTAAAATCTATAAGGCAGAAGTTGAGAATCAACTTGAAAAGAAAATTAAACGAGTCCGGTCAGACCGTGGTGGAGAGTACTTCTCGAGTGAGTTTGACTCCTTCTGTTCGGAACATGGCATTATTCATGAGAGGACGCCTCCCTATTCACCCCAGTCAAATGGGGTTGCCGAGCGGAAAAACCGTACTCTAAATGATTTGGTTAACGCCATGTTAGATACATCGGGTTTATCCAAGGCATGGTGGGGGGAGGCTATATTGACGGCATGTCATGTCCTGAATAAAGTTCCGACAAAGGATAATGAGATCACTCCCTATGAGAAATGGGCAAAGAAAAGGACGACACTCTCGTACTTGCGCACTTGGGGCTGTTTGGCGAAGGTCAACGTGCCGATCCACAAAAAGCGTAAGCTTGGACCCAAGACTGTGGACTGTGTTAATTTGGGCTACGCTAAGAACAGCGTTGGCTATAGATTTCTAGTAGTGAAATCTGAGGTACCTGACCAGAAGGTCGGTACAATTATGGAGTCTAAGGATGCTACATTCTTCGAGGATATTTTTCCTATGAGAGATATGCAAAGCACTTCTAGACAGGAATCTGAGGAGACTCCTGAACCTGCCATCCCTATGGAATATTATGAACGAACACATGATGAAAATCCTGAGGAGGATGACGAGGAAACCCTTGGTAGGGGCAAGAGACAAAGGACTGCAAAGACCTTTGGTGATGATTTCTTCGTGTACCTCGTGGATGATACTCCAACTTCTATTTCAGAAGCGTATGCCTCTCCAGAAGCTGACTACTGGAAGGATGTGGTCCGTAGCGAGATGGATTCCATCATGGCTAACGGGACATGGGAGATCACCGACCGTCCCTATGGTTGCAAACCACTGGGATGTAAGTGGGTGTTCAAGAAAAAGCTTAGGCCCGATGGTACGATTGAAAAGTACAAGGCTAGACTTGTGGCCAAGGGCTATGACCAGAAAGAAGAGGAAGATTTCTTCGATACTTATTAACCTGTGGCTAGACTGACCACCATTCGAGTATTACTCTCGTTAGCGGCCTCACATGGTCTTCTCGTCCATCAAATGGATGTCAAGACGGCTTTTCTGAATGGAGAGCTAAATGAGGAAATCTACATGCAACAGCCAGATGGCTTTGTGATAGATGGTCAGGAAAGAAAGGTGTGTAGGTTGCTGAAATCTCTATATGGCCTAAAGCAAGCACCTAAGCAATGGCATGATAAGTTTAATACAACTCTGACATCTGTTGGCTTCGTTGTTAATGAAGCTGACAAATGTGTATACTATCGCCATGGTGGGGGCAAAGGAGTTATACTGTGCTTGTATGTTGATGACATACTGATATTCGGAACCAACCTCAAAGTCATTGAGGAGGTTAAGTCCTTTCTTTCTCAGAACTTTGAGATGAAGGATCTTGGTGTGGCTGATGTTATCTTGAATATCAAGCTACTGAGAGATAATGAGGGTGGGATCACACTTCTGCAATCCCATTATGTTGAGAAGGTGTTGAGTCGCTTCGGATATTCGGACTGCACACCATCTCAAACACCATATGATCCTAGCGTGTTGATTCGAAAGTCCAAAGGCATGGCTAAAGATCAATTGAGATACTCTCAAATCATTGGTTCACTGATGTACCTAGCGAGCGCAACGAGGCCTGACATCGCGTTTGCTGTGAGCAAACTGAGCCGGTTTGTTTCCAAACCGGGTGATGTACATTGGCATGCTGTAGAAAGAGTTATGAGCTATCTCAAAGGTACTATGAATTATGGACTTCACTATACCGGAGACCCGTCGGTACTTGAAGGGTATAGTGATGCGAATTGGATCTCTGATGCTGATGAGATGAAGGCCACAACTGGGTATATGTTTACTCTTGGAGGTGGCGCTGTTTCTTGGAAGTCTTGCAAGCAAACGATCTTAACGAGATCGACAATGGAAGCAGAATTAACAGCATTAGACACTTCTGGTGTTGAAGCAGGATGGCTTCGAGATCTTTTGATGGACTTGCCACTGGTTGATAAACCGGTTCCGGCTATCCTTATGAACTGTGATAATCAGACTGTCATCACCAAGGTGAAGAGTTCAAAGGACAACATGAAGTCCAACAAACACATAAGAATGAGATTAAAGGCTGTCAGAAAATTAAGAAACTCCGGAGTGATAGCGTTGGACTATGTCCATACGGCTAAGAATTTGGCAGATCCCTTTACGAAAGGGCTATCACGTGTAGTGATAGATAGTGCATCGAGGGAGATGGGTATGAGACCCACATGAGTTACCATGGTGGTAACCCAACCTATGTGATCGGAGATCCCGTGAAGTAGGACCTGGGGAAACAAGCCAGTGGTGAACTGAGGAGAGTAACTTTACTAACCCACTCCGTTGGAGATGCAATACTCTCGGAAACTGTATGGAAGGATGACTACTGTCTTAATGTGTTCCAAGGCTTATATGTATAAGCAAGATGCTATCCTACAGAGCGATCTTTGGAGGAACACACCTATGTGAGCCCGACTGCTAGTCACAGTCTATGAGATTGGGGTGATCTCTAGTAAACTCATGAATAGGCCAGGAGTGTGACTTATATGCTCCACCCGAGGGGTCAGCCTTCGGCAGCCCAGTACTAGTAAGACATGTGGTGAAACTTCTTTACGCCAAACTGACAATTCAAGGCATAGTCCATTGTTCAGTTGTGAAGGAATGTAGCTACTTGCTCTAGGTGAAGCTCAACCTTAACAGGTCTTCACTGAAACACTAGTATATCAAAACAGTATTTGGAACAGAGGACACTATGGGCCCTCGAGATCTGGTGGGGGATTGCTGAAATCTGAGATGGGCTCTAGGCCCATATTGCAATTTCTGAAAAATCTCTAAGGGCCCATGTAGGTTATATGGCACTAGGTGTGGTGGGAAGTTTAGTCCCACCTTGGAAGTGGAAGGAGAGTTGGAGTGGTTTATAAGGGACTCTCTCCCTCATGCTATTGGAGCTTGAGAAGAGATGAGGCCCTCGCGCACTCCTCCTCCTCCGCTCGCCTCGCCACGCCACGCCTCGTCACGACGCGCCGCGGGTTGCGGGATTGAGCTGAGCCGAGCTCACTCCTATGCGCTTCTTTTTGCCGGTCAGGAACGGAGAGTCTTTGACAGGTGGGGCCACGATCTGAGACGTCGGATCGTGGGCTACCGACTTGGACGTGGGTTCAGCCCACGTCTCTCCACGCGCGGCCGCACATATATATGTGGGGCGCTGCCAACCTTAGCCGTCACGAAACAGAACGCATCTCCGCCTCCACGCCCACGTCGTTCCTCTGCTGCTGCTGCCGCCGGCGACTCCGTCCCGTTCACCGCGTACACGGTTGACGGGAGAGCAGGCCTCCGAAACCACGCCTCTCCGGATCCTGTACGGGGAGAGGGGCGATTAGGTTTTTGGGTAGCGACTGCTCGCTTCTGTTCATCTACGTCCGCATCACCTTCATCATCACCATGTCGACCGACACCGACCGTGCCGCCGCTGAGAAAGCCGAGGCCGACAAGAAGGCCGCCGAGGATGCCGCGGCTGCTGTCACCGCCACCGCGTGGCCGATTGGAGGGTATACATCGCTTATCCCTCTCGTGTTTCTTTCTGTTGTAGCAGTACTAGCGGCATGCGTAGATGTCTCTACTATATGCGTAGTACATGCTCTGTTAGATCATAATCAGTGTGTTATCAATGCTGTCCATGTCATGCTCATGATTTATCCATGGATTAATTTAATCGAAAAACTGCCTATTTTCTCATCAATCCAAAAACCTAATTTCTGTAGGAGTTTTTCGAATTCTGGTTTTGCTGCTGCACTGAAACCGTCCCCGTTTACGGGGACGTACTTTAAGCGTTGGCAGACTAAAACCACCTTATGGCTCACGGCCATGAACGTGTTCTGGGTCACCGGTGTGACTCCTACAGGAACGATCGCTCCTGAACAGGAGAAGGCGTTTAAGGAGGCCACCGTGGTGTTCCTCGGGGCAGTTCTGAGCGTGATTGGAGATAAGCTGGTTGATGCATATTTACATATGCGGTCTGCCAAGGACTTGTGGGAGGCGCTCGAATCTAAGTTCGGGGCTGCCGATGCAGGGAGCGAGATGTATATTATAGAGCAGTTCCACGATTACAAGATGGTTGAAAACCGTCCTGTATTGGAGCAGGCTCATGAGATAATATGCATTGTTAAGGAGCTTGAGCTTCTTAAGTGCGAGTTACCGGGCAAATTTGTCGCGGGCTGCATAATCGCTAAGCTCCCCAATTCCTGGAGGAACTTTGCCACCACTCTGAAACATCAGAGGCGTGAATTCTCTGTGGAGGATGTCATTGGCCATCTGAGTGTTGAGCAGAACTCAAGGGCAAAGGACTCGCACGGAAAAGGGGTCGAAGGAACTTCTGTGGCCAATATGGTGCATCAGAAGAACTCCAATTCCCACAAGCCCAGGGGAAAGAACGGTGTCCAACAGACTGCCGACTTTAAGAAGAAGGGTAAGAAGACCTTCAAGAAGAACAAGAAGGATGAGGGCTGCTTTACTTGTGGTTCGGCTGAACATTGGGCCAACAAGTGCCCAAACAAGTTTAAGAAGTCAGGACAGGACTCCAAGTCTGTCAACATGATTGTGAGCAACAATGAGAATGGTGCATCTGGGTACGGTAATTTATTTACTGTTTTTTCAGTGTTTCAGCCTACCGATTGGTGGGTGGATACAGGTGCAGGTGTTCATGTGTGTGCTGACATTTCATTGTTCTCTTCTTACCAGGTCACAGGCCACGGGTCCGTATTGATGGGGAATGGCGCGAGTGCTTCTGTTCATGGTGTTGGCACGGTCGATCTGAAGTTTACTTCGGGAAGGATCGTGCAGCTGAAGAACGTGCAGCATGTCCCCGCCATCAAGAAGAACCTCGTTAGTGGCTCCCTTCTATGTAGAGAAGGGTTTAAGTTGGTATTCGAGTCTAATAAATTAGTTGTTACTAAGTATGGACTATTTTTTGGAAAAGGTTATGAGAGTGGAGGGATGTTCCGCCTTTCCCTCGCAGATTTCTGTAATAAAGTCGTGAACCATATTCATTCGAGTATTAATGAATCTGAGGTTTGGCACTCACGTCTTTGTCACATAAGTTTCGGTGTTATGACGCGGCTAGCCAAGTTGGATTTAATCCCGAGTTTCACTTTAGCCAAAGGTTCTAAGTGCCTTTCATGTGTGCAAGCTAAGCAACCTCGCAAGCCTCATAAGGCCGCGGAGGAGAGACACCTGGCACCATTAGAACTCATACATTCTGATCTTTGTGAGATGAATGGTGTATTGACTAAAGGTGGAAAGAGATACTTCATGACATTGATAGATGATTCCACTAGATATTGCTATGTTTATCTGTTAAATACTAAGGATGAGGCTCTACACTACTTTAAAATCTATAAGGCAGAAGTTGAGAATCAACTTGAAAAGAAAATTAAACGAGTCCGGTCAGACCGTGGTGGAGAGTACTTCTCGAGTGAGTTTGACTCCTTCTGTTCGGAACATGGCATTATTCATGAGAGGACGCCTCCCTATTCACCCCAGTCAAATGGGGTTGCCGAGCGGAAAAACCGTACTCTAAATGATTTGGTTAACGCCATGTTAGATACATCGGGTTTATCCAAGGCATGGTGGGGGGAGGCTATATTGACGGCATGTCATGTCCTGAATAAAGTTCCGACAAAGGATAATGAGATCACTCCCTATGAGAAATGGGCAAAGAAAAGGACGACACTCTCGTACTTGCGCACTTGGGGCTGTTTGGCGAAGGTCAACGTGCCGATCCCCAAAAAGTGTAAGCTTGGACCCAAGACTGTGGACTGCGTTAATTTGGGCTACGCTAAGAACAGCGTTGGCTATAGATTTCTAGTAGTGAAATCTGAGGTACCTGACCAGAAGGTCGGTACAATTATGGAGTCTAAGGATGCTACATTCTTCGAGGATATTTTTCCTATGAGA
This sequence comes from Triticum timopheevii, assembly GCA_963921465.1. NCBI lineage: Eukaryota > Viridiplantae > Streptophyta > Magnoliopsida > Poales > Poaceae > Triticum > Triticum timopheevii. Next base: position 497,835,065 of record OY997268.1, read on the forward strand.
GATATGCAAAGCACTTCTAGACAGGAATCTGAGGAGACTCCTGAACCTGCCATCCCTATGGAATATTATGAACGAACACATGATGAAAATCCTGAGGAGGATGACGAGGAAACCCTTGGTAGGGGCAAGAGACAAAGGACTGCAAAGACCTTTGGTGATGATTTCTTCGTGTACCTCGTGGATGATACTCCAACTTCTATTTCAGAAGCGTATGCCTCTCCAGAAGCTGACTACTGGAAGGATGCGGTCCGTAGCGAGATGGATTCCATCATGGCTAACGGGACATGGGAGATCACCGACCGTCCCTATGGTTGCAAACCACTGGGATGTAAGTGGGTGTTCAAGAAAAAGCTTAGGCCCGATGGTACGATTGAAAAGTACAAGGCTAGACTTGTGGCCAAGGGCTATGACCAGAAAGAAGAGGAAGATTTCTTCGATACTTATTCACCTGTGGCTAGACTGACCACCATTCGAGTATTACTCTCGTTGGCGGCCTCACATGGTCTTCTCGTCCATCAAATGGATGTCAAGACGGCTTTTCTGAATGGAGAGCTAAATGAGGAAATCTACATGCAACAGCCAGATGGCTTTGTGATAGATGGTCAGGAAAGAAAGGTGTGTAGGTTGCTGAAATCTCTATATGGCCTAAAGCAAGCACCTAAGCAATGGCATGATAAGTTTAATACAACTCTGACATCTGTTGGCTTCGTTATTAATGAAGCTGACAAATGTGTATACTATCGCCATGGTGGGGGCGAAGGAGTTATACTGTGCTTGTATGTTGATGACATACTGATATTCGGAACCAACCTCAAAGTCATTGAGGAGGTTAAGTCCTTTCTGTCTCAGAACTTTGAGATGAAGGATCTTGGTGTGGCTGATGTTATCTTGAATATCAAGCTACTGAGAGATAATGAGGGTGGGATCACACTTCTGCAATCCCATTATGTTGAGAAGGTGTTGAGTCGCTTCGGATATTCGGACTGCACACCATCTCAAACACCATATGATCCTAGCGTGTTGATTCGAAAGTCCAAAGGCATGGCTAAAGATCAATTGAGATACTCTCAAATCATTGGTTCACTGATGTACCTAGCGAGCGCAACGAGGCCTGACATCGCGTTTGCTGTGAGCAAACTGAGCCGGTTTGTTTCCAAACCGGGTGATGTACATTGGCATGCTGTAGAAAGAGTTATGCGCTATCTCAAAGGTACTATGAATTATGGACTTCACTATACCGGAGACCCGTCGGTACTTGAAGGGTATAGTGATGCGAATTGGATCTCTGATGCTGATGAGATGAAGGCCACAACTGGGTATATGTTTACTCTTGGAGGTGGCGCTGTTTCTTGGAAGTCTTGCAAGCAAACGATCTTAACGAGATCGACAATGGAAGCAGAATTAACAGCATTAGACACTTCTGGTGTTGAAGCAGGATGGCTTCGAGATCTTTTGATGGACTTGCCACTGGTTGATAAACCGGTTCCGGCTATCCTTATGAACTGTGATAATCAGACTGTCATCACCAAGGTGAAGAGTTCAAAGGACAACATGAAGTCCAACAAACACATAAGAATGAGATTAAAGGCTGTCAGAAAATTAAGAAACTCCGGAGTGATAGCGTTGGACTATGTCCATACGGCTAAGAATCTGGCAGATCCCTTTACGAAAGGGCTATCACGTGTAGTGATAGATAGTGCATCGAGGGAGATGGGTATGAGACCCACATGAGTTACCATGGTGGTAACCCAACCTATGTGATCGGAGATCCCGTGAAGTAGGACCTGGGGAAACAAGCCAGTGGTGAACTGAGGAGAGTAACTTTACTAACCCACTCCGTTGGAGATGCAATACTCTCGGAAACTGTATGGAAGGATGACTACTGTCTTAATGTGTTCCAAGGCTTATATGTATAAGCAAGATGCTATCCTACAGAGCGATCTTTGGAGGAACACACCTATGTGAGCCCGACTGCTAGTCACAGTCTATGAGATTGGGGTGATCTCTAGTAAACTCATGAATAGGCCAGGAGTGTGACTTATATGCTCCACCCGAGGGGTCAGCCTTCGGCAGCCCAGTACTAGTAAGACATGTGGTGAAACTTCTTTACGCCAAACTGACAATTCAAGGCATAGTCCATTGTTCAGTTGTGAAGGAATGTAGCTACTTGCTCTAGGTGAAGCTCAACCTTAACAGGTCTTCACTGAAACACTAGTATATCAAAACAGTATTTGGAACAGAGGACACTATGGGCCCTCGAGATCTGGTGGGGGATTGCTGAAATCTGAGATGGGCTCTAGGCCCATATTGCAATTTCTGAAAAATCTCTAAGGGCCCATGTGGGTTATATGGCACTAGGTGTGGTGGGAAGTTTAGTCCCACCTTGGAAGTGGAAGGAGAGTTGGAGTGGTTTATAAGGGACTCTCTCCCTCATGCTATTGGAGCTTGAGAAGAGATGAGGCCCTCGCGCACTCCTCCTCCTCCGCTCGCCTCGCCACGCCACGCCTCGTCACGACGCGCCGCGGGTTGCGGGATTGAGCCGAGCCGAGCTCACTCCTATGCGCTTCTTTTTGCCGGTCAGGAACGGAGAGTCTTTGACAGGTGGGGCCACGATCTGAGACGTCGGATCGTGGGCTACCGACTTGGACGTGGGTTCAGCCCACGTCTCTCCACGCGCGGCCGCACATATATATGTGGGGCGCTGCCAACCCTAGCCGTCACGAAACAGAACGCATCTCCGCCTCCACGCCCACGTCGTTCCTCTGCTGCTGCTGCCGCCGGCGACTCCGTCCCGTTCACCGCGTACACGGTTGACGGGAGAGCAGGCCTCCGAAACCACGCCTCTCTGGATCCTGTACGGGGAGAGGGGCGATTAGGTTTTTGGGTAGCGACTGCTCGCTTCTGTTCATCTACGTCCGCATCACCTTCATCATCACCATGTCGACCGACACCGACCGTGCCGCCGCTGAGAAAGCCGAGGCCGACAAGAAGGCCGCCAAGGATGCCGCGGCTGCTGTCACCGCCACCGCGTGGCCGATTGGAGGGTATACATCGCTTATCCCTCTCGTGTTTCTTTCTGTTGTAGCAGTACTAGCGGCATGCGTAGATGTCTCTACTATATGTGTAGTACATGCTCTGTTAGATCATAATCAGTATGTTATCAATGCTGTCCATGTCATGCTCATGATTTATCCATGGATTAATTTAATCGAAAAACTGCCTATTTTCTCATCAATCCAAAAACCTAATTTCTGTAGGAGTTTTTCGAATTCTGGTTTTGCTGCTGCACTGAAACCGTCCCCGTTTATGGGGACGTACTTTAAGCGTTGGCAGACTAAAACCACCTTATGGCTCACGGCCATGAACGTGTTCTGGGTCGCCGGTGTGACTCCTACAGGAACGATCGCTCCTGAACAGGAGAAGGCGTTTAAGGAGGCCACCGTGGTGTTCCTCGGGGCAGTTCTGAGCGTGATTGGAGATAAGCTGGTTGATGCATATTTACATATGCGGTCTGCCAAGGACTTGTGGGAGGCGCTCGAATCTAAGTTCGGGGCTGCCGATGCAGGGAGCGAGATGTATATTATAGAGCAGTTCCACGATTACAAGATGGTTGAAAACCGTCCTGTATTGGAGCAGGCTCATGAGATAATATGCATTGTTAAGGAGCTTGAGCTTCTTAAGTGCGAGTTACCGGGCAAATTTGTCGCGGGCTGCATAATCGCTAAGCTCCCCAATTCCTGGAGGAACTTTGCCACCACTCTGAAACATCAGAGGCGTGAATTCTCTGTGGAGGATGTCATTGGCCATCTGAGTGTTGAGCAGAACTCAAGGGCAAAGGACTCGCACGGAAAAGGGGTCGAAGGAACTTCTGTGGCCAATATGGTGCATCAGAAGAACTCCAATTCCCACAAGCCCAGGGGAAAGAACGGTGTCCAACAGACTGCCGACTTTAAGAAGAAGGGTAAGAAGACCTTCAAGAAGAACAAGAAGGATGAGGGCTGCTTTACTTGTGGTTCGGCTGAACATTGGGCCAACAAGTGCCCAAACAAGTTTAAGAAGTCAGGACAGGACTCCAAGTCTGTCAACATGATTGTGAGCAACAATGAGAATGGTGCATCTGGGTACGGTAATTTATTTACTGTTTTTTCAGTGTTTCAGCCTACCGATTGGTGGGTGGATACAGGTGCAGGTGTTCATGTGTGTGCTGACATTTCATTGTTCTCTTCTTACCAGGTCACAGGCCACGGGTCCGTATTGATGGGGAATGGCGCGAGTGCTTCTGTTCATGGTGTTGGCACGGTCGATCTGAAGTTTACTTCGGGAAGGATCGTGCAGCTGAAGAACGTGCAGCATGTCCCCGCCATCAAGAAGAACCTCGTTAGTGGCTCCCTTCTATGTAGAGAAGGGTTTAAGTTGGTATTCGAGTCTAATAAATTAGTTGTTACTAAGTATGGACTATTTGTTGGAAAAGGTTATGAGAGCGGAGGGATGTTCCGCCTTTCCCTCGCAGATTTCTGTAATAAAGTCGTGAACCATATTCATTCGAGTATTAATGAATCTGAGGTTTGGCACTCACGTCTTTGTCACATAAGTTTCGGTGTTATGACGCGGCTAGCCAAGTTGGATTTAATCCCGAGTTTCACTTTAGCCAAAGGTTCTAAGTGCCTTTCATGTGTGCAAGCTAAGCAACCTCGCAAGCCTCATAAGGCCGCGGAGGAGAGACACCTGGCACCATTAGAACTCATACATTCTGATCTTTGTGAGATGAATGGTGTATTGACTAAAGGTGGAAAGAGATACTTCATGACATTGATAGATGATTCCACTAGATATTGCTATGTTTATCTGTTAAATACTAAGGATGAGGCTCTACACTACTTTAAAATCTATAAGGCAGAAGTTGAGAATCAACTTGAAAAGAAAATTAAACGAGTCCGGTCAGACCGTGGTGGAGAGTACTTCTCGAGTGAGTTTGACTCCTTCTGTTCGGAACATGGCATTATTCATGAGAGGACGCCTCCCTATTCACCCCAGTCAAATGGGGTTGCCGAGCGGAAAAACGGTACTCTAAATGATTTGGTTAACGCCATGTTAGATACATCGGGTTTATCCAAGGCATGGTGGGGGGAGGCTATATTGACGGCATGTCATGTCCTGAATAAAGTTCCGACAAAGGATAATGAGATCACTCCCTATGAGAAATGGGCAAAGAAAAAGACGACACTCTCGTACTTGCGCACTTGGGGCTGTTTGGCGAAGGTCAACGTGCCGATCCCCAAAAAGCGTAAGCTTGGACCCAAGACTGTGGACTGCGTTAATTTGGGCTACGCTAAGAACAGCGTTGGCTATAGATTTCTAGTAGTGAAATCTGAGGTACCTGACCAGAAGGTCGGTACAATTATGGAGTCTAAGGATGCTACATTCTTCGAGGATATTTTTCCTATGAGAGATATGCAAAGCACTTCTAGACAGGAATCTGAGGAGACTCCTGAACCTGCCATCCCTATGGAATATTATGAACGAACACATGATGAAAATCCTGAGGAGGATGACGAGGAAACCCTTGGTAGGGGCAAGAGACAAAGGACTGCAAAGACCTTTGGTGATGATTTCTTCGTGTACCTCGTGGATGAGACTCCAACTTCTATTTCAGAAGCGTATGCCTCTCCAGAAGCTGACTACTGGAAGGATGCGGTCCGTAGCGAGATGGATTCCATCATGGCTAACGGGACATGGGAGATCACCGACCGTCCCTATGGTTGCAAACCACTGGGATGTAAGTGGGTGTTCAAGAAAAAGCTTAGGCCCGATGGTACGATTGAAAAGTACAAGGCTAGACTTGTGGCCAAGGGCTATGACCAGAAAGAAGAGGAAGATTTCTTCGATACTTATTCACCTGTGGCTAGACTGACCACCATTCGAGTATTACTCTCGTTGGCGGCCTCACATGGTCTTCTCGTCCATCAAATGGATGTCAAGACGGCTTTTCTGAATGGAGAGCTAAATGAGGAAATCTACATGCAACAGCCAGATGGCTTTGTGATAGATGGTCAGGAAAGAAAGGTGTGTAGGTTGCTGAAATCTCTATATGGCCTAAAGCAAGCACCTAAGCAATGGCATGATAAGTTTAATACAACTCTGACATCTGTTGGCTTCGTTGTTAATGAAGCTGACAAATGTGTATACTATCGCCATGGTGGGGGCGAAGGAGTTATACTGTGCTTGTATGTTGATGACATACTGATATTCGGAACCAACCTCAAAGTCATTGAGGAGGTTAAGTCCTTTCTGTCTCAGAACTTTGAGATGAAGGATCTTGGTGTGGCTGATGTTATCTTGAATATCAAGCTACTGAGAGATAATGAGGGTGGGATCACACTTCTGCAATCCCATTATGTTGAGAAGGTGTTGAGTCGCTTCGGATATTCGGACTGCACACCATCTCAAACACCATATGATCCTAGCGTGTTGATTCGAAAGTCCAAAGGCATGGCTATAGATCAATTGAGATACTCTCAAATCATTGGTTCACTGATGTACCTAGCGAGCGCAACGAGGCCTGACATCGCGTTTGCTGTGAGCAAACTGAGCCGGTTTGTTTCCAAACCGGGTGATGTACATTGGCATGCTGTAGAAAGAGTTATGCGCTATCTCAAAGGTACTATGAATTATGGACTTCACTATACCGGAGACCCGTCGGTACTTGAAGGGTATAGTGATGCGAATTGGATCTCTGATGCTGATGAGATGAAGGCCACAACCGGGTATATGTTTACTCTTGGAGGTGGCGCTGTTTCTTGGAAGTCTTGCAAGCAAACGATCTTAACGAGATCGACAATGGAAGCAGAATTAACAGCATTAGACACTTCTGGTGTTGAAGCAGGATGGCTTCGAGATCTTTTGATGGACTTGCCACTGGTTGATAAACCGGTTCCGGCTATCCTTATGAACTGTGATAATCAGACTGTCATCACCAAGGTGAAGAGTTCAAAGGACAACATGAAGTCCAACAAACACATAAGAATGAGATTAAAGGCTGTCAGAAAATTAAGAAACTCCGGAGTGATAGCGTTGGACTATGTCCATACGGCTAAGAATCTGGCAGATCCCTTTACGAAAGGGCTATCACGTGTAGTGATAGATAGTGCATCGAGGGAGATGGGTATGAGACCCACATGAGTTACCATGGTGGTAACCCAACCTATGTGATCGGAGATCCCGTGAAGTAGGACCTGGGGAAACAAGCCAGTGGTGAACTGAGGAGAGTAACTTTACTAACCCACTCCGTTGGAGATGCAATACTCTCGGAAACTGTATGGAAGGATGACTACTGTCTTAATGTGTTCCAAGGCTTATATGTATAAGCAAGATGCTATCCTACAGAGCGATCTTTGGAGGAACACACCTATGTGAGCCCGACTGCTAGTCACAGTCTATGAGATTGGGGTGATCTCTAGTAAACTCATGAATAGGCCAGGAGTGTGACTTATATGCTCCACCCGAGGGGTCAGCCTTCGGCAGCCCAGTACTAGTAAGACATGTGGTGAAACTTCTTTACGCCAAACTGACAATTCAAGGCATAGTCCATTGTTCAGTTGTGAAGGAATGTAGCTACTTGCTCTAGGTGAAGCTCAACCTTAACAGGTCTTCACTGAAACACTAGTATATCAAAGCAGTATTTGGAACAGAGGACACTATGGGCCCTCGAGATCTGGTGGGGGATTGCTGAAATCTGAGATGGGCTCTAGGCCCATATTGCAATTTCTGAAAAATCTCTAAGGGCCCATGTGGGTTATATGGCACTAGGTGTGGTGGGAAGTTTAGTCCCACCTTGGAAGTGGAAGGAGAGTTGGAGTGGTTTATAAGGGACTCTCTCCCTCATGCTATTGGAGCTTGAGAAGAGATGAGGCCCTCGCGCACTCCTCCTCCTCCGCTCGCCTCGCCACGCCACGCCTCGTCACGACGCGCCGCGGGTTGCGGGATTGAGCCGAGCCGAGCTCACTCCTATGCGCTTCTTTTTGCCGGTCAGGAACGGAGAGTCTTTGACAGGTGGGGCCACGATCTGAGACGTCGGATCGTGGGCTACCGACTTGGACGTGGGTTCAGCCCACGTCTCTCCACGCGCGGCCGCACATATATATGTGGGGCGCTGCCAACCCTAGCCGTCACGAAACAGAACGCATCTCCGCCTCCACGCCCACGTCGTTCCTCTGCTGCTGCTGCCGCCGGCGACTCCGTCCCGTTCACCGCGTACACGGTTGACGGGAGAGCAGGCCTCCGAAACCACGCCTCTCCGGATCCTGTACCGGGAAAGGGGCGATTAGGTTTTTGGGTAGCGACTGCTCGCTTCTGTTCATCTACGTCCGCATCACCTTCATCATCACCATGTCGACCGACACCGACCGTGCCGCCGCTGAGAAAGCCGAGGCCGACAAGAAGGCCGCCGAGGATGCCGCGGCTGCTGTCACCGCCACCGCGTGGCCGATTGGAGGGTATACATCGCTTATCCCTCTCGTGTTTCTTTCTGTTGTAGCAGTACTAGCGGCATGCGTAGATGTCTCTACTATATGCGTAGTACATGCTCTGTTAGATCATAATCAGTATGTTATCAATGCTGTCCATGTCATGCTCATGATTTATCCATGGATTAATTTAATCGAAAAACTGCCTATTTTCTCATCAATCCAAAAACCTAATTTCTGTAGGAGTTTTTCGAATTCTGGTTTTGCTGCTGCACTGAAACCGTCCCCGTTTACGGGGACGTACTTTAAGCGTTGGCAGACTAAAACCACCTTATGGCTCACGGCCATGAACGTGTTCTGGGTCGCCGGTGTGACTCCTACAGGAACGATCGCTCCTGAACAGGAGAAGGCGTTTAAGGAGGCCACCGTGGTGTTCCTCGGGGCAGTTCTGAGCGTGATTGGAGATAAGCTGGTTGATGCATATTTACATATGCGGTCTACGAAGGACTTGTGGGAGGCGCTCGAATCTAAGTTCGGGGCTGCCGATGCAGGGAGCGAGATGTATATTATAGAGCAGTTCCACGATTACAAGATGGTTGAAAACCATCCTGTATTGGAGCAGGCTCATGAGATAATATGCATTGTTAAGGAGCTTGAGCTTCTTAAGTGCGAGTTACCGGGCAAATTTGTCGCGGGCTGCATAATCGCTAAGCTCCCCAATTCCTGGAGGAACTTTGCCACCACTCTGAAACATCAGAGGCGTGAATTCTCTGTGGAGGATGTCATTGGCCATCTGAGTGTTGAGCAGAACTCAAGGGCAAAGGACTCGCACGGAAAAGGGGTCGAAGGAACTTCTGTGGCCAATATGGTGCATCAGAAGAACTCCAATTCCCACAAGCCCAGGGGAAAGAACGGTGTCCAACAGACTGCCGACTTTAAGAAGAAGGGTAAGAAGACCTTCAAGAAGAACAAGAAGGATGAGGGCTACTTTACTTGTGGTTCGGCTGAACATTGGGCCAACAAGTGCCCAAACAAGTTTAAGAAGTCAGGACAGGACTCCAAGTCTGTCAACATGATTGTGAGCAACAATGAGAATGGTGCATCTGGGTACGGTAATTTATTTACTGTTTTTTCAGTGTTTCAGCCTACCGATTGGTGGGTGGATACAGGTGCAGGTGTTCATGTGTGTGCTGACATTTCATTGTTCTCTTCTTACCAGGTCACAGGCCACGGGTCCGTATTGATGGGGAATGGCGCGAGTGCTTCTGTTCATGGTGTTGGCACGGTCGATCTGAAGTTTACTTCGGGAAGGATCGTGCAGCTGAAGAACGTGCAGCATGTCCCCGCCATCAAGAAGAACCTCGTTAGTGGCTCCCTTCTATGTAGAGAAGGGTTTAAGTTGGTATTCGAGTCTAATAAATTAGTTGTTACTAAGTATGGACTATTTGTTGGAAAAGGTTATGAGAGCGGAGGGATGTTCCGCCTTTCCCTCGCAGATTTCTGTAATAAAGTCGTGAACCATATTCATTCGAGTATTAATGAATCTGAGGTTTGGCACTCACGTCTTTGTCACATAAGTTTCGGTGTTATGACGCGGCTAGCCAAGTTGGATTTAATCCCGAGTTTCACTTTAGCCAAAGGTTCTAAGTGCCTTTCATGTGTGCAAGCTAAGCAACCTCGCAAGCCTCATAAGGCCGCGGAGGAGAGACACCTGGCACCATTAGAACTCATACATTCTGATCTTTGTGAGATGAATGGTGTATTGACTAAAGGTGGAAAGAGATACTTCATGACATTGATAGATGATTCCACTAGATATTGCTATGTTTATCTGTTAAATACTAAGGATGAGGCTCTACACTACTTTAAAATCTATAAGGCAGAAGTTGAGAATCAACTTGAAAAGAAAATTAAACGAGTCCGGTCAGACCGTGGTGGAGCGTACTTCTCGAGTGAGTTTGAATCCTTCTGTTCGGAACATGGCATTATTCATGAGAGGACGCCTCCCTATTCACCCCAGTCAAATGGGGTTGCCGAGCGGAAAAACCGTACTCTAAATGATTTGGTTAACGCCATGTTAGATACATCGGGTTTATCCAAGGCATGGTGGGGGGAGGCTATATTGACGGCATGTCATGTCCTGAATAAAGTTCTGACAAAGGATAATGAGATCACTCCCTATGAGAAATGGGCAAAGAAAAGGACGACACTCTCGTACTTGCGCACTTGGGGCTGTTTGGCGAAGGTCAACGTGCCGATCCTCAAAAAGCGTAAGCTTGGACCCAAGACTGTGGACTGCGTTAATTTGGGCTACGCTAAGAACAGCGTTGGCTATAGATTTCTAGTAGTGAAATCTGAGGTACCTGACCAGAAGGTCGGTACAATTATGGAGTCTAAGGATGCTACATTCTTCGAGGATATTTTTCCTATGAGAGATATGCAAAGCACTTCTAGACAGGAATCTGAGGAGACTCCTGAACCTGCCATCCCTATGGAATATTATGAACGAACACATGATGAAAATCCTGAGGAGGATGACGAGGAAACCCTTGGTAGGGGCAAGAGACAAAGGACTGCAAAGACCTTTGGTGATGATTTCTTCGTGTACCTCGTGGATGATACTCCAACTTCTATTTCAGAAGCGTATGCCTCTCCAGAAGCTGACTACTGGAAGGATGCGGTCCGTAGCGAGATGGATTCCATCATGGCTAACGGGACATGGGAGATCACCGACCGTCCCTATGGTTGCAAACCACTGGGATGTAAGTGGGTGTTCAAGAAAAAGCTTAGGCCCGATGGTACGATTGAAAAGTACAAGGCTAGACTTGTGGCCAAGGGCTATGACCAGAAAGAAGAGGAAGATTTCTTCGATACTTATTCACCTGTGGCTAGACTGACCACCATTCGAGTATTACTCTCGTTAGCGGCCTCACATGGTCTTCTCGTCCATCAAATGGATGTCAAGACGGCTTTTCTGAATGGAGAGCTAAATGAGGAAATCTACATGCAACAGCCAGATGGCTTTGTGATAGATGGTCAGGAAAGAAAGGTGTGTAGGTTGCTGAAATCTCTATATGGCCTAAAGCAAGCACCTAAGCAATGGCATGATAAGTTTAATACAACTCTGACATCTGTTGGCTTCGTTGTTAATGAAGCTGACAAATGTGTATACTATCGCCATGGTGGGGGCAAAGGAGTTATACTGTGCTTGTATGTTGATGACATACTGATATTCGGAACCAACCTCAAAGTCATTGAGGAGGTTAAGTCCTTTCTGTCTCAGAACTTTGAGATGAAGGATCTTGGTGTGGCTGATGTTATCTTGAATATCAAGCTACTGAGAGATAATGAGGGTGGGATCACACTTCTGCAATCCCATTATGTTGAGAAGGTGTTGAGTCGCTTCGGATATTCGGACTGCACACCATCTCAAACACCATATGATCCTAGCGTGTTGATTCGAAAGTCCAAAGGCATGGCTAAAGATCAATTGAGATACTCTCAAATCATTGGTTCACTGATGTACCTAGCGAGCGCAACGAGGCCTGACATCGCGTTTGCTGTGAGCAAACTGAGCCGGTTTGTTTCCAAACCGGGTGATGTACATTGGCATGCTGTAGAAAGAGTTATGCGCTATCTCAAAGGTACTATGAATTATGGACTTCACTATACCGGAGACCCGTCGGTACTTGAAGGGTATAGTGATGCGAATTGGATCTCTGATGCTGATGAGATGAAGGCCACAACTGGGTATATGTTTACTCTTGGAGGTGGCGCTGTTTCTTGGAAGTCTTGCAAGCAAACGATCTTAACGAGATCGACAATGGAAGCAGAATTAACAGCATTAGACACTTCTGGTGTTGAAGCAGGATGGCTTCGAGATCTTTTGATGGACTTGCCACTGGTTGATAAACCGGTTCCGGCTATCCTTATGAACTGTGATAATCAGACTGTCATCACCAAGGTGAAGAGTTCAAAGGACAACATGAAGTCCAACAAACACATAAGAATGAGATTAAAGGCTGTCAGAAAATTAAGAAACTCCGGAGTGATAGCGTTGGACTATGTCCATACGGCTAAGAATCTGGCAGATCCCTTTACGAAAGGGCTATCACGTGTAGTGATAGATAGTGCATCGAGGGAGATGGGTATGAGACCCACATGAGTTACCATGGTGGTAACCCAACCTATGTGATCGGAGATCCCGTGAAGTAGGACCTGGGGAAACAAGCCAGTGGTGAACTGAGGAGAGTAACTTTACTAACCCACTCCGTTGGAGATGCAATACTCTCGGAAACTGTATGGAAGGATGACTACTGTCTTAATGTGTTCCAAGGCTTATATGTATAAGCAAGATGCTATCCTACAGAGCGATCTTTGGAGGAACACACCTATGTGAGCCCGACTGCTAGTCACAGTCTATGAGATTGGGGTGATCTCTAGTAAACTCATGAATAGGCCAGGAGTGTGACTTATATGCTCCACCCGAGGGGTCAGCCTTCGGCAGCCCAGTACTAGTAAGACATGTGGTGAAACTTCTTTACGCCAAACTGACAATTCAAGGCATAGTCCATTGTTCAGTTGTGAAGGAATGTAGCTACTTGCTCTAGGTGAAGCTCAACCTTAACAGGTCTTCACTGAAACACTAGTATATCAAAACAGTATTTGGAACAGAGGACACTATGGGCCCTCGAGATCTGGTGGGGGATTGCTGAAATCTGAGATGGGCTCTAGGCCCATATTGCAATTTTTGAAAAATCTCTAAGGGCCCATGTGGGTTATATGGCACTAGGTGTGGTGGGAAGTTTAGTCCCACCGTGGAAGTGGAAGGAGAGTTGGAGTGGTTTATAAGGGACTCTCTCCCTCATGCTATTGGAGCTTGAGAAGAGATGAGGCCCTCGCGCACTCCTCCTCCTCCGCTCGCCTCGCCACGCCACGCCTCGTCACGACGCGCCGCGGGTTGCGGGATTGAGCCGAGCCGAGCTCACTCCTATGCGCTTCTTTTTGCCGGTCAGGAACGGAGAGTCTTTGACAGGTGGGGCCACGATCTGAGACGTCGGATCGTGGGCTACCGACTTGGACGTGGGTTCAGCCCACGTCTCTCCACGCGCGGCCGCACATATATATGTGGGGCGCTGCCAACCCTAGCCGTCACGAAACAGAACGCATCTCCGCCTCCACGCCCACGTCGTTCCTCTGCTGCTGCTGCCGCCGGCGACTCCGTCCCGTTCACCGCGTACACGGTTGACGGGAGAGCAGGCCTCCGAAACCACGCCTCTCCGGATCCTGTACGGGGAGAGGGGCGATTAGGTTTTTGGGTAGCGACTGCTCGCTTCTGTTCATCTACGTCCGCATCACCTTCATCATCACCATGTCGACCGACACCGACCGTGCCGCCGCTGAGAAAGCCGAGGCCGACAAGAAGGCCGCCGAGGATGCCGCGGCTGCTGTCACCGCCACCGCGTGGCCGATTGGAGGGTATACATCGCTTATCCCTCTCGTGTTTCTTTCTGTTGTAGCAGTACTAGCGGCATGCGTAGATGTCTCTACTATATGCGTAGTACATGCTCTGTTAGATCATAATCAGTATGTTATCAATGCTGTCCATGTCATGCTCATGATTTATCCATGGATTAATTTAATCGAAAAACTGCCTATTTTCTCATCAATCCAAAAACCTAATTTCTGTAGGAGTTTTTCGAATTCTGGTTTTGCTGCTGCACTGAAACCGTCCCCGTTTACGGGGACGTACTTTAAGCGTTGGCAGACTAAAACCACCTTATGGCTCACGGCCATGAACGTGTTCTGGGTCGCCGGTGTGACTCCTACAGGAACGATCGCTCCTGAACAGGAGAAGGCGTTTAAGGAGGCCACCGTGGTGTTCCTCGGGGCAGTTCTGAGCGTGATTGGAGATAAGCTGGTTGATGCATATTTACATATGCGGTCTGCCAAGGACTTGTGGGAGGCGCTCGAATCTAAGTTCGGGGCTGCCGATGCAGGGAGCGAGATGTATATTATAGAGCAGTTCCACGATTACAAGATGGTTGAAAACCGTCCTGTATTGGAGCAGGCTCATGAGATAATATGCATTGTTAAGGAGCTTGAGCTTCTTAAGTGCGAGTTACCGGGCAAATTTGTCGCGGGCTGCATAATCGCTAAGCTCCCCAATTCCTGGAGGAACTTTGCCACCACTCTGAAACATCAGAGGCGTGAATTCTCTGTGGAGGATGTCATTGGCCATCTGAGTGTTGAGCAGAACTCAAGGGCAAAGGACTCGCACGGAAAAGGGGTCGAAGGAACTTCTGTGGCCAATATGGTGCATCAGAAGAACTCCAATTCCCACAAGCCCAGGGGAAAGAACGGTGTCCAACAGACTGCCGACTTTAAGAAGAAGGGTAAGAAGACCTTCAAGAAGAACAAGAAGGATGAGGGCTGCTTTACTTGTGGTTCAGCTGAACATTGGGCCAACAAGTGCCCAAACAAGTTTAAGAAGTCAGGAAAGGACTCCAAGTCTGTCAACATGATTGTGAGCAACAATGAGAATGGTGCATCTGGGTACGGTAATTTATTTACTGTTTTTTCAGTGTTTCAGCCTACCGATTGGTGGGTGGATACAGGTGCAGGTGTTCATGTGTGTGCTGACATTTCATTGTTCTCTTCTTACCAGGTCACAGGCCACGGGTCCGTATTGATGGGGAATGGCGCGAGTGCTTCTGTTCATGGTGTTGGCACGGTCGATCTGAAGTTTACTTCGGGAAGGATCGTGCAGCTGAAGAACGTGCAGCATGTCCCCGCCATCAAGAAGAACCTCGTTAGTGGCTCCCTTCTATGTAGAGAAGGGTTTAAGTTGGTATTCGAGTCTAATAAATTAGTTGTTACTAAGTATGGACTATTTGTTGGAAAAGGTTATGAGAGCGGAGGGATGTTCCGCCTTTCCCTCGCAGATTTCTGTAATAAAGTCGTGAACCATATTCATTCGAGTATTAATGAATCTGAGGTTTGGCACTCATGTCTTTGTCACATAAGTTTCGGTGTTATGACGCGGCTAGCCAAGTTGGATTTAATCCCGAGTTTCACTTTAGCCAAAGGTTCTAAGTGCCTTTCATGTGTGCAAGCTAAGCAACCTCGCAAGCCTCATAAGGCCGCGGAGGAGAGACACCTGGCACCATTAGAACTCATACATTCTGATCTTTGTGAGATGAATGGTGTATTGACTAAAGGTGGAAAGAGATACTTCATGACATTGATAGATGATTCCACTAGATATTGCTATGTTTATCTGTTAAATACTAAGGATGAGGCTCTACACTACTTTAAAATCTATAAGGCAGAAGTTGAGAATCAACTTGAAAAGAAAATTAAACGAGTCCGGTCAGACCGTGGTGGAGAGTACTTCTCGAGTGAGTTTGACTCCTTCTGTTCGGAACATGGCATTATTCATGAGAGGACGCCTCCCTATTCACCCCAGTCAAATGGGGTTGCCGAGCGGAAAAACCGTACTCTAAATGATTTGGTTAACGCCATGTTAGATACATCGGGTTTATCCAAGGCATGGTGGGGGGAGGCTATATTGACGGCATGTCATGTCCTGAATAAAGTTCCGACAAAGGATAATGAGATCACTCCCTATGAGAAATGGGCAAAGAAAAGGACGACACTCTCGTACTTGCGCACTTGGGGCTGTTTGGCGAAGGTCAACGTGCCGATCCCCAAAAAGCGTAAGCTTGGACCCAAGACTGTGGACTGCGTTAATTTGGGCTACGCTAAGAACAGCGTTGGCTATAGATTTCTAGTAGTGAAATCTGAGGTACCTGACCAGAAGGTCGGTACAATTATGGAGTCTAAGGATGCTACATTCTTCGAGGATATTTTTCCTATGAGAGATATGCAAAGCACTTCTAGACAGGAATCTGAGGAGACTCCTGAACCTGCCATCCCTATGGAATATTATGAACGAACACATGATGAAAATCCTGAGGAGGATGACGAGGAAACCCTTGGTAGGGGCAAGAGACAAAGGACTGCAAAGACCTTTGGTGATGATTTCTTCGTGTACCTCGTGGATGATACTCCAACTTCTATTTCAGAAGCGTATGCCTCTCCAGAAGCTGACTACTGGAAGGATGCGGTCCGTAGCGAGATGGATTCCATCATGGCTAACGGGACATGGGAGATCACCGACCGTCCCTATGGTTGCAAACCACTGGGATGTAAGTGGGTGTTCAAGAAAAAGCTTAGGCCCGATGGTACGATTGAAAAGTACAAGGCTAGACTTGTGGCCAAGGGCTATGACCAGAAAGAAGAGGAAGATTTCTTCGATACTTATTCACCTGTGGCTAGACTGACCACCATTCGAGTATTACTCTCGTTGGCGGCCTCACATGGTCTTCTCGTCCATCAAATGGATGTCAAGACGGCTTTTCTGAATGGAGAGCTAAATGAGGAAATCTACATGCAACAGCCAGATGGCTTTGTGATAGATGGTCAGGAAAGAAAGGTGTGTAGGTTGCTGAAATCTCTATATGGCCTAAAGCAAGCACCTAAGCAATGGCATGATAAGTTTAATACAACTCTGACATTTGTTGGCTTCGTTGTTAATGAAGCTGACAAATGTGTATACTATCGCCTTGGTGGGGGCGAAGGAGTTATACTGTGCTTGTATGTTGATGACATACTGATATTCGGAACCAACCTCAAAGTCATTGAGGAGGTTAAGTCCTTTCTGTCTCAGAACTTTGAGATGAAGGATCTTGGTGTGGCTGATGTTATCTTGAATATCAAGCTACTGAGAGATAATGAGGGTGGGATCACACTTCTGCAATCCCATTATGTTGAGAAGGTGTTGAGTCGCTTCGGATATTCGGACTGCACACCATCTCAAACACCATATGATCCTAGCGTGTTGATTCGAAAGTCCAAAGGCATGGCTAAAGATCAATTGAGATACTCTCAAATCATTGGTTCACTGATGTACCTAGCGAGCGCAACGAGGCCTGACATCGCGTTTGCTGTGAGCAAACTGAGCCGGTTTGTTTCCAAACCGGGTGATGTACATTGGCATGCTGTAGAAAGAGTTATGCGCTATCTCAAAGGTACTATGAATTATGGACTTCACTATACCGGAGACCCGTCGGTACTTGAAGGGTATAGTGATGCGAATTGGATCTCTGATGCTGATGAGATGAAGGCCACAACCGGGTATATGTTTACTCTTGGAGGTGGCGCTGTTTCTTGGAAGTCTTGCAAGCAAACGATCTTAACGAGATCGACAATGGAAGCAGAATTAACAGCATTAGACACTTCTGGTGTTGAAGCAGGATGGCTTCGAGATCTTTTGATGGACTTGCCACTGGTTGATAAACCGGTTCCGGCTATCCTTATGAACTGTGATAATCAGACTGTCATCACCAAGGTGAAGAGTTCAAAGGACAACATGAAGTCCAACAAACACATAAGAATGAGATTAAAGGCTGTCAGAAAATTAAGAAACTCCGGAGTGATAGCGTTGGACTATGTCCATACGGCTAAGAATCTGGCAGATCCCTTTACGAAAGGGCTATCACGTGTAGTGATAGATAGTGCATCGAGGGAGATGGGTATGAGACCCACATGAGTTACCATGGTGGTAACCCAACCTATGTGATCGGAGATCCCGTGAAGTAGGACCTGGGGAAACAAGCCAGTGGTGAACTGAGGAGAGTAACTTTACTAACCCACTCCGTTGGAGATGCAATACTCTCGGAAACTGTATGGAAGGATGACTACTGTCTTAATGTGTTCCAAGGCTTATATGTATAAGCAAGATGCTATCCTACAGAGCGATCTTTGGAGGAACACACCTATGTGAGCCCGACTGCTAGTCACAGTCTATGAGATTGGGGTGATCTCTAGTAAACTCATGAATAGGCCAGGAGTGTGACTTATATGCTCCACCCGAGGGGCCAGCCTTCGGCAGCCCAGTACTAGTAAGACATGTGGTGAAACTTCTTTACGCCAAACTGACAATTCAAGGCATAGTCCATTGTTCAGTTGTGAAGGAATGTAGCTACTTGCTCTAGGTGAAGCTCAACCTTAACAGGTCTTCACTGAAACACTAGTATATCAAAACAGTATTTGGAACAGAGGACACTATGGGCCCTCGAGATCTGGTGGGGGATTGCTGAAATCTGAGATGGGCTCTAGGCCCATATTGCAATTTCTGAAAAATCTCTAAGGGCCCATGTGGGTTATATGGCACTAGGTGTGGTGGGAAGTTTAGTCCCACCTTGGAAGTGGAAGGAGAGTTGGAGTGGTTTATAAGGGACTCTCTCCCTCATGCTATTGGAGCTTGAGAAGAGATGAGGCCCTCGCGCACTCCTCCTCCTCCGCTCGCCTCGCCACGCCACGCCTCGTCACGACGCGCCGCGGGTTGCGGGATTGAGCCGAGCCGAGCTCACTCCTATGCGCTTCTTTTTGCCGGTCAGGAACGGAGAGTCTTTGACAGGTGGGGCCACGATCTGAGACGTCGGATCGTGGGCTACCGACTTGGACGTGGGTTCAGCCCACGTCTCTCCACGCGCGGCCGCACATATATATGTGGGGCGCTGCCAACCCTAGCCGTCACGAAACAGAACGCATCTCCGCCTCCACGCCCACGTCGTTCCTCTGCTGCTGCTGCCGCCGGCGACTCCGTCCCGTTCACCGCGTACACGGTTGACGGGAGAGCAGGCCTCCGAAACCACGCCTCTCCGGATCCTGTACGGGGAGAGGGGCGATTAGGTTTTTGGGTAGCGACTGCTCGCTTCTGTTCATCTACGTCCGCATCACCTTCATCATCACCATGTCGACCGACACCGACCGTGCCGCCGCTGAGAAAGCCGAGGCCGACAAGAAGGCTGCCGAGGATGCCGCGGCTGCTGTCACCGCCACCGCGTGGCCGATTGGAGGGTATACATCGCTTATCCCTCTCGTGTTTCTTTCTGTTGTAGCAGTACTAGCGGCATGCGTAGATGTCTCTACTATATGCGTAGTACATGCTCTGTTAGATCATAATCAGTATGTTATCAATGCTGTCCATGTCATGCTCATGATTTATCCATGGATTAATTTAATCGAAAAACTGCCTATTTTCTCATCAATCCAAAAACCTAATTTCTGTAGGAGTTTTTCGAATTCTGGTTTTGCTGCTGCACTGAAACCGTCCCCGTTTACGGGGACGTACTTTAAGCGTTGGCAGACTAAAACCACCTTATGGCTCACGGCCATGAACGTGTTCTGGGTCGCCGGTGTGACTCCTACAGGAACGATCGCTCCTGAACAGGAGAAGGCGTTTAAGGAGGCCACCGTGGTGTTCCTCGGGGCAGTTCTGAGCGTGATTGGAGATAAGCTGGTTGATGCATATTTACATATGCGGTCTGCCAAGGACTTGTGGGAGGCGCTCGAATCTAAGTTCGGGGCTGCCGATGCAGGGAGCGAGATGTATATTATAGAGCAGTTCCACGATTACAAGATGGTTGAAAACCGTCCTGTATTGGAGCAGGCTCATGAGATAATATGCATTGTTAAGGAGCTTGAGCTTCTTAAGTGCGAGTTACCGGGCAAATTTGTCGCGGGCTGCATAATCGCTAAGCTCCCCAATTCCTGGAGGAACTTTGCCACCACTCTGAAACATCAGAGGCGTGAATTCTCTGTGGAGGATGTCATTGGCCATCTGAGTGTTGAGCAGAACTCAAGGGCAAAGGACTCGCACGGAAAAGGGGTCGAAGGAACTTCTGTGGCCAATATGGTGCATCAGAAGAACTCCAATTCCCACAAGCCCAGGGGAAAGAACGGTGTCCAACAGACTGCCGACTTTAAGAAGAAGGGTAAGAAGACCTTCAAGAAGAACAAGAAGGATGAGGGCTGCTTTACTTGTGGTTCGGCTGAACATTGGGCCAACAAGTGCCCAAACAAGTTTAAGAAGTCAGGACAGGACTCCAAGTCTGCCAACATGATTGTGAGCAACAATGAGAATGGTGCATCTGGGTACGGTAATTTATTTACTGTTTTTTCAGTGTTTCAGCCTACCGATTGGTGGGTGGATACAGGTGCAGGTGTTCATGTGTGTGCTGACATTTCATTGTTCTCTTCTTACCAGGTCACAGGCCACGGGTCCGTATTGATGGGGAATGGCGCGAGTGCTTCTGTTCATGGTGTTGGCACGGTCGATCTGAAGTTTACTTCGGGAAGGATCGTGCAGCTGAAGAACGTGCAGCATGTCCCCGCCATCAAGAAGAACCTCGTTAGTGGCTCCCTTCTATGTAGAGAAGGGTTTAAGTTGGTATTCGAGTCTAATAAATTAGTTGTTACTAAGTATGGACTATTTGTTGGAAAAGGTTATGAGAGTGGAGGGATGTTCCGCCTTTCCCTCGCAGATTTCTGTAATAAAGTCGTGAACCATATTCATTCGAGTATTAATGAATCTGAGGTTTGGCACTCACGTCTTTGTCACATAAGTTTCGGTGTTATGACGCGGCTAGCCAAGTTGGATTTAATCCCGAGTTTCACTTTAGCCAAAGGTTCTAAGTGCCTTTCATGTGTGCAAGCTAAGCAACCTCGCAAGCCTCATAAGGCCGCGGAGGAGAGACACCTGGCACCATTAGAACTCATACATTCTGATCTTTGTGAGATGAATGGTGTATTGACTAAAGGTGGAAAGAGATACTTCATGACATTGATAGATGATTCCACTAGATATTGCTATGTTTATCTGTTAAATACTAAGGATGAGGCTCTACACTACTTTAAAATCTATAAGGCAGAAGTTGAGAATCAACTTGAAAAGAAAATTAAACGAGTCCGGTCAGACCGTGGTGGAGAGTACTTCTCGAGTGAGTTTGACTCCTTCTGTTCGGAACATGGCATTATTCATGAGAGGACGCCTCCCTATTCACCCCAGTCAAATGGGGTTGCCGAGCGGAAAAACCGTACTCTAAATGATTTGGTTAACGCCATGTTAGATACATCGGGTTTATCCAAGGTATGGTGGGGGGAGGCTATATTGACGGCATGTCATGTCCTGAATAAAGTTCCGACAAAGGATAATGAGATCACTCCCTATGAGAAATGGGCAAAGAAAAGGACGACACTCTCGTACTTGCGCACTTGGGGCTGTTTGGCGAAGGTCAACGTGCCGATCCCCAAAAAGTGTAAGCTTGGACCCAAGACTGTGGACTGCGTTAATTTGGGCTACGCTAAGAACAGCGTTGGCTATAGATTTCTAGTAGTGAAATCTGAGGTACCTGACCAGAAGGTCGGTACAATTATGGAGTCTAAGGATGCTACATTCTTTGAGGATATTTTTCCTATGAGAGATATGCAAAGCACTTCTAGACAGGAATCTGAGGAGACTCCTGAACCTGCCATCCCTATGGAATATTATGAACGAACACATGATGAAAATCCTGAGGAGGATGACGAGGAAACCCTTGGTAGGGGCAAGAGACAAAGGACTGCCAAGACCTTTGGTGATGATTTCTTCGTGTACCTCGTGGATGATACTCCAACTTCTATTTCAGAAGCGTATGCCTCTCCAGAAGCTGACTACTGGAAGGATGCGGTCCGTAGCGAGATGGATTCCATCATGGCTAACGGGACATGGGAGATCACCGACCGTCCCTATGGTTGCAAACCACTGGGATGTAAGTGGGTGTTCAAGAAAAAGCTTAGGCCCGATGGTACGATTGAAAAGTACAAGGCTAGACTTGTGGCCAAGGGCTATGACCAGAAAGAAGAGGAAGATTTCTTCGATACTTATTCACCTGTGGCTAGACTGACCACCATTCGAGTATTACTCTCGTTGGCGGCCTCACATGGTCTTCTCGTCCATCAAATGGATGTCAAGACGGCTTTTCTGAATGGAGAGCTAAATGAGGAAATCTACATGCAACAGCCAGATGGCTTTGTGATAGATGGTCAGGAAAGAAAGGTGTGTAGGTTGCTGAAATCTCTATATGGCCTAAAGCAAGCACCTAAGCAATGGCATGATAAGTTTAATACAACTCTGACATCTGTTGGCTTCGTTATTAATGAAGCTGACAAATGTGTATACTATCGCCATGGTGGGGGCGAAGGAGTTATACTGTGCTTGTATGTTGATGACATACTGATATTCGGAACCAACCTCAAAGTCATTGAGGAGGTTAAGTCCTTTCTGTCTCAGAACTTTGAGATGAAGGATCTTGGTGTGGCTGATGTTATCTTGAATATCAAGCTACTGAGAGATAATGAGGGTGGGATCACACTTCTGCAATCCCATTATGTTGAGAAGGTGTTGAGTCGCTTCGGATATTCGGACTGCACACCATCTCAAACACCATATGATCCTAGCGTGTTGATTCGAAAGTCCAAAGGCATGGCTAAAGATCAATTGAGATACTCTCAAATCATTGGTTCACTGATGTACCTAGCGAGCGCAACGAGGCCTGACATCGCGTTTGCTGTGAGCAAACTGAGCCGGTTTGTTTCCAAACCGGGTGATGTACATTGGCATGCTGTAGAAAGAGTTATGCGCTATCTCAAAGGTACTATGAATTATGGACTTCACTATACCGGAGACCCGTCAGTACTTGAAGGGTATAGTGATGCGAATTGGATCTCTGATGCTGATGAGATGAAGGCCACAACTGGGTATATGTTTACTCTTGGAGGTGGCGCTGTTTCTTGGAAGTCTTGCAAGCAAACGATCTTAACGAGATCGACAATGGAAGCAGAATTAACAGCATTAGACACTTCTGGTGTTGAAGCAGGATGGCTTCGAGATCTTTTGATGGACTTGCCACTGGTTGATAAACCGGTTCCGGCTATCCTTATGAACTGTGATAATCAGACTGTCATCACCAAGGTGAAGAGTTCAAAGGACAACATGAAGTCCAACAAACACATAAGAATGAGATTAAAGGCTGTCAGAAAATTAAGAAACTCCGGAGTGATAGCGTTGGACTATGTCCATACGGCTAAGAATCTGGCAGATCCCTTTACGAAAGGGCTATCACGTGTAGTGATAGATAGTGCATCGAGGGAGATGGGTATGAGACCCACATGAGTTACCATGGTGGTAACCCAACCTATGTGATCGGAGATCCCGTGAAGTAGGACCTGGGGAAACAAGCCAGTGGTGAACTGAGGAGAGTAACTTTACTAACCCACTCCGTTGGAGATGCAATACTCTCAGAAACTGTATGGAAGGATGACTACTGTCTTAATGTGTTCCAAGGCTTATATGTATAAGCAAGATGCTATCCTACAGAGCGATCTTTGGAGGAACACACCTATGTGAGCCCGACTGCTAGTCACAGTCTATGAGATTGGGGTGATCTCTAGTAAACTCATGAATAGGCCAGGAGTGTGACTTATATGCTCCACCCGAGGGGTCAGCCTTCGGCAGCCCAGTACTAGTAAGACATGTGGTGAAACTTCTTTACGCCAAACTGACAATTCAAGGCATAGTCCATTGTTCAGTTGTGAAGGAATGTAGCTACTTGCTCTAGGTGAAGCTCAACCTTAACAGGTCTTCACTGAAACACTAGTATATCAAAACAGTATTTGGAACAGAGGACACTATGGGCCCTCGAGATCTGGTGGGGGATTGCTGAAATCTGAGATGGGCTCTAGGCCCATATTGCAATTTCTGAAAAATCTCTAAGGGCCCATGTGGGTTATATGGCACTAGGTGTGGTGGGAAGTTTAGTCCCACCTTGGAAGTGGAAGGAGAGTTGGAGTGGTTTATAAGGGACTCTCTCCCTCATGCTATTGGAGCTTGAGAAGAGATGAGGCCCTCGCGCACTCCTCCTCCTCCGCTCGCCTCGCCACGCCACGCCTCGTCACGACGCGCCGCGGGTTGCGGGATTGAGCCGAGCCGAGCTCACTCCTATGCGCTTCTTTTTGCCGGTCAGGAACGGAGAGTCTTTGACAGGTGGGGCCACGATCTGAGACGTCGGATCGTGGGCTACCGACTTGGACGTGGGTTCAGCCCACGTCTCTCCACGCGCGGCCGCACATATATATGTGGGGCGCTGCCAACCCTAGCCGTCACGAAACAGAACGCATCTCCGCCTCCACGCCCACGTCGTTCCTCTGCTGCTGCTGCCGCCGGCGACTCCGTCCCGTTCACCGCGTACACGGTTGACGGGAGAGCAGGCCTCCGAAACCACGCCTCTCCGGATCCTGTACGGGGAGAGGGGCGATTAGGTTTTTGGGTAGCGACTGCTCGCTTCTGTTCATCTACGTCCGCATCACCTTCATCATCACCATGTCGACCGACACCGACCGTGCCGCCGCTGAGAAAGCTGAGGCCGACAAGAAGGCCGCCGAGGATGCCGCGGCTGCTGTCACCGCCACCGCGTGGCCGATTGGAGGGTATACATCGCTTATCCCTCTCGTGTTTCTTTCTGTTGTAGCAGTACTAGCGGCATGCGTAGATGTCTCTACTATATGCGTAGTACATGCTCTGTTAGATCATAATCAGTATGTTATCAATGCTGTCCATGTCATGCTCATGATTTATCCATGGATTAATTTAATCGAAAAACTGCCTATTTTCTCATCAATCCAAAAACCTATTTTCTGTAGGAGTTTTTCGAATTCTGGTTTTGCTGCTGCACTGAAACCGTCCCCGTTTACGGGGACGTACTTTAAGCGTTGGCAGACTAAAACCACCTTATGGCTCACGGCCATGAACGTGTTCTGGGTCGCCGGTGTGACTCCTACAGGAACGATCGCTCCTGAACAGGAGAAGGCGTTTAAGGAGGCCACCGTGGTGTTCCTCGGGGCAGTTCTGAGCGTGATTGGAGATAAGCTGGTTGATGCATATTTACATATGCGGTCTGCCAAGGACTTGTGGGAGGCGCTCGAATCTAAGTTCGGGGCTGCCGATGCAGGGAGCGAGATGTATATTATAGAGCAGTTCCACGATTACAAGATGGTTGAAAACCGTCCTGTATTGGAGCAGGCTCATGAGATAATATGCATTGTTAAGGAGCTTGAGCTTCTTAAGTGCGAGTTACCGGGCAAATTTGTCGCGGGCTGCATAATCGCTAAGCTCCCCAATTCCTGGAGGAACTTTGCCACCACTCTGAAACATCAGAGGCGTGAATTCTCTGTGGAGGATGTCATTGGCCATCTGAGTGTTGAGCAGAACTCAAGGGCAAAGGACTCGCACGGAAAAGGGGTCGAAGGAACTTCTGTGGCCAATATGGTGCATCAGAAGAACTCCAATTCCCACAAGCCCAGGGGAAAGAACGGTGTCCAACAGACTGCCGACTTTAAGAAGAAGGGTAAGAAGACCTTCAAGAAGAACAAGAAGGATGAGGGCTGCTTTACTTGTGGTTCGGCTGAACATTGGGCCAACAAGTGCCCAAACAAGTTTAAGAAGTCAGGACAGGACTCCAAGTCTGCCAACATGATTGTGAGCAACAATGAGAATGGTGCATCTGGGTACGGTAATTTATTTACTGTTTTTTCAGTGTTTCAGCCTACCGATTGGTGGGTGGATACAGGTGCAGGTGTTCATGTGTGTGCTGACATTTCATTGTTCTCTTCTTACCAGGTCACAGGCCACGGGTCCGTATTGATGGGGAATGGCGCGAGTGCTTCTGTTCATGGTGTTGGCACGGTCGATCTGAAGTTTACTTCGGGAAGGATCGTGCAGCTGAAGAACGTGCAGCATGTCCCCGCCATCAAGAAGAACCTCGTTAGTGGCTCCCTTCTATGTAGAGAAGGGTTTAAGTTGGTATTCGAGTCTAATAAATTAGTTGTTACTAAGTATGGACTATTTGTTGGAAAAGGTTATGAGAGCGGAGGGATGTTCCGCCTTTCCCTCGCAGATTTCTGTAATAAAGTCGTGAACCATATTCATTCGAGTATTAATGAATCTGAGGTTTGGCACTCACGTCTTTGTCACATAAGTTTCGGTGTTATGACGCGGCTAGCCAAGTTGGATTTAATCCCGAGTTTCACTTTAGCCAAAGGTTCTAAGTGCCTTTCATGTGTGCAAGCTAAGCAACCTCGCAAGCCTCATAAGGCCGCGGAGGAGAGACACCTGGCACCATTAGAACTCATACATTTTGATCTTTGTGAGATGAATGGTGTATTGACTAAAGGTGGAAAGAGATACTTCATGACATTGATAGATGATTCCACTAGATATTGCTATGTTTATCTGTTAAATACTAAGGATGAGGCTCTACACTACTTTAAAATCTATAAGGCAGAAGTTGAGAATCAACTTGAAAAGAAAATTAAACGAGTCCGGTCAGACCGTGGTGGAGAGTACTTCTCGAGTGAGTTTGACTCCTTCTGTTCGGAACATGGCATTATTCATGAGAGGACGCCTCCCTATTCACCCCAGTCAAATGGGGTTGCCGAGCGGAAAAACCGTACTCTAAATGATTTGGTTAACGCCATGTTAGATACATCGGGTTTATCCAAGGCATGGTGGGGGGAGGCTATATTGACGGCATGTCATGTCCTGAATAAAGTTCCGACAAAGGATAATGAGATCACTCCCTATGAGAAATGGGCAAAGAAAAGGACGACACTCTCGTACTTGCGCACTTGGGGCTGTTTGGCGAAGGTCAACGTGCCGATCCCCAAAAAGCGTAAGCTTGGACCCAAGACTGTGGACTGCGTTAATTTGGGCTACGCTAAGAACAGCGTTGGCTATAGATTTCTAGTAGTGAAATCTGAGGTACCTGACCAGAAGGTCGGTACAATTATGGAGTCTAAGGATGCTACATTCTTCGAGGATATTTTTCCTATGAGAGATATGCAAAGCACTTCTAGACAGGAATCTGAGGAGACTCCTGAACCTGCCATCCCTATGGAATATTATGAACGAACACATGATGAAAATCCTGAGGAGGATGACGAGGAAACCCTTGGTAGGGGCAAGAGACAAAGGACTGCAAAGACCTTTGGTGATGATTTCTTCGTGTACCTCGTGGATGATACTCCAACTTCTATTTCAGAAGCGTATGCCTCTCCAGAAGCTGACTACTGGAAGGATGCGGTCCGTAGCGAGATGGATTCCATCATGGCTAACGGGACATGGGAGATCACCGACCGTCCCTATGGTTGCAAACCACTGGGATGTAAGTGGGTGTTCAAGAAAAAGCTTAGGCCCGATGGTACGATTGAAAAGTACAAGGCTAGACTTGTGGCCAAGGGCTATGACCAGAAAGAAGAGGAAGATTTCTTCGATACTTATTCACCTGTGGCTAGACTGACCACCATTCGAGTATTACTCTCGTTGGCGGCCTCACATGGTCTTCTCGTCCATCAAATGGATGTCAAGATGGCTTTTCTGAATGGAGAGCTAAATGAGGAAATCTACATGCAACAGCCAGATGGCTTTGTGATAGATGGTCAGGAAAGAAAGGTGTGTAGGTTGCTGAAATCTCTATATGGCCTAAAGCAAGCACCTAAGCAATGTCATGATAAGTTTAATACAACTCTGACATCTGTTGGCTTCGTTGTTAATGAAGCTGACAAATGTGTATACTATCGCCATGGTGGGGGCGAAGGAGTTATACTGTGCTTGTATGTTGATGACATACTGATATTCGGAACCAACCTCAAAGTCATTGAGGAGGTTAAGTCCTTTCTGTCTCAGAACTTTGAGATGAAGGATCTTGGTGTGGCTGATGTTATCTTGAATATCAAGCTACTGAGAGATAATGAGGGTGGGATCACACTTCTGCAATCCCATTATGTTGAGAAGGTGTTGAGTCGCTTCGGATATTCGGACTGCACACCATCTCAAACACCATATGATCCTAGCGTGTTGATTCGAAAGTCCAAAGGCATGGCTAAAGATCAATTGAGATACTCTCAAATCATTGGTTCACTGATGTACCTAGCGAGCGCAACGAGGCCTGACATCGCGTTTGCTGTGAGCAAACTGAGCCGGTTTGTTTCCAAACCGGGTGATGTACATTGGCATGCTGTAGAAAGAGTTATGCGCTATCTCAAAGGTACTATGAATTATGGACTTCACTATACCGGAGACCCGTCGGTACTTGAAGGGTATAGTGATGCGAATTGGATCTCTGATGCTGATGAGATGAAGGCCACAACTGGGTATATGTTTACTCTTGGAGGTGGCGCTGTTTCTTGGAAGTCTTGCAAGCAAACGATCTTAACGAGATCGACAATGGAAGCAGAATTAACAGCATTAGACACTTCTGGTGTTGAAGCAGGATGGCTTCGAGATCTTTTGATGGACTTGCCACTGGTTGATAAACCGGTTCCGGCTATCCTTATGAACTGTGATAATCAGACTGTCATCACCAAGGTGAAGAGTTCAAAGGACAACATGAAGTCCAACAAACACATAAGAATGAGATTAAAGGCTGTCAGAAAATTAAGAAACTCCGGAGTGATAGCGTTGGACTATGTCCATACGGCTAAGAATCTGGCAGATCCCTTTACGAAAGGGCTATCACGTGTAGTGATAGATAGTGCATCGAGGGAGATGGGTATGAGACCCACATGAGTTACCATGGTGGTAACCCAACCTATGTGATCGGAGATCCCGTGAAGTAGGACCTGGGGAAACAAGCCAGTGGTGAACTGAGGAGAGTAACTTTACTAACCCACTCCGTTGGAGATGCAATACTCTCGGAAACTGTATGGAAGGATGACTACTGTCTTAATGTGTTCCAAGGCTTATATGTATAAGCAAGATGCTATCCTACAGAGCGATCTTTGGAGGAACACACCTATGTGAGCCCGACTGCTAGTCACAGTCTATGAGATTGGGGTGATCTCTAGTAAACTCATGAATAGGCCAGGAGTGTGACTTATATGCTCCACCCGAGGGGTCAGCCTTCGGCAGCCCAGTACTAGTAAGACATGTGGTGAAACTTCTTTACGCCAAACTGACAATTCAAGGCATAGTCCATTGTTCAGTTGTGAAGGAATGTAGCTACTTGCTCTAGGTGAAGCTCAACCTTAACAGGTCTTCACTGAAACACTAGTATATCAAAACAGTATTTGGAACAGAGGACACTATGGGCCCTCGAGATCTGGTGGGGGATTGCTGAAATCTGAGATGGGCTCTAGGCCCATATTGCAATTTCTGAAAAATCTCTAAGGGCCCATGTGGGTTATATGGCACTAGGTGTGGTGGGAAGTTTAGTCCCACCTTGGAAGTGGAAGGAGAGTTGGAGTGGTTTATAAGGGACTCTCTCCCTCATGCTATTGGAGCTTGAGAAGAGATGAGGCCCTCGCGCACTCCTCCTCCTCCGCTCGCCTCGCCACGCCACGCCACGCCTCGTCACGACGCGCCGCGGGTTGCGGGATTGAGCCGAGCCGAGCTCACTCCTATGCGCTTCTTTTTGCCGGTCAGGAACGGAGAGTCTTTGACAGGTGGGGCCACGATCTGAGACGTCGGATCGTGGGCTACCGACTTGGACGTGGGTTCAGCCCACGTCTCTCCACGCGCGGCCGCACATATATATGTGGGGCGCTGCCAACCCTAGCCGTCACGAAACAGAACGCATCTCCGCCTCCATGCCCACGTCGTTCCTCTGCTGCTGCTGCCGCCGGCGACTCCGTCCCGTTCACCGCGTACACGGTTGACGGGAGAGCAGGCCTCCGAAACCACGCCTCTCCGGATCCTGTACGGGGAGAGGGGCGATTAGGTTTTTGGGTAGCGACTGCTCGCTTCTGTTCATCTACGTCCGCATCACCTTCATCATCACCATGTCGACCGACACCGACCGTGCCGCCGCTGAGAAAGCCGAGGCCGACAAGAAGGCCGCCGAGGATGCCGCGGCTGCTGTCACCGCCACCGCGTGGCCGATTGGAGGGTATACATCGCTTATCCCTCTCGTGTTTCTTTCTGTTGTAGCAGTACTAGCGGCATGCGTAGATGTCTCTACTATATGCGTAGTACATGCTCTGTTAGATCATAATCAGTATGTTATCAATGTTGTCCATATCATGCTCATGATTTATCCATGGATTAATTTAATCGAAAAACTGCCTATTTTCTCATCAGCGCGCCGGCGAGGCCGTTATTGGCGCTGCCCCGCCTGGCTCTGCTTCCTGGGGGGACTTCTTTGCGCTGCTGCGCGGGCGGAGGAGGTGCTGGCGCCTGCCGCGGTGCGGCGGCGTGGCCGTGCGCGGAGAGGCGACCGTCCTGGCGCCGTGGCCGGCGCAGGAGCGCAGCATTGCTCTGCTTGTTGTGCGCTCCCTTTGCTCAGGTTTCTTTCTCGTCCACACGTGTGTTAGCGGCGAGAGGTGGAGCTCTATGTTGCAGGGATACGTCACATAAGTGCCGTATCGGTGCAGGATACTGCACTAGGACGTGGATACGCGCGGATACGCGTGGGATACCCGTATCCCTACGTGTCACGTTTTTGCGAATTAAAATAAAGAGAAAAAAAAGGGATACGACTGGGAAACGGGGAATACACCAGGGATACGTTAGGCCTGTTACCACTCGATCTCCAGCCCATCAAAAGGCCTACTCGTCGCGATGGGTAAATAAACCTAATCGTTGGAGTCCATCGTGCCGTCACCTGCAGTTGCCAAATCGTGAGGGTTCGAGCCGCATCTACAAACTCCCTTCCGGCGCCGGCGCCGGCGGCATCTCGCAGCTCGCTGCCTGCCTCCATTCTCCAACTCCAAGTCGGAATGTCTTCTCCATCCTTAGTCTGTACGCAAGTAAGCTACTAAGCTTCAATCCATTGCTTAGTCGGAATGTCTTCTCCAGCTTTTTAATTTTTTTGCTATGGATTAGGATTTAGGGGAGAACGAAGTGCATCTATTTATCTATTTTTCCAATGTTAGGGAATGGCGTGTATAGGTAAAACAATCAATCCTCTATTGCTCAATCCTCTGTTGCTTGTTCTGGGATTGGGTCTGGTAGTAACGGTGCTGATGATTCCGAGGAGAACCAATATACCAATCCTAAATATCCCCTATGGATTCATGTTACAAGATACAATGTTGGTGGCGAGTCTGGTCGTGGAGGAAATTCAAGATTTAAATGCCGTGATGGAGATTTCCCAGGGAGTTATTCAGATCACCCTGAATGAAAAAGATAAGGTTACTTCGTAAACATCAATTTTCTCATCCTCTAGAAAATTGTGTTTTGGTGCTGATTTTTCTTTTATACATTCATACATATACTCGCCGTATCCCCGTAAGCCTATTTTCAGAGAATGCCGTTTTCCGGTATCGCCGTATCCGTATCCCCGTACCCGTATCCCCGTACCATGTAACATAGGTGGAGCTGATCTGACCGTGAAGGCTTTGAGGAGGAGGAACCTTTGGCTGGCTGCCCCGCATGAGCACGACTCAGCTCCTCCTTTGTTTGACCTGCTGACTTGTTGCAGCTCAAGTGATGGATAATGCTACATCCGTCTGGTTTATTGATCCCGTAAGTATTTTGTGCCAAAGTTTGATCATAGATTTAATTAAAAAAATAACAATGTATGTCATAAAAAATTATATCGTTGGATTCGTATTTAAACATAATTTTCAATGATATTATTTTTAGTTACATAGGAGTACATTAATATTTTGTTAGTTAAATCTAAGATCAAAATTTAACATAAAATGTAAAGATGACTAATAAACTAGGACAAAGATAGTAATGCTTTGCCTCGTTTGACCAACAGATTATTAGTTTATGCATTGGATACAGAGCGAATGAATCGATGAGCAAGAACCAACTCCATCCAATGCTCACAAAAATGAACAGCTAAAGCAACGACCATACACCCCATAGCATACAACACATTACCGTATTATACACACCCAACACACGATACAACCATGCTAAAGAAAAGCTACACGACCTCAAACCACTATAAGCAATCAAAAGATGGCAACAAGAGTGTACTCCTTGAAGCCGTCAAAGTCCTTCGTCGCAGTGGCGAATCCACGAGGGAGGCTACGAGCCTACCCTCCAAATTCGTTAGATTTATTTTTACTACTAGGCTTCAGCATATTTGTTAGGCCCAGCACAGGAAAACTGATGCAGCCAGCCCATCTATGGAAATTCGGTGACTGGGCCACGAGCAGATCGCCACCAGCACACGCACACACGCCCGCTCCGCCGTCTCCTGTTGCTCGCCTGAGCCTTGAGTCAGCCAGGGAGGACTTCCGTGGCTCTGCTGCCGTCCAATAGTCCAATCCAGTACAGGAGGCCCGGTCGACCGGCGCAGGTTGTTTTATTACGTAGCTCTGTCTAATTTTTTAGTTCAGTAGCCATCACCTTACAGTTCAGTTGCCATTTATAGGCTAACAGATTCAAAGTTTCAGCTTATTTGGAAGAATGGATTTGGAGATAATGACTATTATAGTCAACAGATCAAAATTTGGTTCAAAATTTGATATTTTTCAGAAAGTCCAGAAAAATTCTAGCAAACAGTTTGGAGATAATGGCCATCTCGCCAAACAAATCCAATTTTTTTTGTTAAAAATTGATATTCTTTTCAAAAAATTCTAGTAAATACTACACGTTTCTAGTAGTGATATGGGATAATTTCAGTTTATTTGCACAAAAGGATGAGGAGATACTGATTTTTTTCTTCTTCAAAAGAGTGTTCGGTTTTCTCGGCATAAACTTTGAGCCCACCCTCCATTTTCTTTCTAGATTCACCACTGTTCATCGCGACCAAGTCCCTGCCAAAAAACCATGGACTCTAAGACAACGCCTTCAGGAAGAGTATGACACTGAAACACCACCATTGCCTGATCCAAAGGATCATGATTTTCACACGGAGCAACACGAAGACCAGAGAATAGCTACAACGTCGCCTTCGCGAAGAAAACGATGCCCACGGACGCCACCGACGTCAATCTGTCCAAAGCCAAACATGGTTTATCCCCTGGCGAGCACGCTTAACGAAGGTGCCAGTAGTGATACGTCTCCGTCGTATCTATAATTTTTGATTGTTTCATGCTAATATTCTACAACTTTCATATATTATTGGCAACTTTATATATATTTTTTAGGACTAACATATTGATCCAGTGCCTAGTGTCAGTTCCTGTTTGTTGCATGTTTTTTGTTTCACAGAAAATCCGTATCGAACGAAGTCCAAACGCGATAAGAACTTACAGAGATTTTTTTTGAATATATGTGATTTTTGAGAAAAAGAATCAACGCGAGACGATGCCTAAGGCGGCGGCAAGGCAGGGGGCGCGCCCTTGGTCCTTGTGTCCACCCCGTAAGGCGGTTGGTGCCCTTCTTCGGCCGCAAAAGCTAATATCCAGATAAAAATTGTGTTAAAATTTCAGCCCAATCGGAGTTACACATCTCCGGGAATTTAAGAAACGGTGAAAGGCTAGAATCTGGGAGCGCAGAAACAGAAGGAAACACACACACACACACACATACACACACACACACACACAGAGAGAGAGAGAGAGAGGGAGGGAGGGAGGGAGGGAGGGAGGGAGGGAGGGAGGAGAGAGAGAGAGAGAGAGAGAGAGAGAGAGAGAGAGAGAGAGAGAGAGAGAGAGAGAGAGAGAGAGAGAGAGAGAGAGAGAGAGAGGTCCAATCTCAGAGGGGCTCCCGCCCCTCCGCCGCCATGGAGGCCAAGGACCAGAGGGAAAACCCTTCTCCCATCAAGGGGGAGGTCAAGGAAGAAGAAGAAGGAGGGGGACTCTCTCCCCCTCTCTCCCAGTGGCACCGGGTCGCCGCCGGGGCCATCATCGTGACGACGATCTACACCAACAACTTCGTCGCCGTCATCACCAACTCTCTCCTCCTCTATGCAGCGGTGTAACACCACTTCTCCCCGATGTAACCTCTACATGAACATGGTGCTCAACACTATATTTCCCAATGATGTATGGCTATCCTATGATGTTTGAGTAGATTCGTTTTGTCCTATGGGTTAATTGATGATCGTTATTGGTTTGAGTTGTATGTTTTATTATTGGTGTTGTCCTATGGTGCTCTCCGTGTCGCGCAAGCATGAGGGATCCCCGCTGTAGGGTGTTGCAATACGTTCATGATTTGCTGCTACTTCTTGATCTTGCGTTGGTTTTTCCCTTGAAGAGGAAAGGGTGATGCATCACACTACAGATAAGTATTTCCCTCAGTTAAGAACCAAGGTATCAATTCAGTAGGAGAACAACGTGCAAATCACCAATACCTGCACAAACAATCAAACACTTGCACCCAACACGATAAAGGGGTTGTCAATCCCTTCATAGTCACTTGCAAAAGTGAGATCTGATAGAGATAGATAAATAGAACTAAACAAAAGATAAAATATTTTTGGGTTTTTTTTGGTTTATAGATCTGAAAATAAAATATTGCAAAATATTAGAGCAGAAACTAATATGATGGAAAATAGACCCGGGGGCCATAGGTTTTACTAGAAGCTTCTCTCATGAAGGCAAATAATATGGTGAGTGAACAAATTACTATCGAGCAATTGATAGAAAAGCGCAAAGTTATGACGATATCTAAGGCAATGATTATGCAATATAGGCATCATGTCTGTGTCAAATAGACCGAAAGGATTTTGTATCTACTACTATTACACATCGCCCGGCTCCTGCCTGCATCTAGAGTATTAAGTTCATAAGAACAAAGTAACGCATTAAGTAAGATGACATGATGTAGAGGAATTAACTCAAGCAATATGATGAAAACCCCATCTTTTTATCCTCGATGGCAACAATGCAATACGTGTCTTGCTACCCCTACTTTGTCACTGGGTGAAATCACGCAAGATTAAACCCAAAGCTAAGCACCTCTCCCATTGCAAGAAATACCAATCTAGTTGACCAAACAAAACCGATAATTCAAAGAGAAATACAAAGATACCAAATCATGCATATAAGAATTCAGAGGAGATTCAAATAATATTCATAAATAAGCTGATCATAAATCCAGAATTCATCGGATCTCGACAAACACACCGCAAAAAGAGTATTACATCGGATAGATCTCCAAGAACATCGAGGAGAACATGGTATTGAGAATCAAAGAGAGAGAAGAAGCCATCTAGCTACTAGCTATGGACACATAGGTCTGAAGTGGACTACTCACGCTTCATCGGAAGGGCAATAGAGTTGATGTAGATGCCCTCCGTGATCGAATCCCCCTCCGGCAGGATGCTGGAAAAGGCCCCAAGATGGGATCTCAGGGGAACAGAAGGTTGCGGCGGTGGAAAAGTGTTTTCGTGGATGTTTCTGAGGGTTTGGGAATATATGTGAATATATAGGAGGATGATCTAGGTCAAGGGGTCACCGAGGGGCCCACAAGGCAGGGGGGCGCACCCTACCCCCTGGGCGCGCCCTCCACCCATGTCGCCGCGTCATGGCTTTTCTGACTTGAACTCCAAGTCTCCTGGGTGTCTTCTGGTCCAAGCAAAATCATCGTAAAGTTTTATTCCGTTTGGACTCCGTTTAGTATTCCTTTTCCGCGAAACTCAAAAACAAGGAAAAAACAGAAACTGACAATGGGCTCTAGGTTAATAGGTTAGTCCCAAAAATAATATAAAATAGCGTATTAATGCATATAAAATATCCAAAACAGATAATATAATAGCATGGAACAATAAAAAATTATAGATACGTTGGAGACGTATATTCGCTTATGGTGGGTTGCTAGAGTGACAGAAGCTTAAACCCGATTAAGGGGGTTGTTGCGTATGGGAGTAAAGAGGACTTGATAACTTATAATGCTATGGTTGGGTTTTTACCTTAATGATCTTTAGTAGTTGCGGATGCTTGCTAGAGTTCCAATCATAAGTGCATATGATCCAAGTAGAGAAAGTATGTTAGCTTATGTCTCTCCACTACTAGGGAAAACCTTATACACAGAATCTTAGCAGTAGCGCTGGGTAAAATGAGGCGCTGCTGCTACTTAGTAGTAGCGCGTGTCAGTAAGATGTGCTATTGCTATCCTTTTATCAGCAGCGCGTTGCAGAGAAACGCGTTGTTGCTATGTTTGAACTGGGGCATAATGGCTAGCCCCACTTAGCAGCAGCACTTATCCAGATACCGCGCTATTGCTATGCTCCGTAATAGTAGCGCTTTTCATCGATACACACTACTACTAACCCTACCTTATCGTCCTCGCACGACCGACGACCCCCCTCACTCTCCCTCTCACTCACTCTCTCCCCCGCGCCCCATCATCCGCCGCTGCCGCCGTTCCCCGACGACCGCCGTCGCCCGCTGTCGCCGTTCCTCCTCCACTGAGGTAGTCCCTCCTTCCTCCTCCCCTCCAACCTCCTCCTCCGGCCGTCCCCTCCTCCCTCCTCCATCGGCCGCCCCCTCCTCCCTCCTCCTCCGGCCGCCCCCTCCTTCCTCCTCCACCGGCCGCCCCCTCCTCCCTTGATACGTCTCCGTCGTATCTACTTTTCCAAACACTTTTGCCCTTGTTTTGGACTCTAAGTTGCACGATTTGAATGGAACTAACCCGGACTAACGCTGTTTTCAGCAGAACTACCATGGTGTTATTTTTGTGCAGAAATAAAAGTTCTCGGAATGACCTAAAAATCCACGGAGCAACTTTTCAGAATTAATAAAAAATATTGGCAAAAGAATCGACGTCAGGGGGCCCACACCTTGTCCACGAGGATGGGGGGGTGCGCCCCCTAGGGCGCGCCCCCTGCCTCGTGGGCCCCCTGGACCTCCACCGACGTCAACTCCAACTCTATATATTCAGTTTGCAGAGGAAAAAAATTAGAGAGAAAAGATTCATCACGTTTTACAATACAGAGCCGCCGCCAAGCCCTAATCTCTCTCGGGAGGGCTGATCTGGAGTCTGTTCGGGGCTCCGGAGAGGGGGATTCGCCACCGTTGTCATCATCAACCATCCTCCATCACCAATTTCATGATGCTCACCGTCGTGCGTGAGTAATTCCATCGTAGGCTTGCTAGAAGGTGATGGGTTGGATGAGATTTACCATGTAATCAAGTTATTTTTGTTAGGGTTTGATCCCTAGTATCCACTATGTTCTGAGATTGATGTTGCTATGACTTTGCTATGCTTAATGCTTGTCATTAGGGCCCGAGTGCCATGATTTCAGATCTGAACCTATTATGTTTTCATGAATATATGTGAGTTCTTGATCCTATCTTGCAAGTCTATAGTCACCTATTTTGTGTTATGATCCGACAACCCCGAAGTGACAATAATCGGGATACTTCTCGGTGATGACCGTAGTTTGAGGAGTTCATGTATTCACTAAGTGCTAATGCTTTGGTTCGGTACTCTATTAAAAGGAGGCCTTAATATACCTTAGTTTCCACTAGGACCCTGCTTCCATGGGAGGGTAGGACAAAAGATGTCATGCAAGTTCTTTTCCATAAGCACGTATGACTATATCCGGAATACATGCCTACATTACATTGATGAACTCGAGCTAGTTCTGTGTCACCCTATGTTATAACTATTACATGAGGAATCGCATCTGACATAATTATCCATCACTGATCCAATGCCTATGAGCTTTTCACATATTGCTCTTTGCTTAGTTACTTTACCTCTGCTGCTGTTACAATTACTACAAAACTGCTACTGTTACTTTTGCTACTGTTACCGTTACTTCCATACTACTTTGCTACTAAATACTTTGCTACAGATATTAAGTTATCCAGGTGTGGTTGAATTGACAACTCAACTGCTAATACTTGAGAATATTCTTTGGCTCCCCTCGTGTTGAATCAATAAATTTGGGTTGAATACTCTACCCTCGAAAACTGTTGCGATCCCCTATACTTTGTGGGTTACCAAGCGCCGTTGCTGAGGAGCATAGCTCTATTCTTTGAGTCACTTGGGATTTATATCAGCTGGTCACTATGAGGAACTTGAAAGACGAAAGAACTAAGATTTATCCCTCAACTATGAGGGGAGGTAAGGAACTGCCATCTAGCTCTGCACTAGATTCTCCTTCTGTTATGAGTAAACTTGCGACACCTAAACCTGCTTCTGCTATTAATTCTGATATGTCACGTGTTATTGATGATGCCACTTATACTATGCATGATACTTATGATGAAACTACTTCTATGCTTGATATTACTGTGCCATTAGGTGAATTTCTTTATGAACAACTTGCTAGGGCTAGAGAGAATGAAATTCTTGAAACTGATATTATTGATGATAGTGATGATGAAGGTTCTCCCCCTAAATATGAATTGCCTGTTGTGGTTATGTTATGGATGAAGAAACTGCTAGAGATTTTCTTGCTTGCAATGATAGATATGATCTTAAGAAGTTATTAGCTAAACTGAAACAGAAATCTCTAAATGCTAGAATGAAATATAACCCTGCTTTTGCTACTTCACCTATCTTTGTTACTGATAAGGATTATGATTTCTCTGTTGATCCTGAGATAATTACTTTGGTTGAATCTGATCCTTTTTATGGCTATGAATCTAAAACTATTATGGCACATCTTACTAAATTGAATGATATAGCCACCCTGTTCACTAATGATGAGAAATCTCGCTACTACTATATCCTTAAGATATTCCCATTCTCATTAAAGGGTGATGCTAAAACTTGGTTTAATTCTCTTGATCCTGGTTGTGTGTGTAGCCCCCAGGATATGATTTATTACTTCTCTGCTAAATATTTCCCTGCTCATAAGAAACAAGCTGCCTTGAGGGAAATATATAATTTTGTTCAAATTGAAGAAGAGAGTCTCCCACAAGCTTGGGGGAGGCTTCTCCGATTACTTAATGCTTTGCCTGATCATCCTCTTAAGAAAAATCAATACTTGATATCTTTTATAATGGACTAACTAATGCTTCCAAGGACCACTTGGATAGTTGTGCTGGTTGTGTTTTCAGGGAAAGAACAGTCGATCAAGCTGAATTACTATTGAATAATATGTTGACTAATGAAAATAATTGGACACTTCCTGAGCCAACACCTGAGCCAACTCCTAAACCAACTCCAAAGAAAAGAGGTGTTCTATTTCTCAGTCCAGAAGATATGCAAGAGGCAAAGAAATCTACGAAAGAGAAAGGTATTAAAGCTGAATATGTTAAGAATTTACCTCTTGTTGAAGAAATACATGGCCTTAATATACCACCTATTGAAGAAACACATGGTCTTGATAACCCGACACATGTAGTAAAGGTAAATTCTCTCTATAGATA
The DNA here is from genome assembly GCA_963921465.1 of Triticum timopheevii. Taxonomy (NCBI): domain Eukaryota; kingdom Viridiplantae; phylum Streptophyta; class Magnoliopsida; order Poales; family Poaceae; genus Triticum; species Triticum timopheevii. Next base: position 497,874,637 of record OY997268.1, read on the forward strand.
TGATAAAGTTGAAATCCCGTCTACTAAGTTTGCTAGCCAATGCTTGGATGAATTTGATGACTTTATGGCTAGACAAGAAAATTTCAATGCTTATGTTGGTAGACAATTGAAACAAAATGCTTATATGATTGGACACTTGAGCGATTATATGGCTAGAGTTAAGGGTGAACTTAAGCTCATTAGTAAATATGCTTCTATGGTTACCACTCAAGCAGAACAAGTACTTAAAGCTCAAAGTGATTTGCTCGATGAATTAAATAATAAACATGATTTTGCTGTTAGAGTGGCTACTAGAATGGGTAAAATGACTCAGGAACCTTTGTATCCTGAAGGCCACCCTATGAGAATTGAGCAAGATTCTTAGAGAAATAATGTAGATGCACCTAGTCCCTCTGAAAAGAAGAAAAAGAAAAATGATAGGACTTTGCATGCTTCTAGTGAACCTATTGTAGACACACCTGAGAATCCCAATGATATTTCTATTTCTTATGATGAAACACAATCAGGTGATGAACATGAACCTAGTGATAATGTTAATGATAATGTTCATGTCGATCTCAAACTAGCAATAATAATGATGTAGAGATTTAACCTGCTGTCGATCTTGATAACCCACAATCAAAGAATCAACGTTATAATAAGAGAGACTTTATTGCTAGGAAGCACGGTAAAGAAAGAGAACCATGGGTTCAGAAACCCATGCCTTTTCCTCCTAAGCCATCCAAGAAAAAGGATGATGAGGATTTTGAACGCTTTGCTGAAATGATTAGACCTATCTTTTTGCGTATGCGTTTAACTGATATGCTTAAAGTGAATCCTTATGCTAAATACATGAAAGATATCATTACTAATAAGAGAAAGATACCGGAAGCTGAAATTTCCACCATGCTTGCTAATTATACTTTTAAAGGTGGAATACCAAAGAAACTTGGAGATCCAGGAGTACCAACTATACCATGCTCCATTAAAAGAAACTATGTTAAAACTGCCTTATGTGATCTTAGAGCCGGTGTTAGTGTTATGCCTCTCTATTTATATCGTAGACTTGAATTGAATAAGTTGACACCTACTGAAATATCTTTGCAAATGGCCAATAAATCAGCTGCTATACCTGTCAGTATTTGTGAGGATGTGCCTGTTGTGGTTGCAAACGTTACTATCTTAACGGACTTTGTTATTCTTGATATTCCCGAGGATGATAGTATGTTGATTATCCTTGGTAGACCCTTTTTGAATACTGCAGGGGCTGTTATTGATTGCAACAAAGGCAATGTTACTTTTCATGTTAATGGTAATGAGCATACGGTACACTTTCCGAGGAAACAACCTCAAGTTCACAGTATCAATTCTATTGGAAAAATTCCATCTATTATTATTGGAGGTTTTGAATTTTCTCTTCCTACTGTCAATAAGAAATATGATATTCTTATTATTGGGGATGTGCATATCCCCATTGAGGTAACCTAGTGTTATTCGAAATTTCTCCGGTTCCATGTTATTCGGAATGAGTTTGTTAACAAGACTTGATCAACCTTGTTAGTGGATTCCTTTTGATGATCATGAGATGGATGAAGTTAGAAAGCACAACCTTTTGTACCCTCCTTTTACTTTCTATTATTTAGATTAAATAAAGTAAAAATAGCAATTTTTGTCTGTTTTCTGAATTATCCTTGCAATAAAAAAATACCCCAAAAATGAAAGTTCTCCCAAATGCCCTGCCAATTTAATATGATTTTTTCTGAAATATTTGAGAATATTTGGCACTGAGAACACAGCAGGGGGAGCTGGCACCTGGCCACGAGGGTCAGGGGCACGCCCTACACCCCTGGGCGCGCCCCTGCCCCGTGGGACCACGGTGGCCCCCCTCCACTTATTCATGCACCCATGCACTTCTTCTTCCTCCCAAAAAAATCACTATCCAGCTCAAGCACGAGTTCTAGCTCATTTTGCTGCCATTTTCGATCTCCTTGCTCAAAGCTCCATTCACAAAACTGCTTTGAGGGATTGTTCTTTGGTATGTGACTCCTCCAATGGTCCAATTAGTTTTTGTTCTAGTGCTTTATTCATTGCAAATTTGTGCTGCCTAGGTGACCCTGTTCTTGAGCTTGCATGTCAAATTTATATGATCCCAAGTAATTCTAATGCATGATATAGCCTCTACGCACTTGTGGGAGTAGTTGCTATCAATCTTATTGAGTTTGGTTCACTTTTATTTTGAGTTACTAAAAATTTCAGAAATTTTCAGAAAATGATGAAGAGATTTTTTGAGGGGCTCTTCTAGCCAAGGCTCGAAAGATAAACAAAGTAAGGAGAATGAAAAGCCCAAGTATAATCTCCCTCACATTGCGGAAGTGCGGCCATGTGAATGGCCTTGTGATGATTTCTTGAGAGCAGCCGAGATTCATGATGATTTTTATTCATTGGCTGACAATGCGGGCCTCACCGACTTCCTCCATGACAAGCTCGAACAGTATCTCTTACTCACCAATACTTTCATGCAAAATTTTTACTTTCATCCTAAGAAATCACTTCCTTCAGTAGAGTTTCATTTATATGATGTGGCTAGGGAGATGTCACTATATGAATTTTGTGCAGTTTGCAAGATACCCTTCGGGGGCAGCTTAGAGGAACCACATCGTAAAGATGTGGATGGATTTATTGATACTATTACTGTAGGGGAAACGAGGAAGGTTTCCGATGCAAGAATTGCTAGCATACACTTTCCTGTTCTACGTTACTTTGCCATATTTGCTAGTAGATGCTTAATTGGTCGTGGAAACTATGGAAACCTTAGTGTTCCGGATATTATTATTTTGTTCCATGCTTTATTTCGTGATAACTCTATTAGTATGGGCGCTATTATTGCTAAACGATTAAGTCTGAACCGTACAAAGGGACCCATCTTTGGAGGTATCTATGCTTCACACCTTGCTAAACACTTCAGGATACCTATTAGGCATTTTGAGAAAGAGGAAAACTGTTGCCCCCTACTTTTCTAGATTATAAGAGCATGGTAGAAGATGAGTTTATTGTTAAAAATGATGAGAATATGCTTAAGTATAATTTGACATTTCATAAGAAACACAGTGAGACTATTATCTTGCCTGCACCTTCTTTATTTGACTTAACTGCAGGCCCTTACCTCGTCTTGTCGAAGGCCATTTATGCGTATCGGGGCCAGACATCAGCTCCAGAGCCTGAACCGGAACCACCACTTGACCCTTATCGACCATCCTATTATCAGTGGGATCCGGAGGAGATCGCCATCCAGTGGCAGTCAGATGACACATCTCAGTACGACCCCAGTTACAACTTCAGATATCCGCCAGGCCATCCATGGGCATAGACCAACTTCCGCCAAAAGCCTAAGCTTGGGGGAGTACGTATTTCTCACCGACATTACATTCGTGTTCACACACTCATTCTAGTTGTCGGTGCTCATACTTTTTCATTGTACTATCCATGCTAGTTTAATTTCTTTTTCTAGTTTTCTTCTGGTGTGTTTGAACAACCTTAAGAAAAACCAAAAAAATTAGTTAGTTTACTTTCCATGTCTGTAGTAGTAATAACTAAAAGAAAACCCAAAAAGATTTCTCGTTCTTATTTTACTTGTTGGGAGCTTTCCCGTGTAAATAGTTTTCTTTTCTTTTCTTTTCTTTGGGGGTCGAGAGGATAAGACCATAATGAAAAATGTTGAAGTGGCTCTTATATGCATTATTGTTGATTTAACCAACAGCCCATATTACCTTGTCTTCTCCCTTGAATTGAATGCTTGCAGATTGCAGCTTAGTCCAATGCACGTGCACTATTATTATTATCCACACCGTTTGTTCGTGCAAGTGAAAGGCAATAATGACGATATATGATGGACTGATTGAGATGAGAGAAGCTGGTATGAACTCGACCTCTCTTGTTTTTGTAAATATGATTAGTTCATCGTTCCTAATTCAACCTATTATGAATAAACATGTTTGCAATGATAATTAGAGATTATAGTTGTTTATATCATGCTTAATTAGCTAGGAGCTTATAATGGTTTACCATGCATGCCAACATGCTATTAAAATGGTTATGATGTGGTATGATAGGGTGGTATGCTCCTTTGAATGATTTGAGTGGCTTGACTTGGCACATGTTCACGCATGTAGTTGAAACAAAATCAACATAGCCTTCATGATATTTATGTTTGTGGTGGATTATATCCTACTCATGCTTGCACTCGGTGTTGATTAATTTTAATGCATGTTCATGACTGTTGTCGCTCTCTAGTTGGTTGCTTCCCAGTCTCTTTCTAGCCTTCACCTGTACTAAGTGGGAATACTGCTTGTGCATCCAAACTCCATAAACCCCAAAGTTATTCCATATGAGTCCACCATACCTTCCTATATGCGGTATCTACCTGCCGTTCCAAGTAAATATGTATGTGCCAAACTCTAGACCTTCAAATGAAATTCTGTTTTGTATGCTCGAACAACTCATGTATCAACTAGGGTTGTCTGTATCTTCCATGTTAGGCGGGTTATTCTCAAGAGGAGTGGACTCTGCTCCTCATTCACGAGAAAATGGCTGGTCACCGGGATTCCCAGTCCCATGCTTAAATCAAATCAAAATAATTGCAAACAAAACTCCCCCAGGATTGATGTTAGTTGGAGGCACCCGTTGTTTCAGGGAAGCCATGGATTGATGCTTGTTGGTGGTGGGGGAGTATAAACTTTACCATTCTATTTGGGAACCGCCTATAATGTGTGTAGCATGGAAGATATCGAGATCTCTCAGTTGTTATGTTGACAGTGAAAGTGTACCGCTCAAAATATTATTTATCTCTATTTCAAAATCGAGTTGTGGCACCTGTACAAATCCCTGCTTCCCTCTGCAAAGGTCCTATCTATTTACATTTATGTTGAGTCATCACCCTCTTATTAAAAATCACCTGATGGAGAGCACCGCTATCATTTGCATGCATTACTATTAGTTTATATTGGGTATGACTATGACTGGATATCTTTTACCATGAATTACAATGTTTAGTCAGTCCTTGATCTTCAGAGGTGCTCTGCATTTATGTTTTGCGGTCTCAGAAAGGGCTAGCGAGATACCATCTTTTTATATCATATTATTATTGTTTTGAGAAAGTATTGTCATCTGAGATTTATTATTATTGCTCACTAGCTGATTATGCCATTGATATGAGGAAACATGAGACCTAAGTGTTATTGTGAATATGGTTAGTTCATAATCTTTGCTGAAAAATTGAATGCTAGCTTTACATATTTGCAACAACAAGAGCAAATAGAGTTTGTAAAAGTTTTTCTTTATCACTTTCAGTTTATCAACTAAATTGCTTGAGGACAAGCAAAGGTTTAAGCTTGGGGGAGTTGATACATCTCCGTCGTATCTACTTTTCCAAACACTTTTGCCCTTGTTTTGGACTCTAACTTGCATGATTTGAACGGAACTAACCCGGACGGACGGTGTTTTCACCAGAACTGCCATGGTGTTATTTTTGTGTAGAAATAAAAGTTCTCGGAATGACTTGAAAATCCACGGAGCAACTTTTCAAAATTAATAAAAAATATTGGCGAAAGAATCAACGTCAGGGGGCCCACACCCTGTCCACAAGGGTGGGGCACTTTCCTAGGGCGCCCCTTGCCTCGTGGGCCCCCTGGACCTCCATCGACATCGACTCCAACTCTATATATTCACGTTTGCTGAGAAAAAAATCAGAGAGAAAAGATTCATCGCGTTTTACGATACGGAGCCGCCGCCAAGCCCTAATCTCTCTCGGGAGGGCTGATCTAGGGTCCGTTCGGGGCTCCGGAGAGGGGGATCCATCGCCGTTGTCATCATCAACCATCCTCCATCACCAGTTTCATGATGCTCACCGCCGTGCGTGAGTAATTCCATTGTAGGCTTGCTGGGCGGTGATGGGTTGGATGAGATTTACCATGTAATCAAATTAGTTTTGTTAGAGTTTGATCCCTAGTATCCACTATGTTCTGAGATTGATGTTGCTATGACTTTGCTATGCTTAATGCTTGTCACTAGGGCCCGAGTGCCATGATTTCAGATATGAACCTATTATGTTTTCATGAATATATGTGAGTTCTTGATCCTATCTTGCAAGTCTATAGTCACCTATTATGTGTTATGATCCGACAACCCCGAAGTGACAATAATCAGGATACTTCTCGGTGATGACCGTAGTTTGAGGAGTTCATGTATTCACTAAGTGCTAATGCTTTGGTCCAGTACTCTAATAAAAGGAGGCCTTAATATCCCTTAGTTTCCATTAGGACCCCGCTGCCACGGGAGGGTAGGACAAAAGATGTCATGCAAGTTCTTTTCCATAAGCACGTATGACTATATTTGGAATACATGCCTACATTACAATTATGAACTGTAGCTAGTTCTGTGTCACCCTATGTTATAACTATTACATGACGAATCGCATCCGACATAATTATCCATCACTGATCCAATGCCTACGAGTTTTTCGCATATTGCTCTTTGCATAGTTACTTTACCTCTGCTGCTGTTACAATTACTACAAAACGGCTACTGTTACTTTTGCTACTGTTACCGTTACTTCCATACTACTTTGCTACTAAATACTTTGCTCCAGATATTAAGTTATGCAGGTGTGATTGAATTGACAACTCAACTGCTAATACTTGAGAATATTGTTTGGCTCCCCTTGTGTCGAATCAATAAATTTGGGTTGAATACTCTACCCTCGAAAACTGTTGCGATCCCCTATACTTATGGGTTATCATCCCTCCTCCACCGGCTGCCCCCTCCTCCCTCCTCCTTCGACCGCCCACGGTTCTTGTATAATGTAATTTTTAACTGTTTTTGGTAAGTGTTTAATAGAATTAGTAAGAAAATTAATAGAACTAGTTGAACTAGTTTATTTTTAGTAATAATTAGTTTATTTTTATTTATAGTAAGTGCTTAGTTGAACTAGTTGAATTAACAGAACTAGTTTATTTTTATTAAGAAAATTTAGGTCACGGACCCCCTCCGACCTTGAGGTGAGACCAACCAAATCTCCATGTCAATATGAGTCCTATAAGATATTTTGAAATGTTTTGTTCATATTTTCAACCATTGAAATGCAATGACCATCAAGTTTGAATGCAATGACCATCAAGTTTGAATGCAAATAGGATATGTGCTTGCCCAAGTGGCCATGTTTGCAGGTAACACCTCCGAGTGGCCTATGTTTTGCCGGAGTGTTGATTAATTTCCATTCCGGCAAATTTTGGGTGCTCGATATGTCCATTTTTACAAAAGGTCATGCCGAATTTTTCCGCGAATTTTGACATGACTTGTGCTAGAATATGTAGGAAATATCGAGTGGCCTGGATTTTCTAGAAAGATAATTAAACGACATTTCGGGTTGACTTTTATTCTATCGAGGCTCCATACATGACAATTGGAAAATGAGTGAGGGAGAATGTCTGCACCATATATGAGAGAGGATGAATCCTGACTGTTGTCATGGGGGTCATTTCTCCTTCTTCTTGTGCTAGACCTTTGTTATGCACTAGGGGAAGGAGGAGTAACGACCATCACCGACGGTCAAAAAATCAGTTAGGGAGTGTGTCCACCATATATGAGAGAAGAAGAATGCCGATTGTTGTCGTGGGGGTTGCTTCTCCTTCGTTCCCATGTGCTAGACATTTTGGTTTAATGCACTCGGGGATGAAGGGAGGAGCGACCATCACCAACGGTCGAATATATACACAACATGAGCTGAGAGTTTTCAAAAAAAGACTCGATGGACCGATAGTCAACCCATGCTGAATAATAATGATCTAATTTAGTTTTTGTAGTACATATATTGAATTTTAGAAGTTTAATCTTTGAATTATGAACATAGGAAATGTTGTTGGACGATGAAAGTTGAAGGAAATATGCCCTAGAGGCAATAATAAAGTTATTATTTATTTCCTTAATTCATGATAAGTGTTTATTATTCATGCTAGAATTGTATTAATCGGAAACTTAGTACATGTGTGAATACATAGATGAAACATATAGTCCCTAGTATGCCTCTACTTGACTAGCTCGTTAATCAAAGATGGTTATGTTTCCTAACCATAGACATGTGTTGTCATTTGATTAACGGGATCACATCATTATGAGAATGATGTGATGGACATGACCCATCCGTTAGCTTAGCATTATGATCGTGTTAGTTTCATTGCTACTGCTTTCTTCATGACTTATACGAGTTCCTCAGACTATGAGATTATGCAACTCCCGAATACCGGAGGAACACTTTGTGTGCTACCAAACGTCACAACGTAAAAGGGTGATTATAAAGGTGCTCTACAGGTGTTTGTTGGGTTGGCATAGATCGAGATTAGGATTTGTCACTCCGTGTTTCGGAGAGGTATCTCTGGGTCCACTCGGTAATACTCATCACTATAAGCCTTGCAAGCATTGTGACTAATGAGTTAGTTGCGGGATGAAGTATTACGGAACGAGTAAAGAGACTTTCCGGTAATGAGATTGAACTAGGTATGATGATACCGACGATCGAATCTCGGGCAAGTAACATACCGATGACAAAGGGCACAACGTATGTTGTTATGCGGTTCGACCGATAGAGATCTTCGTAGAATATGTAAGAGCCAATATGTGCATCCAGGTTCCGCTATTGGTTATTGACCAGAGAGGTGTCTCGGTCATGTATACATAGTTCTCGAACTCGTAGGGTCCGCACGCTTAACGTACATTGGCGATATAGTATTATATGAGTTATGTATGTTGGTGATCGAATGTTGTTCGGAGTCACGGATATGATCACGGACATGACGAGGAACTCTGGAATGGTCCGGAGATAAAGATTGATATATGGGATAATAGTGTTTGGTCTTCAGAAGGGTTCTGGAATTCACCGGAAGGGGTTCTGGATGTTTCCCGAAATGTTTGGGTACGAGAACACTTTATTTGGGCCAAAGGGGAAAGCCCACAAGGTTTTTGGAAAGTGCAAAAGGAAGTTTTGCGGAGTCCAGGGGCCAGACGCCAGGGTCCCTAGCGTCTGGGTCCAGACGCCGGGAACCTTGGCGTCTGGCCATGGAGTTTGAGGACTCTTGCCTTTCGGGTGAAACCGACTTTGTGGAGGCTTTTACTCTAAGTTTCAACCCCAAGGCTCAACATATAAATAGAGGGGCAGGGCTAGCACCAAAGACACATCAAGAAACACCAAGTCGAGTGCCGGCAACCCCGTCCCCTCTAGTTTATCCTCCGTCATAGTTTTCGTAGTGCTTAGGCGAAGGCCTGCGGAGATTGTTCTTCACCAACACCGTCACCATGCCGTCGTGCTGCCGGAACTCATCTACTACTTCACCCATCTTGCTGGATCAAGAAGGCGAGGATGTCATCAAGCTGAACGTGTGCTGAATGTGAAGGTGCCGTATGTTCGGTACTTGATCGGGAAGGATCGTGAAGGTGTACGACTACATCAGCTGCGTTGATAAACGCTTCCGCTTAGCGATCTTCAAGGGTATGAAGATACACTCCCCCTCTCGTTGCTATGCATCACATAGATAGATCTTGCGTGATCGTAGGAATTTTTTTTAATTACCGCGTTCCCCAACAGTGGCATCAGAGCCAGGTCTATGCGTAGATGTTATATGCACAGGTAGAACACAAAGAGTTGTGGGCGATAATAGTCATACTGCTTACCAGCATGTCCTACTTTGATTTGGCGGTATTGTTGGATGAAGCGGCTCAGACCGACATTACACGTACGCTTACACGAGACTGGTTCTACCGACGTGCTTCACACATAGGTGGCTGGTGAGTGTCTGTTTCTCCAACTTTAGTTGAATCGAGTGTGGCAACACCCGGTCCTTGTTGAAGGTTAAAACAACACACTTGACAAAAAATCGTTGTGGTTTGGATGCATAGGTAAGAACGGTTCTTGCTAGAAGCCCGTAGCAGCCACGTTAAACTTGCAACAACAAAGTAGAGGACGTGTAACTTGTTTTTGCAGGGGTTGCTATGATGTGATATGGTCAAGCATGATGTGATATAATTTGTTGTATGAGATGATCATGTTTTGTAACAAAGTTATCGGCAACTGGCAGGAGCCATATGGTTGTCGCTTTATTGTATGCAATGCAATCGCCCTGTAATTGTTTTACTTTATCACTAAGCGGTAGCAATAGTCGTAGTAACAATAGGTGGCGAGACGACAATGATGCTACGATGGAGATCAAGGTGTCGCGCCGGTGACGTCGGAGATCATGACGATGCTTCGGTGATGGAGATCATGAGCACACGATGATGATGGCCATATCATGTCACATATTTTGATTGCATGTGATGTTTATCCTTTATGCATCTTATTTTGCTTAGTATGGCGGTAGCATTATAAGATGATCCCTTACTAAATTTCAATGTACAAGTGTTCTCCCTGAGTATGCACCATTGCTATAGTTCGTCGTGCCGAGACACCACGTGATGATCGGGTGTGATAAGCTCTACGTTCACATACAATGGGTGCAAGCCAGTTTTGCACACGCAGAATACTCGGGTTAAACTTGGCGAGCCTAGCATATGTAGATATGGCCTCGGAACACTGAGACCGAAAGGTCGAGCGTGAATCATATAGTAGATATGATCAACATAGTGATGTTCACCATTGAAAACTACTCCATCTCACGTGATGATCGGACATGGTTTAGTTGATTTGGATCACGTGATCACTTAGATGATTAGAGGGATGTCTATCTAAGTGGGAGTTCTTAAGTAATATGATTAATTGAACTTTAATTTATCATGAACTTAGTACCTGCTAGTATTTTGCATGTCTATGTTGTTGTAGATCAATGGCCCGTGCTACCGTTCCATTGAATTTTAATGCGTTCCTAGAGAAAGCTAAGTTGAAAGATGATGGCAGCAACTACACGGACTGGGTCCATAACTTGAGGATTATCCTCATTGCTGCACAGAAGAATTATGTCCTGGAAGCACCGCTAGGTGCCAGGCCTGCTGCAGATGCTACTGATGACGTTAAGAATGTCTGGCAGAGCAAAGCTGATGACTACTCGATAGTTCACTGTGCCATTCTTTACGGCTTAGAAACGGGACTTCATCGATGTTTTTAACGTCATGGAGCATATGAGATGTTCCAAGAGTTGAAGTTAATATTTCAAGCAAATGCCCGGATTGAGAGATATGAAGTCTCCAATAAGTTCTACAGCTGTAAAATGGAGGAGAATAGTTCTGTCAGTGAACACATACTCCGAATGTCTGGGTACCACAACCACTTGACTCAACTGGGAGTTAATCTTCCTGATGATAGTGTCATTGACAGAGTTCTTCAATCACTGCCACCAAGCTACGAGAGCTTCATGATGAACTATAATATTCAAGGGATGAACAAGACTATTCCCAAGCTCTTCGCAATGCTAAAGGCCGCGGAGGTAGAAATAAAAAAGGAGCATCAAGTGTTGATGGTCCATAAGACCACTAGTTTCAAGAAAAAGGGCAAAGGGAAGAAAGGAAACTTCAAGAAGAACAACAAAAAGGTTGCTGCTCAAGTGAAGAAACCCAAGTCTGGACCTAAGCCTGAGACTGAGTGCTTCTACTGCAAAGGACTGGTCACTGGAAGCGGAACTGCCCCAAGTATTTGGTGGATAAGAAGGATGGCAAAGTGAAAGGTATATTTGATATACATGTTATTGATGTGTACTTAACTAATGCTCGCAGTAGCGCCTGGGTATTTGATATTGGTTCTGTTGCTCATATTTTCAACTTGAAACAGGGGCTACGGATTAAGCGAAGATTGACTAAGGACGAGGTGACGATGCACGTGGGAAATGGTTCCAAAGTCGATGTGATCGCGGTCGGCACGCTACCTCTACATCTACCATCGGGATTAGTTTTATACCTGAATAATTGTTATTTGGTGCCAGCGTTGAGCATGAACATTATATATGGATCTTGTTTGATGCGAGACGGTTATTCATTTAAATCAGAGAATAATGGTTGTTCTATTTATATGAGTAATATCTTTTATGGTCATGCACCCCTGCTGAGTGGCCTATTTTTATTGAATCTCGATAGTAGTGATACACATATTCATAGTGTTGAAGCCAAAAAATTGAAGTTTAATAATGATAGTGCAACTTATTTGTGGCACTGCCATTTAGGTCATATCGGTGTAAAGCGCATGAAGAAACTCCATGCTGATGGAATTTTGGAATGACTTGATTATGAATCACTTGGTGCTTGCGAACCGTGCCTTATGGGCAAGATGACTAAGACGACTCCGTTCTCCGGAACAATGGAACGAGCTACTGACTTGTTGGAAATAATACATACTGATGTATGCGGTCCAATGAGTATTGATGCTCGTGGTGGGTATCGTTATTTTCTTACCTTCACAGATGATTTGAGTAGATATGGTTATATCTACTTGATGAAGCATAAGTCTGAAACTTTTGAAAAGTTCAAAGAATTTCAGAGTGAAGTGGAAAATCATCGTAACAAGAAAATAAAGTTTCTACGATCTGATCATGGAGGAGAATATTTGAGTATGAGTTTGGTCTTCATTTGAAACAACATGGGATAGTTTTGCCACCCGGAACACCACAACGAAATGGTGTGTCCGAACATCATAACCGTACTTTATTAGATATGATGCGATCTATGATGTCTCTTACTGATTTACCGCTATCTTTTTGGGGGTTATGCTTTAGAGACGGCTGCATTCACTTTAAATAGGGCACCATCAAAATCCGTTGAGACGACGCCTTATGAACTATGGTTTGGCAAGAAACCAAAGTAGTAGTTTCTTAAAGTTTGGGGCTGCCATGATTATGTGAAAAATCTTCAACCGGATAAGCTCGAACCCAAATTGGAGAAGTGCGTCTTCATAGGATACCTAAAGGAAACTGTGGGTACACCTTCTATCACAGACCCGAAGGCAAAATCTTTGTTGCTAAGAATGGATCCTTTCTAGAGAAGGAGTTTCTCTCGAAAGAAGTGAGTGGGAGGAAATTAGAACATGATGAGGTAACTGTACCTACTCCCTTATTGGAAAGTAGTTCATCGTAGAAATCAGTTCATGTGATTCCTACACCAATTAGTGAGGAAGTTAATGATGATGATCATGAAACTTCAGATCAAGTTACTACCGAACTTCGTAGGTCTTCCAGAGTAAGATCCGCACCAGAGTGGTACGGTAATCCTATTCTGGAAGTCATGTTACTAGACCATGATGAACCTACGAACTATGAGGAAGCGATGATGAGCCCAGATTCCGTGAAATGGCTTGAGGCCATGAAATCTGAGATGGGATCCATGTATGAGAACAAAGTGTGGACTTTGTGGACTTGCCCGATGATCCACAAGCCATAGAAAATAAATGGATCTTTAAGAAGAAGACCGACGCAGACGGTAATGTTACTGTTTACAAAGATCGACTTGTTGCGAAAGGTTTTCGACAAGTTCAAGGAGTTGACTACGATGAGACTTTCTCACCCGTAGCGATGCTTAAGTCTGTCCGAATCATGTTAGCAATTGCTGCATTTTATGATTATGAAGTTTGGCAAATGGATGTCAAAACTGCATTCCTAAATGGATTTCTGGAAGAAGAGTTGTATATGATGCAACCAGAAGGTTTTGTCGATCTAAAGGGTGCTAACAAAGTGTGCAAGCTCTAGCGATCCATTTATGGAATGGTGCAAGCCTCTCAGAGTTGGAATAAACGTTTTGATAGTGTGATCAAAGCATATGGTTTTATACAGACTTTTGGAGAAGCCTGTATTTACAAGAAAGTGTGTAACACCCCGAGAATCATGCTACAGTAATCCCCTTCTAATGATGCCTTGTCATCATTGTTACTGTTGCTAATCTTCACTTGATCCAAATCACCGATTCAAATTCAAATCCAATCTAAAGTCAAAAAACTCTTATTTGTCACACAGGAGATCTAAAATGTTCATCTTGTGGCAAATAGACATTTGTTATTATTGGTGGTGAACCAACATTTTTGCAAAGGTTTAAGTGGCCTAAGCTATTTAAAAGAGTGACCTAAGCAATAAATTAAATGCCCTTTTTAATTTATAAAATTGGCAACTATTCCAAAAGCCTCCCAACCTTTTTGTGGCAGTGCACTTTAATTCTTTGAAATTGTTTTGGCCAGTGGCATAATTTTGCAAAGTCATTATTGGCTAAAAAGAAAAGGCAAAAGTTGCTGGGAAAAAAAGGAAAGAAGAAGGGGTGGGAGAGCCCCTGGCCTCCCCTTGGGCTTCGGCCCATCCCAGCAGGCCGGCCCACCTCACCCAGCCTGGCCGGCCCAGCTCCCCGAAGCGCGCCTCCCTCCTGTTCCTCCGACTGGGCGAGGCAGAGCGCACCCGTCGCCGCTGAACCACCTCGCCGTTGACATCTCCGCGAGAGGATAAGGCCTCCGCACCCCCCCTCGACGCCTTGGCCTCCTCCTTAGCTACCCCCACTTGCCGCTCCGCCTCTTCCTCTCCCACCAGATTCCTCCTTGCCTCCCCCCTCGTTCCCCGTCCATCTCCGAGCGCAGTCGTCGCCGCCCTTCGTCGTTGTCACGGCCACCGGCGGCCCCGCACCAATTGACCCTGTCGGTGAGCTTTGCCAGGGTCGGCTCCTTCGACTGGCGCCCTCCGCTGGAACCAGGAAGCACCGCAGCTGCCGTTCGTCCTCATCCCCATCTCCGGCTGCCGTCGATCTCCTTTGTCTCCGGCGCCGTCTCTGCTGCTACTAAACCTCCGAGGGCCATCGTGCGTGCCGCAAAGTGAGCCCCTCTTCCCCTTCCCTCGCTCCCCTGGCCTCCTGTGCTCCGGTAGCCACCGTGTCCGCCAGGGACGAGCTTAGCTCCGACGCATAGCTCGCCGCCGTCGCCATGGGCATCGTCATGCTCGCCCGAGCACTCAAGAGTGCTTAGGCCACCTCGTCGCGTCCGCCCGTGCCGCTAGGTCCCTTCCTCGTAGCCCCTAGCGCCGACCGCGCGTTTGCTCGAACTCCAGTGACCACCGCGGTGCGCGCCGCCGTTGTTGTAGTGCGTTTCCGGTCGGGCCACCACCGCAGTTCGACGCACGCTGCTCCGCTCGTTCCAACGCGCCCTGGCGCGCGCGAAACGGTTGCCCATAGGCGAAATCCAGCGAGGCCTGAGGTCCTCCGCCGCGTTTTGGCATCGCCGGCGTCAAGCCACCGGCCGCCGCCGACGTGGCACACCTGGGGCCACCCCCCTGGGTCACTGCCAGTGGGGCCCCTGGCCCCCTGTTGACCAGTTGACCTGGTCAGCCGTGCTGACTGGGCAGGCCCCAGCCACTGACGTGCGGGTCCCATCGCTTAATCCTCTAATTAAAACATTTTAATAATTAAAACTAATTAGATGAGTTAATTAGACACTTACAGGTGGGCCTAGTAGTTTTACTAACTAAATTTAGATTAGTTTAAACCCTGTTTAACCCACTGTCTATGACAAGTGGGTCCCCCATGTCAGTTTTGACGAGTCAACCAGACTGTTGACTGCTGATGTCACTCCTATGTCATGCTGACGTCATATTCCATTTCTGTTAATATAAATAATTCCAGAATATGGTTTAATCTTTGAAAAATCATATAAATTAAATTGTAACTCCGATGAAAATGTTTTCTATATGAAAGTTGCTCAGTAAAATCCAACGAATCCGGGTACGCGGTCCGTTTACCTGTCAGATGCCTCTAACTATCTGAACATGGAACATTCCCCCTCCGGTCATTTGTCTGACATAGGTTCGGAACCGGGAATACCTTCCCGGTTGGATTCCCCTTTCACCTTTATCGTGTAGCCATACGTTAGGTCACACCCGGCACGGCATATTGCCACGTTATGCTTTGTGATGCTATGCTTGCTTTATATTTACTGTTTCTTCCCCATCTTCTCTCCGGTAGACCCCGAGACCGATGCTGCCCCTGTGAGCGACTACGTCGACGACGACCCCTCCTTGCCAGAGCAACCAGGCAAGCCCCCCCCCCCCCCTTTGATCATCCCGATATCTCCCATTCCATTCTCTTATGCTTGCATTAGATTTTGCTACTGTTATTGATTGCTCCTATTCTGATGCATAGCCTGCTTTTGTATCTGCTGTTGTACCTTACCTGCTTATCCTAAACTGCTTAGCATAGGTTGGTTAGTGATCCATTAGTGACCCCCACCTTGTCCTTGTTGCCCCTGCTTGATCATCGAAGACCCGATCAACGGGATCAAAGACCAGGCCCCGACACCGCACATCACTTTCCCTTAGTTGCTCGACACTGCTGGGTTACTATCGAGTGCCAAGGGTGAGACCTCTACAGCACTTCTGATGTTAACCCTGTAGCGTAGTTATTCGGTCGTGGTCATCGAGGGTGATTCCGCCTTAACCACTTCCGATACAACTCTGTCGTGCAACCCCTCAAGTGTGAACCTCGGGGGTGATTCCTCTTACGTTCACCTTGATGATTACGTCGAGTGGAATTCACCGGGGGTGATTCCTCGGGTTTTCCCCTTGATGTTTAGACACACAGTTACTATGATTACTATGACTTTACACTGAACCATGTTACTTAAGATGGGTCGACCCTGAGGAGTACCCGCGCGAGCATAATTGCGAGTGATGTGGAGACGGGTTGACCTGGAAGGTGCCCGAGAGATAATTACGAGGCGTGGCCGGGCATTCTTAGCCCTTGCCGCAAGTCCTCGAGACGGGGCAATGGGGTCACATCTTTCGTGAGTCTCTGCTTGTTACCGCGCGTTCCTAATCCACTACGATTTGGATATTTGATCCAAGGGGCCTCTGGCCTGATAGCACTAACCATCACGTGGGCATAGTATGGGCGTTCTGCGTCGTATACATCAGCCGAAGCTTAATAGACGTCAGCGACTGAGCGGCGCGCACCAGGTTGGACTGCGTAAGCACCTGCCTTGTTGAAGGAGGTAGCTAGGTCTGCTCACAGGCCGCCCACACAACGTGCAGGAGTTCCCGGGGAGATGGCCCATGACCCCTGGGGGCATAGGTTTAGTCCGGCGTGCTGACCTCTCTATTAAGCCTAGGTCAGGTTGCAGCGTATTGTTTGGCCGAGGCCGGGCATGACCCAGGAAAGTGTGTCCGGCCGGAGTTAATCAAGCGTGGTGGGTAAGTTGGTGCACCCCTGCAGGGAACAAAACATCTGTCGATAGCCTGTCCTACGATAACGGACACTTGGAGTTGTATCCCGATCGATACAACTAGAACTGGATACTTGTGATGAGAATTGGATTGTGATGACAATTGGATAGTATGGCTCTGGGATTGCTTTCTCGCAGGGAGTCGAGAAAGGATCTCTGGCCGAGGTTGATAACACTACTACTACTTTACTTTATGCTACTCTATTCCCTCCTATTGCTGCAAGATGGTGGTTTCCAGAAGATGTTAGTCTTCGAAAGGACTAGGCCTTCTCTCTATTCTAGCATTTCTGCAGCCCAGTCCACATATACAGCCTTCCTTTGATAATGTTGCATATGTAGTGTAGATCCTTGCTTGCGAGTACTTTGGATGAGTACTCACGGTTGCATTGCTCCCTCTTTTTCCCCTTTTCCATTCTTCTCGGATGATGCAACCAGATGACGGAGTCCAGGAGCCAGATGGCACCTTTGACGACTGCTACTACCCCGAGGGTGCCTACTACCACGTGACGGAGACCGCCGATGACCAGGAGTAGTTAGGAGGCTCACAGGCAGGAGGCCTTGCCTTTTCGATCGGTGTTGCTTTTGTGCTAGCCTTCTTAAGGCAAACATGTTTAACTTATGTCTGTACTCAGATATTGTTGCTTCCGCTGACTCTTGTGTTTTCGAGCTTATGTATTCGAGCCCTCGAGGCCCCTGGCTTGTAATATAAAGCTTGTTGTCAGGACCCCGACTCAATGTCACATCAATCTAGCATGTAACACCTCATATCACTTTGCGGCCTCACGCACGGTATCCCCACGGGTGTCGCCTTACCTTTGCCCGGGACCGTTTGCGCCTTTTGGCACACGTATATGATAGTGTCGCTAGCATCCATATGATAAGGAGCCCGGGCTGACATGGCTAGTCGTAAACCAAAAGTGGCACAAACTTACAGGGACAGGCATCCATGACCCAGCATCGAATGTGTCGGTCATCAGCGAGTGAATCCAGGCTGTAGCACTGGGCTAGCAGGACTCCGGTGAACCGGGCTATAGCGGGCTAACAGGACTCCGGTATCCATCACGTGACATTTCCCCGAAGGGACAGACACAGGAACGAAGAAGGACACATGCCGGCCAGCCTAAGTGTTCCGGAGCAGTAGCAAGCTACCATGGCTCGATGGAAACACTAGGAGACATTTCCCGGTAAGAGAGGCTACTAAAGATAAACAACTAGATAGTCAGATCCCACACATACCAAGCATTTCAATAACATACACACAATATGCTCGATATGTGCAAATACAACATGGCATCACAACATGACTCTACGACTCAAGTATTTATTCATTAGGCTCCGAGGAGCGAGATATTACAAACATGGGTCTCATGACCCAACATTCAGAGCATACAAGTCAAAGCACAAGCGGAAGCTTAACATGTCTGAGTACAGACATCTACAAATGAAAAAGGCTGAGAAGCCTGACTATCTACCAGATCCTGCCGAGGGCACAAGATCGTAGCTGAGGTAACAAGCTAAACGTCGAAGTCCAAGCGGAACTACTAATGCGACTGTAGTCGCTCTGCAAAAACATAAAATAGGCAAACGTGAGTACAAATGTACCCAGCAAGACTTACATTAGAACTATCTACATATGCATCATTATCAACAAAGGGGTGGTGGAGTTTAACTGCAGCAAGCCAGCTTTGACTCAGTGGCTATCCTAAACTACGACTGCAAGTAACTCTTTTGAGGTGGCGCACACGAGTCCACATATTCACCATATCAATACACCACTATGTATCCGCTCCCGTCTCCCTACGAGAACGCCATCCATAGCACTCACGCTTATCTTGCGTACTTTAGAGTATCCACTTTCACTTGTCTATGAACTGTACAAGGGGTCCAAGTTTCCATATCTGAGGAATCCAGCTATTCGAATAGATAATGATAACCCTGCAGGGGTGTACTTCTTCACACACGCTCTCGCCACTTATCGCCCTGTACACGTCATGTACCTCGGCAACCTTCAAGCGGAAGCCGGGCGAGGGAGTCGGCCACGACCTGACTAACCACACAAGTCTCTCGTCCAGGTTTATCGCCTATTCGGGTTCCATCCGCAAGGAGATCCGGCCGGGGTGTCGCTCACGGCCCCAAACGATGTGTGCAGGGTTCCCAAGTCCACGATTTGGGTGCCACTTGGTACACCGGGCCACTGTGCCTAGTCTATCCCAAGCCCACCTGTACCGGGTGCCACTTGGTAGACTACTAACACTACCTACAAACACCAGAAACTAGTTGCAACTCCTGGACAGAGATCAGGTTGATTAATATGTCGAGAGGGGCACTTAAGCATTCCAATGCGTGGTAGTAGCTGTTCATGGATCACAAACACAGAACTCAGTTCCTAAGGACGGCTTCAATGAGACAACCCACCATGTACTCCTACATGGCCTCTCACCGCCACCTTTACCAAATCGTGTTCACATACTTAGCTCACACAGAGTAGGACATGTTTACACACCTCCAATTCATCCCCGATGAATCAGACCTGACTCAACTCTAAGCAGTAGCAGGCATGACAAACAAACATGAATGAGTAGGCACATCAGGGCTCAAACAACTCCTACTCATGCTAGTGGGTTTCATCTATTTGCTGTGGCAATGACAGGTCATGCAGAGGATAAGGGGTTCAACTACCGCAACATGTAACAGTTGAATCGTTGTTGTCCTAATGCAGTAAAAGAGAGCAGGAGCGAGAGAGTGGGATTGTATCGGAATGAACAAGGGGGTTTTGCTTGCCTGGCACTTCTGAAGATAATATAGCTCTTCATCGGTGTCATAGTCGGAACACGTCTACTGAATGGGGACAAACACCGGCAAGAGAGGAAGAACACCATCAATGCAATGCAACAATATGATGCATGAGTGTGACATGGCAATATGCTGGTGTTTTGAGCTAATTCAACTAGCAACAAAGTTAAATGAAGTTGGTTTGAACCCTAAGTTCAAATCCAAACTCCATATGTGAAAGTTTAAATGCCATTATATGATTTGTGCTAAACAGCAGCTATAAGTTGTTCTAACATGCATGAAAATGGTACAGATGGATAGATTGGATTTTTCTGATAATTTTTCATATATAAATTATTTCATTCTGAGTTACGGTTGAATTTATATGAATTTTTGAAGTTAGCATTATTTTCTGGAATTTCCTGAATTATTTTAAATCCAGAAAATGGTTAACTGCGTCAGCATGACGTCGGTGTGACGTCATCAAGTCAACTGGGGCTGGTCCGGGTCAAACCTGACCAGTGGGGTCCACTGGTCGGTGACACAGTGCTGGTTTGTGTGGCTGACGGGTGGGACCAGGTCAACGGCCACGTCAGCGGGTCAATGCTGACGCATGGGTCCACAGGTTTTATTAATTAATCTAGCTATTTTGGTTAGCCGGTAACCTAATTAAGTGGGTCCCACTGTCAGTGGCTCTAGGGGTTAATTAGTTGGATCATTAACACTAATTAAGCGTGCCACGTCGGCAGTCGCCAGAGTATCGCCGGCGGCGACCATTCCGCACGGCGGCGCGGCTCAGATTTGAGCTAGGGGCGATGGTTTGGCACGCGGTTTGGCTCATTGGAACGTCCGCGACGCAGCGCGTCCAGCGGTGGCTGTGGCCGCGGCTGGGGTGGCCGGTAGCGGCAACTACGGCGAGCGAGGCGGCGGCCGGAGCTCGGGCATCGCCTAAGACGATGCTATGGTGCAGCTACGGACGAACCGATGGGAGCTTTCGGCTCCTGGGAACATCTCGAGCCCGAGGGCGTGCTCAGACGCGAGCTAAGACATCTATGGCCACAGAGGCGCCATGGCCGGCGGCGAGGAGCGCTCGGCAAGGTGGTTAGGGCGGTTAGGGGAGGCAATCGAGCATGGGGTTAGGGGGGAAAGGATCGTGGCCTCACAGCGGTTGCAGGGGCCGTAGAAGCGGGCTCGGGGAAGCTCGGACGGCGGCACATTGACGGTGGAGATCCGCGGTACTCAATGAGGAAGACGAAGATGATGGCGTCGTTTCAGGCATCCCGTGGGAGCGTGCTTCATTTTGGTGCTTCACGGCGTCGAGGCAGACCCGTTGGACAGGGCAGAGAGGCAAGGGGAGCACGGTGGCTGCGGTGGTTCTCGTCGGCGGTCTCGGGTGCGTACGGTCGGAGGAGGGGGAAGAGAGAGCTGCGAGGGGAACAGGGGGAGAAGGTCTCGGGCGTCTCCGTGGCGCATCCAGAAGAGCCGGGGCATCGCGGCAAGCAGGAGGTGGCCGGGGCGCGTGCCCACGCGCGGCGACCACACGCCCTCCTGCCTACTGGCAGGAGGTTGAAGACGGTTGGGGCGCCTGCTGGGCTGGGCCAATAGTGATGGGCCGCAGCTGGGCCGCCAGGTAGGTTAGGTAGGTGGCCTAGTGGCCTTCTCTCTCTCTCTCTTTATTATTTTTCAGTTTTTCTAATTTCTGCTACTGTTTTGCAAATAAAATACTAACCAAAACACTTTGGTTAATTCTTTAAATTTTTGTGAGGAATATTTGAATTATTTTCAAACCACACAATAAATTTCAGAATATTTGGAGCAACCAATATTTAATGGTAACTTTTAAACTCCAACTCAAATACCATAATGATTTAATTCAGTGACCAAAATGTCCTAGAAAAATATGCATTATCTCTGGTAGAGGCTTTCACCTTTTTCCATAAATCATGAACATTTTAAAAGGATATTTTGAGTTCATTGAAAATATTTTGGTTGAACCTATTTGAATTGCATTTGTGCTAGGGTTTAGGACATCCCCATTTCAGGTTTAAGAGAAATTTAAACATGATGCAACACAAGACTAGCTAACCCAGTGCATACCAGAACTAGGGATGTGACAACTCACCCCCACTAAACAAGAATCTCGCCCCGAGATTCAAGACGTGAGGTAGGAAGACAAAGAGGACACAAACTAATAACATGAATTCCAAGATCCAACTGTCCTTCTCGAAGATGTTGATTCATTGCATCATCTTGATCTCGACGTCTTGCTTTGAGAACTTCATCCAACATGACCACGAGAGAAAAGGGAGAATTTTAGGAGAATTGATCTTCTTGAGGTTTGAGCAACTCAGGATCAACCCATGAAGTGAGACATAGGAACGTGTCTTGGGATGAGACACAAAGCACACCTCTAGAGGAATGGAGTGGAACAGATGACGAGGTTCATTAGGTAGACAACAATTCCACACTTCAGAGGTGGTGAACGGTTGTCATCGTAGCAAGGAGTTGAATTGCCATGATACCATAAAGAGACATCTTAGAGGAGGTGACTCGTAGAATATATCCCCCTTAAGTGGCAAAAGAATTACCTTTGATTCAGAGATCATTGAAACTCTTTATATCAGCCTAAGGCAAAACACAATCGATCATTTGGAGGAGTTCGGTAGAATGACATACTCGGACTAGTATGGATGATGTGGATTACCTTGTTGAAAACAACACAAGGGATGATTTTAGTAACTAGGGAGAAGCTCAACAGTAGAGAGTGGGTCCACTGTTTTAAAAGTTATAGCATAACCGAGGAAACTGAGAGCAATCCCAGTTAGTGCCGATGATAACACCTAGCGCTTGTGCGTGCTCTCAAGAACTTGAGCATCTAAATATTCATCAAGGTTTTACCAATATCAGTGTCAAAGATCCTGGCAACACAACATGCTACCATGATGAATACCGGTGGGAGATGCAGATGCGAAGGAAGATAACACCTTCTCAGATTTCACCTTAGCGAGGCCAAGGAAACAAAATCTGGATGATCGACCGAGAGACATTTAGCACTCCGCTTCTAATGTTCTCCTTGATGTACCAGCTTAACCCAATACCAGTCGGTATCTGGAACATCAAGTAAAGGTCTGACTTCGGGAGAACAAAGGATCCATAAGGAACAACTTCTAAAATAAGTCGCATGACATCCTTATGGAGAGGATGGTCAACTTGCTCAGTTAAGATGCTACAATAATAGATCTTCGGCTAGGTGTGTCGGCCAACATCAACCTTGTCGGGACCTACATCATAGATCTTGGAAAAGTACCAACCATCACATCTGCCTGAGATTCAGATCCGGTTGGTGACAGGATATTTCAGACAACATGTCTGGAAAAGAAAGTTTGCAACACAAATCGACGAGATGACATTGTGAGATTCTCGGGAAATGAACTACGATAGCAAGCTCCAAAACATGAGCTGGTTCTGCTACATACATGTGAACACACTGTCCCAGACAAGCATGACCACGTAGTAGTCTTATAATAAAACACTACCGAGTTCTGGTGGGAAATCCATCATCGAGGATATCGAAGTCCTTGCATAAGGTATACTCTTAAGAAGGAACTTCTTCTCCTTGAACAAATCAATCAGTGTCTTGGTGAGCTAGGGATACATATAGAATGAAGATGATCAGTCTATCAGACCATAGAATACTTCGCACATGCATGACTGACTTGGGATGGTTCCAGAGGAAGTAAAAAAACTTGCTTTCTCGAATTCACAGCGGCAACTTGCATCAAATGCACATGAATTAAAAGAAGTCACTTCTTACATTCGAGCATATGCTTCATGGGCGGGTCATGAAGATAATGCTTATAAAAGTTCCCAATACTAGCTGAATGTTCAACACAAATCATGGAGAAGGTAAGGATATTGTTGATGGGCTCAACAACATTTCATCCAGAATCCCATGGAGATGGAATTCCATAACTATGTGAACAAGGTGATAGTATTGGTCAAACCTAAAAGACATAATGGTGTATGCTCGAGGAAAATCCACGAGTAAGACAACATTACAAACATCGTTGATTCTGATTTGATTTGAGGATAGCCCATACTCAAATCAAAGTTTTGGCAAGACAATAGCTCCAACAACTGGTCACGAGGATCAATCGATGAAGATATCATCTTTCTTCAACACACATACAAGATAACCCTTAATATGAACTAAGTCAGACAAGCTTTTATCTTCCAACTCTCCAAGTTGTTGTTTAGCTTGACCAACTAGCTCAGGGGTATCCCACACAGATTCTTGGAGAAGGGGTGGTTTAAAAGAAACCATCTTGATCACGAACTCAACATAGCGGTCAGGTGACAACCTGGTAATACTTCCGAGAAGATATTCGGGAAATCACGAACCACCGATATGTTAATAAGCTCGAGAACAATCTTGCCTTTCAGGGCAAGACGATGTGATCAAGAGAGTGATGGATTGACACAATCCTAACTCATTGATCAAAGAGTGCACCAAAAATAAGGACTAGGTAGCACGATCAATCTTAGGATGATGATTTAATAACCAACACGCTAAGAATGAGAATATTGTCCATTAACTACCAAGCAATGAGGTTGCTAGGAGTAATGATTTCACACATCATGGTTCACTTGTCGGCATTCCGGCTGCAACAACACGGGACCGAGGAATGAATAATGATGGCGAGAAGATCTGTCAAGAATTCATAAGAGGTGGTGCAATTCTCATGACATTCTTGACATAAAGATGGTAACACTTCAAGGTAGAACAGAGCAAAAGCTGGATTGGCATTTGATCTGCGGAATACAATTGCTTTCACCCAATCCTGGATATGGACGAGGTACCGGAGTTTGTTTCTCCTAGTCATCCAAGAACAGAATGGTTTGACGGACCACAAGAATGATAAGCATCGATAACACGAATGCACAATTACTCCTGACTATCAATTGATAGACGAAGGTTACAATACAACTAAAGAGGGACAGCTCAATGCAACATACAATTTTCTGAGTTGTGGATGCATGGACTAGCATGTCGAACGAGTTCAACATATTTCTTCCGGATAACCCATGCAGAAAGGTTGAACTGGCAGAGTCACAATATAGAGATAAGAACTCATCAAGAGCACTCTGGTTGTGATCTTTTGGTTCAAAAGAACTCCTGCCAAGAATGGTTCATGGTATTTGGAAGAACGATATACCACGGACCTCGAGGACTATTGCAAAGGTTACTAATATCTTAAAGGAACTAGCAAATACTAACAACATGAAATAGGGTGAATCTCGGGTTCAAAACCCAGGAGTAGAATACCTACTAACTAAATGGCATCACGGGATGCTGTTGAGAATGATGGCCAGAATTATCACACTGGGACCACAAAACATGGCTAGATTACTAGGTGATACTCTAAGACACCTAGGGTCATAATACTAGCTCCAACATATATACCGAGGCAATGAAGTACCTCAACACACTAGTTGGTGTGGTTAATCTGGCCAAAGGAACATCGGAACGGTAAGAAGGGATTTGCAAATGCGTCGGACTATTTAGAAACCTGGGATGACTCGGACAGCATAACGGCTGTAAATGCTCAAGATGACTTGAGACATCCGACAAAATGGTGGCATAACCACTCGATCATCACAATATCAAGATTCTGAGACCAGCTATGAATACACGAAAGTAGTAGGAACTGAACCAAGGCTTAAGTCCAACAATTCTATAAGTCTACGGATTAGTAACACGTGATCCTGATAGAAAGAAGAGAAGGCCTAGTTCCTTAACCCCGTAGGAAGATAAGATGACTCGGATCAGAAGGCATAAGGGATAAGGAGTAAAAAGAGCCTTACGTTCCATCCCACAATCAATTCCCTTATATAACTAAAGAATTTCTAGACTCAACTTCGACCAGTTTGGCTTGGTAATCCTACAGGCAGTCAAGATCTGATACCAAAGCTGTCAGGACCCCGACTCAATGTCACATCAATCTAGCATGTTACACCTCATATCACTTTGCGGCCTCACGCACGGTATCCCCACGGGTGTTGCCTTACCTTTGCCCGGGAAAGTTTGCGCCTTTTGGCACACGTATATGATAGTGTCGCTAGCATCCATATGATAAGGAGCCAGGGCTGACATGGCTAGTCGTAAACCAAAAGTGGCACAAACTTATAGGGACAGGCATCCATGACCCAGCATCGAATGTGTCAGTCATCAGCGAGTGAATCCAGGCTGTAGCACTGGGCTAGCAGGACTCCGGTAAACCGGGCTGTAGCGGGCTAACAGGACTCCGGTATCCATCGCGTGACATTTCCCCGAAGGGACAGACACAGGAACGAAGAAGGACACATGCCGGCCAACCTAAGTGTTCCGGAGCAGTAGAAAGCTACCATGGCTCGATGGAAACACTAGGAGACATTTCCCGGTAAGAGAGGCTACTAAAGATAAACAACTAGATAGTCAGATCCCACACATACCAAGCATTTCAATAACATACACACAATATGCTCGATATGTGCAAATACAACATGGCATCACAACATGACTCTACGACTCAAGTATTTATTCATTAGGCTCCGAGGAGTGAGATATTACAAACATGGGTCTCATGACCCAACATTCAGAGCATACAAGTCAAAGCACAAGCGGAAGCTTAACATGTCTGAGTACAGACATCTACAAATGAAAAAGGCTGAGAAGCCTGACTATCTACCAGATCCTGCCGAGGGCACAAGATCGTAGCTGAGGTAACAAGCTAAACGTCGAAGTCCAAGCGGAACTACTAATGCGACTGTAGTCGCTCTGCAAAACATAAAATAGGCAAACGTGAGTACAAATGTACCCAGCAAGACTTACATCAGAACTATCTACATATGCATCATTATCAACAAAGGGGTGGTGGAGTTTAACTGCAGCAAGCCAGCTTTGACTCAGTGGCTATCCTAAACTACGACTGCAAGTAACTCTTTTGAGGTGGCGCACACGAGTCCACATATTCACCATATCAATACACCACTATGGATCCGCTCCCGTCTCCCTACGAGAACGCCATCCATAGCACTCACGCTTATCTTGCGTACTTTAGAGTATCCACTTTCACTTGTCTATGAACTGTACAAGGGGTCCAAGTTTCCATATCCGAGGAATCCGGCAATTCGAATAGATAATGATAACCCTGCAGGGGTGTACTTCTTCACACACGCTCTCGCCACTTATCGCCCTGTACACGTCATGTACCTCGGCAACCTTCAAGCGGAAGCCGGGCGAGGGAGTCGGCCACGACCTGACTAACCACACAAGTCTCTCGTCCAGGTTTATCGCCTATTCGGGTTCCATCCGCAAGGAGATCTGGCCGGGGTGTCGCTCACGGCCCCAAACGATGTGTGCAGGGTTCCCAAGTCCACCATCCGGGTGCCACTTGGTACACTGGGCCACTGTGCCTAGTCTGTCCCAAGACCACCTATACCGGGTGCCACTTGGTAGACTACTACACTACCTACAAACACCAGAAACTAGTTGCAACTCCTGGATAGAGATCAGGTTGATTAATAAGTCGAGAGGGGCACTTAAGCATTCCAATGCGTGGTAGTAGTTGTTCATGGATCACAAACACAGAACTCAGTTCCTAAGGACGGCTTCAATGAGACAACCCACCATGTACTCCTACATGGCCTCTCACCGCTACCTTTACCAAATCGTGTTCACATACTTAGCTCACACACAGTAGGACATGTTTACACACCTCCAATTCATCCCCGATGAATCAGACCTGACTCAACTCTAAGCAATAGCAGGCATGACAAACAAACATGAATGAGTAGGCACATCAGGGCTCAAACAACTCCTACTCATGCTAGTGGGTTTCATCTATTTTGCTGTGGCAATGATAGGTCATGCAGAGGATAAGGGGTTCAACTACCGCAACATGTAACAGTTGAATCGTTGTTGTCCTAATGCAGTAAAAGAGAGCAGGAGCGAGAGAGTGGGATTGTATCGGAATGAACAAGGGGTTTTTGCTTGCCTGGCACTTCTGAAGATAATATAGCTCTTCATCGGTGTCATCGATCTCATCGTCGGAACACGTCTACTGAGAGGGGACAAACACTGGCAAGAGAGAAAGAACACCATAAATGCAATGCAACAATATGATGCATGAGTGTGACATGGCAATATGCTGGTGTTTTGAGCTAATTCAACTAGCAACAAAGTTAAATGAAGTTGGTTTGAACCCTAAGTTCAAATCCAAACTCCATATGTGAAAGTTTAAATGCCATTATATGATTTGTGCTAAACAGCAGCTATAAGTTGTTCTAACATGCATGAAAATGGTACAGATTGATAGATTGGATTTTTCTGATAATTTTTCATATATAAATTATTTCATTCTGAGTTACGGTTGAATTTATATGAATTTTTGAAGTTAGCATTATTTTCTGGAATTTCCTGAATTATTTTAAATCCAGAAAATGGTTAACTGCGTCAGCATGACGTCGGTGTGACGTCATCAAGTCAACTGGGGCTGGTCCGGGTCAAACCTGACCAGTGGGGTCCACTGGTCGGTGACATAGTGCTGGTTTGTGTGGCTGACGGGTGGGACCAGGTCAACGACCACGTCAGCGGGTCAATGCTGACGTGTGGGTCCACAGGTTTTATTAATTAATCTAACTATTTTGGTTAGCCGGTAACCTAATTAAGTGGGTCCCACTGTCAGTGGCTCTAGGGGTTAATTAGTTGGATCATTAACACTAATTAAGCGTGCCACGTCGGCAGTCGCCGGAGTATCGCCGGCGGCGACCATTCCACATGGCGGCGCGGCTCGGATTTGAGCTAGGGGCGATGGTTTGGCGCGCGGTTTGGCTGATTGGAACGTCCGCGACGCGGCGCGTCCAGCGGTGGCTGTGGCCGCGGCTGGGGTGGCCGGTAGCGGCAACTACGGCGAGCGAGGCGGCGGCCGGAGCTCGGGCATCGCCTAAGACGATGCTATGGTGTAGCTACGGACGAACCAATGGGAGCTTTCGGCTCCTGGGAACATCTCGAGCCCGAGGGCGTGCTCAGACGCGAGCTAAGACATCTGTGGCCACGGCGGCGCCATGGCCGGCGGCGAGGAGCGCTCTGCAAGGTGGTTAGGGCGGTTAGGGGAGGCAATCGAGCATGGGGTTAGGGGAAAAGGATCGTGGCCTCACAGCGGTTGCAGGGGCCGTAGAAGCGGGCTTGGGGAAGCTCGGACGGCATCACATCGACGGTGGAGATCCGCGGTACTCAACGAGGAAGACGAAGATGATGGCGTCGTTTCAGGCGTCCCGTGGGCGCGTGCTTCATCTTGGTGCTTCACGGCGTCGAGGCAGACCCGTTGGACAGGGCAGAGAGGCAAGGGGAGCACGGTGGCTGCGGTGGTTCTCATCGGCGGTCTCGGGTGCGTACGGTCGGAGGAGGGGGAAGAGAGAGTTGCGAGGGGAACAGGGGGAGAAGGTCTCGGGCGTCTCCGTGGCGCATCCAGAAGAGCCGGGGCGTCGCGGCAAGCAGGAGGTGGCCGGGGCGCGTGCCCACGCGCGGCGACCACACGCCCTCCTGCCTACTGGCAGGAGGTTGAAGACGGTGGGGGCGCCTGCTGGGCTGGGCCAATAGTGATGGGCCGCAGCTGGGCCGCCAGGTAGGTTAGGTAGGTGGCCTAGTGGCCTTCTCTCTCTCTCTCTTTATTATTTGTTTCAGTTTTTCTAATTTCTGCTACTGTTTTGCAAATAAAATACCAACCAAAACACTTTGGTTAATTCTGTAAATTTTTGTGAGGAATATTTGAATTATTTTCAAACCACACAATAAATTTCAGAATATTTGGAGCAACCAATATTTAATGGTAACTTTTAAACTCCAACTCAAATACCATAATGATTCAATTCAGTGACCAAAATGTCCTAGAAAAATATGCATTATCTCTGGTAGAGGCTTTCACCTTTTTCCATAAATCATGAACATTTTAAAAGGATATTTTGAGGTCATTGAAAATATTTTGGTTGAACCTATTTGAATTGCATTTGTGCTAGGGTTTAGGACATCCCCATTTCAGGTTTAAGAGAAATTTAAACATGATGCAACACAAGACTAGCTAACCCAGTGCATACCAGAACTAGGGATGTGACACTTGTACTATTTTAATTTGTGCCTAGAGTTGTGTTGTGATATCTTCCCGTGAGTCCTTGATCTTGATCGTACACATTTGCGTGTATGATTAGTGTATGATTGAATCGAGGGCGTCACAAGTTGGTATTAGAGCCGACTGCCTGTAGGTAGCCCCCTTTCCAACTCCTTGGCCGAAGTTGAGTCTAGTCACTACAAAACTTTTACTAACATGGCTGTGTGTCTTATGGGCCCACGTCTCCATTGGGTGGTATTAGGATCTTTTACTCCTCACCTATACTCTGGGACTCTAATCTCTCTTCTATTCGGGTTAAACATTTTACTAACTCTGACATTAGGTTCTCGTACCCACTTCCTCCCGGAGAGCTCGGACATTACCGATGATTGCTTGCTTCGCCAGAAGATTTTGCGGATACTCCTCGGTGTTTCCCGAGACCCTGTGCCCACTGCTTTGCAGTTCCTGACCACCGATAAGTTCCCATGGATAACATCGTTGCCGTTTGTACCTTCATCTCCAGTTGCTCTTATTGTTAGAAGTTACCCCTAGTACTCTCCGTTGTTCCAAGAATCCTTTGTGCCTTCTGCTTTGTAGCTTCTTTTTGCACTGCGGATAATTCACTTAACCGGGGTTCGTTCATCCCCAGTTGTTCTTATGCTTTCCAAAATACCTGAAAATGCTATCCGATCTTTCAAAATCCTCTGCAGCCTATTGCTCTTGATTCTCCTTGCCTGCTTGCATTAGGATTAATTCCATATGTCTAGCAATATTCTTTAAAATTCTTTGTGATTGTCATTCTGTTCCTATGGATTCAACGTGTGTGCGAATACTCGCAATCATCAATTAATTCTTGGAAATTTTCTTTCCGGCTCGGACATCCTTCCAGATATGAGCTGGTTCTTGCCCAATCCAGATTTGATCAGGTGCACCATCGGGTGCACCTCTAAGTCTATTCAACTTACTCATCTTTTAATCAGAGCATCTGATCCTGATACACCGATCTGGAGATAAATAATTTCTTTGCATTTTAAGCATCAAATTATTCAGATGTTTCTATAATCCGATGCCTTTGCATTCTTCTTCATCTAGTTGAGTACCGATACTCACATCAGCTTCGTTGTGGATCACTAGACCCCTTGCTGGATTTTATCCGACAACATCCTTCATATGCAATAAACTTGTGAGCCTTTCCTTGGATACATAAAGCCTTTGGTAAATTGAATCCTATCCTTTTGTCAACCATGCTCTGCTTTCGAGCTGGTATATTCTAATCCTGAAGTTAGTGGTATATATTCCTAAGATACCCCTACGGGTTGAACCTATGCCTTCCCTAATCCGTGTGAACTCAAAAGAGATGTGAGTCTTACTCTTCTGGTACTTCGCCAGATAAATCTTCTGCACTACAATTTCTTCAAAACAAGGAGTTAATGAAAGGTTATGCATTGAAGAAGTGGGAGTCGACCTTGAACCTTTGTGTTCATGCCCATGGACCCAATGTAGAACTTATCATGGAAGCTGCTCATAAAAATGATTACCCCTTGTTATAAGTTCATCTTGTATCGGTGGTTTGATCATTCATAACCGCGGTTCCGACCATAGTTTCTCCTTAATTCAATTTCCCGGACAAGTTAAAATACTTGTCTTCTGCAGATCATTTCATCTGTCCAACCTCTGTTTTTGATCTACCTCGAGTATTGCCCCTTGTTATCTCGAGGATATTGTGTCCTTGCACTACCTCTTGTGAATTCTCATTGGAATGATACTCCATCACATCATTCCTAGCTTGATCGGCTATATTGTTATCGAGCTAATTTTAACTGTGCTACCTGGTCCTTCTTCCCAGAGCACAACTTCCGACGATTAGCTAAGCTTACGTCGATCTTCCTCATCTTATCATTTCACCTCAAACAACAAGCTTGATTTCGAGCTTGTGTCGCATCCGTGGTTCCAATAACCTTTCACTTCATCATTCCTTTTGCTTGATGTTGTTGCTGTTCGATGGCCTCTTCATAGTACCTTGACAAAATCTGTCGTGATCCCCATCAATATACTGACTTGTCTCAGACTATCAATCGAATTCATGGCTATAAATACCATCCATGCCCCTCGATGATTTGTGATATCATCGATGACTTCTTGACTTTCTGCCAACACAGACCTGGTTGTGCTCGGTTATTCCTTACGTTCCGTGGTAATCTTGGAAGTGTTCCTTTGTATCCTTTGTGATCTTCAGATCCAACTCTTATCCGAAACACCATGTTATTGCTACCTCGAAGCATGACTCTAGTACTCCGTATATCAACAACAACATTGAAGCGCAATGATAAATGTTTCTTGATTTATTATTCAAACACCGTGGCGTGGGTAATATCTTGATTCTTACCTCGCCCCTTTGTCTATACTTTTGAACTTGCTGTCCTATCATGTATATCATGCCCCGCCTTTCCTTGGGAAGGATATACCCTAAATTCTTGTGTGTTGATACGTCTCCAACGTATCTATAATTTTTGTTTGCTCCATGCTACTTTATCTACTATTTTGGACTATAATGGGCTTTATTTTCCACTTTTTATATTATTTTTGGGAGTAACCTATTAACCGGAGGCCCAGCCCAGAATTGCTATTTTTTGCCTATTTCAGTATTTCGAGGAAACAGAATATCAAACGGAGTCCAAACGGAATGAAACCTTCGGGAACGTGATTTTCTCACCGAACGTGGTCCAGGAGACTTGGACCCTACTCCAAGAAGCTTCGGGGAGGTCACGAGGGTGGAGGGCGCGCCCCCTACCTCGTGGGCCCCTCAGAGCTCCACCGACATACTCCTTCCTCCTATATATACCTACGTATCCCCGTATGATCAGAAGGGGAGTCAAAAACCTAATTCCACCGCCGCAACCTTCTGTATCCACGAGATCCCATCTTGGGGCCTGTTCTGGAGCTCCGCCGGAGAGGGCATCCACCACGGAGGACTTCTACATCATCACCATAGCCCCTCCGATGAAGTGTGAGTAGTTTACTTCAGACCTTCGGGTCCATAGCTAGTAGCTAGATGGCTTCTTCTCTCTTTTTGGATCTCAATACAATGTTCTCCCCCTCTCTCGTGGATATCTATTCGATGTAATCTTATTTTTTGTGGTGTGTTTGTTGAGACCGATGAATTGTGGGTTTATGATCCAGCTTATCTATGAATAATATTTGAATCTTCTCTGAATTGTTTTATGTATGATTGAGTTATCTTTGCAAATCTCTTCGAATTATCCGTTTGGTTTGGCCAACTAGATTGGTAGTTCTTGCAATGGGAGAAGTGCATGGCTTTGGGTTCAATCTTGCGGTGTCCTTACTCGGTGATAGAAAGAGTTGCAAGGCACATATTGTATTGTTGCCATCGAGGATAACAAGATGGGGTATTTATAATATTGCATGAATTTATTCCTCTACATCATGTCATCTTGCTTAAGGCGTTACTCTGTTTTTAACTTAATACTCTAGATGCATGCTGGATAGCGGCCGATGAGTGGAGTAATAGTAGTAGATGCAGAATCGTTTCGATCTACTTGTTACGGACGTGATGCCTGTATACATGATCATACCTAGATAACCTCATAACTATGCTCAATTCTATCAATTGCTCAACAGTAATTTGTTCACCCACCGTAGAATACTTATGCTCTTGAGAGAAGCCACTAGTGAAACCTATGGCCCCCGGGTCTATTCTCATCATATCAATCTATATCACTTTATTTACTTGCTTTGTTTTTACTTTGCCTTTATATTTACTTTGCATCTTTATATCAAAAATACCAAAAAATATTATCTCTATCACATCTCACTCTCGTAAGTAACCGTGAAGGGATTGACAACCCCTAAGCGTTGGTTGCGAGTTGCTAGCGTGTTGTGCAGGTACAAGGGACTTGCGCGTGACCTCCTACTGGATTGATACCTTGGTTCTCAAAAACTGAGGGAAATACTTACGCTACTATGCTGCATCACCCCTTCCTCTTCAGGGAAAACCAACGCAAGCTCGAGACGTAGCAAGAAGGATTTCTGGCGCCGTTGCCGGGGAGGCTTACGCAAAAGTCAACATACCAAGTACCCATCGCAATCCCTATCTCTTGCATTACATTATTTGCCATTTGCCTCTTGTTTTCCTCTCCCCCACTTCACCCTTGCCGTTTTATTCGCCCTTCTTCCGTTCGATCTTATGTTTACTTGTACCTTCTTTTTGCTTGCATCTTCGCTCGCTAAAAGTCCATGGATCTTGATCCGCTTGCCAATCTTTTGAAGGGATCCAATTATGATGAACCAATTCCTAGTAATTTGGATGCACTAGATTATCTTTATAAGGTTTTGCCTGAAATCCGTGAAGTGACTCACGATAGATCTTTGAATAAAGAGCATGATTGGAATGATTTTATTATAAAATCTTTTGTTGTCAATTGTGCTAATAAGATGCAAAACCCTAAGCTTGGGGATGCTAGTTTTGTTATGTCCTCTACTTGTTGCAATGATCATGATTGGGGTGATTCTTCTTATGATCTTGAAAATTTATTTTATCCCCATGATGAATATGAGATTGATAATAGTATTTGCAATAATATTGAAGGTGGGTTTGGAAGAGTGTCAACTTTAGATCCCACATATTTGGATAATGTTCAATCTTATGAAGTTTTTGATAAAAGTGGGTTTGGAGAGGTCATGACTTTAGTTAATGTTAATCCCACTATTTTGGAAGAGTGTCAACTTCGCATGCATGTGGATCGTGTTGGAAATATTTTATGTGGTAGTTATTTTGTTGAATTCTCTTATGATCCTACATGTAATTATTATGAGAGAGGAAAATATGGTTGTAGAAATTTTCATGTTACTAAATTACCTCTCTTCATGTTGAGATTGCTATCATCTCTTTGTTCTTCCTTGCATATGCTAGTTTTTGCTTGCCTTGATAATTTGTTTTCTTATAAGATGCCTATGCATAGGAAATATGTTAGACTTAGATGTGTTTGTCACGTGTTTCATGATGCTCTATTTGTGCTTTAATTCTTGTCTTTGATGTGAGCATCGTTAAAATTATCAATGCCTAGCTAGGGGCGTTAAACGATAGCGCTTGTTGGGAGGCAACCCAATTTTATTTTGTGTTTTTTGTTTTTGGTTCTGTTTAGCAATAAATAATCCATCTACCTTCTGTTTGGATGTGGTTTTATGTTTTAATTAGTGTTTGTGCCAAGTAAGACCTATAAGATAACCTACGATGATAGTTGATTTGATTCTGCTGAAAAACAGAAACCTTAGCGCTCACGAGATTAGCTGCCATTTCTTACTGGAGAGTGCTTTTGCGTTGATTCTTTCTGCTGCTGATCAATAAACAAATTTTACAGGACTTACTATTTTGGTAGAATTTTTAGAGTTTCAGAAGTTTTCGTTGGTTACAGATTACTACAGACTGTTCTGTTTTTGACAGATTCTGTTTTTCGTGTGTTGTTTGCTTATTTTGATGAATCTATGGCTAGTAAATTAGTTTATAAACCATATAGAAGTTGGAATACAGTAGGTTTAACACCAATATAAATAAAGAATGAGTTCATTACAGTACCTTGATGTAGTCTTTTGTTTTCTTTCTCTAACGGAGCTCACGAGATTTCTGTTGAGTTTTGTGTTGTGAAGTTTTCAAGTTTTGGGTGAATTCTTTTGATGGATTATGGAACAAGGAGTGGTAAGAGCCTAAGCTTGGGGATGCCCATGGCACCCCCAAGATAATCCAAGGACACCAAAAAGTCAAAGCTTGGGGATGCCCCGAAAGGCATCCCCTCTTTCGTCCACTTCCATCGGTAATTTACTTGGAGCTATATTTTTATTCACCAACATGATATGTGTTTTGCTTGGAGCGTCTTGTATTATTTGTGTCTTTGCTTGTTAGTCTACCACAATCATCCTTGATGTACACACCTTTTGAGAGAGCCATATATGATTTTGAATTTTGTAGAATACTCTATGTGCTTCACTTATATCTTTTGAGCTTGATAGTTTTACTCTATGTGCTTCACTTATATCTTTTTGAGCATGATAATTTTTGCTCTAGTGCTTCACTTAGATCTTTTAGAGCACGGTGGTGGATTTGTTTTAAAGAAACTTGATCTCTCATTCTTCACTTAGATTATTTTGGGAGTCTTTAATATCATGGTAATTTGCTTAATGTTAATATACTTGGTATTCAAGATATGTGGAACTTTCTTTTTGAAGTGAATTAAATTAAGTTTGATGCTTGATAACTGTTTTGAGATATGGAGGTGATAATATCAAAGTCGTGCTAATTGAATAGTTGTGAATTTGAGAAATA
The DNA here is from genome assembly GCA_963921465.1 of Triticum timopheevii. Lineage (NCBI taxonomy): Eukaryota > Viridiplantae > Streptophyta > Magnoliopsida > Poales > Poaceae > Triticum > Triticum timopheevii. The sequence continues at coordinate 497,911,073 of OY997268.1, forward strand.
CTTGTGTTGAAGTTAGCAAGTCCCGTAGCATGCACGTATGGTTAAAGTTGTGTAACCAATTTGAAACATGAAGTGTACCTGGCTTGTGCATCCTTATGAGTGGCGGTCGGGGACGAGCGATGGTCTTTTCCTACCAATCTATCCCCCTAGGAGCATGCGCATAGTACTTGATTTTTGATGACTTCTAAGTTTTTGCAATAAGTATATGAGTTCTTTTGACTAATGTTGAGTCCATGGATTATACGCACTTTTACCTTTCCGCCATTGCTAGCCTCTTCGGTACCGTGCATTGCCTTTCTCATCTTGAGAGTTGGTGCAAACTTCGCCGGTGCATCCAAACCCCGTGATATGATACGCTCTTTCACATATAAACCTCCTTATATCTTCCTCAAAACAGCCACCATACCTACCTATTATGGCATTTCCATAGCCATTCCGAGATATATTGCCATGCAACTTCCTCCATCATCATCATGACATGCATTACTTTTGTCATATTGCCATTGCATGATCTTGTAGTTGACATTGTATTTGTGGCAAAGACACCTTGCATTATTTTTCATACATGTCACTCTTGATTCATTGCACCATCCCGGTACACCGCCGGAGGCATTCATATAGAGTCATATCTTGTTCTAGTTTCGAGTTGTAATCCTTATGTTGTAATGGAAGTGTGATGATCATCAATATTAGAGCATTGCCCTAGTGAGGAAAAGGATGATGGAGACTATGATTCCCCCACAAGTCGGGATGAGACTCCGGACGAAATAAAAAAAAGGAGAGAAAGGCCAATAATAAAAAAAAGAGAAGGCCCAAAAAAATTTAGAGAAAAAGAGAGAAGGGGCAATGTTAATATCCTTTTACCACACTTGTGCTTCAAAGTAGCACCTTGTTCTTCATGTAGTGAGTCTCATATACTTGTGCTTCAAAGTAGCACCATGTTTTTCATATAGTGAGTCTCATAAATTGTCTTGTTTATACTAGTGGGAATTTTTCATTATAGAACTTGGCTTGTATATTCCAATGATGGGCTTCCTCAAAATGCCCTAGGTCTTCGTGAGCAAGCGAGTTGGATGCACCGCCCACTAGTTTTCTTTTGTTGAGCATTCATAGCTCTAGTGCATCCGTTGCATGGCAATCCCTACTCCTCGTGTTGACATCAATTGATGGGCATCTCCATAGCTCGTTGATTATCCTCGTCAATATGAGACTTTCTCCTTTTTTGTCTTCTCCACACAATCCCCATCATCATATTCCATTCCACCCGTAGTGCTATATCCATGGCTCACGCTCATGTATTGCGTGAAGGTTGAAAGAGTTTGACATTATTTGAGTATGAAACAATTGCTTGGCTTGTCATCGGGGGTATAGAAGTTGGGAACATCTTTGTGTGACGAAAATGAAGCATAGCCTAACTATATGATTTTGTAGGGATGAACTTTCTTTGGCTATGTTATTTTGAGATGACATAATTGTTTGATTAGTATGCTTGAAGTGTTATTATTTTCATGTCAATATAAATTTTTATCTTGAATCTTTCAGATCTGAACATTCATGCCATGATTAAGAGGGTTTACATTGAAATTATGCCAAAGTATCACTCCGCATCAAAAATTCTTTTTTTATCATTTACCTACTCGAGGACGAGCAGGAATTAAGCTTGGGGATGCTTGATACGTCTCCAACGTATCTATAATTTTTGATTGCTCCATGCTACTTTATCTACTGTTTTGGACTATAATGGGCTTTATTTTCCACTTTTATATTATTTTGGGGACTAACCTATTAACCGGAGGCCCATCCCAGAATTGCTGTTTTTTGCCTATTTCAGTATTTCGAGGAAACAGAATATCAAACGGAGTCCAAATGGAATGAAACCTTCGGGAACGTGATTTTCTCACCGAATGTGATCCAGGAGACTTGGACCCTACTCCAAGAAGCTTCCGGGGAGGTCACGAGGGTGGAGGGCGCGCCCCTGGGCGCGCCCCCCCTACCTTGTGGGCCCCTCGGAGCTCCACCGACGTACTCCTTCCTCCTATATATACCTAGGCATCCCTGTATGATCAGAAGGGGAGCCAAAAACCTAATTCCACCGCCGCAACCTTCTGTATCCACGAGATACCATCTTGGGGCCTGTTCTGGAGCTCCACAGGAGAGGGCATCCACCATGGAGGGCTTCTACATCATCACCATAGCCCCTCCGATGAAGTGTGAGTAGTTTACTTCAGACCTTCGGGTCCATAGCTAGTAGCTAGATGGCTTCTTCTCTCTTTTTGGATCTCAATACAATGTTCTCCCCCTCTCTCGTGGAGATCTATTCGATGTAATCTTCTTTTTTGCGGTGTGTTTGTTGAGACCGATGAATTGTGGGTTTATGATCCAGCTTATCTATGAATAATATTTGAATCTTATCTGATTTCTTTTATGTATGATTGAGTTATCTTTGCAAGTCTCTTCGAATTATCCGTTTGGTTTGGCCACCTAGATTGGTAGTTCTTGCAATGGGAGAAGTGCATGGCTTTGGGTTCAATCTTGCGGTGTCCTTACTCAGTGACAGAAAGAGTTGCAAGGCACGTATTGTATTGTTGCCATCGAGGATAACAAGATGGGGTATTTATCATATTGCATGAATTTATTCCTCTACATCATGTCATCTTGCTTAAGGCATTACTCTGTTTTTAACTTAATACTCTAGATGCATGTTGGATAGCGGTCGATGAGTGGAGTAATAGTAGTAGATGCAGAATCGTTTCGATCTACTTGTCACGGACGTGATGCCTATATACATGATCATACATAGATAACCTCATAACTATGCTCAATTCTATCAATTGCTCAACAGTAATTTGTTCACCCACCGTAGAATACTTATGCTCTTGAGAGAAGCCACTAGTGAAACCTATGGCCCCCGGGTCTATTCTCATCATATCAATCTATATCACTTTATTTACTTGCTTTGTTTTTACTTTGCCTTTATTTTTACTTTGCATCTTTATATCAAAAATACCAGAATATTATCTCTATCACATCTCACTCTCGTAAGTAACCGTGAAGGGATTGACAACCCCTAAGCTTTGGTTGTGAGTTGCTATCGTGTTGTGTAGGTACGAGGGACTTGCGTGTGACCTCCTACTGGATTGATACCTTGGTTCTCAAAAACTGAGGGAAATACTTATGCTACTGTGCTGCATCACCCCTTCCTCTTCAGGGAAAACCAACGCAAGCTCGAGACGTAGCATGTGCAAACACATTTTTCCTTTCCTTTGATCTGATTAATCTGATGATCACATTTTCCTTTCCATTGAATTGTTTAACCTTTCTTGTGATATATATGATCTAAGCAATAATATTCTTCTGCTTATGTTAACACCTTGGTGTACAACCGTGTTAGTAAGACCTTGTTGCATTTGTTGATGGCATTCCGGTAACCACCGATGGACGAGAACTTTGCCTATTGGTCCACTTCATCTCAACGAGCAAGAAAATGGTTCTCTTCGTCCCACGCCCTTGGTACCAAACTTTGTTGCCAACATAACTGACAGGCTATCCTCTGGCCTGCCTTGCTATCATGACCATTCAAGATATTAGCGCCTTCCTGCTTTTAACCCACATGTTGGGCCCATAACCCACAGTTCCACAAGATCGAAACCTGACTCTCCTGTACACCCTTGTTTCTAAGGTTATTTCTCACGCTTGGCTTCATATGAAAATCCCGAGCCGCCTTCCAAGAGGCGATCTATTCTGGTATCAGACGCAATACTTATTCCCATTGCTCTGAACCCCTTTAACCCTCTGTTCCAGGCAACGAATGATTGCCTACCAAGTTGAAGCTTCTTATTGTACCTTCTTACCTTGCTCTCGATGACTTTCTTGGATTTCAACTTGAGAGATGCCTCTATGCCACGTTCACTGAGATAGCCCCCAGGTACCTATCTTGTGTTGAGCTCCGTCCTTCCCGAGTCTTTCTCCCTTACTCCACCTCTTAAATCTCGGGACGAGATTTCTTGTAGTGGAGGAGATTTGTAACACCCCGAGAATCATGCTACAGTAATCCCCTTCTAATGATGCCTTGTCATCATTGTTACTGTTGCTAATCTTCACTTGATCCAAATCACCGATTCAAATTCAAATCAAATCTAAAGTCAAAAAACTCTTATTCACACAGGAGATCTAAAATGTTCATCTTGTGGCAAATAGTCATTTGTTAATATTGGTGGTGAACCAACATTTTTGCAAAGGTTTAAGTGGCCTAAGCTATTTAAAACAGTGACCTAAGCAATAAATTAAATGCCCTTTTTAATTTATAAAATTGGCAACTATTCCAAAAGCCTCCCAACCTTTTTGTGGCAGTGCACTTTAATTCTTTGAAATTGTTTTGGCCAGTGGCATAATTTTGCAAAGTCATTATTGGCTAAAAAGAAAAGGCAAAAGCTGCTGGAAAAAAAGGAAAGAAGAAGGGGTGGGAGAGCCCCTGGCCTCCCCTTGGGCTTCGGCCCATCCCAGCAGGCTGGTCCACCTCACCCAGCCTAGCCGGCACAGCTCCCCGAAGCGCGCCTCCCTCCTGTTCCTCCGACTGGACGAGGTAGAGCGCGCCCGTCGCCGCCGAACCACCTCGCCGTCGACGTCTCCGCGAGAGGATAAGGCCTCCGCGCCCCCCCTCGACGCCTCGGGCTCCTCCCCAGCTACCCCCACTTGCCTCTCCGCCTCTCCCTCTCCCACCAGAGTCCTTCTCGCCTCCCCCCTCGTTCCCCGTCCACCTCCGAGCGCAGTCACCGCCGCCCTTCGTCATTGTCACGGCCACCGGCGGCCCCGCGCCCGCTGACCCTGTCGGTGAGCTTTGCCAGGGTCGGCTCCTTCGACTGGAGCCCTCCGCTGGAACCAGGAAGTACCGCAGCCGCCGTTCGTCCTCATCCCCATCTCCGGCTGCCGTCGATCTCCTTCGTCTCCGGCGCCGTCTCTGCTGCTACTAAACCTCCGAGGGCCACCGTGCGTGCCGCAAAGTGATCCCCTCTTCCCCTTCCCTCGCTCCCCTGGCCTCTTGCGCTCCGGTAGCCACCGCGTCCGCCAGGGCCGAGCTCAGCTCCGCCGCATAGCTCGCCGCTGTCGCCATGGGCATCATCATGCTCGCCCGAGCACTCGAGAGTGCTCAGGACACCTCGCTGCGTCCGCCCGTGCCGCTAGGTCCCTTCCCCGTAGCCTCTAGCGCCGACCGCGCGTTTGCTCGAACTCCGGCGACCACCGCGGTACGCGCCGCCGTTGTTGTAGTGCGTTTCCGGTCGGGCCACCACCGCAGTTCGACGCGCGCTGCTCCGCTCGTTCGAACGCGCCCTGGCGCGCGCGAAACGGTTTCCCGTAGGCGAAATCCGACGAGGCCCGAGGCCCTCCGTCGCCTTTTGGCATTACCGGCGTCAAGCCGCCGGCCGCCGCCGACGTGGCACACCTGGGGCCACCCCCCTGGGTCACTTCTAGTGGGGCCCCTGGCCCTCTGTTGACCAGTTGACCTGGTCAACCGTGCTGACTGGGCAGGCCCCACCCACTGATGTGCGGGTCCCACCGCTTAATCCTCTAATTAAAACATTTTAATAATTAAAACTAATTAGATTAGTTAATTAGACACTTACAGGTGGGCCCAGTAGTTTTACTAACTAAATTTAGATTAGTTTAAACCCTGTTTAACCCACTGTCTATGACAGGTGGGTCCCCCATGTCAGTTTTGACCAGTCAACCGGACTGTTGACTGCTGACGTCACTCCTATGTCATGCTGATGTCATATTCCATTTCTGTTAATATAAATAATTCCAGAATATGGTTTAATCTTTGAAAAATCATATAAATTAAACTGTAACTCCGATGAAAATGTTTTCTATATGAAAGTTGCTCAGTAAAATCCAACGAATCCGGGTACGCGGTCCGTTTACCTGTCAGATGCCTCTAACTATCTGAACATGGAACATTCCCCCTCCGGTCATTTGTTTGACATAGGTCCGGAACCGGGAATACCTTCCCGGTTGGATTCCCCTTTCACCTTTATCATGTAGCCATACGTTAGGTCACACCCGGCACAACATATTGCCACATTATGCTTTGTGATGCTATGTTTGCTTTATATTTACTGTTTCTTCCCCCTCTTCTCTCCGATAGACCCCGAGACCGATGCTGCCCCTGTGATCGACTACGTCGACGATGACCCCTCCTTGCCAGAGCAACCAGGGAAGCCCCCCCTTTGATCATCCCGATATCGCCCATTCCATTCTCTTATGCTTGCATTAGATTTTGCTACTGTTATTGATTGCTCCTATTCTGATGCATAGCCTGCTTTTGTATCTGCTGTTGTACCTTACCTGCTTATCCTAAACTGCTTAGTATAGGTTGGTTAGTGATCCATCAGTGACCCCCACCTTGTCCTTGTTGCCCCTGCTTCATCATCGAAGACCCGATCAACGGGATCCAAGACCAGGCCCCGGCACCGCACATCACTTTCCCTTAGTTGCTCGACACTGCTGGGTTACTATCGAGTGCCGAGGGTGAGACCTCTACAGCACTTCTGATGTTAACCCTGTAGTGTAGTTATTCGGTCGTGGTCATCGAGGGTGATTCGGCCTTAACCACTTCCGATACGACTCTGTCGTGCAACCCCTCAAGTGTGAACCTCGGGGGTGATTCCTCTTACGTTCACCTTGATGATTACGTCGAGTGGAATTCATCGGGGGTGATTCCTCGGGTTTTCCCCTTGATGTTTAGACACACAGTTACTATGATTACTATGACTTTACACTGAACCATGTTACTTAAGACGGGTCGACCCTGAGGGGTACCCGCGCGAGCATAATTGCGAGTGATGTGGAGACGGGTTGGCCTGGAAAGTGCCCGAGAGATAATTACGAGGCGTGCCCGGGCATTCTTAGCCCTTGCCGCAAGTCTTCGAGACGGGGCAACGAGGTCACATCTTTCGTGAGTCTCTGCTTGTTACCGCGCGTTCCTAATCCACTACGATTTGGATATTTGATCCAAGGGGCCTCTGGCCTGATAGCACTAACCATCACGTGGGCATAGTATGGGCGTTCTGTGTCGTATACATTAGCCGAAGCTTAATAGACGTCAGCGACTGAGCGGCGCGCGCCGGGTTGGACTGCATAAGCACCTGCCTTGTTGAAGGAGGTAGCTAGGTCTGCTCACCGGCCGCCCACGCAACATGCAGGAGTTCCCGGGGAGATGGCCCATGACCCCTGGGGGCATAGGTTTAGTCCGGCGTGCTGACCTCTCTATTAAGCCTAGGTCGGGTTGCGGCATATTGTTTGGCCGAGGCCGGGCATGACCCAGGAAAGTGTGTCTGGGCGGAGTTAATCAAGCGTGGTGGGTAAGTTGGTGCACCCCTGCAGGGAAGAAAACATCTATCGATAGCCTGTCCTACGGTAACAGACACTTGGAGTTGTATCCCGATCGATACAACTAGAACTGGATACTTGTGATGAGAATTGGATTGTGATGACAATTGGATAGTATGGCTCTGGGATTGCTTTCTCGCAGGGAGTCGAGAAAGGATCTCTGGCCGAGGTTGATAACACTACTACTACTTTACTTTATGCTACTCTATTCCCTCCTGTTGCTGCAAGATGGTGGTTTCCAGAAGATGTTAGTCTTCGAAAGGACTAAACCTTCTCTCTATTCTGGCATTTCTACAGCCCTGTCCACATATACAGCCTTCCTTTGATAATGTTGCATATGTAGTGTAGATCCTTGCTTGCGAGTACTTTGGATGAGTACTCACGGTTGCATTGCTCCCTCTTTTTCCCCTTCTCCATTCTTCTCGAATGACGCAACCAGATGACGGAGTCCAAGAGCCATATGACACCTTTGACGACTGCTACTACCCCGAGGGTGCCTACTACCACGTGACGGAGACCGCCGATGACCAGGAGTAGTTAGGAGGCTCCCAGGCAGGAGGCCTTGCCTTTTCGATCGATGTTACTTTTGTGCTAGCCTTCTTAAGGCAAACTTGTTTAACTTATGTATGTACTCAGATATTGTTGCTTCCGCTGACTCTTGTGTTTTCAAGCTTATGTATTCGAGCCCTCGAGGCCCCTGGCTTGTAATATAAAGCTTGTACTATTTTAATTTGTGTCTAGAGTTGTGTTGTGATATCTTCCCGTGAGTCCTTGATCTTGATCATACACATTTGCGTGTATGATTAGTGTACGATTGAATCAAGGGCGTCACAAGTGAGTGGGAGCTCTGTAGCATTTCTGATCTTATATGTGGATGACATATTGTTGATTGGAAATGATATAGAATTTCTCGATAGCATAAATGGTTACCCTAATAAGAGTTTTTCTATGAAAGATCTCGGAGAAGCTGCTTACATATTGGGCATCAAGATCTATAGAGATAGATCAATATGCTTAATTGGACATTCACAAAGCACATACCTTGATAAAGTTTTGAAGAAGTTCAAAATGGACCAGTCAAAGAAAGGGTTCTTGCCTGTGTTACAAGGTGTGAAGTTGAGTCAGACTCAAAGCCCGACCACCGCAGAATATAGAGAGAAAATGAAAGTCATTCCCTATGCTTCAGCCATAGGTTCTATCATGTATGCAATGCTATGTACCAGACTGATGTATGTCTTGCTATAAGCATAGCAGGGAGGTACCAAAGTAATCCCGGTGTGGAGCACTGGACAACGGTCAAGAACATCCTGAAATACCTGAAAAGGGCTAAGGATATGTTTCTCTTTTATGGAGGTGAAAAAGAGCTCGTCGTAAACGGTTACGTTGATGCAAGCTTTGACACTGATCCGGATGACTGTAAGTCACAAAATGGATACATATTTTATTGAATGGAGGAGCTGTCAGTTGGTGCAGTTCCAAGTAAAGCGTCGTGGCGGGATCTACGTGTGAAGCGGAGTACACTGCGGCTTCGGAAGCAGCAAATGAAGGGGTTTGGATGAAGGAGTTCATATCCGATCTAGGTGTCATACCTAGTGCATCGGGTCCAATGATAATCTTTTTTGACAATACTGGTGCAATTGCCTTGGCAAAGCAATCCAGATTTCACAAGAGAACCAAGCACATCAAGAGACGCTTCAATTCCATCCGTCATCAAGTGTCGAAAGGGGACATAGAGATTTGCAAGATACACACGGATCTGAATGTTTCACACCCGTTGACTAAGCCTCTTCCACGAGCAAAACATGATCAACACCAAAGATCCATGGGTGTTAGAATCATACTATGTAATCTAGATTATTGACTCTAGTGCAAGTGGGAGACTGGAGGAAATATGCCCTAGAAGCAATAATAAAGTTATTATTTATTTCCTTAATTCATTATAAATGTTTATTATTGATGCTAGAATTTTATTAACCGGAAACTTAGTACATGTGTGAATACATAGACAAAACATATAGTCCCTAGTATGCCTCTACTTGACTAGCTCGTTAATCAAAGATGGTTATGTTTCCTAACCATAGACATGTGTTGTCATTTGTTTAGTGGGATCACATCATTATGAGAATGATGTGATGGACATGACCCATCCGTTAGCTTAGCATTATGATCGTGTTAGTTTCATTGCTACTGCTTTCTTCATGACTTATGCGAGTTCCTCAGACCATGAGATTATGCAACTCCCAAATACCGGAAGAACACTTTGTGTGCTACCAAACGTCACAACATAAAAGGGTGATTATAAAGGTGCTCTACAAGTGTCTCCGAAGGTGTTTGTTGGGTTGGCATAGATCGAGATTAGGATTTGTCACTCCGTGTTTCGGAGAGGTATCTCCGGGCCCACTCGGTAATACTCATCACTATAAGCCTTGCAAGCATTGTGACTAATGAGTTAGTTGCGGGATGAAGTATTATAGAACGAGTAAATAGACTTACCGGTAACGAGATTGAACTAGGTATGATGATACTGACGATCGAATCTCGGGCAAGTAACATACCGATGACAAAGGGAACAACGTATGTTGTTATGCGGTTCGACCGATAAAGATCTTCGTAGAATATGTAGTAGCCTATATGGGAATCCAGGTTCCACTATTGGTTATTGACCAGAGAGGTGTCTCAATCATGTCTACATAGTTCTCGAACCCGTAGGGTCCGCACGCTTAACGTTCATTGACGATATAGTATTATATGAGTTATGTATGTTGGTGAACGAATGTTGTTCGGAGTCACCGATATGATCACGGACATGACGAGGAACTCCGGAATGGTCTGGAGATAAAGATTGATATATGGGATAATAATGTTTGGTCTCCGAAAGGGTTCCGGATGTTTCCCGAAATGTTTGGGTACGAGAACACTTTATTTGGGCCAAAGGGGAAAGCCCACAAGGTTTTTGGAAAGCGTAAAAGGAAGTTTTGCGGAGTCCAGGGGCCAGACGCCAGGGTCCCTGGCATTTGGGTCCAGACGCTAGGAACCCTGGCGTCTGGCCCTGGAGTCCGAGAAGGACTCTTGCCTTTCGGGTGAAACCAACTTTGTGGAGGTTTTTACTCCAACCCCAAGGCTCAACATATAAATGGAGGGGTAGGGCTAGCACCAAAGACACATCAAGAAAACCAAGCCGTGTGCCGGTAACCCCGTCCCCTCTAGTTTATCCTCCGTCATAGTTTCCGTAGTGCGTAGGCGAAGCCCTGCGGAGATTGTTCTTCACCAACATCTTCACCACGCCGTCGTGCTGCAGAACTCATCTACTACTTCGCCCGTCTTGCTGGATAAAGAAGGCGAGGACGTCATCGAGCTGAACATGTGCTGAACACGGAGGTGCCGTACATTTGGTACTTGATCGGGGCGGATCGTGAAGGTGTACGACTACATCAACCACGTTGACAAACGCTTCCGCTTAGCGATCTTCAAGGGTATGAAGATACACTCCCCCTGTCATTGCTATGCATCACATAGATAGATCTTGTGTGACCGTAGGAAATTTTTTGAATTACCGCGTTCCCCAACAAAAGTCTCACGGAGTGCTCCTAGTGCAGCAACAACCGGGGTCTTTGCGAAAGGCCTCACTTGGTAGAAGGTCGTCACTTCAGCATTAAGCTCCAAGAGACCTTCGATGTTGAAATGGTACTCTACGACGCAAAGTGTTTTTTTCATAATTAAGCTCGTCTTCTTCTTCAACGTGTCATTTTCGTCTTTTACAATTCTACTAGCTTATCCCATGCCATGCAAGACGCTATGTCTCAGAGATGATGGATTTTGAAGATCATGAAAATTGGGAAACAAAGATAGCTCACCTAAGGACCCATCATGGTTTTGTTTTTCCTGTAAATCTATACAATTCTGTGAGCGTATCCCATTTTGGTTGCCCGAATTGGGAAGCACTTTGCAAGGCATATGATTTCCATGAGGGTATGATTGTCACCATGGATCTTGGTGATCCTGACATCGAGGAAGACAATATGGACATTTGGGTCCTTATTGATACGCTTCCAATTCTACCGCTATGTGATTTTCTCAAACATAGTTATTAAGTAATTTATATTGTTTATTTCAAAATAGTTAACAGCTTATTTCCATTGATAGCTTATTTTCATTCTTCAAAGAATGTGCGGAAGATGGTAGACAGAACCTACTACACCGATGGCGCAGAATTAACTTATCAGGAGAAAAATCATCTGATCTCATTTATTGATGATCTTGAGAATTACAATATCTATAATGAAACACCTACACATTATGGTCAATACGTGCCACTAGTGCACATGTTGTACTACGGTAACATCCATGGAGATGGCATGGTAAGATTTTTTACTATTACGACATCCGTGCATCTTTTGCATAAATTCTTCTAAAACTAAACTACATTGCTAACTACGAAGTTATTACTATGTTTTTTAACAGAAAATCCCGAAGGATTGTGTGCCTCATCTAATGTTTTCGAAAGGTTGCCTTGATGTTATGAGCTTACGACCAGGTCATCCTACGCATCACAGCTGTTCATACCGGATTCCTAAAACCGATGAAGACATGACAAACAAAGATTGGGAACAATGTATGGTCAGTCGTACGGAGGTACTTGGAAGCAACATTGTGCGACGCGCAAGAATTGGAGACATGATAATCTCGATTCTCCATAATGGAGAGTCAGGGCCAATCTTGTGTTATGCTATTTTACCTAAGAGTAGGTCTGGTACAATGTGTTATTATGTGGTACAATGTGTTAGAGTTGATGATGATGAGGAGGAGGAGTTGTGATTATGACTAGTGACCAACTTGCTATATGATGTCTCATTGACAAAAATGATGATCATGAGGAGGTGTTATATGACAATGATGTATTATGATGATAAGTTGTTAATGATATGATGATGACGACGACGACGATGATGATGATGATGATGATGATTTATTATATCATTGGGTGAAAGAACCATGGATTAGTTTCAAGTGTATGAATCCATCCACTTGAAACTAGTCCACGGTTCTTTCACCCAGCGATGTAATAACTCATTATGATGTAAAAACAATATCTAAATTGCTATTGTATAAAAACTTGTATAAAGGTGTGTGAATACAACATGAAATAAAAAGAAATACAATATGGAATAATAGTAGTAGCGCAGGCTGCGGGAAGCGCTACTAGTAATTACCAGTAGCGCCCTTTCCAGGAAACGCTACTACTAAGTGGATATAGCAGTAGCGCTGGTAGACCCACGCTACAGCTAACCTTTAGCTGTAGCGCCATATCAGTAGCGTGGCACCCCGCGCTACCGGTAGGCAAAAAACCAGCGCAACTACTAGGCTTTTCCCTAGTAGTGCTCCCTCATATAAATTTGCAATAATGATTACCGGTCTAGTTATTGATTACCTAGGGACAAATAACTTTCTTGTGACAAAAATCTCTCTACTAAAACTAATTTAGTTGTTTCTTTATCTAAACAGCCCCTACTTTTTATTTACGTGCTCTTTATTATCTTGCAAACCTATCCCACAACACCTACAAAGTACTTCTAGTTTCATACTTGTTCTAGGTAAAGCGAATGTTAAGCGTGCGTAGAGTTGTATCGGTGGTCGATAGAACTCGAGGGAATATTTGTTCTACCTTTAGCTCCTCATTGGGTTCGACACTGTTACTTATCGAAAGAGGCTACAATTGATCCCATATACTTGTGGGTTATCAAGATCTTTTTCTGGCGCCGTTGCCGGGAAGCAATAGCATGGGGTGAATATTCTCGTGTGTGCTTGTTTGCTTTATCACTAAGTAGATTTTATTTTCTGTTCTAAGTTGTTCTCTATCTTTAGTTATGGATATGGAACACGAAATACCAAAAAAATTAGGTGTACTTGCTACTCATGGAGATGGGGAACCTCTTGAAACCCTCGATGCTCATTATGTGAAAGATATTATGCACTACTTTAATAATCCTGAGAAAACCCCATTCAATTATATATTGGGAGACATGTGGGATCGACATGAATACTTTAGGGATAATTGCTTGACTCAAAAAGGGAAAATACTATGGGATCAAATCCATATGTTGCATTGGTATGCTCGAAATTTATGCTTGAATATGATTATACTTGTTGCTCTAGGATGAAGGCTCCACACCATCCCTTTTCATGTAAATTTAACAATAATGAAACCTTGGCTTCTTATGCTAATGGTATATATGATTACTATGATGTGGAACGAATAGAATAATTTGTTGCTTTTAAGGATGCTTATGAAATTGAATCTTTGTTTGAAAAGTATGAAGCTTTTGATGATGATGTTTATAGGCCTGAAAATTTTGCTACTTAAATATTGCTATGAGAATTATGAATACAATGCCGATATTGATGCGTTTATTGAGAAAGTCTCCGCTGTCCAACAAGAGACTAATGTTTTGCTGCAAACTATGGAAGAAGAAATTGATGACACTGTGAGCTCATTGGATGAAAAAGATGATGAGGACAGTGAAGAACAAAAGGAGGAAGAGCGGATTAGCTACCCGTGCCCACCTTCTAATGAGAGTAACTGTTCAACTCATACATTGTTTAATTTCCCTTCATGCTTACCGAAGGATGAATGCTATGATCCCTTGAACTTGTTTGAAATATCTCTTTTTGATGAAATTGATGTTTGCTATGCTTGTGGCCATGATGCCAATATGTATTATGTCTATGGAGATGAACTTGCTATAGTTCCTTATGTTATGAAAGAAATTGATGCTATTGCACCCACACATGATAGTCCTATTATCTTTTTGAATTCTCCCAACTACACTATATCAAAGAAGTTTGCGCTCATTAAGGATTATATTGATGGGTTGTGTTCTACTATTGCACATGATGATTTTGATAAATATAATATGCATGTGCTTGCTGCTCCAACTTTCAATTATTATGAGAGAGGAACAATATCCCCTACTCTCTATGTTTCCAATACAATAAAATTGCAAGAAACTGTTTATGGTATGTATCGACCTTTACTTTGTGTGCATGAATTGTTCTTTTATGACATGCCGATGCATATAAAGAGAGTTAGACTTCGTTGTTGCATGATATATATTACTTTGTGCTCACTAATAAATCACAAATCATTGTTAATGAAAATTGGCTTTGATATACCTTGGGATCCGGGTGGATCCATTACTTGAGCACTTTATGCCTAGCTTAATGGCTTTAAAGAAAGCGCTGCCAGGGAGACAACCTGGAAGTTTTAGAGATTCACTTATTTCTGTTTATTTCTTTAAAAAAGTTTTAAAGAAAGTGGGGAACCTAAAAATTTTCAAAAAGAAAAGTGAAAGTGAGAAAGACGAACACCGTTGAAGTGGGGGACGCCCTTGAACTTTGTTCATGCCCATGGAAACTTTGTGAATCTCAATTACAGAAATTTTTCAACAAAAATAATTATCCCCTTGTATAAATCCATTGTATTTTAAAAACAATGTGCCAAGATTTACCTTTAGGATGATTAGATTGCTTGTTTGGTTTGTGAAGTGCAAAAACAGAAACTTTGGTTGTAGCGCGTGAAGTTTCATTTTTTACTGGAATGTCGAATGTTTCTGAAATTTTTACACAATATTTCTATACAAATTTTTTATTTTGTCCTAATTTTTTAGAATTTTTGGTGTTACAGAAATATGGTAGATGTTCAGATTGCTACAGACTGTCCTGTTTAAGACAGATTCTATTTTTGATGCATTGTTTTGCTCGTTTTGATGAAACTATCGATTTTATTGGTGGTATAAGCCATAGAGAAGGTATAATACAGTAGCTACAATGCAAAAACAAAATATGAATGGGTTTTCAATAGTACTTAAAGTTATACCAACGGATCTCACGAGGATTTTGTTAAGTTTTTTGTGATTGAAGTTTTCAAGTTTTGGGTGAGATCACGATGAATGAATGAATAAGGAGTGGAAAGAGCCTAAGCTTGGGGATGCCCGAGGCACCCAAGGGTAATATTCAAGGACTCCCAAGCAATTAAGCTTGGGGATGCCCCGAAAGGCATCCCCTCTTTCTTCTAACGATCATCGGTAATTTTACTTGGAGCTATATTTTTATTTGTCACATGATATGCATAGATCTTGGAGCGTCGTGTTCTTTTTATTTTTCTTTTAAATGCACCATGATGGTATGAGATAGTCCTTGGTTGATCTATACAATGCTCTTTGCACTTCACTTATATCTTTTGAGTATGGCTTTATAGAATGCTTCATGTGCTTCACTTATATCATTTGAAGTTTGGATTGCCTGTTTCTGTACACATAAAAAACCGCCATTTGTAGAATGCTCTTTTGCTTCACTTATATTTGTTAGAGCGTGGGCATATCTTTTGTAGAAAGAATTAAACTCTCATGCTTCACTTATATCTATTTAGAGAGTTGACAGGAATTGGTCATTCACATGGTTAGTCATAAAATCCTACATAAAACTTGTAGATCACTAAATATGATATGTTTGATTCCTTGCAATAGTTTTGCGATATGAAGATGGTGATATTAGAGTCATGCTAGTGAGTAATTATGGATTGGTAAGAATACTTGTGTTAAAGTTTGTGATTCACATAGCATGCACGTATGGTGAACCGTTATGTAACAAAGTCAGAGCATGATTTATTTATTGATTGTCATCCTTTGTGTGGAGGTCGGGATCACGCGATGGTTAACTCCTACCAACCCTTCCCCTAGGAGCATGCACTTAGTACTTTGTTTTGATAACTAATAGAATTTTGCAATAGGTATGTGAGTTCTTTATGACTACTGTTGAGTCCATGGATTATACACACTCTCACCCTTCCACAGTTGCTAGCCTTTCTAGTACCGCGCAACTTTTGCCGGTGCATTACACCCACCATATACCTTCCTCAAAACAGCCACCATACCTACCTATTATGAAATTTCCATAGCCATTCCAAGATATATTGCCATGCAACTTCCACCATTCCGTTTATCATGACAAGCTTCATCATTGTCATATTGCTTTGCATGATCGTAAGATAGCTAGCATGATGTTTACATGGCTTGCCCTTCTTTTATGTCATTTGCTACGCTAGATCATTGCACATCCCGGTACATAGCCAGAGGCATTCATATAGAGTCATACCTTTGTTCTAGTATCGAGTTGTAAGTAAATAAAAGTGTGATGATCATCATTATTAGAGCATTAACCCATGCGAGGAAACAAAAAATAAAAGAGGCCAAAGAAGCCCAAATAAAAAAAAGAGGCCAAATAAGCCCACCAAAACTAAAAAAGAGAAAATAAAAAAAATGAGAGAAGGGGCAATGTTACTATCCTTTTTCCACGCTTGTGCTTCAAAGTGGCACCATGTTCTTCATGATAGAGTCTCCTATGTTATCACTTTCATATACTAGTGAGAATTTTTTATTATAGAACTTTGCTTGTATATTCCAACGATGGGCTTCTTCAAATGTCCTAGGTCTTCATGAGCAAGCAAGTTGGATACACACCCACTTAGTTTCTTTTTGAGCTCTCATAAACTTATAGCTCTAGTGCATCTATTGCATGGCAATCCCTACTCACTTGCATTGATATCTATTGATGGGCATCCCCATAGCCCGTTGATACGCCTAGTTGATGTGAGACTATCTCCTTCTTTTTGTCTTCTCCACAACCACCATATTATATTCCATCTATAGTGCTATGTCCATGGCTCACGCTCATGTATTGCATGAAAGTTGAAAAAGTTTGAGAATACTAAAGTATGAAACAATTGCTTGGCTAAAACCGGGGTTGTGCATGATTTAAATACTTTTTGTGATGACGATGGAGCATAGCCGGACTATATGATTTTTTAGGGATAGCTTTCTTTAGCCATAGTATTCTGGGAAGACATGATTGCTTTATTAGTATGCTTGAAGTATTATTGTCTTTATGTCAAATGGTAGACTATTGCTTCGAATCACTTGTGTCTTAATATTCATGCCTTTATTAGATTATATGATCAAGATTATGATAGGTAGCATTCCACATCAAAAATTATCTTTTTTATCATTAACCTACTCGAGGACGAGCATGAATTAAGCTTGGGGATGGTGATACGTCTCCGTCGTATCTATAATTTTTGGTTGTTTCATGCCAATATTCTACAACTTTCATATACTCTTGGCAACTTTTTATATAATTTTTGGGACTAATACATTGATCCAGTGCCTAGTGCCAGTTCTTGTTTGTTGCATGTTTTTTGTTTCGCAGAAAATTCATATCAAAAGAAGTCCAAACACGATAAAAACTTACAGAGATTTTTTCTGGAATATATGTGATTTTTGGGAAAAAGAATCAACGCGAGATGATGCCCGAGGCGGTGGCAAGGCAGGGGGCGCGCCCCAGGGGGTAGGGTGTGCCCTGGGCCCTTGTGGCCACCCCGTAAGGCAGTTGGTGCCCTTCTTCATCTGCAAGAAAGCTAATATCCGGATAAAAATCATGTTAAAATTTCAGCCCAATCGGAGTTACGGATCTCCGGGAATTTAAGAAACGGTGAAAGGCCAGAATCTAGGAGCATAGAAACAGAAGGAAACAGAGAGAGAGAGAGATCCAATCTCGGAGGGGCTCCCGCCCGTCCACCGCCATGGAGGCCAAGGACCAGAGGGCAAACCCTTCTCCCATCTAGGGGGAGGTCAAGGAAGAAGAAGAAGGAGGGGGCTCTCTCCCTCTCTCTCTCGGTGGCACCGGAACGCCGCCGGGACCATCATCGTGACGACGGTCTACACCAACAACTTCGCCGTCGTCATCACCAACTCTCTCCTCCTCTATGCAGCGGTGTAACACCCCTTCTCCCCGCTGTAATCTCTACTTGAACATGGTGCTCAACGCTATATATTATTTCCCAATGATGTATGGCTGTCCTATGATGTTTGAGTAGATCCGTTTTGTCCTATGGGTTAATCGATGATCGTTATTGGTTTGAGTTGTATGTTTTATTATTGGTGCTATCCTATGGTGCTCTCCGTGTCACGCAAGCGTGAGGGATCCCCGCTGTAGGGTGTTGCAATACGTTCATGATTCTCTTATGGTGGGTTGCTAGAGTGACATAAGCTTAAACCCGAGTAAGGTGGTTGTTGCGTATGGGAGTAAAGAGGACTTGATACCTTATAATGCTATAGTTGGGTTTTACCTTAATGATCTTTAGTAGTTGCGGATGCTTGCTAGAGTTCCAATCATAAGTGCATATGATCAAAGTAGAGAAAGTATGTTAGCTTATGCCTCTCCCTCATATAAAATTACAATAATGATTACCGGTCTAGTTATCGATTGCCTAGGGGCAAATAACTTTCTTGTGACAAAGAGCTCTCCACTGAAACTAATATAGTTGTTTCTTTATCTAAATAGTCTCTACTTTTTATTTACGTGTTCCTTATTATCTTGCAATCCTATCCCACAACACCTACAAAGTACTTCTAGTTTCATACTTGTTCTAGGTAAAGCGAACGTTAAGCGTGCTTAGAGTTGTATCAGTGGTCGATAGAACTTGAGGGAATATTTGTTCTACCTTTAGCTCCTCGTTGGGTTCGACACTCTTACTTATTGAAAGAGGCTACAATTGATCCCCTATACTTGTGGGTTATCAAGTAGTCGCAAGAAACACAGTCGCACCATCACCATCGAACGCAGAATGCTGGCCACCATGCCGCCCGCATGGCCACGGTAACGTATGAGCTCCGTCATGAGCATAGAATAAAACAAAGGAAAATAGTAGAACATACCTTTTTCTTTAAATAAATATCCCATCACTAGGGTCGCCACCCAGGGCTTCCAGATCACCCCCAACTGCCGCCTCATCACATGTGGACGCCGCCAACCGATGAAGGGCGAAAGGCCTCACCTTGCACCCCAAAATGAGCCCCTTGGTAGGAAGAGGGACCAGTCAGCTAGATTCAGGGAGGGGAAGATCGTTGGCTCCACCAGACCGCCCCACCAGGGACTAGGGTCATCGTCACAGCCAATTTGGCCTCACATTATGTCGGCTACGACAAGACCGGGAGGTGATACGTCTCCATCGTATCTACTTTTCCAAACTATTTTGCCCTTGTTTTGGACTCTAATTTTCATGATTTGAATGGAACTAACCCGGACTTACACTGTTTTCAGCAGAATTGCCTTGGTGTTATTTTTGTGCAAAAATAAAAGTTCACAGAATGACCTCAAAATCAACGAAGGATATTTTTGGAATAAATAAAAATATTGGCGAAAGAATCAACTAAGGGGGACCCACCTGCTGTCCACAAGGGTGGAGGGCATGCCCCTGCCTTGTGGGTCCCCTAGACCTCAACCGAGCTCAACTCCAACTCCATATATTCACGTTCAGGGTGAAAAAAAATCAGAGAGAAGAATTCATCGCGTTTTACGATACGGAGCCGCCGCCGCCTCCTATTCTTCACCGGGAGGGCAAATTTGGAGTCTGTTCGGGGCTCCGGAGAGGGGAAATCATCGCCATCGTCACCATCAACCATCCTCCATCACCAATTTCATGATGCTCACCGCTGTGCGTGAGTAATTCCATCGTAGGCTTGCTGGACGGTGATGTGTTGGATGAGATTTATCATGTAATTGAGTTAGTTTTGTTAGGGTTTGATCCCTAGTATCCACTATGATCTGAGATTGATGTTTGCTATGATTTGCTATGCTTAATGCTCATCGCTAGGGCCTGAGTGCCATGAATTCAGATCTGAACCTATTATGTTTTCATGAATATATTTGTGTTCTTGATCCGATTTTGCAAGTTGTAGACACCTATTACGAGTTATGATACGCACACCCCAAGGTGACAATAATTGGGATTCTTTTTGGTGATTACCGTATTTTGAGGAGTTCATGTATTCACTAAGTGCTAATGCTTTGGTCAGGTCCTCTATTAAAAGGAGGCCTTAATATCCTTAGTTTCCATTAGGACCCCTCTGCCACGGGAGGGTAGGACAAAAGATGTCATGCAAGTTTTTTCATAAGCACGTATGACTATATTCGAAATATATGCCTACATTATATTGATGAATTGGAGCTACTTCTGTGTCACCTTAGGTTTATAACTGTTGCATGATGAATGAAATCCAACATAATTTATCCATCGTTGATCCATTGCCAATGAGCTTTTCACATATTGATCTTTGCTAAGTTACTTTTCCATTGCCACTGTTACGATTGCTATAAAACTGCTACTGTTACTTTTGCCACCATTACTGTTACTTCCATACTACTTTGCTACTAAATACTTTGCTACCGATATTAAGTCTTTCAGGTGTGGTTGAATTGACAACTCAGCTGCTAATACTTGAGAATATTCTTTGGCTCCCCTTGTGTCGAATAAATAAATTTGGGTTGAATACTCTACCCTCGAAAACTGTTGCGATCCCCTATACTTGTGTGTTATCTGGAGGCCCCTTGCCTCCCTCCTCGGAACGCACCTGCCATCACCAGCTGGCCACTGAAGCGTCACGCATTGAGCTGTCGTCACCACCCATGAGGGTCTTCCATCGGTTGTAGATCCGAGACCGCATGAGTAGAGGAAAGAGGGGAAAGAGCACCACTACTGCGCCACCATATGTACCAGCTGACTGCTACGACAGAGACGACCTTCCACGGCTTGCGTTGCCCTCGGCCCACACCGCTCGAGAGGCCATATCCGGCCGAAGCCAGCGTATCTAATTTCCAAGTAAGCCCACCTCCACGACGCCCGTCATAGTGCTGCCACGATGTTGTCGCCGACGTGCCCCGGTGCGCCACCACCAGCGCCATATCCAGGCCCGGGCGCCATGACTCGCACGAAAGCTGCCGTGTGAGGAGATGTGACAACTCCACTGCCGACCGGCTCGACGAGGGAGGAGAGAGGGCGAGCGGGCTCTAGTGGAGCTTGCAGAGGGGCAAACCTCGGCTGAATTATTGGAGGGCCGCCGTGAACTTATCAAACTTTGGCCCGTGGGATGGGGTAGGGCTGCGATTCCTAATTTGCTGATTCATTTGTTCTGCAATTCTGATGCTTGCCATTTTGTTTGAAGAAAGAAAAATGATGCATGCCATTTTGTTTGGAAAAGGAAAAATGATGCATGCCATTTTCTACCCCGAGCAGTGAAAATGAGCAGAGCTGGCCAGCACACCGCCAGTAGGACAGTAGCACTTGCAAGTGACAAGCTATCAATCTTCCTCTCGAAACATGAGCCATGGGCCTTTCCCAGGAATGCATGGGATGAAATATACTACTCCCTCCGTTCTATAATGTAAGATGTTTTTTTTACACTCCTTACGTCCCATAATGTAAGATGTTTTTTGACACAACGTCCTGATTGAGGGAGTAGTATATATGTTACTACACCTTCCCCTAAAACAAAAATAATGGACTAGACCGTCATTTGCTCAAAATTTCGGACCAGAGAACAGATTCAAGTGCATGCTCTAGTGCTAAAAAAGATAGGCCGCAGTGTCCACCGATCGAGAGAAAAAACGGGAAGGAGCAGATCAGTTTTCAGTGCATAGGAGAAGATCACACACACACACACACACACACACACACACACACACAAATTATACACACACACACATTATGGTATAAGCAGCTGTTGATCATCACCACAATAGCTTGACACAGCTTTGACCATAAGAGGGGTCAAAATAATATCCTATCACTATCAATATATGCACAGTAGGCACGCTGCCACTGCCATTACACCGGCATCCCCACCGCCATCGTTGAGCCAAGAATGGGAGAAAAACGGATGCTGCCCATTTACGTGAAAAGAGACCAGATCGGTGCAATGATTTATTGCCTCCCGTCCCTTTCTCTGCCCGAGCCCATAGCAGTGCGGCATGTGCGAGCCCATTGCCGTCCGGCCCTTTCTCACATCTGCATTTCTCGGTGGAGGGGTCAAGAAGTCTATCCTGGACCTGGAGGAGGAATCCAGAGAAGCAAAGCTTAGTATATATCACGGCTGCACATTTGAGAGGAGAGGCAGAGGAAGGAGGAGGAAGGAGGAAGAAGAAGAGGGTTTTGCTACGTGGCATGGAATTCATGGCATAGTTGGTTCTTTCTTCTTCCTCTTCCTACCTCTGCCTCTTGCTCTTCCTTCTTCGCAAGCAGCAGTCTCTCCACCCTCGCAGCCAGCCGCTGTCGAGAGGGGGGAGGTCGTCACCGCCGGCTGCTCTCTGCCACGCCGCTTCGACCAGGCAAATCCTCTGTTTTTGTTCTTGGCTGCAATCCATCTGTTCTTCGAAACACCACCTCTGTTCTTCCCCAATTCTCAGCCAGTTGTGTTGCTCGTGTCCTAGATATTTCTTGCAATTTCGATTCGAATCCTTGCATCCAAGCTATCTATTCGTGCATGCAGGGACAGGTGAGATGGACGGCTTGGGAGGTTTCGAATTCTTCCAGATCATACTTGACAACTCCTCGAGCAGGCTGGTATATACACGATCTCTCTTTATCGCTCTGCTGTGCTGCCTAGTGTTTGATCGGCTCAATCACTGCTTGACCCTCGCTGCAGAGGCTGCCAGACAAGTTTACCAGGGTGCTACTAGACGGCGGCAAGCCCCAGGAAGTGAAGCTGCGGGAGGCCGGCCATAGGCGTCGCTTCTGGGACGTGAAGGTGGTGTTGGACGCTGATGGCCACATGTACCTAGGGCGCGGTTGGGAGCAGTTCGCCCATGCGCACGACCTGCGGCTTGGGTACTTCCTCGTCTTCAGCTACGACGGCGACGCCGTGCTCACCGTCAAGGTGTTCGACGTGAGCATGTGCCGCAGGCACTACCAGCACGACGGTGACACCAGTACGCGCCTCTTCTTGCTCTTCGTTTCAGTTGGGTGGTTGTAAGTTGTAACTTGTAGGAATTAAAGAAGGTGTGGTTTTTGCATTTGGCCAGGCAGTGAGAGCAGCAGCGACGGTGACAGTGGGAGCAGCAACACCAGCGACGGCGGCAGTAGTGGCAACAACAGGAGCCTGGTGGAGATGGACGTCTAGGATGGGCCGACGGGGCAGTTCAGCGCCATGCTGAGGAAATGCAACCTAGGCATGAAGCAGGAACAGTACCTGGTGAGTGCGTTCATGCTCGAGCATGCCTAGTCAAGTGTGTTCATATACATGTATCCATGAGGTGCTATCTGGGTACTGATTCCATCCGCTGCTCGCCGGCCGTGTGCAGAACGTGCCGGTGGATTTCCAGCTCGCGCACGGGTACGCGGAGAGGAGCAAGGTGGAGCTGCGGATGCGCGGCAAGTCGTGGCTCGTGCACCTGAAGCACAACCCCAAGACGGGTGGCAGGTCCCGCGCGTCGTTTAGGTACGGGTGGCACCAGTTCTGCGTCGACAACGCCCTCGGCGAGGGCGACACCTGCTTCTTCCGAGCGCTCCGGCAAGGCAGCGCCGGCGGCGGCGGCGGCGAGGACCACCTACTCAAGGTGGAGGTGAGGAGGCGAGACGGCAGCTTCCTGGTCTGAGGCGAGGGCGGTGGCCGCCGGCCTCCCGTTGCACCAGCCTGGCTGGCCGGCGTAGCCTCGTCCGCGGCCATCGGCCGGCACGACTCAGTGCGTTATTATGCTTGCTTAATAATGATTGTAAGACCTTAATTCTCGGTAGTCCACTGCCGATGGTACTAGCAGGAGCGTGAGTAACCAGAGAGCGGAGTATAAACCTGGCTGTGTTTATCCGTGTGCAAATGATTATTGCTGAGCATCTTGTCAGTCCCTTAGCACGACAGTGAGGCTGAGTGGTGCTCTGCTGCATTGATTGTTTGCTGCATTGCCATTCCAAGCAAACGCGACGACGCCGGCCCTGAGCTGAAGAACGTGGGGGTGCTCACGAGCCTTGCGAGCCTTGCATGGTTTTGCCTAGTCCGTCCCTCATGGGCTATTTCGGAGCAACTTTCTTCCCCTCTGATTCGAGTCCTGTACATGTACTACCATGCAGTGCAGTGGAGTGGTATCCACATGTGCCAACCAGTTGCGCGGCTTGATGCTACTAGCGCCATGAGTAACTCAGAGACTAAACCCATTTTCAATGAAGCCATGCACCATCACCTGATTTATTAAAAAAAATTTGAAGCAACGACCGTACAACAATTGTTCTATGGTAATCTACCTATTAAAACAAAAGGTGTGTATAGGGCTCATTTAGATGTGACATTTTTCGAAAAGGGACAATTTATTACTTAAAAGATTTAACATTACACCTGGTCTCTCTACATAACTATGATGCATACAGCCAAACGAGGTCCCCTCACACAAACAAAAAGTAAAAAAGACGAAATACAAAGAGAGATGTAGAGTCCGTATGAAACCTAATGCGGAGGGGATCCAATCCTAAGATCATGATGCCACCTATGTTGGGTAAAAGTATCCCTCGCCGTAGCTTCAATCGTGTACACACCTTCGTAAACAGGTCTCGATCCTCGACGCGTTGTTGAGAGGACCATAAATAAAGAGTCTCGGTACATCTGTAGATAACCTACATCAGAGAAGTGCTTTTATCTTTAAAAAACTTATCATTTCTACATAGCCAAAGCGACCAAATAACGACAAGCGCACCCATCCTGAGAAGAGTTCTAAACCTGTGATCAATCTCATGTAACCACTTGCCAAATATGTTAGCAACACTATATGGAGGATACAAGCCAGAAGCTATCTGGATGACTGACCATATAGAACGAGCCAATTGCATTGGAAGAATAAATCTTTTATTGTCTCATCATGGTGACAAAAGACACATTGCGGACTTCCATACCAATTTCTCTTAATAAGGTTATCTTTAGTAAGAATGACTCTGCGACAAAGATACCATGCAAACATTTTACTCTTAAGAGGTATCTTCATCTTCCAGATCTTCTTGTTATTATCAACTGACACATCAGACTGGATTAACGCTCTATACATGGACTGCAGTGCGAACTGTGCATTCCCATGGAGGTTCCATCGGAATACATCAGACCCATGTGACAATTGCACCATGGACAACCGCTGGAGCAGGATGTTCCACTATTGGAGTTTGGGTCCAATTAAATTTGTTTCTGAACGTCACATTTGGCCAAAATGATTCCAGTACCATGGCGATAGTATCACCCTTGTGGCGCACAATATTGTGTAGAACCAGATATTTTTCCCGGAGTGTGGCATTTCCTAGCCACTTGTCCTTCCAAAATCTAATTTTTGAGTCGTCCTTAATTGAGAAGGATCCATAGCAAAAGAAATATTTCTCCGTAGCCATTAGA
This sequence comes from Triticum timopheevii, assembly GCA_963921465.1. Lineage (NCBI taxonomy): Eukaryota > Viridiplantae > Streptophyta > Magnoliopsida > Poales > Poaceae > Triticum > Triticum timopheevii. The sequence continues at coordinate 497,936,707 of OY997268.1, forward strand.
CCCGCCCAAAAATGGGAATCCCCATGCTTCTAGTATACTTGCGATACCGCCTTTGAACCCGCATATTTCCTCCTTGGGAGAGGGTTTGCCATACACCATCTTCCTTCAGTAATTTAAACAACCATTTGCCGAGGAGGGCCCTATTCTTAACCTCAAGGTCATGAATGCCCAACCCGGCCACCTTGGTGTCGGTGTCAAAACTGGCAGACCTCGCGGTAGGGGGTCCCGAGCTGTGGATCTTGGATCGGTGGTAACGGGAACAAGGGAGACGATGTTTACACAGGTTTGGGTCCTCTTGATGGAGGTAAAATCCTACGTCCTGCTCTTGTTTATGTTGATGGAGATGTATCGAGTACAAGCTTGATCTAACTCAAGATCATAGGTTGTGTTCTAACCCTAGGGCTAGGTGAATGTAATTGTGATTCGGTCCCTTCTATGGGCTAAAGCATTTGGCCTATATACACGCCAGGTAGGGCATCTAGGGTTACATGGTCGGTATCCAGGGGGATCACATGGAGGCGGTAGGAGATGTCTTGGAGTATACATCAAGTTTTCAGTAGATGTAGTCTTGATCACGTCCAGGCGTGTAGCTTCCAGAGTCCTTCGGATGGAGAGTGAGACGCACAAGCCCAACCCAAGGACTACGGGCCGACTCCGTTGGCACCCCTTAGTCCAGGACACCGGCAATAGCCCCCGAATTGGTCTTCTATGCCGAGGACGACGGCATTGATGTAAATAACTCCAGATCCGAAGTCCTTGGCTCGACAGATGAGTTCCCCATCTTTGGCAATGATGGATTCCTTTCCTTTAATGGTCACTGTGGACCACTCCTCAAAGTAGTGGAATTCCCCGACCATGGCCTAGACGAACTCACTCAGCGCCCGAAGACGCCAGATTACTTAATCACGAAGGCCAGCCGCATAGGTGTGAATAGTGCTTTCTAGCCTGACAACTTTATTGAAGCGGCACCACCCACGACAGGTCAAGCAATTACTGCTCACCTGAATCGCGACCCGAGGCAATCTTCTTATTGGCACGTCCCATCAGAATGGTGATCGTGCCTGTTTTCTTAGGGACATAATTAAGATTTTGTTTCTCCCCGTACGCATGACGACATCTTTTAAGGGGAGTGGCGATTTTCAACGGCACGTTGGAGGGACTCCTGGCCTTTTATCAGCCTATATAAGAGTAATTGATAGCGATGGAAAAAGTACTCTCTCACTTCTCCTCGCCTGCTGCCTCTCGAACTCCAGTGCCCAGATCCAATCTCGACCCCATCCTGCGTAGCGCATCCTAGCTTACATCCCCAGCAATGTTAGACACCAACCTCAAGGGGCACTTGGCTGGTTCCTCCATTACAAAGGGCACCATCTTGGAGCTGCGAAGCGCGGGGTACATCCCTACTGAGTTCAACACCCGAGCGCCGGATCCAAACCAACAAGCACCCGCTCCCAATCCAAGGGAGAGGGCGGTGTTTGTCCCCCACCTCGTCAGAGGCCTGGGGTTCCCGCTGCACCCCTTCATGCGTGGGGTCATGTTCTTCTATGGGCTGGATTTCCATCATCTAGCCCCAAACTCTATCCCGCACCTTGCCTCTTTCATTACGGTTTGCGAGGCCTTCCTCCGCGTCGACCCACACTTTGGCCTGTGGCTGAAGATCTTCTGCATCAAGCAGAAGTCTAGCGGCCCAAACTCCCGGAGTGCGAAGGCGTGATGATCAGCAAGAACCAGAAGGGTGACTGGTTTAAAGGCACCTTTGTGGAGACCACCAAATAGTTGCAACGCGAGTGATTTTACATCACCGAGCTGCTTGCTGGCCAGACCGAGGTTTCGTCATTTTCGGTCGGGCATCCGAAGAAGCTTATGTTCTGGAAGAAGGGCATCGTCTGGGGGAACCCAAGGGAGGTGGAGGCACTGTCCAAGAATATCAAGTGGTGGTTTGATCAGAAAAACCTCGAGCTGATAGATGTGGTGAACATCATGATCCACCGCCGTGTCCTCCCACTCCAATCTTCGGCCACCCCGATGTGAGCGTACAAGCCTGAGGACGCGACGCCCATTCACCACTTCTTCCGCTCCACCTTGGCTGGAGTGTGGACGCTGCTGTTCAAGCTGTCTGAGAATGATTTCTCTTTGGAAGGGCGGGACCTCGGCTTTGAAGCCAGCTACGACGCCCCCGAGGTAATCTTTCAATACACAGTTCTATACTCTGTGTTTATTTGAGTGTTATAGACCTCAACTAATTGATTGTTCTCGTATTTGTAGAAGTGGTTCCCCAAGGTGTAGCAGATGTTGTGCCCTGCACCGCTTCCTGAGGGGGAGAGAACCCCCTGCTCACGGTCCTCCTAGTCGAGGAGCCGCATGTGGTGATCCCTAGGGCATCAATGCCTCCAAAGGGCAAGGCGGGCCTTCGGCCATGGGAGACCTCAGTCACCCGATCTAAGGAGACCCATGCCCCTCCACTCACGAGGATGACGTGGAGGACGACACGGGGGAAGGGAACCCTTCCCTGAAGGGGGAGGGCGGCATTCGAGGATGCCGAGGCCGAAGTGCGGACGAAGGGCCAAAAGAGGTCGCGCAAGGCTTCCGCCGAGTCCGCCTGCAGGTCTGCTGCGCTGAAGAAGGCCAACTTCTCCAATGAGTTATATGATGACCTCTTCGAGCTGGGGAGAAAGAAGCCAGCGCCTCGAAGGTATGTCATCGTCACCATATGTGGTCTTCAAGGAGTCCTTTCATCAAGATAAAACTCATACAAGTGATACGTCTCCAACTTATCTATAATTTTTTATTGTTCCATGCTATTACAGTATCATTCTTGGATGTTTTATACTCATTTACTAGCAACTTTTTATCATTTTTTGGACTAACCTATTGACATAGTGCCCACTGCAAGTTGTTGTTTTCTGCCTGTTTTTTACTTTGTTGGATATCAATACCAGACGAAGTCCAAATGCCATGAAGCTTTTTGGAGATTTTTTCTAGAGAGAAGACACCCAGGGAGCCAAAGAAGTGCACGAGAGGAGGCCCGTGGGGCCCAGTAGGCACTAGGGCACGCCAGACGCTCCAGGCGCGCCCTGGTGGGTAGTGGAGTCCACGAGAAGCTTCTCGACCGCCATCCACCTCTATAAATACTCTAATATCCCAAAAACCCTAGGGAGTCAACGAAACACAATTCCAGCCGCCGCAAGTTCTAGAACCACGAGATCCAATCTAGAGGCCTTTTCCGGCACTCTGCCAGAGGGGTCAACGATCATTGGGGGGGTTCTTCGTCATCACCCTTGCCCCTCCGATGATGCGTGAGTAGTTTAGCATAGACCTACAGGTCCGTAGGTAGTAGCTAGATGGCTTCTTCTCTCTCTTTGATCTTCAATACAATGTTCTCCTCGATGTTCTTGGAGATCTATTTGATGTAATGACTTTTTGTGGTGTGTTTGTTGGGATCCGATGAATTGTGAGTTTATGATCAGATCTATCCATGAATATTATATGAGTCTTTGCTGAACTCTTTTCTGCATGATCTTTATAGCCTCGTATTTCTTCTCCGAAACTTTGGTTTGGTTTTGCCAACTAGATTGATTCTTCTTGCCATGGGAAGAGGTGCTTTGTGATGGGTTCAATCTTGCGGTGCTCAATCTCAGTGACAGAAAGAGACATGACACGCATGTATCATTGCTATTAAGGATAACAAGATGGGTCTATTCCTACATGAATAAATCGTGTCTACATCATGTCATCATTCTTATTGCATTACTCCGCTTTGCCATAAACTTAATACACTAGATGCATGATGGATAGTAGTCGATGTGTGGAGTAATAGTAGTAGATGCAGGTAGGAGTCGGTCTACTAATCTTGAACGTGATGCCTATATACATGATCATTGCCTTGGATATCGTCATAATTATTTGCTTTTCTGTTAATTGCCCAACAATAATTTGTCTATCCACCATATGCTATTTTATCGAGAGAAGCCTCTATTGAAATCTACGGCCCCAAGTCTATTTACTATCATATTAAAATGAAAAGTACCTTGCTGCACCTTTTCTTTATTTATTTCATTTTGTGTTTTAGTTAGATCTATTTATCAAAACCTATACAATTTAATCTATCTCAATACCGAGGAGGGATTGACAACCCCTCTTATGTGTTGGGTTGCAAGTTTTTGTTGTTTGTATGCAGGTGCTGTTTACATAGTGTTTCTTGGTTCTCCTACTGGATTGATAACCTTGGTTTCATAACTGAGGTAATACTTACCGTTAATGTGCTGCATCATACTCTCCTCTTCGGGGAATTACCAACGCATATACAAGCAATCAGGAAGAATTTCTGGCGCCGTTGCCGGGGAGACATCATCAACATCTATCTGGTTCCTACGCACAAACTCGCAAGTCCTTGCAATTACTTTGTTTGCCAGTTCGCTCTCATTTTCATCTCCCCCACTTCTAAAACGTTCTGCAAAAGTACAAAAATATTTTTCGTTTGCCTTTTTCTCGTTTGATCTCTTGTTTGCTTGAGTTCTTGTTTGCGTATTCACGATGTCTCAATAAAATACCAAATTATGTGATTTTTCCAATACTAATAATTATTATTTTATTAGTACTCTGATTGCTCCTCCTTCCGCTAGTGCGGAGTCTTATGATATTAATGCTACTTTGTTGAATTCTGTTATGAAAGAGCAATTTTTCGGTAATCCTAAATGAGGATGTTGCGTCCCATCTAAACACTTCCATAGAATTGTGTGATATGCAAAAAAAAAGATGTGGACAATGATATTGTGAAATTAAAATGGCTTCCCTTTTCTTTGCGGGATCATGCAAAAATTTGGTTTTCATCTTTGCCATGAAATAGTATTTATTCTTGGGACAAGTGCAATGATGCTTTCATCACTAAGTATTTTCCTCCCACAAAAATTATTTCCCTTAGATATCAAATCATGAACTTTAAACAACTTGAGGATGAACATGTGGCCCAATCTTGGGAAAGAATGAATTTGAGGATAAGAAATTACCCTACTCATGGTTTAAATCTATGGATGATCATACAAAAAGTTTATGTGAGATTGAATTATGTTTCTAGAAATCTTTTAGATTCCACTGCGGATGGTACTTTTATGGAAATTACTTTGGGTGAAGCCACTAAATTTCTTGATAATATTATGGCTAATAATTCACAATGGCATATTGAAAGAGCTCCTACTAGTAAAAAGGTTAATTCTGCTGAAGAAAATAGTACTTTGAGTGAAAAAGTTGATGCTCGTATGAAATTGGTTGCTAGTAAAAATGCTCCTATTGATCTTATGATGTTCCTTTGTCTAGTTTGATTGAGAAAAATAGTGATCCCATAGATTTGAATTGTCTTGTGAAACAATTTTAATAACAATGCTTATAGAGGTAATTTTAATCCTAGGCCTTTTCTTGGAAATTCCTCTAATAATTATGGCAATTCCTATGGCAATTCTTCTTCTTCTTCTTCTTCTTCTTCTTCTTCTAATAATAATAATAATAATAATAATAATAATAATAATAATAATAATAGTAGTAGTAGTAGTAGTAGTAGTAGTAGTAGTAGTAGTAGTAGTAGTAGTAGTAGTAGTAGTAGTAGTAGTAGTAGTAGTAGTAGTAGTAGTAGTAGTAGTAGTAGTAGTAGTAGTAGTAGTAGTAGTAGTAGTAGTAGTAGTAGTAGTAGTAGTAGTAGTAGTAGTAGTAGTAGTAGTAGTAGTAGTAGTAGTAGTAGTAGTAGTAGTAGTAGTAGTAGTAGTAGTAGTAGTAGTAGTAGTAGTAGTAGTAGTAGTAGTAATAATAATAATAATAATAATAATAATAATAATAATAATAATAACAATAATAGGATGCCTTATGATCTTTAAAGCAATATTAAAGAATTTATCAATGCTCAAAAAGTTTTCAACACTACCATAGAAGAACAATTGAGTAAACTTGATGATATGTCTAGGAACATTGATAGAATTACACATGATGTGGAAAATCTCAAGATTAAAAAATTTCCACCCAAAGTTGATATTAATGAATCAATTAAAGCTTTATATGTTTCTATGGATGGAACTAGGAAAAGAACCACTATGTTTAGAACTAAAAGAGAACTTTTAGAAAGAGCGTTTTTGCCCGATTGCTTTCACCAAAATTATGAAGATCTTAAAAGGATTGGTGTTTCTTCTATTGATTCCTTGTTTAGTACTCCCTCAGTCCCAAAATAAGTGTCTCAACTTTATAGTAGCTCTAGTACAAATTTGTACTAAGCTCAAGACACTTATTTTGTGACAGAGGGAGTAATATTAAAATTGATGATAAGAGGACTGAAGAATAGTCAACTTTATCTAGAAGGCATCCTCATAATTCAGAGGGTTAAAATCTTGTTGAAAAATTGATAAAAGTGGGTTTGGAGAGGTAAAAACATTAGCTAGTGATGTGCCCACTCTGTCAGATTACAAAGACTTTAATTATGATAGTTTCTCTTTGATTGAATGTATTTCTTTATTACAATCCATGATAAATTCAAGTTAACCAGATTAAATTGAACTTGATACTCTATTGGCTGAGTCATGGTGCCGCTGAATTGATGCTGACCAGTGCAACCACGCTTACCGGTATGGGACGGTCCTAACTGGGTCTATTGTCATGCCTCTCGCCGGTGCTTCCAACGAGGGAAGGTTATGGGCGTGCTGTACCCTGGCCCGGTAAGCAGGCATAACCTTGTGTGCCCGTTGTTGAGTTGTTTGAGTTTTGGATCCGTGTCCTCGTGTGGGACGGGCCATGGCGGTGGTCATTATGTCTGGAGGTAGACACGGGGCCACCCATGAATTAGCCCAGTGGGGAGTGAGTCGGAGTGGCCGGGAGAGTGTCATGGCAGTAGGACGGTTTTGTCGGAACGCCGTTGGTCCACCCAAATGGGAGTGCGAGGCCATGGGTTCCGTAGAGTGGGTACAGTGTACTAACCTCTGCAGAGTGTATATTAAATCTATCGATAGCCGTGCCCGCAGATAAGGGCCCAGGTCGAAGTAGGGTACACCATGAGTCAACAGTAATAAGAATAATGTGCTTAATAACAGTGAGATAAGTTGGTTGTGATCGCCGTAAGGATCACAGGCAAGTGTTGGTCGCGTTGTGATCGCCGTAAGGATCATGGTCCAAGTGTTGGTTGGGTGGTGATCGCCGTACGGATCACGCTGGTATCGAGGATACCGAGTTGTTGTATATTCGTGATGTTGTGCGAGAGTCGTGGGTAAAGATCAGGCTCCTTGTGGTCAGTTAATGATTACTATGGTATTGTTTATACCAAGCTTGATTTGATCCTGACATGATCGTGTGATGTCTGAGGTCGGTAAGTGATGCATGTGTTTGTTACGAGGTAACCCGAGCGAACCAAGTGGTGCATGTAATGTCATCATGTTTCATGCTAGTGTTGTCGGATTAATATGTTCATGTTGTATTAGCTGTATCAGGTTTATGTTGGTCATGCCATGGTATGCTGATGATCTCATGTTAATTCCTGTTTAACCTGTAATTGCCATGCTGTTGTCTGTCTTGAATGCTTCTGGTTATTGTGAGCTTGCAAGTACATTCAATGTACTGACCTGACGTGTCATGCCAGCTTGCAGGTCCTACCAGATTTGATTGCTTGCTTGTCGTGGTTTCTGTTCGTGCGAGCTAGGATAAGCGTTCCAGCTAGAGTCCCTGCGGAGTGGAGTTCACCACCGTCTTCGTTGGTCCGCTGCTAGAGTTATTCCTCTGCTTCGAGTTGTTCTGCTGCTTGCATAGAGCAACTGAGGATGGCATAGTGTCGCCGTACCGATGTTATTCATTGTAATATCAGAGACCTTGTATTCATATTTGTGTAATAATAAAGAGCTGGTTTGTTCTATGCTAAGCAGTGCCGTATTCCAGAAGACTTCTCCTCGATCTCTGGGCTGGAATACGGGGCGTTCCGATTTCTCTGAGCCGGGGTGCCATAGGCTTGGTATCAGAGCAGGTCTGGCTGTAGGATGCCCTAGACCGCGTGAACGTTAGAAATCGGTAGTATAGAGTCTAGCTTAATGATTGCACTTGATTGCTGCATTTGTTTGTCGCATAGCATGCATATAGATTATTATTTAGTCGCTAATGGTTTATGTGGTGAGTGTAGCTGGCATCGGTTCGGATCCACTACAGCTCAACCTTTTCATTTCTCTAGTTCCTTTTTCTTTCGGTGTTTGGTGTCATCTCTATCCCAGCAGAGTGATGCCACGTGATCCTGACACTGTTTGAAAAAATAGTGCTCAGGTATCGCGCCAATGTCTTTCTTTCAGCCCCGTCTATCGTTTCGGTGATGGACATGCGTCTATCCCGAATCGTTCTTTTATTTCGTCGTGTTGGCAACCCTTAATGATCTTAGTTATCAAGAAAGGGCAATGTCAACAGCCTCAATTTTCCCCGCTATCCTATTTCTTGGACAAGTACGGATTTTTTTTCCATCCGCTTGATAATAATGTGGTTGCGGACCTTCGTGCCCCACTGCATGGTTACCAAGTATGTCCTCGCCTCCGAGCTAGTTCAGGTTGCCACCTGGCTAAGCTAGCACTTGGTGTAGCGCTGTTTACACCAATTCTTCCACACATTTATTCGTCCTCGTGCACATCATCACAGCATATTAGACCGCAATACCGGAGTTTCCGCGAGATTTGTGTGCTTAGGTGTGCATGCATATTATTGTGTGACTAGCAGTAATATGTGATGATTGCTTGATTAATTATATTAGTAGAATGATTGTGTGCTTTTGTTTTAGTCGTTTCTATTGTTCCTTTCTTTGGGCCTTCGGTGTTACAAATGTTTCCCCTATTAAAGTTGCTTGTCAACCGACACCGGACCCGAAGAGTTAGCAAGAAATGCATATATTTGGAAACTCAGCTAAACAAAATGGAATTATCAGCAGACTGCAATGAAATTTGGGAATATCTTGTCTGGATGCAAAAGAAATCCTGGATGGACCGTCAGTATCAAGTTTGCATTAGCGTGCACTCATCACAACAAAATGATTAAATCAGCAAGAAGATAAATTGTGTGCCAGGTTGACAGAATATTATCAAAGGTATGGATCAGATACAAGTTTAATTTTTCGTTGAGGATGATTTTGGAACTCGATGTACCTGGAAGCAAGCAAAAATATGGCATATACTTAGAAAGGAGGAGAGTACAGTAAAACCCTGTTTCATTCAAGAAATCAACATCAGAAATATTAAGATGGTATGTATATGTGGAAATCGGTCCGCATATCACAATAAGAAGTTTCTGGTGTAAGCAACCCACTTTTCCCCCGCAAGATACCAGAGAAGCTTCCAAGGCAAGATTCATCTATCTTCCTCAGTACGATACATGGATGATTTCCCGCAAGGTACTCTGCCTTCTTCAGTAAGCAACCGCAAAAGCTTCCGGCATAAGGTACTGAGTCTTGCCCTAGCAAAGTCTTTAAGGGGGTAAGCTTCTGAAGCACGATATCCAGTCTTTTTCAGCAAGCTGTCCGATGAAAGTTTCGAGCACAAGCCAGCAAATATTCCTCAGTAAGACATTGGTACAAGGTAGTACGCTGTGAATTGACAGCATATGGCAGTGAATCCCAAGAATCAGATCCACAATAGTTTGGTCATAATCAAGAATCAGTCAGAGTACACGTCTGTCTCGGAACCAGGTCCTCATATATATGCAATGAGCATACACTCAAGACCTTACAAGTCACCCGGATGAGGATCTGACAACCACGTGAGGATGGTTAATAGAAGAATGTCTGTATACACCGCAATGTGACAAAGGATTATGAGGATTGACGACATCAATGAGCTCCATACACGTACTTGTGAATTGGAAAATGATCCTAATGAGCCCTTGTCCCCTTTTCTCCTATGACGGCACCACGCCTGTGATCTGAGTTGTTTCTAGCTATCCGGGGTGGATGCCGATTTTTGTTTCTCTCTTCAACGACTGTCACGAGTCTGAGCTGCTTTTCGGCCGTCTCGTACAGCTGTTGAGTTTCTTTTTGTGACAGTAGCCCTATAGCTGCTTTTTTATTTTAGGGAGCTTCCACCTTCTTCTTATCGACCCGGTCTCATGCTCTGAGCTGCTTTTTCGTCCTGAGCCATGGTTGAGTTATTTCAGTAATGTCCCAGATCCGAGTTGTAAAGACCGTTCTGGTGACTACTGATTTATTTGCCGATTTATTGCAAGGGTTTCGGATGATCATTTCCGAACGCTCAGAACTTGAGAGGTGTTGAACCTGCCATTTAAAGGTTACCCTGTCAAGAAAAATGAGGATAAGCTACAATTGCCAAAAAATTGCACCGACAGTACCTATGGTCATACGAAGAAGCAATATGACCCAGCTCTTTCAGCCAAGGATCCAGACCAAGAAAACAATAATGAAGGAGCAAGACCCGTGATGCAGGTATGAAAATTGTATATGAACCCCATGATGCAGATCCCCCGGACGGTCTAAGTCAGTATTGATCCACATGGATATGCCTACAGCATGAGTGATTGGCATGAGGAATAACAGTCTGGAAGCATGAGTCCTCACTTATATGAATCATCATTGATAGCCTGTCGTGAACAAAATTTTTCCGTCAGAACCACCGTCAGTCAAGTCTGCAGATATTATCATATGGGACAAACCCTTTATGCTGGCTGCGACAGGAGACAATCAAATATTTGGTATGGATCCGATACTCAAGACAGTGGAACCAGTTAAGATGATTCAGAAACTTCTGCGATGAGTCAGAATCTGTCAGGAAACAGTTATGTTTTAACTCACTTTTTGGAACCCAAAGGACCTGCATTTAGTGGAGAAACCCAATGCGATGAGTCAAAGCTTGAGTTTTCATCAAAAAATTCTGATCATCATTACATGAAAGGTTGACAGTGTCGGGTGGCACACCCAGCGGAAATCACTTTTGGATTTGTGAGACGGACATATATTTCAGTCGTGATAATCAAATCACACTCAGCTAGTCAGCAGATCTAAAAAGAAATTGGAGCCTATATAAGCATGAGCAAGCCAGTTAAGATATGTCAGAATGTTGATACAGTGAATCAAACCACCCCAGGTCCAGTCAGATAAGAATTTAGTGGGAACAACAATAAAGAGAAAAGGATACCCGAGTTGGAAACGGTTTCCTTAAGTCAAGATATTCATACTTGTTCCCTGAGCAACCAAATATCGAGGACGAGATTTCTTTAAGGGGGTAAGGTTTGTGACAACCTGATTTTTGGCCCTTTCTTTTTCTTTTGTTTTTCCGAGGTTTTTGCCTGAGTTTTGTTTTTCCGTGGCTTTGTGTTCTGGAAACTGAAGAAGATGTCCTCTTCTTTGCTTCCAAAGTGGCTTGTCATTCCCAACTCCTTCCCTAGATCCTGTCATTTTCATCCTAGCCCAAATCCCAATATTCTTTTTATTGGGAATATTCCTTTTCTATTAAAGGAATAACTCAAATTTCCTTAGGTTATGAAGCAACCTATATTTCCCTCACTCCAAAAATTCCCAAATAATTCTCATAAATTGTTTGGGTCATATCTTGATCAAATATGGCAAAACTTTTCATTGCCATGTTCAAAAATAATTCCCCAATATTCCTTTTTCTATTCTGCCCTGAATGGCACTTTGTGAAGGAAGTGTCATTTATATTTTTCCTAGTGGCTCCCAAACTTTTTGGGCATGTTTATATGTCCAAATAATTGCCCCATGCAAAAGTTAAAATTTATTTGCCTAGCCAATCTTCCTTAGTAAATTTTCAAAGTTTCTGTCAAATAGAAGGCTTTGTAAAGGAAGTACTAGTTAGGAGTACCCAAATGAGTTGAACTTTTGCACACTCCTTAATGTTCTCATATTAACCCCTTACACTCATTTGCAGCCCCATCCAATTATCTGTGTGAGCACAGGAGCAAATCTTTGTTTCTGGCAATATTTTCAGGTTGTGAGGCAAGTATATTTTATATTGATTCAAAAATCCTGATAAATTACCAGATCATTCTTCTACCCATAAAACATCTCTCCACCCATTTTGGCATCATTTCAATGAGCCATTTGATCACCATAATTATTCCAAGTTTCTGGTCAGCCGAGATGTTTGTGAAGCAAGTGCTATTTTGGTTTGTCCATTTGGCATGAGCTTTTTACAGCATCTTGATATGACCAGATGACTAAGCCTTGCCCAATTTGAGATCAAGTGGACACTCCATGTGAGTCCACCATCATAATCTTCATTTCTGGACCATTTTGGCAGTTGCAAAGCAACTATATTAAAGCCTAGTCCATTTCTCCTAAAACTCCCTAGGACTGTAATCCTTCCTAGCCTAAACACCCCAAACAACTTCTTTGGCTTCAAGTAATTCCCTGTTGACCACATTGAGCTGGTAAAGTTTACTGCAGTAAACTTCAGAGCTCACTGACTATTTAACCCTAGATGTTTTAACCAAGTTACCACCGTAGTTACAACTTACCCAGGAGGGACTAACCCACAGACATGGTTTGGCACCATTTGTGGCACTGTGTGCACCAGTGCACGCGGTGACCACCGTTTTGGCGTGCAATGGTCGCGCCCAGAGCGTCTTCTTGCTCGGGCCCCTCCCACTCGCTGTTTTCGCGCTCATGAGCCTGTCCATTGTCTTCCTCTCATCATCGCCGTTCTCTTGGACCCCTCTCCCCCTCCGTCTGCTTTCTCACCGTCGCTCGCCGCCGCGTGAACACGAGAGCATAGTGCACCGGCCGTCGTCTTCCTCCTCGGCCGCATCCTTCCTGCGCTCCTTTGGCCTCCTTCTCCCCGTGATAGCTCTCCCCTGTGCCCTCCTCGTTGTTTGCCCCTGAGTCCATGCACACGGGCACGCGTACATGGCGCCGGCCACGCGTCACGGCGATGCCAGTGCGGCTCCCTCTCGCCCGGCTATATATAGCCATTCCCCGAGCCTCCCGAGCTCACCATTGGCCTCCTGCACCTCCTCTAGCCCCTCCTAGCCACTAGCCCGAGCTCCTGGAGCACTCCCTGCCCGCCATCGCCGCCATGGCCGCCGTCTCTGTCAACCTTGATTCCGGCGAGCCGCGCCTCCTCTCCGTGTTCCAGCACCACCAAAGGGGTCCCCTCGACCCCCTAATACCCTCCTGAACCCCTCCGGTGCCTAGCCCCCTTCTCTCCCCCACTGTGGTGCCGTGCTCGATCCCATCCAAAGCTCCGCTCCGCCGCGGCAGACACCCCGCTCCTTCCTGTGGTCCCCGGCGTCCGTGGAATGGCCCATCCGACGCGGCTCCGTCTCCCGAACACGCCGGTGGTCCGAGCGCCGCGGATGATGGCCCGTAGCGCCGGCAGTCATCGCCGGAGCTCGCCCCGTCCTCTGCTCCATCGGGCGGCATCAGGAAGAAGAAGGAGACAGCGCCCCTCCCTGCCAGCTGGCCGCGGGCCCCGTTGGTCAGCCGCACAGCGCGTTGACCCCGCGGGCCAGCGTGGATAAGTGACGGGCCCCACCCGTGGGACCTACACGCGTCAGCCCCGCCACTGTTCAATTGGATAAGGTGAAAACGTATTTCCCCGATTATGTTTTCTGTTTTTCTATCCAGGCCCCTATTTGAAAATCTTTTCATTACAGATAGGTCCCTGGTAGAAAAACCCTTATATGTTTTTATCCGTAACTCCGTTTAAGGTGAAACCAACGCTCACTTCTTTGTTTCGTCAAGCCCGTTCTGTTGGTCATGCTTACACTATGGTTTGACACTATGAAAATGACCTTTATGCCCTTGCCCTTATTCAGCCCCCTTCAAGAGAGAACGTTTTCCGGCGTTTCGTTCCGCGAGTTTCCCGCACTTCTCCCAGTGCCTTCTTCATCCCCAGGCAAGCCACAATACCCACTTGCATGATATTCATGCAGTAGCCATGGTTTTCAACTTGAATCTTTATTAAATGTTGTCTTGTTAAAAAAGATGGTTATCGTTGTTCCGGTGATGTTTAGATTTGCATGTTCACTTTTGTGCTATGTTGTCTTGTACTCTGTGATCATGTTATACTACTAGTATCTCCTTTCATATGTTTATGCTTGCTAGTAGTACATGTTGATGTACTGGTGATGTTCATGCTAGTCAGTATGCCATGTTCAGTGGATATGAGTTATTGTTGATATGGTGGATAGTTATGTGATACTCTCATGATTATGTTGATATCATGTTCGTGCATTTTATCATGGCTCAGCATATTCGCATTCAAGTTAACCAGATTAAATTGAACTTGAACATCTGTTGGCTGAGTCATGGTGCCGCTAAATCGATGCTGACCAGTGCAACCATGCTTACCTGTATGGGACGGTCCTAACTGGGTCTATTGTCGTGCCTCTCGCCCGTGCCTCCAATGAGGGAAGGTTATGGGCGTGCTGTACCCTGGCCCAGTAAGCAGGCATAACCTTGTGTGCCCGTTGTTGAGTTGTTTGAGTTTTGGATCCGTGTCCCCGTGTGGGACGGGCCACGGCGGTGGTCGTTGTGTCTGGAGGTAGACACGGGGCCACCCATGACTTAGCCCAGCGGGGAGTGATTCGGAGTGGCCGGGAGAGTGTCATGGTAGTAGGACGGTTTTGTCGGAACGCCGTTGGTCCATCCGAATGGGAGTGTGAGGCCATGGGTTCCATAGTGTGGGTACAGTGTACTAACCTCTGCAGAGTGTATATTAAATCTATCGATAGCCGCGCCCCCGGATAAGGGCCCAGGTCGAAGTAGGGTACACCATGCGTCAACAGTAATAAGAATAATGTGCTTAATAACAGTGAGATAAGTTGGTTGTGATCGCCGTAAGGATCATGGGCCAAGTGTTGGTCAGGTTGTGATCGCCGTAAGGATCACGGGCCAAGTGTTGGTCGGGTGGTGATCGCCGTAAGGATCACGGTGGTATCAAGGATACCGAGTTGTTGTATATTCGTGATGTTGTGCGAGATTCATGGGTAAAGATCAAGCTCCTTGTGGTCAGTTAATGATTACTATGGTATTGTTTATACCAAGCTTGATTTGATCCTGATATGATCATGTGATGTCCAAGGTCGGTAAGTGATGCATGTGTTGGTTACGAGGTAACCCGAGCGAAACAAGTGGTGCATGTAATGTCATCATGTTGCATGCTAGTGTTGTCAGATTAATATGTTCATGTTGTATTAGTTGTATCAGGTTTATGTTGGTCATGCCATGTTATGTTGATGATCTCAAGTTAATTCCTGTTTAACCTGTAATTGCCATGCTGTTGTCTGTCTTGAATGCTTCTGGTTATTGTGAGCTTGCAAGTACATTCAATGTACTGACCGGGCGTGTCATGCTAGCTTGCAGGTCCTGCCGGATTTGATTGCTTGCTTGTCGTGGTTTCCGTTCGTGCGAGCTAGGACAACCGTTCCAGGCAGAGTCCCTGCGTAGTGGAGTTCACCACCGTCTTCGTTGTTCCGCTGCTAGAGTTATTCCGCTACTTTGAGTTGTTCTGCTGCTTGCATAGAGCAACTGAGGATGGTGTAGTGTCGCCGTACCGATCTTATTCATCGTGAAGCCCAGGACAGCGTCACCGCCAGAGTCTTTGGCAGTCAAAGACCAACTTTAGTCAGGATAAGTGTACTAGATGTTCCCCTTCAAAATGGCCAATTGTTGGTGCCCTTCCCGCTCATTATTTGGGAAGAGGCCCAGGGCCTCCCTCTATAAATAGGACTAGCCACCACAGAGAAAAGAGGGATCCAGATTGCGCATAGACTAGAGAAAGGCGATTGAACTCACCCGAGCAGTTCATCGCACCAGCTCAAGAACAACCCCTCGCGAGGCTGTTCTCCCTTTGTATTGTTCATCATCATCCCTGAGGCAATCCACCACACCACACACTGGAGTAGGGTATTACACCACAATGGTGGCCTGAACCAGTATAAACCTCGTGTCCCTTGTGTGTTCTTCTTTCTAGCCTAGATTCCTTGCGAGGCTTCAAAATGCGAGCTGGTAGGGGAAAGATCTTCGTGCGGACCACAGAGTTCGAACCTCAAGGGTCTGCCGGAAACCGAAATCCGACATTTGGCGTGCCAGGTAGGGGTGCGCCGAAATATTTCTTCCGCTGGTCGTGTGTGATCTTCCGTCGTATCCATGGCTGACGCTCGTTGGGTTGCTCTCGCCACCCGCGTCGCCCAGACGGCGCCCGTCGGCGGACACCCCCGTCGTTCCCCGTCGCCTGCCGCCAACGCCGCGCCAGTGTCCCCGGTCGTCGCAACTCTCCTGGGCGGCTCACATGCACCACCTTTGAGCCGCCACGTCAAGCCGTTCACCCGCCAGGTCGGCACCGCCTTCAAGCACCGAGAAACCCCCCGGGCTGGGTGGCGCCCAAGGCCGACCTGACCTTCAGCTCGTATGATCAACCCTCCAACCCAGCCTGTTCGAGCGCGCTCCCAATGCTATGCACCCCAACCATCTGCCAAGTGGCCGTCACCAGGACCCTCGATGATGGTGGTGCTGGCCTCAGCGTGCTCTCGGTGGAAGCCTTCAGCCTCCTCCACGTTCTGCCAGAGCTGCTTCAGCCCAGCAGGCCCTTCTCGGGCGTCAGAGGCGGTTCCACCGGCTCCTTGGGACAGATCCGCCTCCCGGTGACCTTCCGCACCCAGGACAACTTCCGCACGGAGCTGATCAACTTCGACATCACCCCATCAGTCTCCTGTACAACGCCATCCTCGGCTACCCGGCCTTGGCCCGGTTCATTGCTGTGACTCACCCGGCGTACAACCTCATGAAGATGCCCGGGAGCAACGATGTTCTTACCGTGTTCGGAGACACCGAGGATGCATTGCAGGCGCTCAAGCTTGCTTTCAAGACAGCCGCGGTGGTGCAACCCGCCAGCACAGATGTCCTCGTGCCCAAGGGGGCTGCGCCAGCTAAAAAGAAGCAGCTATTCAGCCAGGACAAGGCGGAGACCAAGCAGGTACCGGTCGACGAGGATGGACCCACCGGCGCCACCTTCACCATAGGCGCAAACCTTGAGCCTGAGCAGGAGGAGGCCCTGGTCGGGTTCCTGCGCGCGAACAAGAAGGTGTTTGCATGGGAGCCTAGTCAGCTGGCAAGGGTCCCGAGGGATGTAATTGAACATCATCTCAGCGTGTGCCCCAACGTGAGCCCCGTGAAGTAGAAGGCAAGGCGGCAGTCCACTGAAAAGCAGGCCTTCATTGTCCAAGAGACCCGCAAGTTAGAAGCGGCAGGAGTCATTCGCGAGGTCCGCTACCCTGATTGGCTGGCCAACCCTGTTGTCGTGGCAAAAAAGGGAGGTAAGGAACACATGTGTGTCGACTTCACCAACCTCAACAAAGCCTACCCACAGGATCCATTCCCGCTCCCTCGCATCGACCAGATCATCGACTCTACCTCTGAATGTGACCTGCTGTGCTTCCTGGATGCCTTCTCGGGCTATCATCAGATCAAGATGGCAGTGGAGGACATGGAGAAAACGGCCTTCCTGACTCCATGTGGAGTGTACTGCTATACCTGCATGCCATTTGGGTTGCGCAACGCGGGCGCGACCTTCCAACGGCTGATGCACATCACCCTGGGCCGACAGCTCGGGAGGAACGCTGAAGCTTACGTCGATGACATTGTGGTGAAGTCTTGGGAGGCGAAAACCCTGATACAGGACTTGGAAGAAACCTTCGCGAGCCTCAATGAAGTGGACCTGCGGCTCAACCCAGAGAAGTGTGTGTTTGGAGTCCCCTCGGGCAAGCTCCTGGGCTTCCTCGTGTCCCACAGGGGCATCAAGGCCAACCCAGAGAAGGTCAAGGCAGTCAAAGACATGAGCCCGCCAAAGACCCTCAAGGAAATGCAGAAGCTCACCCGGCGTGTAACCGTGTTAGGACGTTTCATCTCCAAGCTGGGGGAGCGAGCACTGCCCTTCTTCAAGCTGATGAAGAAGAAAGGCCCCTTCGAATGGACTGAAGAGGCTGACAAGGCATTCCAAGATCTCAAGAGGTACCTTACCAGCCCTCCGGTGATGGTAGCTCTGCGCCCTCGGGAGCCCTTGGTGCTCTACCTTGCAGCCACCCCCTATTCCGCCAGCGCAGCCCTGGTGGCAGTTAGAGAGGAGCGCCGGGCCACGGCCGCAGCCACAGTCCCGGCT
Source organism: Triticum timopheevii (assembly GCA_963921465.1). Taxonomy (NCBI): domain Eukaryota; kingdom Viridiplantae; phylum Streptophyta; class Magnoliopsida; order Poales; family Poaceae; genus Triticum; species Triticum timopheevii. The sequence goes on from OY997268.1 coordinate 497,954,823, forward strand.
GAAGCAAAGCAAGGCCAGGAAGGCCTCACGAAGACCACGACCGTGGCAGGAAAGGATCAGCCTCATCAGGGGAACGCACCCGGAGCGGAGGAGGCCCCCTCAGGCGACCAAGCACTGGGAGCCACGTCGTCTCAGGAGGTACCTCAACCTCCAGAGGACGCGGGCTGCGCCAGCACCCTCAACCTCGTCGAGCACCCGGTGTACTTTGTCAGCATAGTGCTGCGGGACGCGAGGGCGCGGTACCCCCATGCCCCAAAAACTCCTCCTCGCACTATTAGTGGCCTCGCGCAAGCTACAACACTACTTTCAAGGCCATCCCATCAAGGTCGTCTCAGCCTACCCCCTGGAAAGGGTACTCAGGAGCCCCAACTCAGCTGGGAGGGTCGCTGAATGGAACATCGAACTGCAAGCGTTCCAGCTAGAATTCAGCATGACCAGGGTCATTAAGGGAGCTGCGCTTGCAGATTTCGTGGCGGAATGGACAGAGGCACCGGGGCTCAAAACGGGCGAGGACCGGTCGCTCTCCCCGGGAAGTGAAGCGTCGGACGGCTGGGTGATGTACTTCGATGGAGCATTCTCACGGCAGGGCGCGGGGGCTAGTGCAGTGTTCATATCCCCCACTCAGGACAAGCTTTACTATGCTGTGCAGCTCTGCTTCCAGCATGGGGAGAAGGTCTCCAACAACATAGCAGAATACGAGGGCCTAATAGCGGGCTTGAAGGCTGCCGTCACCTTGGGGGTAAAGCGAATCACCATCAAGGGCGATTCGCAACTCCTTGTCAACTTCTCCAACAAAGTATATGAGCCGAAGGACGAGCACATGGAAGCGTATCTCGCGGAGGTCCGCAGGATGGAGAAACAGTTTTGGGGGTTGGAGTTATGGCACGTGCCCCGCGGCACCAACCAAGAGGCTGATGACATCGCCAAGAGGGCATCCAGGCGGCTGCCTCAGGAGCCTGGCGTCTTCGAGGAGCGACTCTTCAAACCTTCGGCGGCACCATCGCTATCAAGCACGGCACAACCTAGGGAGGAGCTCCCTCAGCCGCCCGCCTCAGGAGCCCCGGCCTGCGGCCCGGCCTCAGGGGCATGCTTGCTCCTGGCGCTGGAACCTTAGGAAGGGTGTTGGACCGCAGAGTTCAAGGACTACTTGATGCAAGGGACCCTGCCGGAGAAGGAGGAGGACGCGGAGCGTGTGGTGCGGCAGGCCACGACCTACTGCATCAAGGACAGAGAGCTCTACCGGAAACGGCCAAATGACGTGTCCTTACGTTGCATTTCCAGGGAGCAAGGAACGGAGTTGTTGGCAGACATACAAGGTGGACACTGTGAGCACCACTCATCATCACGAACCCTCGTTGGGAAGGCGTTCCGCAGCGGGTTCTACTAGCCCACAGTGCTCAGCGACGCCGTCGAGCTGGTGAAGGCTTGTGAAGCCTGCCAATTCCACGCCAAGCAGATCCATCAGCCAGCTTAGGACCTGCAGACCATACACCTCTCATGGCCATTCGCGATTTGGGGGCTGGACATCCTGGGCCCGTTCCCTCGGGCGTCAGGGGGCTATCGTTACCTCTATGTTGTCGTGGACAAGTTCACCAAGTGGGCTGAGGTGGAAGCTGTCCGCATCATTCCAGCAGGCTCCACAGTCAAGTTCATCAGGGGCCTCGTGAGCCGATTCGGGGTGCCTAACCGCATCATCACCGACAATGGTTCGCAATTCACCGGCAATCTCTTCAAAATGTACTGTGCTAACCTTGAAACGCAGATATGCTACACTTCGGTAGCACACCCCCGGAGCAACGACCAGGATGAGTGAGCCAATGCGGAGGTCCTGAGGGGCCTCAAAACCCGGACCTTCAAGAAGAAGCTGGAGGCCTACGGCAGGGGCTGGTACGACGAGCTCTAGTCTGTGATGTGGTCTATCTGCACGACCGCGACAAGTCGACTGGCGAAACCCCGTTCTTCCTCATCTACGGAGATGAGGCCATCCTCCCTCACGAGGTCAGGCATCGTTCCGCATGGGTCCTGGCGTTCGACGAGACGCAGCAGGACACCATGCGGGGGATGGATCTTGTGCTGGGGGAGGAACGTCGTCGAGAGGACGCGCTGCGAGCGGCAAGGTATCAATAAGCGTTGCGACGATACCACTGCCGCAACATCCGCCCCAGAACTCTTGAGGTAGGGGACCTCGTGCTCAGACGGGTCCTCTCCAGGGAGGGGTTGCACAAGCTCTCTCCCATGTGGGAGGGCCCATTCAAGGTTTTTCATGTTTCCAGGCCCAACTCCGCGCGCTTGGAGACCCAGGAGGGGGTACCCATCCAGAACGTGTGGGACATTCAACATCTCCGAAAGTTCTACCCCTAAGCAAGGCTCGGTGCCTGTGAAGAAGGCCAATGCCTGTGAAGCTGCCTCTTTTTGGAAAAGGCCCGGTGCCTATGAAGAAGGCCAATGCCTGTGAAGCTGCCGCTTTTTGGAAAAGGACCGGTGCCTGTGAAGAAGGCCAATGCCTGTGAAGCTGCCGCCTTTTGGAAAAGGCCCGGTGCCTGTGAAGAAGGCCAATGCCTGTGAAGCTGCCGCTTTTTGGAAAAGGCCCGGTGCCTGTGAAGAAGGCCAATGCCTGTGAAGCTGCCGCTTTTTGGAAAAGAACCGGTGCTTGTGAAGAAGGCCAATGCCTGTGAAGCTGCCGCTTTTTGGAAAAGGCCCGGTGCCTGTGAAGAAGGCCAATGCCTGTGAAGCTGCCGCTTTTTGGAAAAGGCCCGGTGCCTGTGAAGAAGGCCAATGCCTGTGAAGCTCGCAGCCCGTGACACTCTCACATAATAATGAGTGGGGCTGTACACGCCCCGGAGTCTCCGGAGTGTCGCCCTCGGGCCTCGGGGGCTCCCGCCCATGCCCAATGGCAGCACTTAGCTCCACGCTGGTGAGAAGATGTCGAAGACTAGATTAGGTGCCGGACGCGGCTTTTCATTTGCTTTCTGTAGTTGGCTTGTCCATTCCTATTTGAAGTTTTAATGGAGCTGTTGCCATCCCTAGCTTGTGACTCTTTGTCTTTTTCGCTCACTTGCCTCGTTTTCCCTCGCGCAAGTCTCGCGAGGGAGTTACGCGGGCACCCTCACGAGTGTTTTCTACCCCGGTCATTTGAAGCTTTCCTATCCGAGTCCGCTATGGGAGAACCCCTCCCAGTCCGTGCCCCACAGGCATCGCGACGCGAGCACAGGACCTGGGTCGGTCACCCCCACAACCGAGACCGGAAGCTACCCCTCTTGACTAATCCTTGCAGGACATGAAGCGTACGGCGAGGCCTCAGCCTCGGGAGGCGAGGACCGCGGCAAGCCTCCCCAAGCTAAGTAGATCTCGCACACGAGCATGCAGCACGGGAACACAGCGCAGAAATAGCGGAAACAACACGATAATTAACAGCAATAGTTCAACACGCCCTGCGGGGCCCTATACTACTTTCTTTTTGCGCAGGGAAGGAAGAAAAACAAAATAGGCATGACTTGCTCAGCACCAACTTGCGGCAAGGGCTCGTACTGCCTCCGGAGCTCAGTCAGATTCCTCCTCTCGCTTCACCGAGGCGCGATGGCGGACAGACCCGCTACCTTCCCCCAGGCGGGCGCGACGGCGTGGGGGTTGGTCGCGGCCACCGCTGGAGGAGCTGCTGTCCGAAGGAGAGTCGCCGAAGCTTGGCGAGCCCCGAGCACAGCTGACCACGCGCCTGCCGCCATCTTCAACCTGATCAACGCCGTGGCTGGGGACATGGCCGCGGTCATCGTCTTCGGGGCAGCACCCAGCACGGCGACCGTCTTCCCCGAACACCCTCACGTAGAGGGTGGCATCGCCATCGAACTTGAAGTGCAGGGTGCACCGCCGGCTCAGGCCACGCGCGCGGGCAAACGTTTGCCAGCTGCGGGTCAGGGCCGCGTCCCCGGCGACGGAGACCTATAGCGAAGCCCAGGAGGCCTTGCTGCAGCAACTGTCCGCCTGAAGCCAAAGGCCGCCCGGAGCACTGGCCGAAAGTTCACCTACAAAGAAGCAGGGAAGCTGGAGCCAGGTGCTGGTCGGGCCCGCTGACCACACGACGAACTCCGGCAGCACCTCCGCCGAGTGGAAGCACGGCCTAGGGGGTCGCGCAGCCATGGTGTGCCTCCCATCGGCAACCGGGCGCTCATCGCCGCGCAGGGGACCGCCTCCATGACCGCGGGAAGCCACTACGGGAGCCGCAGGATGCTTGCGAGGGCAGCCCCGGCCGCGCTTGGTCGGAGGAGAGTCAGGCCCTTCCTGACGAGCCTTTCCCTTCTCCACGGCCGTGAACCTCTTCGGCGGCGCCATGGGGATGGCGAGTAGCTAGGATGGAGAGAAAGGAGTAGCAGGAAGGAATGGACTGAAAGGGCTCACGTTGTTCCGTACTTATAGCTGGAGAAGGCCAACCGCCGGCCTCCATGATCATAGGTAATCATGACACGTTTTTGCATGCAGGGACTTGTCAAGTCATGCGATTGCCGAGGCGTCATGGGGAAGCGGAGACGCCCACGTCCAATCAATCGCCACGCGGCACCCAAGGCCGCAGGCTATTGGGGCCCGCGGCACTTCGCACTTGCCCCTTTGCTTCTCTGCTAAGCCAAGTCCGGGCGCGCCTTGGGCCCGGGGGCTACTGTCAGTGTTTTGGGAACGGGGGTCCCCAGACTTGCCTGCCTGCGGCCTGCGGCGTGGCTCAAGCGAAGGCCCAGTGCAGCCCAGCTTCATCAGCTCAAGCTTAAGACCCTCGCGAGGGGCCAAGCCTCACGGGGCGGATGACAGGAAGCTTCCTCAGGAGCAGCCTCATCAGGCAGGCTCGCGAGGGGGCGGAGAGATCAATGCATGGCGCCTCGCGAGGAGCTCGTAACGCAAGCCATGACGATCGAGACCAGGTGGGCGCCAGCCTGCGCAGCATCCTTGTTTCCCCTTTGGTGCAAAGGGGGCAAGCACAGGCCAAGGCATCAGGCAAAGGTTACCGTTTCGGTGCAACAAGACCAAGACCAGCAGAGCGGCAGAATGGAAGTCATCATGGAGCCCAGGACGGCATCACCGCCAGAGTCTTTGGCAGTCGAAGACAAACTTTAGTCAGGATAAGTGTACTAGATGTTCCCCTTCAAAATGGCCAATTGTTGGCGCCCTTCCCGCTCATTATATGGGAAGGGGCCCAGGGCCTCCCTCTATAAATAGGACTAGCCACCACAGAGAAAAGAGGGATCCAGATTGCGCATAGACTAGAGAAAGGCGACTGAACTCACCCGAGCAGTTCATCGCACCAGCTCAAGAACAACCCCTCGCGAGGCTGTTCTCCCTTTGTATTATTCATCATCAGCCCTGAGGCAATCCACCACACCACACACTGGAGTAGGGTATTACACCACAATGGTGGCCTGAACCAGTATAAACCTCGTGTCCCTTGTGTGTTCTTCTTTCTAGCCTAGATTCCTTGCGAGGCTTTGAAACGCGAGCTGGTAGGGGAAAGATCTTCGTGCACACCCCAGAGTTCGAACCTCAAGGGTCTGCCGGAACCCAAAATCTGACAATAGTGGATTCATCACTAAATAAAGTCATGACCTCTCCAAATCCACTTTCATAATTATCACAATAAGATTCAACACCCTACAAAATAGTGGGATCATTACTTCCTAAAGTTGACACACTTCCAAACCCACTTTCATCAATATAATCATCATAAATAGGAGGCACGCTATCATCATAATAAATTTTCATATATAGCTTGGGAGACTAAAAAATATCATCTTCGTTAAATATAGCATCCCCAAGATTGTGGCTTTGCATATCATTAGCATCATGGATATTCAAGGAATTCATACTACCAATATTGCAATCATGCTCATCATTCAAAGATTTAGTGCCAAAATTTTGATGCATTCTTCTTCTAACACTTTGGCACAATTTTCCTTTCCATCATTTTCATGAAAGACATTAAAAAGATGAAGAATGTGAGGCACCCTGCTACCTCTTGAGCACTGCGTTGGATTTCCCCGAAGAGGAGAGGATGATGCAGCAAAGTAGCGTAAGTATTTCCCTCAGTTTTTGAGAACCAAGGTATCAATCCAGTAGGAGACCACGCACAAGTCCCTCGTACCTACACAAAACGATAGCTCCTCGCAACCAACGCGATTAGGGGTTGTCAATCCCTTCACGGTCACTTACGAGAGTGAGATCTGATAGAGATGATAAATAATAATTTTGGTATTTTTGGTATATAGATGCAAAGCAAAAAGTAAAAGGCAAAGTAAAAACAAAGCAAGTAATAAAGTAATGGAGATTGATATGATGAGAATAGACCCAGGGGCCATAGGTTTCACTAGTGGCTTCTCTCAAGAGCATAGATATTCTATGGTGGGTGAACAAATTACTGTTGAGCAATTGACAGAATTGAGCATAGTTATGAGCATATCTAGGTAATGATCATGTATATAGGCATCACGTCCAAGACAAGTAGATCGAAACAATTCTGCATCTACTACTATTACTCCACTCATCGACCGCTATCCAGCATGCATCTAGAGTATTAAGTTAAAAACAGAGTAATGCCTTAAGCAAGATGACATGATGTAGAGGTATAAATTCATGCAATATGATAAAAACCCCATCTTGTTATCCTTGATGGCAACAATACAATACGTGACTTGCTGCCCCTTCTGTCACTGGGAAAGGACACCGCAAGATTGAACCCAAAGCTAGGCACTTCTCCCATTGCAAGAACTACCAATCTAGTTGGCCAAACCAAAAGGATAATTCGAAGAGACTTGCAAAGATAACTCAATCATACATAAAATAATTCAGAGAAGATTCAAATATTGTTCATAGATAAGCTGGATCATAAACCCACAATTCATCGGTCTCAACAAACACACCGCAAAAAGGAGATTACATCGAATAGATCTCCGCGAGAGAGGGGGAGAACATTGTATTGAGATCCAGAAAGAGATAAGAAGCCATCTAGCTACTAGCTATGGACCCGAAGGTTTGAAGTAAACTACTCACACTTCATCGGAGGGGCTGTGGTGTTGATGTAGAAGCCCTCCATGGTGGATGCCCCCTCCGGCGGAGCTCCGGAACAGGCCCCAAGATGGGATCTCGTGGATACAGAAGGTTGTGGCGGTGGAATTACGTTTTTGGCTCCTGTTCTGATTGTTTGGGATACGTAGGTATATATAGGAGGAAGGAGTACGTCGGTGGAGCAACAGGGGGCCCACGAGGCAGGGGGCGCCCAAGGGGGAGGGGGCGCCCCCCACCCTCGTGAACGCCTCTTTTACTTCTTGGAGTAGGGTCCAAGTCTCCTGGATCACGTTCGGTGAGAAAATCACGTTCCCGAAGGTTTCATTCCGTTTGGACTTCGTTTGATATTCCGTTTCTTTGAAACACTGAAATAGGAAAAAAAACATCAATTCTGGGCTGGGCCTCCGGTTAATAGGTTAGTCCCAAAAATAATATAAAAGTGGAAAATAAATCCCAATATAGTCCAAAACAGTAGATAAAGTAGCATGGAGCAATCAAAAATTATAGATACGTTGGAGACGTTTCAGGCATCCCCAAGCTTAATTCCTGCTCGTCCTCGAGTAGGTAAATGATAAAAAAAGAATTTTTGATGCGGAGTGATACTTTGGCGTAATTTCAATGTAAATCTTCTTAATTGTGGCATGAATATTCAGATCCGAAAGATTCAAGACAAAAGTTCATATTGACATAAAAAATAATAATACTTCAAGCATACTAATCAAAGCAATCATGTGTTCTCAAAATAGCATGGCAAAAGAAAGTTCATCCCTACAAAATCATATAGTTAGGCTATGCTTCATTTTCGTCACACAAAGATGTTCCCAACTTCTATACCCCCGATGACAAGCCAAGCAATTGTTTCATACTTAAATAATCTCAAACTTTTCAACCTTCACGCAATACATGAGCGTGAGCCATGGATATAGAACTATGGGTGGAATAGAATATGATGATGGGGATTGTGTGGAGAAGACAAAAAAAGGAGAAAGTCTCACATTGACGAGGATAATCAACGGGCTATGGAGATGCCCATTAATTGATGTCAACATGAGGAGTAGGGATTGCCATGCAACGGATGCACTAGAGCTATGAATGCTCAACAAAAGAAAACTAGTGGGTGTGCATCCAACTCGCTTGCTCATGAAGACCTAGGGCATTTGAGGAAGCCCATCATAGGAATATACAAGCCAAGTTCTATAATGAAAAATCCCCACTAGTATAAAAAGACAACTTATGAGACTCACTACATGAAGAACAAGGTGCTACTTTGAAGCACAATATATGAGACTCACTACATGAAGAACAAGGTGCTACTTTGAGGCACAAGTGTGGAAAAAGAGATAGTAGCATTGCCCCCTTTTTTTATTTTCTTTTTTTGGGCCTTTATTTTTTTGGCCTTTCTCCCTTTTTTTGTCTGGGCAATGCTCTAATAATGATGATCATCACACTTCTATTGATTACAACATAAGGATTACAACTCGAAACTTAGAACAAGATATGACTCTATATGAATGCCTCCGGCGGTGTACCGGGATGGTGCAATGAATCAAGAGTGACATGTATAAAAAATAATGCATGGTGGCTTTGCCACAAATACGATGTCAACTACATGATCATGCAATGGCAATATGACAAAAGTAATGTATGTCATGATGATGATGATGGAAGTTGCATGGCAATATATCTCAGAATGGCTATGGAAATGCCATGATAGGTAGGTAGGGTGGCTGTTTTGAGGAAGATATAAGGAGGTTTATGTGTGATAGAGCGTATCATATCACGGGGTTTGGATGCACCAGCAAAGTTTGCACCAACTCTCAAGGTGAGAAAGGGCAATGCACGGTACCAAAGAGGCTAGCAAAGGCGGCAAGGTGAGAGTGCGTATAATCCATGGACTCAACATTAGTCAAAAGAACTCATATACTTATTGCAAAAATTTAGAAGTCATCAAAAATCAAGTACTACGCGCATGCTCCTAGGGGGATAGATTGGTAGGAAAAGACCGTCGCTCGTCCCCGACCGCCACTCATAAGGATGCACAAGCCAGGTACACTTCATGTTTCAAATTTGTTACACAACTTTAACCATACGTGCGTGATACGGGACTTGCAAATTTCAACACAAGCATTTCTCAAATTTCACAATTACTCAACTAGCACGACTTTGATATTATCACCTCCATATCTCAAAACAATTATCAAGCATCAAACTTATCTTAGTATTCAATTCACTCAAAAGAAAGTTTCACATATCTTGAACACCAAGTATATTAATATTAAGCAAATTACCATGCTATTAACGACTCTCAAAATAATCTAAGTGAAGCATGAGAGATCAATAGTTTCATTAAAACAAATCCACCACCGTGCTCTAAAAGATCTAAGTGAAGTACTAGAGCAAAAATTATCACGCTCAAAAGATATAAGTGAAGCACTATGAGCAAAACTATCAAGCTCAAAAGATATAAGTGAAGCACGTAGAGTATTCTATCAAATTCCAATTTATGTATGGCTCTCTCAAAAGGTGTGTACAGCAAGGATGATTTTGGTAAACTAACAAGCAAAGACGCAAATAATACAAGACGCTCCAAGCAAAACACATATCATGTTGTGAATAAAAGTATAGCTCCAAGTAAATTACCGATGGAAGTAGACGAAAGAGGGGATGCCTTCTGGGGCATCCCCAAGCTTTGACTTTTTGGTGTCCTTGGATTATCTTGGGGGTTCCATGGGAATCCCCAAGCTTAGGCTCTTGCCACTCCTTGTTCCATAATCCATCAAAAGAATTCACCCAAAACTTGAAAGCTTCACAACACAAAACTCAATAGAAATCTCGTGAGCTCCGTTAGAGAAAGAAAACAAAAGACTACTTCAAGGTACTGTAATGAACTCATTATTTATTTATATTGGTGTTAAACCTACTGTATTCCAACTTTTCTATGGATTATAAACTATTTTATTAGCCATAGATTCATCAAAATAAGCAAACAACACTCGCAAAACAGAATCTGTCAAAAACAGAACAGTCTGTAGTAATCTGTAACTAACTCAAACTTCTAGAACTCTAAAAATTCTACCAAAATAGGAAGTACTGGAAAATTTGTCTATTGAACATAATCAAAAAGAATCAACGCAAAAGCACGTTCCTGTGATTTAACAAAATTATATTCGCGCGTGCAAAGTTTCTGGTTTTCAGCAGAATCAAATCAACTATCATCGTAGGTTATCCTATAGGTTCTACTTGGCACAAACACTAATTAAAAGGTAAAACCACATCCAAACAGAATCTAGATGGACTATTTATTCCTAAACAGAAGCAAAAACAAAAAACACAATTAAAATTGGGTTGCCTCCCAACAAGCGCTATCGTTTAACGCCCCTAGCTAGGCATAAAAGCAAGGATAGATCTAGGTGTTGCCATCTTTGGTAGGCAATCCGTAAGTGGCTCTCATGATAGATTCATATGGTAATTTTATTTTCTTTCTAGGGAAGTGTTCCATGCCATTCTTTAAGGGAAATTGGAATCTAATATTCCCTTCCTTCATATCAATAATTGCACCAATCGTTCTAAGGAAAGGTCTACCAAGAATAATAGGACATGAAGGATTGCAATCTATATCAAGAACGATAAAATCTACGGGCACATAATTCCTATTTGCAACAATAAGAACATCATTAATTTTTCCCATAGGTTTTTTAATAGTGGAATCCGCAAGATGCAAGTTTAGAGAGCAATCATCAAAGTCACGAAAATCTAGCAAATCACACAAAGTTTTGGGAATAGTAGAGACACTAGCACCCAAATCACACAAAGCATGAAACTCATAATCTTTAATTTTAATTTTAATAGTAGGTTCCCACTCATAATAGAGTTTTCTAGGGATAGAAACTTTCAACTCAAGTTTTTCTTCATAAGATAGCATCAAGGCATCAACAATGTGTTTGGTAAAGGTCTTATTTTGACTATAAGCATGAGGAGAATCTAGCACAGATTGCAACAAGGAAATACAACCAATTAAAGAGGAATTTTCATAATTAAATTCCTTGAGATCCAAAATAGTGGTTTTAGCAACATATAGGTTTTTATTTCTTTCAATCCCACTTTCATAAATTTCATCATCAAGATCTAGAAACTCCGAATTCTTAGAACGCCTTCTAGGTAAAGGAAGATCATATTCAGTTTCAACAAGATTCATATTGCAAAACAAAGATTTAATGGGGGACACATCAATAACTTTTAGATCTTCATCTTGATTTTCATAGGAATTGGAAGAACATGCTTTAATAAAGGCATCTTTGTAAGCACGCATCCTAGCGGTTCTTTCTTTGCACTCATTAATGGAAATTCTCATGGCTTTGAGAGACTCATTGATATCATGCTTAGGAGGAATAGATCTAAGCTTTAAAAAATCAATTTCTAGAGAAATTCTATCAACGTTCCTAGCCAAATCATCAACTTTAAGCAATTTCTCTTCAAGCAAAGCATTAAAATTCTTTTGTGAACTGATAAACTCTTTAACACTACTCTCAAATTCAGAGGGCATATTATTAAGATTTCCATAAGAGTTGTTGTAGGAATTTCCATAATTATTAGAAGGATTACTAGGATAAGGCCTAGGATTAAAATTCCCTCTATACGTGGTGTTTCCAAAACTATTCCAACCAACAAAATTCACATCCATAGATTCATTATTATTCTCAATCAAAGTAGACAAAGGCATATCATTGGGATCAAGAGAAGTATTTTTAGTAGCAAAAACCTTCATAAATTCATCCATCTTTTCACTCAAAACATTGATTTCTTCTATAGCATGCACTTTTTTACTAGAAGATCTTTCGGTGTGCCATTGAGAATAATTAGCCATAATATTATCAAGCAATTTTGTAGCATATCCTAATGTAATTTCCATAAACGTGCCTCCCGCGGCCGAATCTAAAAGATTTCTAGAAGCAAAGTTCAATCCGGCATAAAAAATTTGTTTGATCATCCATAAATTCAAACCATGAGTAGGGAAATTGCGAAGCATCAATTTCATTTTTTTCCCAAGATTGGGCAACATGCTCATGATCAAGTTGTTTAAAATTAATAATATCGTTCCTTAGTGATGATCTTAGCGGGAGGAAAATACTTAGAGATAAAAGCATCTTTGCACTTGTTTCAAGAATCAATACTATTTTTAGGCAAAGACGAAAACCAAACTTTAGCACGATCTCTAAGTGAAAACGGAAATAACTTCAATTTTACAATATTGTTTTCCGTATCTTTCTTCTTTTGCATATCACACAAATCAACAAAATTGTTTAGATGAGTAGCGGCATCTTCACTAGGAAGGCCGGCGAATTGATCTTTCATAACAAGATTCAGCAAAGCGGTATTGATTTCACAAGACTCATCATTATTAAGAGGAGCAATTGGAGTACTAAGGAAATCATTATTATTGGTATTCGAGAAATCACACAATTTGGTATTATCTTGCGCCATGGCAACAAGTAATCCAACACACAAGCAAAAAGAAAGGCAACGGGAAAAAGCAAACGGAAAAAAGAGGAGGAGAGTGGGAAAGAGAGGGCGAATAAAACGGCAAGGGTGAAGTGGGGGAGAGGAAAACGAGAGGAAAATGGCAAATAATGTAATGCGAGAGATAGGGATTGTGATGGGTACTTGGTATGCGTGAGCCTCCCCGGCAACGGTGCCAGAAATTCTTCTTGCTACCTCTTGAGCACTGCGTTGGATTTCTCCGAAGAGGAGAGGATGATGCAGCAAAGTAGCGTAAGTATTTCCCTCAGTTTTTGAGAACCAAGGTATCAATCCAGTAGGATACCACGCACAAGTCCCTCGTACCTACACAAAACGATAGCTCCTCGCAACCAACGCGATTAGGGGTTGTCAATCCCTTCACAGTCACTTACGAGAGTGAGATCTGATATAGATGATAAATAATATTTTTGGTATTTTTGGTATATAGATGCAAAGAAAAAATAAAAGGCAAAGTAAAAACAAAGCAAGTAATAAAGTAATGGAGATTGATATGATGAGAATAGACCCCGGGGCCATAGGTTTCACTAGTGGCTTCTCTCAAGAGCATAGATATTCTACGGTGGGTGAACAAATTACTGTTGAGCAATTGACAGAATTGAGCATAGTTATGAGCATATCTAGGTAATGATCATGTATATAGGCATCACGTCCAAGACAAGTAGATCGAAACGATTCTGTATCTACTACTATTACTCCACTCATCGACCGCTATCCAGCATGCATCTAGAGTATTAAGTTAAAAACAGCGTAACGCCTTAAGCAAGATGACATGATGTAGAGGTATAAATTCATGCAATATGATAAAAACCCCATCTTGTTATCCTTGATGGCAACAATACAATACGTGACTTGCTGCCCCTTCTGTCACTGGGAAAGGACACCGCAAGATTGAACCCAAAGCTAAACACTTCTCCCATTGCAAGAACTACCAATCTAGTTGGCCAAACCAAAAGGATAATTCAAAGAGACTTGCAAAGATAACTCAATCATACATAAAAGAATTCAGAGAAGATTCAAATATTGTTCATAGATAAGCTGGATCATAAACCCACAATTCATCGGTCTCAACAAACACACCGCAAAAAGGAGATTACATCGAATAGATCTCCACGAGAGAGGGGGAGAACATTGTATTGAGATCCAAAAAGAGATAAGAAGCCATCTAGCTACTAGCTATGGACCCGAAGGTCTGAAGTAAACTACTCACACTTCATCGGAGCGGCTATGGTGTTGATGTAGAAGCCCTCCGTGGTGGATGCCCCCTCCGACAGAGCTCCGGAACAGGCCCCAAGATGGGATCTCGTGGATATAGAAGGTTGCGGTGGTGGAATTAGGTTTTTGGCTCCTGTTCTGATCGTTTGGGGATACGTAGGTATATATAGGAGGAAGGAGTACGTCGGTGGAGAAACAGGGGGCCCACAAGGTAGGGGGCGCGCCCTAGGGGGGCGCCCCCCACCCTCGTGACCGCCTCTTTTACTTCTTGGAGTAGGGTCCAAGTCTCCTGGATCACGTTCGGTGAGAAAATCACGTTCCCGAAGGTTTCATTCCGTTTGGACTCCGTTTGATATTCTGTTTCTTCGAAACACCGAAATAGGCAAAAAAACAACAATTCTGGGCTGGGCCTCCGGTTAATAGGTTAGTCCCAAAAATAATATAAAAGTGGAAAATAAAGCCCAATATAGTCCAAAACAGTAGATAAAGTAGCATGGAGCAATCAAAAATTATAGATACGTTGGAGACGTATGACACCCTCAATTCCATTTTTTTTGTAGTTTTATTTTATAGACTAAACTAGTGATAAAACAAGAAACTAAAAGGTTCAGTTGCAAGATCTAAAGATATACCTTCAAGCACTAACCTCCCCGGCAACAGCGACAGAAAAGAGCTTGATGTCTACTACGCAACCTTCTTCTTGTAGACGTTGTTGGGCCTCCAAGTGCAGAGGTTTGTAGGACAGCAGCAAATTCCCCTCAAGTGGATGACCTAAGGTTATCAATCCATCGGAGGCGTAGGTTGAAGATGGTCTCTCTCAAGCAACCCTGCAACCAAATAACAAAGAGTCTCTTGTGTCCCCAACACACCCAATACAATGGTAAATTGTATAGGTGCACTAGTTCGGCGAACAGATGGTGATACAAGTGCAATATGGATGGTAGATATAGGTTTTTGTAATCTGAAAATACAAAAAGAGCAAGGTACCAAGTAACAAAAGTGAGCGAAAATGGTATTGCAATGATTCAAAACAAGGATAACATAATCAGATCATATAACAATCCCTCAACATGCAACAAAGAGTCACTCCAAAGTCACTAATAGCGGCGAATAAACAAAGAGATTATTGTAGGGTACAAAACCACCTCAAATTTATTCTTTCCAATCAATCCATTGGGCTATTCTTATAAGTGTCACAAACAGCCCTAGAGTTCATAGTAAAATAACACCTTAAGACACACATCAACCAGAACCCTAATGTCACCTAGATACTCCAATGTCACCACAAGTATCCGTGGGTATGATCATACGATATGCATCACACAATTTCAGATTCATCTATTCAACCAACACAAAGAACTTCAAAGAGTGCCCCAAAGTTTGTACCGGAGAGTCAAGACGAAAACGTGTGCCAACCCCTATGCATAGATTCCCAAGGTCACGGAACCCGCAAGTTGATCACCAAAACATACATCAAGTGACTCAATAGAATACCCCATTGTCACCACGGGTATCCCACGCAAGACATACACAAGTGTTCTCAAATCCTTATAGACTCAATCCGATAAGATAACTCCAAAGGGAAAACTCAAGCCATTACAAGAAGTAGAGGGGGAAGAAACATCATAAGATCCAACTATAATAGCAAAGCTTGCGATACATCAAGATCATGCCATATCAAGAACACGAGAGAGAGAGAGAGAGAGAGAGATCAAACACATAGCTACTGGTACATACCCTCAGCCCAGAGGGTTAACTATTCCCTCCTTGTCATGGAGAGCGCCGAGATGATGAAGATGGCCACGGGTGATGATTCCCCCCTCCGGTAGGGTGCCGAAACGGGGTCTAGATTGGTTTTTGGTGGCTACAGAGGTTCGCGGCGGCGGAACTCCCGATCTAGGTCATTTTCTGGAGGTTTGGGGATTTATAGGAGAGGTTGGTGTCGAGAACAAGTCAGAGGGCCCCACGGAGAGTCCACGAGGCACAGGGGCGCGCCCCAGGGGGGTGGGGGTGCCCTCCACCCTCGTGGGCCCCATGGGACTCCCCTCCAATAACTTTTTGTTCCAGTATTTTTTATATTTTCCAAAAAAAATCTCCATTGATTTTTAGCGCATTCCGAGAACTTTTATTTCTGCACAAAAACAACACCACGGTAGTTCTGCTGAAAACATCGTCAGTCCGGGTTAGTTCTACCCAAATCATACCAAAAGCTTGTAAAAATATTATAAACATGGCATGAATACATCAAAAATTATAGATATGTTGGAGACGTATCAGCATCCACCGTAACGGGTCGCCATTAAGGTATCTGGTCCGGTTTTGGATCCGATAACCCGTTAACAACCCGGACCAATGGGGTTTTTCCACGTGTAAAATTCTCATTGCCCGAAGGAAACACATGTCATCTCGTCATTGGGTCAGATAGGTGCCTATGATATGTTGACACGTCCAACGACCCAACACTGGCCCACTTAGCTTACAAAGGCCGGCCCGTTTGACTTGGTCAAAAGTTAGTGGGTCGGCCCATGAAAAGCCTGTTAATGGTTTGTTCGCATATAGCCCATTTTACGGCCCGGTAACTCATGTCCTGTTAGGTCCTTCCCGAAATCGGCCCAACAACGTCATGTGGGCCGTCGAATATAACACTAGCCCGTTTCACTTTCCGCCCATGTATGGCCCACGACATCTTTCGGCCCATATGAGGCCTTTCGTATCTTTAGGCCCTTTAGTGGCCCACGGTGACTCTGGCCCATAATGAACAGTAAATTTATTTGTACCCATTAATGGCCCATGATTCACATCGGCTGTTTCCAAACCGTGTTAGCTTTCGGCCTACTGAGAGCCCATACATTCTTGGGCTCCTTTCTAGCCCTCGATTACTTCCGGCCTGTTACTGGCATGTTCCCCTAATGGGCCAAATTCGGCCCGTGGTTAGAATCAGGCCGTTTGTGTCATGTTAACCCGTTGTGCCATTTCGAGCCTGTCCTATATTTTGTCCCATTAACGACCCGCTATGCATGTGACAGAATTAAGCCTTTGCTGTCTTTCGGCCTGTTAACGGCCCGCTACCGTGCTGGCCCGAGACCAATTACTCCCGTTTACGGCCCATTTGGACCCATTTATCCGATAGCCCGAGGCCCACCGATTCTACAGCCTGTTGGAGGCCCATTTATCCAATGGCCCGTAGGAGGCCCATGGATCATATGGCCTATAGCAGGTTCAAGGTTACCACGGTCCGTATATGGCCCATGGTTGTTGCGGCCACTAGCAAACCAGGGAAAAAGAAGACTAGGAAATAAATAAGTCTGAAACTAACGCTAGGCTATTAAGGCAATTGCACAGATTACATCTATCGTGCTTGGCAGCGCCCCTCGGCCATCCCTTTAAGCCCGGCTGACCTCCAGATCGGACGCCAGCAGCTCCTAGGCCCCACACACCCCTAAGATAAACACTGAGGTGCTGCTTCCTCGGCGTAATAGGCGGACTAGTGCCTGTTACGCTGGGGAATGCTTTCTTTAATAGGGAATCAACTAACCAGGAATTGAAATGCAGGGGGAGACAAACCTCTAGCTAAGGTGAAATAGATATGAGGAGAAACCTTGTGCATCGCGAGTTACTAGGAACATCTAGTATCATGAAGAAGGTGTAGGAAGAAGTGGTCAACTAGTGTCTTCTGTGGGATGAATGTCGTGCAAGAAGACACGTAAGATTTGCACGAATAAGGGAAGATGAATACCATTTCCGGTTGCCAGTGCTGTGTCCTCCTGATTCGCGGTGATGTTCTTCTTTTTACCGTGGGAACCGATGTTTTGGAGGAGGGTGGAGCCTTGGACGAACCCATGGCCAAATTGTTGACCGTGTTGCGGTGGCCGTCTATCAGCGGAGGGGAAGCAGATCCAAGGCGACGAAGCACGACATAGCGGGAATAGCTCCGGTGCAGTGGACGGTGGTGATGTTGGAGCGGCAACAGTGAGGCGCAGGACGGCGTGGTTGAACTGGCTCGGGTACGGTGCACGTCGGCGTCCTAGAGGCAGGTAGGCCTCATCTTCAACTACTAGCCGTGGAGAGTGTTGCGGTTGCGGTTGTAGTGGACAACGAAGTTGGGGTATCGGCTCCGACATGATGGAGGAGGGCGGCAGTTGATGGGTGAGATGGGGTGGCGGACGGAGGATGCCGGGGTTTTGCGGCTGGTGGAGAGGTAGTTTTGGCGCCCATGAAGTACGAATGGGGAATCAGACAGGGGGGCGGGAGGAGATAAGGGGGAACCATGTTTCGGTCTGGGACGCGCTTATTTTTGGTTTTTTGAATAGATGGGACACGCTTGTTTGATATTTGGGGAAAGTACAAACTTTGCCCCCCTCTTAAATTTTGGACCTACTATGGGTCGGGGGTAGGACGGTAATCCCAGGTGTCCCAAATAGTGGGCGGGAGCCGAGCGCATGTGTGCTTAGGCGGCCATGGTGTATGAATGTTTTTTGGAGGCGGTTGCGTGGCGTCGAGATGTAGTGACAAACCTACCCCGGTTTAGACCTTTGGACGTCGGTCCGGTAGGTTTCACGGGATGGAGTTAGAAAAGTAATTTCCTTCTACCAAACATTGGTCTCACGCGATTTCGGGCAAGTAGAGGCTCTTTTGGCACTTCGTTCGAAATTTTGAAACAGAAGCATTCCCGTTTAGAGTACTACCTCCGTTTTTATTTACTCTTCATATTATAATTGAGTGAAGTCAAATTTCATAAAGTTTGACCAAGTTTATAAAAAATAATATAAACATTTATCATAACAAGTATATATGATGTGAAAGTACATTCAGTAACAAATCTAGTTTTATTGATTTGTTATTGCTTATGTTAATATAACTTTTTATAAACTTGGTCAAAGGTTATAGATCTTGATTTTACCAAAGCTAATACGCGGACTAAATAAAAACGGAGGGAGTACTCTTGAACTTTAAGGATTGACCTAAATAGACAACATTAAATTTGACCTTGTATGTTTGAAAACCTCATTTAATTATGCGCTTCTTTTTGAAATTTCGACACTTGAAAATCCTATAACTATGATTATTTTGGAATTGAGGAGGTAAATTTGAATCTATTTTGTACATGACTATATATGCTATTATGTACAAAAGCAGAGGAAAGATCGGTGCCCCCATAATTTAGGTATGATTTACAAATGCCATGATATCAAATTCAAATAATTGAATGGACTTCATGTTGAATTGGAATTTTTTAAACCACCTTAAGTTGAATTCAAATGTATGCTAGTTCATAGCTAGCTATTTATAATGTTAATTGTATAACTTTTGTATGTACTAGCAAAAAGGCCCGTGCATTGCAACGGGAGAAAAAAAATACCACACGCTCTTAATTTACAAAAAGGGACATTTACATCTGTGCCCCTAACTCGAACCCACTACTCAGATTTGCCCCTAAATTTGAAGCATGCTCAAATTTGCCCCTCCGCCGTTAAGTCACTACTCAGAAATGCCCTTCCGTATAGTACTATAGCACTTTCCGTCCAATACTGTAGCACTTTCCTTCTGCTACAGTACACATGGGCCTCTAACAGTCAAAGGCCTTTGACTGGATGGAAGGGCATTTCTGAGTAGTGACTTCACGGCAGAGGGGCAATTTTGAGCATGCTTTGAAATTAGAGCAAATCTGAGTAGGTGGTTCGAGTTAGGGGCAGAAATGCAAATGGCCCTTACGAAAAATGTTCTATAATCTGAGAATTTGTAGCTATTTTTTAGATACATGAAGAGTTAAAAAAGTTGTTAAAAATACACATGATTTTTTAATCACAAAAGGAGATTTTTTTCTGGAAAAGAATATTTTTATGGTCTCATGTTGACGCGGATACTTGTGCCCCTATTTCATCACTATTTCTTGTCATACATGTCATAGGTATTGGTCCCTGTTTCATCACTATTTATTGCTTATCAAACTTGTCTTTTATTTTATTTTGTGTCATGCATGCCTCCTTCTTACTTTTTTCATGCATTCCCTCTCTTTTTTCTTCTTATATATAGGAGAATAGCGCAACATCTCATCTTTCTCGGATCTCCTCTGCATTTTCTCTTTTACTTATTTTATAGCAAACATACCATCTTTGTTTGGTCCTTTTATTTATTGTCATGCATGTCCTTATTTATTTGTGTCTCTAACAAATTTATATTCAATTTGATGTCCAATCCTGATTTTGCTGAGGTGTTCGTTCCAAATCTGAATCAGTACCGGTATGAAAAGAAGACGGATAATGCATTGTTGATTAACATTGCAGCCTAGATAGTATTTTTTACATTGCTAACAGGTAAAATAACATCATATTTAGATTCTACATATTTTTCAAATCAAATTTCATATATAATATGTTAAATTTGGTGTTACAGTTTAAAAGATATGAGTATTTTAAAAAAACATTTGATATGTACTACGGGTTTAATGTCAGAAACAACAGGGTTTTTTTTAAAAAAAATAGCATGACGGACTAAGAATACCTATTTCTTTTATTAGTAGGTATAGATAATGTGCTTTACACACACAACATGAACTATACTCGCGTTCATATTCGACTGCTAAAGCGATGCATTGTCTGGAGTTCAAAATACTAGCTCTGTGGATAAATTATGTCCAATAATAACATAGACATGCTCAAATTCGGTAGGATATAGATGTCTGATGGATCAATGACCGTTCCTTACACGAATTGCAAATATCATGATCCCATCCTAATATTTGGATACAATTTATATTACTAATCAATGTGTACATCAGTCTTTTATGTGTAGTTTCACTCTCCATAGGCCCCTCCTCACACCCACGCTGACTTTCTCTCTCACACATGCGCGCGCACGGTGTATATCCATCGGTGGTCTCTCACACATGCCCACACACTCTCTCCCGAGGTGTCTTTCTCACCGACATGCTCTCGATATAACCCTCCCTCCCTCTCGTAACCATTTACGACTGTTTTCACTAACCTTTATCACAAGCACTCTTCCTCTCACAAGCATACACACACACAATCCCCATCGACCCTTTCTATATACATAGAACTGCCTACATGTCTCCCGCACGCACATTATCTTTAGGCCTGTCTCTCACGCATTGTCGCCACCTCTCTTCCTAATTGACGAGTATGATTCTAGCAGAGCATTCTGTAGGATGCCCCTTAAAGTTAGGTTGGATGAATAGTAATAACAGAGATAAGGGGTTACCTTATTCCGAGGACCTAGGGTTACAAATCCTAGCCCGCTTTGTCAGTGGACACAGAGTCCTTCAGGACTCTCCTATGTTTGTCTTGTACGACTTGTCCTCCATGGATCTGCCTAAATGCGCCACGGGCCGACCAATGTGGCGCAGGACGGAACCAAACCAAGGGCCTCACCTTGGCCCACCGGACCTCACGCGATGACACACCCTCTGCCCCGAGGTCTCGTTATCTTCTCACACCCACACATACCGAAACAGACACCACACAAAATATTTTCTCTTCGTGCCTCTATCCCCTCCCCCTTGCATATACACACTCAACTACATCTCTCATCGTGACATCCTATTCGTCTCTCTCTCTAGCCCTCTCTCATTTCTCATACTATCTCTCCCCTTGCCGGCCCCTCTATCCATGCCTCTCTCGAATACGTAATGCATACACATACCTCTCTAGGCCCGACCAAATACATCCACTACATATTCACACATGTTACATCATGTACCCCCATTGATCTAATAAGCCCTCTCTTCACGTTTATTTCGCATACAACATTCCTTTTTGAATAAACCACACAAAGTGTGGCAAAAAATTTATTTTAGAATTTATATATATATACAACATTACAAAGTTATATGGAGGCGTATGAACGCTAATTTGCATTGCATGGTGCCCCCAATGATATTTATTCTGCACTGTGATTTTTTTATATTTTTATACTATATATATAAAGTTAGTCATAATAAGGAGAAACGAAGAGCATCTCTCTCTCCATCGCATACACCCCCTCTACGCCCCTTTCACGTACGCACACAAACTATCTCCAGGTCCTCTAAAAGTACGCCCCCGGCACATTCACGCATGTTTCATGTTTCTCTCGTGATATATACAATGACGATTGCTACTTATTGAGCTTGCGTTGGTTTTTCCCTTGAAGAGTAAAGGGTGATGCAGCAAAGTAGAGATAAGTATTTCCCTTAGTTTGAGAACCAAGGTATCAATCCAGTAGGAAACAACGCAGAAATCACGACATAATTGCACAAAAAATCAAACAAACTTGCACCCAACGCGATAAAACGGTTGTCAATCCCTTCATGGTTACTTGCAAAAGTGAGATATGATAGAGATAGATAAATGATAAAGTAAATATTTTTGGTATTTTTTGGTTTATAGATCGGAAAGTAAAAGATTGCAAGAATAGTAGATCGTAAACTAAGATTGTAGATTCGAAACTTGTATGATGGAAAATAGACCCGGGGGCCATAGGTTTCGGTAGAGGCTTCTCTCAAGATAGCAAATAATACGGTGGGTGAACAAATTACTGCCGAGCAAATGATAGAAAAGCGCAAATTTATGACGATATCTAAGGCAATGATCATGAATATAGGCATCACGTGCATGTCAAGTAGACCGACTCCTGCCTGCCTCTACTACTATTACACAGCGACCGCTATCCAGCATGCATCTAGAGTATTAAGTTCATAAATAATAGAGTAATGCATTAAGTAAGATGACATGATGTAGATGAATTAACTCAAGCAATATGATGAAAAGCCCATCTTTTTATCCTCGATGGAAACAATATAGTATGTGCCTTGCTGCCCCTACTGTCACTGGGAAAGGACACCGCAAGATTGAACCCAAAGCTAAGCAATTCTCCCATTGCAAGAAAAACCTATCTAGTTGGCCAAACCAAACCGACAGTTCGAAGAGAATTACAAAGATATCAAATCATGCATATAAGAATTCAAAGAAGATTCAAATAATGTTCATAGATAAACTGATCATCAATCCACAATTCATCGGATCTCGGCAAATACACCGCAAAAAAAGTATTAGATCGAATAGATCTCCAGGAACATCGAGGAGGACATGGTATTGAGAATCAAAGAGAGAGAAGAAGCCATCTAGCTACTAGCTATGGACACGTAGGTCTGTGGTAAACTACTCATGCTTCATTGGAAGGGTAATGGTGTTGATGTAGAAGCCCTCCATGATCGAATCCCCCTCCGACAGGACACCGCATAAGGCCCCTAGATGGGATCTCATGGGTACAGAAGGTACAGCGGCAGAAAAGTGTTTTCGTGGATGCCTCTGTTGGTTTGGGGATATATGGAAATATATAGGCAAACGAATTAGGTCAGGAGGTGCACGAGGGGCCCACAAGGGTGGGGGCGCACCCCCGTCCTTGTGGCCACCTCGTGGCTCCTCCGACATCATCTCCAAGTCTCCTGGTTGTCTTCTGGTCCAAGAAAAATCATCACAAAGGTTCCATTCCGTTTGGACTCCGTTTGGTATTCCTTTTCTGCGAAACTCAAAAACAAGGAAAAGACAGGAACTGGCACTGGGCTCTAGGTTAATAGGTTAGTCCCAAAATAATATAAGTTAGCATATTAATGCATATAAAACATCCAAAACAGATAATATTATAACATGGAACAATAAAAAATTATAGATACGTTGGAGGCATATCAACCATCCCCAAGCTTAATTCCTGCTCGTCCTCGAGTAGGTAAATGATAAAAACAGAATTTTTGATGTGGAATGTTACCTAACATATCTATTCATGTAATTTTTTATTGTGGCATGAGTGTTCAGATCCATAAGATTCAAAACAAATGTTTAATATTGACATAAAAACAATAATACTTCAAGCATACTAACATGGCAATTATGTCTTCTCAAAATAACATGGCCAAAGAAAGCTTATCCCTACAAAATCATATAGTCTGGCTATGCTCCATCTTCATCACACAAAATATTCAAATCATGCACAACCCCGGTTTCAGCCAAGCAATTGTTTCGTACTTTAGTATTCTCAAACTTTTTCAACTTTCACGCAATACATGAGCGTGAGCCATGGACATATCACTATAGGTGGAATAGAATATGGTGGTTGTGGAGAAGATAAAAAGAGGGAGATAGTCTCACATCAACTGGGCGTATCAACGGGCTATGGAGATGCCCATCAATAGATATCAATGTGAGTGAGTAGGGATTGCCATGCAACGGATGCACTGGAGCTATAAGTTTATGAAAGCTCAAAAAGAAAAACTAAGTGGGTGTGCATCCAACTTGCTTGACCATGAAGACCTAGGGCGATTTGAGGAAGCCCACCGTTGGAATATACAAGCCAAGTTCTATAATGAAAAATTCCCACTAGTATATGAAAGTGACAAAATAGGAGACTCTCTATCATGAAGATCATGGTGCTACTTTGAAGCACAAGTTTGGAAAAAGGATAGTAACATTGCCCCTTCTCTCTTTTCTCTCATTTTTTTCTTTTTTCTTCTTCTTCTTTTTTTCTTTGGCTTCTTTGGCCTGTTTTTTTTTTCTTTTTTGACATGGGACAATGCTCTAATAATGATGATCATCACACTTCTATTTACTTACAACTCAAAAAATTACAACTCAATACTTAGAACAAAAATATTACTCTATGTGAATGCCTTCGACGGTGTACTAGGATGTGCAATGAATCAAGAGTGACATGTATGAAAGAATTATGAAAGGTGGCTTTGTCACAAATAAGATGTCAACTACATGATCATGCAAAGCAATATGATAATGACGAAGCGTGTCATAATAAACGGAATGGTGAAAAGTTGGATGGTAATATATCGCGGAATGGCTATGGAAATGCCATAATAGGTAGATATGGTGGCTGTTTTGAGGAAGGTATATGGTGGGCGTATGGCACCGGCGAAAGTTGCGCGGCACAAGAGAGGCTAGTAATGGTGGAAGGGTGAGAGTGCGTATAATCCATGGACTCGACATTTGTCATAAAGAACTCACATACGTATTGCAAAAATCTATTAGTCATTGAAACCAAGCACTACGCACATG
This sequence comes from Triticum timopheevii, assembly GCA_963921465.1. Classification (NCBI taxonomy): domain Eukaryota; kingdom Viridiplantae; phylum Streptophyta; class Magnoliopsida; order Poales; family Poaceae; genus Triticum; species Triticum timopheevii. The sequence continues at coordinate 497,979,671 of OY997268.1, forward strand.
CTTCTAGGGGAAGGGTTGGTAGGATTTAACCATCGCGCGATCCCGAGCTCCACACAAAGGATGACAATCAAAAAATACCTCATGCTCCAACTTTGTTACATAACGGTTCACCATAAGTGCATGCTACGGGAATCACAAACCTCAACACAAGTATTTCTCAAATTCACAACTACTCGACTAGCATGTCTCTAATATCGTTATCTTCATATCTCAAAACAATCATAAGGAATCAAACTTCTCATAGTACTTGATGCACTTTATATGAAAGTTTTTATTATATCCCTGTTGGATGCCTATCATATTAGGACTAAATTTATAACCCAAGCAAATTACCATGATGTTTAGAGACTCTCAAAATAATATAAGTGAAGCATGAGTGTTCATCAATTTCTATAAAATAAAACCACCGCTGTGCTCTAAAAATATATAAGTGAAGCACTAGAGCAAAATTGCCTAGCTCAAAAGATATAAGTGAAGCACATAGAGTATTCTAATAAATCATGATTCATGCGTGTCCCTCTCAAAAGGTGTGTACATAAAGGATGGTTGTGGAAAACTAAAAAGCAAAGACTCAAATCGTACAAGACGCTCCAAGCAAAACACATATCATGTGGTGAATAAAAATATAGCCTCAAGTAAAGCTACCGATAGACGAAGATGAAAGAGGGGATGTCTTCCGGGGCATCCCCAAGCTTAGGCTCTTGGTTGTCCTTGAATATTACCTTGGGGTGCCTCGGACATCCCCAAGCTTAGGCTCTTGCCACTCCTTATTCCATAGTCCATCAAATCCTTACCCAAAACTTGAAAAACTTCACAACACAAAACTCAACCGAAAATCTCATAAGCTCCGTTAGTATAAGAAAATAAATCACCGCTTTATGGTACTGTTGTGAACTCATTCTTTATTTATATTGGTGTAATATCTACTGTATTCCAACTTCTCCATGGTTCATACCCCCCGATACCACCCATAGATTCATCAAAATAAGCAAACAACACATAGAAAACAGAATCTATCAAAAACAGAACAGTTTGTAGCAATCTACAACTCTCAAATAATTATGTAACTCAAAAATATTTGAAAAATTAGCACAACCTAGGAAATTTATGTACAAATCCAGAGCAAAAAGAATCAGATCAAAATCATGCTTGTGTGAATTATGAAAACTATTTTCCTAGGCACAAAAGTTTCTCTTTCTCAGCAATATCAAAACAACTATCACTGTAAGCTATCCCAAAGGTCTTAATTGGCACAAATACTAATTAAAACACAAAACCACATCTAACCAGAGGCTAGATGAACTATTCAGATCAATACAAGAACAAATAGCAAAGAACAAAAAAATAAAATTGGGTTGCCTCGCAACAAAAGCTTTTCTTTAAAGCCTTTTTAGCTAGGCATTGATAATTTCAATGTGCTCACATAAAAGAGAAGAATTGAAGCACAAAGAGAGCATCATAAAACACGTGACAAACAGATCTAATCCTAACATACTTCCTATGCATAGGCATTCTACTAGCATATGCAAGGAAGAAGAAAGAGACGATAGCAATCTCAACATGAAGAGAGGTAATTTTGTAACATGAAAATTTCTACAACCATATTTCCCTCTCTCATAATAATTACATGTAGGATCATAAGCAAATTCAACAATATATCTATCACATAACATATTCTCAACACTATCCACATACATGTGAAGTTGACACTCTTCCAAAATAGTGGGATTAACATTAACTAAAGTCATGACCTCTCCAAACCCACTTTCATCTAAAATTTCATAAGATTGAACATTCTCTAAATATGTGGGATCTAAAGTTGACACTCTTCCAAACCCACTTCTGATATAAACACTATTATCAATCTCATATTCATCATGGGGCTTAAATAAATTTTCAAGATCATAAGAAGAATCACCCCAATCATGATCATTGCAACAAGTAGTAGACATAGCAAAACTAACATCCCCAAGCTTAGGGTTTTGCATATTTTTAGCATAACTGACATTAATAGAATTTAAAATAACATCATTGCAATCATGATTTTGATTCAAGGAACTATCAAGTGTGGGTGCAATAGCAACATAAGGAACTATATCAAATTCATGTCCATAAATATTGGCTTCACGGCCATGAGAATAGCAAGCATCACGTTCATCAAGGGATATTTTAATCAAATCATCGGAATCATCCAAAGCAACGGTCATTCTCTCAATAAACTCCTTAACATAAGCATTATGAGCACAGTTTTCATAGCAATATTTAAGTATGTCGGAATTTTCAGATTTGTAGAGAGTAATATCATACTTTTCGATCAAAGAAGCAACTTCACGAGCACCCTTAAAAGCAACAAATTCTTCAATTTGTTCGATATCATAGTAACTATAAGCACCCTTTTCATAATAAGATAAAATTTCATTATCATTAAACTCACATAGGTAGGGAAGGTGTTTTTTAGGATTCTTAGAGCAACAAGTAAAATCATAAATTTCACAAAGATTCCAGGTCGACCAGACTTCAATAACTCTCGCGGGTACCCCTTGGGTCAACCCGACTTCAACAAAGGACTAAGGTGAAGGTCAAGGTATCCGTGTGTCCATCAAGGGGGAATCTAAGGAATCACCCTCGATGGATTCCTAGTTAGACCTTGGAGGGATCACCCTCGAAGGGTTCACACTTGAGGTGTTGCACGATAGAGTCATCATTGGGAGTGGTGAACGAGGAATCACCCTTTGTAATCCACGGCCGATTGGCTACACTACGGAGAAATCATCAGGAGTGAAATGCAAGGTATCACCCCCGTGACTCGACACTAGCTCTGCAGAGTCGTACAACTAAGGGGGGGTCGGTGATGTGTCGATCATTGATCCAGTCATCCGGAAGCAAAGCATGGCAACACGGACAAGGGTGCGGGGCCATTGATGGATCACTAACCAGACTATATATACTAAGCATATAGGACAACAGGTAAAGTATCAACAATGGGTTACAAAATCAGGCTATAATACAATAGCAAATTCTAATGCAAGCATGAGAGAGAAAGAATGGGCGATATAGGAATGATAAAGGGGTTTCGCTTGCCTGGAAGCTCTGCTGAAAGGGCTGGTCGTCAGGAGATTAGTCGAACTCGGGAGCAGCGTCTGTCTCAGGCTACCAGAGAGAAGAGGGGGAAGAAACAATAAATACAAAGCAAACAAATGCATCACAATGCATGACATGGCAATATGCTGTCCTAGGGGTGACATAATGCAATGCTAAGCATTACACACAGAGCGGGAAATTATCTAGGAATATTTTCCCGACTTTAGGAAATTATCTGACAAACAACCCAGAGGGGAAGGCTCCTTGTTTGTAGTGTTAGAGGCATGTGATAGGTATGTGGATGGCATATTCGGATTTGTCTTATTTTTCTGATCCTTCTTCATATATAAAACATTTTCATATGAGCTATGGTTGAATTTATATGAATGTACAAAGTTTTAGCAATATTATAAGATTACTAGATTAAATATTAATTCGAAAATAAACAGTGCAATTAATTTTTATACCCACCGTGGGCTGGCCACAGTGGAATGACAGGTGGGGCCATGGGGCCCGGTTGATCTAGACAACGGTCCAATCAGCAGTCAATTGAGTTGACTATTTACCTGGTCAAGCTGATAGGTGGGGCCCTGATACGTCTCCATCATATCTATAGTTTTTTATTGTTCCATGCTATTAAAGTATCATTCTTGGATGTTTTCCACTCATTTACTAGCAACTTTATATCATTTTTGGGACTAACCTATTGACATAGTGCTTAGTGCGAGCTGCTATTTTCAGCTTGTTTTATACTTTGCAGAATATCAATACCAAACGAAGTTCAAATGCCACAAAACATTTTGGAGATTTTTTTCTGGACAGAAGACACCCAGGGAGCCAAATATGTGCACGGGAGAAGGCTCGTGGGGCCCACTATGCACCAGGGCGCAGCAGAGGCCCCAGGCGCACCCTAGTGGGTAGTGGAGCCCACGGGAAGCTTCTCCACCGCCATCCACCTCTATAAATGTTCTAAAATCCCAAAAAACCTAGGGGTGTCAACGAAACACAATTACAGCCTCCGCAAGTTCCAGAACCACGACCTCTGATACGTCCATTTTGCATCATGCTTTTATATCGATATTTATTGCATTATGGGTTGTTATTACACGTTATGTCACAATACTTATGGCTATTCTCTCTTATTTTACAAGGTTTATCATGAAGAGGGAGAATGTCGGCAGCTGGGATTCTAGCTAGAAAAGGAGCAAATATTGGAAACTAATTCTGCACAACTCCAAAAGTCCTGAAACTCCACGAAAGTCATTTTTGGAATTAATAAGAATTATTGAGTAAAGAAAGTACCAGAGGGGGCCCACACCCTGGCCACGAGGGTGGGGGTGCGCCCCCCTACTGGGCGCGCCCCCTATCTCGTGGGCCCCCTGTTGGCCCTTCGGTGCCCATCTTATGCTATATGAAGGCTTTTACCCTAGAAAAAAACATAAGCAAGCTTATGGGACGAAACTCCGCCGCCACGAGGCGGAACCTTGGCGGAACCAATCTAGGGCTCCGGCGGAGCTGTTCTGCCGGGGAAACTTCCCTCCGGGAAGGGGAAATCATCACCATCGTCATCACCAACGATCCTATCGTTGGGAGGGGGTCAATCTCCAGCAACATCTTCACCAGCACCATCTCCTCTCAAAACCCTAGTTCATCTCTTGTATCCAATCTTGTATCAAAACCACAAATTGGTACCTGTGGGTTGCTAGTAGTGTTGATTACTCCTTGTAGTTGATGCTAATTGGTTTACTTGGTGGATGATCATATGTCCAGATCCTTAATGCATATTAATACTCCTCTGATCATGAACATGAATATGCTTTGTGAGTAGTTACATTTGTTCCTTAGGATATGGGTGAAGTCTTGCTATTACTAGTCATGTGAATTTGGTATTCGTTCGATATTTTGATGGGATGTATGTTGTCTCTCCTCTAGTGGTGTTATGTGAACGTCGACTACATGACACTTCACCATTATTTGGGCCTAGAGGAAGGCATTGGGAAGTAATAAGTAGATGATGGGTTGCTAGAGTGACAGAAGCTTAAACCCTAGTTTAGCGTTGCTTCGTAAGGGGCTGATTTGGATCCACTAGTTTCATGCTATGGTTAGGTTTACCTTAATACTTCTTTTGTAGTTGCGGATGCTTGCAATAGGGGTTAATCATAAGTTGGATGCTTGTCCAAGAAAGGGAAGTACCCAAGCACCCTCCACCCACATATCAAATTATCAAACTACCGAACGCGAATCATATGAGCGTGATGAAAACTAGCTTGACGATAATTCCCATGTGTCCTCGGGAGCGCTTTTCTCACTATAAGAAATTGTCCAGGCTTGTCCTTTGCTACAAAAAGGATTGGGCCACCTTTCTGCACCTTATTTACTTTCATTGCTTGTTACCCGTTATAAATTATCTTATCACAAAACTATCTATTACCTACAATTTCAGTGCTTCCAGAGGATACCTTACTGAAAACCGCTTGTCATTTCCTTCTGCTCCTCGTTGGGTTCGACACTCTTACTTATCAAAAGGACTACGATAGATCCCCTATACTTGTGGGTCATCAAGACCCTTTTCTGGCACCGTTGCCGGGGAGTGAAGCGCCTTTGGTGAGTGGACCTTGGTAAGGAAACGTTTATATAGTTTGCTGAAATTTTCTATTACTTGTTACTATGGAAACTAATCCTTTGAGGGGCTTGTTCGGGGCATCTTCGCCCCGACCAGTAGAGCAAAGAGTTGCTCCTCAACCTATTGAACCTATTGAAAATGTTTACTTTGATATTCCTTCGGGTATGATAGAGAAACTGCTAGCTAATCCCTTTGCAGGACATGGAACATTGCATCCCGATTTACACCTTATCTATGTGGATGAAGTCTGTGGATTATTTAAGCTTGCAGGTATTCCCGACGATGTTGTTAAGAGGAAGGTCTTCCCTTTATCTTTGAAGGGAGACGCATTGACATGGTATAGGCTATGTGATGATACAGGATCTTGGAATTATAAACGATTGAAGTTGGAATTTCACCAGAAGTTCTATCCTATGCATCTTGTTCATCGTGATCGTAATTACATATATAATTTCTAGCCTCGCGAAGTAGAAATCATCGCTCAAGCTTGGGGGAGGCCTAAGTCAATGTTATATTCATGCCCCAATCATGAGCTCTCAAGAGAAATGATTATTCAAAATTTTTATGCTCGGCTTTCTCTCAATGATCGAACCATGCTCGATAGTTCCTGTGCTAGTTCTTATCTGCTGAAGACTACTGAATTCAAGTGAGATTTATTGGAAAGAATTACACACAACTCCGAAGATTGGGGTTCCGACGATGGTAAGGAGTCAGAGCAAGAAGAGTAAAGATTATTGAAAACTCTGAAGAAGCACCGTGCTGCTATTGGATATACTCTGGATGATCTTAACGGCATTAGTCCCACTCTATGCCAACACAAAATAAAATTGGAGAAAGATGCCAAACCAGTTAGAGATCCTCAACAACGGTTAAATCCTAAGATGAAAGAAGTGGTAAAAAAGGAGATACTAAAGATCCTTGAGGCAGGTATAATTTATCCCGTTGCTGATAATGATTGGGTAAGTCCTGTCCATTGCGTTCCTAAGAAGGGAGGTATTACTGTCGTTCCTAATGATAAAGATGAATTGATCCCGCAAAGAATTATTACAGGTTATAGGATGGTAATTGATTTCCGTAAATTAAATAAAGCTACTAAGAAGAATCATTACCCTTTACCTTTTATTGATCAAATGCTAGAAAGACTATCCAAACACACACATTTCTACTTTCTAGATGGTTATTCTGGTTTCTCTCAAATACCTGTGTCAGCGGAGGATCAATCAAAAACTACTTTTACTTGCCCTTTTGGTACTTTTGCTTATAGACGTATGCCTTTTGGTTTATGTAATGCACCTGCTACCTTTCAAAGATGCATGATGGCTATATTCTCTCACTTTTGTGAAAAGATTTGTGAGGTATTCATGGATGACTTCTCCGTTTATGGATCCTCTTTTGATGATTGCTTGAGCAACCTTGATCGAGTTTTGCAGAGATGTGAAGACACTAGTCTTGTCTTGAATTGGAAAAGTGCCACTTTATGGTTAATGAAGGCATTATCTTGGGGCATAAAATTTCTGAAAGAGGTATTGAAGTTGATAAAGCTAAAGTTGATGCTATTGAAAAGATGCCATGTCCCAAGGACATTAAAGGTATAATAAGTTTCCTTGGTCATGCCGGTTTTTATAGGAGGTTCATTAAGGACTTTTCTAAAATCTCTAGGCCTCTGACTAATTTATTGCAAAAAGATATTACTTTTGTCTTTGATGATGATTGTGTAGAAGCATTTGAAATACATAAGAAAGCTTTGATCACTGCACCTATTGTTCAACCACCTGATTGGAATTTACCCTTTGAAATTATGTGTGATGCTAGTGATTATGCTGTAGGTGCTGTTCTAGGGCAAAGAGTTGATAAGAAATTAAATGTTATCCAGTACGCTAGTAAAACTCTTGATACTGCCAAGAGAAATTATGCTACTACTGAAAAAGAATTCTTAGCAGTTGTATTTGCTTGTGATAAGTTCAGACCTTATATTGTTGATTCTAAAGTAACTATTCACATTGATCATGCTACTATTAAATATCTTATGGAAAAGAAAGATGCTAAACCTAGACTTATTAGATGGGTTCTCTTGCTCCAAGAATTTGATTTACAAATTATTGATAGAATGGGAGCTGAGAAGCCAGTTGCAGACAACTTGTCTAGGTTAGAGAATGTTCTTGATGACCCACTACCTATTGATGATAGCTTTCCTGATGAACAATTAGCGGTCATTAATGCTTCTCGTACTGCTCTATGGTATGCTGATTATGCTAATTACATTCTTGCTAAATTTATACCACCTAGTTTCACATACCAGCAAAAGAAAAAGTTCTTTTATGATTTAAGACATTACTTCTGGGATGACCCACACCTTTATAAAGAAGGAGTAGATGGTGTTATTAGATGTTGTGTACCTGAGCATGAATAGGAACAAATCCTACGCAAGTGTCACTCCGAACCATATGGAGCACACCACGCTGGAGATAGAACTACACACAAGGTATTGCAATCCGGTTTTTATTGGCCTACTCTCCTCAAAGATGCCCGTAAGTTTGTCTTGTCTTGTGATGAATGTCAAAGAATTGGTAATATTAGTAGATGTTAAGAAATGCCTATGAATTATTCTCTTGTTATTGAACCATTTGATGTTTGGGGCTTTGATTATATGGGATCTTTTCCTGCCTCTAATGGATATACACATATTTTAGTTGCTGTTGATTACGTTACTAAGTGGGTAGAAGCTATTCCAACTAGTAGTGCTGATCATAACACCTCTATTAAGATGCTTAAAGAAGTTATTTTTCCCAGGTTTGGAGTCCCTAGATATCTTATGACTGATGGTGGTTCACATTTTATTCATGGTGCTTTTCGTAAAATTCTTGCTAAGTATGATGTTAATCATAGAATTGCATCCCCTTATCACCCACAGTCTAGCGGTCAAGTAGAGTTGAGTAATAGAGAGCTCAAATTAATTTTGCAAAAGACTACTAATAGATCTAGAAAGAATTGGTCCAAGAAACTTGATGATGCATTATGGGCCTATAGAACTGCATATAAAAATCCTATGGGTATGTCTCTGTATAAGATGGTTTATGGAAAAGCATGTCACTTACCTCTCGAACTCGAACATAAAGCATATTGGGCTATTAAATAGCTCAACTATGACTTCAAACTTGCCGGTGAGAAGAGGTTATTTGATATTAGCTCACTTGATGAATGGAGAACCCAAGCATATGAGAATGCCAAGCTGTTCAAAGAAAAAGTTAAAAGATGGCATGACAAAAGGATACAAAAGCGTGAGTTTAACGTAGGTGATTATGTGTTGCTATTCAACTCTCGTTTAAAATTTTTTGCAGGAAAACTTCTCTCTAAATGGGAAGGTCCTTACGTTCTCGAGGAGGTCTATCGTTCAGGTGCCATAAAAATCAACAACTTCGAAGGCACAAGTGTGAGGGTGGTGAACGGTCAAAGAATCAAACATTATATCTCAGGTAATCCTATAAATGTTGAAACTAATATTATTGAAATAGTAACCTCGGAGGAATACATAAGGGACACTTTCCAGAACGTTTCAGACTCCGAAAAGGAATAGGTATGTGGTATGGTGTAACGACCAAATCTCGAAGGATTTGAGTCTCTGTGCTTACCGTGCTAGTCCCTGGATCGAACTCGCTAGCACACACAGTATAGATGAATACCAGAATAGCAAGTGCATCATTTATTACAACGTATGATCCAGAATGTATAAAATAAAACAATCTGCATAGCACTTGGCTAGCTTTATTCAATCAAACAGCGGAAAGTAGCAAAAAAACAACGATGAGTCCCATCATAGCCCACTGGCGATGCTGAGTGCAGACTCGCGACCCTAACGGTACCTTACTCTTCGTCTGAATATCCTGCAACATGAGACGTTGCAGCCATATAGGTCAATACTTTGAATGTATTGGCAAGTTACACAGGAGTAATAATATAGCAGACCTACATGTATATGCATAATACAACAAAGGAAGGCTTGAGGGTTTATTTTGCAGAAAGCTGATTTTGTCCTCATAACTACCTAATAGTCATATTTTTATTTAGTTCTTTATTACTACAATTATATAGACAAGGTTGAGTTGGCAAAATCAACTCCAACCTACCCTTTATTAAGTTGCCCACAAATATTATTAAGTGTCACATCTGTCAAGATCATCCAACAACTGTAATGGCATAGTGGCTCAAATTTACCCATAACCGGGGGCACGGCTAATCATGATTAGTTTTAATACTCTGCAGAGTTTTGTACGCTTTACCCACTGGACCCAATCCGAAGATTGAGACAAAGTCTTTCAGAAGAGGTTCCCTTAACCACCTGACGGCCACATCCCACCTACATATGCTACATCTGTCGACACTGTCTGGGCAAGGGTTCCAACAACTGATCAACTAAGCCAGAGCCCATATAGCCAGTGGCCGCACATGGAAGCTACTAGTCACTAAGTCTGTCTGATCTTTTTGAACCTGGGCGGCATTCCACTTAGGGTGCACTCTCATGAGCGCATGGCCTTAGAAAAGGTGCAAGACCCCATGATGCCTTCCCTCAACACCAAGCAATACCACTTCCGCCCAGAGGTGAGTTAAATCCTGAGTTACTACTCAATTGTTATATATATATAATCCTCACATAAACTCAATGTATACACGAACCACCCCCGTCTACAAAGCATATCAACCTACAACTACCACGATTTGCAATGACGGGAAGATAGCTCAACAGCATAAAGCAAAATAATATAGTAATCCTATACATGCATATATTCATAGTGTGATATAACTACATGCATAGAAAACAATAGGTAAAGGATGATCAACATGTAACTTGCCTTGGTTCTGGTTCAGAAAGTCACACTCCTGACAATAGGTCACGTCGCACTCCGGACAATCTACACGTTTCACACAATTCAACGAATCAATCACCGGAACACGAATCGAACCAAAACAAAACCAACAACAAGAAAATCAATTTTAAAACTCAACAACAGAAGCTTACCAGCACCTAAATTGCACTACGGTCACAACACAAAAAGAAACACTCGATTCCGATAAACGGTTTGAGAGTTACGGCCTCCCGAAGGTTTATTTCAAATTTGAACGAATTCAAATTTAAAAAGTGCAAACATGTGCAAAGTTGGTACTGTGATAATGTACTGATTTTTGTGAGTGCACAGTAAAAGGAATCACCTAATTTGGACTTATAGAATAAGAGATATAGCTAGTTGAAGTTAGAGTTGAAATCTGAAAATAAAACAAAAGAAAACAGAAATCCCCTGCACAGTTCATGCGTTACTGTAGCAACTCCTGTGCGTGTCTTATAGCGAAGTACCACGTGGCAGCACCGGATTGGTCAGAGAACACCTGTGCGCGTGCGTGCTCACCAGAACAGAGAAACGGCAGCGGCGGTCGGGCGTCGGCGGTGGCGCGTCTCCGGCGGGTCTCCGGTGAAGTTGAGTGTGTGGGCGGATGCGGTGTTGAGCGGCAGAGGCGGTGGTGGTGAGTACGGCGACGGGGGCGTCCTCTACCGACGGCGGTGTCGCAAAACTCCGGCGTGCTCCGGCGTCGGCGGACGGGGTCATTCCTCCCTGCTTGCTGTGATTCCGGCCACGAGAAGATGTCAAAAAGGCGCGGCGTTTAGAGGAGGTTCTAGGGTGACAAGTGGAGCGGCCGGGATGATCTTACGGCGACGAAAACGAGCGGAGAAGACAGCGGCGGCTGAAGCTCCTCGGTGAGATTCGATTTGCCCCAGGGAGGCGTGTGGACGAGGGGAAAACGGGGAAGCGACCTCGGTAGGGTTTCCCCTAGGGTAATTGCCCGATCCAGGAGTCCCAGGGGTGGACGGGGCGAACAGGGCGCCGGATCGATCCGGGCTCGGCCACGGTTGCGCGTGCGGTGCGGCGCTGATTCGTCCGACCGGAGCTAGGAGATGAGCAGCGATGCGGGACCCGCTGTCAGCGGCTGAAGGCGGCGAAGGGCTGCGGGGCTGGCGACGCGTACCGCTTCGGGTGGCCAGCTGGACCGCGGGGAGGTGAGGCGCTGGGGTGCTGGGCCACAGCGCTCTACTGGGCCGGCTGGCTGTCTGGTCCGCGCAGTGCGCTGCGGCGCTGCGCTGCGTTTTTTAAAAAAAAACAAACAAACAAAACTACAGAACCAAAAACTAAAATAAAAACACCAGAATAAAATCTAGGAAAAATACCTAGACACACAGTAAAATATATACTACTAATATAAACTACAGGAACAATAGTTCCTCACCTAATGCAATTTTAGAAATTCATTTTGATGCAATAGGACACTCAAACAGCAATAAAACAATCAAATAAAATATTTTTAAGATTGCAAAAATTACCAGAACATATCATATGAACTGGAAATAATATTCTGCACATTATGAAAAAATTTAATAACAGGGGAGAAGTCATGTTATCTCCACTCCAAATAAATTGCCTTTAGCTGCATAATGAAAAGAATATTGCAGAAGAGCAAATAATGCATGGAAAATATGATATGCATATGTATGATCTAATAACATCCCAATTTAGGAAAATTGGGATGTTACATATGGTAAGTAAACCGACTCGAAAACAATTCTAATGTCAATTTTTCTCCATTTTGGAATATTTAAGAATTTTGGAAAGTAAGAAGTAATCCGAGAAGGACACTAGGCCTCCACGAGGGTGGAGGGCGCCCTCCTACTGGGCGCGCCCCTTGCCTCGTGGGCACCTCGTGTGCCTCCCGGACTCCGTTTTCTTGCACGTTACTTCTTTTGGTCGGTAAAAATTAATTATATAATCTCCCGAAGGTTTTGACCACCGTATCACGCAAAAATCTTCTGTTTTCATTTTGAGCTGTTTTTCTAATAGATCTAGAGCACCATGACGTCTCCGAGCGCTCCCAAGGACAAGTTTTTCGAGAGGGTCATCAACCCCCATCTTGCGGAGGTGCTGCAACACCCTCAAACCATTGTGATGCGTGAGGGGGTGCTGCACATCTGCGATATGGAGGGACCAAAGTGTACCAAAAGTGTGGAGACAAAGCTCGAAGCCACGGAACAATGCTACCTCTTGAGCACTGCGTTGGATTTCCCCGAAGAGGAGAGGATGATGCAGCAAAGTAGCGTAAGTAGGCAATCCATAAGTGGCTCTCATGATAGATTCATATGGTAATTTTACTTTCTTTCTAGGTAAGTGTTCCATGCCCTTCTTCAAGGGAAATTGGAATCTAATATTCCCTTCCTTCATATCAATAATTGCACCAATCGTTTTAAGGAAAGGTCTACCAAGAATAATAGGACATGAAGGATTGCAATCTATATCAAGAACGATAAAATCTACGGGCACATAATTCCTATTTGCAACAATAAGAACATCATTAATTCTTCCCATAGGCTTTTTAATAGTGGAATTCGCAAGATGCAAGTTTAGAGAGCAATCATCAAAGTCACGGAAATCTAGCAAATCACACAAAGTTTTGGGAATAGTAGAGACACTAGCACCCAAATCACAGAAAGCATGAAACTCATAATCTTTAATTTTAATTTTAATAGTAGGTTCCCACTCATCATAGAGTTTTCTAGGGATAGAAACTTTCAACTCAAGTTTTTCTTCATAAGATTGCATCAAGGCATCAACAATGTGTTCGGTAAAGGCCTTATTTTGACTATAAGCATGAGGAGAATCTAGAACGGATTGCAACAAGGAAATACAATCAATTAAAGAGCAATTTTCATAATTAAATTCCTTGAGATCCAAAATAGTGGGTTTAGCAACATCTAGGTTTTTATTTCTTTCAATCCCACTTTTATCAGTTTCATCATCAAGATCTAGAAACTCTGAATTCTTAGAATGCCTTCTAGGTAAAGGAAGATCATATTCAGTTTCATCAAGATTCATATTGCAAAACAAAGATTTAATGGGGGACACATCAATAACTTTTAGATCTTCATCTTGATTTTCATAGAAATTGGAAGAACACGTTTTAATAAAGGCATCTTTGGAAGCACGCATCCTAGCGGTTCTTTCTTTGCACTCATCAATGGAAATTCTCATGGCTTTGAGAGACTCATTGATATCATGCTTAGGAGGAATAGATCTAAGATTTAAAGAATCAATTTCAAGAGAAATTCTATCAACGTTCCTAGCCAAATCATCAACTTTAAGCAATTTCTCTTCAAGCAAAGCATTAAATTTTTTGTGAATTCATAAACTCTTTAACACTACTCTCAAATTCAGAGGACATCTTATTAAAATTTCCATAAGAGATGTTGTAGGAATTCCCATAATTATTAGAAGGATTACTTGGATAAGGCCTAGGATTAAAGTTCCCTCTATACGCGTTGTTTCCAAAACTATTCCTACCAACAAAATTCACATCCATAGATTCATTATTATTCTCAATCAAAGTAGACAAGGGCATATCATTGGGATCAAGAGAAGTATTTTTAGTAGCAAACATCTTCATAAATTCATCCATCTTTTCACTCAAAACATTGATTTCTTCTATAGCATGCACTTTTTTACTAGAAGATCTTTCGGTGTGCCATTGAGAATAATTAGCCATAATATTATCAAGCAATTTTGTAGCATATCCTAACGTAATTTCCATAAACGTGCCTCCCGCGGTCGAATCTAAAAGATTTCTAGAAGCAAAGTTCAATCCGGCATAAAAAATTTGTATGATCATCCATAAATTCAAACCATGAGTAGGGCAATTGCGAAGCATCAATTTCATTCTTTCCCAAGATTGGGCAACATGCTCATGATCAAGTTGTTTAAAATTCATAATATCGTTCCTAAGAGTGATGATCTTAGCGGGAGGAAAATACTTAGAGATAAAAGCATCTTTGCACTTGTTCCAAGAATCAATACTATTTTTAGGCAAAGACGAAAACAAACTTTAGCTCGATCTCTAAGTGAAAACAGAAATAACTTCAATTTGACAATATTGTTATCCGTATCTTTCTTCTATTGCATATCACACAAATCAACAAAATTGTTTAGATGAGTAGCGGCATCTTCACTAGGAAGGCCGGCGAATTGATCTTTCATAACAAGATTCAGCAAAGCGGTATTGATTTCACAAGACTCATCATTATTAAGAGGAGCAATCGGAGTACTAAGGAAATCATTATTATTGGTATTCGAGAAGTCACACAATTTGGTATTATCTTGCGCCATGGCAACAAGTAATCCAACACACAAGCAAACAGAAAGGCAACAGGAAAAGGCAAACGGGAAAAAGAGGAGGAGATTGGGAAAGAGAGGGCGAATAAAATGGCAAGGGTGAAGTGGCGGAGAGGAAAATGAGAGGCAAATGGCAAATAATGTAATGCCAGAGATAGGGATTGTGATGGGTACTTGGTATGGTTGACTTGCTCTTGCGTGAGCCTCCCCGGCAACGACGCCAGAAATTCTTCTTGCTACCTCTTGAGCACTGTGTTGGATTTCCCCAAAGAGGAGAGGATGATGCAGCAAAGTAGCGTAAGTATTTCCCTCAGTTTTTGAGAACCAAGGTATCAATCCAGTAGGAGACCACGCACAAGTCCCTCGTACCTACACAAAATGATAGCTCCTCGCAACCAACGCGATTAGGGGTTGTCAATCCCTTCACAGTCACTTACGAGAGTGAGATCTGATAGAGATGATAAATAATATTTTTGGTATTTTTGGTATATAGATGCAAAGTGAAAAGAAAAAGGCAAAGTAAACACAAAGCAAGTAATAAAATAATGGTGATTAATATGATGAGAATAGACCCGGGGGCCATAGGTTTCACTAGTGACTTCTCTCAAGAGCATAGATATTCTACGGTGGGTGAACAAATTACTGTTGAGCAATTGACAGAATTGAGCATAGTTATGAGTATATCTAGGTATGATCATGTATATAGGCATCACGTCCAAAACAAGTAGATCGAAACGATTCTGCATCTACTACTATTACTCCACTCATCGACCGCTATCCAGCATGCATCTAGAGTATTAAGTTAAAAACAAAGTAACGCCTTAAGCAAGATGACATGATGTAGAGGGATAAATTCATGCAATATGATAAAAAACCCATCTTGTTATCCTCGATGGCAACAATACAATACGTGTCTTGCTGCCCCTTCTGTCACTGGGAAAGGACACCGCAAGATTGAACCCAAAGCTAAACACTTCTCCCATTGCAAGAAGTACCAATCTAGTTGGTCAAACCAAATGGATAATTCAAAGAGACTTGCAAAGATAACTCAATCATACATAAAAGAATTCAGAGAAGATTCAAATATTATTCATAGATAAGCTAGATCATAAACCCACAATTCACCGGTCTCAACAAACACACCGCAAAAATAAGATTACATCGAATAGATCTCCACGAGAGAGGGGGAGAACATTGTATTGAGATCCAAAAAGAGAGAAGAAGCCATCTAGCTACTAGCTATGGACCCGAAGGTCTGAAGTAAACTACTCACACTTCATCGGAGGGGCTATGGTGTTGATGTAGAAGCCCTACATGGTGGATGCCCCCTCCGACGGAGCTTTGGAACAGGCCCCAATATGGGATCTCGTGGATACAGAAGGTTGCGGCGGTGGAATTAGGTTTTTGGCTCCTCTTCTGATCGTTTGGGGATACGTAGGTATATATAGGAGGAAGGAGTACGTCGGTGGAGCAACAGGGGGCCCACGAGGCAGGGGCGCGCCCTAGGGGGGGCGCCCCCTACCCTCGTGATCGCCTCTTTTGTTCCTTGGAGCAGGGTCCAAGTCTCCTGGATCACGTTCGGTGAGAAAATCACGTTCCCGAAGGTTTTATTCCGTTTGGACTCCGTTTGATATTCCGTTTGTTCGAAACACTGAAATAGGCAAAAACAGCAATTCTGGACTAGGCCTCCGGTTAATAGGTTAGTCCCAAAAATAATATAAAAGTGGAAAATAAAGCCCAATATAGTCCAAAACAGTAGATAAAGTAGCATGGAGCAATAAAAAATTATAGATACGTTGAAGACGTATCAAACAACAAGTTTTCAAGTGCCAAGGGATGGTGGAGCGTGGACTCAACGCCAATCAGATGATGATCGCGGAGTTCACCAACAACCACAAGCTGGATGCCAAGAACATTGGGGAGACTATCTTCAAGCTTTAAGAGAAAATCAAGCACCTCCAAGCCCAGATCTATGACCTGCAAAACCAAAACTGTGAGTATGAATATAGATTCAAGAGGATGAGTTTGGCTGCGGATTTGAGGATCCCGGAGACTCGATCATCCTTCTATGATGGTGAGCCTATGCCTTGGAAGATGGACGACAAGCCTACATCATCAACAACTCCTTCTTCACCACCTCCGAGGACATAATCACATGGGTATGGGCACTCCCCTTGGCAACTGCCAAGCTTGGGGGAGGTGCCCTGGTATCGTATCACCATCACACTCCTATCTTTACCGTTTTACTTAGTTTGATCCTTTTAGTAATATCTTGATCTAGTAGAATAAAGTTTTGGTATGAATTAGTTTTGAGTTTTGCTTTGTGATCCCTCTATGTAATCGAGTCCGTGAGCTATCTGTAATAAAGATTAGTGTTGAGTCAAGGGCTTTTCTATCTTGCTATGATCTTGAAAAAATAGAAAGAATAAAAAAATAAAAGAGTTCATATTGATCTTATGGATAGTAATGACTTCACACATAGAGAGTATGAGGCTTAAAAGTTGTTGAGAGTTGACAAACATAGTTTTGGTCATCGTTGCAATTAATAGGAAGTAATAAAGAAAGAGAGGTCTTCACATATAAATATACTATCTTGGACATCTTTTATAATTGTGAGCACTCATTAAAGTATGACATCCTAAAGAGTTGATGTTGGACAAGGAAGACAACGTAATGGTTTAGGTTTTCTCACATATCAGTTAAAGTATATTGTCATGGATCATTCAAACATGTTGAGCTTGCCTTTCCCCCTCATGCTAGCCAAATTCCTTGCACCAAGTAGAGATACTACTTGTGCTTCCAAATATCCTTAAACCTAGTTTTGCCATGAGAGTCCACCATACCTACCTATGGATTGAGTAAGATCCTTCAAGTAAGTTGTAATGTTGCAAGCAATAAAAATTGCTCTCTAATTATTTACGACTTATTAGTGCGGAGAAAATAAGCTTTATACGATCATGTGATATGGAAGTAATAAAAGCGACGGACTGCATAATAAAGGTTCATATCACAAGTGGCAATATAAAGTGATGTTCTTTTGCATTAAGATTTTTTTCATCCAACCCTAAAAGCACATGACAACCTCTGCTTCCCTCTGCGAAGGGCCTATCTTTTACTTTATGTCTTTTACTTTATGCAAGAGTCAAGGTGATCTTCACCTTTCCCTTTTTCATTTTATCCTTTGGCAAGCACCTCCTGTTGGGAAGATCCTGATATATATATATCTAACTGGATGTAAGTTAGCATGAACTATATTGTTGACATCACCCAAAGGTGAATACGTTGGGAGGCGAAATTATAAGCCCCTATCTTTCTAAGTGTCTGATTAAAACTCCATAACCATAAGTATTGCGTGAGTGTTAGCAATTGTAGAAGACTATATGATAGTTGAGTATGTGGACTTGCTGAAAATCTCTACTCTTGACTCTTTCTGATGTTATGATAAATTGCAATTGCTTCAATGACTGAGATTATAGTTTGTTAGTTCTCAATGAAGTTTCTGAACCATACTTGACATTGTGAATAGATTGTTACTTGAGCATAAGAAATCATGACAAAATCTATATATGTTGTTGTTATAAGAATGATCATGATGCCCTCATGTCCGTATTTTATTTTTATCGACACCTCTATCTCTAAACATGTGGACATATTTTTCGATCTCGGCTTCCTTTTGAGGACAAGCGAGGTCTAAGCTTGGGGGAGTTGATACGTCCATTTTGCATCATGCTTTTATATCGATATTTATTGCATTATGGGCTGTTATTACATGTTATGTCACAATACTTATGGATATTCTCTCTTACTTTACAAGGTTTATCATGAAGAGGGAGAATGCCGGCAGTTGGGATTCTGGCTGGAAAAGGAGCAAATATTGGAAACATATTCTGCACAGCTCCAAAAGTCCTGAAACTCCACGAAATTCAATTTTGGAATTAATAAGAATTATTGAGCAAAGAAAGTACCAGAGGGGGCCCACACCCTGGCCACGAGGGTCGGGGGCGCGCCCCGTGGGCCCCTTGTTGGCCCTCCGGTGCCCATCTTCTGCTATATGAAGGCTCTTACCCTGGAAAAAAAATCATAAGCAAGCTTACGGGACGAAACTCCGCCGCCACGAGGCGGAACCTTGGCGGAACCAATCTAGGGCTCCGGCGGAGCTGTTCTGCCGGGGAAACTTCCCTTCGGGAAGGGGAAATCATCACCATCGTCATCACCAACGATCCTATCATCGGGAGGGGGTCAATCTCCATCAACATCTTCACCAGCACCATCTCCTCTCAAAACCCTAGTTCATCTCTTGTATCCAATCTTGTATCAAAACCACAAATTGGTACCTGTGGGTTGCTAGTAGTGTTGATTACTCCTTGTAGTTGATGCTAACTGGTTTACTTGGTGGAAGATCATATGTTCAGATCCTTAATGCATATTAATACTCCTCTGATCATGAACATTAATATGCTTTGTGAGTAGTTACGTTTGTTCCTGAGGACATGGGTGAAGTCTTGCTATTAGTAGTCATGTGAATTTGGTATTCGTTCGATATTTTGATGAGATGTATGTTGTCTCTCCTCTAGTGGTGTTATGTGAACGTCGACTACATGACACTTCACCATTATTTGGGCCTAGAGGAAGGCATTGGGAAGTAATAAGTAGATGATGGGTTGCTAGAGTGACAGAAGCTTTAACCCTAGTTTATGCGTTGCTTCGTAAGGGGCTGATTTGGATCCACTAGTTTCATGCTATGGTTAGGTTTACCTTAATACTTCTTTTGTAGTTGCGGATGCTTTCAATAGGGGTTAATCATAAGTGGGATGCTTGTCCAAGAAAGGGCAGTACCCAAGCACCGGTCCACCCACATATCAAATTATCAAAGTACCGAACGTGAATCATATGAGCGTGATGAAAACTAGCTTGACGATAATTCCCATGTGTCCTCGGGAGCGCTTTTCTCAATATAAGAAATTGTCCAGGCTTGTCCTTTGTTACAAAAAGGATTGTGCCACCTTGCTGCACCTTATTTACTTTCATTTATTGTTACCCGTTACAAATTATCTTATCAGAAAACTATCTATTACCTACAATTTCAGTGCTTGCATTGAATATTGTAGGATCGAAGAAGGTGAGAGTGTCTAGAGGGGGGGTAATTAGACTACTCGACAAGATAAAAATTATGCCTTTTGACAAAGACACGTTTTGGCAGATTTTGCATATCACACAAGTCAAGTAGCATACTACACATGCAATTCTAGAGTATGGGCAGCGGAAAGTAAATTGCACAAGTAGTAAAGAGAAGTGGAGAAGATCAAACGCAATTTGGAGACACGGAGTTTTTTCTCGTGGTTCCGATAGGTGGTGCTATCGTCAATCCACGTTGATGGAGACTTCAACCCACGGAGGGTAACGGCTGCGAGAGTCCACGGAGGGCTCCACCCACGAAGGGTCCACGAAGAAGCAACCTTGTCTATGCCATCATGGCCTACGCTCACGGAGGGCTAGCCTTACTCGGGGTAGATCTTCACGAAGTAGGCGATCTCCTTGCCCTTACAAACTTCTTGGTTCAACTCCACATCTCGACGGAGGCTCCCAAGCGACACCTAACCAATCTAGGAGGCACCACCCTCCAAAAGGTAATAGATGGTGTTGATGATGATGAACTCCTTGCTCTTGTGCTTCAAATGATAATCTCCCCAACACTCAACTCTCCTCACTGATTTGGCTGTGGTGGAAGAAAGGATTGAGTGGAAAGCAACTTAGGAAGGCTAGAGATCAAGTTTCATATGGTGGGAGTGGAGCTACTTGATCTCAACACAAGGGTAGGTAGTTTTCTTCTCAGAAATGTAAGGTAGGAGTGGTAGTTCTTTCTGATGGCTCTCTCCACGAATGAAGAGGGGGTGGAGGGGTATTTATAGCCTCCACACAAAATCCAACCGTTACACACATTTGACCAATCTCGGTCAGACCAAAGTTGACAACTCGGTGAGACCGAAAGTTCAAATCATGTGAACGTTGGGATTTTCGGTGGGACCGAAAATACAAACTCGGTGAGTCCGATTCGTCCAAAGACAAGAGCTTGCCAATCTCGGTGGGACCGACTTCATCATCTCGGTGACACCGATTTGATGACAGAAGGTTACAGAAGCTTGGCAACTCAAGTTTCGGTGAGACCGAGTTCAGAATCGGAAAATCCGAGAATTCTAGGGTTTGGCTATATGGCTGAGGTGGTTCATCTCGGTGTGACTGGGTTTGGAAAATCGGTGGGACCGAGATTACTTATGAGTGTATTATAGAAGTGAGAGTTGCTGATAGTTTAGGAGATGTATCACTAAGCACTTTGAGCAACCAGATCATTGTCATAACCTCATCCCCTTTTAATAGTATTGGCTTTCCTATAGACTCAATGTGATCTTGGATCACTAAACCAAAAATGGAGTCTTGAGCTTTTGCCAATGCTTGCCTTAGCATTTTGAGGGGTCCACCTCTTCAGTCCTTTTGCCATGCCAATGTGATTGAATTTCCTGAAACATACTTGATAAAAGCATTAGTCCAACCACAAAGTATGTTGTCATTAATTACCAAAACCACCCAGGGAGCAAATGTGCTTTCAATCTCCCCCTTTTTGGTAATTGATGGCAACACACAAGACAGGACATCAAAGCTTACTGAAAGAAAGACAGAATTATCACTAAAGCTTTGACAAACATGTAGTACACAGGCTCCCCCTACAAGTGTGCAAGATTTTTATAGATTTTGGTTTTGGACTACCACAAGCACACAAGAGAGAAAAACAAGATGTGCTACATGCAGCTTGGCTATATGCATCAGAGCAGATGAAAAGAAGTGAGTGATCATACATATGTGCATGGTGATTTCTTGCAAACAAGTATTCACAAGCAAGTCACCATCATGCACATTCTGCAAGGTGCATATACTTACCTTGAGGTTCCTTGGCATTGTACCTGAAGAAATAAACTTGGGAAAACAAGATTAGATAACACAAGAGTATTTCTTCAACCAACAGCAAGAACATCAAGAGTACCAAGCCAGGGATGACATGTATAATGAGTGTCTCATAAAGAGCACAGGCTTGAATCAGCAAACATGTCTCCTGAAACTAACAGATTTTCAATGAACTCTGAGAGATTTTGCTTTCCATAAGATATCAATTGTGAAGATTCCTCTCCCTTTGAGGAAAAAGCAAAATCAAAAGAATGATGCCCAAATGTAATAACCAATGTGGAACACGGCAAAGCTTTGATGTGATTCTCTCCCCCTTGAGATAAGATTGCTCTTCTTCTCCCCCTAAATCTTCTCTTCTCCCCTTAAGTCCCCCTAAATTTTCTCCCCCTTTGACATCAAGTGCCGAAAAGGACAGCAGACTAGGAAGGTCAGGAAAGATGGAAGGAAAGAAGTGGGATCCTTAGGAATCACAACAGGGTAATAAGAACACAGTGAAGCTGCAGAAGATGATATCCTGAAAGAAATAAATCGGTGACACCGAAATGATATGGATCGGTGTGTCCGAAAGTCAGGGACTTAGGGCAGATCCTTTTCGGTTAGACCGAAATAACTAAATCGGTGACGCCGAGTTTAATTCCAAGGA
Organism: Triticum timopheevii; assembly: GCA_963921465.1. Lineage (NCBI taxonomy): Eukaryota > Viridiplantae > Streptophyta > Magnoliopsida > Poales > Poaceae > Triticum > Triticum timopheevii. The sequence continues at coordinate 498,002,175 of OY997268.1, forward strand.
AATACAGAATTAATTCAGCTCACTTTGCAAGGAAACTCAGTGAGAGAACGTAATAGAAAAACTCCAAATCATATGTACTTCATCTAGATAAGGGTCGGCGACAAAGTCACCTATGTTTGAGTATATTGACTTAGGAGTCAAATGAGAACATTTGATCATAGGTCATACTCATCATTTAAGCTCAAAATGGGGTTGCCATTTTTCGATTAAGCATTTGATGTGATCACATCTTATGAAGCTGCTTGTACTCATGTCTTTGAGCAAAGCTTCTTAATGATGTGAAGAACATACCTTGGGCTTGTTGTTGCTTTGTTCATGTAGGTGAGCTTGATGTAGGTGCTCATTGAGTGTGAAGTTGGAGCATCATTTCCACTTGTGTAGTTCATCTTCCTACATGGGTTAGGCAAGCAAGGAAATACTCGAGGATATCCAAGATGACAAGAGTGAAATACTAGATGTATAAGGTGTCAAAAAGGATATGTGGAATTTTGTTCCTTGAACTCAACATCCCAAAGGGCTAGATACTTGGTCAATGACAAGATTACTCATGATTTGAGTGTGTGGTAATCTTGTGGAATGTAGATCATCCAAGTACCTGCAAGGAGTTAGATGCAATACAAGGGGGCAAATGTGTCCAAGACATATGATCATCATCATAAGAGAAATATCAAGGATTAGTCAAGTAGGCTCATGCCTTGCATGCATCAATGGAGTTTTCACTCCAAGTTTGAAGCATCAATGATGTTCAACTCACTCCTTAAGCGACAAAACACTTTCTCATCAAGTGGTTTTGTAAAGATATCTGCAAGTTGTTTGTCAGTACGAACATGCTTAAGATTGATGTCACCCTTGGTAATGTGATCACGAATAAAATGGTGACGAACTTCAATATGTTTCGTTCGAGAGTGTTGCACTGGATTGTGTCCAATCTTAATCGCACTCTCATTGTCACAAAGCAAAGGAACATGTCTCACATGTATCCCATAATCCTTAAGCGTTTGTGTCATCCATAGCAACTGAGCATAGCATGAACCAGCAGCTATATATTCTGCTTCGGCAGTGGATAATGATACCGAATTTTGTTTCTTGGAGGACCAAGATACAAGGGATCGACCAAGGAATTGACATGTACCCGAAGTTGACTTTCTATCAACCCTGTCACCGGCATAGTCCGAGTCGGAATAGCCAACAAGATCGAATGAGGCCCTCTTAGGATACCAAATGCCAAAGTTAGGTGTGTGTATCAAATATCTCACAATTCTTTTAACAGCTTTAAGATGACATTCTTTAGGGGCTGCTTGATATCGAGCACACATGCATACACTCAACATTATGTCAGGACGAGAAGCACAGAGATATAGTAGAGAACCAATCATAGATCGGTAAACCTTTTGATCAACAGGTTCTCCATCTTTTGTCAAGTCATTATGTCCACTAGTAGGCATGGGGGTTCTCATACCTTTGCTTTCTTGCATGTTGAACTTCTTGAAGAGATCCTTGGTGTACTTTGTTTGTGAGACAAAGGTACCCTCCTTAGATTGCTTGATTTGCAACCCAAGGAAGAATTTGAGTTCACTCATCATGGACATCTCATACTTCTCCGACATGAGCTTTCTAAACTTCTCGCTAAAATGAGGGTTAGTTGAACCAAAGATAATATCATCAACATATATTTGGCACACAAATAGTTCACCATCAACCCTTTTCGTGAATAGCGTTGAGTCTATTTTTTCAATCTCAAATCCTTTTTCAAGAAGAAAGCTAGTTAAGCATTTGTACCAAGCTCTAGGAGCTTGTTTAAGGCCATAAAGAGCTTTATGAAGTTTGTAAACATGATTAGGCTTTTTAGGATTCACAAATCCGGGAGGTTGTTTCACAAATACTTCCTCCTCAATTTCACCATTTAGGAAAGCACTTTTAATATCCATTTGATAGAGAGTAATGTCATGGTGTTTGGCATAAGCAAGAAGAATGCGAATGGACTCAAGTCTAGCAACGGGGGCATAGGTCTCACCATAGTCCATACCTTCGACTTGTGTGTAACCTTGAGCTACAAGACGAGCCTTGTTGCGGATGACTTGTCCATCTTCATCTTGCTTGTTCCGAAACACCCATTTGGTTCCAATGACGTTTTGATCATCCTTGGGCTTCTCTACCAAAGTCCATACATTGTTCCTCTCGAAGTTGTGTAGCTCTTCGTGCATAGCGTTCACCCAATCCGGGTCTTCAAGTGCTTCTTCTACCTTCATAGGTTCAAGACTAGAGATAAATGAGTAATGCTCACAAAAGTTAGCTAAGCGAATTTTAGAGCGAGTAATTCTCCCGGAGTCGATGTCGTTCATCATTTGTTCCACGGGATGATTTTTCTTGACTCTTGCTCGGACTCGGGATAGCTTTTGTTGTGGTTGAGGCTGAGCTTCCTCATCATCCTCATCTTCCTCTTCTTCTTCTTCATTGTTGTTGGTGTTGTCTTGAGGTGGTGGAGAAGGAGGTTGTGGTGGATCTTCTTGTTGCCCTTCCTCATCTTGGTGAGTTCCACTTGTGGAGGCCTCCATGTTGCCTTGAGGTTCATCTTGCCGTGAGGTAGGGGGCTCCACATATGTAGATGAGGTACTCTCCTTCACTTCCATGGGACGGATCTTTCCAATAGACAAATCTTGAATGGCTTCCGATGGGTCCTCGTCTCCTACATCAATAGGCATTTGCTCTACTTGCGAGCCATTAGATTCATCAAACTTCACGTCTACCGTCTCTTCAACCTTTCGGGTGAAATTGTTGTAGACACGGTAGGTGTGAGAGTTTGATCCATAACCGAGGAAAAAGCCTTCATGAGTTTTAGGAGCAAATTTGGACCGACGATGCTTGTCAAGGATATAGCATTTTGAACCAAAGACACGAAAGTATCCCACTTGGGGTTTGTTACCGGTGAGGAGTTCGTATGAAGTCTTGCCGAGGAGCTTATGAAGATAAAGCCTGTTGATAGCATGACAAGCTGTCTCGACCGCTTCACCCCAAAAATGCTTCGGTGTCTTGTATTCATCAAGCATCATTCTCGCCATCTCTATGAGCGTTCGGTTCTTCCTCTCAACAACTCCATTTTGTTGAGGAGTGTACGTAGCCGAGAACTCATGTAGAATCCCTTCCTCGTCGAGAAAAGAATCTACATGGGCGTTCTTGAACTCCGTTCCATTGTCACTCCGAACTTTCTTGATCTTCACCTCAAATTGATTTTGGGCCTTTCTAGCAAAGGTTTTGAAGATCCTCTGAACCTGTGATTTGTCATCAAGGAAAAATACCCACGTAAATCTGGAATAATCATCAACTATAACTAGACCAAAGGAGTTACCACCAAGGCTTTTGTAAGCATTGGGACCGAAGAGATCCATATGAAGAAGCTCAAGCGGTCTCCTTGTGGTCATGATGTTCTTCACAGGATGACTTCCACCTACTTGTTTTCCTGCCTGACAAGCACTACAAAGTCTATCTTTGTCAAAGAGAACATCTTTAACACCAAGAATATGATCACCTTTGATTAGCTTGTCTAGATTACGCATACCAACATGTCCAAGCCTTCTATGCCATAACCAACCTTTAGCGGATTTAGCAATGAAGCAAGTTCTAGGTTGGACTTTCTTAGTGAAATCAACAATATATAGATCACCTCTACGGATACCGGTAAAAACCATGTTATGATTGTCACGACGAAAGACTTGGCAATCTACTTCGGTGAATAGCACATTGAATCCAAAGTCAGCTAATCTAGACACGGAAAGTAAATTGTATCCAAGTGATTCAACAAGCATGACATTTTGAATAGAGCTATCATGAGATATGGCCACCTTACCAAGGCCAAGTACCTTACCCTTGGAGTTGTCTCCAAAAGTCACATACTTGCGTGGACCATCGTTCTTTGCAAGCTCTCGAAACATGTCTTCGTCTCCGGTCATGTGATCGGTGCATCCACTATCAAGAATCCACTCTTTTCCACCGGATATGTAGTCTCTCAGATTCGCCATGAGATTGAGACTCTTCATGATCTTGTCTAGCTCGGTGTCCGAATCGGAGTAATCATCATCATGCTCATGCTCATCATCATATTGACCCATAGATAGTTCATCATCAACACCTAGGTCAATTTGACAATGACTTGCATTAGTTTTGTCAATGTGACAATAATCATCGAAATGCAATACAAGAGCATTTCTAATTAGAGCATTGATAAGATAAGGATCACCCTTCTTTTTCATGAGATCACGAAGCTCAAAGAAGCATTTATCAAAGTTGGGATCATTGGGGCGCATCATATCAAATTCAATAGTCTTGTATAGAATTTCATCAAGACCTCTCAAAGAGCAGTCCGGATAAAGTTCTTCCAAGGACTTCCACATAGCATAGGTGCACTCAAAGTTTGTGACGAGCTTAAGCAAGTTATCGGGCAAACCTCTAATGATAAGATTTACAGTTCTAAGGTTACGAAGCAAATCAAGCTCTTCATCCATGGTAGGGTGCAAGGGGTCAAATGGAGGCACATATGGGGTTTCAACATATTTGCGCAAGTTATACATCTTAAAGATAATAAGCATTTTAATCCTCCACGAGTTATAGGACACTCCATTAAGAATAGGCACTCTATGGCTAACACTCCCAAACGTAGACACATCCATCTTCCTCCAATGGTGTGTAAACCAAAGCAATGGAGACCAAAGCTCTGATACCAATTGTAGGATCGAAGAAGGTGAGAGTGTCTAGAGGGGGGGTGATTAGACTACTCGACAAGATAAAAATTATGCCTTTTGACAAAGACACGTTTTGGCAGATTTTGCATATCACACAAGTCAAGTAGCATACTACACATGCAATTCTAGAGTATGGGCAGCGGAAAGTAAATTGCACAAGTAGTAAAGAGAAGTGGAGAAGATCAAACGCAATTTGGAGACACGGAGATTTTTCTCGTGGTTCCGATAGGTGGTGCTATCGTCAATCCACGTTGATGGAGACTTCAACCCACGGAGGGTAACGGCTGCGAGAGTCCACGGAGGGCTCCACCCACGAAGGGTCCACGAAGAAGCAACCTTGTCTATGCCATCATGGCCTACGCCCACGGAGGTCTAGCCTTACTCGGGGTAGATCTTCACGAAGTAGGCGATCTCCTTGCCCTTACAAACTTCTTGGTTCAACTCCACATCTCAACGGAGGCTCCCAAGCGACACCTAACCAATCTAGGAGGCACCACCCTCCAAAAGGTAATAGATGGTGTTGATGATGATGAACTCCTTGCTCTTGTGCTTCAAATGATAATCTCCCCAACACTCAACTCTCCTCACTGATTTGGCTGTGGTGGAAGAAAGGATTGAGTGGAAAGCAACTTGGGAAGGCTAGAGATCAAGTTTCATATGGTGGGAGTGGAGCTACTTGATCTCAACACAAGGGTAGGTAGTTTTCTTCTCAGAAATGTAAGGTAGGAGTGGTAGTTCTTTCTGATGGCTCTCTCCACGAATGAAGAGGGGGTGGAGGGGTATTTATAGCCTCCACACAAAATCCAACCGTTACACACATTTGACCAATCTCGGTCAGACCGAAGTTGACAACTCGGTGAGACCGAAAGTTCAAATCATGTGAACGTTGGGATTTTCGGTGGGACCGAAAATACAAACTCGGTGAGTCCGATTCGTCCAAAGACAAGAGCTTGCCAATCTCGGTGGGACCGACTTCATCATCTCGGTGACACCGATTTGATGACAGAAGGTTACAGAAGCTTGGCAACTCAAGTTTCGGTGAGACCGAGTTCAGAATCGGAAAATCCGAGAATTCTAGGGTTTGGCTATATGGCTGAGGTGGTTCATCTCGGTGTGACTGGGTTTGGAAAATTGGTGGGACCGAGATTACTTATGAGTGTATTATAGAAGTGAGAGTTGCTGATAGTTTAGGAGATGTATCACTAAGCACTTTGAGCAACCAGATCATTATCATAACCTCATCCCCTTTTAATAGTATTGGCTTTCCTATAGACTCAATGTGATCTTGGATCACTAAACCAAAAATGGAGTCTTGAGCTTTTGCCAATGCTTGCCTTAGCATTTTGAGGGGTCCACCTCTTCAGTCCTTTTGCCATGCCAATGTGATTGAATTTCCTGAAACATACTTGATAAAAGCATTAGTCCAACCACAAAGTATGTTGTCATTAATTACCAAAACCACCCAGGGAGCAAATGTGCTTTCAATACCTTACTGAAAACCGCTTGTCATTTCCTTCTGTTCCTCGTTGGGTTCGACACTCTTACTTATCGAAAGGACTACGATTGATCCCCTATACTTGTGGGTCATGAACATCCAATCTAGAGGCCTATTTCGGCACTCTGCCGGAGGGGTCAATGATCATGGAGGGGTTCTTCTTCATCACCCTTGCCCCTCTGATGATGCGTGAGTAGTTTATCACAGAACTATGGGTCCGTAAGTAGTATCTAAATGGCTTCTTCTCTCTTTTTGATCTTCAATACAATGTTCTCCTCGATGTTTCTAGAGATATATTTGATGTAATGACTTTCTGTGGTGTGTGATACGTCTCCAACGTATCTATAATTTATGAAGCATCATGCTATATCATTATGTGTTTTGAATGATTACGGGCTTTATTATACACTTTTATATTACTTTTGGGACTAACCTACTAACCGGAGGCCCAACCCATATTGTTGTTTTATTGCCTGTTTCACTATTTCGAAGAAAAGGAATATCAAACGGAATCCAAACGGAATGAAACCTTCGACAGCGTTATTTTTGGGAAGAATATGATCCTGGAGACTTGGAGTTCACGTCAGAAGATCCCCGAGGACTCCACCAGATAGGAGGGCCCCCCCTATAGGGCGCGCCCCTCTGTCTCGTGGGCCCCTCGAGCACCCCCCGACCGACTTCTTTCGCCTATATAAGCCTACATACCCTAAAAACATCGAGTATCAAGATAGATCAGGAGTTCCGCCGCCGCAAGCCTCTGTAGCCACCAAAAACTTCTCGGGAGCCCATTCCGGCACCCTGCCGGAGGGGGAATCCATCACTGGTGGCCATCTTCATCATCCCGGCGCTGTCCATGATGAGGAGGGAGTAGTTCACCCTCGGGGCTGAGGGTATGTACCCGTAGCTATGCGTTTGATCTCTATCTCTCGTGTTCTCGACTTCACACGATCTTGATGTATCGCGAGCTTTGTTATTATAGTTGGATCTTATGATGTTTCTCCCCCTCTACTCTCTTGTGATAAAATTGAGTTTCCCCTTTGAAGTTATCTTATCGGATTGAGTCTTTGATTTGAGAACACTTGATGTATATCTTGCCGTGTTTATCTGTGGTGACAATGGGATATCACGTGCCACTTGATGTATGTTTTGGTGACCAACTTGCGGGTTCCGCCCATGAACCTATGCATAGGGGTTGGCACACGTTTTCTTAACTCTCCGGTAGGAACTTTGGGGCACTCTTTGAAGTACTTTGAGTTGGTTGGACGAATCTGAGATTGTGTGATGCACATCGTATAATCATGCCCACGGATACTTGAGGTGACAATGGAGTATCTAGGTGACATTAGGGTTTTGATTGATTTGTGTCTTAAGGTGTTATCCTAGTACGAACTCTTTAATAGATTGATCCGAAAGAATAGCTTTGAGGTGGTTTTGTACCCTACCATAATCTCTACGTTTGTTCTCCGCTATTAGTGGCTTTGGAGTGACTCTTTGTTGCATGTAGAGGGATTGTTATATGATCTATCTATGTTATTATTGTTGAGAGAACTTGCACTAGTGAAAGTATGAACCCTAGGCCTTGTTTCCTATCATTGCAATACTGTTTACGCTCACTTTTATCATTAGTTACCTTGCTGTTTTTATATTTTCAGATTACAAATACCTTTATCTACCATCCATATTGCACTTGTATCACTATCTCTTCGCCGAACTAGTGCACCTATACAATTTACCATTGTATTGGGTGTGTTGGGGACACAAGAGACTCTTTGTTATTTGGTTGCAGGGTTTTTTGAGAGAGACCATCTTCATCCTACGCCTCCCACGGATTGATAAACCTTAGGTCATCCACTTGAGGGAAATTTGCTACTGTCCTACAAACCTGTGCACTTGCAGGCCCAACAACGTCTACAAGAAGAAGGTTGTGTAGTAGACATCAAGCTCTTTTCTGGCGCCGTTGCCGGGGAGGTGAGTGCTTGAAGGTATATCTTTAGATCTTGCAATCGAATTTTTTTGTTTCTTGTTTTATCACTACTTTAGTTTATAAAAGAAAACTACAAAAAAATGGAGTTAAGTTTGTCTCATACGCTTCGTCTTTTTAATATCTTTCGTGAGTTTGATGGAAAGGAAAATTGTGCTAAAGTGCTAGAAGAAGAATGCATTAAAATGCTTGATACTAAATCTTTGAATGATGAGCATGATTGCAATGTTGTTAGTATGAACTCCTTGAATATCCATAGTACTAATGATGATTGCTCTAGTCATGATGAAAATATCTCTTATAAGCATGTCAACTTTTGTGGGGTGCATGTTTGCTTGAACACACCAAATAGAGAAGATATATATTGCAAGAGGCATAAGCATTTAGAAACCAAATGGTTGCAAGAAAGGCTAAATGTGAGTGCTGAAAATTTAAATTTCCTTTGCCGTACTTGTGAACTATGCAATGAACGTGGTCATCTACATCTCCTATGCAAATTATTTCATGATCGAATCGTGTCCAAAAATTGTGATGATTTGATTTCCCTTGCACATTATAATGAACTTAGTTTGTTTTTGGGTAACGAAGAATTGAAATGTTTCACTAAGAATCTTCCACATTTTGCCCTTAAGAAATTCCTTGATATTGATCTAGAGAAGATTTATTTGTATTGTGTGGATAATTGCATTGAAAATCCTTATATTGCCAATTACATAAAGAAAAGAAAACAAATAGAAGATGATGAGAATACTAATGAAAGGGAAGAGACTTCCCAATATCCTCCTATTATTTCTTATGATGAATCAGGTAACGAGGAGGAGCATTCTATTCAACCAATCTCGTCAATAAGGAGCTCAAAGATGAAGATTGAACCCACACATAATGTGAAAAAGAAAAGGAAAAGAAGGGGCAACGAAGGTAAAAAGGTATCCCTTTCAAATGATGTTGCTCCTACTACTCATTGTGATGATGATAATTGCTATACTATTGGTGCTATCCATACTATTAATGATGAGAGTGATTATGCTTATGATATGAAAAGGCCCAAGCTTGGGGAAGCTATGTTTGATGAGAATGAAATGTTTGAGAATATATTTGCTGAAATTAATGTTTGTCCCAAGCTTGGGGATGCTATGTTTAATGAAGATGATATTTTTAGCATCCCAAGTTTTGATATGAAAAGTTGTTATGATGATAGCATGCCTCCTACTTACGATGATTATATTGATGAAAGTGGGTTTGGAAGAGTCTCAACTTTAGAAAGTAGTGATCCCACTATTTTGGAGGATGTTGAATCTTATTGTGATGAACATGAAAGTGGATTTGGAAGAGTGTCAACTTTATTTAGTGATGATTCCACTATTTCGGAAGAGGTTCCAATTGATTATGAGAACAAAGTTGCTATCTATGATGATTATTGTGATGACTTGTATGCTATTAAGAATAATGATAACCATGAAACTTGTCATCGTGATTTTAGTTTTCAATTGGACTATGCCTCACATGATAATTATTTTGTTGAGTTTGCTCCCACTATTATTCATGAGAAGGATTTTGCTTATGTGGAGGGTAGTAAAAATTCTATGCTTGTAGATCATGAAAAGAATGCTTTAGGTTCTGGTTATATTGTTTAATTAATTCATGATGCTACTGAAAATTATTATGAGGGAGGAACATATGCTTGTAGGAATTGCAATAATATCAAGTTTCCTCTCTATGTGTTGAAAATCTTGAAGCTATGCTTGTTTTACCTTCCTATGCTTGTTGATTATTGTTCCCATAAGTTGTTTGCTCACAAAATCCCTATGCATAGGAAGCGGGTTAGACTTAAATGTGCTAGTAATATGCTACATGATGCTACCGTTATGTTTCAATTCTTATCTTTTATGCGAGCATCATTGTCATCATCATGCCTAGCTAGAAAGGTATTAAAGAAAAGCGCTTGTTGGGAGACAACCCAATATTTATCCTTACTGTTTTTGTGTGTCAACATGATTATGATACTGTAGTAATCATGTTTTATAGCTTTTGTTTCAATAAAGTGCCAAGTAAGACCTTTAGGATATCTTACGGTGATAGTTGTGTTGATCCTGCTGAAAATCAGAAACTTTTGCACCCAGTAAATTAGTTTTGTTAATTCACAGAAACGTGATCTTGATCTGATTCATTTTGATAACGATTGGTACACTAATTTCTTAGGACTTCCTAATTTGGTATAATATTTGGAGTTCCATAAGTATATGTTTGATATAGATTACTACAGACTGTTCTGTTTTTGACAGATTCTGTTTTCTATGTGTTGTTTGCTTATTTTGATGAATCTATGAGTAGTATCGGAGGGTATGAACCATAGATAAGTTGGAATATAGTAGATATTACACCAATATGAATTTATAATGAGTTCATTACAGTACCCAAGTGGTGGTTTTATTTTCTTATATTAACGGAGCTTACGAGTTTTCGGTTGAGTTTTGTGTTGTGGAGTTTTCGAGTTTTGGGTAAAGATTCGATGGACTATGGAATAAGGAGTGGCAAGAGCCTAAGCTTGGGGATGCCCAAGGCACCCAAGGTAATATTCAAGGACAACCAAGAGCCTAAACTTGGGGATGCCCCGGATGGCATCCCCTCTTTCGTCTTCGTTCATCGGTAACTTTACTTGGAGCTATATTTTTATTCACCACATGATATGTGTTTTGCTTGGAGCGTCATTCTATTTTGTTAGTGTATGTTTGCTGTTAGTTAGAATAATGTTTTGCATCTTTATTTTCAATAAAAAATTCAAGGATAGCCTTTGCCATGCTTATTTTGCTAGTATACATGTTGCTGTCTGAAAACAAAAAGCTTACCGCTGTTGCAAAAATTTCCTAGAAAAGTCAGAGAATGGTATAATGTTGAAACTTTTTGCATAACGAGCTCTGATAAATCTTCTTTAGTGGGAATTTTCTCTCATAATTTTTTGAGTTAGGGAAGTATGATGAACCTTGCGTTCTTTACAGACTGTACTGTTTTGACAGATTGCTGTTATGTTTGCATTGTTTGCATATGTTTGCTTGTTTAATGATTCTATTTGAGGATAGGAGTATTAAATATGCGGAGGCATTTAGTATGCAATGTTGAATAATAATTTTATTGATTTGTTACAGTAGAAATTGATAAGATTTTGCATTTGTTTATACTAACCTCTCTCACGAGTTCTTGTTGAGTTTGGTGTGGATGAAGCTTTTGATAAAAAGAGAAACCATGATATGAGAAGAATTAAGGAGACACAAAAGTTCAAGCTTGGGGATGCCCAAGGCACCCCAAGATAATATTTCAAGAAGTCTCAAGCATCTAATCTTGGGGATGCCCCGGTAGGCATCCCGCCTTTCTTCTTCAACAACTATCGGTTAGTATCGATTGAGCCTAAGTTTTTGCTTCTTCACATGAGTTGTGCTATCCTTGCAATGTCATTTTATTTTGTTTTTCTTGCTGTTTGAATACAATACCAAGATTTGAAACTCTTAAATGAGAGAGATTCTTCGCATAGTTACATAATTATTTTAGCTACTCATTGTTCTTCACTTATATCTTGTTGGAGTAGTTTGTCATTTACTCGTGTGCTTCACTTATATCCTATGAGTAAATGGTTGTATGAGTTGAATGTCATAAATCTGAAATTTTATATGTTTCATTTGCTTATCCCATGTGGAGTAATGACTTCACATCTAAGAAGTAGAGGTTGTAAATTTATTGAAGGTTAGCAAGCATTGTATTGGTCATTTGAACAATTCATGAAAGAATATTTAAGGAAGAGAGATTCCACATATAAATATACTATCCTAGACATCTTTTATAATTGGGATCACTCATTAAGTATGACATGCTAAAGAGTTGATGTTGGACAAGGAAGACAACGTAATGGTTTATGTTTTCCGACATCTCAGTTAAAGTATATTGTCATGGATCATTCAAACATGTTGAGCTTGCCTTTCCCCCTCATGCTAGCCAAATTCCTTGCACCGAGTAGAGATACTACTTGTGCTTCCAAATATCCTTAAACCCAGTTTTGCCATGAGAGTCCACCATACCTACCTATGGATTGAGTAAGATCCTTCAAGTAAGTTGTCATCGGTGCAAGCAATAAAAATTGCTCTCTAAATATGCATGACTTATTAGTGCGGAGAAAATAAGCTTTGTACCATCTTGTTATGGAAGCAATAAAAGCGACAGACTGCATAATAAAGGTCCATATACAAGGGGCAATATAAAGTGACGTTCTTTCACATTAAGATTTTTTGTATCCAACCGTAAAAGCGCATGACAACCTCTGCTTCCCTCTACGAAGGGACTATCTTTTACTTTATGTCTTTTACTTTATGCAAGAGTCAAGGTGATCTTCACCTTTCCCTTTTTCATTTTATCCTTTGGCAAGAACTTTGTGTTGGGATGATCCTGATATATATATATCCAATTTGATGTAAGTTAGCATGAACTATTATTGTTGACATCACCCAAAGGTGAATACATTGGGAGGCAACACTATAAGCCCCTATCTTTCTCAGTGTTCGATTGAAACTCCATAACCATTAGTATTGCGTGAGTGTTAGCAATTGTAGAAGACTATATGATAGTTGAGTATATGGAGTTTGTTATTCCTGAAAATAAGATGAATTGCAATTTTTTGATGTCTGAGAATGAAGTTTGCTAGTTTTCAAGAAAGATTATGGTCTATGCTTTGACATGTGAATTGCTTGTTACTTTATCGTGAGAAGTTTTATGAGATGAACTACTATTATGACATATTATCATGCTAGAAAAGGTGATTAAAATTATCATTGATCAAATTTGTGCACCTTCTAGCATTCACACTTCATAAATTCTTTCTTTTATCATTTACCTACTCGAGGACGAGTAGGAATTAAGCTTGGGGATGCTGATACGTCTCCAACATATCTATAATTTATGAAGCATTCATGCTATATTATTATGTGTTTTGAATGATTACGGGCTTTATTATACACTTTTATATTACTTTTGGGACTAACCTACTAACCGGAGGCCCAGCCCATATTGTTGTTTTATTGCATTTTCAGTATTTTGAAGAAAAAAGGAATATCAAACGGAGTCCAAAAGGAATGAAACCTTCGGCAACGTTATTTTTGGGAAGAATATGATCCTGGAGACTTGGAGTTCACGTCAGAAGATCCCCGAGGACTCCACGAGATAGGAGGGCCCCCCCCCTATAGGGCGCGCCCGCCCTGTCTCGTGGGCCCCTTGAGCACCCCCCGACCGACTTCTTTCGCCTATATAAGCCTACGTACCCTAAAAACATCGAATATCAAGATAGATCGGGAGTTCCGCCGCCGCAAGCCTCTGTAGCCACCAAAAACCTCTCGGGAGCCCGTTCCGGCACCCTGCCGAAGGGGGAATCCATCACCGGTGGCCATCTTCATCATTCCAGCGCTATCCATGACGAGGAGGGAGTAGTTCACCCTCGGGGCTGAGGGTATGTACCAGTAGCTATGTGTTTGATCTCTATCTCTCGTGTTCTCGACTTCACACGATCTTGATGTATCGCGAGCTTTGTTATTATAGTTGGATCTTATGATGTTTCTCCCCCTCTACTCTCTTGTGATGAATTGAGTTTCCCCTTTGAAGTTATCTTATCGGATTGAGTCTTTGATTTGAGAACACTTGATGTATATCTTGTCGTGTTTATCTGTGGTGACAATGGGATATCACGTGCCACTTGATGTATGTTTTGGTGACCAACTTGCGGGTTCCGCCCATGAACCTATGCATAGGGGTTGGCACACGTTTTCTTGACTCTCCGGTAGGAACTTTGGGGCACTCTTTGAAGTACTTTGTGTTGGTTGGACGAATCTGAGATTGTGTGATGCATATCGTATAATCATGCCCACGGATACTTGAGGTGACAATGGAGTATCTAGGTGACATTAGGGTTTTGGTTGATTTGTGTCTTAAGGTGTTATCCTAGTACGATCTCTTTAATAGATTGATCCGAAAGAATAGCTTTGAGGTGGTTTCGTACCCTACCATAATCTCTACGTTTGTTCTCCGCTATTAGTGGCTTTGGAGTGACTCTTTGTTGCATGTTGGGGGATTGTTATATGATCTATCTATGTTATTATTGTTGAGAGAATTTGCACTAGTGAAACTATGAACCCTAGGCCTTGTTTCCTATCATTGCAATACCGTTTACACTCACTTTTATCATTGGTTACCTTGCTGTTTTTATATTTTCAGATTACAAATACCTTTATCTACCATCCATATTGCACTTGTATCACTATCTCTTCGCCGAACTAGTGCACCTATACGATTTACCATTGTATTGGGTGTGTTGGGGACACAAGAGACTCTTTGTTATTTGTTTGCAGGGTTGTTTGAGAGAGACCATCTTCATCCTACGACTCCCACGGATTGATAAACCTTACGTCATCCACTTGAGGGAAATTTGCTACTGTCCTACAAACCTGTGCACTTGCAGGCCCAACAACGTCTACAAGAAGAAGGTTGTGTAGTAGACATCAGTGTGTTTGTTGGGATTCGATGAATGTGAGTTTATGATTAGATCTATCCATGAATATTATATGAGTCTTTGCTGAACTCTTTTCTACATGATATTTATAGCCTCGTATTTCTTCTCCGAAACTTTGGTTTGGTTTGGCCAACTAGATTGATTTTTCTTGCCATGGGAAGAGGTGCTTTGTGATGGGTTCGATCTTGCGGTGCTCAATATCAGTGACAGAAAGAGACATGACACACATGTATTATTGCTATTAAGGATAACAACATGGAGTCTGTTCCTACATGGATAGATCTTGTCTACACCATGTCATCATTCTTATTGCATTACTCTATTTTTCCATGAACTTAATACACTAGATGCATGCTAGATAGCGGTTTGATGTGTGGAGCAATAGTAGTAGATGTAGGCAGGAGTCTACCTACTAATCTTGGATGTGATGCCTATATACATGATCATTGTCTTGGTTATTATCATAATTATTTGCTTTTCTGTCAATTTCCTAGTAATTTTTCTACCCACCGTATGCTATTTCCTCAAGAGAAGCCTCTAGTGAAATCTACGGCCGCCGGGTCTATTTCCTATCATATTAAAACCAAATACCTTGCTGCACTTTTCTTTATTTATTTTATTTTCTCTTTTAGTTAGATCTATTTATCGAAACCTATACAAGTTAATCTATCTCAATACCGAGGAGGGATTAACAACCTCTCTTATGCATTGGGTTGCTAGTTTTTGTTGTTTGTGTGCATGTGTTGTTTACATAGTGTTACTTGGTTGTCCTACTGGATTGATAACCTTGGTTTCGTAACTGAGGGAGATACTTACTGTTGTTGTTCTGCATCATTCTCTCCTCTTCGGGGAATTACCAACGCAGATACAAGCAATCAGGCCCAGGTGTCATACTTTGTAGGGTTAATTGGTGGGTTAATTTAAAAAGGGGGTAATTAGTGGGGGTGAACCCCATACGCCAGTGGCATAATTAGTGGGGGGTGGTTATTTGCTAAATCAGGATTAGCTCCTAACAAGCCGACCCAGGTGGCTGTGGCACACGACCACAGCAGGGCGTGCATGCGCACGAAGCCACGCCCGGGCCATGGCCACGGCGCGGTCGGCCGGCAGCAGCAAGAGAGCACCACTAGGAGCAGTAGCGCTTGTATAGGCAGCAAGTAGCAGCACAGAGCAGGGGCATGGGGCTGGGCAGGAGCAGCAGCAAAAGTAGACAGCGGCGATGACAGGCGGCAGCGCCGAGAGGGCACGCGAGACAGTGCGTTGGAAGCGGCAGCCATCATTGGGGCGAAGGTTGGTGCGGGCAGCAGCTGCCGAGGCCACGAACAGGCGGGCGCGTGTGGTCGCGTGCGTGCACGTCAATAGGGAGTGTTCGGGAGCGGCCATGGACGTGCACGTGGCCAGGGCGAGCGCGGGCGGGGCCAGCTCCGACCAGGACATGGGGCGACGACATACGGCTGGATCGATGACGGGAACAGGGGGATCCGGCAGAGGGTCACCGCGGAGGCATACGGTGGCCCGGAGATCTTAAGAGCAGAAGGGCATCGAGATCGATGAAGAACACCGGTGGGGACCGAGGAAGAAGACATTGTTGATCCGCTCGAAACAGGGGCTCCCGGCTTGATCTTCTACTTGCAGGCGACGTAGACGAGGTACGCAAAGCTTCTGTTAATGCTCGCATGGGCCGGGGAGCTTGGTGGGTGTGAGAACGACGGCTGCCATGGCAAGGGTGCTTTGGGCGTGCGTCGGGAAGTGGTCAACGGCGCAAGGGGAGGGGAGGAATCGAGCTAGGGTTCATCAGGGGGGTCACGGTGATACTCTTAACCTCCAGGGGCGGGGATGGCCGGCACGTGGCCAAGACGCCATGGATGGCCACCACGGCTCCCCTGCCTCCCTGTAGCACGAGGTGGGAGACAAGTGGGGGTGTGGGCTGGGCCGACCCAGTGCACTTAGGCCCAGTGCACAGTGGCCTTTCTCTTATTATTTCTTTCTTTTCAGTTTTCTTTTTTCAGCAGCCGTTTTGCATTTCTTTTAGTACCAAATGAGTTTTGTAAAACATGGGACTTGGCCACATGAATACATTACAATATTTGGCACTACCACAAAAAGTTTGGGAGGAGATTAAATTCATTTGGATTTTTCATAAATAGAAAAGCATTTAAAAATGTTGATTTGGCACTGTTTTAATTACTATAGCCCATTCTAGCATTGAGGTGATGTTATTTTCCCTAACATAATTACTTAATGATTATTTACAAAAGAGTCAATTACACCACCGGTGCTTAAACTTGACGAGAAAAGTCACTTTAGTGCAAGAACTTGCGGCATACATTGAACTGGTGCCACAACTTGGCTCGTCGTGCAAATACGGTGCAAAACTTGTTTGTATACGCATGCGGCGCTGATGAGGTGTGACAGTGTGGCGTAGGGGCCCATTGTCAGTGACCGGGCGGTGTAGAAGAGGCATGTGGCGTGTTTTTTTTTCAAAAATACTCTTGAATTTTATTTTATTTCGCACAAAAAAGCGCCGTGGGACCGACTTGTCCGTCAAAGGCACACTCTCTGTGCCAGCCAACTGATGTGCGCAGCTAGCCAACCCACCAGAATAACGATTCACGTACTAGAAGGATACCCAGTAATTATATCATTGTATTTAACCACATAAATTAAGAACTTTAATTCCGACAAAAAGTTGAGGTCATCATCAGGGTTAGAATACAGGACCTACGGGACACAAGCTGATGAGCCTATCACCCTAACAAAGGAATTTTGGTGTCTACATAGAATTGGTACTGTTTATGTGTACAATCCACCGCGCTCATGGGCAAAAAATGGACCACAATTAGTGTGACCCATTTTCAATATGTGTTTTATTCTCGGGAAATGATTAGAATTACCCGGACAATTTTATACCTCACATCCGCCGCGTCGAGAGCCACCCACATGTCGGAATATTCCCACACACAGCAAGTCATAGGATTTTGTAGCATCGCCCATGTTTCGGAAACATGAGGACTTTTGCAGTGACAAGACAACAGTGCAACGATGTAGGCAAAAAAAAATTCAACGACATAATCTTGGTTCCAAAAAAATTTATGCAACACAACCTGTGTTACAAAGATCTTCTGCAACATAGCCTCTACAAAAAGAAAAAACCGGCAACACAACCTATGTTTCAAAAGTGCCAAAAGTGAAGGACGACGCTGGGCACTAGATTTTGTCAATATCTGACAGTTCGCGAGGCAACGGATCTTTTTAAATGATCCGACGTCCAACTCGTAGCACATCCCTTTGTTTTTCTTTCATTTTTTGAAAATTGTTAAAAATATGTGAATCCCATGTATATATAATAGACTTACTTTAATATTTCTTTCTAATATGCAAACACTTTATAAAATTATACAAACATTTGTATAATTCATAATTTCATTTATGGAATTTTTTAAAATTAATAGGTTGGCATTTTTTGGAATTACGTGAGCATCTTTTTATGTACTTTATTTTATTTATATGTATATTATTTATAATTAGGATTTACATAATTTCCACAAATTTCTAAAAAAACACAGTATGTTCTAGCCCATGAGCGTGGTGTGTTAGTGACAAAAAGGATAAAAATTCCAGTAGGGATCAAATGAATGTGGATGTTGTGTCCGGTTCATCTCATTTTTTGCCCCAAGTCACAGGTTTGAACCCCCCACCGCAGCATTTTTTGGAATTAGTACAATTCTTAATTTATGTTGTTTAAGGAAAAGTTATAAAAAATGTTTATCCACCTAGGTTGTCAAATGGTGTAGCACTAAGGTTGCTAACCGAGCGAGTGGGATTACTCAAAGTCGCCAGTTCGAATCTTCGTTGGTGCAATTTTTTCATTCTAATATAAAACTTGGGGTACAGGTGGGTTGAGGGTGTCTTTGCAAAAAAACATGCACAAGCCTGGTCTACACCGCCCGATCACTGATAATGGGCCTTCATGCCACGCCGTCACGCCTCGTCAGTGGCGCATGCGTCTTCAAACGAGTTTTGCACCGTATTTACACGCCGGAGCTAAGTTGTGGCACCAGTTCAATGTATGCCGCAAGTTCTGGCACTAAAGTGAGTATTCTTGCCAAGTTTAAGCACCGGTGGTGTAATTGACTCTTTACAAAATTATGAACAATTTTTTGGCATAACTGATGATATAAATATTTGACTTGCAATTTAAATCTGAATTTGACTTTAATTTTTAGGAAAAGTGGCAATTTGCATAGTAATCATGATGACATGGCCACCGTTAGGGGGAGATTACTATAGTATGATTCTCGGGGTGTTATAGCCTCCCATGGATTGATAAACCTTAGGTCATCCACTTGAGAAAAATTTTCTACTGTCCTACAGAACTCTGCGCTTGGAGGTCCAACACGAGTCTACAAGAATAAGTTGTGTAGTAGACATCCCAAGCTATCCCTGATTTATGCCGCTTCAACTTGGATGAGTCTCCGTCGTGTGGAACCGGACTAGAAACCTGCGACAATGATTCCCGTTGCCCACCGCTATGAATCGTGCCATCTATGAAGAACACCTAGGACTGGAACCTAGAGGAGGACATGGAGCCCATCTATAACGTGTAAGTGAAGTATGGCAAATTGTGAATAGTATCACTGTAAATATATGTAGAGTAGTCGTGCACAAATTTATCACATGAAGTGGAGATGAACTTGTGTGGCATGTTGGCATTTGTCCTTTAGAACTTACTAGTAAATGTGTTATGTGTACATGCAACTTGTGTGGCTGTTGCACGGGCTCCAACACGCTTTGTGAGAAAAAAGGTGGCACATCTTTGGCTATAGGTGACATGGCAGCATCATACAATAGAGGTTGTTTGCTATAGTAGTACTACTAGGATGACAACTCGTACTCCTATAAACCTTGTGCTTGGCTCTTCATCTCTTCGGCCGGCCCAACAATGATGATACTACAGTACAATATGCTTCTGGCAATCTGACACCGAATGAACTGCTACACGTCCACCGCGAGAGCGAGGGTGAGGGAGAGGGCGTTGTAGTCAAAAGCCTCTCCTCGTCCTGTGAGCCACCACGCGTGTGGGCAAGGGAGAGGGCATAGGCGTACGTAGTAAGTAAGCCTGTCCTTGTCCTGGGATCCACCACACGTTTGGGCGAGTGAGAGGGCATAGTAAGCAAGCTTCTCCTTGTCCGGCGAGTTGATGGGACACATCAAAGCAGTAGTCCATACTGCGTACTTTCCAGTTAATATGGCTTAATTTGGAATGAGATAAACACACGGGTGGTCAATGTATTTGTAACAATACGGACACTGGACTTCATACTACACTCATTACGGTCACTATATAGTTTTGTAGTGATTATACGGTCATTAGCTCACCATAGAGCACCCTGCTGACCGGCCAAATAGCCTACATGACACTTTGTTGACCGGTAAAATTGGCACATGGTTTTTGGGTCCCACCTGTCAGTTGGCAGAGCAAAGAAATAAGTTAAACAAAACTTTACAGAGGCACGACAGGAGTCCAACCCTTGTGCATGAACCGCCCTGGTTGTGTATGTTTGTGCATGCATGTGTAGGTTGAGCACTTGAGCGTGAGCGTGTGTGTTACGTCTTGTGCTGTGTGCCGCATGGATGTGTGTGTTACGCGCGTGCATGTGTACGTATAAGTGTTGCATGCATGCATGAGGCTTCTACCCCTCCCATTCACATGTTCATATTTCAAGCTTCATTAAAATGTTGCATGCAAGAAATAAGAGAAGATTCACCAATGCATGTAAAAGTTCTGGTCTTTTGTTGTTCACGCATGCATTGCAATTAGTACGTTCGTAAACAGCATTTTTTTGAGGAAAACGAGCCCATTAATTGAATACTTTTGAAAAAAATTGTTTGCGCACTCATCATCTACTACTACCTTGGTTGATAATTTTTTATTGACCTGTATATAAACTGAAAGGAGGGAGTAGGTACTAGTAGTACTCCTACATAATTGGCGTCGGGTGCCTTGGCCATTGGTTGTTGTTGTTGGACAGGATGAGAGTAGAAGCATAGATAGATAGGAAGTCTTGGTGATCCATTATTCCACATCTCAGTCAGAGAGAACTATTCAAAGTCTTCACACTGAAGTGACTGTACACGTTGCAGCAGATGGGACACTTAATTAATAAGCCGAGACAGCGTGTTGGTGTTACTAAATCATCCTTACCCTGTATTGCCATCATGTTTGCCAGTGGAGCACGCTTCCGCAAACACGCGTATGCACCTCTCTTTTCGAAAACTAAAATATGGGCCCTCTTGAGGTAGACCCACATGTCATCGGCTTAACTATTTACACTCCGAAGGATGATATATCTAGTAGTAGTACTAGTAGAATTGAGATTTAATGTGCCTTCTTGCCCGTCTCTCCCTCTTCCTCCTCCTTTCTTCTTCCTCCTCTCTTCCCCATCGTCGATTGCACACCATTTCCCACAGCTCACTGCTCGCCGGCCCACACTATCTTCCTCGATAGCTCGCTCATACCATACCCCCCCCCCCCCCGCTCGCTGCTCGGCCACATAGGCCATCTTCTTTGCTAGCCCGCCGCATCCACTTCCCCGCTCGCTCGCAGGCACCAAAAACCCCAATCACTCAGCACCCTAAAATATCCTATGGCAGAACCGACTGACACGCAGAGCCGCGATTTGAATTCCCTCCCTGATGTTCTCTTGGAGCAGATATGTAATCGTATGGACCTGCTTAGCACTGTGCGTCTGGCCGCATGCTCGCTGTCTATGTACCATGTACTTGTTTGCAGCCGTCCGACCCTTTTCAAGACACCCTGCTTGCTGATGCCCGATCCTCGCAGGTGGCCCAGACACCGACTTGATGATCCTACGGAGGTTGCCATCATGCCCCTCGACATGCTACCAATACCTGCCCACCTGTCCTTCATGCGCGGGCACTACTGGGTAGGCATGAAGGCCAACTAGATCATCCTCATACACCAATCGAGTAGTCCATGGCGTCTCATGGATATCTACACCTAGCGAGAGATCACCCTTCCATTGTTGGATACCACCGGCATCGAGCCTCGCAGCCCACCAGACACTCCTGCCTACTACGCACGAGACGCGTCAAGCTTTTGGTTCGACCTCTATTTGCTGAAGGTTGTAATCTGCGACGTGCCCACACCATCAGAAGACTACATGGATTATAAAATCATTGCCTTGTTCGATGGGGGATTACCCTATCTGGAATCCGATTGCCATACATGGTTATGGCTCATCATCAGTCCTGTTTACCCTCCATTTCTGGGTTGCCGAGTAGTTTGACGCTTTGGCCATGGCCGTAGTGGCAGAGGCCCTCGGTATTAAACCTCATCCATGCCCATCTTCTTTGTGGATGTCCTTATTCCTACCATCGATGACATACCCTGGGTAGTTCTGGTGTCTTGGTTGGGCGATGAGGAGTGTCTCATACTTAGAATAATATCCTCCCTATCTTTTGCTTGTTCTGTAGGTGCACCTAGCTGAGACAGAGGGCGCATGGAGGTATACTTTCGTTGAAGTTTTCTTCATAGAATAAAGATAGACAAGTGGAATTTTTTGCAAAACATTGCAACTTACCATAACAAATCAGAAATACCGGATTTATTTTGATTGTGGGAATCAGGTTGTTTTCTTAAAGTTGAGGAAGCTGTTTTTAAAGAGTGTATGTTGAAGCAATACCAAAGTCAGCGAGATGGAAAAGAGACTCGACCCTCGCTCCGCTCCCGCGAGAGGACAGGGGAATCCCTAGCCCACCGGCCCCGTCCCTCTCCCTACTGCCTCTCGCTCCCACCGCCGCCTGGCAGCGCCGCTGGGCGATGCCCGATCGGCGTAGGCGACAGCGGGACCTCTTCTTCCTCTCCGCACTGGGGCTCGGATTGGCATGGGACAACCTACCATCACGGACGTTGAGCCGCTGTGGGGCTCGGCGGCACAACAGTGGGCGCGTGTGGTGGCGTCGGTGGCAGCGCGGCGGTGCCTTGATGTTCCCAGGTGGTGTGGTGGCTGCAACTTTGGTGGTGGCGGGTTGGCCTTATCCCTGCCAGATCTGGCGCGGGATTGGCTGACAACAAAGGGCCATGGGCGAGGGAGCGGTGGGTACATACTGCCCCCGCGGTTTCGATGGGGCAGCGCGCGCCCGGCGCGGTGGTGTGACTCGGGACCTCTTGGGTGGCAGCGACTCGGAGCCTCCGTAGGTGGCCAAGGTCGGCCTTTGACCCCTCTCCTCTTCGTCCGAGCATTACTTTAGTCTATGGGTTGGTCCTCTCCCAGCTCCGGTCCATCCTTGTCTCACTCCCGGCAGCAGAACCGATGTCGTCTCGCACATGGCAGTTGGACGGGTCGATGGAGGCCAGTTCTGGCTGGCCTATTGGGTCTTGGCGCTGGGGCCGCCTAGGGTGCGAAAGTCGGGGCCTTTCCACTCGTCTCTTTGGTGGGGGTAGCGACGGATCTTTGGGGAGGTGGTGTCAAGGTCTTGGATGCCGGGGGGCGGCCCTTGTGGTGGCAGCGCGGTGCTCATGGGCAGAGCCCGTGGCTCGGCGCTACCCGGTGGCCATGGTCGTGTGGGCGGCGTGGTAGCCGGGTGTGGCGTTCAGTGGTGATGAGTGTTGGCCGAGGTGAAAACCTGTCCTATCTTCGGATGGACCGGTGGCAGTGACGAGGATACAGACCCAGGGTAGGGTCATAGACCTGACCTATACGCCCTACCCAAAGTCACTACCCTAGAAGCAAAGAAGTCCAAGAGATAACAAAGAACCCCCAATCAAAGGTGTCGAGTGCAATCCACTCGACCAATCATATCACTCGGGTACCCCTCCTACCTGATGTCACTCGACTATACAAGGAATCACTCGACCTACTGAAGACCATGAGTCACTCAGCGCCGCCACGGTCAGGTGTTCACTCTGTAGTCTTTAAGATCATCAATAACACTTATGGCTGGCGTTATCAGTAATGCCCCGTCTTTATGTACATTGAACCCCTTGTAATGGGGGATGGCTGGGGTCCTGGCGCACTCTATATAAGCCACCCTCTCCTCTTGCGCAAGGGTTGGCACCCCCTATAACACCACACACCTATAATCCAGTCGACCGCCTCCGGGCACCGAGACATAGGGCTTTTACTTCCTCCACGAAGGGCCTGAACTCGTAAATCTTGTGTGTACACCTTCACCATAGCTGAGATCTTGCCTCTCCCTACCTACCCCCCTTTCAACTGTCAGTCTTAGGACCACGATAGTTGGCGCCCACCATGGGGTAGGTGTCTTAGCGACTTGTTGGTGAAGTTGCGATTTTTCCGATTCCCATCATCATGGTTTCCGGCAGTGGATTGGCTGAGGGCCACAAGATCCGTCTCGGCGCGCTCGTCTTCATCGCCGATGACTCCGCCTGGCTTCAGGAAGCTCCCCTTGACATCGAGGCACTCCCCGTCCGACGGGCGACGTACTTTTGCGCGTGCGTACGCAGCGTCCTTCTCCGGCAGCCGTCAACCCAGTATCGGTCGGCTCCCGTAGTGTCTTCTCTCCCCGCTGTTCGACGTCACAAGCGATCCGATCGGTCGCGGCTTCAACGGTGGGTGAAACATGCGGTGGCTCGTCATTCGGCCACCCATCAAGTCGCGGCAATCGAGCCCGACGAAACTCTCTACGGCCTGTTCGACCTGTCGACTGGCTCCGTCGAGACCGCATCCGAGTGCAATAGCAGCGACCCTGCAGCTGAAGTTTTGATGGTCGACGGACCGCGTAGTCTGCCTGGCTTTCGTCGCGACGACGGCGGTGATGGTGGCGGCGATCCGTCGCGTGTTCACGAGGAGTACCGTCCCGAACCTCTCTCTTCACAGCAGAGAGAAGAACTTCGTCGCCGCAACATGGATGCACTCCACACGCCCATCGTTGGAGAAACCCCCGAGGCTCGGGCCTTGGAAGAGGTGCGCCTGGCCAATTTGGTTGAGCGCACTCGACTGGAGAACCTTCAGCACGCACTCGACGAGCGTGCTCTGGAGCGGATCCCTGAGCCCAGTCGACGACAACTTTTTCTGCCTCAACCTAAGGTATACCGCACTCTGATTCAAAATCTCACAGCTGCGGCCCGTATAGCAGAGTCAATTCAGCCTTCCCAGTCGGAGGCTGGCAGAGGTTTGATGCAGATTTGGGCCTTACTCCGGGCAGCAGGAGAACATAACACAGCAGTAGCTCAGTCGCGGAATAGGATTCATAGCAGGTCCATGGTGGCGGATACAGTTTAGTCAGCCCACAACCCAAGATCGCCCCTGCGGCATGAAGGTCGTGGGCATCAGCAGGATTAGTACAGGAACCATGGGTAGTATGATCACTGACTCGGCCGTGACGATCGTCGTCAACTTCCCACACCTCCTCCGAGGAGTGGGTCATATGTGCCTTGGCAATACGATGACAGATGCCTTCACAGTGGCGAGCGCAGAGTACCGGTCGACCCAAGAGAGCCAGGCTTTGATGCGAGATCTATTCTCGTTCAAGGTCTAGTCGACCGGAACAGAGCGCACAGGGAAGACCTTGACAGAGATTGTCCGACTGGAAGTAGAGTTCATGTTTCAGGTCCGGAATGTTTCAGCAGAGCCATCAGGGCTGCGGTGATTCCTCCCAATTTCAGGTTGGCAACTGGAGTCAGCAAGTTCACTGGAGAGTCCAAGCCTGAAACTTGGCTTGAGGATTACCAAGTGGCTGTGCAGATTGGTGGCGGAAATGATGAAGTGGCCATGAAACATCTTCCTCTAATGTTGGAAGGGTCAGCCAGAGCGTGGTTGACTCAGTTAGCCCCGGGCAGTATATTCAGTTGGGAAGAGCTTGCCCGAGTATTTGTCAGAACTTTTGAGGGTACTTGCAAGCGGCCAGCAGGGTTAACAGAACTGCAGCATCGTGTGCAGAAACCGAGTGAGACTTTAAGGGATTTCATTCAGAGGTGGACCACTTTGCATCACACAATGGAAAATGTATCTGAGCACCAAGCAGTCTGTGCCTTCAAGGAAGGCGTTAAATATCGAGAGCTGGTCCTTAAGTTCGGTCGGACTAGAGATATGTCCCTGACTCGGATGATGGAAATAGCCACCCGGTACGCTAACGAAGAAGAAGAATATAGACTCCACGGTGGAAAGGGTAAATCGGTCGGCCGGGACGCCAGCGGGGGCAATTCCAATCGGAAACAGAAGCGTAAGGCTGAACCTGCAGCGCCTAGTGAAATTGCGGCAGTAGTTCAAGGAAAGTTTAAAGGAAAACCTAAGGGGCCCTAGACCCCTAAGAAGGTAAAAGATCAAGCGGGAAATGATGTGTTGGATTTACCATGTCACATTCATACGAAGAAGGATGAAGAGGGTAATCTGATTTATACTAAACACACCACTCGGCAATGTCGGCTCCTGATCCAGCAATTCCGAGAGAAACAACCCAGTGAAAAGGAAAAAGAGTATGACAAGGACGAGGATGAAGAGGAGGATGATGGTTATCCTAAGGTCAATTCCACCCTGGTGATTTTTGCTGATGTTGAGAGCAAAAGTCAATTGAAAGTTATGAACAAAGAAGTAAATGTGGTTGCTCTGGCGACGATGACCACATACCTGAAATGGTCACAAACAGCCATCACATTCGACCAGTCTGATCACCCGGCGTGAATAGCCACTCCGGGGAGGCAAGTGTTGGTGGTCGACCCAGTGGTTGAAGGCACTCGACTGACCAAAGTGCTAATGGATGGCGTAGCGGCCTGAATATCCTTTATGCTGAAACCTTGAAGGGGATGGGCATTCCGATGTCCAAGCTTAGTGAAAGCAATATGAGTTTTCATGGGGTTATCCCTGGAAATAAAGCCGAATCACTCGGCCAGATCGCCCTTGACGTGGTTTTTGGTGATTCCAAGAATTACCGTAAGGAAAAGTTGACATTTGAAGTAGTGGATTTCCAGAGTGCTTATCATGCTATTTTGGGTAGGCCTGCCTATGCACGTTTTATGGCTCGACCATGTTACGTGTACCTCAAGCTGAAGATGCCTGGCCCCGGGGGTGTGATCACAGTCACTGGCAATCGGCAGAAGGCAGAGGAATGCTTCCAGAAGGGTTTCAAAATCGCCGATGCACAAATGGCAGCAATTGAATTACAAGAGTATCAGAAAAATGCAGATTCGAGTGATTTGTTACGGGCCAAGAAGCCTGCCACAGATTCTACATTTTCGTCGTATGGAGAAACGAAGCCGATTCGTATTCACCCGACCGATCCTAATGCTGCACCGACTCATATCTCAACAACACTCGACAGCAAATAGGAAGAAGCGCTCATCCAGTTCCTCCGTGAGAATTGGGACATCTTTGCATGGAAACCTTCTGACATACCGGGTGTACCCAGGGGACTGGTTGAGCATCGTTTGCGTGTTGATCCGAAGGCAAAACCCGTCAAAGAGCATCTTCGACGGTCCGTCGTGCAGAAGAGAAAAGCAATTGGCGAGGAAGTGGCACGGCTCCTAGCAGCAGAGTTCATCCGAGATATCTACCACTCCGAGTGGCTCGCCAATGTGGTCATGGTCTCTAAGAAGGACGATTCACTTCGTATGTGCATCGATTTCAAGCATATCAATTGGGCCTACCCGAAAGATCATTTCCCCCTCCCCCGCATCGATCAGATTGTTGGCTCGACTGCGGGGTGTGAGCGCTTGTCTTTTCTAGATGCATATTCCGGGTATCATCAGATCCGACTGTATGGTCCCGATGAAATAAAAACAGCTTTCATCACCCCATTCGGGTGCTTTTGTTATGTCACCATGCCATTTGGTCTCTGTGACGCCCGGATAATCATGCTATAGTAATCTCACGTTAATGATGGCACGTCACCTCTGTCACTGTAATTAATCTTGGGTTAATTCAAAACCGTTTCAAATTTAAATCCTAAATAAGTCAAACGACAAAAGTTTTCAAATATTAAAAATTAAAATGTTCGGGCTATGTCAATTATTGCATCGGTAATTATGGTGAAGTAAACACAATTTTATAAAATGCCTAAATACTTTTAAATGAATTAAAACAGAACAGAAATAATGACAGAAAATACAAAGGTTAAAAGAAAACAGAAAACAAAACTAAAAAAAGACAAAAGAAAAGAACCCCTCTCCCTGGGCCGAATGGCCCAGCTAGCTACAGGCCGGCCCAGCCGGACCGGCCCACCCCACCTCACCTACTAACCCCCAGGGGACACCGAACCCTAACCCACTCCTCCCACTCCCCACGTCTCTCCTCTCCTTGTCCCGATCTGGATCAGGGACGAGTGCCCCCTTCCCCAATCGACGAGCGCCTCCTTCCCACCCCTCTGCCGCACGCCCCCGAGGGCGCCGCCGCCCCTGGCGCCCGTCGCCACCACCGCTCCGCCATCGCCAAGCCGCCTCCTTGCCGGAGAGGGGACGGATCCCGAGGGCCCTGTTGCGGATCCGGCCTCCCTCGCCACCCGTCCACGACCACGCTGACGCGGGACCCCGCCCGGAGCTACCTCGCCCCCGTCGCACGAGGACCGCGTCGCCGGACTGCCTCCTCGACGCCGTCGTCTTCGTCATCCTCCTCAACCCCCACTACCTAGACCCCACGACCCCGTGGTGATGCCCCGGCATCCCCTCCTCCTCCCCTGCTCGCAACGGCACCCCGCGCCCGACGCCGCCTCTGTCGGCGTGCTCGCCACGCCCGCTCACGCACGCCCGCTCCTCGACGCACCCGGGACATGCCCCGCAACCGCCGCCCGCACGTCCCGCGGCTCCTGCTCGCTGCTGGGCGCCCCTCCTCCCGCCTACGATCGGTCGTCGTCGTACGCGACCACGTCGCTGCAGCTCGTCGCCCGCTCCTGCTCCTCTGTCCGCCGGCGACCATTGCCGCACCGCCCTGCTCCGGCCCGTCGTGGCCAGTGCTCCCCTCCCCTGGTGGGCTCAGGTGTGCGGGCACCCCTTCGCCCGCACCCGTTAGCCCACACCCACTAAGGCCCCTAGGGCCATTGACATGTGGGGCCCGCCCCCAGAACGTTTTTGATAAAATAAAAATAAAAAAAGTAAAAATGAATTAATAAAAATTATAATTAATTAATTAATTAGTGAATTAATTAAGTTAATTAATCCTCTTTAACTAAGCTAATTAACCTATTAGCTTAAATAAACAGTAATTAGTTTAACCTAATCCCTAATTAGCCTAACAGTGAATGACAGGTGGGTCCCGCTGGACCCACACGTCAGTTTGACTAGTCAACACCTCTGTTGAGTGCTGATGTCATGCTGATGTCATGATGACGTCAGCAAACACTGTTATGGATAATGTTGAATTAAATTAAATTAATTAAAATTCTAAAAATGATTTAAATATTTTAAAATTAATATAAAATAAACCGTAGCTCGGATGGAAAAGCTTTGTACATGAAAGTTGCTCAAAACGACGATACGAATCGCAGCCCGTTCATCCGCCACGCGCATAGTGAACCTGCAACATTTCACCTCCGGTTCATCTGACCGAAAACACGAAACACCGGGGATACTTTCCCGGTTGTTCCCCCCCTTCATCGGTATCACCTCATACCGTGTTAGGGCACCCCTGGCACCGTTACTTGTCATGTCATGCATCGCTATGCATCTGTTTGCTTAAGTATTTATTGTTTCTTCCCCCCTCTTCTCTCGCTAGACACCAAGACCGACACCGCTGCTACCCAGTACGACTACGGTGTTGACGATCCCACTTTCTTGCCAGAGCAACCAGGCAAGCCCCACCTTGATCACCAGATATCGCCTATTCTCCTCTATACTGCTTGCATTAGTAGTGTAGCATGTTACTGCTTTCCGTTAATCCTATTCTGATGCATAGCCTAACATTGTTGCTACATCTGTTGATACCTTACCTACAATCCTAAATACTTAGTATAGGATGCTAGTTTATCATCATTGGCCCTACATTCTTGTCAGTCTGCCTTGCTATACTATTGGGCCGTGATCACTCGGGAGGTGATCACGGGTATATACTATACATACATACATACTACAGATGGTGACTAAAGTCGGGTCCGCTCGAAGAGTACCCACGAGTGATTCACGGATTGGGGGCTGAAAGGACCTTTGGCCCGACGGCCCTCTGTGTGGATCTTTGTGGCGGAGCGACAGGGCAGGTTGAGACCACCTAGGCGAGAGGTGGGCCTGGCCCTGGTCGGCGTCCGCGGTTGCTTCATAATAACACGCTTAACGAGATCTTGGTATTTGATCTGAGTCTGGCCATTTGGTCTATACGCACTAACCATCTATGCGGGAGTAGTTATGGGTATCCCGGTGTCGTGGTATCAGCCGAAGCCTTTGTGACGTCAGCGACGGAGCGGCGCGCGCCGGATTGGACCGCGTAACATGACTTCCTTTGTAATTGAGGTTGCTAGGCCTGCTTCCGGCCGCCCATGCAACATGCAGGTGTGCAATGGGCGATGGGCCCAGACCCCTGCGCGCATAGGATTTAGACCGGCGGGCTGACCTCTCTGTTGTGCCTAGGTGGGGCTGCGATGTGTTGATCTTCCGAGGCCGGGCATGACCCAGGAAAGTGTGTCCGGCCAAATGGGATCGAGCGTGTTGGGTTATGTGGTGCACCCCTGCAGGGAAGTTTATCTATTCGAATGGCCGTGTCCCTCGGTAAAAGGACGACCCGAAGTTGTACCTTGACCTTATGACAACTAGAACCGGATACTTAATAAAACACACCCTTCCAAGTGCCAGATACAACCCGGTGATCGCTCTCTAACAGGGCGACGAGGAGAGGATTGCCGGGTAGGATTATGCTATGCGATGCTACTGGAGATGCTACTTGGAGATGCTACTTGGAGGACTTCAATCTACTCTCTTCTACATGCTGCAAGACGGAGGCTGCCAGAAGCGTAGTCTTCGATAGAACTAGCTATCCCCCTCTTATTCTGGCATTCTGCAGTTCAGTCCACTAATATGGCCTCCTTACACATATACCCATGCATATGTAGTGTAGTTCCTTGCTTGCGAGTACTTTGGATGAGTACTCACGGTTGCTTTCTCCCCCCTTTTTCCCCCCTTTCCTTTCTTTCTGGTTGTCGCAACCAGATGCTGCAGTCCAGGAGCCAGACGCCACCGTCGACGACGACCCCTACTACACTGGAGGTGCCTACTACTACGTGCAGCCCGCTGACATTGACCAGGAGTAGTTAGGAGGATCCCAGGCAGGAGGCCTACGCCTCTTTCGATCTGTATCCCAGTTTGTGCTAGCCTTCTTAAGGCAAACTTGTTTAACTTATGTCTGTACTCAGACATTGTTGCTTCCGCTGACTCGTCTATGATCGAGCACTTGTATTCGAGCCCTCGAGGCCCCTGGCTTGTATTATGATGCTTGTATGACTTTTTATTTTAGAGTTGTGTTGTGATATCTTCCCGTGAGTCCCTGATCTTGATCGTACACGTTTGCGTGTATGATTAGTGTACGATTGAATCGGGGGCGTCACAAGTTGGTATCAGAGCCGACTGCCTGTAGGAATCCCCTTTCCAACTCCTTGGCCGAAGTTGAGTCTAGACATTGCAAAACTTTTTACTAACATGGCTATGCAGCCCATGGGCCCACGTCGCCATTGGGTGGTAGTAGGATCTTTTATTCCTCGACCTATACTCTGGGACTCTGACATCTCTTCTATTCGGGTTAAACGATTTTACTAACTCTGACTCTAGGATCTCGTTATCATTTTCACCCGGAGAGCCCCTTATTTCTGATGATCGTCTGTTGCACGTGAAGATCCTGAAGATACTCTCCGCTGTTAACCCGAGAACTTGTATCATCACGTTTGTAATTCCCCTTCCACTGTCAACCCTGATGGATAACTACTTGTAGTTGTCATTTCTTACATTCATCCCTAGTTGGTATTGTTATTACAAGATACCCTGAAATCCTCTCTATTGTCCCGATAATATTTTGTGCCTACTGCCTTATAGATCTTGCCGCATGAATACCCCTACGGATAATTCCTCGCACTTATCGAGTATCCGCTCATTCCCAGTTGTTCATGTGTTTCGCAAAAGACTTCGAAATACCATTCGATCTTCCAAAAATCCTGAGCAGCCTATTGCTCTTGGAGTTCTTGCTTGCTTGCATTATGGTTAATCCCACAAGTCTCGTAACCTTATTGGCACCCCTTGTCTTTATCATTTTAAGTCCGTTGATTCAATATGTTGAGGATGCTCGCATCCCTCAATCGAATCCTAGAATTCATCCTTCCGGCTCAGTGTCAGTTTGAACATGAGCTGGTTCTCAGCCAATTAAATTGCCGTCGATTGTACCCCTAAGTCTATTCAACTATTCCCTCCTTAATCAGAGCATTTGCTTCTAATCCCTTGAAATGAGAAATCATAAATCCTTGCGATTGAGCTTTGAATTAGTCAGTTGTTTCTATCATATGATCTCCTTGCATTCTTTCTCCTTCTGGTTGAGTACCGATGCTCACATCAGATCCCTTATGGACCACCAGATCCTTTGTTGGATTTTATCTGACAACACACTTCATATTCAATAACCATGTGAGCCTATTCTCGGATACATAATGCCTTTGGTAAATTGTATCCCTTGCTTTCTCGACCATGCTCTGCCTTCGAGCTTGAGTTAAATTACTCCTAAAGATTGTGGTATGTGTTTCTAAGATGCCCCGATGGGTTGAACCTATTCCTTCTCTAAAACCGTGTGAACCCGAAAGTTTTCACGAGGCATATTCTCCGGGTGATTTACCAGATAAAATTTCAACACTACAACTCCATCGAAAATGAGGAGTGAATGATAGGTTATGCATTGGAGAAGTGGGAGTCGACCTTGAACTTTGCGTTCATGCCCATGGACACGATGTAGATCTTGTCATGTAAGCTTCTCATAAACAATAATTATCCCCTTGATATAATTTCATCTTATATCTGGGATTTGGTCTTTTGCAATCGTGGTTTCCGACCATATTGTTCTTCCTTGATCCAATTTCTCGGACAAGTTCAAGCACTTGTTTTCTGCGGATCAATACCCCAGTCCAACCTCTACTTTGATCCGTCTTCAAGTATTACCCCCTGGTATCTCAAGATTGTCACGGAACTGCATAACTTCTTATGAGTTCTCCATCAAGTACTACATTCTCATTGATTCCAATATTTCACGTGCTTCGAGTTATTAAACATTCAAGGACATCGATAACTGAATCGAGTCCGCATCGCGATTAAACAACTCTTAGTAATCTTCTTTGCTTACGAGTTTGTACTCGATCACGTCATCCCTAGCCTGATCGGCTATATCATTACCTTGCTAAATTTTAACTGTGCTACCTGGTCCTTATTCTCGGAGCACCACTGTCGATGATGAGCTAAGCTTACGTCGGTTTTCCTCGTCATATCATTTCGGCTTGAACAGCAAGCTTGATTTTGAGTTTGTGTCGTAACCATGGTTCCAATAGCCTTCCGCTTCATCATTCCTTTGACTTGTTGTCGCTGATTGATTGCATCTTCATGAAATCTCTTGACAAATGTGCCGTGATCATCATCAACCTAATGAGCTCTTAGATGATATCAATCGAATTCATGATGAGAAATACCATCCTTGCCCTCGATGATTTGTGTTATCATCGGCCACTTTATTGCCTTCCGTTCAACACAAACTTGTTTGTGTTTTGTGTATACCTTGAGATCCTTGCTATCCAGCATTTGTTCTTCTTTACCTTTGAGTATTGCCATCTTTTATGTCAAGAATGTAGCGAGAATTTTACCACCTCTTAAGAATTCTTGGTATAGTGGTACTTCTCACCATCGCCATTCTTTCTCGTGTTGTTTCTAACCGGAATACCGAGAAATGGTCTGTGATGTGTAAAATTCAAAAATTCTAGCAACCCTATTGCTTTGAAGTTAACGATCGACAGTTTGTTCTTAGACTGTTGGTTATTGAGTCGTCATTCTAACGTTGATCTTGCTGCCTAAGGCAATATTTCATGCACACCTTTCAACTAATGATTGATGGTGTATGTTTTCCCTCGAGCATACAACATTAAAATCATTTGAATTGACAAGTGTCATCTTCTTGTTCACATTATTGTGGAAATCCATCCGTTTAGAATTCTTGATGAATTGTCGTTGAGCCCATCAGCCACCTCCTCATCCCATCCTTGGTTTAATAATGAACTATTGTTTCAGGAGCCCGCTGCCATAGTTCATTTCCCGAGAATCTTGCATTGTCAGTTCGTCGATTTGTGTTGCACCTTTTCTTCTCGGACATCTTGAGTCTGAGGTATCCTGACACCAATCTGATCTGAATCTCGGTCAGATAGGATGGTTGGAACATTTTTTCCAAGAGTTATAACATAGGTCTTTATAAGACCCGGTAAGGTGATGTCATGCCTAGCACACCTGGGCGGAGGACCTATTGTTATAGTATCCTTTTTAGCAAGTTTAGCCCTTCTTTCATGAGGAAATTCTAAGACTTATTCTATAAGTTGTTCCTGATGGATCCTTTGTGTATCCAAAGTCTGACCTTTGCTTGAAGACTATGTCAATGCTATCTCGAAGCATGTCTGTGGTAATCCGATTTTCAATAAGAGCATTTGAAGCACAATGCTAATTTTTCTTTATCATTTATCCTAACATCGTTGTATGGGTAATATCATGAGGTTCCTCCCCCTTACCTAAATGGTTTTCTACTTTCTATCCTATCATGGATATCATGCTCCGCTTGTCCTTGGGGAGGATATACCCCCGAAATATGTGTGTATACACATTTTCCTTTCCATTGTTCTGTTTAAACCTGATAACCACTTTTCCTTCCCGTTGGTTTGTTTAAACCTTCTTGTGATCTAAGCAGTAATATTCTCCTTCTTATGTAAACACCCCGGTGTACAATTCTGTCAGCAAGACCCTGTTACTATTGTTGATGACATTTTGATAACCACCGATGGACGAGAACTTTGCATATTGGTCCGCCTCGTTTCAACGAGCAGAAAAATGGTTCTCTTTGTCCCTCGCCCTTGGTACCAACATTGTTACCTTCATAACTGGCAGGCTACCATCTGACATGCCTTGCTATCATGACCACACTAGATGTCGCCGCCCCTCTTACTTTAACCCACATGGTGGGCCCATAACCCACAGTTCCATAGGATCAAAACCTGACTCTCTTGTATATCCCTGTCTCCAAAGTTATTTCTCGAGCCTGGCTACGTAAGTAATTGACGGGTCACCTTCCTAGTGATCTATTCTGGTATCAGACGCAATACTTATTCTCGTTGCCCCGAAACCCTTTTCACCTTCTAATTAGGCATCGAATGATTGCCTACCCGATTGAAACTTCTCATGGTACCTTCTTCCTTTGCTCTTGATATCTTATTAAGTTTTAATTCGAGAGATACTTATGCTTTTCCCCTGAGTTAACCGTCTGATGCTCGATCTTGTTAGAATCCATTCTTATGGAGTTTTCCCTTACCTATTCGTAAGTACGTTGGAGTTCCCGAAGAAAAGGACGGCAACTTCATCCTGATGACCTGAAGCAGAGGACTGAAGACATCAATGTAATGGATCGACCTCTTCGAGAAGAGCAACTATGACCGAGAAGAATCGTTGGAATTTCATAACCAGATCCCTTTCCCCTTATAACCGCTCCTAAATCTCGGGACGAGATTTCTTGTAGTGGAGGAGAATTGTGATGCCCGGATAATCATGCTATAGTAATCTCACGTTAATGATGGCACGTCACCCCTGTCACTGTAATTAATCTTGGGTTAATTCAAAACCGTTTCAAATTTAAATCCTAAATAAGTCAAACGACAAAAGTTTTCAAATATTAAAAATTAAAATGTTCGGGCTAAGTCAATTATTGCATCGGTAATTATGGTGAAGTAAACACAATTTTATAAAATGCCTAAATACTTTTAAATGAATTAAAACAGAACAGAAATAATGAAAGAAAATACAAAGGTTATAAGAAAACAGAAAACAAAACTAAAAAAAGACAAAAGAAAAGAACCCCTCTCCCTGGGCCAAATGGCCCAGCTAGCTGCAGGCCGGCCCACCCCGCCTCACCAACTAACCCCCAGGGGACACCGAACCCTAACCCACTCCTCCCACTCCCCACGTCTCTCCTCTCCTCGTCCCGATCTGGATCAGGGACGAGCGCCCCCTTCCCCAATCGACGAGCGCCTCCTTCCCACCCCTCTGCCGCACGCCCCCGAGGGCGCCGCCGCCCCTGGCGCCCGTCGCCACCACCGCTCCGCCATCGCCAAGCAGCCTCCTTGCCGAAGAGGGGATGGATCCCGGGGGCCCTGTCGCGGATCCGGCCTCCCTCGCCGCCTGTCCACGACCACGCTGACGCGGGACCCCGCCCGGAGCTACCTCGCCCCCGTCGCACGAGGACCGCGTCGCTGGACTGCCTCCTCGACGCCGTCGTCTCCGTCATCCTCCTCAACCCCCACTGCCTAGACCCCACGACCCCGTGGTGAGGCCCCGGCATCTCCTCCTCCTCCCCTGCTCGCAACAGCACCCCGCGCCCGACACCGCCTCTGTCGGCGTGCTCGCCGCGCCCGCTCACGCACGCCCGCTCCTCGACGCGCCCGGGACGCGCCCCGCAACCGCCGCCCGCACGTCCCGCGGTTCCTGCTCGCTGCTGGGCGCCCCTCCTCCCGCCTACGCTCGGTCGTCGTCGTATGCGACCACATCGCTGCAGCTCGTCGCCCGCTCCTGCTCCTCTGTCCGCCGGCGCCCGTTGCTGCACCGCCCTGCTCCGGCCCGTCGTGGCCAGTGCTCCCCTCCCCTGGTGGGCTCTGGTGTGCGGGCACCCCTTCGCCCGCACCCGTTAGCCCACACCCACTAAGGCCCCTAGGGCCATTGACATGTGGGGCCCACCCCCAAAACGTTTTTGATAAAATAAAAATAAAATAAGTAAAAATGAATTAATAAAATTTATAATTAATTAATTAATTAGTGAATTAATTAAGTTAATTAATCCTCTTTAACTAAGCTAATTAACCTGTTAGCTTAAATAAACAGTAATTAGTTTAACCTAATCCCTAATTAGCCTAATAGTGAATGACAGGTGGGTCCCACTGGACCCACACGTCAGTTTGACTAGTCAACACCTCTGTTGACTGCTGATGTCATGCTGATGTCATGATGACGTAAGCAAACACTGTTATGGATAATGTTGAATTAAATTAAATTAATTAAAATTCTAAAAATGATTTAAATATTTTAAAATTAATATAAAATAAACCGTAGCTCGGATGGAAAAACTTTGTACATGAAAGTTGCTCAGAACGACGATACGAATCCAGATGCGCAGCCCGTTCATCCGCCACGCGTCCCTAGCATAGTGAACCTGCAACATTTCACCTCCGGTTCATCTGACCGAAAACATGAAACACCGGGGATACTTTCCCGGTTGTTCCCCCCTTCATCGGTATCACCTCATACCGTGTTAGGGCACCCCTAGCACCGTTACTTGTCATGTCATGCATTGTTATGCATCTGTTTGCTTAAGTATTTATTGTTTCTTCCCCCCTCTTCTCTCGCTAGACACCGAGACCGACGCCGCTGCTACCCAGTACGACTACGGTGTTGACGACCCCACTTTCTTGCCAGAGCAACCAGGCAAGCCCCCCCTTGATCACCAGATATCGCCTATTCTCCTCTATACTGCTTGCATTAGAGTAGTGTAGCATGTTACTGCTTTCCGTTAATCCTATTCTGATGCATAGCCTGACATTGTTGCTACATCTGTTGATACCTTACCTGCAATCCTAAATATTTAGTATAGGATGCTAGTTTATCATCATTGGCCCTACATTCTTGTCAGTCTGCCTTGCTATACTATTGGGCCGTGATCACTCGGGAGGTGATCACGGGTATATACTATACATACATACATACTACAGATGGTGACTAAAGTCGGGTCCGCTCGAAGAGTACCCACGAGTGATTCACGGATTGGGGGCTGAAAGGACCTTTGTCCCGACGGCCCTCTGTGTGGATCTTTGTGGCGGAGCGACAGGGCAGGTTGAGACCACCTAGGCGAGAGGTGGGCCTGGCCCTGGTCGGCGTCCGCGGTTGCTTCATAATAACACGCTTAACGAGATCTTGGTATTTGATCTGAGTCTGGCCATTTGGTCTATATGCACTAACCATCTACGCGGGAGTAGTTATGGGTATCCCGGTGTCGTGGTATCAGCCGAAGCCTTTGTGACGTCAGCGACGGAGCGGGCGCGCCGGATTGGACCACGTAACGTGACTTCCTTTGTAATGGAGGTTGCTAGGTCTGCTTCCGGCCGCCCACGCAACATGCAGGTGTGCAATGGGCGATGGGCCCAGACCCCTGCGCGCATAGGATTTAGACCGGCGGGCTGACCTCTCTGTTGTGCCTAGGTGGGGCTACGACGTGTTGATCTTCCGAGGCCGGGCATGACCCAGGAAAGTGTGTCCGGTCAAATGGGATCGAGCGTGTTGGGTTATGTGGTGCACCCCTGCAGGGAAGTTTATCTATTCGAATAGCCGTGTCCCTCGGTAAAAGGACGACCCGGAGTTGTACCTTGACCTTATGACAACTAGAACTAGATACTTAATAAAACACACCCTTCCAAGTGCCAGATACAACCCGGTGATCGCTCTCTAACAGGGCGACGAGGAGAGGATTGCCGGGTAGGATTATGCTATGCGATGCTACTGGAGATGCTATTTGGAGATGCTACTTGGAGGACTTCAATCTACTCTCTTCTACATGCTACAAGACGGAGGCTGCCAGAAGCGTAGTCTTCGATAGGACTAGCTATCCCCCTCTTATTCTGGCATTCTGCAGTTCAGTCCACTGATATGGCCTCCTTACACATATACCCATGCATATGTAGTGTAGTTCCTTGCTTGCGAGTACTTTGGATGAGTACTCACGGTTGCTTTCTCCCCCCTTTTTCCCCCTTTCCTTTCTTTCTGGTTGTCGCAACTAGATGCTGGAGTCCAGGAGCCAGACGCCACCGTCGACGATGACCCCTACTACACTGGAGGTGCCTACTACTACGTGCAGCCCGCTGACGTCGACCAGGAGTAGTTAGGAGGATCCCAGGCAGGAGTCCTGTGCCTCTTTCGATTTGTATCCCAGTTTGTGCTAGCCTTCTTAAGGCAAACTTGTTTAACTTATGTCTATACTCAGATATTGTTGCTTCCGCTGACTCGTCTATGATCGAGCACTTGTATTCGAGCCCTCGAGGCCCCTGGCTTGTATTATGATGCTTGTATGACTTTTTATTTTAGAGTTGTGTTGTGATATCTTCCCGTGAGTCCCTGATCTTGACCGTACACGTTTGCATGTATGATTAGTGTACGATTGAATCGGGGGCGTCACAGTCTCAAAAATGCCGATGCCACATTCATGAGGATGATTCAGAAGTGTCTGCTCACTCAAATCAGTCGGAATGTGGAAGCATACATGGATGACATCGTGGTCAAGTCGCGTAAAGGTTCCGACCTCGCAGAAACCTTTGCCAACCTAAGAAGGTATGATATCAAGCTTAATCCGTTGAAGTGCACATTCAGAGTCCCAGGTGGAAAATTACTCGGTTTCCTCATTTCCGAACGAGGGATCGACACAAACCCAAAAAAAGTCAGTGCCATCCTCCGAATGAAACGCCCTGTGCATGTGCATGACGTTTAGAAGCTTACTGGTTGTTTGGCCACCTTGAGTCGGTTCATTTCTCGTCTCGGTGAAAAGGCTTTACCCCTTGACCGATTGATGAAGAAATCTTATAAGTTCGAGTGGACTGATGAAGCGGATGCAGCATTTGCAGAGGTCAAAACCCTGCTTTCCACCCAGCCGGTGCTTGCTGCACCAATCAGCAAAGAGCCTTTACTGCTTTACATTGCAGCCACTAGATAACTTGTCAGTACAGTACTCACGGTCGAGCGGGAAGAAGAAGGAAAAGCCTATAAAGTTCAGCGCCCAGTGTATTATCTCTCTGAAGTTTTGACTCCATCCAAGCAGAGATATCCGCATTATCAGAAGCTTGTTTATGGAATCTACATGACCATGAACAAGGTTGCACACTATTTCTCTGATCACTCCATTACAGTCGTCAGTGACACACTGTTATCTAAAATTCTGAACAACAGAGATGCAACTGGTCGAGTGGCAAAATGGGCGATTGAACTCCTTCCATTAGATATCAAGTTTGAGGCAAAGAAAGCTATCAAGTCCCAAACAATTGCAGATTTCCTTGCCGAGTGGATTGAGCAGCAACTGCTGACTCAAGTTCACTCGGAGCATTGTACCATGTTCTTTGATGGATCCAAGATGTTGAATGGTTCTGGTGCTGGGGTAGTATTGGTATCCCCCCGTGGAGACAAGCTCAGCTATGTTCTCCAGATTCATTTTGATTCCTCCAACAATGAAGCTGAATATGAAGCACTTTTATACGGGTTGCGTATGGCCATTTCACTCGGCATCCGTCGCCTCATGGTCTACGGCGACTAAGATTTGGTGGTCAATCAAGTGATGAAAGAGTGGGATGTCAGGAGCCCGACTATGACTGGTTATTGCAACGCAGTAAGAAAGTTGGAAAAGAAGTTTGAAGGGTTGGAGCTTCACCATATAACCCGACTGAAAAATCAAGATGCAGATTAATTGGCAAAGATAGGATCCAAGAGAGAGACCATTCCCAGCAATGTGTTTTTGGAACATATTCACTCACCTTCAGTTCAGGAAGATCCTTTCACTGAAGAGCCCCCATAGCCTAAGAGTGCCACAGATCCGACTGAAGTCGAAGTCCCAGCCGTGGTCGACTTGATCATGGAGGTTTTGGTTGTCACTCCCGACTGGACATTGCCATACATCACATACATTCCTAGGAAAGAACTTCCAGAGGATGAAGAAGAGGCTCGACAGATCGTCCGACGATCCAAAGCCTTTAGTGTGATAAAAGGACAACTGTTCAGAGAAAGTGTAACTGGAGTTTGCCAGAAATGCATCACGCCAGAGGAAGGCCGAATGAACCTCAATGATATTCACTCGGGGACATGTGGTCACCATGCGTCCTCTCGGACCATCGTGGCCAAAGCATACCAAGCCAGATTTTACTGGCCTCATGCCAATGAGATGGCAAAAGAAATAGTAGACAAATGTGAAGGTTGCCAGTTTTACTCCAACATGTCCCATAAACCCGCGTCAGCTCTGAAGACTATTCCACTCGTCTGGCCTTTTGCTATCTGGAGATTGGATATGGTCGGACCTTTGAGGACTAGCAGGAGTGACTTTAATCATGTGCTCGTAACAGTCGACAAGTTTACCAAACGAATTGAAGCCAAGCCCATCAAAAACCTTGAAGCAAGTACAGCTATGAGTTTCATCAGAGAATTAACATTCAGATATGGTGTTCCGCACATCATCATCACCGATAATGGGTTGAACTTCGATTCCGACGAGTTCAGAGCCTTTTGTGCTTCCCAAGGCACAAGGGTCGACTACGCTTCAGTCGCCCATCCTTAGTCGAATGGGCAAGCTGAAAGAGAAAATGGATTGATTCTCAAAGGACTGAAACCCCGATTGATGCGTGACCTCAAGCATGCAGCAGGTGCCTGGGTAGATGAACTTCCATCAGTACTTTGGGGATTGAGGACAACTCCTAATTGGTCGACTGACGAACTCCATTCTTCTTAGCCTATGGAGCTGAAGTTGTACTCCCGAGTGATTTGCTTCACAATGCTTCCCGAGTCGAACTTTTCTCCGAAGATGAAGCAGAACAGGCTCGGCAAGATGTAGTTGATCTCCTGGAAGAGGAAAGAGAGATGGCCTTGATCCGGTCGACCATTTATCAGCAAGACCTGCGTCGGTTCCACGCCAGAAACATGAGGGGTCGAGCATTTCAGGAGGGAGACTTGGTTCTTCGAGTGGACCATCAGAAACCACACAAGCTCGCTCCTGCTTGGGAAGGCCCCTTCGTCGTCACCAAAGTGCTCCACAACGGAGCATACCGTCTTTTCAACGTCGAGCACAATAAAGACGAGCCACACGCTTGGAATGCGGAGCTGCTCTGCCCCTTTTACTCTTAAGCATTCAGACTGTTGAGATGTAATAAGAAATACCTTCTAGTTTGATTATCAAAGACATGATTTTACAGTCTCCCGAATGATTATTGTTCCTTTTTTACATGTTCTAAATCCCCCAGTGGGTGGCTTAGCTGCGAATCCGTTTCGCCTAATTTGAAAAAAAATCCTACCGAGTGGTGAGCAAGCCTCTCACTCGGGGGCTTAGCTGCGAATCCGTTTCGCCTAAGTTTGAAAAATCCCACCGAGTGGTGAGCAAGCCTCTCACTCGGGGGCTTAGCTGCGAATCCATTTCGCCTAAGTTTGAAAAATCCTACCAAGTGGTGAGCAATCCTCCCACTCGGGGGCTTAGCTGCGAATCTGTTTCGCCTAAGTTTGAAAAATCCTACTGAGTGGTGAGCAATCCTCCCACTCGGGGGCTTAGCTGCAATCCAGTACTCGCCTAAGTTTGAAAAATCATACCGAGTGGTGAGCAATCCTCCCACTCGGGGGCTTA
Organism: Triticum timopheevii; assembly: GCA_963921465.1. NCBI lineage: Eukaryota > Viridiplantae > Streptophyta > Magnoliopsida > Poales > Poaceae > Triticum > Triticum timopheevii. The sequence continues at coordinate 498,044,503 of OY997268.1, forward strand.
GCTGCAGTCCAGTACTCGCCTAAGTTTGAAAAATCCTACCGAGTGGTGAGCAATCCTCCCACTCGGGGGCTTAGCTGCAGTCCAGTACTCGCCTAAGTTTGAAAAATCCTACCGAGTGGTGAGCAATCCTCCCACTCGAGGGCTTAGCTGCAGTCCAGTACTCGCCTAAGTTTGAAAAATCCTACCGAGTGGTGAGCAATCCTCCCACTCGGGGGCTTAGCTACAGTCCAGTACTCACCTAAGTTTGAAAAATCCTACCGCGAATGGTGAGCAATCCTCCCACTCGGGGGCTTAGCTGCAGTCCAGTACTCGCCTAAGTTTGAAAAATCCTACCGAGTGGTGAGCAATCCTCCCACTTGGGGGCTTAGCTGCAGTCCAGTACTCGCCAAAGTTTGAAAAATCCGACCGAGTGGTGAGCAATCCTCCCACCCGGGGGCTTAGCTGCACTCCAGTGCTCGCCTAAGTTTGAAAAATCCTACCGAGTGGTGAGCAATCCTCCCATTCGGGGGCTTAGCTGCAGTCCAGTACTCGCCTAAGTTTGAAAAATCCTACCGAGTGGTGAGCAATCCTCCCACTCGGGGGCTTAGCTGCAGTCCAGTACTTGCCTAAGTTTGAAAAATCCTACCGAGTGGTGAGCAATCCGCCCACTCGGGGGCTTAGCTGCAGTCATGTACTTGCCTAAGTTTGAAAGTACATTCCGAGTGAAAACTGATCTTCTCGCTCGGAGGCTTAGCCATATGCTCCATTCCGATCTATAAGGACAGCGAGGTGCAGGTCGACCACGACCCCCTCCTCAGAGTTGCACCATCAAGAAGAAGGACGAGATTGAGCATGTTGCCAAGGAGAACCACTTTCAAGAATGTCAAGACCATTGCTGAGTGCCTTGCTGATAGCTGATCAATGCTGCCAAAGGCTAATCCAACAGCTGACGCCAAGGCGAACCGCTTTCAAGAACGTCAAGACCATTGCTGAGTGCCTTACTTATGAGCTGATCAATGCTGCCAAGGGCTCGTCCAATGGCCGCTCCAACTCGATCTGCAAGAATGACGAGGTTCAAGTCGACTGCGACCTCTTCCTCATAACTGCATCAAAAGTACAAGAACTAATCCGAGTGAAGAACAAGTTACACTCGAATACAAACACGACATATTCAAAGATAAACCAAGTTCGGATAAATTCGAAGGTTCCAGACTACGAACCAAAGTGTTCGGGAGCCAGGCCCGAAGGAGTTTTTAGCGATTACAAAATCACTCGGCATTCCGAGGCAAATAAAGGTGAAGCATAATGTTTTTCACTCGTCAGGGGAAGGGCTGGCTAGATCACAGAAGCTGTCAAGGTCAATGATGTCCACAATACGAGTGGCAGCCTCAAGAAAGGTGTCCATGAAGGACTAGAAGGTGTGCTTCTTAGTATTCACAACCTTGAGAGCCGTCAACTTGTCTTCTCTAGCGTCTTTGCAGTGTACTCGGACCAATGACGGGGCAACGTCAGCGCCACAGAGAGCGGATGATTTCTTCCATTCCTGCACTTGGCCAGGGATTTGATTTAGTCGAGTCATCAGCGACTCGAGGTCTTGTGAAAGCTCCGCCTGAGGCCAGATTTCGGCATCAACCCGAGTCATCGCCGCCTTCAGTCGAGCCAGATAAGCAACAACACTGTCCATGCGTGATTCCAACCGCAGCAAGTTCATCGCAACGTCATCTTTCACAGGACAATTGATGGGGTCGAGACCCGTCTCGACCCACCCAGTCTCAGCCTCAAAGTCCTGGCAAAGTTCTGCACGATCAAGAAAAATAGTGAGTCGACAATATAACAAGATATTCCAGTCGACAGTAACTAACCAGTGAACGATGATACCTTCAAGCTTCAGGACTAGTCTTGCAGCAAGTTGTCCTAGATAGGACTCCAACTCGCCCGTCTTGGCTCTGAGGCTTCCGACTTCATTGGTCAGGTTCTCCTTGTCCTTTTTCAGTTGCTCAACTTCCCGATTGGCTTCAGAGATGGCAGTCTTCAGCTTCGAGTTTTCCTCTTCCAATTTGCCGACCGAAGCCAGCTTCTTGTCCGCAAGCGCTGTCTTCTCTCGCGCTTCCTTCTGAGCAGCAGCAACATCCAGATCCTTCTTCTCCAGAGCTTCCTTCATTTTCTCTAAAGAAACAACACTCTTCAGACGAGCTTGAAGTTGACGGTTTTCACTATGCACATCTGCTCGTGTGAAGTCACTCAGTTCAAAGAGACTAAACTAAAAAACACTGAAAGGCACGAGCTACGGGGTGGGCAAGTGTCGATTGGTTACCTCCCATGATGGCTGTTTCTTCTTGAGCAGTCTTGAGGTTCTTCTTCGCCAGTTCAAGATCAAGTTCAAGGCTGATGTGCTTCTTGTTCAACTCAGAAAGTCAAGCTCCAAGATCACAAAACCTCTGCACTCAGCGAGAGAGATATGTCAGTCGACAGAAACAAAAGATAATGATAGTGAAAGTTACTCTAAGACTACAGCCGAATCAAATATTCAAAAGTAGTCTCGGGGACTACACCCAGTGGGTACACTTAGCGTGCCCCCACTGATCTAGATCAACACTCGGCATGGTCTGCCCAGCGTGAGTCAAAAAAAGTACATTATCAGACCTCAGCCGACTGCCAGCAGTCAACCGTGGTCTCGGGGACTACACGCAGTGGGTGCACTCTGTGTGCCCCCACTGGTTCGGAAAAAACACTCGACTCAACATGAGACGAGTGGAGTGGAAGACCTCTTAAAACTCTAAAGCAGGCACACCCCAGTGGGTGATCGGATATGAAACATAGACTCATGATAGTAGGTTCACATATGGACAGCGTTCAAAAGTTTAGTCGGGAGATCACTGACCTTAACATTGGTGTGCAAAGCGGTGCTGGCATATAGGCCACCAGGCCGGCCTCGTGCATCACCTTCACCTGCTCCATAACAAGGTACACCTGGCGAAGAGCCTCCCTGGCAGCACTTGGCGAGTCATCTGGGGTCTGGTATGCAGCAAAAAGTGATGGCTCCAAGGTGGCCGAAGCAGCCACTGGGTCAGATGTGTGGAGTTGCACTGGAGCAGCAGGAGCCGGAACAGTCGACCCCGACGGACGATCATTCATCAGCGGGTCGGCAAATGTGACATTGGTCCGAACCAGATCTCAAGATCGCTTGAACACCGCCTCAAGCACCAGCGTCGACTGAGGGACTTGAACTTCAAGCCCTCTCCCGCTCGAGCCTTTGCCTCTCCTCCTCCTCTCCTTCAGAGGCATTTCTTCTTCATCATCACCAGGAAGCACGACGATGTCTCGTGGAGCTGCGGCAAAAATAAAAACAACAGAAATTCAACCGACCGACAACTCAATCGACAAAATAAATTTTGGTCAAGCGGACTTACCAGCTCGGGAGGTGGCTGCGTCATCAGTTTCCTCATCTCCTGGGGCCTTGTCAACATCCATGTTAGTCGCGACAGAGGTTGGGCTGGAAAGGTACACGATCCATTCAGTCAGAACAGAAGAATCAGTCGGCAGAGAAAAGCACAAGAAAGATTCTCAGCCCGAGGCAACAGGGACGTCCATCTTGATCCTCGGCAGAGTCTTCCGAGCCTTTGGAGGATCCACCTTGGGCTGCTTGGCGACTTTCTCTGTTGGCTCCGGAGTCGACGTCCGGGTGCGCTTCTGCGTTTGGGTGCTTGGGGCCACGTTCTTTCCGCGCCCGCCCGCCGGGTCATGGTGTTGCTTGGATCGGCGTTCAGAGCGGGGCGGCGATTCTACCGCCTCCTCATCGTCTGACTCCTCGCTCTCCTCCTCGTCATCATTGTCCAAATATTTCCATTCATCGCTCTCCTCCACACTGGCCTCTCCCTCCTGGCCTTGCTCCAGAACTTGTTCACCATTGGGGATCGAATACATGTCAACAAAAACCTACAAAGACAAGAAGTCAAGTGAAGGTCAGTCGGGCTCAGGAGCAGTCGGAATGAGTATTCAAAAACAGTCGGAATGGAGGATGCACCTTGTCAGGCTGATTGTCATCACTGAAGGGGACGACTCTCCTGGCACCTCTGAGGTTATCCTTGTTGCCTGTAATGCTCTTCAACCACATAGCCACTGTCTTGGCTGGCACCTCTTCCGGATGAACCCGAGCAGTGTCGTCAGCCCAGAGTACATCCACATGGGGTGATCACGGGCCTGGAGAGGCTGGATGCGTCGACTGAGGAATACTTCCAGCAGGTCCATGCCAGTAATGCCCTGATTGATCAGTTAGACCACCCTTTCAACTAGCATGTTCGTCTCCATGCTCTCAGCAGCAGTCACTTTCAGGGAAGAAGCAATCTGAACTTGGTCAAAGGTGAATTGGGGAAGTCCGATCAACTGACCTGGAGTTGCGAGGTCCTGGCAGTAGAACCAGGTCAACTGCCAGCCCTAACCGATTCAGGAAGAGTCATGGAAGGGAAAGAGCTCCTCTGCCTCTTCTGGATACCCAAACCCCCACACATCTGAATGACATGTGTTTTCTCGTCACTCGTGTTTGCTTTCTTTACCGACTGAGAACGGATGGTCAAAATATGCTTGAAAAGACCCTAGTGCGGTCGACACCCCAGAAAGTTCTCGCACATAGACACGAATGCAGCGAGGTACATGATGGTATTGGGAGAAAAATGATGGAGTTGAGCACCGAAGAAGTTCAAGAAACCCCAAAAGAAGGGGTGTGGAGGAAGCGAGAAGCCCCGGTCGACATGGGTGGCGAGTAGTACACACTCACCCGGCCGTGGCTGTGGCTCTGTCTCTCCCTTCGGCAGCCTCGCCGCGCCCTTGGCGATCAGCCCGGACTCCACCAGCTCATCCAGATCTTCCTGTCGGAGCGAAGACCGGATCCAATCGCCTTGGATCCAACCTGGCGGCAGCGCCAAGCGGGACGATGACCCGCGATTCTGCTTCTTGCCCTTCGCCGCCCCCGTCGCCTTCTTCGCGCGTTCCAGCGCTGCCGTCTTGTCCTTCACCATGGTGGCGGAACGGCGGCGTCGAGAGCGGAGTAGCTGGATGCAGTGGAGAAGCAGAGGAGGAGGGGAGAAAACAGACACGCATAGTACAGGCGCCTCGGCTAGCTCCGTCGCCTTATAAAGGGCCGCTTCCGAGTGGCTGACGCGTGGGTCCAGGCGATCCTGTCAAATCCCGCAACAGTCGCGCGTGACGTACGTGACGAAAAAGGTGGCACAGAGATCGAGGCACCCCTGTTTATCCACCCCGCTTACTTTGGCACGCTCCGTCCCGCGCGCTTCCCCGAAATTTCGAATCCGACGAAATCTAGGATACACTGCAATCAATCGCGCCAAAGATTCTGCGCCTCAAGAAAACACTTGGCAGATGATGTTACAAGTTCACTCGGCGATTTTCTGAATCGATCAAGGCGACTGAATCGAAGCTGAAGTTCCAACGAGAGTCCTCCGGCCTGCGTAAAACACTCGCGAGACGCAAAGGTCGGAGCAAGTTCAACTTCAACCTACTTTCCACTCGGACCTTAATCCATTCGGGGGCTACTGATGAGGATACAGACCTAGGGTAGGGTCATAGACCTGACCTATATGCCCTACCCAAAGTCATTACCCTAGAAGCAAAGAAGTCCAAGAGATAACAAAGAACCCCCAGTGAAAGGTGTCGAGTGCAATCCACTCGACCAATCATATCACTCGGGTACCCCTCCTACCTGATGTCGCTCGACCATACAAGGAGTCACTCGACCTGCCGAAGGCCAGGAGTCACTCAGCGCCACAACGGTCAGGCGTTCACTTCGTAGTCTTTAAGATCATTAATAGCACTTATGGCTGGCGTTATCAGTAACGCCCCGTCTTTATGTATATTGAACCCCTTGTAATGGGGGATGGCTGGGGTCCTGACGCACTTTATATAAGCCACCCCCCTCCTCTGGCACAAGGGTTGGCACCCCCTATAACACCACACACACCTATAATCCAGTCGACCGCCTCCGGGCACCGAGACGTAGGGCTTTTACTTCCTCCGCGAAGGGCCTGAACTCGTAAATCTTGTGTGTACACCTTCACCATAGCTGAGATCTTGCCTCTCCCTACCTATCCCCCTTTCTACTGTCAGTCTTAGGACCACGACAGGCGGCGAAGCTCGTTTTCTTCTTAAGGCGTCGTTGCGGCTCTCATTGCATGTCGTGTTGATCCAGGGGAAACTCTGATCCTCGGGTCGGGCGGTGGTGGCACTTTAGAGTCGTAACCTTCATGAAGGCGCCGCATTGGAGCCCACCGTTCGTCGTATGCGGCATCATCTTTTCGTGGTGGCGTGTTCACGGTTGAGAACCCGGGTTGCTCTTGTAGTGCTTGGGGTCGTGCTGTTGCGCTCAACGCCTATGTATCTTGCCTTAGGTGTGTGCGTGTGTTGTGATGGAGTGCGTTTGTACCATATTGTTGTTAATCGCTGCTTTATATATAAAGTGGGACGAAAGTCTTTTTTTTGTAAAGAGTCTATGTCAGTCGTGCAACACAAATAATTCGGCCAGCTGGCTGTGTCGGTGCGCGTCAAACTAGCTCTAGTTTTACTCATTAACCGAGGAGCTAAATAAACCCAGCTCGAGCCCTCGTGCCTTGCATGGCAGTTTGTTTACATGGAGAAGTCAAACTACTAACTGTGCATATGCCATTGATGTCAAACAAAAGAAATTGTCCAGACGCCAGTGACGCACATAACGGACGAGCACCTGGGATTCTAAACATGGTGAAATACAGAAGGAAACGGAAAAAACGCTGAGACGAATCTGATGAATAAATCTTCGGAGCTGCTAAAAATCAGTCGACTGAGACTTCGCGAAGTCTCAGTCGACTGGCTAGCCGTTCGATCTCCTAGTTGCGTGTAGATTTGTGTTGGGCGCTTTGTCTTTTGTTTTGGCCTGTGTGAGGCGTGGACCGGCCCATTTACTTTGTTTTTTTGTTGTAGCATCGTCTAATACTTGGGGCCGGCCTTGATTCGCGCGAGCGTCTCACGTTTTGTTTGTGGGCTGGGGCAGAGGGAGCGGCACCCCCGTGGTAATTAAGAGGAGCAGAGAGGGAGCAGCACCCCGAGGTAATTAAGAGGATGAGGAACGGCGAGTCGTCAGTCCATTTCTTTCCTCTCCCTATTCTTCTCTGTGAAATCTGAAGATCTCTGCAGCAAATTGAAGAGAATCGCTGTGCTCCTCCGCGGCTAGCGAGAGGATGGGCGACGCTGCCGATGGAGTAAGTGCTATACCCTCCTCTTTCTTGTTTGTTTGTTGGCGAGATGCAGTAGATCTGAGGGGATTTTTCTGTTCCATTTCTTGTTTGGACCAAGTCCATATTAGTAGCTTGAAGCATAGAATCGTCCTTTTTTTATTCAAGCGATGGAAATGTAGTGTGTAGATATGAGGGGATTTGAGACAAGATTAGTAGCTTCAAGCATAGAATTGTCCCTTTTTTTTAATTCAAGCAGTGGTAATGTAGTGTGTAGATATGAGGGGATTTGAGTCCAGATTAGTAGCTTGAAGCATAGAATCATCCCTTTTTTTATTCAAGCGGTGGTAATGTACTGTGTAGATATGAGGGGATTTGAGTCGAGATTAGTAGTTTGAAGCATACAGTCGTCAGCCCATTTTTTGTATGATTTTTCGTTCAGACTCTTTTTGCTGAAACAATTATTTTTGTGAAGCAGTTGTATGTTTGAGGATTATTGCTGAACTTAAATCCCCTCATATAATATGTTACTGGCCCATGACTAGGAGCGGTTGGGTCTCTTTGTTTGTTTATTTAGAGTTTGCTGAAACCCTATTTAAGCAGTAGCATGTTTCTGAAATCTTTCTCTCGAAACAAGAGATATTATCACTGAATGTATCAGTAGGAGTGGGTATGTTTATTTGTTTTTCAGAATCCGTATCTAACCGGTAGAATGTTTTTATAAAATCTTTCTCTCGAAACAAGAGAAATCATCACTCAATATATTAGTACGAGTGGGGTATGTTTATTTGTTTTCAGAACCCCTATCTAATCAGTAGCATGTTTTTTGAAATCTCTCTCTGTAAACAAGAGAGATTACTACTGAATCTATCACCAGGAGTGGGCATGTTTATTTGTTTGTCAGTTTGTTTTTGGCGAGATCCTATTTAACCAGTAGCATGTTCTAATCTCTCTTTTTTGTGGAATAAAAAGAGAATGATTAATGAAACTAAGTTTGCAGTAGCAGCATCTTTTTTCAGTTTTTTTTGTGCTGAAACCGTATGAATCAGTACGATGTTCATTTTTTTGTATATGAATCAAGATAATATGGTCTTTTGATATATTCATCTTTTTATCTCCACATCACAATGTAAATATATTTTCCGGTCATCAGCGCCGACGCCAATGATAACTCATCATTATCTCGAAATCCTTTTTCTTAGGAAGCATACAAGCATTGCACTAAAATCATTAGCTGAATATGTATGCCTCTCACTAGCACAAATTTATGTTTTGGCGCCTTTTGTGCACAGGAGATGGTTGCAGAGTTTGTCTGAGCCCTTGCAACCATGAGAGCAGGGCCAGCGGCATCAACACATATGCCTGGAAGGAATTCAAAAACGCAGGGGTAACTCCGCAACCTATGTTTATTTTTTATTTGTAATTTTTTCATTTTCCGATCCTTATTTTTTAGTTTATACTCATCATCACAGAATATATTGTTGAAGGTTGAACTTTTTTCATTTTTTCTTCCTGAGTTTTGAAGTAGAGGGGAGCCCCTAGTTAACTAGTTGCTTACATTGAATCATTGGAATTTTTTTATCCAGCATGTCAAGTTCTTCCTGTGTGGTTAGAGAGTAGAAAGACACTTATTGTCATAATAGGGATTTTATAGGTCTAAAAAATAGGGATCATTTTTTAATGTTTGTAGCTTGGCTTTACTTCAAGAAACCATGGCCATGATTTTAACTAGCAGCAGCAACTTTTTTGTCTTATTAGTGTTTTACTAGAAGCAGTCTTCTCTATTTTGTAACTATGTTTTTTACTTGATATGGTTGGTTCATATTTTAAGAGTTCAGTTTATCTTCTTTTTTTCTAGCCATTTTCCGACCCATGTAGAATGTAGAATGTAGAGTGTAGATTTTTGTAGAATTCACGGTTTGATTTTCATGTTCATACCATGTAGGTTGGTTCTTGTAGATTTTTGTTGCCTGTTCCAGTTGTTTGTGATTTTTTTGATTTGTAGCTCGTTTCCTGTAGGGTTTTTTTGTTTTTTGTTTTTTTGTTCCGTCATGCCTAGTAATATATGCTAGTTTAGACTGAATTTAGGTTGTAGCAGCTTGATGCATCGAGCAGATTCATGATCGTTTGTTTATTTGATGTATCTTTTGTTACAATATTTTTGATGTAGCAAGTGTTAAGCTCTGCATGTGTGGCAACAACATTTTTCTAACTTGGTTGTAAGTCGGCTTTTCTTTTGTTGGATGGATCGATAAGGAGAGGGGTGAGTTGCAGGTCCCACACTAGGGCACACAACTGCATGTCTTCTAGCTTGGTTGCAACTGGGGCCTTTGTTTTGTCAGAGAGGGCGACGGGAAGAGAGGAGGGGGGGGGGGGGGGGGGGTTGCATGCCCAACTATAGTCACGCAACTAAATTTCTCCCAGCATGGTTGCAACTGCAAGTCTCCTAACTTGGTTGCAACTGGGTTTTTTGTGTTTTCTCGGAGAGGCCCGACAATGAGAGGGGCTAGTTGCATGTCCTACGCTAGTCATACAACTGCATGTCTTCTAAACTGGTTGCAATTGGGCTTTTGTTTTGTTGAAGGGAGCGACAAGGAGAGGGGCAAGTTGCGCGTCTCACACCAGCCACACAATTGCATGTCTTTCCAACATGGTTGCAACATTCCCTTTTGTTTTGTCGAAGCAAGCGGCGGGAAGGAAGAATGCACTAGTTGCATGTCCAACTACAGTCACGCAATTGCCTGTCTTCCAACAGAGTTGCAACTGAGGGCCTTTTCTTTTGTCGGAGGGGGGTAAGAGGGAGGGCATAGTTGCTTGTCAAGCTATAGTCATGAAACCGCATGTCTTCTAAGTTGGTTGCAACTGGGGGACCTTTGTTTTGTCAGAGGGGCAGCTCGAAGAGAGAGGGCGCCAGTTACATGTCCAACTATAGTCATGCAATTACGTGTCTTCCAACATAGTTAAAACTAGGGTCTTTTCTTTTGTCAGAGGGGGCGGCAGGAAAAGAAAAGGGGGCAATTGCATGTAAAACTATAGTCACGCAACTGCATGTCTTCCAACATGATTGCAACTGGACGTCTTCCAAGTTCCAACTTGGTTGCAACTGGGATTTTGTCTTTTCGAAGGGACTGACGAGGAGAGGGGCTAGTTGCATGTCTCACACTAGTCACACAACCGCATGTCTTCTGACATAGTTGCAACTAGGGGCCTTTGTTTTGTCTAAGGGAGCAGCGAGAAGAGAGAGGGCGCATGCATGTCTTCCAACATGGCTGCAACTCCATGTCTTCTAACTTGGTTTCAATCGGACTTTTGTTTTGTTGGAGGGGTGACAAGGAGAGGAGCCAGTTGCATGTCCAACTATAGTCACGCAACTGCATGTCTTCTAAATTGGTTTAAAACTGCACGCATTCTAACATGGTTACAACTGGGGCCTTTGTTTTGTCGAAGGGGCCGACGAGGAGAGGGGCCAGTTGCATGTCCGACACTACTCACACAACTGCATGTCTGCTAACTTGGTTGCAATTGTGGCATTTGTTTTGTCAGAAGGGCAGCGGGAAGAGAGAGGGCGCTAGCTGCATGTCCAAGTATAGTCCTGCAACTGCATGTCTTCTAATCTGGCAGCAGCTCCATGTATTCTAACTTGGTTGCAACTAGGCTTTTGTTTTGTCGAAGGAACCGAGGAGGAGAAGGCCTGTTGCATGTCCCATGCTAGTCATCCAACTGCATGTCCTCCAACATGGTTGCAATTGCATCCTTTGTTTTGTTGGAGGTGGCGGTGGGAAGAAAGAGGGCATTGGTTGCATGTCCAACTATAGTCACGCAATTGCATGTCTTCTAACTTGGTTTGCAACTGGGGGTCTTTGTTTTGTCGAAGGGGGCGGTGCGAAGAGAAAGGGGTGCAGATGCATGTCCCACACTAGTCACGCAACTGCATGTCTTCTAACTTGGTTGCAATTGCATGTCTCTTAAATTGGGTTCAACTGGGCTTTTTTTTGTCGGATGGACCAATGGGGAGAGGGGCTAGTTGCATGTCCAACTATAGGCATGGAACTGCATGTCTTCTAACTTGGTTGCAACTAGGGGGCTTTGTTATGTCGGAGGGAATGAACCAAAGAGAAAGGGCGTCAGTTGCATGTCCAACTACTCACACAACTTCATGTGTTCTAACTTGGTTGCATCTGCACGTCTTCTAACTTGATTGCAACTGGGCTTCTGTTTTGACACAGGGCCGACAAGGAGAGGCGCCAGTTGCATGTCCAACTATAGTCACACAACTGCATGTTTTCTAACAGCTTCAACTACATGTCTTCTAACCTGGTTTCAACCGGGCTTTTGTTTTGGTGGGGGGTCGACGAGGAGAGGAGCTAGTTGCATGTCCAACTATAGTCACACAATTGCATGCCTTTCAACATAGTTGCAACTACACATATTCTAACTTGGTTGCAACTAGGCTTTTGTTTTGTCGGAGGGACCGACGAGGAGAGGGGCCCGCAACTGCATGTCTTCTAACTTGGTTACAGTTGCAGCCTTTGTTTTGTTGGAGGGGGGGGGGGGGGGGGGGAGAGGGCCGCAGTTGCATGTCCAACTACAGTCACGCGACTGTATGTATTCTAACTTGGTTGCAATTGGGCTTTTGTCTTGTCGGAGGGACTAACAAGGACAGGGTCCATTGCAAGTCTCACAATAGTCATGCAACTGCATGTCTTCCAACATGGTTGCTATTGCGGCCTTTGTTTTGTTGGAGGGGGTGGTGGGAAGAAAGAGGGCGCCGGTTGCATGTCCAACTATAGTCACACAATTGCATGTCTTCTAACTTGGTTTGCAACTGGGGGTGTTTGTTTTGTCGAAGGGAGCGGCGAGAAGAGAAGGGGGGGGGGGGGGGGTTGCATGTCCCACACTAGTCACGCAACTGCATGTCTTCTGACTTGATTGCAATTGCATGTCTCTTAAATTGAGATCAACTGGGCTTTTTTGTCGAAGGGACCAACGAGGAGAGGGGCCAATTGCATGTCCAACTATAGTCACGGAACTGCATGTCTTCTAACTTGGTTGCGACTCGGGGTGTTATGTCGGAGGGGCTGCCACAAAGAGAAAGGGCGCCAGTTTCATGTCCAATTAGTCACAAAATTGCATGTCTTCTAACTTGGTTGCAACTGGGCTTTTATTTTGTCTGAGGGGCTGACGAGAATAGGGGCAATTGCATGTCCAATTATAGTCACGCAACTGCATGTCTTCCAACTTGGTTGCAATTGGGGGCCTTTGTTTTGTCGGAGGGGGCGGGGCGAAGAGAAAATGGGCTAGTTTCATGGCCCACACTGGTCGTGCAACAGCATGTCTTGTAACTTGGTTGCAACTTCGAACTTTGTTTTGTTGGAGGGGCGACAGGAAGAGAGAGGGCGCCAGTTGCATGTCGTATTATAGTCACGCAACTGCATGTCTTCTAACTTGGTTGTAATTGGGGGGCTTTGTTTTGTCGGAGGGGGCGGCACGAAGAGAAAGGGGGACAGTTGCATGTCCCACACTAGTCATGCAACTGCATGTCTTCCAACATGGTTGCAACTGCGCGTCTTCTAACTTGGTTGCAACTGGGCTTTTGTTTTCTCAGAGGGGCCGACGAGGAGAGGGGCCAGTTGCATGTCCCACACTAGTCACACAACTGCATGTCTTCTAACTTGGTTGCAATTGCGGCCTTTGTTTTGTCGGAGGGGGTGGCGGGAAGAGAGAGGGCGCCCGTTAGATGTCGAACTATAGTCACGCAACTGCTTGTCTTCCAACTTGGTTGCAATTGCACGTCTTTTAACTTGGTTGCAATTAGGCTTTTGTTTTGTCGGAGGGACCGACGAGGAGAGGGGTCGGTCGCATGTCCAACTGCAGTCATGAACTACATGTCTTCCAACATGGTTGCAACTAGGGGCTTTGTTTTGTCAAAGGTGGCGTTGGAAAGAGGGAGGGGCGGTGGGGAGAGGGGGCAACTAGTTATGCAATTGTAAGCATTGTCCCCGGAATACAACTGCACGTCTTTTACCAACATGGTTACGACTAGACTTTTTTTTACTTTGTCGAAGGGGCAGCGGGGAGAGGGGGCCAATTTTTGCAGAGCAGGTAAGGTAACCCCCCCTGCGCGCGCCTCCACGCTCCTCTACCCACTTTGTGCCTCACATGAGCACCATAACAATCCCATTTGCCATGTTCGTAAGCACAAATGAAGTGCCCCGATCTCACAACTAGCTTTGTGTTTTTCGTTGGAGCGCAGCAGGGGGCGGGGGCAATTTTCATGATTTCCCCCTTTTTCTTATTCTTTTTTAAATAATATACAAAGTACAAACTTATTTTTTTTCTATTTTTTGCATTTGTTTTTCCAAGGAATCAGATGTAAAAATCAATTGTTTTGTATGTTTCTTTTTCTTCAGGTCTCTGGAATATGGACCAGGCTCTACATTTTTTTCTTGAGGGGGCTCAACATCTTTCTAGAGGCCACCCACAGGTTATCTTCAAGGACCCGTTCAGGAAGGGGAAACAAAATCCTTGTAAGTGACCACTCCTCATGTAGTGCCACCGTGCAGGTGATCTGCACCTGTAGTATTTTCTCACTGTAGTTCATGCTCAACTACGACAGACTAACGAGTACCATTAAGAGGGGAGATCAACTTAACTTTTTCTGATGCAGAATTTGAATGATTTTGGTGCAATATTCTTAGCTGCTACTACTCCTATTTCTGACGTAAATTGTATCCCAGTCAAGGACCACTCAGGGTTGTGAATTCCTTTATAGATATTTTTTGGTTATTATTAGGTGTGCTTGTCTGATCTACCTAACTGGTACAATACAGTTGAGAGGCAAAGCAATGGTCATCATCTTGTCAACGTCCTTAATACCAATGAAGAACCCCTTTACTAATTTCGAACCACTTGCAGTTCATGTGTGATTGCTACCCCCAGCTGAAATCATGTATGTATGTGTTTTTTTGTCAGAGCCATATTGTGTTTTTTTCTCACAGGTGAATTTTGTTTGTTGAAAATGGACATGCTGAAATGCATGGAGTATGGTCTGAAATTAGTGAGATCGATCGCTGTGCTGTTATTGATGTAACTGGGGCAGTAGGATTGATGAATCTTTGAGTGTAGCCGGCCTGCATGCATGCCTCCACTCCACTCCACATCTTTCAACTTCAGTAGTGCTGATGCATAATGGTGCATGTGAATTCACAATCTTTTATACTATATTTTGGGACCTTTGATTGTCCCCTGGACTGGAGTGTCCAGCTCACTTGTCCTAGTAGTTCACTACAACTCTAGGCCACTCCAAGTTTTGGGACGTCTCAGGTCAGCTGCGACGTCGAAAGCTAGGAGTTCCGTTGAAAATGGGCCTACTGAAATGCATGGAGTATGGTCTGATTTTTCTCGTGTCAAACCACAGAGGCTGACAAACATCGTGGGCGCGAGCCCAAATCGAGTAGCGGATCCTCCATTTTTTGTTGGCTAGGGTTCCTGATTCGGGCGTGAATCATGTTTATTGAGGGAGTTGCTGGTGCAGATTTTTCCGAATTTTTGGTGCCTTTTTTCCTTTGTGTGAATCCCTATTTTCAGGGTCTTATTAGTGTTTTTAGATGGGGCTTCAGTGCTAAGATATATGGAGGAAATATGTCTTTTTATAGGTTTTGGGGAAGGTTAAGTAGCAACTCCAGTTTTCAGTGCCTTTGTATTTTGTCTTTGACATTTGTTAGAACTTGAGTGGTAGTAAGAGCCGAAGAATTTAGATGATGTGTTTTGAATGGATTTTAGTTGGGAGATCTCATCGTCTAATAATGTCTGGAAGGGAACATTAGAGGTTGGCCTGCTGATCTAAATGTGAGTAAATGTAATTTATAGAACTACATGCTGCATTTGTTTATTTTGTAAATTGAAGAGTGATTTACTGAAAGTGTTCTTGGTTGTAGGTGTTCATTTTTGTAGAAGCAGTTACTCATGTTATTTTCAGTTTTTTGTGGTGATTGATCCAATTTGTTTTTCGTTACATGTTAACATTTCTAAAGCAGGTCATAGTTTTTTTGTTGTGTTAAATCCATTTGTGATATATGTTGACATAGGTTAGTGCCTCTTTTTATGACCAGGCTCTCATGAATGCCCGCGAGCAGATTGAACATGAGATAGAAACTAAAATCGAGGCCTTCCTGAAAGAAGGGTTAGGTCAACAGCCTAAAATTGTATGCACTCGGTCTCTTTTCTTTGTTTGATTTTAACCACCTTTTTTTCTACAGTTGTTATGAATCTCATCATCAATTCTTATTTTTACACAGGATCCCAGGGAGAAGGCTAAAGCTGAAATAAGAGATTGGCTTAACAGTGTGGTATGTTAAATGCATCACCTTGTATGATCTTATTTATCTACATGTATGTTGTTGGCTTTCGGTAAACAGAAGCAAACGAAGAAGTTACCTGCAGAATATATGTCATGTATTGTTGTTTCTCTTTGGCCTAGAGTATGTTCCGAAAGACACAAGTTACCTGCAACACTAATGTATCATATACATTTTTATGAATACAGCCGCGCACATGTACAGATATTGAAGACGAAGGAAGTGACACTGGGAGTGACAAAAATGAAGAAGCAGAGAGCAGGGTCTTGAAGATACAAATTTAGAAGAGAGATGATATGACGTAGAGATCACTGACACTGAAGCATCAGAGGGTTAGCTGTATGAAGCATTAGAGAAGGAACGAAGAACTGGTAGAGGAATGAAAGATTTTCCTGTCGTTTAGCTACAGAAATGAGCCTTACATTTTTTCTTGTCTTTTTTGCTGCATCCATGGACAATGAGGGAGGTAAAACAGGCTCAACAAACAGACAACACAAAAAAGACAAACAAACAAGCCCACACCACAGGCCCACCATGGGGAAATTTAAACCCAACAGTGAGGGTGGTGAAACGGGCCTAATCTACATAGGGTGACATCAGCCGACTGAGACTTCGCAAAGTCTCAGTCGACTAAGACTTAGACAGACCCATAAATCTTTCTTGTTTGACTTATCAAACCAATTAAGCCTCTCGCAAAACTGCTGGTAACGTACGTCCCATCCATGCATGCTGCTGCACGCCTGCGAATCAAATCAACAAGAGATCGCGCCAGAGCATCACCTCACATGCATGCAGAAATGAACGGCCGATAATGCACGTTCCGAAATGAACGGCCGGCGATGGTCGATCCAACTCCTATATAAACGGCGCAAGACGTAGGTTAGGTACACTCACTTCCATCTCCTATCTAGCTAGGAGCCTAGAACCAGGAGCACTCCTCCTATCTACCTCCACCTCCACGTAGCGTAACGCCGGCCGGCCATGTCGAAGAAGGTCCTCGCCCTGGGCGCGCTGACGCTGGCCCTGGCCGCGGCGACCTGCACGCACGCCCAGTCGCCGGCGTGCCCGAAGCAGTGCGGCGCGGATGCCAACCGCATGGAGTGCCCAGACAACCTCTGCTGCAACCAGGACGGCTTCTGCGGACTGCAGCGAAGTCGCCGGCTGCCAGAGCGGCGCCTGCTACGTCACCAAGGAGTGTGGCGACGGCGTCGTATGCCCCAACAACCACTGCTGCAGCAAGTTTGGGCGCTGCGGCCTCGGCAGCAAGTTCTGCGGCGAAGGCTGCAAGAACGGGCCCTGCAACGCCGACATCAAGTGCGGCAAACTCGCCAACGGCGCCGTGTGCCCCAACAACCTCTGCTGCAGCGAGGAAGGCTACTGCGGCTTTGGCACGGAGTACTGCGGCGGCGGCTGCCAGAGCGGCGCCTGCAGCGCCAGCGGGAGGTGCAGCGCGCAAGAGCCTTGCACTAACAACTACTGCTGCAGCCAGTACGGATACTGCGGCCTCGGCATGAAGTACTGCGGCGCCGGCTGCCAGGACGGCGCGTGCTACACCGGCTCCATCCTCGACGACCTCATCACCAACTGCGCGCCCGTGCCACCTTTGAACTAATTATTGAGAGATTACTCGCTCAGCCTTCCCATCCGCACGTACTTTTTTTTATAAGCTTGTAAGCTAAATTTATATGTTCAATAACTTTGGTTGCGCTGTAACATAACCGCGCACGTGTTCTTGTGACGACCATTGCAGTACACGTGCATGGAAATATTAACTGCGACAACAGATAATCTGTGGTACGTAGTAGCACTTGCCATGGTTACGTTGTAGGCTTCCTTCGCATTGCCATGTTCTTCTGTTTTACCCCAGAATGTACCACTCTTGTTCCATCTAATAATTTCGTTGAAATGAACCGCAAGTTGCCAATTGTTATTACCATGCATGCATCGAATACTTCTTTGGCAACGAAACCTTGGGGTTCACCCAGATGAACGGGGAAAACAAAGACACTTGGAAGTGTTAATATAAAGTGTCTAGAAATTTATGGATGCCCCTGCATTATTCCAAGGAGTATGAATCTGTGAGACCAAACACACGAGCTCACACAAGAGAGACAATGGAGTTTTGTGCCGCGTTCAACTTGCAGCTTTTCTGCCTCTATTGCTTTTATTCAGCGATTACAGAGAGTAACTAAAATACGACAAAACATGGCACGTCCGGGTCGTGAGTGCCGCCATCCCAGCGCTCCCCACATGCTACCGCGATGCCGCCGTGACCATTCTATCGTTCCACCCCACGATCGGGTCAAGGCAGCGAAAGAACCTAACAAACCTACGCAGAGTCGCAGCTCGGATTATTTTTGCTAACTGAAGAACGTTAACTACTGACGAAACTGGCGAAAGGTAAATAGACACCTAAACCTGACGAAACTAAAAACAGCTTCAGCAGCTGTTAACTGACATTCTCCCCCTTAATCAGCTACTGATGTCGACCATGCCTCGCTTCTTGTGCAACTCCTGGAACTTCACCAGTGGCAGTGCCTTGGTCATGATGTCAGCTAGTTGCTGGCCGGCATGGACGAAGTCGACGGCGATCCTTTTGTCCTGCACACACTCGCGGATGAAGCGAAACCACGTCTTGATGTGCTTGGTCCTGTCGTGGAAGACAAGGTTTTTGCAGAGTTGTATCGCTGATTTGTTGTTGATGAGCAGGAGCATGTGTCGGTGCTAAAACTGGAGGATCTCGGGTAGGGGTCCCGAGCTAGTGGCCTAGGAATAACGGTAATAGAGGGGAACATGAGACGATGTTTACCCAGGTTTGGGCCCTCTCGAAGAGGTAAAACCCTACATCCTACTTGATTATATTGATATGATGGACTATAGAGTACAAGATGATCTACCTCGAGACCGTAAGATTGTGTTCTAAAACCTAAGGCTAGTAATTGTACCCTAGAGACTAAACCCCACGGCTTATATACACACCGGGTATCGGTATGAAATCCAGCAGACCTCGGGGTAGGGGGTCTCGAGCTGTGGATCTCGGGTCAATGGTAATAAGGACGAGGGGAACAATGTTTACCCAGGTTTGGGCCCTCTCGATGGAGGTAAAACCCTATGTACTGCTCTTGTTTATATTGATGGAGATTATCAAGTACAGAGTTGATCTACCTCGAGATTGTAAGTTGTGTTCTACTTCTAGGGGCTGGGCGAATGTAATTGTGATTCCGTCCCCTGAAGGGGCTAAACCCCTTGGCTTATATACACGCCAGGTAGGGCATCTAGGGTTACATGGTCAGTATCCTTAGGACCGCATGGAGGCGACTAGGGATATCTTGGAGTATACGGCAAGTCTTCGGTCTTGATCTCATCTAGGCGTACAACTTCCGGAATCCTCCTTAATGAGAATGCAGGCCCACTAGTCCAGCCCAAAAGACTACGGGCCGACTAGCTTAGTACCCCCTAGTCTAGGACACCCTCGGTAGCCCCCGAACTAGTCTTCTATGCCGAGGACGACCTCCTTGAATTAAGTGACATTGGATCCGAAGTCCTTGGCTTGACAGACGAGTTCCCCTATTATTTGCAATCCGAGATTCCTTCCTCCTTAAGAGGCTCTGTAGACCTCCTCCCCGTGGAGCGACATACCTCGGCCATGGCTCAACCGAGCTCACCCAGCGCCCGAAGTCACGGGATTACTTAGCCTCGAAGGCCGGCTGCATAGGTTTGAATAGTGTTTACAAGCCTGACAACTTTATCAAAGAGGCTCTTACCCATGACTAGTCAAGTAGTTACTGCTCACCACATCGTGGCCCGACGCAATCTTTGTACTAGCGCGTCCCATCAAAGTGGAGATCATGCCAGTCTTATAGGGATATCATTAAGATTTGGTTTCTCCCCATACGCAGAATGGCATTTTTATAGGGGGTGGCGATTTCACCGGCGTGGCAGGGGGGCTCTTGGCGTTTCACTAGCCTATAAGAGAAAAGAATAGTTGCAACGGAAAGAACCACGCTCTCATTTCCAGCGCCAGTAGCCTCCTAAGCCCTAGCACTCAGATCCAATCTCGCTCTCCCCCTTTGCTGCGCCCTAGCTCCCATTCCTAGCAATGGCCGATACCGTATGGGCATTAGGGTGGTTCCCTTGTGATGGAGGGCACCATTCTGGAGCTGCATAGCGCAGGGTACATCCCTGCGAATGCCGCCACACGAGCATCAGAACCCAACCAACAGGTGCCCGCTCCCAAACCAGGGAGAGGGTGGTTCTTGATAACCCACAAGTACAGGGGATCAATTGTAGCCCTTTTCGATAAGTTAGAGTGTCGAACCCAATGAGGAGCTAAAGGTAGAATTATAATTCCCTTCAAGTTCTATCGACCACCGATGCAACTCTATGCACACTTATCGTTCACTTTACCTAGAACAAGAATAAAACTAGAAGTACTTTGTAGGTGTAAAGGGATAGGTTTGCAAGATAATGAAGAACGTGAAAGTAAAAGTTAGGTGGTATTTACTAAAAGTACAAGTAGGTTAGTATAGCGAGTGTGGAAAAGTGATGGTAGTATTTGCGGAATTGTCCCTAAGCAATTGACTAAGTTACTAGACTGATAGCAAGTTTTTATGTGGGAGAGGCCACTGCTAGCATGTCATCTCAATAAGGTAAAAACCTAGCCATAGCATTAAGATATATAGGTCCCCGTTCAATCTCGTATGAATCAATTTCTATGGTAGGAAGAAGCTTCTGTCACTCTTTCCCTCCAAAGAATAGTCATATCAACATACAACTAACCATATGGTGTGATCCACACGCGCGCTCATATTATGGGCATCAAAGGACAACAACATAACCACAAGCAAATTAAACCAATCATAGCAATTCACGGATCGCCCATAGGACAACAAAAATCTACTCAAACATCATAGGATGGAAACACATCATTGGATAATAATATGAAGAATAAAGCACCATGTTCAAGTAGGGGGTACATCGGGTTGCGGGAGAGTGGACCGCTGAATATAGATGAGGAAAGGTGATGGAGGTGTTGATGAAGATGACGGGGGTGTTGGAGTAGATCGCCGTCACACGATGATTGCCCCGACATCGTTCTGGCGCCACCAGGAGAGAGGGGGGAGAGAGCCCCCTCCTTATTCTTCTTCCTTGGCCTCCCCCTAGATGGGAGGAGGGATTCCCCTCTGGTGCATGGTATCCATGGCTCCCAGAGGGCAGGATCCCCTCCGAGAATGCATATCTCTCTCTCTCTCTCTCTCTCTCTATCTATCTATCTCTCTCTCTCTCTCTCTCTCTCTCTCTCTCTCTCTCTCTCTCTCTCTCTCTCTCTCTTTTCTTCTATTTCGCATTCCCCTTTTTTGGCCTTTCACCGTTTCTTAAATTCCCAGAGATTCGTAAGTCCTACTGGGCTGAAATTTTAACACGACTTATGGATAGTATCTTTCTTGCGGCGAAAGAAGGGCACTAACCGCCTTACAGGAGACCCACAAGCGTACCAGGCGCGCCCTGGGTAGGG
Source organism: Triticum timopheevii (assembly GCA_963921465.1). Taxonomy (NCBI): domain Eukaryota; kingdom Viridiplantae; phylum Streptophyta; class Magnoliopsida; order Poales; family Poaceae; genus Triticum; species Triticum timopheevii. Next base: position 498,065,574 of record OY997268.1, read on the forward strand.
GGCGTGCTCTCTGGGCTTGTGGCCCCCTCGATCATCGTCTCACGTTAATTCTTTTTCTCAAAAATCACATACATTCCAAAATAAATCTCCATAAATTTTCATCACGCTTGGACTTTGTTTGATATGGATATTCTGCAAAACAAAAAGCATGCAACAAACATGAATTGGCACTGGGCACTGGATCTATATGTTAGTCCCAAAATAATATAAAATGTTGCCAAAAGTATATGAAAGTTGTAGAATAATGGCCTGAAACAATCAAAATTACAGATACGATGGAGACATATTTGTGGTCTTCATTCCCCACCTCGTAAGAGGTCTGGGGTTCCCGTTGCACCCCTTCATGCGTGGGGTAATGTTCTACTATGGCTGGACTTCCACCACCTGGCCCCAAACTCCATCCTCCACCTCGCCTCCTTCATCTCTCTCTCTCTCTCTCTCTCTCTCTCTCTCTCTCTCTCTGTTTTCTTCTATTTCGCATTCCCCTTTTTTGGCCTTTCACCGTTTCTTAAATTCCCAGAGATTCGTAAGTCCTATTGGGCTGAAATTTTAACACGACTTATGGATAGTATCTTTCTTGCGGCGAAAGAAGGGCACTAACCGCCTTACAGGAGACCCACAAGCCTACCAGGCGCGCCCTGGGTAGGGGGCGTGCTCTCTGGGCTTGTGCCCCCCTCAACCATCGTCTCACGTTAATTCTTTTTCTCAAAAATCACATACATTCCAAAATAAATCTCCATAAATTTTCATCACGCTTGGACTTTGTTTGATATGGATATTCTGCAAAACAAAAAGCATGCAACAAACAGGAATTGGCACTGGGCACTGGATCTATATGTTAGTCCCAAAAACAATATAAAATGTTGCCAAAAGTATATGAAAGTTGTAGAATAATGGCCTGAAACAATCAAAATTATAGATACGATGGAGACATATTAGTGGTCTTCATTCCCCACCTCATAAGAGGTCTGGGGTTCCCGTTGCACCCCTTCATGCGTGGGGTAATGTTCTACTATGGGCTGGACTTCCACCACTTGGCCCCAAACTCCATCCTCCACCTCGCCTCCTTCATCACTGCGAGGCCTTCCTCCGCATCAAGCTGCACTTCGGTGCTAAGCCGAAGTCCAGCGGCTCCGATCTAGCAGACTGCAGAGGGGCCACGATTAGCAAGAACCAGAAGGTCGACAGGTTCCTGGGCACCTTCATCGAGACTGTCAAAGAATGGCAGCGCGAGTGGTTTTACCTCACTAAGCCACTTGCCGTCAGCCAAGCCGAAGTCTGAGCCTTTTCGGCCGGCCCCCCAAAGAAGCTCAAGTCCTGGAAGAAGAAGGGAAATGTCTGGGGGAACCCAGGGGAGGTGGAGGCACTGATCAAGAAGATCATATGGTGGCTTACTGTCACACCCTGATTTTTGGCCCTTCCTTTTTCTTTTGATTTTTTGAGTATTTTGCTTGACTTTTTCCGTGGCTACGTGGTCTGGAAATTGAAGAAGATGACCCCTTATTTCTTTCCCGAGTGGCTTGTCATCCTCATATCCATCCCAAGACCTCGCCATTTCCATCTTGGACCAACCTCAATATTCTTTTCCTTAGGAATATTCCTTTTCTATTAAAGGAATAACCCCATCTGCCCTAGGTTGTGAAGCAACCTATACTTCTGTCATTCTCAAAATTCCCAGATAGTTCTCATAAATTTTTTGGGTCCTATCTTCCTCAAATCTGGCAAAACATTTCATTGCCATGTTAAAAAATAATCCTCAGATAATTCTTTTCCTATCCTGCCCTAAATGGTACTTGGTGAAGCAAGTGTTATTTATCTTTGCTTTATTGACCCCAAAATTTTTGGACATCTTTTCCTATCGAAATAATTGAATCATGCCAAAATTCAACTTCTTTTGCCTAGTGAATCTTCCTCATTGATTTTTCAAAGTTCTTGTTTGAGGGAAGCCTTTGTGAAGTAAGTACTAGCTAGGTTTATCCAAATGAGTTGAAATTTTGCACACTCCTTCATGTGATCATATCATAAAGCTCCTCCAAGTTTCGCCTCATTCCATTGATCTGTGTGAGCCCAAGATCAATTCTTTGTTTTTGTCCAAATTTTCAGTTAGTGAAGCAACTACATTTTATATTGCTCCATTATGGCTGAAAATTTTCCTGAGCCTTATCCTACCCATATAACCTATCTCCAAAAAAGTTTGGCTCATTTCATCTAGCCATTTTCCCTCAGGATGTTTCTCAAGTTTCTGGACAGAGAGGATAGCTGTGAAGGAAGTACCATTTTGACAAGTCCATTTGGTATGAAATTTCTATAGAATCATTATATTTCCAAATCATATAGCCTTGCCAAATTTTAGCTCAAATGGATACACTATGTGAGTGCCCCTTCATGATCAAGTTTCTGACCAGATTAAGCAGTTGTGAAGCAACTATGTTAAACCTTGGTCCAAATGACCTCAAAATTAACAGGATTATAGTACTTCCTATTCTAAACCTCCTAGACATAAGCTATGTCCATTATCACTTCCTTGTTGATCACAGTTTCATGTAACATTTTGCAACAACAATCTTCAGAGGTTACTTCCCATCTAACCACAATGTCTTTCATCGAGATACAACCTCCGTAGTAACCTATCCTGGAAGGACTTCACCCTAGACAGCGTTTTGGGTGCCAGAGTGCACTGTGTGCACCAGTGCGCGTGGTGACCACCATTTTGGCATGTAGTGCGCGCGTCCAGAACGTCTCTTTGCTCGGGCATGGGTCGTGATTGTCGCTCGAGCGTGTCCGTGCATGTCTAGCAGCTCGCCCATGTCGTCCTCTTCCCCCTGGACCTCTCTTCCCCTCCGGTAGCTCGCTCGTTGGCGCTCGTCGCCGCACGCCCACGGACACGCTGTAGCTGGTCGTCATCTTCCTCCTCTGTCCGCTTCCTACCCGTGTCCCCTTGCTGTTGCTCTGCTCTGTGAATCCCATCTGGCCTCTCCCGTTGTCTTCCTTGCCTCACGAGTTCCCTGTTCGTGCCAGAGCGCCGGCGACACGTCGCCGTGGCGGCACTCGGCTTGACCCCCTCGCTCCTGCCTATTTAAGCCCACCCTGACCCTCTCCGAGCTCACAAGCCTCCTCACCACTCTCCCAGATCCCTGCCCTACCACTCCACCGAGATCGAGGAGCTCCCGTTCCTCCTCCATGGCCGCCATGGCCGCCTCGGCTTCGGCCTAAATTATCCTAATGCCAGCCTCCTCCCTCCCTCATTCCAGCACCAGGAGCTCACCCAAACCCCGACGATCCTCCCCGTGCCCCCACCTAGCCGGAGGAGCCACCTTGGCCGCGCTCTCCCGAGATCAACAGCTGCTGCCGAGCTCTCTGTCTCCGCTAGCCGTTGCGGCTGGATACCTCCCTGGCGCCCATTTCCTCTCTGAACGGTGGCGGCGCTCCGTCCTGAACCCGTCGGTGTCCTCGCCCCGGGAGGAGGCGGACGGATCAGCCCGGGCCGCCGCCGCCGATGCCCTACTCTGGTTCTGCTCCTCTGCACTGTCGAGCACCATCGACAGGAGGGGGACGACCGATCGAGCCAACCCCCGGCCCCACCTGGAAGTGACGCTGGCGCCCGGCCCCGCCTCTGCCACATGGATAAGTGGAAGTGTCAGCCTCCAGAGTACGTTTTCGCTTTAAGAAAGCGTATTCTCCTTCGTCTTCGGCCTAAAGTACGTCTTCGCTTTAGGAAAGCGTATTTCCTGAAGTACGCCTTTTGTTTTTCTGCCTAAGTCCAGTTTGAGAATCTTTTTATTACAGATGGGTCCCTGGCAAAAAAAACTATCACATATTTTCGCTCGTAACTCCGATCGAGGTAATCCAACGCCCACATCTTTGTCTCATCGAGCCCGTTCTGTTCTCATTATTTTCACTATAGTTTGACATACTGGAAATGACCTTTATGCCCTTGCCCCTAATCAGCCCCTCGAGAGAGAAACTTTTTCGGTGAATCTTTCTGCGGCTTCACCGCACTTATTCCCGGAGCCTTCTTCACCCCCAGGCAAGCCACAACAGTCACTTGCATGATTGCCATGCAGTAGCCATGGTTTTCAACTTGAATATTTAATAAATGTCTGCTTGTTTTGCAACTGCTTTTGTTGTTTCGGTAATGCTTATAGAGTTGTGTTCACCTTCGTGCTATGTTTCGATGCATCTGGTTATCATGTATTCTTGCTACTATTATGTTCACATGGTATGCTTGGTAGTAGTAGTACATGCTGGTAGTAGTGATACTCTTTCTGCTGCATGCCTATCGTCTGTTACCGAGTACCGTTGAGATGCATGTTACTTTACTTCTAGTTGGCTATATGCTTACTTGGTAGTAACATGGTTGTGTTCTTGCATGGTATTTGGTTCCGATGCTAGTGGTCATGCTATGAGCAGTGTTATGATTCTAATTTTCATGCTTGTCAGTATGCCATGCTCATTTGGAGGAATGACTTATTGTTGTGGATATGTTAAGTAGTGATGTTGCACATCCATGCTTATGTTGAAATCGTGCTCATGCATTGTAGTTGCATCATGTTATTTTAATATGGCTCAGCTTATTGCATTCAAGTTTAACCGGACTTAAATGAACTTGAACAACTATTGACTGAGTCATGGTGCCACCAAATCGAGCTGACAAGTGCAGCCACACTTGCCTTATGGGGGTCCTAATTGGGTCTATTGCCATGCCTCTCGCCGGTGCCTCCAAAGAGGGAAGGTTATGCGCGGGCGCTACTTTGGCCGGGTAGGACGACATAAGCCTTGTGTGCCCGTTATTGTGTTGTACCCGGGTTGTCCCCGTTTGGACCATTTATTGTTTTGCCATGACGGTGGCCGTTGGATGTCATTGGTTGACATCGGGGCCACCCAGGACTTAGCCCAGAGGGGAGTTGGTCGGAGTGGCTAGGAGAGTGTCATGGGCAATAGATCGGTTGTGTTGAAACACCATTGGTCCACCTGCATGGGAGTGCGAGGCCATGGGTTCCGTGGTGTGGGTACAATGTGCTAACCTCTGCAGAGTGTGTGTTAAATCTATTGATAGCCACGCCCACAGATATGGGCCCAGTTCATAGTCGGTCACACTATGAGTCAACAGTAATAAGAATAACTTGCTTAATAACAACCATGGTTTGATGATGAAAGAAGTTGGTTATGTGATCGTGAGAGGATCACCGTGGTATCGTGGATACCGAAGTTGGTTATGTGATCATGAGAGGATCACCGTGGTATCATGGATACCGAAGTTGGTTGAATTTTATGTGATCGTAAGAGGATCACCGTGGTATCGTGGATACCGAAGTTGGTTGATTTTTTTTACTGTGAAGTTGGTTTATTTTTATGTGATCGTGAGAGGATCACCATGGTATCGAGGATACCAAGTTGTTGGATATTGGTGGTCTTATGCGAGAACCAAGGGTAAAGGTCAAGTCCTTGTGGTCATGTAATGAATACTACGGTTGTGACGCCCCCAATTCAATTGTACACTAATCATACACGCAAATGTAGACGATCAAGATCAGCGACTCACGGGAAGATATCACAACACAACTCTAGACAATATTAAAAATAATACAAGCTTTATATTATAAGCCAGGGGCCTCGAGGGCTCGAATACATAAGCTCGAAAACAAACGAGTCAGCGGAAGCAACATTATCTGAGTACAAACATGAGTTAAACAAGTTTGCCTTAAGAAGGCTAGCACAAAAGCATCTACGATCGAAAAGACAAGGCCTCCTGCCTAGGAGCCTCCTAACAACTCATGGTCGCCGGCGTCCGTCACGTAGTAGTAGTCACCCTCGGGGTAGTAGTAGTCGGCGGCAAGGATGGTAACACAAATCATCGAGGGGCAAGGATGGTATGTCTCATCATGAATTCGATAGATATCCTGGAAGAGATCAGAATGTTGATGATGATGACGACCAATTTTGTCTAGAGGCTCCATGAAGATGCAATCGAATAGCGACAGCATCAAGCAAAAGGAATGATGAAACAAAAGGTTTTTGGAACCACGGATACGACACAAACTCGAAATCAAGCTTGTTATTCGAGGTGAAACGATATGACGAAGAAGAACAACGTAAGCTTAGCTCATCATCAAAAATTGTGCTCGAGGAAGAAGGAGCAGGAAATCCCCTTCAGACGACTTCTCTCCGCTTGCCCAGCACCTTTCGTTTTATGGGGAAGCAGCCTATTAGTTTCAGTCCAGTCCAGGAAAGGAAGGCAATCGATTCAATTCATTCCCCAATTTTAGGCTTGGTGCTGGGATTTGTCATTTCTTCGTAGTTGTCGCAATCTAGGATTCAACTGAAGATTGCGAGCATTCGCAGACATATTGAATCATTAGACTCAAAATGACAATGACAAGGGATGTCAACAAAGATTACTGGACATATATATATATGTGTGTGTGTGTGTGTGTGTGTGTGTGTGTGGAATTAACCATAATGTAAGCTTGTAAGGAAGATCAAGATCAATAGCCTACTGAGGATTTTGGAAGATGGAATAGTATTTCAAAGACTTCTGTTGAACACATGAACAACTGGGGATGAATGAATCCCCGGTAGTTGTGAGGAATTATTCTTACATGTATTCATGCGGAAAGGAGCTGAAAGGCAGCAGGCACACTTGATTCTCGGAATTTCGGAAAGTACTACAGGGTATCTCATAATAATAAGAGCAAGGGGAATGAATGTATGAATGGCGAGTGTATTTAATTATCCATAAGGATAAACGATGGTAGGGAATTTCAAAGCCGATGAGCACAAGTTCTCGGGAGAACATCGCAGAGTATCTTCGTAGTCTTCTGGTACACCAAGCGACCATCTGGAATGAGGGGCTCTCCGGGAGGAATTAGTTACGAGAACCTAGAGTTGGAGTTAGCAAAATCATTTAACCCGAATAGAAGAGAGATCAGAGTCCGAGAGTAAAGATGAGGAATAAAAGATCCTAATACCACCCAATTGGCAACGTGGGTCGGTAAGCCACACAACCATGTTAGTAAAACAGTTTTCAAAGACTAGACTCAACTTCGGCCAAGGAGTTGGAAAGGGGCTACTTTCAGGCAGTCGGCTCTCATACCAACTTGTGACGCTCCCAATTCGACCGTACACTAATCATACACACAAATGTGTATGATCAAGATTAGGGACTCACAGGAAGATATCAAAACACAACTCTAGACAAATATTAAAAATAATACAAGCTTTATATTACAAGCCAGGGGCCTCGAGGGATTGAATACATAAGCTCGAAAACAAACGAGTCAATGGAAGCAACATTATCTGAGTATAGACCTTAGTTAAACAAGTTTGCCTTAAGAAGGCTAGCACAAAAGCATCTTCGATCGAAAAGGCAAGGCCTCCTGCCTGGGAGCCTCCTAACTACTCCTGGTCATCGGGGTCTGTCACGTAGTAGTAGGCACCCTCGGGGTAGTAGTAGTCGTCGGCAGTGGCGTCTAGATCCTGGGCTCCACCATCTGGTTGCAGCATCCAAGAAGAATGGAAAGAGGTGGAAAAAGGGGAGCAAAGCAACCGTGAGTACTCATCCAAAGTACTCGCAAGCAAGGATCTACACTACATATGCATCGGTATCAATGAAATGGATAGTATTTGTGGACTGTACTGCAGAATGCCAGAAGAGAAGGGGAAAATCCTAGCCTATCAAAGACTAGCATCTTCAAGCAGCTCTGAGCATCTTGCAACAATCAAAAGAGTATAGAATAGCATTTTATATTTGACAAACATGTTGTAGAAATAACGCCCAGAGATCCTTCCCCGACTCCCTGCGGGAAAGCAATGTTGGAGCCAGATATCCATTACATGCCTCAGCATTCAGTATCCAGTTCTAGTTGTACCGATCGGGATACAACTCCGAGTGTCCGTTACCATGGACCCAGCTATTCGAATAGATAATACTTCCCTGCAGGGGTGCACTAACTTACCCCACACGCTCGATCAACTCCAGCCGGACACACCATCAGGTCATGACTGCCCTGGCTGATCAACACACTGCAGTCCTACCTAGGCTCATCAGAGAGGATAGAATGCTGGTCTACATCCTAAGCGCGTAGGGGTCTTGGGCCCATCGCCCTTTGCACTCCTGCACATTGCGTGTGTGGCCGGTGAGCAGACCTAGCCCCCCTTATACATGGCGAGGCATTCCAATCCTACCCGACGCGTGCCGCTCCATCGCTGACATCCGTTGAGCTTTCGGCTTATACGTACGATGTAGAGTGCCCATACTTATTCCCGCAAGGTGGTTAGTGCGAAAAAGTCCAGAGGCCTACTCAGATCAAATATCCAAACCGTTAGTGTCTTGGTAGTGTGCGCTACCGAGTAGAGACTCATGATCATGTGACCCCGTCGCCCTGTCTTGTGGACTTGCGGCAAGGGCTAAGAATGCCTGGCTATGCCATGTAATTATCTCTTGGGTACCCTCCAGGTCAATCCAACTTCACATCACTCGCGGGTACCCCTCGGGGCCGATCCGATGTCATCATGGTTCTATGGTAAGTCAAAGTAACCGTGTGTCTGAAACAGCAAGGGGGAAACCCGAGGAATCACCCCAACGGATTCCTACTTGATGTAACCATCAAGGTGGACTTGTAGGAATCACCCTCAATGGTCCACACTTGAGGGGTTGCACGACAGAGTTGTTATCGGGAGTGGTGAAGGAGGAATCACCCTCGATGACCACTGATAACCCACAAGTATAGGGGATCAATTGTAGCCTCTTTCGATAAGTAAGAGTGTCAAACCCAACGAGGAGCTAAAGGTAGAACAGATATTCCCTCAAGTTCTATCGACCACCGATACAACTCTACGCACGCTTGACGTTCGCTTTACCTAGAACAAGTATGAAACTAGAAATACTTTGCAGGTGTTGTTGGATAGGTTTGCAAGATAATAAAGAGCATGTAAATAAAAAGTAGGGGCTGTTTAGATGAAGACGCAACTAAGTTAGTTTTAGTAGAGAGCTTTTTGTCACGAGAAAGTTATTTGTCCCTAGGCAATCGATAACTAGACCGGTAATCACTATTGCAATTTTATTTGAGGGAGAGGCATAAGCTATCACGCCCAATATGCGAACCTATCCAAAAGGAACTCGAAGGTCCCACCAAGGATAGACCCGCATATTGAAACGCTTTTGCAAGGTGGATATCATTACATCAACATTACATAATAGATGGGGATACATACAAGAGGCATACAATGCCACATGAATACAACAATACAACATACAAGAACAACATCCGACTACGGATGAAACACAAACAGAAGCTCAAACGACATCCACCCTACTAGCCCAGGTTGCCGACCTGGAACCTATCCCCTGATCGAAGAAGAAGCAGAAGAACTCCAAAACAAGAAAACATCGCTCTCGAGTCAAGATCATCGCACAAGCTGTACCTGCAACTATTGTTGTAGTAATCTGTGAGCCACGAGGACTCAGCAATCCCATAACCATGGGTATCAAGACTAGCAAAGCTTAATGGGAAAGGAAGGGGTAAAGTGGTGAGGTTGCAGCAGCGACTAAGCATGATATGGTGGCTAACATACGCAAATGAGAGCGAGAAGAGAAACAAGCGGAATGGTCATGAAGCTAGCAATGATCAAGAGGTGATCCTGAACACCTACTTACGTCAAACATAACACAGAAACCGTGTTCACTTCCCGGACTCCACCGAGAAGAGACCATCACGGCTACACACACGGTTGATGCGTTTTAATTCGGATCTGGTGTCAAGTTATCTACAACCGGACATTAACAAATTCCCATCTGCCACATAACCGCGGGCACGGCTCTCGAAAGTTTGTACCCTGCAGGGGTGTCCCAACTTAGCCCATGACAAGCTCTTGCGATCAGCGAAGGAATAGACCTTCTCCCAGGAAGACCCGATCAGTCTCGGAATCCCGGTTTACAAGACATTTCGACAATGGTAAAACAAGACCAGCAAAGCCGCCTGATGCGCCGACAATCCCGATAGGAGCTGCACATATCTCGTTCTCAGGGCAACACCGGATAGGTCAGCCTACGAGTAAAACCAGACCTCGAGTTGCCCCGAGGGGGCCCCGCAGTCTGCCCAGTTCAGACCAGCACTTAGACAAGCACTGGCCCAGGGGGGGCTAAAATAAAGATGACCCTCGGGTTGGCCGACCCAAGGGAAAGGTATAGGTGATGGTGAGGCAAATGGTAAAACCAAGGTTGGGCCTTGCTGGACAAGTTTTATTCAAAGCAAACTGTCAGGGGGGGTCCCATAAATCACCCGACCGCGTTAGGAACGCAAAATCCGGGAACATAACACCGGTATGACGGAAACAAGGGCGGCAAGAGTGGAACAAAACACCAGGCATAAGGCCGAGCCTTCCACCCTTTACCAAATATATAGATGCTTTAATAATATAAGAGATATTGTGAGATCCCAACATAATCCTATCCACCATGGAGAAATCTTCAACTTCACCTGCAACTAGCAACGCTATAAGAGGGGCTGAGCAAAAGCGGTAACATAGCCAAACAACGGTTTGCATAGGAAAGGTGTCAAAGGTTAGAGGTTCATGGCAATATGGGATGGCTTGATAAACAGGTAATAGGTAGCGCAGCATAGCGATAGAACGAAGCAACTAGCATAGCAATGATAGTAGTGAGATCCAGGGTAGCGGTCATCTTGCCTGAAATCCCACAAGGAAGAAGAACGAGTCCATGAAGAAGACGAACGGATGAAGCCGAACCAACCGTAGACGAACGAATCCTCACGATCGCAACGAAACATGAACTAACAAGAAGAAGCACACAACATAGGTAAACACACCACACATGAACAAGGCATGATGCACAACAAGCATGATGCATGACCAAGCTACATGAAGCTACTCATGGCAAGAGATGATTCAAACAAGAACAACACATCAAGGCAAGTTTAAATGAGGCCGGAAACAACATATAACAATTCCGGTAAGTCCTCATATGCAAATTTCAAAATTGGTCCAGATCTGAATAAACATTATGTTCAAGTTGTTAAACAGCAAATTAAGATGCACCAAGATGATCTACACGAAATTCTAGTCAAGTTACATATAGAGTTCATTAGATTCGGAGCTACGGCCTAGAAGATATGAGCAAAACAAGTTAAACATGGCATTGATGCAAAATGCATACAAACATCAAGCAAACACCTCAAAACAAGGATGCAACATAATAATATGAAACTACATGCAAAATCAAGCAAGTTTCATATAGAGCACACTCAAAACGGAGCAACGGTGCAACACACACACACTATACAAGTCATAACAACAATCTGTCCATAACAGCAACTAGGCATCTTGCAAACATCAAAACAATAAGCTACAGCACCCCAACATAATAACAAAAGGCATGGGCATGAAGTACAGGTAAAGCATAACAAAACATGAACACTGAGCTATCTCCAGAAATCACTAGAACATGCTCCAAAACACATGGTAAGATTGCAAATAATAACAGTTTTAGACTTTAGCAGAAATAACATCAGGTTGCAATGTTTAGAGCAAGCAAACAACATGTTATAGGAACATATCATGGCAAAAAAAGGCATGGCATGAATCTACTAATTGCATAGATCAAAAGTCCCTTACTGACCATGAGCCAAAAGGATCAGAAAATATGATGGCACCCATGTAAACATGGCAAGTTATATTACAGATTCAAACATGGCAGAAACAACAATAAGTAGGCATGTTGGTGAGCTTGTACCACTGACCACAGAGCAATACATGGCATGTCAAGGCAACCAACAGTAAGAAGGCATGTTTATGAAGTTAAGCATGGCAAGAGCAAGGTCATAGGATGCATGGAACACTAGAAAAACACATGGGAACTAGTGAACTTAATGTTAACAGGCTGATAGCAACATTATCTAGCAACTTTGGAGCAAGATATGAACAATCTACAGCAGGATATAAATGCAACCATGGGCATGGATGGATAGGGCATAACATGTAGATCAAAACATGTTTATAGAACATCTCCAGATTATGCATAGAATGATTAGTAGCAACATGTTTATATAGCATCACGAAATAACAGATTCAGCCTAGCAAAACAGCAACAACAAGTACACTACTTAACAAGCTCGATTCACTCACCACAAGTCATTGCATGACAAGATAAGCATAGCATCATCAAGAATACATGTTTGTGAAACAAACCAAGGCAAGAACAAGTCCATGGCCTGCAAGGATGAACTATAGCAACCTTGGCCAAATTTAATAACAAGTAAACAATCTGCCAGGAAACATTTTGAAGCAAAAGTATAGCACCAAAATGACATGCTAGACTACTCCATAATTGCAAACAAGGGCATGAATGGATAGACAATAACCATATGTTCAAAACACCCTTACTGAAGTATCTCAAAATATGCATGGATCTCTCTGTAGCATCAAGTTTACATGGCATCAAAATAACAGCAGAACAGGGACTAAAATCAGCAATATCACGAAGCCTAGTTTGCATGCTTGTGCTAGTCACCAAATTGATCACAAAAATACATGGCATACACCCCTGAAAGATGGCATGGCATAGATCAAAACACATGAAGACATCAACCTCATAGGATGCACACATCAATCATGGCAAAAATGACAAATGAGCATGTTATAACAGTTTCAGCAGATTAACATCAACATGCACTCTTCCAACAGTATTTCGGGCATCAAGATGAGCTCAAATGAAAACAATGCAATGGAATGAAATGAAGTACTCATCGAGCGAACAATTTGACATATTACACGCACGAAACGGAGCTACGGATGCAGAGATACAATGCGATGAACATGGCATGATAATGTTTGAAAACAGGGACTTAGACGAAAAACAACCTCGCAAAAACGAATCTGGATCTGGGCACAGATCCCGAGGTCAGGTCGGAGCTCTCGCCGGAGCTGAGGAAGGGAGGTCGTCGGAGCGGGGGCCGGCGAGGGGGGCGCCGGATCCGGGACCGCGGGGTCCGGATCTGGCCGGAGACGACGCGGGGGCGCCGCGGCGGCGGCTGCCGGAGGGTGGCGACGGCGAGCAGGCGGCGGGGGTCGCCGGAGGGCGCGGCGGCACCGGGGCGGCGGCCGCGGTCGCCGGGCGGCGGATCGGCGGGTGGAGGGCGCGGAGGCGCGCGGGATCGGGCGGCGGGGCACGCGGGCTGGGAGGGCCCCGCGCGGGCCTGGCGGGCCGGCGGCGGCGGGCGGCGGCGGTGCCCACGTGGCAGGCGGTGGTTGGCCAGGCGGCGGCGGGCAGACGTGTCCGGCGCGGCGCGGACATGTCCGGCGGCTGGAGGAGGAAGAAGCTAGGGTTAGGGTAGGATTTGACCGCGAATTTCGGGGGAGGGGCTAGTTTTATAGATAGAGGGAGCTAGGAGAGTCCAAATGAGGTGCGGTTTTTGGCCACGCGATCGTGATTGAACGACCGATGGCATATAGGGGAGTTTGGTGGGTTTTGGGCCACTTTGGAAGGGTGTTGGGCTGCAAAGAGAAGAAGGCTTTTGCGGTTACCCGGTTAACCGTTGGAGTATCAAACGAACTCCAAATGGCACGAAACTTGACAGGCGGTCTACCGGTGCTATACCAAGGCCGCTTGGCAAACCTCGGTCCATTCTGAGAACGTTTAACACCCTCACAAGAGAAGAGGCAAAAAGGGGACGCCGGATGACATGGGAGCGCCGGATTGCAAAACGGACAACAGGGAAAATGCTCGGATGCATGAGACGAACACGTATGCAAAATGAAATGCACATGATGACATGATATGAAATGCATATGATGACATGGCAAAATGCAACACGCAAGCAAATGACATGGCAACGACGGCGAATAACTGGCAGACACCTGGCGCAACGAAACCGGGGCGTTACATAAGCTAACATACTTTCTCTTCTTGGATCATATGCACTTATGATTGGAACTCTAGCAAGCATCCGAAACTACTAAAGATAATTAAGGTAAAACCCAACCATAGCATTAAAGCATCAAGTCCCCTTTATCCCATACGCAAACAACCTACTTACTCGGGTCTGTGCTTCTGTCACTCACGCCACCCACCATAAGCAAATCATGAACATATTGCAAACCCTACAGCGGGGATCCCTCACGCTTGCGCGACACGGAGGGCACAATAGGATAGAACCAATAATAAAACATGCAACTCAAACCAATCATGATCATCAATTAACCCATAGGACAAAACAGATCTACTCAAACATCATAGGATAGCCAAACATCATTCGGAAATAATATATAGCGTTGAGCACCATGTTTAAGTAGAGATTACAGCGGGTAAAAGAGGGGTTACACCGATGCATAGAGGAGGGAAGAGTTGGTGATGAGGGCGGTGAAGTTGTTGGTGTAGATCGCGGTGATGATGATGGCCCCCGGCGGCGTTCCAGCGCCACCGGAAGCAAGGGGGAGAGAGCCCCCCTTCTTCTTATTATTATTATTATTCCTTGACCTCCTCCCTAGATGGGAGAAGGGTTTCCCCTCTGGTCCTTTGCTCCCATGGCGTGGGAGGGGCGAGAGCCCCTCCGAGATTGGATCTGTCTCTCTGTCTCTCTCTATTTCCGCGTTCTTGGTTCTGCCCTTTCACCGTTTATTTTATATCCGAAGATCCGTAACTCCGATTGGATTGAAACCTTCGCCCAGATTTTTCTCCAAAAATTAGCTTTCTTGCGGCAAAAGAAGAGCGTCAACCGCCTTACGGGGTGCCCACGAGGGTCAGGGGCGCGCTTGCCCCCTGGGGCGCGCCCCCTGCCTCGTGGCCCCCTCGGGCGCCATCTCGCATAGATTTTTCTTCCCAAAAATCATAAATATTCCAAAAATAATCCCCGTCCGTTTTTATCCCGTTTGGACTCTGTTTGATATTGGGTTTCTGCAAAACATAAAACATGCAACAAACAGGAACTGGCACTAGGCACTGGATCAATATGTTAGTCCCAAAATAATATAAAAAGTTGCCAAAAGTATATGAAAGTTGAGTAACATTGGCATGGAACAATAAAAAATTATAGATGCAACGGAAACGTATCAGCATCCCCAAGCTTAATTCCTGCTCATCGTCGAGTAGGTTAATGATAAAAAGATATTTTTTGATGTGGAATGCTACCTAGCATAATCTTGATCATATATCTATCATGGCATGAATATTAAGACACGAGTGATTCAAGGCAATGGTCTATCATTTGACATAGAGACAATAATACTTAGGGCATCCCAACAAACAATCATGTCTTTCAAAATATCAGTGCTAAAGAACGCTATCCCTACAAAATCATATAGTTAGGCCATGCTTCATTTTCATCAAACGAAATACTCCCATCATGCACAACCCCGGTTTTAGCCAAGAAATTGGTTTATACTTTTTAACGCGCTTCAGCTTTTTCAACTCTTACGCAATACATGAGTGTGAGCCATGGACATAGCACTATATGTGGAATAGGGTGGTTGTGAAGACAAAAAGGGAGAAGATAGTCTCACATCAACTAGGCGTATCAACGGGCTATGGAGATGCCCATTAATATATATCAATGTGAGTGATTAGGGATTGCCATGCAACTGATGCACTAGAGCTATAAATATATGAAAGCTCAACAAAAGAAACTAAGTGGGTGTGCCTCCAACTTGCTTACTCACGAAGACCTAGGGCATTTTGAGGAAGCCCATCATTGGAATATACAAGCCAAGTTCTATAATGAAAAATTTCCACTAGTATATGAAAGTGAAAGCATAGGAGACTCTCTCTATGAAGAACATGGTGCTACTTTGAAGCACAAGTGTGGTAAAAGGATAGTAACATTGCCCCTTCTCTATTTTTCTCTCATTTTTTTGGTGGGCTTCTTTGGCCTCTTTTTTTATTTGGGCTTCTTTGGCCTCTTTTATTTTTCATAAAGTCCGGAGTCTCATCCCGACTTGTGGGGGAATCATAGTCTCCATCATCCTGTCCTCACTGGGGCAATGCTCTAATAATGATGATCATCACACTTTTATTTACTTACAACTCAATATTACAACTTGATATCTAGAACAAAGATATGGCTCTATATGAATGCCTCTGGCGGTGTACTGGGATATGCAATGAACGAAGAGTGACATGTATAAAAAATTATGGAGGTGGCCTTGCCACCAATACGATGTCAACTACATGATCATGCAAAGAGCAATATGACAATGATGGGGCGTGTCATAATAAACAGAACGGTGGAAAGTTGCATGGTAATATATCTCGGAATGGCTATGGAAATGCCATAATAGGTAGGTATGGTGGCTGTTTTGAGGAAGGTAAATAATGGGTGCAAGATATCGGCGAAAGTTGCACGGCATAATAAAGGCTAGCAATGTGGAAGGGTGAGAGTGCGTATAATCCATGGACTCACATTAGTCATAAAGAACTCATATACTTATTGCAAAAGTCTACTTTCCCTTGAAGCAAAGTACTACTACGCATGCTCCTAGGGGAAGGGTTGGTAGGAGGTAACCATCGCGTGATCCTGACCTCCACACATAAGGAAGAAAATTAAAAGAGCACCCCATGCAACAAATTTGTCACACAACTTTTACAATACGTGTATGCTACGGGAATCACAAACCTTAACACCAATATCCTTACTAAACACAACATCTACTAGAACCTCCCACATATTATCATATCTATATCGCAAAACTATTGCAAGGAATCAAACATATCATATTCAGTGATCTATAAGTTTTATGTAGGATTTTATGACTAACCATGTGAATGACCAATTCCTGTCATCTCTCTAAATAGATATAAGTGAAGCAAGAGAGTTTAATTCTTTCTGCAAAAGATATGCCCACGCTCTAACAAATATAAGTGAAGCAAAAGAGCATTCTACAAATGGCGGTTTTCTATGTGAAGAGAAACAGGCAATCCAAACTTCAAATGATATAAGTGAAGCACATGAGGCATTCTATAAAGCCATACTCAAAAGATTTAAGTGAAGTGCAATGAGCATTCTATAAATCAACCATGGACTATCTCATACCAGCACTGCATAAAAGAAAAGTGAAAACTAAATGCAAAAGACGCTCCAAGACTTGCACATATTGCATGAACGAAACGAATCCGAAAACATACCGATACTTGTTGAAGAAAGAGGGGATGCCTTCCGGGGCATCCCCAAGCTTAGACGCTTGAGTCTTCTTGAATATTTACTTGGGGTGCCTTGGGAATCCCCAAGATTGAGATCTTGCCTCTCCTCCTTTTCCTCATATCAAGACCTCCTCGATCAAACACTTCATCCACACAAAACTTCAACAGAAAACTCGGTAAGATCCGTTAGTATAATAAAGCAAATCACTTGTCGGTGTACTAAAGTAGGGGCACTCCTTTGTACCCCTTACTTGTGCGCGGGCAGTCAGAGCCATGGGCCGAGGCCACACTTAGCAGGGCAGAAGGGAGGTGGCGAAGCCGCAAAACAATCAGTGCAACGCCAAAGCCCGGAGAGCCGATGGACGAAGCAGGTTTCCCCGGCAAGACCCTTGCGGGGGCAGCCTCACCAGCCCCGGCAAGACCCTTGCCGGGGCGGCTCGCCCACACCAGCGGAGTGAGCCACCCTCGAACCCACGGTCTCCAACACCATCACCACGTTGGGCCAGGGCTCGGGAGGCACCTCCATGGTGGCATGCAGATCTTTGTGAAAACAAAGAATATTCAAGATCGGATGAGGATTGGAAGGCAACGACCCTCGACAAGATCCTTGCCGAGGAAACCCGCAAGACCCCCGGCAAGATCCTTGCCGGTGACGACAGCGTGCCACGACAAGACCCTTGCCGGGCCACCCGGCAAGACCCTTGCCAAGGGCGTCAGCGGGGCCACTGCCAGGCCCGCACCAACCAAGTCTCCATCGCCGTTCACATGCAGCTGCCAGCCTAACCAGCTGGGCAGGCACCTACGTGGCAATATGCAGCTTCCAGGCCAACTCAGCACACGCATGCATGGAGGCATGCAGATCTTCGTGGAGGCTCCACCATCGCGCCACCTTAGCTGCTTGCCTACCTACATGGCGCCGCATGCACCGCTGGCCAGGGCGCGTGTCAAAGCAAGGAGGAGCAGCGACGGACGGGACGTGCCTCGCTCCTGTCCCCAATAAAGCGAGAGGACACCTAAGCTACGCAATAATGTGTATTGTCCTGTAATACGAGCGATAAGCTTGTAGCACTGTAGGCCTTTCCACCTCCTGTGTGCCACTGTGGCAGCCCCTTTCGACTATAAAAGGAGGCCCATGGCGTACTGGAGAGGGATTCGGCTCTTTTGAACCACACAGCCACCGTAGCTAGTTCAAGAGCTCAGAAACTGTCATGACCCCGACTCAATGTTCTAGCATGTAACACCTCATATCACTTTGCGGCCTCACGCACGGTATCCCCATGGGTGTCGCATTACCTTTGCCCGGGACCGTTTGCGCCTTTTGGCACACGTATATGATAGTGTCGCTAGCATCCATATGATAAGGAGCCCGGGCTGACATGGCTAGTTGTAAACCAAAAGTGGCACAAACTTACAGGGACAGGCATCCATGACCCAGCATCGAACGTGTCGGTCATCAGCGAGTGAATCCAGGCTGTAGCACTGGGCTAGCAGGACTCCAGTGAACCGGGCTGTAGCGGGCTAACAGGACTCCGGTATCCATCGCGTGACATTTCCCCGAAGGGACAGACACAGGAACGAAGAAGGACACATGCCGGCCAGCCTAAGTGTTCCGGAGCAGTAGCAAGCTACCATGGCTCGGTGGAAACACTAGGAGACATTTCCCGGTAAGAGAGGCAACTAAAGATAAACAACTAGATAGTCAGATCCCACACATACCAAGCATTTTAATAACATACACACAATATGCTCGATATGTGCAAATACAACATGGCATCACAACATGACTCTACGACTCAAGTATTTTTTTATTAGGCTCCGAGGAGCGAGATATTACAAACATGGGTCTCATGACCCAACATTCAGAGCATACAAGTCAAAGCACAAGCGGAAGCTTAACATGTCTGGGTACAGACATCTAGAAATGAAAAAGGCTGAGAAGCCTGAATATCTACCAGATCCTGCCGAGGGCACAAGATCGTAGCTGAGGTAACAAGCTAAACGTCAAAGTCCAAGCGGAACTACTAGTGAGACTAAAGTCTCTCTGCGAAAACATAAATAGGCAAACGTGAGTACAAATGTACCCAACAAGACTTACATCAGAACTAACTACATATGCATCAGTATCAACAAAGGGGGGTGGTGGAGTTTAACTGCAGCAAGCCAGCTTTGACTCGGTGGCTATCCTGAACTACGATTGCAAGTAACTCTTTTGAGGTGGCGCACACGAGTCCACATATTCACCATATCAATACACCACTATGGATCCGCTCCCGTCTCCCTACGAGAACGCCATCCATAGCACTCACGCTTATCTTGCGCATTTTAGAGTATCCACTTTCACTTGTCCATGAACTATGCAAGGGGTCCAAGTTTCCATATCCGAGGAATCCGGCTATTCGAATAGATAATGATAACCCTGCAGGGGTGTACCTCTTCACACACGCTCTCGCCACTTATCGCCCTGTACACATCATGTACCTCGGCAACCTTCAAGCGGAAGCCGGGCGAGGGAGTCAGCCACGGCCTACCTAAACACTCAAGTCTCTCGTCCAGGTTTATCGCCTATTCGGGTTCCATCCGCAAGGAGATCCGGCCGGGGTGTCGCTCACGGCCCCAAACGATGTGTGCAGGGTTCCCAAGTCCACCATCCGGGTGCCACTTGGTACACCGGGCCACTGTGCCTAGTCTGTCCCAAGCCCACCTGTACCGGGTGCCACCTGGTAGACTACTAGCACTACCTACAAACACCAGAAACTAGTTGCAACTCCTGGACAGAGAACAACGGTGATTAAGAAGCCGAGAGGGTCAATTAAGGATCCCAATGAGTGGTAGTAGCTGTTCATGGATCACAAACACAGAACTCAGTTCCTGAGGACGGCTGCAATGAGACAACCCACCATGTACTCCTACATGGCCTCTCACCGCTACCTTTACCAAATCGTGTTCACGCACTTAGCTCACACACAGTAGGACATGTTCACACACCTCCAATTCATCCCCGATGAATCAGACCTGACACAACTCTAAGCAATAGCAGGCATGACAAACAAGCATGAATGAGTAGGCACATCAGGGCTCAAACAACTCCTACTCATGCTAGTGGGTTTCATCTATTTACTGTGGCAATGACAGGTCATGCAGAGGATAAAGGGGTTCAACTACCGCTGCAAGTAACAGTTGTATGTTGTTGTCCTAATGCAGTAAAATAGAGCAGGAGCGAGAAAGTGGGATTGTATCGGAATGAACAAGGGGGGTTTTGCTTGCCTGGCACTTCTGAAGATAATATAGCTCTTCATCGGTGTCATCGATCTCATCGTCGGAACACGTCTACTAAGAGGGGACAAACACCGGCAAGAGAGAAAGAACACCATCAATGCAATGCAACAATATGATGCATGAGTGTGACATGGCAATATGCTGGTGTTTTGAGCTAATTCAACTAGCAACAAAGTTAAATGAAGTTGGTTTGAACCCTAAGTTCAAATCCAAACTCCATATGTGAAAGTTTAAATGCCATTATATGATTTGTCCTAAACAGCAGCTATAAGTTGTTCTAACATGCATGAAAATGGTACAGATGGATAGATTGGATTTTTCTGATCATTTTTCATATATAACTTATCTCATTTGGAGTTACGGTTGAATTTATATGAATTTTAGAAGTTTTGTGCATTTTCTGGAATTTCCTGTAAAAGAATAAATCCAGAAAAGAGTTATTGCGTCAGCATGACGTCACTGTGATGTCAGCGGTCAACGGGCGCGGTCCAGGTCAAACTGACCAGCGGGTCCCGCGTGTCAGTGTCATTAGTTTAACTAACTAAATTAATATTAGATTAACTCCTAATCTAGGTTTGACCAGGGGCGGGGCCCACATGGTCAAATGGGTTAAACCCACCGGCGACATGACGCCGGCGAGGCCCGAGACGGCGGCGCGGTCCGGAAACGCAGCACAGGCCACGGTTCGGGGCGCGGATGGCACCGTTGGAACCCTGGGCCTCGTCCGCGTCGGCTGGTGCTAGAGGGGTCGCCGAAGACAACCTAAATCGATGGCGGTGTCCGCTTCCGCGGCGGCCGGAGTTCGGGCGCCGACCGATTCGACGCTCCGGTGCACTACGGGAGGAACTGGTGGGTGCTGCGTGCTCCTGGGGAAGTACTGAACATGGGGACACGCTCAGGTTCGAGCAATGGCGTCAGTAGCCGCGGTGGCGCCATGGCCGGCGGTAGTGAGGTCTCGGGCTTGACGGAAGCGACAGCCAGAGGGGGCAAACGAGCACGGGGAGAGAGGGGTTCGACGTAGTGGCTCACTGCGGTTGTAGGGGGCGTCGAAGTGGGCTCGGGGAAGCACGGACGGCGTCATGGCGTTGCCGGTGATCTTGGCGACCGGAGGGAGAAGAAGGCGATGCAGACGGCGATGCAGGGCGTCCGAGGTCGCTTGACTCGGCGGAGAGGATGAGGGCGAGGTAGCCGAGCTACTGGGCACGCCGAGGGTCGAGGGGGAGGCTCTGGGATGGCTGTGGCTGCGCGTACGGCGGTCGGTGTCGACGACCGCGCTCGGTGGACGCGCGTGAGAGAGACAGGGGAGGGGAGAGGGTGCAGCGAGTGAGGGAGAGGAGCGAGGGAACATGGGGCATCGTCGTGGCATTGCTAGGAGGGGTCGGGGAAGCAGGAGGTGGCCGGGGCAGCGTCGGCGCTCGCCACGCACCTGGTTGTCCTCCTGGCAGAGGAGGAAGATGACAAGGGGGGGTGCTGGTGGGCTGGGCCGCCAGCTGGGCTGCCAGCAAGCTACAGTAGCGGGCCACAGGTGGGTGCAGGTAAGTCCTTCTACTCTATTTTATCTTTTCTATTTTGTTTTCTATTTTCTGTAATTTTGTGGCTTTATTAAAAATAGTTACACACCTTCAAAAATCCTGAAAATAATCATAGGCTCTGTTTAGATTAATTCCAACAGCCCACACTTATCCCCAGAATTATTTGAGCATTTAAAATATTTACTAGCATTTAAATGCCCAAATGCAAAGTACATATGATTTAATTCAGTGACCAAATATGTCATGGAAAAATGTGCAACACCTCTGGTTATGGATTCTAGTATTTTCCAGAAATGATGAACATTTTTGAAAGCCATTTGGATTCACTGAAAATATTTTTAGGTTGAACCTATTTGAATTCCATTTGGTACTAGGGTTTGGACATCCCCATTTCAAGTTTCTTTCGAAGTTTAAACATGATGCACACATGAAGTTAGCCTAGTGCAATGCCAGAAGCTAGGGATGTGACAACTCACCCCTACTAAACGAGAATCTCGTCTCGAGATTCAAGACGTGAGGTAGGAAGTCAGAGGGAACACACAGCTGACACAATCTCCACGATCCAGGTTGCACTTCATAGGGGCGTTGATTCGATCACCATCTTTGTCTCGACGTCTTCTTTGAGGACTCCAACTATCATGACAATGAGAGGAAAGGGAAAACTCTAGCAGGATCGATCTTCTAGAAGACCGAACAACTCAGGATCAACTCACGAGGTGAGACATTAACACATCTTGCGGGCTGAGACACGAAGCAAACATCCAAAGGGATGGGGTGAAACAGATGAGGAAGGTTCACTAGATAGACAACAATTTCACACCTAAAAAGGTGGTGAACAGTTGACAACGTAGCGAGGAGTTGGATTGCCATGATACCATAACGAGATATCTTAGAGGAGGTGACTCGTAGAATCATCCCTTAAGTGGCAAGAAGAATTACCTTTGATTCAAAGATCATTGAAATTCTTTATACCAGCCTAAGGCAATCACCAACGATCGTGTGAACTAATTCGAAAGAATGACATACTCATACCAGAATGGATGATGTGGACCACCTTGTTGAGGACAACACAATGGATGATTTAGCTTATCATCAGATATGTATTGGACCCATGGAAAGTCCACTTTTGAAGATGATCCTGGACAACAACTACTGAGGTGCAAGCTGGGAACAAAAATGCAAATGCTGGGAATGATTCTGGTAACTGGGGAAAAACTCAACAGTCGAGAGTGTTACCAACGTTTCAATGGTTATAGAATCATCGAAGAAACTGAGAGCACAAGGATCTCTAAGGAACAACTTCTAGAATAAGTCGCACGAAAACCTCATGGAAAGATGGTCAAAAATACTACAATGACAGATCTTCCGGCTAGGTGTGTCGGCCAGAACATCAACGTTGTCGGGACCTACATCATAGATCTTGGAAAGGTTCCAACCATCATATCTGCCTGAGATTCAGATCTGGTTGGTAACATGATATTCCAGACTCATCAAGTCTAGAAAGAAAAATGAAAGTTTGCAACACAAACCGACGAGATGACGTTGCCAGATTCTCGGGAATGAACTACGATAGCAAGCTCCAAAACATGAGCTGTTTCTGCTACATACATGTGAACACGCTGTCCTAGACAAGCATGACCACATAGTAGTCTTATAATAAAACACTACCGAGTTCAGGTTGGGAACCATCATCGAGGATATCAAAGTCCTTGCATAAGTCTTGCTCTTAAGAAGGAACTTCTTCTCCTTGAACAAATCAATCAGTGGCTTGGTGTGCTAGGAAACACATATGGAATGGAGGCGGCCAACCTATCAAACCATAGAGTACTTCACATGTAGGCGTGACTAACTTCGGATGATTCCAGAGGAAGCAAAACCAATCTTTCTCGGATCCACGGTGACAACTTACATCTAGTGCACGTGAATTAAAGAAAGTCACTTCTTTCATCCAAACATATCCTTCATGAGATAGTATGAAGAAAATGCTCTCAAAAGTTTCCAACACTAGCTTAATGTTCAACAAAATCATGGAGGAGATAAAAATGTTGCTGATGGACTCAACAACAATTCATCTAGGTTTCCATGAAGATGGAATTCCATAATTATGAGATCAAGTGATAGCATTGGTCAGAACCAAATGATGTAATGGTGTATGCCCGAGGAAACAACCACGAGTAAGACAACATTAAGAATATCGTTGGTTCTGATTTGATTTGATGATAGCCCACACTGAAATCAAAGTTTTGACAAGACAATAGATCCAACAACTGACCACGAGGATCAATCGATGAATATATCATCTTTCTTCAACACTCACAAATGTAAAGATATCCCTTTGGAATGAACTAAACTTGGCAAAGCTTTTATCTTCCAACTCTCCAAGTTGTTGTTTAACTTAACCAACTAGCTCAGGGGTATCCAACACAGACTCTTGGAGAAGGGGTGGTTTACAAGAAACCAACTTGATCACGAGCTCAACATAGTAGTCAGGAGACAACCTGGTGATACTTCCGAGAAGATATTCAGAATATCACGAACCACTGATATGTTACTAAGCTCGAGAACAATCTTGCTTTTCAGGGCAAGACGATATGATCACAAGAGCGAGGGACTGGCACAATCCTAACTCATGGATCGAAGAGTGCACCAGGAAATAAGGACTAGGTAGCACAATCAGTCTTAGAATGATGATTCAAGAACCAACACACTAAGAATGAAATTATTGTCCATTAACTACCAAGCAACACAGTTGCTAGGAGTATTGAGTTCACACATCATGATTCACCTGTCGGCATTCCGGTTGCAACAACACGGAACCGAGAAATGAAAATGATGGCGAGAAGTATCACTGCGTCAAGAATTCATAAGAGGTGGTGCAATTATCATGACAATCCTGACATAAAGAAGGTAATACTTCAAGGTAGAACAGACCAGAAGCTGGATTGGCATTTTGATCTGCGGAATACAACTACTTTGACCCAATCCTGAATGTTGACGAGGTACTGGAGTTTGTTTCTCCTAGTCATCATGAATAGAATGGCTTGACGGACCACAAGAATAATAAGCATCGATAACACGAATGCACAATTACTCCTAACTATCAATTGATAGACGAAGATCGGAATACGACTGAAGAGGGACAACTCAAAAGAACATATATCTTTCTGAGTTGTGGATGCATAGATTAGTATGTCGAGCAAAGCTCAACATTTCTTCCGGATAACCCATGCAGAAGGTAGAACTGGCAGATTCACAATATAGAATGGAGAACTCATCGAGAGCACTCTGGTTGTGATCTTTCGGTTCAGCGAGGAACTTCTGCCGCAAGCAATTCATGGTATTTGGAAGAAGGATATACCACAAACCTCGAGAACTATTGCAAAGGTTGCTAATAACCTAAAGGAACTAGCAAACACTAACAACATGAAGTAGGTAGAGTGAATCTTGGGTTCAAGAGCCCAGGAATAGAATACCTACCAACTAAATGGCATCACGGGATGCTTTCGAGAATGATGGCCAAAATCATCACACTAGGAACACAAAGCATGGCTAGGTTACTAGGTGATCCTCTAAGACACCTAGGGTCATAATAATAACTCCAACATATATGTCGAGGCAATAGAGTACCTCAACTCAACAATTAGTGTGATTAACCTGGCCTAAAAGGACATCAGGAACGGGAGGAAGGGATTTGCAAATGCATCAGACTGTTTAGAAACCTGGGATGACTCGAATAGCATAACGATTGTAAATGCTCAAAAAGATTTATGATATCCTGCAAATGGTGGCATAACCACACGATCATCACAATATCAAGGTTCCGAGGTCAACTATGAACACACGGAAGTAGTAGAAACTGAACTGGGGCTTAAATCCAACAATCTTATAAGTCTATGGATTAGTAACACGTCATCCTGATAGAAAGAAGAGATAGCCTAGTTTTCTTCACCCCGTAGGAAAGATAAGATGACTCAGATCAGAAGGGCATAAGATAAAGGAGTAAAAGAGCCTTACGTTCCATCCCACAATCAATTCCCCTACATATAACTAAAGCATTTCTAGACTCAACTTCGACCAGTTTGGCTTGGTAATCCTACAGGCAGTCAAGCTCTGATACCAAAGCTGTCAGGACCCCGACTCAATGTCACATCGATCTAGCATGTAACACCTCATATCACTTTGCGGCCTCACGCACGGTATCCCCACGGGTGTTGCCTTACCTTTGCCCGGGACCGTTTGCGCCTTTTGGCACACGTATATGATAGTGTCGCTAGCATCCATATGATAAGGAGCCCGGGCTGACATGGCTAGTCGTAAACCAAAAGTGGCACAAACTTACAGGGACAGGCATCCATGACCCAGCATCGAACGTGTCGGTCATCAGCGAGTGAATCTAGGCTGTAGCACTGGGCTAGCAAGACTCCGGTGAACCGGGCTGTAGCGGGCTAACAGGACTCTGGTATCCATCGCGTGACATTTCCCCGAAGGGACAGACACAGGAACGAAGAAGGACACATGCAGGCCAGCCTAAGTGTTCCGGAGCAGTAGCAAGCTACCATGGCTCGGTGGAAACACTAGGAGACATTTCCCGGTAAGAGAGGCTACTAAAGATAAACAACTAGATAGTCAGATCCCACACATACCAAGCATTTCAATAACATACACACAATATGCTCGATATGTGCAAATACAACATGGCATCACAACATGACTCTACGACTCAAGTATTTTTTTATTAGGCTCCGAGAGCGAGATATTACAAACATGGGTCTCACAACCCAACATTCAGAGCATACAAGTCAAAGCACAAGCGGAAGCTTAACATGTCTGGGTACAGACATCTAGAAATGAAAAAGGCTGAGAAGCCTGAGTATTTACCAGATCCTGCCGAGGGCACAAGATCGTAGCTGAGGTAACAAGCTAAACGTCGAAGTCCAAGCGGAACTACTAGCGAGACTGAAGTCTCTCTGCAAAAACATAAAATAGGCAAACGTGAGTACAAATGTACCCAGCAAGACTTACATCAGAACTAACTACATATGCATCAGTATCAACAAAGGGGGGTGGTGGAGTTTAACTGCAGCAAGCCAGCTTTGACTCGGTGGCTATCCTGAACTACGATTGCAAGTAACTCTTTTGAGGTGGCGCACACGAGTCCACATATTCACCATATCAATACACCACTATGGATCCGCTCCCGTCTCCCTACGAGAACGCCATCCATAGCACTCACGCTTATCTTGCGCATTTTAGAGTATCCACTTTCACTTGTCTATGAACTATGCAAGTGGTCCAAGTTTCCATATCCGAGGAATCTGGCTATTCGAATAGATAATGATAACCCTGCAGGGGTGTACCTCTTCACACACGCTCTCGCCACTTATCGCCCTGTACACGTCATGTACCTCGGCAACCTTCAAGCGGAAGCCGGGCGAGGGAGTCGGCCACGGCCTACCTAAACACTCAAGTCTCTCGTCCAGGTTTATCGCCTATTCGGGTTCCATCCGCAAGGAGATCCGGCCGGGGTGTCGCTCACGGCCCCAAACGATGTGTGCAGGGTTCCCAAGTCCACCATCCGGGTGCCACTTGGTACACTGGGCCACTGTGCCTAGTCTGTCCCAAGCCCACCTGTACCGGGTGCCACCTGGTAGACTACTAGCACTACCTACAAACACCAGAAACTAGTTGCAACTCCTGGACAGAGAACAACGGTGATTAAGAAGCCAAGAGGGTCAATTAAGGATCCCAATGAGTGGTAGTAGCTGTTCATGGATCACAAACACATAACTCAGTTCCTGGGGACGGCTGCAATGAGACAACCCACCATGTACTCCTACATGGCCTCTCACCGCTACCTTTACCAAATCGTGTTCACGCACTTAGCTCACACACAGTAGGACATGTTCACACACCTCCAATTCATCCCCGATGAATCAGACCTGACACAACTCTAAGCAATAGCAGGCATGACAAACAAGCATGAATGAGTAGGCACATCAGGGCTCAAACAACTCCTACTCATGCTAGTGGGTTTCATCTATTTACTGTGGCAATGACAGGTCATGCAGAGGATAAAGGGGTTCAACTACCGCTGCAAGTAACAGTTGTATCGTTGTTGTCCTAATGCAGTAAAATAGAGCAGGAGCGAGAAAGTGGGATTGTATCGGAATGAACAAGGGGGGTTTTGCTTGCCTGGCACTTCTGAAGATAATATAGCTCTTCATCGGTGTCATCGATCTCATCGTCGGAACACGTCTACTCAGAGGGGACAAACACCGGCAAGAGAGAAAGAACACCATCAATGCAATGCAACAATATGATGCATGAGTGTGACATGGCAATATGCTGGTGTTTTGAGCTAATTCAACTAGCAACAAAGTTAAATGAAGTTGGTTTGAACCCTAAGTTCAAATCCAAACTCCATATGTGAAAGTTTAAATGCCATTATATGATTTGTCCTAAACAGCAGCTATAAGTTGTTCTAACATGCATGAAAATGGTACAGATGGATAGATTGGATTTTTCTGATCATTTTTCATATATAACTTATCTCATTTGGAGTTACGGTTGAATTTATATGAATTTTAGAAGTTTTGTGCATTTTCTAGAATTTCCTGTAAAAGAATAAATCCAGAAAAGAGTTATTGCGTCAGCATGACGTCACTGTGATGTCAGCGGTCAACGGGCGCGGTCCAGGTCAAACTGACCAGTGGGTCCCGCGTGTCAGTGTCATTAGTTTAACTAACTAAATTAATATTAGATTAACTCCTAATCTAGGTTTGACCAGGGGCGGGGCCCACATGGTCAAATGGGTCAAACCCACCGGCGACATGACGCCGGCAAGGCCCGAGATGGTGGCGCAGTCCGGAAACGCAGCACAGGCCACGGTTCGGGGCGCGGATGGCACCGTTGGAACCCTGGGCCTCGTCCGCGTCGGCTGGTGCTAGAGGGGTCGCCGGAGACGACCTAAATCAACGGCGGTGTCCGCTTCCGCGGCGGCCGGAGTTCGAGCGCCGACCGATTTGACGCTCCGGTGCACTACGGGAGGAACTGGTGGGTGCTGCGTGCTCCTGGGGAAGTACTGAACACGGGGACACGCTCAGGTTCGAGCAATGGCGTCAGTAGCCGTGGTGGCGCCATGGCCGGCGGTAGTGAGGTCTCGGGCTTGACGGAAGCGACAGCCAGAGGGGGCAAACGAGCACGAGGAGAGAGTGGTTCGACATAGTGGCTCACTGCGGTTGTAGGGGGCATCGAAGTGGGCTCGGGGAAGCATGGACGGCGTCATGGCGTTGCCGGCGATCTCGGTGACCGGAGGGAGAAGAAGGCGATGCAGACGGCAATGCAGGGCGTCCGAGGTTGCTTGACTTGGCGGAGAGGATGAGGGCGAGGTAGCCGAGCTACTGGGCACGCCGAGGGTCGAGGGGGAGGCTCTGGGATGGCTGTGGCTGCGCGTACGGCGGTCGGCGTCGACGACCGCGCTCGGTGGACGCGCGTGAGAGAGACAGGGGAGGGGAGAGGGTGCAGCGAGTGAGGGAGAGGAGCGAGGGGACACGGGGCGTCGTCGTGGCATCGCTAGGAGGGGTCGGGGAAGCAGGAGGTGGCCGGGGCAGCGTCGGCGCTCTCCACGCACCTGGTTGTCCTCCTGGCAGAGGAGGAAGATGACAAGGGGGGGCGCTGGTGGGCTGGGCCGCCAGCTGGGCTGCCAGCAAGCTACAGTAGCGGGCCGCAGGTGGGTGCAGGTAAGTCCTTCTGCTCTATTTTATCTTTTCTGTTTTGTTTTCTATTTTCTGTAATTTTGTGGCTTTATTAAAAATAGTTACACACCTTCAAAAATCCTGAAAATAATCATAGGCTCTGTTTAGATTAATTCCAACAGCCCACACTTATCCCCAGAATTATTTGAGCATTTAAAATATTTACTAGCATTTAAATGCCCAAATGCAAAGTACATATGATTTAATTCAATGACCAAATATGTCATGGAAAAATGTGCAACACCTCTGGTTATGGATTCTAGTATTTTCCAGAAATGATGAACATTTTTGAAAGCCATTTGGATTCACTGAAAATATTTTTAGGTTGAACCTATTTGAATTCCATTTGGTACTAGGGTTTGGACATCCCCATTTCAAGTTTCTTTCGAAGTTTAAACATGATGCACACATGAAGTTAGCCTAGTGCAATGCCAGAAGCTAGGGATGTGACAGAAACACTCAACACATCCACCAAAGCAGGACTAGGGTTTTATGAGTTCCTTGCGGCCTGAACCTGGGTAAACGATCCTTGTGCTGGTTACTAATCCTGCTCTTCTCACAACCCCGCATCCCCGCAACCGCAGAAGGGATCCTCGTGGTCCCATAGGTATCGTTTCCCACCAACATCTTTGGCGTGCCAGGTAGGGGGCGCAATTGTGAGAATCTGGTCTAGTAGTTGGCCTAGCAGTTCTTCATCGCCATGGCTCCTAAGAAGAAGACGACCACGGCGATCGGTTCGTCTGGGACCGGACTGCCAATACTGGTGTGGACCAGTAGCGGGCCAGTCGCAGAGAGAACCCGTGGCAAGGCCCGCGGACATCCACATCTCCCTGGCAGTCCTGGCCTGGTGAGCGGCGTCGTTCGTACGCCAGGCGACGAGCCATGCGTCGCGAGCTCCAGAGACGGAGTCGGGCCCCTCCCACATGCATCGCGGGGCCCTCCAGGGGCGTCGTCGTGCCGCCAGACGGTGGCACGGTGACCTCCAAGACACCAACACCGCCGAGTACGAGGGCTTGCTTGCCGGTCTCAGGATCGCGGCGGACCTTGGAGTCAAAAAGCTCATCGTCAGGGGTGACTCGTAGCTCGTCGTCAGGCAGATCAACAAAGATTATCAAAGCCCGTTGATGGAAGCTTACGTGGATGAAGTGAGGAAACTAGAGGAGCGCTTTGACGGTATATGAGCAGAACATGTCCCTCGGACGGAAAATGACATCGCCGACTACCTGTCAAAGCGCGCTGCCCTCAAGCTACCTGTGGAACTAGGTACTTTTGTGCTTCGGTTAACTCAACCATCCGTCGAACCATCAACCGGGCAGAACAAGCGGAGGAAGCTAGGCCCCGGCAAGTACTTCCCCACCGAGCTCCCCGGAGCCGCTGGCTAAGATGTTGCCGTAGATGCCGATCCTGCCGCGGGGCAACCGACTCCGGCAGGGCCTCAGGCCATGACCGTAGAGACGGCTACTTCTGTGGCGGAAGAGATGCCTTTGGTCCTTGTCCTCGAGCCACGAGCTCCGGCATGTGCGCAGCACATCATCCGATTCCTCCAAAAAGGAGAGCTTCCTGAGGAGCAGGAAGAGGCAGAGAGAGTAGCCCATCGGTCTGCTCTGTACCAATTCGTTGACAACGTCTTGTACAGAAAAAGACCGAATGGGGTGAAATTGAAGTGCATCTCCCGGGAGGAAGGACTAGAGCTGTTGGTAGAGATACATGGAGACATATGTGGCTCCCACATAGGGTCGAGGGCCCTTGCTAGCATGGCTTTTCGGCAAGGTTTCTTCTGGCCCACTGCCCTCCAGGATGCGACGGCACTAGTAACCAAGTGTGAAGCGTGCCAGTTCCATTCAAAGAAGCTTCATCAACCAGCTCAAGCCCTTCAAACCATCCCTTTCTCCTCGCCCTTCTCGGTCTGGGGGCTTGACATATTGGGCCCTTTCCCTCGTGTTGTCGGGGGCTTTGAGTACTTGTACGTTGCAATAGAGAAGTTCACAAAGTGCCGAGAGGTGGAAGCAGTGAGGAAGGTGACAGCGCAGTCAGCCATCAAGTTCTTCAAGGGGCTAGTTTGCCATTTTGGGGTACCCAACAGGGTCATCACCGACAACGGCACACAGTTCACAAGCCACTCCTTCATGTCGTACATTGAGGATCTCGGCAGCAAGGTCTGTTTTGCTTTCGTGGCACACCCACGAAGCAACAGCCAAGTAGAGAGAGCAAATGCTGAAGTTTTGCGAGGCTTCAGAACGAAGACTTTTGACAGGCTGCGCAAGAGTGGAAGGCGCTGGATTGACGAGTTGCCGACGGTTCTTTGGTCGATCAGAATGATGCCAAATCGAGCCACCGGCCAGACACCCTTTGCCCTGGTCTACGGGGCAGAAGCAGTTCTCCCCATGGAACTCATATACGGGTCACCTCCAGTGCTCGCTTATGATGAGCTTGATCAAGAGCGATTGCAGCAAGATGATGCAACGCTTCTTGAGGAAGATCGTCTCCGGGCAGCTGTGAGAGCAGCATGCTACCACCAAGCCTTGCGCCGCAACCATAGCCGCAAGGTTCATGCCCGGAGCTTTGAGAAAGGCGACCTTGTTCTTCGGCATGTTTAGTCGGCCAAGAATTCCAACAAGTTGACGCCAAAGTGGGAAGGCCCTTATCGGGTAACACGAGTCACCAGGCCCGGTGCATTCCGCCTGGAGACCAAATATGCCATTCCAGTGAGCAACTCCTGGAACATCGAGCATCTTCGCAAGTTTTACCCATAAGGCGCGGCTGCCGGGCCTCCCGGTAGGCCACCTTTTGTACAAGCCTTGCCAGCAAGGCATGTAACCCTTTGTACAAAGCCAGGCGCAGACCCTGAGCATAAATAAACGAAGCGCTGGCGCCCTAAGTTATAACATGCATGCTAGGTCGAGTCTCTTCCTCGGTTAGGGTTGATAGTGCTTAGCGGCGGCTAACCCCTAGATTAGAGGTCGAGTGTGCGTCTCTTTGTTCTTTTCTGTCCTCTTTGGTTCGCAGGGCACATGAGCACTTCTGCCGAGCTATTTGGAAGAAAGGGAGCGGACCGGCGTCCCGACCCTGACAAACCAAAGTTGCTGGGGGCTGCAAGTACAAGGATCCAACCGCGACAAGCAAAGGTTGCTGGAGGCTGTAGATCCGGATAAGTCTTTTATCCTCTGTCATGCATTTCAATATGGAACTGGGATATGTGAAACCACGTTTTATTTCTAGGCTACCGTGCTCCCCTTTTTCTGTACCCAAGGATTATCTCCCGGGTCCGGATTTGGTTGTAGTCGCGGCAGCAAGGAAATGGAACGAGGAGCCTAAGCCCACTTCATCCCTACCTCCGCCAAGGACGCGAGAAAGGTCGAGCAAAGTGGGGGGACGGCAAGGCCTGTTGCCGGGCGAAAAACATTTATCTTAAATAATAACGAGTATTCGCTCCTTGTCGCGGGTTTCACCCACGAACGAAAAACCCGGCAAACATCGCTTTTTCATTAAAAACATCCCGTACAGGTACAGTTCATACGGAATGAAAAACATGAGCAAGGGGATTACAAGTTCTAAATTTAACGAAGGCCCAAAGGCTTACAGACTAAAATGAGATAAGATGCCCGTAATCCCTTTCTTGTCCCTCTCCTCAGGAGGCAGGTCAAGGAAGCAAAAAGGGGCAAAAGGGGCGCTTAGGCGAGCCACGAGCGGCAGAAAGCACCAAGAGAACTTCTCGGTGGTCGTCCAAAGGCTGGCTGGTGATGACGGCACCGGGGGAAGAACTCGAAGACGAGGCGGCAGGACGTCAATACGCGATGAAGGCGTCGGTGCCCGCGTACTCCGACTTGACGGCCTTGCCACCCGCCCTCTTCCTCTTCCGCAGCCTCCCAATGCCAGCCGCCCAAGGAGACGACCCCGAGAAGTTCAAGGAGTTGGCCCCTCCCCCGGTAGGTTCCGCCGGAGGAGCGGCCAGGTGCAGATGCTACTGCTGCCGTACCCGCCCAGGCGCGGGGCGTTCGACACCTAGTCGGACTCGTCCCCTTCATCTGCCCCGCTGTCCTCCTCATCACTTTCGCTTGAGGAAGAGTTTCCGTTGTCGGAAGAGCTCTCCATGCAGCACTTCAGGCGAGTTCCAAGATCTCCAAAAACCTTGACGGAGAGCAGGCCGTTATCCATTAATACGAAGTAGAGAACGAGCCCCGCCGTCAAGCTGTGGATGCGAGCGAACGTCTTCCATCCGCGATGGAGGTACATGACATGGGGGGCGGGGAAGTCGATGGCAACCCACGCACCACCATTCCTGCAGCCCCTCATGTGCAACCTGAGGGTCTAGGGCGGATCAAGCTCCATCTCCCGAGCGAACGGAGTGGGGAGACAACGACGACGGCGCGGGGGCTAGTGCAGCCTGATGAAGAACTCGCGGGGCTGGTATCCAACGTGGCCCTCCATCGGGAGGGGCATCGCTGGCAGGGGCGAGGCCGGTGTGCCGCCCCATACGCCTCTTTCCCGAACACCACGACGACCACGGCCTCGCCCATGGCCTCGCCCCCTCCCCCTTCCCGTCGCGGCTGGCTCCACCACCATGGGCTCTTGGGGAGGAGGGACGCGCTGTTGAGCGGTGACCCTCGCCTCCATCGTTGAAGGACCGGGGTTCCCCTTCTCCACGGCGGATGAGAGGAAGAAGCAGGAGCAGGAAAAGATAGAAGATAGAAGAGTGAGGGACGCCATTCCCCCTTCCTCTCCTTATAATGGGGCGGGGTCGGGGCTCGGCCACCCCGCTCGGCCAATCCAGCCACCAAGGGCACAGGGAATCGGGACTGGCCCGCTGCCCCAACCAGCGACGACCCGGTTTCCCGCCTCCACCACTTCCCACTCCAAGCGCATGGAGGACGCGTGGTGAACATGAAGAATCGAGGGGACGGGTGAGGCGACCTTTTCCCGCCCCGTGGTCATGGGGTGTGGCAGCCTTGAAGACCGCGACCAGGCCCCACTCAGTAAATGGGCCGCGCCTTTGCGCCCCTCTCTCTTCATGGGGAAGGCGCGAGCCGCCCCTGTATCATGATATGACGCATACGTGCGGGAACCGCCCCACGCATGCCCCCCACGTCATGCACGCTCCTCCACGACGCGCGTTCAACGCGGGTCATGAGGAAGCGCAGCGGACGAAATAGTTACTGCGGTAAAAACCGCCCCGCCTGCCCGCGCACCATTTTGGGCCTGGCCCAACAACGCGTTGCGCCTGTGTGTGGCCCAGGCCCGGGGGCTCCTGTCGGTGTACTAAAGTAGGGGCACTCCTTTGTATCCCTTGTGCGCGGGCAGACAGAGCCACGGGCCGAAGCCACACTTAGCAGGGCAAAAGGGAGGGGGCGAATCCGCAAAACAATCAGAGCAACGCCAAAGACCGAGACCACAGAGAGCAGATGGACGAAGCAGGTTTCCCCGGCAAGACCCTTGCCGGGGAAGCCTCAGCAGCCCCGGCAAGACCCTTGCCGGGGCGGCTCGCCCACACAAGTGGAGTGAACCACCCTCAAACCCACGGTCTCCAACACCATCAACCATGTTGGGCCAGGGCTCGGGAGGCACCTCCATGGTGGCATGCAGGTCTTTGTGAAAACAAAGAATATTCAAGATCGGATGAGGATTGGAAGGCAACGACCCTCGACAAGATCCTTGCCGAGGAAACCCGCAAGACCCCCGGCAAGATCCTTGCCGGGGACGACAGCGCGCCACAACAAGACCCTTGCCAGGCCACCCGGCAAGACCCTTGCCAAGGGTGTCAGCGGGGCCACTGCCAGGCCTGCACCAACCAAGTCTCCACCGCCGTTCACATGCAGCTACCAGCCCAACCAGCTGGGCAGGCACCTGCGTGGCAACATGCAGCTTCCATGCCAACTCAGCACACGCATGCGTGGCGGCATGCAGATCTTCATGGAGGCTCCACCACCACGCCACCTCAGCTACTTGCCTGCCTACATGGCGCCGCATGCATCGCTGGCCAGGGCGCGTATCAAAGCGAGGAGGAGCGGCGACGGGACGAGTCTCGCTCCCGTCCCCAATAAAGTGAGAGGACACCTAAGCTACGCATTAAATGCGTCTTGTCCTGTAATACGAGCAATAAGCTCATAGCACTGTAGGCCTTTCCACCTCCTGTGTGCCACTGTGGCAGCCCCTTTCGACTATAAAAGGAGGACCATGGCGTACTGGAGGGGGATTCAGCTCTTTTGAACCACGCAGCCACCGTAGCTAGTTCAAGAGCTCAGAAACGCTCAATACATCCACCAAAGCAGGACTAGGGTTTTACGCGTTCCTCGCAGCCTGAACCTGGGTAAACGATCCTTGTGCTGGTTACTAGTCCTGCTCTTCTCACAAGCCTGTGCCCCCACAACCGTAGAAGGGATCCTCGTGGTCCCATAGGTGTCGTTTCCCACCGACATCACTACTCTAAGTACTGCTGAAAACCAATTCATATTTTGTTTTTGCATTGTGTCTACTGTAATATAACTTTTTCATGGCTTAATCCACTAATAGAAATTGATAGATTCATCAAAACAAGCAAACTATGCATCAAAAACAGAATCTGTCAAAAACAGAATAGTCTGTAGCAATCTGAACATTCAGCATACTTTTGGTACTCCAAAAATTCTACCAAAATTAGGAAAAATAAACAATTTGTAAAGAAAGATAGTGCAAATAGAATCAGAACCTTTTGACATTCCAGTAAAAATGTGAAATCACGCACTACAGCCAAAGTTTTTGTCCTGCACCGTACAAACCAACAAGCATTGTAAACATCCTAAAGGCAAACCTTGGCACATTATTTTTATAATACAATGGAATTGTACAAGGGGATAATTATTTTTGTTGAAAAGTGTCTATAATTAAGATTCACAAAGTTTCCGTGAGCATGAACAAAGTTCAAGGAGCTCTCCCACTTCAACAATGCTTGTCTCTCTCACTTTCACTTTCCCTTTTGAAAAGTTTTGGGTTCCCCCCTTTATTTTTTTTAGACTATATAAAAGCACTCAACAGAAATAAATGACTCTCTAAAACTTCCGGGCTGTCTACCTGGCAGCGCTTTCTTTAAATCCATTAAGCTAGGCATATAGTGCTCAAGTAATGGATCCACCCGGATCCCAAGGTATATCAAAGCCAATTTTAATTAGCAATAATTTGTAATTTAGTAGTGAGCACAAAGTAACATATATCATGCAACAATGAAGTCTAACTCTCTTCCTATGCATCGGCATGTCATAAAAGAACAATTCATGCACACCAAGTAAAGGCCAATGCATAGTATAAGCAGTTTCTTGCAATCTTATCATATTGGAAACATAGAGAGGTGGAGATATAGTTCCTCTCTCATAATAATTGCAAGTAGGAGCAGCAAGCACATGCATATTATATCTATTAAAATAATCATGTGTAGTACTAAAACGCAACCCATCAATATAATCCTTAATAAGCACAAACTTCTCCGATATTGTGTAGTTTGGAGAATTCAAAAAGATAATAGGACTATCATGCGTGGGTGCAATAGCAACAATTTCATGTTTAACATAAGGAACTATAGCAAGTTCATCCCCATAAGCATCATTCATATTGGCATCTTGGCCACAAGCATAGCAAGCATCATCAAAAGGGATATTTCAAGAGAATCAATGGGATCATAGCAATCATCATAGCAATCATTCTTCGGTAAGCATGAAGGGAAATTAAACAATGTATGAGTTGAAGAGTTACTCTCATTAGAAGATGGGCACGGGTAGCTAATCCACTCTTCCTCCTTTTGTTCTTCGCTCTCATCATCATCTTTTTCATCCAATGAGCTCACATTCATCAATTTCTTCTTCCATAGACTCCTACAAGATATTAGTCTCTTCTTCGACAGCGGAGAATTCCTCAATATATCGTTTAACATAGGCATTAGAAGCATAATTATCATAACAATATTCAAGTATGGCAAAAAAATAGATTTGTAAAGAGTGGCATCATACTTTTCAATCAAAGAAGCAATTTCATAAGCACCCTTAAAAGCAACAAATTCTTCAATTTGTTGAACATCATAGTAATTATAAACACCCTTATCATACGAAGATATGATTCCATTATCAATAAACTCACATTGGTAGGTAAGGTGTTTCTTAGGGTTTTCAGAATAACAAGTAACATTATATATTTCACATAAATTCCAAGCATAGCATTGCAAACGATGAATTCGATCCAGTAAAAGTTTCCCTTTTTTAGATATACGGTGTCGCACATAACAAGCATGCTCATCTAAAGATTTGCCCTCAACTAAGCTAGTTGGGGTTTCAACACGAGCACAAAGGGATCGAAGATGATCCAAGTAAAAAAGCTTCAGGAGTGTGATAGATTTTGAGTGGTTCTACAACCATTGGTTCAGTAGGTACAACTAATTTTTTTTGGTATTTTGTGTTTCCTACCCATTACTAAAGATAGAAAACAACTAAGGACAGCAAATAAAAATTACTTAGTGATAAAGCAAACAAGCACACACGAGAATATTCACCCCACGCTACGACTCCCAGGCAACGGCGCCAGAAAAAGGTCTTGATAACCCACAAGTATAGGGGATCAATTGTAGCCTCTTTCGATAAGTAAGAGTGTCGAACCCAACGAGGAGCTAAAGGTAGAACAAATATTCCCTCAAGTTCTATCGACCACCAATACAACTCTACGCACGCTTGACGTTCGCTTTACCTAGAACAAGTATGAAACTAGAAATACTTTGTAGGTGTTGTTGGATAGGTTTGCAAGATAATAAAGAGCACGTAAATAAAAGGTAGGGGATGTTTAGATGTAGACACAACTAAGTTAGTTTTAGTAGAGAGCTTTTTGTCACGATAAAGTTATTTGTCCCTAGGCAATCGATAACTAGACCGGTAATCACTATTGCAAATTTATTTTAGGGAGAGGCATAAGCTAACATACTTTATCTTCTTGGATCATATGCACTTATGATTGGAACTCTAGCAAGCATCTGAAACTACTAAAGATCATTAAGGTAAAACCCAACCATAGCATTAAAGCATCAAGTCCCCTTTATCCCATACGCAAACAACCTACTTACTCGGGTCTATGCTCCTGTCACTCACGCCACCCACCATAAGCAAATCATGAACATATTGCAAACCCTACAACGGGGATCCCTCATGCTTGCACAACACAAAGGGCACAATAGGATAGCACCAATAATAAAACATGCAACTCAAACCAATCACGATCATCAATTAACCCATAGGACAAAACGGATCTACTCAAACATCATAGGATAGCCATACATTATTGGGAAATAATATATAGCGTTGAGCACCATGTTTAAGTAGAGATTACAGCGGGTAAAAGAGGGGTTACACCGCTGCATAGAGGAGGGAAGAGTTGGTGATGAGGGCGGTGAAGTTGTTGGTGTAGATCGCGGTGATGATGATGGCCCCCGGCGGCATTCCGGCGCCACCGGAAGCAAGGGGGAGAGAGCCCCCTTCTTCTTCTTCTTCCTTGACCTCCTCCCTAGATGGAAGAAGGGTTTCCCCTCTGGTCCTTGGCTCCCATGGAGTGGGAGGGGCAAGAGCCCCTCCGAGATTGGATCTGTCTCTTTGTCTCTCTCTGTTTCCGCGTTCTTGGTTCTGCCCTTTCACCGTTTCTTTTATATCCGGAGATCCGTAACTCCGATTGGGTTGAAACCTTCGCCCAGATTTTTCTCCAAAAATTAGCTTTCTTGCGGCAAAAGAAGAGCGTCAACCGCCTTACGGGGTGCCCACGAGGGTCAGGGGCGCGCCCCCCACCTCGTGGCCCCCTCGGGCACCGTCTCGCATTGATTTTTCTTCCCAAAAATCATAAATATTCCAAAAATAATGTCTGTCAGTTTTTATCCCGTTTGGACTCCATTTGATATTGGGTTTCTGCGAAACATAAAACATGCAACAAACAGGAACTGGCACTGGGCACTGGATCAATATGTTAGTCCCAAAAATAATATAAAAAGTTGCCAAAAGTATATGAAAGTTGAATAACATTGGCATGGAACAATCAAAAATTATAGATACGATGGAGACGTATCAACCACGACCGAATAGCTACACTACAGGGTTGACATCAGAAGTGCTGATGAGGTATCACCCTCGGCACTCGATAATAACTCCGCAGAGTCATACAACTAAGGGGGGTGATGTGCGGTGTCAGGGCCTGGACATCGATCACGTTGATCGAGTCATCGAACATAAAGCAGGGCAACTGGGACAATGTGGGGGTCACTAATGGATCTCTAACCAACCTATATTAGGTAATTTAGAATAAGTAGGTAAGGTATGAAAGCAAGTAACAAAAATAGGCTATGCATTAGAATAGGATCATACAAAAGCGATAGCAGTTCTAATGCAAGCAAGAGAGGGAAAGAAATGGGCGATATCAGAATGCAGAAGGGGGGGTTTGCTTGCCTGGAAGCTCAGCTGCAAAGGAAGAAGGGTCGTCGGTGACGTAGTCGCTCACAGGGGCATCGACAGCGGTCTCGGGGTCTACCGGAGAAAAGAGGGGGAAGAAACAATAAATACAGAGAAAACAAGTGCAATACTATATAAGGCAAGACAATAAGCAACGCTAGGGGTGCTCTAACGCAGGGCTACACAATACCAGCGAAGGGGGATAACATCCGGGAAAGTTTTCCTGAAGTTTAGCATTTTCGGACATGAAACGGAGGGGGGCGGTTGCATGTTCGCTATGCGAGAGACGTGTGGCAAACGAGCAGATAGCGTATTCGGATTTGTCTCATCGTTCTGAGCAACTTAAAACTTTTTCATCCGAGCTACGATTATTTTTCTATGAATTATCAAAGTTTTAGCAATATTCTGAAAATTCCTGAAATTTTGCAAAGTCCGAGAATTCGACAGTTTTAAACATCACTTAGCTGTTTTCTGGAGGCTATAGCTATTGTTCAGTTCTTGCAATGGGTTAGTGTCTTATATCAACATTGAGCATTTTATGTGAACTACATGTTAGTATCATTTTCATACATATTAGAGTTCATTTTCTTGATCATCAACAACTCTAAAGTAGCTACAAAAATAAGGCTGTTTTCCGGTTTTTCTGTTAACAGAACATTGAATTTGTGATTTTCATAGGATTTAATCTATGCATATAAAGGATTTGGTCCAGCGGGGTAAAATGGAGTTTGTTAAGTATACTACCTTCCCATATTTCTTGGTCCTGTTAACAATTGTTTAGTTAGTGCAGAATTTGAAAAGCTAGCTAGCAGCACCTACAATACTAGCATCAGTACAGCAGCAAGTGCGGCGGGAGCAATTGGGCGGGGGCGCTGCAGGTGTGTAAGGTGCAGTAGCAGCCACCAGCAGAGCAGTGCGGGGCATGCAAGGGCGCGGGCGAAGCCACGCG
Source organism: Triticum timopheevii (assembly GCA_963921465.1). NCBI lineage: Eukaryota > Viridiplantae > Streptophyta > Magnoliopsida > Poales > Poaceae > Triticum > Triticum timopheevii. The sequence goes on from OY997268.1 coordinate 498,106,667, forward strand.
CACGCAGGCGCGGGAGCGTGCGAGCGGCAGCAGCATTAGCAGTAGCGCCACTGCCGTAGAGAGCAGCATGGACTGCAGGCACGCGGGGGCGCGGGGGCGCGCAAGGGAAGGCGCCGGGCTGTGGCGTGGGGACGGGCGGGAGAAAGCGGAGGTAGGGGCGGCAGCGGCGCGGTCAAGGAGCATGGCGTGCGAGCGGCCGGGGTGCGGCGGTGTTGCGACCGTGCAGGCGCAGGTCGCAGACAAGGTGAGCAGGGCTGCAAGGGCGTGGGTGAGCAGCGCGGTAGCCGATAGCATGCGCGCGGGGAAGGCGGGTGCAGGGGCAGCGGTGCATGATGAGGCAGTCAGCAAGCATGAACGGCTCTGCGGCGATGCACCAAGCACAGCCGTGTGCTCAGGGGCAGGTTGTGGCGGCTGTGGCCGCGACGGCGAAACGACATGCGGCGGCCGGATTTCAGCAAGTGCGGGCTCGGCGCTACGGGTGCAGAAAGGAACCAGGGTGTGATGGGAGACGACGAGGAGCTCACCGAGCGGCACCAGATGGCCGGCGACAGATTAGGAGCAACAGAGGTGGCGCATTCATCGGAGGATCTCGGTGGAGTCAAGGAAGAAGACGAGCTCGTGGCGCTTGGCACGGCGGCTCCCGGCTTGACCCAGCGGTAGCAGGCGATGCGGGAGGCAATGGCGGAGCGGAGGGACTCGACGAGGAGGCCGGGGGAGCTAGGTGGCCTCCTCTACACTGTGGTCATGGCGACGGTGGCGTTCAGCCATGTTCCAGATCGACGGAGAGGGAGATGTGGAGAGGGGGAGAGGGGAAGAGTGGGCGCTAGGGTTTGCGGGAGGGCGTGGGGAGGCTTTATCCACGCCTGGGGAAGCTCGGAGGACCGGCGCATGGATATCACCGGCATGGACGGGTGTGGTGGCGACAACAAGGCAGAGTAGGACAACGGCCTGGCTGGGCTGGGCCTGGCCGGCTACTTCCTAGGCCGGGTAAGTGCACAGTGTAGTTAGGCCTTTTTATTTTTCTTCTGTTATTCTTTTTATTTAATAGACAAAGAGATAAAAGAGTTAATTAGGGTAACCAAATAATTTTGGAAAATGTTAAGCTTGGTCCTAAATATTCTTTACAATTTATGGCACCACCACAAAAAGTTTGGAGGCCAGAAGAATTCATTTGGATTTGATTCGTACTTAAGTGGAAATAAAAGGTGTTGTTGGTCCATTGTTTAGGTTACTAGGGTCAACTTGCGAATTTACCTAATATTTGTTTTATTTTTATAATTGTTTTGGGATTATTTGCAATACTATGAACATTTTTTGTTCTGCTGTTTGGAGAAATCAAAATTTGACTTGCATTTCGGATTTGAATTTAGGTTTGATTTTGGACAAGGGGCAGATTGATTGAGTGATCATGATAACATGAACATTATTAGAGCGAGATCATTGTAGTGTGATATGGGGTATGTTACAATGGTATTGTTTATACCAAGCTTGATTGGATCCTAAGATGATCGTGTGATGTCCGCGATGGTAAGTGATGCATGTGATGGTTACTAGGTAACCCCGAGTAGAGTAAATTCGTGCATGTTAGTGTCATCATGTTGCATGCTAGTATCATCATGTTTATATGTTCATGTCATACTCTTATTGTGCTAGCAGTATCATGTTGTGCATGCCATGTTGTCCTGATAGTATCATGTTCATCCTTGCTTAACATGTAATTGCCATGTCGTTGTTTGTCTTGATTGCTCTTGGTTTGCTATGACCTTGCAAGTACATTCAATGTACTGACCTGGCGTATCATGCCAGTTTGCAGGTCATGCCAGATTTGATTGGTTGTTTGTCGTGGATCCTTTGTTTGCGAGCTAGGATCAATGTTCCAGCTAGAGTCCCTGCGGAGTGGAGTTCACCACCGTCGTTGTTGTCTGCTGCTAGAGTTATTCTGGTGCTTCATGTTGTTCTGCTGCTTGCATAGAGCAACCATGGTAGGCGTAGTGTCACCGTGCCGATGTAATCCCTTGTATCCATATAGATTGTAATAAAGAGCTAATTTGTTCTATGCTAAGCAGTGTCGTATTCCAGAAGACTTCTCCTAGAACTCTGGGCTGGAATACGGGGCATTCCGGTTTCTCTGAGCCGGGGTGCCACAAGGCTTGGTATTAGAGCAGGTCTGGTTGTAGGACGCCCTAGCCTGCGCGAGCGTTAGAATGCGGTAGTATAGTTTGCACTTGATTGCTGCATTTGTTTGTTGCATAGCATGCATATAGACTCATTATCTTGTCACTAACGGTTAATCTTGTGAGTGTAGGTGCCATCGGTTTCGATCCGCTACCTACACCCTCCTTCTTAGCATTCCAGCTCTTCGGTGTTTGGCATCACCCCTGTCCCAGCAGAATGATGCCCTGGTACCAAGTGTTCCAGACACCATTTGCAGGAGTTATGCTCAGGTATCACGTTGATATCTTTCTGCCATCCACCCATATCTTTTCAGGTGATAGACTTGTCTTTGTCCCGAATCATGCCATCCATCTCGTCCCTTTGGCAACCCTTACTGATCTTTGTTATCAGAAAAAGGGCAATGCCAACAAGCCCTGTTTTCCACCGCTATCTTGCCCTGTCATTCCATTCTTTGGACGTGTACGGTTCCCATCGTACGCTTGATGATTAGGTGGTCGTGACCTTTGTGTCTCGCTACATGATCACAAAGTCCGTCCTCGCCTCTCTATCCTTCCAGACACAACCGGTGTTCAGCCAGCGTTTGGTGTAGCCTTGGTTACGCCAACCCATTCCACTCGCAGATTCACCTTCGTGCACACTGCGACAGCATATTACACCGTAGTACCGAAGTTTCCATGAGTGTGCTTAGGTATGCATCCATATTATTGTTGTGAGTAGCAGTAATATGTGTTGTTGCTTGATAATAATATTATCAATATTATTTGTATGCTTTGTGTGCTTTTGTTTTCATCGTTTCTTTTGCTTCGTTCTTTGGGCCTTCGGTGTTACATATTTTTCCCCTTATTAAAGTTGCTCATCAACCGACACCGGACCCAAAGAATCAGCGAGGAGTTCAAATATTTGGAAACTCAGCTAAACAGAATGGAATTATCAGCAGACTGCGGTAAAATAGAGAATATCTCGTCTGAAGGCGAGATATCTTGGATTGATTATCAACATCAAGTTTGCATAGTGTGCACTCCTCCTCACCATACTGATAATCAAAGTTTACCTTAGTATGCACTCTTCATAGCAGTAATGATCAAATCGGCAAGAAGATAAGCTATGTGCAAGACCAATGGTGCATTGTCAGTCAAAGGTATGGCTCCTATGCAAGGTTTGATTCTTCTATGAGGATGATTTTGAAACATGCTATACCTGGAAGCAAGCGAGAATATGCCATGTATTCCATACTCAGAAAGGAGGATAGTCCAGCAAACCCCGTTTCATACAAGTAATCAACAGCAGAAATATTAAGATATATATATGTGTGTGTGTGTGTGTGTGTGTGTGTGTGTGTGTGTGTGTGTGTGTGTGTGAGAGGGAGTCCTGGATTAGGGGGTCCTCAGACAGCCGGACTATGTACTTGTGTCGGACTGTTAGACTATGAAGATACATGATTGAAGACTTCGTCCCGTGTCCGGATGGGACTCTCCTTTGCATGGAAGGCAAGCTTGGCAATTCGGATATGAAGATTTCCTTCTCTGTAACCAACTCTGTGTAACCCTAGCCCCCTGCGGTGTCTATATAAACCGGAGGGTTTAATCCATAGGACAAGAACAATCATAATCATAGGCTAGCTTCTAGGGTTTAGCCTCTATGATCTCGTGGTAGATCAACTCTTGTAATACTCATATCATCAAGATCAATCAAGCAGGAAGTAGGGTATTACCTCCGTAGAGAGGGCCCGAACCTGGGTAAACATTGTGTCCCCCGCCTCCTGTTACCATTAGCCTTAGACGCACAGTTCGGGACCCTCTACCCGAGATCTGACGGTTTTGACACCGACATTGGTGCTTTCATTGAGAGTTCCACTATGTCGTTACGATAAGGCTTGATGGCTCGCCTTGTTATCAAGGACAACATCACCTCTGGGGGAGTCCTGGCTTTAGGCCAAACTCTCTGACTAGGCGGCTTCGTCATGACTGCCCGTTCGGCCGCCGTGCCGACGATGACTTCTCGGGTCATCAAAAACAGCCTCCATGTCAGCTCGGAATACACCAAGCAGGTGGATCCAATGGAGCTCTCATCCTTGAAAGAGCTCTTGGATCGCATCGCCACCTTGGGAGTCGCTACGGACTATGATCGGATCGGGCTTAAACCTGACCAAAGAGAGATTAACTCTCCGCCGGTCACCCATCAGATAGCAGTGGTGGAGGAGCAATGCAGCGATTCTTCCTCTATTTTGAGGACGAACTATGTCCGGATTCCCAAGATCTTTGAGTCGGATACCCGTCTGCGGGAGGACATGACCCAGACTCCCAACTTAGAATCAGACAGCGGGCCAGAAAAATTGAGCAACATCCTGGAGCCCGAACTGCCAAGTTCGGAAGCTCCTCTGCCCCTGGGTCTCAGATCGGGTCAGGGTTCGGACTTAAATCTACCCACCCACTCAGATACAAGCGATCTTTACCACATTAGACAAGAGTCCTAAGAGACGGTACATCACTTTTGGGCCAGATTCCTCCTTGTAATGAGCAAGGTCAAGGACTGTCGCGAGGAAGATGCAATCTCATTCTTCTGCAAAAATTGCACAGACAAGGGAATCCTCAACGCCATAAGTCACCGTGACATAACACACTTCGCTGACTTGGCGGCCATAGTACAGAAGTATTGTCCAATGGAAAGCGCCTGGAAAACCCAAGCAAAATTCTGGGATCCTTCGGCCCTCACTAAACCCCTCGTCCGAACTAAAAGGGTGCACTCTCGCAAGTCACCCAATCCAATTACAAAGAAACCAAAGCCCACTACAGGGCGTGGAACCGTATTGGAGGGATGGCTCCATGGGCCATGCAAAATTCGCACCACACCGGATATCATACCAACACACAGCCTTAGAGCATGTTGGATACTTTGGCAGGTGGCCAAGAGCGGCGAGAATATCCTCATTAACGATACCGCAGAGCATCATCGCGTAGAAAACAACCATACGGTATTGATAGTCTTCGAGACTTTTGCCTCAAATAACAGGCGCAAGAGAGCACTCCGCAGCCTCGCCGAAGTCTGCCACGTTGCAGCAATAAATCCATGGAACGACACGGGCATAACTTTCAATGCTAGTGACGAACCTCAATTCCGAACAGTCCGAGCACCAGCCGCTTTGGTCCTTAGTCCAGTTGTGGATGGCTTCAGGCCTACTAAAGTGCTCATGGACGGTGGCAGCGGATTAAACCTCATCTACGAGGAAACTCTCAACAAAATGGAAATAGACAAGAGCCGCATTGAGCAAAGCAGCACAACTTTCAGAGGAATTATTCCTAGTCGGGAGACACGATGTGCGGGAAAAATCACACTAGATGTGGTATTCGGCACGCCGGAGAATTACAGGTCTGAAGAAATCACATTCCAAGTGGCCCCGTTCAGTAGCGGATACCACGCCCTTTTAGGACGGGATGCATTCACGAGCTTCCAAGCCATACCCCATTATGGGTACATGAAGCTCAAGATGCCTGGGCCCAATGGAATCATCACTCTAGCTAGTGATCCGGACGTAGCACTGCGTGCCGAAAACAAAACCGCCGCCCTGGCCTTTGAGGCATTGTCTGAAGCCCTCGCGGCCGAAGAACTAACTACGTTGCGCTCCACAGTGGACAGGGACGATGTGATGCTCGACAAACGATCCAAGTCCACATCTTTCAAACCAGCGGACGAACTAGTCAAATTCCAAGTCCACCCAACGGACTCTACAAAAACAGCATCCATCGGGGCACAGCTGAACCCCACAATAGACGCCACACTGCGGGCGTTCTTGCGTGAGAATTGGGAGATCTTCGCCTAGCACCCTTCAGACATGCCAGGTATCCCACGCAGGCTGGCCGAGCATAGCCTAAACATACTAAAGGGATACAAGCCAGTCAAGCAGAGTCTTCAGCATTTTTCAAAACCTAAACGACAAGCCATGGGAGAGGAGCTAGCCAAGTTACTCGAAGTCGGATTCATCAGAGAAATAAAACACCCGGACTGGCTAGCAAACCTGGTGATGGTACCAAAGAAGGACAAATCCTGGCGCCTATGTGTCGATTTCAAGGACCTCAATAAGGCTTGCCCCAAGGATCCCCTCCCTCTCCCCCGCATCGGTCAAATCATCGATGCTACCGCAGGACACGACTCATTGTGCTTCCTCGACGCATACTCTGGATACCATCAAATCAAGATGGCGGAGTCCGATCAAGCCGCAACGGCATTCATCACTCCATACCGCCCCTTCTGTTTTAACACCATGCCTTTCGGGCTCAAAAATGCCGATGCAACCTATCAACGCATGATTCAGACATGCCTGGAAACACAAATCGGCAAAACAGTTGAGGCATACGTAGACGACGTGGTCATCAAAACCAGACACGTCGAGTCTTTAATAGATGACCTTAGGCTTACATTCGACAATCTTCAAACATATGACATCAAGCTCAACCCAAAAAAATGCATTTTCGGCGTCCCTGCTGGAAAGCTCCTAGGCTTCATAGTTTCCAATAGAGGAATTGAAGCAAACCCGGCTAAAATCCGAGATCTGTCACAGTTGGCTACCCCAACAGACCTCAAGCAAATCTAGAAGTTAACTGGATGCGTGGCTGCCTTAAGCCTTGTTATCTCCCGATTGGGAGAAAAGGCACTACCTCTCTATAGTCTTCTTCGACGCACCGAACACTTCGAGTGGACGGATGCGTCTACGGCCGGACTGGAAGAAATAAAGGCCCTCTTGGCTAGCAATCCAATCCTGGCTGCACCAAACATCGGCGAACCCATGCTGTTATATATAGCTGCAATGCACCAAGTTGTAAGCGCAGTGCTCATCATCGAACGAGAGGAGGACGGACATAAGTTCCCGCTTCAAAAGCCGATATACTACGTATCCACTGTCCTCACTCCATGCAAGTCACGGTACCCACATTATCAAAAGATAGCATACGCGGTCTTCATGGCATCCCAGAAACTATAACACTACTTTCAAGAGTGTTCAATCACGGTGGCCTCCGAAGTACCACTCAATGATATAATAAATAACCGCGATGCCACGGGCCGGATTGCTAAGTGGGCTACTGATGACCCACAAGTGTAGGGGATCTATCTAGTCCTTTCGATAAGTAAGAGTGTCAAACCCAACGAGGAGCAGAAGGAAATGATAAGCGATTTTCAGTAAGGTTTTCTGTGCAAGCACTGAAATTGAAGGTAATAGATAGTTTTGTGATAAGATAAATAGTAACGAGCAACAAGTAAATAAAGTGCAGCAAGGTGGCCCAATCCTTTATGTAGCAAAGGATAAGCCTGGACAATTTCTAATAATGATAAAGGAGCTCCCGAGGACACATTGGGAATTATCGTCAAGCTAGTTTTCATCACGTTCATATGATTCGCGTTCGGTACTTTGATAATTTGATATGTGGGTGGACCGGTACTTGGGTACTGCCCTAACTTGGACAAGCATCCCACTTATGATTAACCCCTATTGCAAGCATCCGCAACTACAAAAGAAGGTATTAAGGTAAACCTAACCACAACATTAAGCATATGGATCCATATCAGCCCCTAACGAAGCAACGCATAAACTAGGGTTTAAGCTTCTGTCACTCTAGCAACCCATCATCTACTTATTACTTCCCCATGCCTTCCCCTAGGACCAAATAATGGTGAAGTGTCATGTAGTCGACGTTCACATAACACCACTAGAGGAAAAGACAACATACATCTCATCAAAATATCGAACGAATACCAAATTCACATGACTACTAATAGCAAGACTTCACCCATGTCCTCAGGAACAAACATAACTACTCACAAAGCATATTCATGTTCATAATCAGAGGAGTAATAATATGCATAAAGGATCTTGTAAGGGCATATTTATCCCTTAGGTGTTTTGGTGATTGATGACAATGCTTTTGCGGACTAATCGTGTGCCTTGAGTTTCTCAGATACTTCATCACTAGGCACGAGACGATTCGGTTCCCCTCGAAGACTATTGAAGTCGGCGTTGTTATACATTTCTCTTTGGTGGATTTGAGTCGTAGGAGAGCCGTACTATTAAGAGGGGGTCCGCATCGGAAAGGTTTGGGTGGAATCAACACTACTTTGGAGCATCTCTTCGTTATCCTTGTTGTGTCGAAATCTGACGGCTACTACTGTACTTGCGGTAGTACCACAAGTACCAGCGGTAGTACCGCTGTGGGTCACGGTAGAACCGCTCCTCTGGAGTGTTAGTACCGTGGCTCCCAGGCCTAGTGCCGCTCCGGTAAGGTAGTAGGGGCGGATGTAATTTTTTACATCCGCGCCCACCACGGTAGTACCGCTCGTCTAGCGCGGTAGTACCGCGGGAGCCCATGGTAGTACCGCTCCCCAGGAGTCGTAGTACCGTGGCCCTCCTACCTAGTACCGCAGCGTCACGGTAGTAGGAGCGGATGTAATTTTTTACATCCGCGCTGCAACGATATGTAAGTGCATCTAGTGCCCCTTAGTGATTTTGGTGTATTGAAGACTTATAGGTTAAGGGACTGATGCGTTTGTGAGTGTACACAGGTCTATAAGTCTATGAGGAGTTTGATAATTACAGAGAAAGTCGACCCCTAAAAATGAAGTTCTTTGACTGAAGACTTTGATATTCTGAAGACTTTCTGAATACTTTGAAAGTGAAGAAAATGGTGTGACCTTGAAGACTTGGTATTCACTTGAGGAACATGAAGCGTGAAGACTTTTGTTTTTGTAGTTTCATTTTTCTCTTTCTTGAGTCATAGGAAACACCGTACTGTTAAAGGGGGTCGAGGAAATACTAAGGAAAAATTTCCATGTGATGCTCAACTCAAAATCCTACACCTACCAATCCCTTCGAGTGAAGCCATTGGAAATCTCATACAGTTCAGTCAAGTTCTTCAGTGACAAAGACGCAGTTCTTCTGGTCACTGATAACTTTGCTCTGACTGAGGAGTTAAGAATTCGTCAGTGCGAATTGCCTACACAGTGAGGAACATGATAGCCCTGAGGAATTTGAGAGTCAAATTTCCGACCGTTGTTGTGTTGCGCGCCGGCTGTCCCAAAATATCTTATCCACCTAACGGTCATATCATTGAAGGGCATTTATGTCTTATCATGTCGGGCTGCTCCCTAGGCTATAAATAGCTGCCCCCTACAACCACTAGCTGGTTGGCTGCTCCGAGAGAACTTAACACTTGTCATTTGAGAGCAACCCATCCTCCGAGGACTTTGAGCGAAAATCATCAAGTGAGGAAAATCCCAAAACCAAACCCCCACAAACCCAAAGTGATTGAGCATCACTGAAGAAATTGATCCTGCGTGGATCCGACGCTTGTTACCTTTGAAGACTGTGCTTCTTCTAGAAGGTTAGGCGTCAAGGTCTAGAGCATCCAAGAGGAATTGTGGATTGCCAAGTGACCAAGTCTGTGAAGGTTTGGAAGTCACCTGAAGACTTACCACGAGTGATTGGACGAGACCTGCGTGGTCTTAGTTCAAGGAGAATACGGTGAGGACTGGGTGTCCTGAGTTGTGGCTCAGAGTCTGGGTGTCCGGAACTGCGTGTCCTCGAGTTTAAATACTCAGCCGCTCCAACCGGACGTACAACTAAGACAGCAGTTGGAACTGGTTTACCAAATCATTGTCTTCACCAACTAACTGGTTCTATTTCCTCAACCCTTCCATTTCCTCATTACTGTGTCGTATGTTGTTCATATCTGTGCTTGAAGACTTTGACTGAAGACTTTCACAAATTCCTCAGTTCAATTTCTTCAGTCTGTTTGTCTTCATCTTGTTATCCTGTGTTTACGCTTTCTGTACTCTATGCTTGTCTTCATTTCATCATGATGACCATGCTTGTATCCTATTATGTTTACCTCTGAGTACTTATTCCGCTGCAAGTAGTTCTTCGCTAAGGAATTTCCTCACCAGCAAATTCCTTAGTGAAGAATTCATAAAAATCGCCTATTCACCCCCCTCTAGTCGATATAACGCACTTTCAATTGGTATCAGAGCAAGGTACTCCCTTGTTCTATGTGATTTTGGTTTAACTGCCTGGAGTTTTAGTTATGTCGACCGCAGGTATGATCAAGGTCTCGGCTGGGTGTCCTACCTTTGATGGGACGGACTACCCCTACTGGAAGAACAAGATGCGAATGCATCTTGAGGCAATTGATAACGATCTATGGTATGTTGTGGAAAATGGTGTTCCCTCTGTCTCACCCTCACTGAACGCTACCGATGTGAAGAGATTCAAGCAACTCGATTCTCAAGCGAAGAATATCATATGTGGCCATCTGAGCAAAGGACAGTATGGAAGAGTGAGTGCTTTGGAAACTGCTAAGCTTATCTGGGATAGGCTGTCCAAAGTAAATGAAGGAGTTTCAACTCAGCGTGACTCTCGAGTCGATGTTCTTCGGAATCTCTTCAACCGCTTCAAAAGACTCGACAATGAAAATGTCCAACAAACCTTTGATCGCCTCACTGACATTTCAAATGAGCTTCAAGCCCTCGGTGCCACTGACATCACTGATCATGAAGTAGTGAAGAAACTGTTGAGATCGCTTGATTCCTCATTTGATACTCTGGGACTGATGATACAAGAACGTGCTGACTACAAGTCTCTTGATCCTGCTGATATCCTTGAAAGGCTAAATACTCACGAGTTCCAGCTTGCTGAAAAGAGAGATCTCTATTGTTCAAACTATGGCAAACCACGTGCCCTGAAGGCCAAGGCTGTGTCTGACTCTGAATATGAGGATTCTGGTAGTATCCTTGGTGATCCTGAAGAATTGAGCCAGGAGCTAGCACTGCTCGTGAAGAAATTCCAGAAGTTCTCACGACGTGGTCGCTTTGGAAAATCCTCAAGAAGCAGTGATTCCTCATCCAGTGACTATAAGAGAAGGCTTTGCCACAAATGCAAGAAACCTGGTCACCATATCCAAGATTGTCCTAAGTGGGAAAAGGAAATGAAGAAGAAGAAATACAAGGATTACAGTTCTGATGATGCAAAGAAGAAGAAGAAATCGTCAAAATCTTCGTCATCAAAATCCTCGAAGTCTTCATCTCACAAGAAGAGCGGCTCCAAGAAGGCTTGGGCATTCATTGGCAAGGAAATGGACTCTGAAGCTGAATCTGAGGAAAATGATGAAGAGGAGGCGTCTGAAGAATCTGAGTCTGGTGTGGCGAGTCTGGCCGTCCCTACTGCTTTCGTCAGCAAGTCCATCTTCAATACTGAAGAAACTGACCCCACCGACAAGCCTGATGAAGATAATGATGGCTACACTCCCACCTATTGCTTCATGGCAAAAGGTGCAAAGGTACTCAAATACAACTCCTCTGAATCCAGTGAAAATGAATCTGATGAGGATCTCAAGCCTAGCTACTCTAAACTTGCTAAGATTGTTGTGAAACAACAAAGGGCTTTTGAGAAAGTTCAAAACATGCTAGACAAAAGTGATGATATGTTGGATGAAGAAATGGATCGCACTAAAGCCCTGACTGAAAATCTTCAGAGACTTCAGTCTAGGTTTGATAACCTTCAAAATCATCATAACACTCTCTTATCTGATCATGAGAAACTTTCTTATGAATTTCTTCAAGAAAAACAAGATCATGAGAAGCTTTCTCTTGAATCTCTTCAAAGAAAGGAAGATCTTGAAAAGCTAAGAGTGTGTTATGAAGATCTTCAGAAGGAGCGCGATTCATTACTAGCTCAACAAATCAACGCTTCTCAGGAAGAATTTGTGCCTCCATGCTTAAAGTGCATTGAACGTGAATCTGCTAATTCTTCACCTGAATGTTCTAATGCTTCAAATGTTACAAATTCTTCATCTGCCTCTGCTATCACTAATTCCTCATCTGAGGACATTGCTAGTATCACTGACAATGCAGGGCTGAAGGAATTGTACATGACAGGCATGTACAAAAGCCTCAAAGGGCATCAGACTCTTTGTGATGTGCTTAAAAAGCAGATCCTAAACAGAAACCCAAGGAAAGAGGGTATTGCCTTTGAGAGGAAACTCAATGCTGATGGAACATATTGGAAACCTGAGCAATACTCCAAAACCTCATGGTTTGCTGCAAAGGGACCTCCAGTTGATCCATCTAACTTATCTGGCTTTACATGTGAATCTCCTCATTCTTCTGATAAGTCATTTGACTCCAACTATAAACTGTTCAAAAATCAGAATGGTGAAGTATTTGCTAGATATGTTGGCACTAACTGCAGGAACGGTTCCCCTATGAAGAAAATCTGGGTTCCCAAAAGTTATGTTGAAAGTCTTCAGGTGAATGTCCTCATGACACCACCTGTGAAGAACAGGAACCCCAGATCAAATTCTTCATATGGATCCAAGTCCTCATACGGACCAAATTCCTCACATGGATCAAATTCCTCAAAAGGATCAAAGTCCTCATATGATTATCATCGTGCTAACAACTCTGTCTCGCAGGGTAGAGCTAAGGGCTATGAATATGTGCATTATTATTCAAATCATTATGTTCATAAGTCCTCGAAGAATTACTCTGCTTATTCATATGCTTACCCTAACCTCTCTTATGTGAAACAAAATGGTTTGGCATCTTTGCCACCTTTCTCATATGGTGCTCGCAGAGTGATGAATTCTTTGCCACCCCTACAGATGTGGGTGGTGAAGAAAAAGAACTAATCTCTTCTGCAGGGTCAGGTCTCCAGACGTGCTTTAACGTCTGAAGAATTTGCTGGGGACCTGACAAAATGCCTGAAAGGACGCAGGCGAATCATGATGAAATGAACTTTCATTTCACACGTCCTAATACTGCTATATCTGCTTACTGCTTGATGAAATTCATCTAATGAACTTGATATCATATTCTTCACTAATGAAGCATATGAGATTGTAAGCTACACTAATTCATCTGCAGGATGATCAACCCAAAACTACTGAATGGGTCCTCGATAGTGGATGTACAAATCACATGACTGGTGACAAGAATCTATTGATGGATGCACCCTTATCACCATCACCTCTGAAGCATATCATCTTTGCTGACAAAGGCAAAAGTCAGGTATTGGGTCTTGGTAAGGTTGCGATCTCTAAGGATAAACACATGGACAAAGTCATGCTTGTTGAGTCCTTAGGATACAATCTCATGTTAGTCTCAATGCTTTTTGATCTTGATATGGTTGTTGTCTTTGGCAAGTATCGCTATGTTGTGATTATGGAAGCTGACAATTCCAAAGTCTTCGAAGGCTTTAGGAGAGGAAATCTATATATTGTTGATTTCTCTACAGGACCACAACCAGCCGTGTGTCTACTTGCAAAAGCTTCAGAAGGCTGGCTATGGCATCGACGACTTGGTCACGCAGGCAAGAGGAATTTGAACATGCTTGCAAAGAAGAAGCATGTCATTGGCATTGAGAATGTCAAATTCCTCAAGGATCACTTATGCGGAGCTTGTGGAGCTGGAAAAATGACCAAGGCCAAGCATCCAGCGAAGACTATCATGACCACTACCCGTCCATTCGAATTGCTTCACATGGACCTCTTCGGACCTAATCATTATTCAGCAGTCACTAATGATGCATCTCTATATGGTTTTGTCATTGTTGATGATTATTCTCGATATACATGGGTACACATTGTTACTTACAAACATGAAGTGCAGGAAGTCTTCAAACGTTTTTCCTCGAGGGCTTCAACCAACTTTGGTGTGAAGATCAAGCACATCAGAACTGACAATGGAACTGAGTTCAAGAATTCCGGTCTTGATGCCTATCTTGATGAACTTGGTATTACTCATGAATTATCTGCTCCTTATACTCCTCAGCAGAATGGCATCGTGGAGCGCAAGAACAGAACTCTTGTTGAGATGGCTCGCACTATGCTTGATGAATACAAAATGCCTCAGCGTTTTTGGATTGATGCAATTGATACTGCGTGCCACATCATCAACAGAGTATATCTTCACAAATTCTTCAAGAAGACGGCCTATGAACTCCTCACTGACAAGAAACCCAATGTGAGTTATTTCAAAGTCTTCGGTGCTAAATGTTGGATTAGAGATCCTCACCACAACTCTAAATTCGCACCGGAAGCACATGAAGGTTTCATGCTTGGTTACGGAAAGGACTCGCACACCTACAGAGTCTTCAACATTGTTCTTCACAAGATTGTTGACACTGTAGATGTGCGGTTCGATGAAATTAATGGCTCGCAAAGAGAGCACCTACCTTCTGTGTTAGATGAACCAGCACCTGAGGATGCTATCAAGCTCAAGGCAACTGAGGATGTCATTCCTACTGAAGAATCTACTGAAGAATTCATTCCAGTTCATGAAGAACGTCGAGCTGATGCACCTGAAGAACATGATGAGGAAAATGGTGCTGAAGAAAATGCTGATCAAATTCCTCATCGACAACAAGCTCATCCTCGCGTTGCAAAAGAAGTGCAAGTGGAGAAGATTATCGATGACATTAGCGCACCAGGTCCTCTCACACGCTCAAAAGCTTCACATTTATCTAACTTTTGTGGGCACTATGCTTTCTTCTCTATCACAGAGCCCGCTAAGGTAGATGAAGCATTTCTGGAGCCGGAGTGGATTCAGGCTATGCAAGAAGAATTACATCAGTTCGAGCTAAACAATGTCTGGGAATTGGTCAATCACCCAGATCCTCGCAAGCATAATATCATTGGCACAAAGTGGATCTACCGCAACAAGCAAGATGAAAATGGCCTTGTGGTGAGGAATAAGGCACGACTAGTAGCTCAAGGCTACACACAGGTTGAAGGAATTGATTTCGATGAAATTTTTGCACCTGTTGCTAGACTTGAGGCTATTCGCATATTACTTGCCTATGCTAACCATCATGATATCACCTTATATCAAATGGATGTGAAAAGTCCATTCCTCAATGGTAAGCTTGAGGAAGAAGTATATGTTGCTCAACCCCCAGGTTTTGAAGATCCAAAGAATCCTGACAAAGTCTTTAGACTCAATAAGGCCCTCTATGGCCTCAAGCAAGCCCCTCGGGCGTGGTATCATACATTGAAGGAATTCTTCGTGAAGAATGGCTTCACACCCGGTTCACTCGACCCTACTCTCTTTACTAAATCTTATGATGGTGAACTGTTTGTGTGCCAAATATATGTTGATGATATTATCTTTGGCTGTACTGACCAACGTTATAGTGATGAATTTGCCTATATGATGAGTGAAGAATATCAAATGTCTATGATGGGAGAGTTGAAATTCTTCTTAGGTCTTCAAATCCGTCAGCAGCGCAATGGCATATTCATATCGCAGGAGAAATACCTCAAAGATGTACTGAGGAAATTCGGCATGCAAGATTGCAAAGGCGTCAAAATTCCTATGCCCACAAATGGCCATCTATGCACTGATGAAAATGGTATTGACTTCGATCACAAGGTATACCGCTCCATGATTGGTTCTTTATTGTACTTATGTGCATCTAGGCCAGATATAATGCTTAGTGGTTGCATGTGTGCCCGATTTCAAGCTGCACCGACGGAATCACACCATAAGGCTGTGAAGCATATTCTTCGATATCTAGCTCACACACCAACACTAGGATTATGGTACCCCAAGGGCTCTGCTTTTGATCTCATTGGATATTCTGACTCTGACTATGCTGGTGATCGTGTGGACTGCAAGTCAACATCTGGCACTTGTCATTTCCTCGGACGATCTTTGGTCTATTGGTCCTCGAAGAAACAGAACTGCGTATCACTGTCTACTGCTGAAGCTGAATACATTACTGCTGGCTCATGCTATGCTCAACTGCTTTGGATGAAGCAAACTCTCAAGGACTATGGCGTCAACGTGAAGAATGTGCCTCTCCTCTGCGATAATGAGAGTGCCATCAAGATTGCTCACAACCCAGTTCAGCACTCAAAGACAAAGCACATCCAGATTCGTCATCATTTTCTTCGTGATCATGTGTTGAAGGGCGACATTTCCATCGAGCATGTGAAGACTGAACAACAGCTAGCTGATATCTTCACCAAGCCCTTGGATGAGAAGAGATTTAGCAAGTTGCGGTGTGAGCTAAATATCTTAGAATCTTCGAATGTTCTTTGAAAAGGACACACATCCTAACACTTATGCAAAATTGATGACTTAGATGTGCAACACATGAAGAAACGTTTTTCTTCAATCAATGAAGAATAACACTCTAAGTGTGAAGAAATTAATGAAGAATTTGATTCTCAGAACCCTACGACAATTGTACGTGGTGTCTGAAATCATCATTCTTATACGGTGGGCCACGCCACCACAAAAAGTTGAAAATCTTCAATTTGAGTTTTCCTCATTTTTCAAATTCTTCAGTTTTTCAAATTTTTCAACTTCGCAAAATCTTCACTGTTTCCGTCGTTTTTCTTCATTGGCTATATATATATATATGTGTGTGTGTGTGTGTGTGTGTGTGTGTGTGTGTGTGTGTGTGTGTGTGTGTGAGTTATGTCCTCTACAGCATTCACTTATGGCTAATTCTTCAAGTTGCGTTTTCTGCTAAGTGAATGTGATCGGACCCTTCCCCCTCTATGCTATACTCAACCCAATCTATTCACAAATTCTTCATGTGCGTTCTATCTGAAACCCGTTCAAAGTCTTCACTGTCTCCTTGTCAGCTGAAGAAATTGCGAACGAAACTTTAAAAAAAATCTTATCCAGATTTTTGATTTTACCGCTCAAACCATTCCGCATCCCACGATGCATTATTATATTCACCCACGATCTTACATGATCTCATCTGCACAGTACGTGGGTGACACATGTCGCATGAAGGAGAAAGGGCAGGGGCATGTTCGTCCCAAAATCTTCGGGCGAACAGTTTTTACCGTGGCTATAAATACCCATCTCCCCTTCCTCACTTCATTTACTGCGCTCGGTCGCTGTCTCTCGCTCGAGCTCCTCAAACCCTAGCGCCGCCGCTACTCCATCGTCGCCGGTGAGGAAGAGCTTCACTGCCTCGACCTCGTCGCCGTCGTACTCGCGCCGGCTGCGGAAATCTTCACTCCGCCGCCGCCGTAGCTGTCTCCCTCTGCCAAGTTAGGGCGTGGGAGATCGAACCAGACGAACTTCACATCTGTTCATCTCAGTTCGTCGTGTTCTTGAGTTCGGGTAATTAAAAGTTATTTTTATTACTCACTTTGATTCTCAAGTTTTCCTGAAAATCTTCAAAGGTGTTTTATTCTTCAAATCTTCACACATCTGAACACCTCACTTACTGTATGCTCTTGATCCATTTCTCTAAGCACTCATTTTCTTCAAGATTCCTCAATTGTGCGGATTTTCGATCTGTACAACTCTGGAACCTAAGACAAGAACGCTTAGTGAAATTCCTCAAGGCTCAACTGGTCAAATTCCTCAAAACTTGTCTTTTCAAAAATCTTCTGAGAACGCATATGACCTCTCCAAATTCCTCGCACCTACACTCTGTTCACAGGTACTCATGTCCGCTGCTGAATCACTAGGTTCTCATCAACTTAACTCATTTGCAGCGTTCCTCGAAGAAAAATTGCATACTTCTTCAGAGTGTTCAATTGTTCAAATTCCTCATCTGAAGAATATGTCTGAAGGAAAGAGACCGCAGAAAGGAGGAAAGAAACTTGAGGTCATGAATGCTTTCGAGATCCCTGATGAAATATACAAGGATTATTGCACACCTGATGAAGCCAAGTTTGGCAAAGAAAACAAAAATCAGCGCAAAGTGCGCATCCAGAGGATTGAACGAAGATGGGCACGAGAATGGAGGGAATATCGATATGTTACTCCAAAGTACATGAAGAAATTCGCCTTAAATCCTCCATGCCCAAGAGCTCCATTGGCACCTGGCCAAGTAGCCGATCCCACCAGTATCAAGCGTGGTGAGGACTTTCCTGAAGAATGGGCTAGGCGCCAAGCAAAACTGGCAAGACAAGCCAAGGAGGCAGTGAGGAAATTCAATGAGGATTCTGCCGCTGCTGCTGCTGCTGAGACCTCGGTCAAACCAAGGAAATCAATGCCGAAGAAGCCTGCTCGTAAGCCAAGTGCTTCACCTTCAGCGCCCTCACGGCCAAGTTCCTCAGCTACGCCCTCACGGCAAATTCCTCAGACTGCTACTGCTCCACCAAAGTCCTAAGTAGCTCCCTCAAAGTCCTCAACTCCTGTGCATCTGGCTACATGCCAAAGGACTCAGGGTTTCTCAATTGCTTCTGGTGTCTCAGCAAGTTCCTCAGTTGCACCAATGTCCTCATCAGGCCCCTCACTGTTGAAGACAAAAGCAACAGCTGGACGCGGTCCTCGGCCAAGTCCAAGGAAGAAACAGGTTGCATTCCAAGTGCCCTCTGATGATGAGGCCTCTGATGAAGAACTTGCAGAAATCATCAGAGACAGACAAGCAAAGGCCGCTAGAGCCAAAGGCACATCTATGCCACTGCTTTTGGATCCGAAGAAGATCCTCGACTACATTGACCTATGGCACAAAGATCAAGAGAGCTCAATCTAGAAAGGAGAAGCTTCTGAAGAAGAATGTTGTCAGACTGACACCTGAAGAACTTCTGAAGGCTCAATCTGAAATCCAAGCCCTCAGCAAGGACTTCGATGCATACAATGCTGATTGGCAAGGAGCCAAAGTGAGATTCGTCAACCTGACGAAGAAAATGACAACTGTTGCAGCCCCATCGCAACAAGAAAATCCTCAGGCTGCAGACTCTGCTCAGCCTGCTGAAGAACATGCCAGCACCACTGATGACTTTCAGCCTGCTGATGAAAACACAAATTCCAGGGCTGATGACTCCATCCCAGCCGCTAAAGAAATTGCCAGGGCATCCACTAGTGGTGCGCCTGAAGAAACTGAAGAGATCAGGGCAACTGCATCAGTTGCGCCTGAAGAAAATCAACAACAGTCCTCAGCTCCTCCCACGCCTACACCAACTCCAGTTCTTCCTTCTGCCTATGAAGTGAAGAAGACCAAGGCTGCAGAGCGAGCTGCAGTGAAGAAAAGGAAGGCATCAGCTGCGTCAAATTCTTCGGCTGCGAAGAAAATGAAGCCAATGACCAGCTCTCTTGAAAATCCTATTGATGTCGTTCCGATTTCCTCCATGTCATCAAAGGAAATTGTTCCTTATGGAGAAGACTACAAGATCCCAAGCGGATCTGATGAAGAACATCATTCTGCTGCTACGTCAGAGCAGCTTGATGAAGAAATTGAAGTGGAAGCATTCCCTTCAACGCCAGTCGTTTCCTCACCTATGCCTCAGTTCACAGCTGAAGGGGCTGGTGTTGAGGAAATTGAAAAAGAAGATGAAGATGTGGATATTGGATGCACTACACCAGTGATGAATGATGACTTTTGGGAAAGTCAGCATCCCAATACTCCTCTCTTCACTCCTATTCAACAGATTCCTCAGTCCCCGGCTACAACTGTTCAAATGGGCTCTGAAGAAACTCATCCCACTTCATCTATTCATGAAGAAATTCCAGCCGCTAGTGCTGAAGAACCTGCTGCTGTTAATCCTCAAGTTGCACAAGAAGAGGAACCAAAAATTCCTCAGCCTGAAGTACCTGAGCTCGCGATTCCTGAGGTTGTGCTGCAAATCACTGACACTCCTATGCTCAAGCCGAAGAATCCTTTCTCAAGCAAGCAAAAATTCAAGGCTGAAGACTTCTTTTCTGAGCATGTGTTCTTCACTGATTATAATCCATATGACTCTGCTCGCATAAGGAAGAGGCGTTTCTGCACTGCTACTCAAGCCAACTTCTATTCCTCAGTGCTCTTTGACAAGGACAAAATCTTTGATCATGAACATATTCCTCATGTGGATATGGAATCTCTGCCGTGCTTCGAGCCAGTCCTCAGTGTTATTCACGATGCTGGACTACTGAACTTCTGCACTGATATCTGTGATTGGAATGAAGAACTCATTCTTCAATTCTACGCCACACTACATATCACCGGAGATGCTGAAGATGTCAATTCATGGGTACTGGATTGGATGACCGAAAACACTCACTACAAGGTACCGGCAACTGAATTGCTTCGTGTCCTTCCTCTCGATCCTCCCCATGACAGTGCACGTTGCATCTACAATGACCCTGAACTGACGAATCATTATATGCAAGTGCTCATGAAGCCTTTGAAGCCAGGGCAGGCCCCACGAACCAAATTCCTCGTTAAGGAATTGTTGTATGTGCCCCGGACAGTCTATCGAATCCTAACGAAGACAATGAGTCCTATCAAAGGCCACGACTCAAACGATGAAGATGTCGTTGGCATCATGAAGAACATGCTTTTTAACATCATTCATGGCGTTCCCGTCAACTTCCATGATTTCTTCATGAGGACTCTGGCTAATGTTGCTATGTCACCTTTTGAGCTGAAGCCCTATGCGCCTTGGATTATGAGATTTATAAGGGCAAGATCTTCACTGAATTACAAGGCTGACACTCTGAATCATGGTAGCTACTTGCCTCCCATTGAAGTCCTCAAGCGACCAGTTTCATCATCTGATGACAAAGGCAAGGCAACTGCTGTGATCGATGAAGGCACTCGTCCATTGGATGGTCAATTTCGTCTGGCTACATCTTACTCCACCAATGACAACTCTGCTACACATGACACTGCCGCAAATATCTCAGCTAAGCAAAATCCTCAAGCCACAACACCCAGGGTGATGACTGATCGTGAGTTACTCCTCAGTCTTCATCAGAAGGTTGATCGCAATCATAAATGGGTAAAGCGTCAGTTTGCTGCCGTTCTTCACAACATGACCGCAACACATAATGTAGTGAAGAAAAACCATTATCACCTTCATGAAACCCTCAACCGCACCTGGGCTGTTCTCACTCATGTATATACCGCGGGAGAACTGAAGACTATGGGTCTCCAGGAAGCATTTGGCTGGTCTGCACCACCTCCGAAGAAATTCAAGAGAGTCAAAGTTCCTGATCTGGTGGCCGGCTCTTATTCTTCATCGCGTGAAACTGATGAGCATGAAGATTTGGACGACACTGCGGCAGGCCCTACTTCAACAAACAACCCTGACAACGCTGGCGCTCCTCCATCAACTTGAAATTCTTCAGGGGCGTTAGTCCTCAGTTTCGATCCTTTTGGTCATTTGATGACAAAGGGGGAGAAATCTGAGTTAGTCTTCAAGCGGGTTTATATTATGGGCATTTTGTTAAGTTACAACTCTCGTTCTTCCGAAACTTTTTATTGGATCGAGTTGTAATCTTAAACCCTATGGTGCCCTGATACTTTTGGAAGGTGCATAGTGCTCTGATACTTTGATGCACTCTGCTCTGATACTTTTGATGTGTTATTCTGCATGCTTATTCCTCGTTAATATTATTGCACGCATGCTGAATCTCATCAGGCACCATATTTCATCATGCATTTCAAATTCTTCATATTATATATCAAATGCGTGTATGAATTACAAGATATAGGGGGAGATCTCCATGATTCAATTCTTCAAATGTGCATTGCCTCAAAAGCAAATTCCTCACTATGCACATATTCAGGGCGAGTTCTTCTATATCTTGCAATCAAATTCCTCAATATCAGTATTTACACTTCACATGTTTATCCCCATTGAAAACTTAACCTATGTTGTCATCAATCACCAAAAAGTGGGAGATTGTAAGTGCATCTAATGCCCCTTAGTGATTTTGGTGTATTGAAGACTTATAGGTTAAGGGACTGATGCGTTTGTGAGTGTACACAGGTCTATAAGTCTATGAGGAGTTTGATAATTACAGAGAAAGTCGACCCCTAAAAATGAAGTTCTTTGACTGAAGACTTTGATATTCTGAAGACTTTCTAAAGACTTTGAAAGTGAAGAAAATGGTGTGACCTTGAAGACTTGGTATTCACTTGAGGAACATGAAGCGTGAAGACTTTTGTTTTCGTAGTTTCATTTTTCTCTTTCTTGAGTCATAGGAAACACCGTACTGTTAAAGGGGGTCGAGGAAATACTAAGGAAAAATTTCCATGTGATGCTCAAGTCAAAATCCTACACCTACCAATCCCTTCGAGTCAAGCCATTGGAAATCTCATACAGTTCAGTCAAGTTCTTCAGTGACAGAGACGCAGTTCTTCTGGTCACTGATGACTTTGCTCTGACTGAGGAGTTAGGAATTCGCCAGTGCGAATTGCCTACACAGTGAGGAACATGATAGCCCTGAGGAATTTGAGAGTCAAATTTCCGACTGTTGTTGTGCTGCGCGCCGGCTGTCCCAAAATATCTTATCCACCTAACGGTCATATCATTGAAGGGCATTTATGTCTTATCATGTCGGGCTGCTCCCTAGGCTATAAATAGCCGCCCCCTACAACCACTACCTGGTTGGCTGCTCCGAGAGAACTTAACACTTGTCATTTGAGAGCAACCCATCCTCCGAGGACTTTGAGCGAAAATCATCAAGTGAGGAAAATCCCAAAACCAAACCCCCACAAACCCAAAGTGATTGAGCATCACTGAAGAAATTGATCCTGCATGGATCCGACGCTTGTTACCTTTGAAGACTGTGCTTCTTCCAGACGGTTAGGCGTCAAGGTCTAGAGCATCCAAGAGGAATTGTGGATTGCCGAGTGACCAAGTCTGTGAAGGTTTGGAAGTCACCTGAAGACTTACCACGAGTGATTGGACGAGACCTGCGTGGTCTTAGTTCAAGGAGAATATGGTGAGGACTGGGTGTCCTGAGTTGCGGCTCAGAGACTGGGTGTCCGGGACTGCGCGTCCTCGAGTTTAAATACTCAGCCGCTCCAACCAGACGTACAACTGAGACAGCAGTTGGACCTGGTTTACCAAATCATTGTCTTCACCAACTAACTGGTTCTATTTCCTCAACCCTTCCATTTCCTCATTACTGTGTTGTATGTTGTTCATATCTGTGCTTGAAGACTTTGACTGAAGACTTTCACAAATTCCTCAGTTCAATTTCTTCAGTCTGTTTGTCTTCATCTTGTTATCCTGTGTTTACGCTTTCTGTACTCTGTGCTTGTCTTCATTTCATCATGATGACCATGCTTGTATCCTGTTATGTTTACCTCTGAGTACTTATTCCGCTGCAAATAGTTCTTCGCTAAGGAATTTCCTCACCAGCAAATTCCTCAGTGAAGAATTCATAAAAATCGCCTAGGCTAGCTCCTGCCGTAGCTGCGGTAGTACCGTGATCCATCGCGGTAGTACCGTGAGCCCTTGCGGTAGTACCGCTTGTCGTGAGCGGTAGTACCGCAAGTCGTGGGCTGGCTAGTGGATAACGGTTGGATTTGTCTCTCCACTATATAAGGGGTGTCTTCTTCCTCTAGTTGACCACCTCTTCCAACCCTAGCTCCATTGTTGCTCCAAGCTCCATTTTCGCCCGATCTCTCTCCCTGGCCAATCAAACTTGTTGATTTGCTCGGGATTGGGTGACAAGGGCCCGATCTACACTTCCACCAAGGGATATTTGATTCCCCGCACTCATCCCTAACGGATCTTGTTACTCTTGGGTGTTTGAGCACCCTAGATGGTTGAGGTCACCTCGAAGCCATACTCCATTGCGGTGAAGCTTCGTGGTGTTGTTGGGAGCCTCCAATTGTTGTGGAGATTGCCCCAACCTTGTTTGTAAAGGTTCGGTCGCCGCCTTCAAGGGCACCAATAGTGGAATCATGACATCTCGCATTGTGTGAGGGCGTGAGGAGAATTCGGTGGCCCTAGTGGCTTCTTGGGGAGCATTGTGCCTCCACACCGCTCTAATGGAGACGTACTTCCCCTTAAAAGGAAGGAACTTCGGTAACACATCCTCGTCTCCACCGGCTCCACTCTTGGTTATTTCGTGCCTTTACTTTTGCAAGCCTACTTGTGTTGTATCCCTTGCTTGCTTATGTGCTAGTTGTTATTGCATCATATAGGTTGCTCACTTAGTTGCACATCTAGACAACCTATTTTGTTGCAAAGTTTAATTTGGTAAAGAAAAGCTTAAAAATTGTTAGTTGCCTATTCACCCCCCCCCCTCTAGTCAACCATATCGATCCTTTCAATTGGTATCAGAGCCTCGTCTCTTTTTAAGGACTTTACCGTCCGAAGAGTATGGTTGATGTCGTAGATGATGTGGGAGAGCACTCCGGTGCAAATCTGATATCATCTACGGGAGATGGGGGTAACTCGATCTCACGTGAGGAATTCAATGTGGCTTTGGAAACATTGAAAACCTCCATGACGACCGAGGTCAAGGACATGTTTAAGGAATTCCTAGAAGGACTCAAACAATCTACCTCGCCAATGAAAGTGGGTGATCCCACTAACAAGGTGACGGATGCTATCTCCGGCAAGGGGGGAAGCTAACAGTGAAAAGAGTCCTTCTAATAGTGGTAGAAATGGCACCGGCATCTTTGCCCATGTGGAACCCCCAATTTATGGAGGGCCAATCCCCTCCACGCATTTGAATCATGCCGGTCCTCCTCCTAAATATGAGAAACATGAAGATTTTGATTCTTGGGTTTATCGCTTCAAGCGTCATTTAAAACATGTGAACACTAACCTTTGGAGAATCATTGAAGAAGGTTTCTATCCTCATGATCCAAGCAACTTCACCCCTCGAGAAGCCGTGGACAATCAATTCAATGAGAGTGATCTCTTCATCATCCAAGATGCAATCCTTCCCGAAGATCTCCCTCATCTTCGACCTCATGCCATGGCTAAAGAAGCATGGAAATGTGTTGAGTCTCTCTATCGAGGAAGTGCTAGCATTCAACGCTCCAACTATGAAGTGGTGCAAGATGAAGCCGATGAGTTTGCAATGAAAGAAGATGAAGAACCTCGTGAGCTCTTTCGAAGAGTGACCAAACTTGCGGTCTCACTCCGAGATCATGGAAGCAAGGACATGGATGACAATTGGATCAAGCGCAAGTTCCTCAAGGCCATGATGCCCTACAACAAGGCCATGTCCTCCGTCATTCGTCAAAGACCGGACTTCCACTCCATGATCTCAAGTGAAGTGTTGGATGAGTTCGTTGCAATGAGCATCTTGGACAAGACCGCCGACAATGCGGTGCTCTGTTCTCAAAGGGCAAAGAAGCCCAACCTTGCTTTGAAGGCCAAGGTCATCATGGAAGAAGAGGAAGAAGTGGAAGATGAGGAGAGCAATCCCGAAGACACCAAGTATGATTATCATGAGCACATGGCCCTTGCTTCAAGACAATTTTGGAGCAAGAAGAATACAAGACCCAACTTCAACAAGAACAACTCAAGTGGCGTCAAGGGCAAGCAACGAGTTAGAACTTGCTTCAACTGTCGCAATGTGAGCCATTTCGTTGCGGATTGTCCTTACGAGAAGTGGGAAGACAATGGTGGCAAATTCATTCGAAAAGACAAAGCCAAGTCCTTCCCCAATAAGAACAACTTCCCCAAGAAGACTCCAACTCGTGGGTTGGTGGTTCAAGAAGAATACCAAGAGGATGACGATGATGATGAAAGTGGAGAAGCAATGGCCATGGCATCCATTGCCATTGCTACTACTCCCCCGGTGTCTCTCTTTGATTCACCCAATGAAAACATCACCGCCAAGTGCCTCATGGCTAAAGCTTCAAACAAGGTAACCCCCAACATCACAACCACCATCATTACTAATCCCTCCTTGGAGGATTGCATTGATGAACATGTTGAGTCTAATGAGGAAGTGAATGAATTTGAGTCTTTTATGAGTAAGCTCAAGGGTAAGTCCAAGAAGCACTTTGTTGCTCTCTTGGAACAACTTGGTGAGGCCAATGACATGATCGAGGCTCACGAAGAAACCATCTCTAAGATGGAGGGTCAGAGTCGTGACTATGCCGATGAGATATAGGATCTCTCTAATGCTCTCGAGGAAGAGCGTGTGCATCGTTTGACTTTTGAGGAGTCACACAATGATGACCATGCTAAGTTAAAGAAAGATCTTGATCATGCTCTTGTCGTATCTCGTGTGCTAACTTTCGAGAAGGCTAAACTTGGGGTTGATCATGCTAGACTCTAAGAGGAGTTTGAGATACTTGACAAGGCCCACAAGGCCTTGAAGGGTGCTCACGCTAACCTCAAGGAGTCTCATGCTCAACTCCAAGTTAAGCTAATCAAAGAAAAGGCCACCTTTCCTCATATGGTATTAATTGATAATGCATGTGCTACTAACCCGTTGTAACATCCCAAATTTTCAATTTGGAATGTTATACATTAGATCATCATGCATATCATATTTTCTTGCATTTTGTTGATCCTAGAAATTTCACGCAACTCAAGGACCCACGGAGAGAGTTGGAGATTTCAGAATTTTCATATTTGAGTTCTATCAAATTTTGAAAAGAGGATCATTTGGATTATTTATTTTATCTTCAAATATTTTTCCAGTATCAAAAATATGAGAGGGAATAATAGGACTTTCCCAAAATTTAGGAAAAATGAAGATTTAATAAATAACTCAAAATTTGGATTTTTCTCGGAGTTTATTGGCCTTAGGGAAAAAATGCGTATTTTCAAAAATTGCATTTTAGGCCCGAGTAAAAGTTCATTTTGTTCGAATCATTTTTAGGAGTCGGGGAAAATTTACTTTATTAATTTTGGAGTCCGGTAGATTTTCTTTTCTGTATTTTTCTGCGCGCGAAACCGATTTAAAAAAAACTGTAGCGCCTTGGGCCAAAGGCCCAAGCCACCAACCGCCAGCCGGCCAGGAGGCCAAGGCCACCGCGCACGCGCGCGCGCCAGGAGGGAGCCGCCGCCACCCCTTGCTCCTGTACGAATCCTAAAAGGATTCTAGGGTGCCCCTTGCCCCTTTTTCCTTGTTCGTTATTCCGTTTGTTCCTAGGATTCCTAATCCTAGTCTATTTCTTGCCCCCTACTCCAAACAAAACCCACCCCTCCCCAATATAAATAACCAAGCACCCCCCCTCAAACACATCAAATCAAATCCCTCTCCTCTCTGCAGCAGCAGCAGTGCAGCACCAGCGCCGCCGCCCCACACCAGCGCCGCCGCCGCCGCTTGCCACCACCGCCGCCGCCCAACGCCGCTGCCGCCGGAGCCCCTCGCCTCTTCGAGGTACTAGCCCCGCGCCGCGTCACTTTTTCCCCTCGGTTCAGTTTTTCTCGTAAACCGTTCCGGTTTTCTAGATCGGTTTTTCGTTTCGTTTTTTTTTTCCAAAACCCTAGATCGGTTTTTCTCGCCGGTTTTTCTTTCCGGTTTTGTTTAGCGAGCGTTCGCCGGACCATTCGTCTCAACGAACGTGATCACCAGTTAGCCTTGGTTAACGAACCTCCGTTCGTTCAACCGTTCGTCGTTTTTCTTTTTAATCAGATTTATTCCGCTATTTTTCTGATAGCGATTTCAGATCCGATCTTCTTTCTAGTCTATCTTCTCGCTCGTTTATCGGAATCAGGTGATTCAAGCGCCTGGAGTTTCGCCTCGAAACCGCCATTCCGACTAATCAACTTGAACCAAGTTTTGCTACTGTAAAATTTGACCTAGTTCAAATTGCTAGAATCGAGTTGTTTTCTCTCGCCGTTTGACTTTCGTTGCTTTATTTGATTTGATTCTTTTTGCAACCAGGGTTCTTAAGTTGGACTTTCCGGTTAGATCTTTTATTCGAGATTTACCCGTGCATTAGATGAGTACTTATTGTATGCTTGTTGTTTGTCTGCGATAGATCACCCGGAGTGCGCTGCTTGTTACTTCGAATCTCTAGGTTTCGCGGATCATCAGCAAGGCAAGTAACATTTGATCATACCTTTCTACTACCCAGTTTTTATGCATTAGATCAATCCTCACACCTTGCATGTTTAGGATCAAACTAAATTGTGGGGATGGGAAGTAGATGAGGTAGTACCTATTACCTGTTTTACTTATGAAACCTTTGGGAGTTACTTCTACATTTGCTTATTATGCCATGCTATGCTAGTAGACGTGGATTGGGTGAGTGATATCCATGACAGATGTGAGATTGTTTAATTAATGGTTTATCTAAGGTGGCAACTTAAATACACATCTGGGTGGATTGAGGCACCTAGGGTTACCAGGACTTGCCTGTTTTTTTGGAAATCCCAGGGGTGCCGTGTGATTTTACTATGGACCGCCACCCAGGCTCAAAGGGATCATAAGATAATTCATACTAGTAACTTACGTGTGCAGCCACAAGCCATTATGGGCTCTGGCATAGTTGACTAAGTTGTGCGAACTCTTATAGTGGTGGACTAGCAGATGTAGGGGATGTAGGTGTACCGGTCCACCCATCGTAAGGTGCTAGCGCTTCTGAAAGACTGTGTCTCGGTCATCCGTTTCTCAAACATCATGTAGTGCGAGAAACCAAATGGAGGTGATCGAGTCTTGTGGGGAAAAGTGCGCAAAACTCTACAGAGTGTACAAACTAATCATGATTAGCCGTGTCCCCGGTTATGGACATCTTGAGTATCTAGTACTTGAATATCATGTGAATCTCATCACTGTTACTTCTAATTAATATTGATGGGTTTGTTAATGAGTACTTTTTAATTGGGATTGAGGATGCTGTCAACCATTCTCAATGTTTAACAACCACCATGATAGTTAAATAAATTTATTCCTTTGCAGTAGGGAAAAACTGGCTTTACGCAAAAACTGTAACCATAGAGCTCTTCCACCAGCCATATATGCATGTAGTATAGGCTTATCATTCATTACTCTCTATGTGTTACATTGCCAGCATATTCCATGTGCTAACCCGTTTTCGGGCTGCAACTTTCATGTTGCAGACTTTTCAGACGACGAGTAAGGTGCTTTTAGGTCGTGGTTCTATACTAAGTGATGCCGTTGGAGTTGATGGACTCACTTATCTTCCAACTCTTCCGCTGTTATCGTTATTAGATGGCCTTAAGCCATGATTATTGTAATAAGTCCTATTTTGGACAAACGATGTAAT
Source organism: Triticum timopheevii (assembly GCA_963921465.1). Taxonomy (NCBI): domain Eukaryota; kingdom Viridiplantae; phylum Streptophyta; class Magnoliopsida; order Poales; family Poaceae; genus Triticum; species Triticum timopheevii. The sequence continues at coordinate 498,135,726 of OY997268.1, forward strand.
AAGTGTGTGATTGCTACTCCATTATAAATCCTTCGAAGTACTGTGTGGTGTCAGCATTACTGATCCAGGGATGACACCGGAGCACAGAGACTTGACCATCTGAGGTCGGGTCGCTACAGAGATGGTATCAGAGCACATGCTGACTGTAGGACATGACCACTAAGTTAAAGCCATATATCACTATTCTCTTCTCATTTTCTAACTCCTCATCTTTTCCACTCTTTTAGGATGATGGATGCGAAGATCAAGTACGCCCAACCGGATGAAGGCACACCTTTTGGATCCCACTTGAAGGAAGTCGCCAAGTACCTGAGCATTGGACTACCAAGCTTCACCGGGACTTTCAACGCCACTCTGCCTGAAGAGGAGCGCTGGAAGATTCAAGCTCATGTTCTGGGAAGGACATTCGCGCCAATAACCAAGCCCATAGATAGTGTTTTCAGTGCACCAACCTGGAGTCTGGGAAAGAGCATGGCAGCTCATATCACCATGGGACGCATTGGAGAAGTTTATCAAGAAGAACTCAAGGACACTATCTACCAGATTTGCAGACGCCGGAATGAAGATTGGGAGATAGTCAGCACCAAGAAGGATAGATCCATTGCAGCATTCATCCAGGAGTTAAACCAGCACATTCGACGCCAGGAGAACCAGATGTGCAATGATATGATAGAGTTGAAGAATGCGAAGGGAAGGATCATCGAACTTGAAGGAGAGATGAAGACTCTACGCAAGGACTACATGGACGAGATCGTAGCTGTCGTAAGGCACAACAGCGATCTTAAGTATGAGATTGGGGAACTCAAGAAGAAGTTGGAGCTCAAGAATGAAGACAAGTACGTCGACTGTCCGAGCAACTACATCATCATCGACGTCACCGATTCGGATCCAAGTGAACCCGATTTTGAAGACGAAGCTGGAGCAGACATCATGGAGTCTTCCACCGGTTCAAATTAATAGATGACCACCATATACTAGTAGTATTCCCTCCATGTAAACATTATAGTACACGCACTCTTGCGATAGTTAGATCGTTGTAAGCCCTTTGTTTGAATGAATGAAGTGATTTTGTGTGCATTTGTCTCATGAACATTTGGGTAGTGTTTTCCCTCTAGACCTCACTCTAGTCTTAATTTCTCGTCTTTCCTAAACCCCTATGCTAGTAAGCTCACCAGGAGCAGAGTACATGGCCAGACAAGGATGTTTTCAAGTGCCATTGAGTATAGGAAGGCATGTATTCCCGACGGATTTGATCATTCTGGAATCCCAAGGTTTGGATGTGATTCTAGGTATGGGTTGGCTGTCGATGTATGGAGGAAACATCGATTGCGCAAGTAGGACGATTTTGCTCACGACACCAGAAGGAAGAAGGATCAGGTATGTGTCACGACATGGATCAAAGAGGAATCAAGTAAATTGCTTATCAGGAGTTGTGCGGGAAGAGGTGCCAGTAGTGAAGGATTATCCTGATGTATTTCCTGAGGAACTGCCCGGAATGCCACCGGATAGAGACATTGAGTTTTTGATTGAGCTTTTGCCAGGAACAGGCCCAATATCGAAGCGACCATACAGGATGCCCGCACAGGATTTGGCGGAAATCAGGAAACAGATTAAGGAGCTATTGGATAAAGGGTATATACGCCCAAGTTCTTCACCTTGGGGATCACCCGTACTATTAGTGGAGAAGAAGGATGGATCGTTAAGGACGGTTGTTGATTACCGTGGATTGAATGCAGTAACAATCAAGAACAAGTACCCACTACCAATGATAAATGATCTGTTTGATCGTTTGCAAGGAGCTAAAGTGTTTTCCAAGATCGATTTGCGATCAGGGTACCACCAGTTGAAGATTCGAGAGCAGGACATACCTAAGACGGCATTTACCACAAGATATGGATTGTATGAGTATATCGTTATGTCATTTGGACTGACTAACGCACCCGCCTATTTCATGAACCTGATGAATAAAGTGTTTATGGAGTTTTTGGATAAGTTCGTCGTGGTGTTCATTGATGATATTTTGGTTTACTCGAAGAATGAAGAGGAACATAAGGAACATTTGTGGTTGGTATTGGAGAAGCTGAGAGAACACCAGTTATACGCTAAGTTCAGCAAATGTGAGTTTTGGCTAAAGGAAGTAGGATTTCTTGGACATGTTATATCCGGAGAAGGTATAGCAGTTGACCCCACAAAGGTTGAGACCGTAACCAAATGGGAGGCACCAACGACAGTTGGAGAGATCCGGAGTTTTCTTGGACTCGCAGGATACTACCGGAGATTCATTGAGAATTTCTCAAGGATTGCAAAGCCTATGACGGAGTTGCTGAAAAAGGATACCAAGTTCATATGGACTGAGGATTGTGAGGCCAGTTTCCAGGAGTTGAAGAAAAGATTGGTTACCTCACCAGTGTTAATTTTGCCAGATCAGACCAAGGATTATGAGGTGTATTGCAACGCTTCACGTCGAGGACTTGGAGCTGTACTTATGCAGGAAGGAAGAGTTGTTTCGTACGCTTCACGACAACTGAAACTTCATGGATTAAATTATGCCACACATGATTTGGAGTTAGCAGCCGTAGTGCATGCATTGAAGACATGGAGACATTTCCTCATTGGAAATCATTGTGAGGTGTACACGGATCACAAGAGTTTGAAGTACATTTTCACGCAGAAGGAGTTAAACCTTAGACAAAGGAGATGGTTGGAACTCATCAAGGATTATGATATGAGATTGCATTATCATCCCGGAAAGGCTAATGTAGTAGCAGACGCATTGAGCCGTAAGAGCCATGTCAATACGCTGATGACGGGAGAGATACCAAAGGAGCTAGCAGAGGATCTTCGAGAGCTATGTTTGGAAATAGTTCCGAGAGGCTATGTAGCAGCATTAGAGATTCAGTCTACCTTGATGGACAGAATCTGAGAAGCTCAGAAAAAGGACAAGGAGAACGCGGATATAAAGAAGAAAATGAGCGAAGGAAAAGCAAAGGGATTTCGTGAGGATGAACACGATACCCTATGGTTTGAGGACCGCGTATATGTGCCAAATGATCCGGAGATCAGGAAGTTGATTTTGCAAGAGGCACATGATTCACCCTATTCGATTCACCCAGGAAATACCAAGATGTATTTGGATTTGAAGGAAACGTTCTGGTGGACCGGAATGAAGAAGGATATTGCGGAGTATGTAGCAGTTTGTGATGTATGTCAGAGAGTGAAGGCAGAACATCAGAAGCCAGCAGGATTGTTGCAACCATTGCCGATACCCGAATGGAAGTGGGATAAACTAGGCATGGATTTCATCACGGGTTTGCCAAAGACTCGTTCAGGCTATGACTCGATTTGGGTTATAGTCGACCGCTTGACGAAGGTAGCGCATTTCATTCCAGTTAAGACTACCTATAGCAGTGCTAAGTTGGCAAAGATATACATGACCAGAATTGTGTGTTTGCACGGAGTTCCGAGGAGTATCGTATCGGATAGAGGAACCCAATTTACCTCAAAGTTTTGGAATCAGTTGCATGAAACATTGGGAACCAGGCTGGAGTTCAGTACAGCTTTTCACCCACAGACAGATGGACAGACTGAGAGAGTCAATCAGATTTTGGAGGATATGCTAAGAGCTTGTGCACTAGATTATGGATCTAGTTGGGACGATAATTTGCCGTATGCGGAGTTTTCTTATAACAACAGTTACCAAACCAGTTTGAAGATGGCACCTTTCGAAGCTTTATACGAAAGGAGGTGCAGGACACCGTTGTCATGGGACGAAGTTGGAGACCGTCAGTTGTTTGGGCCAGATTTGATTAAGGAGTCTGAACAGAAAGTTAAGTTGATTCACGACAGGCTCAAGGTAGCCCAATCTAGACAGAAGAGCTATGCAGATTCAAAATGCAAGGCGATAGAATATGAAGTTGGAGATAGAGTTTATCTCAGAGTATCCCCACTTCGAAGAGTTAAGCGTTTTGGAGTTAAAGGAAAATTAGCACCACGTTTCGTTGGACCTATAAGATTTTGCAGCGCATGGGAGAAGTCGCTTATAAGTTGGAATTACCAGAAGGACTGTCAGGAGTTCACGACGTATTCCATGTTTCTCAACTGAAGAAATGTCACGCCGAGATGGCAGAGGTACCGCTAAGAGATACAGTGCCTCTGGAAGCAATTCAGTTGAAGGATGATTTAACATATGAGGAGAAACCAGTTAAGATTCTCGAATATGCCAGCAGGGTTACTCGCAGCAAGGTTATCAAGTTTTGCAAGGTTCAGTGGAGCCACCACACTGAGGATGAAGCCACCTGGGAGAGAGAAGAAGATTTGCTCAAGGACCACCCTCACCTATTTTCTAGCCAACCCGAATCTCGAGGGCGAGATTCATCTTAAGGGGGGTAGGTTTGTAACATCCCAAATTTTCAATTTGGAATGTTATACATTAGATCATCATGCATATAATATTTTCTTGCATTTTGTTGATCCTAGAAATTTCACGCAACTCAAGGACCCACGGAGAGAGTTGGAGATTTCGAAATTTTCATATTTGAGTTCTATCAAATTTTTGAAAAGAGGATCATTTGGATTACTTATTTTATCTTCAAATATTTTTCCAGTATCAAAAATATGAGAGGGAATAATAGGACTTTCCCAAAATTTAGGAAAAATGAAGATTTAATAAATAACTCAAATTTTGGATTTTTCTCGGAGTTTATTGGCCTTAGGGAAAAAATGCGTATTTTCAAAAATTGCATTTTAGGCCCGAGTAAAAGTTCATTTTTTTCGACTCATTTTTAGGAGTCGGGGAAAATTTACTTTATTAATTTTGGAGTCCGGTAGACTTTCTTTTCTGTATTTTTCTGCGCGCGAAACCGATTTAAAAAAAACTGTAGCGCCTTGGGCCAAAGGCCCAAGCCACCAACCGCCGGCCGGCCAGGAGGCCAAGGCCACCGCGCACGCGCGCGCGCCAGGAGGGAGCCGCCGCCGCCCCTTGCTCCTGTACGAATCCTAAAAGGATTCTAGGGTGCCCCTTGCCCCTTTTTCCTTATTTCGTTATTTCGTTTGTTCCTAGGATTCCTAATCCTAGTCTATTTCTTGCCCCCTACTCCAAGCAAAACCCACCCCTCCCCAATATAAATACCCAAGCACCCCCCCCCCCCCTCAAACACATCAAACCAAAGCCCTCTCCTCTCCGCAGCAGCAGCAGCGCAGCACCACCGCCGCCGCCCCACACCCGCGCCGCCGCCGCCCCACACCAGCGCCGCCGCCGCCGCTTGCCACCGCCGCCGCCGCCAAGTGTCGCCGCTGCCGCCCAACGCCGCCGCCGCCGGAGCCCCTCGCCTCTTCGAGGTACTAGCCCTGCGCCGCGTCACTTTTTCCCCTCGGTTCAGTTTTTCTCGTAAACCGTTCCGGTTTTCTAGATCGGTTTTTCGTTTCGGTTTTTTTCCAAAACCCTAGATCGGTTTGTCTCGCCGGTTTTTCTTTCCGGTTTTGTTTAGCGAGTGTTCGCCGGACCGTTTGTCTCAACGAACGTGATCACTAGTTAGCCTTGGTTAACGAACCTCCATTCGTTCAACCGTTCGTCGTTTTTCTTTTTAATCGGATTTATTCCGCTATTTTTCTGATAGCGATTTCAGATCCGATCTTCTTTCTAGTCTATCTTCTCGCTCGTTTATCGGAATCAGGTGATTCAAGCGCCTGGAGTTTCGCCTCGAAACCGCCGTTCCGACTAATCAACTTGAACCAAGTTTTGCTACTGTAAAATTTGACCTAGTTCAAATTGCTAGAATCGAGTTGTTTTCTCTCGCCGTTTGACTTTCGTTGCTTTATTTGATTTGATTCTTTTTGCAACCAGGGTTCTTAAGTTGGACTTTCCGGTTAGATCTTTTATTCGAGATTTACCCGTGCATTAGATGAGTACTTATTGTATGCTTGTTGTTTGTCTGCGATAGATCACCCGGAGTGCGCTGCTTGTTACTTCGAATCTCTAGGTTTCGCGGATCATCAGCAAGGCAAGTAACATTTGATCATACCTTTCTACTACCCAGTTTTTATGCATTAGATCAATCCTCACACCTTGCATGTTTAGGATCAAACTAAATTGTGGGGATGGGAAGTAGATGAGGTAGTACCTATTACCTGTTTTACTTATGAAACCTTTGGGAGTTACTTCTACATTTGCTTATTATGCCATGCTATGCTAGTAGACGTGGATTGGGTGAGTGATATCCATGACAGATGTGAGATTGTTTAATTAATGGTTTATCTAAGGTGGCAACTTAAATACACATCTGGGTGGATTGAGGCACCTGGGGTTACCAGGACTTGCCTATTTTTTTGGAAATCCCAGGGGTGCCGTGTGATTTTACTATGGACCGCCACCCAGGCTCAAAGGGATCATAAGATAATTCATACTAGTAACTTACGTGTGCAGCCACAAGCCATTATGGGCTCTGGCATAGTTGACTAAGTTGTGCGAACTCTTATAGTGGTGGACTAGCAGATGTAGGGGATGTAGGTGTACCGGTCCACCCATCGTAAGGTGCTAGCGCTTCTGAAAGACTGTGTCTCGGTCATCCGTTTCTCAAACATCATGTAGTGCGAGAAACCAAACGGAGGCGATCGAGTCTTGTGGGGAAAAGTGCGCAAACCTCTGCAGAGTGTACAAACTAATCATGATTAGCCGTGTCCCCAGTTATGGACATCTTGAGTATCTAGTACTTGAATATCATGTGAATCTCATCACTGTTACTTCTAATTAATATTGATGGGTTTGTTAATGAGTACTTTTTAATTGGGATTGAGGATGCTGTCAACCATTCTCAATGTTTAACAACCACCATGATAGTTAAATAAATTTATTCCTTTGCAGTAGGGAAAAACTGGCTTTACGAAAAACTGTAACCATAGAGCTCTTCCACCAGCCATATATGCATGTAGTATAGGCTTATCATTCATTACTCTCTATGTGTTACATTGCCAGCATATTCCATGTGCTGACCCGTTTTCGGGCTGCAACTTTCATGTTGCAGACTTTTCATACGACGAGTAAGGTGATTTTAGGTCGTGGTTCTATACTAAGTGATGCCGTTGGAGTTGATGGACTCACTTATCTTCCAACTCTTCCGCTGTTATCATTATTAGATGGCCTTAAGCCATGATTATTGTAATAAGTCCTCTTTTGGACAAACGATGTAATAAGTGTGTGATTGCTACTCTGTTATAAATCCTTTGAAGTACTGTGTGGTGTCAGCATTACTGATCCAGGGATGACACCGGAGCACAGAGACTTGACCATCTGAGGTCGGGTCGCTACACCCGTGTTGTGAGCATGTGCATCTTGTGGAGGAAAATGCCAAGTTGAAGGATCAACTTGAGAAAGGCCTTGTGACATGCATTCAAGGTGAGAAGAACCTCAATGACCTTTTGAGCAATCAAAAGCAAGTTGTGGCCAAGGAAGGAATTGGATTTGCACCCAAGTCCAAGAGCAAGAAGAAGAAGAACAACAAGACCAAACGTCCTCCTCCTCTCAAGCAAATGTTTGTGAAAGAGGGAGAGGGTTCTCCTAAGGAGAAGAAGGAAAAAGTGAAGGGAGTTGACGTCCAAAAGGGCAAAAGCATTTCCTCAAACAAAGCCGGCGACTTTAACCCGTCATATGTGTTGTGCCGTGCTAGTGATGGACATGTTTATGCTAAATTTGTTGGTTCTCCTTATGAGTACATTGAATGGTCTATTTGGGTTCCCAAGACCCTTGTTACTAACATCAAAGGACTCATTACTAAATGGGTACCTAAAACCAAGCATTGATCTCTTGTAGGTGTTTGCTTCTGGTGGGGGATCATGGTTGCTCGATAGTGGAGCAACAAATCATATGACCGGGAGCAAGGACTTGGTGGTGGACGTGCAAGATATTCCATCTATGCCCACCAATGTCGAGTGGGGTGATGCGTCACATTCTAAGGTATTGGGTCTCGGCAAGGTTGTCATTTCTCATGATCTAACAATCAAGAAAGTCATGCTTGTTGAGTCCTTGCATACAATTTGCTTTCCGTTCATCAACTTGCACTCATGGGTTTTGCTACGTTCTTTGACATTGATACCGTGGCCCTCTTGTGGAGCAAGACTTTTAAAGTAGCCTTTGTTGGGCATGTCGAGAATGGTCTCTATGTGATTAACTTTTTGGAGCGACCCACTAAGACCGCGACATGCCTAATGGCTAAAGTTGACGTGGGATGGCTTTGGCATCGCCGTTTAGCCCACGTCAATATGAGATCTTTGCAAAGTCTTCTCAAGGGGGACCATGTCCGTGGACTAACAAATGTTAGTTTTGCCAAAGATCGTGCTTGCAGTGCTTGTATCGAAGGAAAGCTTCATGAAAAGGCTCACCCTCCATCAACCATCATCTACTCGAAGAGACCCTTGGAGCTCCTTCACATGGATCTCTTTGGGCCTCCATCTTTTGATAGTCTTGGAGGTAGAAAGTATTGCTTGGTGATTGTGGATGACTATTCAAGATACACTTGGGTATACTTCTTCAAGAGGAAGAGTGAGACTCAACAAACCGTCATCGACTTTGCAAATGAAGCTCAACATCAACACAATGCAAAGATCTTGACAATAAGAAGTGACAACGGCACCGAGTTCAAGAACTACACCTTGGATGAGTTTCTGAGTGATGAGGGGATCAAGCACCAATATGCTGCTCCATACACCCCTCAACAAAACGGTGTTGTGGAGAGGAAGAACCGGACGTTGATGGATGCGGCTAGGACCATGATGGCGGAGTTCAAGTCTCCATACAACTTTTGGGCCGAAGCCATCAACACCGCATGTCATGCATCCAATCGGCTCTATCTTTGCAAAGGCTTGAACAAGACTCCTTATGAGATACTCACCGGCAACAAGCCCAACCTCAAGTACTTCCGGGTGTTCGGTTGTAAGTGTTTCATTCTCAAGAAAGGTGTTCGTTTGTCTAAATTTGAGGCTAGAGCTCATGAGGGCATATTTGTTGGTTATGCTACAAACTCTCATGCTTACCGTGTTCTCAACAAGTCCACCGGACTCATTGAGGAGACGTGTAACGTGGAGTTTGACGAAAATAACGGCTCCCAAGTGGAGCAAAGTGGTACTTGTGATGTAGGTGATGAAATTCCTCCCCAAGCCATAAGAAGAATGGGTATTGGTCAGATTCTACCCATTGAGGAACCCATTGTGGCCGAAGGAGAAGGACAATGCTCCACTCAAGTGGAGCCATCACCTCCACAAGACTCACACGCTTCCGAAGAACAAAGTGAAGGCCCTCATCCTCGGGAACAAGACCAAGGGAAAGATCAACCTTAAGATGGTGGTGAACCTCTAAATGATGCCCAAGGTCAAGTTCTCCCCCTCGAGCAAGTTCAAGATCATGAGCAAGCTCAAGATGAAGAACAAGCTCAAGACGGCGCTCAAGATGATCAAGTTAACCCTCCTCCTTCCACACCCGAGGAGGAATTAGAGCGTCGTGCCGTGAAGATTGCTTCCAAGCTCACCACCCAAGGCCATCTCATGGAAAACGTGGTTGGAAGCCTAAGAAAGGGGGTAAGCACTCGTAGACAATTAGCAAACTATTGTGAACATCACGCGTTTGTCTCTTGTGTTGAACCCCAAAAGGTCTATGAGGCGCTTGAAGACTCGGATTGGCTCAATGCCATGCATGAATAACTCAACAACTTCGAGTACAACAAAGTGTGGAGATTGGTGCCAAGGCCGTCGGGGAACCACAACGTCATTGGAACCAAGTGGATCTTCAAGAACAAGCAAGATGCTCATGGGAACATCATTCACAACAAGGCAAGATTGGTAGCACAAGGCTACTCCCAAGTCGAGGGTATCGACTACGGTGAAACCTTTGCTCCCGTTGCTCGTCTTGAATCCATTCATTTGTTGATTGCTTATGCTTCCCATCACAACTTTAAGTTGCAACAAATGGATGTGAAAAGTGCTTTTCTTAATGGTCCTATTAATGAGTTGGTCTATGTCAATCAACCCCCCGGGTTCGAGGACCCCTACTTCCCGGATCATGTGTATCAACTCGATAAGGCACTCTATGGCCTAAAACAAGCCCCACGTGCATGGTATGACCACCTTACCGAGTTGCTACAGGATCGTGGATTCAAAGTGGGGCTAATCGATTCCACTCTTTTTACTAAGAAGGTCAAAGGGGAGTTGTTTGTATGCCAACTATATGTTGATGACATTATCTTTGGTTCTCCTAACAAAGCTTTCAATGAGGAATTTGCCACTCTCATGACCTCCAAGTTCAAGATGTCTTCAATGGGAGAGTTGAAGTTCTTTCTTGGTTTTGACATCAAACAAAGAAGAGAAGGAACCTTCATCAACCAAGCCAAATACACTCAAGACATGCTTAAAAGATTCAAGCTAAGTGATGTCAAGCCGGCTACTACACCTATGCCTACCAAGTGCCAACTTGATATTGATCCCAATGGTAAAGCGGTGGATCAAAAGGCATATCGCTCCATGATTGGCTCCTTGCTTTACCTTTGTGCATCTAGACCAGATATCATGTTGAGTGTGGGGATGTGTGCATGGTTTCAAGCCGCACCAAAGGAAAGTCACTATGTGGCGGTCAAGCGAATCTTTCGATATTTGGCTCATACCCCAAACTTTGGCTTATGGTACCCAAGAGGAGCAAACTTCAAGCTTGAAGGATTTACGGATTCCGATTGGGCGGGAGACAAAGTGGATAGGAAGTCCACTTCCGGAGGGTGCCAATTTCTTGGTTGCTCTTTGGTAAGTTGGTCTTCTAAGAAGCAGAGTTGTGTGTCTCTCTCGTCCACTGAAGCGGAATATGTGGCGGCCGTTAGTTGTTGTGCTCAACTCCTATGGATGAGGCAAACTTTAAAGGAGTACGGTGTCATTTGTGACAAAGTGCCTCTTTGGTGTGATAATGAAAGTGCCATCAAGATTTCTCTCAACCCGGTGCAATACTTCAAGACGAAGCACATTGAGATCTGGTATCACTTCATCCAGGATCACATTAGGCGAGGGGAGATCGAGCTCAAGTATGTCAACACTCATGATAACCTTGCATATATTTTCACGAAGCCCTTGGATGAAGCAAGATTTCGCGAGTTAAGGCATGAGCTAAATATCATTGATTTGAGCAATGTGACTTGAACCCGTGCACCCCCCACCACACTCAACTTGTTGTCTAGTTTAGGTGTAGGCATGGACATAGGGGGAGTGTTGTTCTCTCAATGAACTTTCCCTCCCCCCATTATGCATAAATCGATCACTTCTTTCACATTAGCCATCTTTGGTGGTACTTGTGCGTCAAAGACGAGTTTTGGTCATGGGCCCAAGGATAATTCTTCGCGGTGCCATACCATCTAACTCAAAGATAGGTGGCTTCGGCCACCGCCCTCTCTCTTCGAGAGGCTTTATCGCTTGGTGGTTTCTTGTTGTCTTTTGCCTCTGGTTTATGCGTGCTCTTGTGGTTTCCCGTGTGTGAAAAGTTTCCGTGCAAAGGCCTTCTTCTCGTGTTGAAACATGCTGTGTCTTGAGTTCACGGTACTACCGCGGCCAGCTACGGTACTACCGCAGCCAGCCACGGTACTACCGCTTGCGGGAGCATGGTACTACCGTTCCACGTGGCAGTAATTTTTTACTGCCGCCTGGGTGAGCGGTACTTCCGCCCGAGCGGTACTACCGCGATGGTACGCGGTACTACCGCGCCGGTTTGGGCGCGTAGGGATAAGGACGGGTAGGGGGAGCTCTAACTCCCCATACGCATTCGCAGTTCTTTCCCCACGTCATCTCCTTCTCTCCCTCGCTCAAGAACGGAGCCGGCGTTCGTCGCTGGATCTCCTCCTCCGGCTGCCCTCCCGTGATTCCGTCCGGTGGGATCGTTCCCCACCACGTGCTCTTGCTATGGACCAAGGTCTTTCCCCAACTCCCTCTCCTCGTTGTTTGTGTTTGTTGTTTCTAGGTTTTGGGGGAGACTTGTGTGTTCTTGAGATTCCTAGGCTTAATCTATGCAAGAGTAGGATGAAGGAGCATAGCATTGTGTAGGAATTATACTTGTATTTTTGTCTTGCGCTAGAATTGATCACCGTAGCACCGCCATTGTTTTGCGGTTCTTTTCAGATTTGAACCGCTGTTTGGATCTGACGCGACGCGGTACTACCGCCCGTCTGGCGCGGTACTACCGCTTGTACGGTACTACCGCCCGTCGGGAGCGGTACTACCGCGCTCACTGCGGCACTAAAATTTTACTTCCGCCCCAACCACGGTACTACCGTGACCTCGCACGGTACTACCGCGTTTTGGAGCGGTACTAATATTTTAGTACCGCAGGCACTGGCAGTTCTACCGTGGCTCACATCTATCGCATGACAACTTTCTCGTATGCCTTCTATGTGTTTCTTGTGCTTTTCCGTGGCCTTTGCATTGATCTTCTTCGCGTTCGTTGATGTTTTGTGTTTGTGTCTCAGGTGGTGGCTCTCGCCGGTCCAATCCCAGTCGTGACACTGGCTCCAAGCGACTGCGCAACCTAGGTGAAGCTCAAGAGGGCTCTTCTGCCCCCAAGCGCAATGTGAAGACTTCAGCCAGCAAGCACAAGGAACCCGCTAAGGGCATGGATGAGATATCCCAGACAGAGTATGTCCGTCTCAGGCAACTCCACCCATATGTGCACCCTCGTTCTTCTGTCAGAGGTTGTGAGCTGTTTTGGAACAAGCAACAGACCAACATCTATCTGGATGTCATAAAAAACAAGCAGAATACCTACGTGGATGTGAAGTGGATTGAAATGCATCACATGAGGAAGGACTAGTTCCGTGAGTACTTTGGAGAGGCTCTGGACTTGGTGGAGCACTTTGGCATTGAGCATGTGATATCCTTTCACCTTGACTATGATCCTGAGCTTATCTGTCAGTTCGTTGCCTCAGTCTATTTTCACTCTAATGAGGAGCGGAGGATGACCTGGATGACCAATGGCCGTCAGCTGACTGCTACCTGGAAGGAGTTCATGGATTTGCTCCGGGTTCCTGATGATGGGCTCGCCACTCCAGTGCGTGTTCGCCCCCATGCCAATGCTGAGTCTGCCAACAAGGATAAGCTTACACCATTCATGGTTGAGAAGTCGCTCGCCAATGGCAAGAAGGCGTTGGTGCTCAACTCTTTTCTGGATATCATGTATCGCATCTTCCGCAACTCCTTGTTCCCTCGCATTGTGACAAAGACAAGGTTCATGCATATATGGTGGATATGATGCTTATTTGCGAGGAGGCTCGTTTGTCTCAGTCTCAGCCGCTTGATATCTCACACATCATGTGGTGTGAGCTTCGGTTTGCAGTATTCAACCGGAAGGTGCCTATCTATGGGCCCTATCTGTTTCTGCTGATCTCGAAGACTTGGGAGAAGATGTTCCCTGGTGAGGAGTTCCTTGCTCCAGACTGGATTCGCCATGATCCCATCTGTCTGCGTGTCAAACCCAACTGGGCCAACACCACTACTCGTGCCGATGCGTCTGCTGCTAGGGCTTCTGTTGATGAGGAGGATGTTGGCGCCGAGGATGTTGCTGAGGGTCGTACTGCTAGGCCTTCCCAGAGTTCCCCTATGCCATCGTGGGCCAAGAAGCTGAAGGACAAGATGAAGACTCTCTTCTGCATGCAAGCCAAGGGGCAGTACAGGACTCACGTGGCGTCCAAGGAGAGTCGTCGCAGGGACAAGAAGATCTTGCAGCTCTATGGTGAGGAGGTGTCTGGCGGGTCTGAGGAGCGCATCACTCCAGAGGCTGAGTGGATGGAGAAGCAAGGCTTCAGGTGGACTGATTCTGAGGAGGACATCGAGGAGACCATCCTTGCTGCCGAGGAGACCGACGGAGAGGGTTGGGACGAGTTCCCTGCTTGAGCCACCTCGTGTGTGTAGGTGTCCTCTCTGCCTTTTTGGCGTCTCGATGCCAAAGGGGGAGAGAGAGTGTAGGGATTTGTGAGTCGTGTGTGTCGTCTTTCGTGTGTGGGTGTGTTTGCTGCTTTCTCGTTTGAACTATTTGCTGCTTTCTCGTTTGAACCTTGGTTGCTTTACTTCTTATGGTGTAAGACATATGCACTCTATCTATCCTAGCGAGCCTGTGATATATTGTGCTATCTTTATGCTATGCTCTACTTTGATGTTAATTATCGTGCCTTGGTCTCTAAAATATAGGGGGAGTGTTGATCCTGGTTTGTGTGCTATGCAGTCCAAAGCATCCATCTAGACTGCACACATCTAGGGGGAGCCCGTCTATATTTTAGAGAGGTGGGGTTTGTCTTTGCTCAACATTATCTTATCTATGTGCAAATCCCGTATTGTCATCAATCCACCAAAAAGGGGGAGATTGTAAGGGCATATTTATCCCTTAGGTGTTTTGGTGATTGATGACAATGCTTTTGTGGACTAATCGTGTGCCTTGAGTTTCTCAGATACTTCATCACTAGGAACGAGATGATTCGGTGCCCCTCGAAGACTATTGAAGTCGGCGTTGTTCTACGTTTATCTTTGGTGGATTTGAGTCGTAGGAGAGCCGTACTATTAAGAGGGGGTCCGCGTCGGAAAGGTTTGGGTGGAATCAACACGTACACTTGTCCTACCTTTCCTTGCACTTTGGAGCATCTCTTCGTTATCCTTGTTGTGTCGAAATCTGACGGCTACTGCTGTACTTGCGGTAGTACCGCAAGTACCAGTGGTAGTACCGCTGTGGGTCACGGTAGTACCTCTCCTCTGGAGCGTTAGTACCGTGGCTCCCAGGCCTAGTGCCGCTCCGATATGGTAGTAGGGGCGGATGTAATTTTTTACATCCGCGCCCACCACGGTAGTACCGCTTGTCCAGCGCGGTAGTACCGCGGGAGCCCACGGTAGTACCGCTCCCCAGGAGTCGTAGTACCGTGGCCCTCCTACCTAGTACCACAGCGTCACGGTAGTAGGAGCGGATGTAATTTTTTACATCCGCGCCGCAACGGTAGTACCGCGCCTCGCGAGCGGTAGTACCGCGTCAGATTTTTGCACCACATCATTTTCAGTGGAAGTAGGCACGGATGTAATTTATTTCATCCGCGCCCTTCCCAGGCAATGACTTTCCTGCCTTGCAGTAGTACCGCAAGGGGGAGCGGTAGTACTGCACCCTAGTCAGGCAAGTCCCGGCCTCTGCTGCTGTCGCGGAAGTACCGTGGTCCGCCACGGTAGTACCGTGCGGCCTCGCGGTACTACTGCGCGCCTGAAGCGGTAGTACCGCGTGTCGCGGGCTGAACATGTGGATAACGGTTGGATATTTCCCATGACTATATAAGGGGTGTCTTCTACCTCTAGTTCACCACCTCTTCCACCTCTAAGCTCCATTGTTGCTCCAAGCTCCATTTTCGCCCGATCTCTCTCCCTAGCCAATCAAACTTGTTGATTTGCTCGGGATTGGGTGACAAGGGCCCGATCTACACTTCCACCAAGGGATATTTGATTCCCCCCACTCATCCCTAGCGGATCTTGTTACTCTTGGGTGTTTGAGCACCCTAGACGGTTGAGGTCACCTCGAAGCCATACTCCATTGTGGTGAAGCTTTGTGGTGTTGTTGGGAGCCTTCAATTGTTGTGGAGATTGCCCCAACCTTGTTTGTAAAGGTTCGGTCGCCGCCTTCAAGGGCACCAATAGTGGAATCACTACATCTCGCATTGTGTGAGGACGTGAGGAGAATATGGTGGCCCTAGTGGCTTCTTGGGGAGCATTGTGCCTCCACACCGCTCTAACGGAGATGTACTTCCCCTTAAAAGGAAGGAACTTCGGTAACACATCCTCGTCTCCACCGGCTCCACTCTTGGTTATTTCGTGCCTTTAATTTTGCAAGCCTACTTGTGTTGTATCCCTTGCTTGCTTATGTGCTAGTTGTTATTGCATCATATAGGTTGCTCACTTAGTTGCACATCTAGACAACCTATTTTGTTGCAAAGTTTAATTTGGTAAAGAAAAGCTTAAAAATTGTTAGTTGCCTATTCACCCCCCCCCCCTCTAGTCAACCATATCGATCCTTTCATATCTGAACATATGATCTTCCACCAAGTAAACCAATTAGCATCAACTACAAGGAGTAATCAACACTACTAGCAACCCACAGGTACCAATTTGTGGTTTTGATACAAGATTGGATACAAGATATGAACTAGGGTTTTGAGAGGAGATGGTGCTGGTGAAGATGTTGATGGAGATTGACCCCCTCCCGATGAGAGAATCGTTGGTGATGATTTCCCCCTCCCGGAGGGAAGTGTCCCCGGCAGAACAGCTCTGCCAGAGCCCTAGATTGATTCCGGCAAGGTTCTACCTCGTGGCAGCGGAGTTTCGTCCCATAAGCTTGCCCACGATTTTTTCCAGGGTAAAAGTGATGATATATCAGAAGATGGACGCCGGAGGCCCACCAGGGGGCCTAGGAGATAGGGGGCGCGCCCTATAGGGGGGGCGCGCCCCCTGTCTCCTGGACAGGGTGTGGGCCCCCTGGCCTATTTCTTTCGCTCAGAAATTCTTATTAAATCCAAAAAGTTGTTTTGTGGAGTCTCAGGACTTTTGGAGCTGTGTAGAATAGGTTTCCAATGTTTGCTCCTTTTCCAGCCAGAATTCCAGCTGCCGGCATTCCCCCTCTTCAAGGTAAACCTTGTAAAATAAGAGAGAATAGCCATAAGTATTGAGATATAATGTGTAATAACAGCCCATAATGCAATAAATATTGATATAAAAGCATGATGCAAAATGGACGTATCAACTCCCCCAAGCTTAGACCTCGCTTGTCCTCAAGCGGAAGCCAAAATCGAAAAATATGTCCACATGTTTAGAGATAGAGGTGTCGATAAAAATAAAATACGGACATGAGGGCATCATGATCATTCTAATAACAGCAACATATATAGATTTTTGTCACATGATTTCCCATGCTCAAGTAATAAGCAATTCACAATGTCAAGTATGGTTCAAAAACTTCATTGGGAACTAACAAACTATAATCTCAGTCATTGAAGTAATTGCAATTTATCGTAACATCAGAAAGAGTCAATAATAGAGCTTTTCAGCAAGCTCACATACTCAACTTTCTCGTAGTCTCCTATAATTGCTAACACTCACGCAGTACTTGTGGTTATAGAGTTTCAGCCGGACACTGAGAAAGATAGGGGCTTATTGTGTTGCCTCCCAACGTATTCACCTTTAGGTGATGTCAACAATAATGGCCCATGCTAACTTACATCCAATTGGATATATGCATCATGATCTTTCAAACACGAGGAGCTTGCCAAAGGATAAAATGAAAAAGGGAAAGGTGAGGATCACCTTGACTCAAGCATAAAGTAAAAACATAAAGTAAAAGATAGGCCCTTTGCAGAGGGAAGCAGAGGTTGTCATGCGCGTTTAAGGTTGATGCACAAAATCTTAATGCAAAAGAACGTCACTTTATATTGCCCCTTGTATATGGACCTTTATTATGTAGTCCGTCGCTTTTATTACTTCCACAACAAGTTCGTACAAAGCTTATTTTCTCTGCACTAATAAGTCATACATATTTATAGAGCAATTTTTATTGCTTGCACCGATGACAACTTACTTGAGGGATCTTACTCAATCCATAGGTAGGTATGGTGGACTCTCATGGCAAAACTGGGTTTAAGGATATTTGGAAGCACAAGTAGTATCTCTACTTGGTGCAAGGAATTTGGCTAGCATAAGGGGGAAAGGCAAGCTCAACATGTTTGGAAGGTCAATGACAATATACTTTAACTGAGATGTCGGAAAACATAAACCATTACATTGTCTTCCTTGTCCAACATCAACTCCTTTAGCATGTCATACTTAATGAGTGCTGCACAATCATAAAAGATGTCCAAGATAATATATTTATATGTGAACCCCTCTTTCCTTATCACTTCCTATTAATTGCAATGATGACCAAGGCTATGTTCATCAACTCTCAACAATTTTTATGCCTCATACTTTCTATGTGTGAAGTTATCACTATCCATAAAGATCAATATGAACTCTTTTATTCTTTCTACTTCCTCAAGATCATAGCAACATAGCAAAGCCCTTGACCCAACACTAATCTTTATTATAGATAGCACATGGACTCGATTACAAAAAGAGATCACAATGCAAAACTCAAAACTACTTGATATCAAAACCTCAAACTACTAGAGCAAGATACTACTAAAAGGATCGAACTAAATAAAGCAGTAAAGATAGGAGTGTGATGGTGATATGATACCGGGGCACCTCCCCCAAGCTTGGCAGTTGCCAAGGGGAGTGCCCATACCCATGTGATTATGTCCTCGAAGGTGATGGAGGTGGTGAAGTAGGAGTTGTTGATGATGTAGGCTTGTCGCCCGTCTTCCAAGGCATAGGCTCTCCATCATAAAAGGATGATCGAATCTTCGGGATCCTTAAATCTGCAGCCAAACTCATTCGCTTGAATCTATATTCATACTCACAGTTCTGGTTTTGCAGGTCATAGATCTGGGCTTGGAGGTGCTCGATTTTCTCTTGAAGCTTGAATATGGTCTCCCCAATGACTTTAGCGTCTAGCTTGTGGTTGTTGGTGAACTCCGTGATCATCATCTGGTTAGCATTGAGTCCATGCTCCACCATCCCTTGACACTTGAAAACTTCATGTTCCACGGCTTCGAGCTTTGTCTCCATGCTCCCGGTACGCCTTGGTCCCTCCACATCGCGGATGTGCAGCACCCCCTCACACATCTCAATGGTTTGAGGATGTTGCAGCACCTCCGCGAGATAGGGGTTGATAACCCTCTCGAAAAACTTGTCCTTGGGAGCGCTTGGAGACGCCATGATGCTCTAGATCTGAAACGGAAACAGCTCGAAACAAAAACAGAGGATATTTGCGTGATACGATGGTCAAAACCTTCGGGAGTATAAATAATGAATTTTTACCGACCAAAATACGTAACATACAGGAAAACGGAGTCCGGGAGGCACACGAGGTGCCCACGATATAGGGGGCGCGCCCTACAGGGGGGGCCTCCACTCTCGTGGGAGCCTCGTGTCCCTTTCGGATTACTTCTTTCTTCCTAAAATTCTTAAATAATCCAAAACTGATAAAAATTTCCATTAGAGTTGTTTTGGAGTCGGTTTACTTGCCGTACCACATACCTATACCTTTTTGGAGTCTGGAACGTTCTTGAAAGTGTCCCTTATGTATTCCTCAGGGGTTACGGTTTCAATAATATTAGTTTCAACATTGATAGGATTACCTGAAATATAGTTTTTAATTCTTTGACCGTTAACCACCCTCGGATTTGTGCCTTCGAAGTTGTTGATTTTTATAGCACCAGAACGATAGACCTCCTCGATAACGTAGGGACCTTCCCATTTTGAGAGAAGTTTTCCTGCAAAAAATCTTAAACGAGAGTTGAATAATAACACATAATCTCCTACGTTAAACTCACGCTTTTGTATCCTCTTATCATGCTAGCGTTTGACTTTTTCTTGGAATAGCTTGGCATTCTCATATGCCTGGGTTCTCCATTCATCAAATGAGCTAATATCAAATAACCTCTTCTCACCGGCAAGTTTGAAATCATAATTGAGCTCTTTAATAGTCCAATATGCTTTATGTTCAAGTTCAAGAGGTAAATGACATGCTTTTCCATAAACCATCTTATAAGGAGACATACCCATAGGATTTTTGTATGCAGTTCTATAGGCCCATAATGCATCATCAAGTTTTTTGGACCAATTCTTTCTAGATCTATTCATAGTCTTTTGCAAAATTAATTTGAGCTCTCTATTGCTCAACTCTACTTGACCACTAGACTGCAGGTGATAAGGAGATGCTATTCTATGATTGACATCATACTTAGCAAGCATCTTACGGAAAGCACCATGAATGAAATGTGAGCCACCATCAGTCATAAGATATCTAGGGACTCCAAACCTCGGAAAAATAACTTCTTTAAGCATTTTAATAGAAGTGTTATGATTAGCACTACTAGTTGGAATAGCTTCTACCCACTTAGTAACGTAATCAACAGCAACTAAAATATGTGTATAACCATTAGAGGCAGGAAAAGGTCCCATATAATCAAAGCCCCAAACATCAAACGGTTCAATAACAAGAGAATAATTCATAGGCATTTCTTGATGTCTACTAATGTTACCTATTCTTTGACATTCATCACAAGATAAGACAAACTTACGAGCATCTTTGAAGAGAGTAGGCCAATAAAAACCAGATTGTAGTACCTTGTGTGCAGTTCTATCTCCAGCGTGGTGTCCTCCATAGGATATAGAGTGACACTTGCGTAGGATCTGTTCATGTTCATGCTCAGGCACACAACGTCTAATAACACCATCTACTCCTTCTTTATAAAGGTGTGGATCATCCCAGAAGTAATGTCTCAAATCATAAAAGAACCTTTTCTTTTGCTGGTATGTGAAACTAGGCGGTATATATTTAGCAACAATGTAATTAGCATAATCAGCATACCAAGGAGCAGTACGAGAAGCATTGACGACCGCTAATTGTTCATCAGGAAAGCTATCATTAATAGGCAGTGGGTCATCAAGAACATTCTCTAACCTAGACAAGTTATCTCCAACGAGGTTCTCAGCTCCCTTTCTATCAATAATATGCAAGTCAAATTCTTGGAGCAGGAGAACCCATCTAATGAGTCTAGGCTTAGCATCTTTCTTTTCCATAAGATATTTAATAGCAGCATGATCAATGTGAATAGTAACTTTGGAATCAACAATATAAGGTCTAAACTTATCACATGCAAACACAACTGCTAAGAACTCTTTTTCAGTAGTAGCATAATTTCTCTGGGCAGTATCAAGAGTCTTACTAGCATACTGGATAACATTCAATTTCTTATCAACTCTTTGCCCTAAAACAACACCTACAACATAATCACTAGCATCGCACATAATTTCAAAAGATAAATTCCAATCAAGCGGCTGAACAATAGGTGCAGTGATCAAAGCTTTCTTAAGTGTTTCAAATGCTTCTATACAATCATCATCAAAGACAAAAGGAATATCTTTTTGCAATAAATTAGTCAGAGGCCTAGAGATTTTAGAAAAGTCCTTAATGAACCTCCTATAAAAACCGGCGTGACCAAGGAAACTTCTTATACCTTTTATGTCCTTGGGACATGGCATCTTTTCAATAGCATCAACTTTGGCTTTACCAACTTCAATACCTCTCTTGGAGATCTTGTGCCCCAAGACAATGCCTTCATTAACCATAAAGTGACACTTTTCCCAATTCAGGATGAGACTAGTGTCTTCGCATCTCTGCAAAACTCGATCAAGGTTGCTCAAACAATCATCAAAAGAGGATCCATAGACGGAGAAGTCATCCATGAATACCTCACAAATCTTTTCACAAAAATCAGAGAATATAGCCATCATGCATCTTTGAAAGGTAGCAGGTTCATTACATAAACCAAAAGGCATACGTCTATAAGCAAAAGTACCAAAAGGGCAAGTAAAAGTAGTTTTAGATTGATCCTTCGCTGACACAGGTATCTGAGAGAAACCAGAATAACCATCTAGAATGCAAAAATGTGTGTGTTTGGATAGCCTTTCTAGTATTTGATCAATAGAAGGTAAAGGGTAATGATCTTTCTTAGTAGCTTTATTTAACTTACGGAAATCAATTACCATCCTATAACCTGTAATAATTCTTTGTGGGATCAATTCATATTTATCATTAGGAACAATAGTAATACCTCCCTTTTTAGGGACACAGTGGACAGGGCTTACCCGTTCACTATCAGCAACTGGATAAATAATACCTGCCTCAAGGAGCTTTAGTATCTCCTTTCTTACCACTTCCTTCATCTTGGGATTTAATCGTCTTTGAGGATCTCTAACTGGTTTGGCATCTTTCTCCACTGAAATTTTGTGTTGGCATAATGTGGGACTAATGCCCTTAAGATCATCCAGAGTATATCCAATAGCAGCTCGGTGCTTCTTCAGAGTTTTCAATAATCTTTCTTCTTCTTTCTCTGAAAGGTTAGCACTAATAATAACAGGATATATTTCTTTTTCATCAAGATAAGCATACTTAAGATTATCAGGTAATGGTTTGAGTTCAAACACGGGATCACCCTTGGGTGGAGGGGGATCCCCAAGAATTTCAATGGGAAGGTTATGTTTCAGCATAGGTTCCTGTTTAAGGAACACTTCATCTATTTCCTCCCTTTCCTTCATAAACATATCGTTTTCATGGTCTAGCAAATATTGTTCTAACGGATCAGTTGGAGGAACAACAATGGAAGCAAGACCAATAATCTCATCCTTACTAGGTGGTTCCCTTTCACGAGGTTGTCTACTAAACTTAGCGAAATTAAATTCATGAGACATACCATCTATGCCAACAGTGACAATATTCTTTTCACAATTAATCTTAGCACTAGCAGTATTCAAGAAGGGTCTACCAAAAATAATGGGACAAAAATCATCTTGTGGGGAACCAAGAACAAGAAAAATCAGCAGGGTATTTAACCTTCCCACACAACACTTCAACATCTCTAACAACCCCAATAGGTTTAATGGTATCCCTATTAGCAAGCTTGATAGTAACATCAATGTCTTCTAATTCAACGGGTGCAATGTCGTGCATAATTTCTTTATAAAGATCATAAGGTATCGCACTAGCACAAGCACCCATATCACATAAGCCATGATAACAATGATCTCCTATTTTAACAGAAATAACAGGCATGCCTACAACAGGTCTACGTGTCTTAGTATCAGGTCTAGCAATATTAGCAGTTTCACCCAAGAAAGAAATAACATGCCCATCTAAGTCCTCATCCAAGAGATCTTTAATCATAGCAATACTAGGTTCAACATTAATTTGCTCAGGAGGTGTATAAGTCCTAGTATTACTCTTACGAACAATAGTCGAAGCTTTAGCATGATCTTTTATCCTAACAGGAAAATGAGTTTTTTCAACATAAGCAGTAGGAACAATAGGATCACTATAGGTAATAGTCTTTTCTTCGACTGTAATAGGTGCAACTACTTTCACTTCAACAGGAGGATTATATTTAAACCGCTTCTCTTTAGGGAGATCAATGTGAGTAGCAAAAGATTCACAGAAAGTAGCTACTATCTCAGAGTCAAGTCCATACTTAGCGCTAAATCCACGAAAAGTATCGGTATCCATAAAAGATTTAACACAATCGAACTTAGGTGTCATACCTGACTCCTTACCATCGTCGGAACCCCAATCTTCAGAGTTGTGTTTAATTCTTTCCAATAAGTCTCATTTGAAATCAATAGTCTTCAGCATATAAGAACCAACACAGGAAGTATCGAGCAGGTTGCGATTATCAAGAGAAAGCCGAGCATAAAAATTCTGAATAATCATTTCCCGAGAGAGCTCATGATTGGGGCATGAATATAACATTGATTTAAGCCTCCCCCAAGCTTGAGCGATGCTTTCTCCTTCGCGAGGCTAGAAATTATATATGTAATTACGATCACGATGAACAAGATGCATAGGATAGAACTTCTGGTGAAATTCCAACTTCAATCGCTTATAATTCCAAGATCTCGTATCATCACATAGCCTATACCATGTCAATGCATCTCCCTTCAAAGATAAAGGGAAGACCTTCCTTTTGACAACATCATCGGAAATACCTGCAAGCTTAAATAATCCACAAACTTCATCCACAAAGATAAGGTGTAAATCGGGATGCAATGTTCCGTCTCCTGCAAATGGATTAGCTAGCAGTTTTTCTATCATACCCGAAGGAATCTCAAAGTGAATATTTTCATAAAGTTCAGTAGGTTGAGGAGCAACTCTTTGCTCTTCTGGTTGGGGTGAAGATACCCCAAACAAGCCCCTCAAAGGATTAGTTTCCATAGTGACAAGTAACAGAAAATTTCAGCACACTATATAAATGTTTCCTTACCAAGTTCCACTCACCAAAAGCGCTACACTCCCCGGCAACGGCACCAGAAAAGAGTCTTGTGACCCACAAGTGTAGGGGATCTATCGTAGTCCTTTCGATAAGTAAGAGTGTCAAACCCAACGAGGATCAGAAGGAAATGATAAGCGGTTTTCAGTAAGGTTTTCTCTGCAAGCACT
This sequence comes from Triticum timopheevii, assembly GCA_963921465.1. NCBI lineage: Eukaryota > Viridiplantae > Streptophyta > Magnoliopsida > Poales > Poaceae > Triticum > Triticum timopheevii. Next base: position 498,159,841 of record OY997268.1, read on the forward strand.
GAAATTGTAGGTAATAGATAGTTTTGTGATAAGATAAATAGTAACGAGCAACAAGTAAATAAAGTGCAGCAAGGTGGCCCAATCCTTTATGTAGCAAAGGATAAGCCTGGACAATTTCTAATAATGATAAAGGAGCTCCCGAGGACACATTGGGAATTATCGTCAAGCTAGTTTTCATCACGTTCATATGGTTCGCGTTCGGTACTTTGATAATTTGATATGTGGGTGGACCGGTACTTGGGTACTGCCCTAACTTGGACAAGCATACCACTTATGATTAACCCCTATTGCAAGCATCCGCAACTACAAAAGAAGGTATTAAGGTAAACCTAACCACAGCATTAAGCATATGGATCCATATCAGCCCCTAACGAAGCAACGCATAAACTAGGGTTTAAGCTTCTGGCACTCTAGCAACCCATCATCTACTTATTACTTCCCCATGCCTTCCTCTAGGCCCAAATAATGGTGAAGTGTCATGTAGTCGACGTTCACATAACACCACTAGAGAAAAAGACAACATACATCTCATCAAAATATCGAACGAATACCAAATTCACATGACTACTAATAGCAAGACTTCACCCATGTCCTCAGGAACAAACGTAACTACTCACAAAGCATATTCATGTTCATAATCAGAGGAGTAATAATATGCATAAAGGATCCGAACATATGATCTTCCACCAAGTAAACCAATTAGCATCAACTACAAGGAGTAATCAACACTACTAGCAACCCACAGGTACCAATTTGTGGTTTTGATACAAGATTGGATACAAGAGATGAACTAGGGTTTTGAGAGGAGATGGTGCTGGTGAAGATGTTGATGGACATTGACCCCCTCCCAATGAGAGGATCGTTGGTGATGATTTCCCCCTCCCGGAGGGAAGTGTCCCCGGCAGAACAGCTCTGTCAGAGCCCTAGATTGATTCCGCCAAGGTTCCGCCTCGTGGCGGCGGAGTTTCGTCCCGTAAGCTTGCCCACGATTTTTTCCAGGGTAAAAGTGATGATATATCAGAAGATGGATGCCGAAGGCCCACCAGGGGGCCCAGGATATAGGGGGGCGCCCCCTATAGGGGGGGCGCCCCCTTGTCTCCTGGACAGGGTGTGGGCCCCCTGGCCTATTTTTTCGCTTAGAAATTCTTATTAAATCCAAAAAGTTGTTTTGTGGAGTCTCAGGACTTTTGGAGCTGTGTAGAATAGGTTTCCAATATTTGCTCCTTTTCCAGCCAGAATTCTAGCTGCCAGCATTCCCCCTCTTCATGGTAAACCTTGTAAAATAAGAGAGAATATCCATAAGTATTGAGATATAATGTGTAATAACAGCCCATAATGCAATAAATATTGATATAAAAGCATGATGCAAAATGGACGTATCAGCTATCGAGCTCCTCCCGTTCGACATCATATACAAACAACGGCGAGCCCTTAAGTCACAAGTACTAGCTGACTTCATCGCCGAATGGACAGAAGCCGAACTCCCTAAAGAGTATGGCGCGTACTCCAATTGGATCATGCACTTTGACGGCTCTAAGATGTTGGCTGGTCTGGGAGCGGGCATTGTCCTGACATCACCCACAGGAGATACAGTCCAATACGTACTCCAAATATTATACACAGACTCCAACAATGCAGCCGAATACGAGGCTCTGTTGCATGGTCTTCGGATGGCAGTCCCCATCGGCATTCAACGCCTAGAAGTGCGTGGGGATTCAAACCTCGCAATATCTCAAATAAATGGAGACTTTGACGCCAATGACCTGAAAATGGCGGCTTACCGCAATGCCGTCCTCAAGATGTTAGCTCGGTTCGAGGGGCTCGAATTCCATCATGTGGTCCGAGAAAACAATCAAGCGGCGGATATCCTCGCCCGCATTGGCGCTAAGCGCGACTCCGTCCCACCTAATATCTTTTTGGAAAGGTTGTTCAAGCCATCCATGGTGTGGCAAGGGGAGACCGGCAATACTAGTCCGGATCCGACCACAACCCCAGATCCCGAACACACTGACATAATCGGAGGCTCCGCCACCGAAATAACACCTTCGGCCCACGTGATCATGGTTGTCATCGCCCCGTGGACAGAACCCAGCCTCAGGAGGGCCAAAGGATCCGCGGAAAGAGATGTTCCGCCCTTGGTCTGCCACTTCCATCGCCACCCAATCTTCTCAGCGACAAGAGGTGACAAAGTGTTCGTATTTAGGTTACCGTACTAAATCCCCTCCTACTCACATATGATTGATTGATTCTCAACCAAGAAATAGCCCCATGTATAAACTCAACTGAGAAATAGTTGTTGCATGAACCTACAACAACAATCAATGCATTCCAATGCATCAACATCGCATCACGAATTACAATCCTTCACTTGTCGTTTAAAACAAAAACCCTAGCCAAAGCCGCTTCCCACACCCTTCTTCATCTAAAATCAATTTTGATCAACAATGTCGGCATAAAGATGACTTCTTTAATGATTATTCCCCATAGAACGAAGAGAAACACGTGCTTGAGCAAGGGGCTCACCATACATGGAGCGTGGAGCGCTTAGGGCCGACGAATAAGGGACACTGTGGCTTCCTCCAAGTAGAGCTCAAGTGCCACTACAATGCCTCTCTATCACTCCAAACGTTTGTCGATTGCCTGTGCAGATGTTGTCAAGTCCCTTCCTTTCCCCTAATTTGATCGGTGACAAAGGGTTGAGGAGGCAGGTAGAACTTGGATGAAAAAAAATCCGGGCGGGCCTTTTTCCGGCTGGATGTGTTGACTAGTTAATGTGTACCACGTCCCGTAAATACGTACTCTCTCCGTCCCATAATATAAGACGTTATTACATCCAATATACTCATATAGATGGGCTTTCACATCGCTTTGGTGACAGTGAGTCGAAATTTTCTGATTGCAGTGACAAAAGTGAGCATGCTCAACAAATTCAATGACCACCGATGCATTTTATCTTTTCTATTTGAAAACTACTAGTAAATGCGCACGTGCAACACATGTGTAATCTTAATTCGGCTTGAAGACATACTTGAATTTTCTTTACAAAAGTAGCATCAAAAGAATCAGCGGCAGGTCCATCTCTTCCTACAAATGGGTTGAAAATTGTACTAATCCAACAGAAAATCGCCCCTGATTCCCTTCCTTACGTACATCGTGGGGCGGTTCGTTGTGGCAGTTTCCTTTCTTGTGAAAGATGTACGTATGGAAGGGAATCAGGGAGAGAAAGGATTGATAGCAGTAAACGCGTTTAGCGCTAAACGTGTTTAGTTGCTTACCATTAGGACAATAAGAACCGTCGGATTAATGTTAATGAATGGCCTAGATTTGTTGGATCTGCCTCACTGGGTCTTTTTATATTGATGATATAGAATATAGAGGTATAGATATTGATATAAATGTTGCAAGAAAAGTTTTTCCTCAAGAAGAGTGGTCAAAGAAAAGTTGTGCTGTGCAAAGGGAGCCGAGGAGCATAATAGCACGGCGGCTGCTGGAACCCTGCAACGCCCCACTTCCCCACCCCACACACTCTAGTCCAACAAGCTGCAAGCGCACGGCCACGCCACGCGACGCCTCACAGCCGAGACCAGACCAACACCAACACCGACCCGCACGGCAGGCACATCCCCTCACGCCCCAACCCCCGCCTCCTTCCATTCCCCTCCCCCACGCCGGCCACTCCCCATCGCTGCGACCCCCCCGCTCCCAACCCAGCCGCCGCCGCCCCGCCTCGCCCCGCCCCGCGGCCGGACCGATCCGTCGCCCGCCTAGGGTTTGCCCCCCTCCGCCTCCCGCGTCCCCGCCGATTCGGCTCGATTCGTGCTGAAGCGGGCTGCTCCGGCCCGCCGCCGGCTGCCGCTCCCCCCCGGCGGGTACTCCGGTCAGCCGCCGCCGCGTTGGGAGCTAGGGTACCGTCTCGCCGCATTGGTTGGCGCGCGCATGGCCATGGTGCCCAACGGGCTCCTGCCCAATGCGTCGGCGGGGGTGACGCGGCGGCTCGACCCCGACCGCTGGGCCGTCGCCGAGTCCCGGACCGCCGAGCTGATCGCGCGCATCCAGCCCAACGCCTACTCCGAGGGCCGGAGGCATGCTGTCTACAACTACGTGCAGCGCCTCATCATGAACTGCCTCTCCTGCCAGGTATACGAATGGCGTTACAACTGGATCGATTGCTTCCACAAGTAACAGAGATTAGTGGCTTGCAGTGTCTGTCACTTCTCCTTGGTCTTCTGCAGTAAAAAAACATCCGTATACATGGAGTTAGTCAGGTTGTTTATGCTAGGTTGCTTGTTCTAGCTGAATTAGGTCGCTGCTGTTGTATTTGACAGGACAAAGAGTCCGGTTGACCATATACTTCCCTCTCTCCCCAAAAGTTGTCTGTCTGAGCAGCACAGCTGGTTATACTAACCACTCACACCACAAAAGGCTTATGGAACTACAACATCGACCTTTACTATGATATGATATGCAAAACCAGCATCTCTTAGTCAGGAAGATTTTGAGTAATCCTGTTCTGTAGCCCTGATTCAATCCTACTTACTGGTGTACCTTATGGAATGAGCATTTGTCTAAGTACATTGGTAGATATCAGTGTTGAAGTAGTCCCTTGCCTGTTTCATTGTTTGCCTTTCTTGCATACAAGTTTTTTTTTGCACTAACATGTTGCCACTTTCTCGGTCTTGCCTTTTTTTTTGCGTGCCTCAAATATATTGTTTCTGGTGATTAGATGTGCTTGAAATATAATTGATCTCCTCACTCTTTCAGGTTTTTACTTTTGGATCAGTCCCTCTGAAGACTTACTTACCGGATGGTGACATTGATGTCACCGCTTTCAGTAATAGCGAAGAATTGAAGGATACCTGGGCAAATCTAGTTAGGGATGCTTTGGAGCGTGAAGAGAAAAGTGAAAATGCTGAATTTTGTGTAAAAGAAGTTCAGTATATTCAGGCGGAGGTAGTCTCTCTCTGATAAGCGAAACATGCTATGATATTATTTTGCAGTTAATTTCTTGTGTTAACTACATACCTAGAGCAGTGTTGATTTAATAAGTTTGCCTGCATGCATGCCCATGTTGAATTAGTACTGGAACACCATTGCTGTATTTTGATTTGGGCCACATGTAAAACAGAACAAATACAAGTACACAACTCATCGGAACCGATAGTTCAATTTATTCATATGCTCTCCCTTTTCTTCCCCGGAAACTCTTGCGATTCATGGATGTCTGTGGACATTCTGTTTGTGTTAGAATACTCTGGCACCCTTATAGTCTCTTTGCAAGATTTGTGATGGAAAACTGGCTACTCACTACAGTAAGATTGCTAACCTATTTCCCCACTAAAATCAAGGTGGAAGGTTGGGCTACTCGCTACCTTAAGATGCACTAACCTATTATTATTATGTCCCAGTGCAACATATTGCGTAATGGGAAAGTACTTCGAGCTTTCATTACCTGTATTATGCTGTCTTAAGATGCGCTAACCTATTAGTTCACAGAATAGGGAAACATATCTTCTGTTTAAGTTACTTTGTTTTATGAATTATGATTCATTACCTGTATCATGCTGTCCCCATCCATTTGGTATCATCCTAATGTATTTCGTGAATCATTACAGGTAAAGCTTATCAAGTGTCTTGTGGACAACATTGTTGTTGATATCTCATTTAACCAAGTTGGTGGATTGTGTACACTTTGTTTCCTTGAACAGGTGTGTTCTCTTGTTCAAATCAACTGAATGTGTATACTATGTGCAAATGACCTGCTGGAATCATTTTTTTTCTGTATATCACTAGCTCACACTATCAAATGTACTGTTGTACAATGCCGACTATATGGCTTTGCTTATTGCATATAGGTTCCAGGATTAAAATTAGACTTCCCTGCCTATACGCTTCTAATGGATTTTCATTTTATTAGGTTGATAACTTGATCAATCAAAACCATTTATTCAAGCGGAGTATCATATTGGTAAAGGCATGGTGTTTCTACGAGAGTCGTATTCTTGGAGCTCACCATGGTCTTATATCTACTTATGCATTGGAGACCCTTGTTCTGTACATATTTCACGTGTTCAACAACTGTTTTACTGGACCACTTGAGGTGATTTATCTCTTGCATCTTACTATCCTTGCATGAGAACAGTGCTTATCTGTTACTTTTGCATTTGCAGGTGTTATACCGTTTCTTAGAATTCTTTAGCAACTTCGATTGGGAGAAATTTTGTTTGAGTTTGTGGGGGCCAGTTCCTATAAGTTCACTTCCAGATATGACTGGTAATCTGATATATGTTGCTTATTTTACTGCTGTTTCATAGTTAATTGTAACATGGCAGTTTTAACATTTGTTGTTATTTCATGCAGCGGAACCCCCGCGGATGGACACTGGTGAATTGTTGCTGACCAAGGCCTTCCTGGATAGATGCAATCATCTGTATGGAGTTATGCCTCGCACCCAGGAGAACCAGGGTCAACCATTTGTTTCAAAGCACTTCAATGTTATTGATCCCTTACGAGCAAATAACAACCTTGGAAGAAGTGTCAGTAAAGGTGACTATCAAACCACCTAAAAGATTCTAATTGAAGCAGATGAATTGAGCAGAGTTCATGCTTGGTGGTTTTTTCTATTGCTACTATAGTGCTATCAATATGCTCAGATTCTATTCACTAATACTTTCTAAGAGTTATTTGATAAAAAGTAGGCATAATTGTTACTCCCTCAGTTCCTTTCTATTCCGGATATTTGATTTGTCAAAAGTCAAACTTTGTAAAGTTTGTCCAAATTTATATTAAAAAATATCAACGTCTACTATACCAAATAAATATAATATGATAATATATTTCATGATCTAGTGATATACATTTTATATTGTGAATGTTAATAATTTTTTGTGTTAACTTGGTCAAACTTTGGAGAGTTTGACTTCAGACAAACCTAATATGCTGAGTAAAAAGAAACGGATGGGGTATCTACAAATAACATGCTCTAACTTTTGAACTGGTGGAAGCTCACCATTCTACTGATGTATCTAGGCAAGTAATAAGGAATTACCCGTCTGTGCACGTGCTCTAAATGGTTCTTGCTCTAGGTACAGGAGTTAGGTTTCCCATTTTGGCCAAGCCAATACTCCCTCCGTTTCTAAATATAAGTCTTTTTAGATATTTCAATACGGATTACATACAGATGTATGTAGACATATTTTAGAGTGTAGATTCACTCATTTTGCTTCGTATGTAGTTCATATTGAAATCTCTAAAAGGACTTATATTTAGGAACGGAGGGAGTACATGGTTGATCAAGAGATAATATCTGTAGCAATTTAAAACCATAATATACATTGTTTGTTTGTACACACTTACATATATTGTCTTTGTAGTCATTTTGCTGCTGTGATTGATCATCCTCTTGAATACAGCAAGTTTTATATTGTATTTTGGCTGTGCTGATAGATAAGTTCCTGTTACTTTTTCAGGCAATTACTTTAGAATACGCAGTGCCTTCTCTTTTGGGGCAAAAAGGCTGGCAAAGTTACTTGAATGCCCAAATGAAGATCTAATTGCTGAAGTAAATCAGTTCTTTACAAATACATTGACAAGACATGGGAGTGGGAATCGTCCCGACGTGCCTACACCAAATCTGTTTCCTAAACACGCTCTGAAGGTTGTCCCTGCTGAAGCATCAAACAGCCACGAAAATGCAACAATGCCCAAGAAGATGGAAAAACCTAAACTTCGAGCTAATCAGGGTAGTCTCACTGAAGGTTCTCACAGCTATGCTGAACCTATTTCTCAACAACCTCAGAGAAGTGATCTACGCTCTCGGAATTCGCCAAAGGCAATTCATCCTGCTGTTTCTCATGCACAACACCAAAAAATTAATGTGACACAACCGAACACCAAGGTCTCTGAACCGCTTGAAAGGAACAGGTCTGGTGGATCGATGCCAAGTGAAAGGGATGGGAGAATGCCAAATGCTCTCTTTGTTAATGGCCGAAATGGGCAGAACATGTCTCCGTTTGCAAGAACCCAGTCTAGTCCTGAACTGACAGACCCTTCTATTGAAGGATATTCTCGTGGAAGGCGGACTAGAGTGGTAGAAATGGAGAAGCCCGTGAACAATGATTACAATAGTAGAAGGAATAACTTAGTTCCAGAAGTGCCTAGCAACCACAGCACTAAATCTTCACAGGATGAGTCAATGTCTTCCATGAACAGTTCATCTCACCCTAGTGCAAAAGCAGCTTCTGAATCAAATAGTGTTTCCAGCAGCTATCATGAAGACAATGGTTTCGCGATTAACGAAGAACTTCCTTCTGTATCTGAGGCATCGGAGATGCAGCATGAGGAACATGCTCTAGTTAATCTAATGGCATCAGCAAAGTTGCATGGTTTCAATGGACAGGCTCAATTGCCAATGCAATTACCTTCTCATATGTCTGTAGCATCTTTGCCCTTACTGCCTCCAACAGCTTTTCCTCAAAAACCTTTTGCTGGAATTCCACCAGCTAGCTTAATTGGGAGCCAGTGGTTGCACAACATGCAGTTTCTCCAAGGATTTGTTCCACCACCTATGGCCCATTATACTTACAACCCTTCGTTTGCACCAAACACAGAGGATGGTAATGAGAGTGAAAAAAGTACTACATCAGATTCGAATCTTGATCCTGGCAACACTCAGTATGAGTATGGTTTTCGGTTGTCTAGAAATTTCAACCATGAAGGAAGGGATTCACATGTGCATCATTTTGATGACAACAACCGTTCCTCTTCACCTAATGGTGTATCTGGCTCCCCCTTGGACAGGCAGATGCAATATACTGTTGAGGATAGCAGACTAGTAGAGGAAAACTATACTAACATGTTTCAAAATCAAACAAGTAGAGAAGTCAGGAGAAATGCTCCTATGAGTAGTGGAAATTTGAGAACTACTTCACAACCCAGTTCTTCCAAAAGCAAACCTCTGTCAGAGAGTTCGTGGGATGAAAGAGCTGCAAAAACATCACGAGCTTCGAGGGACAAATGGGAAAAAAAGCCTGCCTTTCCAGCCCCTGCCACAACCACACTCAGCATAAGTAAGACTGGTTGGCAGACAGGAAATAGCAGTGACCATATGCCGACAGAAGCTGATGAAGGCGCTAGGAATGGTGTTGTAGTGCCAGTTATTAGACATGAAGCTTCTGACATAGTAACAGGGTCTGTCTCGTCAGATCCATCAAGAACTAGTCAAGTACGGAATGATTTTAACGCATCATGGATGCCTAATCCCATGTTTGCACCTTTTCTTATTGGTTCCTCTCAGCAGAGGGAAGCTGATAACTCTGGACTGACTTTTGTCCCAACAGGTCCACCAGTTCCTTTTGTTGTGCTCCCATTTGTTCCTGGCAATAGTGATGGATCTGTTCCACAGTTCAAGGGAAATGACGGAATTGATCAGTTTCCTGTCAATGTTGCTGTTCAAAATTTTAGTTCACTCAATGATGTTCACCAACCTGATAACAGTGCTACCTCAGCGACAACATCCAGTACTGTAGCTAATCCATCTTATGATCACAAGCCTGACATTTTGAACAGTGATATTGCCAGCCATTGGCAGAATTTACAATATGGACGATTCTGCCAAGATGCACGCCCCATGGGTCCTGTATTATACCCTTTTGCAGTGCCTCCAGGGTACATGCAGGGGCATGTTCCATGGGATGGGCCTGGAAGACCACCTTCACCGAATGTCAACTGGACACAGATGGTGGGTCCTGGCCAAAGAGCCTTCCCTATGATGCCTCTACAGCCTGCTTCAGAAAGAGTTACTGCTGTTCCTCCGCACTATGGAGAGCATGCACCCAGATACCGTGGTGGAACAGGAACCTACTTGCCAAATCCTGTAAGCTCCTAATAATTCGTTCATTAGTCTTACCTTATTGCAGACATAACATGCTTATTCTTAGTATCTCAAAAAATAATATAGAAGAAGAGCTTTTGTTAATTTACTGGCTTCAGCAGTATAGTTTGATAAGCATCATCTTTCTGAAATGTAATATCATTTGTCCCAGCTTGTGAAACATATGGTTTTAAGTTCGTAGCCAGCTGCATTCCATATTACTCAAACGATCTAGTGGAAAGGGGCATGCTGTTATTGTCAAACAGAAACAGATGTATTTAGGTATTCTTTGAAATTGTGGTACGACCCAGATTTATACAGAATAGACATTGAAATCGAAAGCTCCACATTGCCATAGATGCTGAGAAACAGATGGTCTTGGTCCATCCATTTATGACCCTACTGTGAGATTGTAACATTTACTTATTTTATGGATGAATGTGTTTCATAGGTGTACAGTTACAAAACGGCAAATGTGTTTACCTGTTATATTCAAGAGAAGATATTCTTCCGCTTGTCATGAGTACAGTTTGTACCCCAGAAACAGACAGAGAGTACCGTTACCAAGTGGCTTGTTCCAGGATACTTAGTAGTAACCGGTAAAGCCTAGTCTAGAAGTATTAGTAGTAAAATAAGTAGTAACTGGAACCATCTTCTTGAAAGTTTCCTTGGCAATCCATCAACTCAAATGTTGACATCGATCTGGTTCTGTTGTACTAAGCAATCTATCTTTGTACTTAATGTAGTTATAATACCCCGTAAATATTACTCCCTCCGTTCCAAAATAGATGACCCAAATTTATACTAAAGTTAGTACAAATTTGGGTCATCTATTTTGGAACGGAGGGAGTAGATCGCTACAATGGTGTGAATTTTAGTCATCACTCATCGCTAAGTGAAAGTAGGATTTTTCCTCGAAAAGTGGAAGTAGGAACAATTTCAGTATCCCGAAGTGTAGTGCACATGGTGTTTGCATTATGGTTGATGGAGTCTCAGCTAACTGGAGTGTGACTGTTCATCTGTTGCTGCACGGGAAACTCAAGAGCTTATATCATGGATATAAGATATTCTGGGTGATGTGTAGCTCTGTGCCCCGCCACCACTTGTGCGGTTGTGCCTCAAGGGCAATATAGTTTATCAGGCGATTCTTTATGAACGTGATAGTTGCTTTACGAACATGATAGTATTTTAACTGGGAATACTAAGCTGTCAATTCTGTTCTTTGCATTTTCTCAGAAGGTTCCATTTAGGGACCGAGAGCGTCCCTCGAGTTCAAGATACGTCAGAGGAGGTTATAATAGTGACAAGGGTGACAATGGTGATAAAGAAGGAAGTTGGGCAAACTCAAGACAACGAAATACAGGCCGCAATTATGGACGTAGTCAGTCAGAGAGGTATGGCATGAGGTCTGATAGGCAGACAACAGATGAAGGTCAATTTGACAGGCAGCGGAGATCCTATAGAAATGACTCACACAGGCATGAGGCAGGTGCTCAATACCTTGGACAGGGTCAATCTCATGGATCCACAAACTCTACTCGCAGACCAGGGAATGTCACACATGGGGTTTACTCATCACCATATGCTGTGCCAAATGGTGTTGGTGCTTCAGATTCACCATATTTTATGGTTTACCCATACGAACCAGCTGCAAATCATGGTTCTTCCTCTGAACCGCTTGAATTTGGTTCATTGGGGCCAATCTCTATGGCAGATGATGGTGATCTACCACAGCCCACTCGCCAAGTAATGGCCAATGGCTTTTATGGGCAAAGACATACTGCATTTAGGGTTAGTTCCTCTCATTCATCTCCTGATCAACCATCCTCACCTCAACCTCGCAGGTAATACCCGTCGCTCATCTCTTTTCTTGCGTATCATTTCTGTATTATTGTTTAAGTGTGAGCAGTTACTGTGGAACAAACCAAATTATTGATGTATGAGGTACTTGATTTTTATTTGCATAAAGAAACTGGTAGGTGTTTCCATATGCATCATCAGAGTTAGTGTGATAACAATTGCTACTGTCATTCTAGCTAAAATTAACAAAAAATAATACCGAATGAGTTATATGTTTGGGATGCGCTAGAGTTTTAGCTACTTTAACTTTCATTCTTCGGCGTAGCAATCTTTTTCTGCTGCCTTTGAGGATAATGACCCGTCGAGCTGACATTTTTACAATGCTTTCTTCATTATGCTGGATATGATGGAGCTGTGAAAGCTTTAACTTTGGCACATCAGTAATTATGTTCATCAAAACATGGAATAAAGAATAAAGTGGAAGTTATCTCAGGGAAAATACCGTCATATATCTTTGGATAGCTATTTTCTGTTGAGGAGCTATTCAGTTATTGTTGGCTAACCATCTTTGTTACTACCGAAAGAGAGGATAAATGATATCAATTCTATGTTTCATACAAGTAGTATTCTGATGATTATTCTACATGGTAGTTACTTGGTTCTATTCTTCAAACATTGTGGCATTAAATGAATTACAGTTTGTTCAAATTACATAATAATTTCATAAATTATTTAGTTTGCTTCCGTGAAATGCTTTCTTGATTGTTACTGTTGTCAGTATTTTACAGCATTTGTTGTCACCACCCTGATCCTTTTGTTTTCTCTTTTTTTGAAGGTAGCTGGAAGGATACGATAGCTTGGCTCTGATACTGAACCCATGCACACCCTTCAGTTATATTTAGCTCTGGTGCCTGTGATTACGTCGAACGCGACTGCATATTGTTGGACTCTGGTGCCCAGAGTGCGCATGTGCCTTTAGCTGGTAAGCAGCTGGTGGCCAGATACCTCACCAATATTTAGTTCGTCCAAAGCGACATCAGTCAGCAGCAGGTCATTTTACTGGCAAGCAGCTGATGATACTTTGAGATACCTCGGGAATATTTAGTTCCATGGAAAGACGCATCAGTCATTTCAACATGCTTTACTGGGCTTTCTGAGACTAAAGCAGAATCACCTTCTGAATAAACCATGGAACCGGGAAGACGAGAATATATCCTCTTATTGACCCAAAGGATATGATCAAGGAAGGGTTAAGCGAGAATGCCAGCCCTCGTACTGCCATCTCGATATCAGAGACAAGACTGGGAAATCATCGGATTCTACCAGTACTGCCTGGACACCTATCCAGAGCCGAAAGCTAATAGTGAACTCATGTCACTTGGCAGAAGCAAGATCATGTAATCATGTTTTCACATATGGAACACGGTAGATGTATTAGGGTTTAAGAATCTTGAAGTTGAGTTTCTAGCTTCGAGGAATATGATTATCTGTATTACTCTTCGGCTAATGAAAAGATCGATCGATTGCTTCGTTTGATCAACTTCCTTTTCAGATGTGCTCTCTGTTATGGTTTTATTCTTGTGCAGTTTGATTTCGGTACAGGGAGAATGTGGGTTGTATGCTCATCTCTTGTGTTGAGCAATCTGATGCTCTGTCAATTGAGTTTCATATCCGTTGGTATTCAAATGGATTTTTGAACTATCGAAATGCGCCACCAGTTACTTTTGCTTACGATTTGTTGATGGTAAGAAAGACTTGCACTAGAGGGCAGGCCTGGCGCAGTGGTGAAGTCCTCCCCACTTGTGCCAAGAGGTCCTGGGTTCGAACCAGCCTCTCTGCATTGCACTTTGCAGGGGTAAGACTAGGTTTCTATAATCCCTCCCTAGACCCCACCTTGTGTGGGAGCTTCTATGCACTGGGTCTGTCCTTTTAAGAAAGACTTGCACTAACAGTAACAGACAGTTGTGGTTCAAGAACTGACGGAGAAAATTCAAATTTCACATGGAGTACTACTGATAGAACAAGAAGCCACTATTCCCATTGTCCTTTTTAAACCATCTGTAATTCTCGGAAATTGCTTTTTGGAGGCCTGAGCTCCATGGAGGCCTCCAAATGCAAAATTCAAAATTCTTGAAAATTCATATTTTTACATGTAAAAAATTATGTGAAAAAATATAGAGATAGATGAAGGCATAGTGCACAACCGTGTAAATTTTCAGAACGAAATACGATGAAATGGGGGCTGTGCAGAAAAGACAAATCTGGGGCTTCTTAAAACATGGTACTATTCATCCTCCCAGATCATGAATTTGTCATTTTTGTACATGTCGCATTTCAACGTATTTCATCCTGAAATTTTACACACATATGCTTCACATTGTTGTTTACTTGTACAATTTTTGTCATATTCTTTTGGAACCGAAATTTTCGATTTGAATTTTTCAAAAAATCGGCCTCCATCGGGGCCGAGAGCCAAAACGCCATTCTCTGCAATTCCGAACTAGATTGTGTGTTTGCCAACTGTTCGTTCCCCCCCTCAAATGCAATCTCTTTTCTCTAGTAACTATGCTACCACTACATCCTGCCGCTGTGGCAAGAAGCAGCTACGCAGTGCGAGAACTCTGTTTCCAGCGAGCAATCGAGTCGGATGCTGCAGCGTGGTCTGTTCATTCCCCAACTCTTTTCTTGAGCTCCGTGATGAAGTCCTCCTTCTCCTGGTCCGTCATCCCCACCGTGGAGCAGTCGCCGACGCCCCACTCGGCGCCCCGCAGGCAGTACTTGTCCTGGATCTCCCTCTCGTTCCTGAAAGCAATGACAAATTTTCGCCCAAGAGAGGCTCATCACATGAACGTGGCACCAAAGCTATCACATAAGTAGTACAAGAGGAGAAGAACGGCGGCTAGAGCTTCAAAATCTGGCCATGGCATCACATACTTTTCTTTGTTCTGCTTGGACCTCTCGAGCAGCTCCTTGAGCACCTTGGAGGACTTGAACCTCGAGTCATTCTCCGCGTACTTCCTCTGGTTCTCCGCTTCAGAATTCATTCAGTGCAAATTAACGGAAAAATAAATTAATTGATATACTACTGCATGAGATGAGATCGTGTGGAGCAGGTAGCTTGCTGAACCAACCATTCCATTTGTCCAGGAACTCGAGCCGGGGCATCGGGGGCGCTGGAACCGACTCCAGCCCGGTGGACCCTGACAGGATGCCGGCGCTCACTGCAAGTCCGCACACGAATTTCAACGGTGTCGGCCATTGCCGTGCGTGGAATGGAAACATACGTGACCATGTGTGAGGAATTTGCACTCTACCTGGGGTGGACCAGAGGGCGAGCGAGAGGGAGACGGCGGCGGGGACGCCCAGCAGGAACGCCCGGCCGCTCTTCTCCGGCGCGCTGCAGCGGGCCCTCGGCGGCGGTGCCGAGGCGGTGGCCGGTGGCGCGCCGCAGAGGACGCGGATGCCGAACATGGTGCCCCGCTAGTGTTCAGTGGTTTCTAGCTCGTGCTTCGGTGCTGGTGGGCTCAACGTAGGCGAGAGACCGGATGGATGGATGGATGAGCCGTTGAGCTTCTCTGACTGACCTGGTCGAGTGAGGAGGTTGCGGGTGGGGGGATTGGGGAAGGGTGGGCGCCACTCTCACTACCTGTTCTCTTGTCAGCCACTAACGATATGGAGTGATCTCGGAGATTGCCCTTCGGATCTTTTTCTTCTGTGTACGTGAGTCTTGCAGCGGCGATCAAACGAGAGGAGAGCTGTTCTTGGTCCAGTCTAAGAGCATCTCAAACAGGCGCCGAACGCGCGGCGCACTAAAAACTTGTTTGCGGCGTGTCCATCATCAGGTTTGGCGCGGCGCGCAACGCTGGCTCCAGCAGCCGCGCTAAACTGCATCGCGCGCGTAACTCCAGCAGGCCCGCTAAAATGCAGCGCGCGCTCTAGCACAAACATTTTTTTCGATAATTTTGTTCATAGATAAAAAGATACATAGTTCATAGCATAGATAAAAAAGGATACAAAGATATTTTACATAGTTTCTCATAGCATAGATACATAGAACTACGGTGCAACTAGATAGAAAAACTACGGTGCAACTTGATAAAACTACGGTGCAACTAAAACCTACTCCCAGTCATCATCATCATCACCATCATCATCATCATCCTCGGTGGTGTTGTCCGAGGTATCGAGCCACATGTCATCCCAACGGTCATCGTTAGGGGAGAAGATCGACGTCCCGCCTGCCTTGACGATATCGCACTGCGATATGGCTAGTGCCTTGCGCCGACGCCTGTTGGCACGCTTCGCGCGGCGCCTTGCCGTCCTCTCCGCCCAGAAGGCGTTCTCGGCGGCGACGTCATTCGGGTGGCGCCGGCGCCACTCCGCCATGGCTCGCTCGTCCTCCTCGGCGATGAGGAGGCGGCGCTGCAGCCAAACTTGGTCCGCACGGTCCTGTCCTGTGATCAGACAAGGCGGAGGGGCGACGCGTTGCGCCTGCTCGCGCGTGTAGACGTTCCGGAAGTCCATCTACGACGGGGGCCTCTCCAAGCGCCACGTCGTACGTGCGGGCCGCCTCATGCGCGGTCTGGAACGAGCTGAGGCCGAGCCGGACGTCGCCGGACCAGATCTCGGGGAGTACCAGCCGTTGGGGCGCTCACGGATGCCGCGGTAGCCCGATGATCCATGGCGGCACGGCGGCATGATGGCGTAGTGGTGGCGGGGCGCTGGAAGCGGCGAGGTGGCGAGGGGAAGGGCGCGTGGCAGTGTGGTGGAGTGCGTGGCGAGCGCCGCATTTTATAGGCGCGCGCGAAGCAGCGCGCCAAATCTCCCGCGCGAGCTGCCGCTTTCTCCCCCGCGCGCGCAACCGCTTCCCGCGCGCGCTAGTTTGCCGCCACCGTTGGAGCGCGCGAAAACGGGCCGCGCGCGCTAAAAAACTAGTTTACCTTGCGCACGTCTTTTGGCGCGGCTGTTGGAGATGCTCTAAAGTGACGAGTATTTAACATAAAAAAATACCACTTTCCATTCAACCCTATAGCTGAAAACTACCACTATAAAAATTAGCAAAAAAAAAATCATAATCCGTGACAAAAACTACCAAGTCACGAAAGTGGACGATTCGGATGTTTTAAGCCTGATTATGACAAGCGGGGCCACACGTTAGGTGATGTTTCAGCATTGACCTAACGGCCAACCAGCGCGGCTCGGTCGGACCGTGTCGGGTGCTGGTCAAAAAGGCACGACCAGCTCGCTCTCTTCCCACTCGCACTCATTCTCTCCACTCGCACTCACTCTCTCTGCTCAACTCTCTCTCTCTCTCTCTCTCTCTCTCTCTCTCTCTCGCTGCCGCTACTGCCGCCATCGTTCTTACTCGTCGGCGTTGAGAATGGCTTCTTGGAGGGATGGAGAGGAGAGCTCGGACGACAACATCTCCATGGTTGGCATGGAAGCCGAGCTCTTTGTAAGTCCACACTCCACAATGCCGGTTCTAAATTAGGGTTAGGGTTAGGTCTTGCAAAATTGGGGATTTTTTATTTTACTTTTAACTTGACTCAATCTGCTCATATCCTACGATGTGTGTGCTACAATGCTTGTAGCAAACACCTGACACTGTGGTGGATCCATCTTTCTGTGGATCAGTCCTTGAATCAGAGTCAAAATGCATGTTGCATGGTAAGAGGCCTAAGCCAAGAAGATGGTGGTTTTTGGAGGTTCTTTGACTGGGAGGAGATTCCTAGGTTGTGTTGAGCAGGTTTGTATTTTTGAGCTAGATGATGTGCTTGTTTTTGTGGTTTGATGTGACGTGATATGGTGTGGTTCTATATAACAATGTGTGCTGTGGTTTCATGTGGTATGCTTTGGCTTTTGAAGGTGCTAGAATAAAAAAGCAGTCAACTGAATTTAAGTTTATAATCCACAATGTAGTATTCTGAAGCATTATTCAGTTAGCTTCACGTTATTGCATTATGCAGCATTTTCATAGCAGAGCAACATAGGTCTCAAGATAGAGATTCAGTTAAATTCCTAACTGAAAGGATCAATACGGTCGACTAGAGGGGGTGGGGGTGAATAGGAGACTACAAATTTTAATCTTGCTTGTCAATTTTAGGGATAAGCGGATAAATAGGATTCACTAGATATGCAACTAGGTGAATACAACCTACATGACAAGCAAGCTTAAAGGTAAATATGCTACGCAACAATCTAATTAGCAAGCCCACAAGCATACAAAGCAAGGCAAAAGTGTGGGAAAGGATTAACCACAAACGAGACGATGGCACAGATTTTATCCCGAAGTTCACTCTTCCTTGAGGAAGAGCTAATCTTCATTAGAGCGGTGTCAGAGCCAAAGTTACAATATGCCACCAAAGGCTCACGATATTCTCCATGAGTCACCCCCAACGGATGAGTCTCGAATCAATCGAGGTTGGTCTTGAAGGCGACCATCACACCTTTAAAAACTTCTCCAGAACACACCACAAGCAAGGAAGCTTCCAGAGGAATCTCTAACTATCAAGGAGCCCAAGATCTAAGAGTAACAAACCAATGATGGAAAAATATTGCGGGGAACACGAATTTGGTTTGGTCAAAGTGTAGATCATGTCTTGTCTCCCTATCCCCAAAGTTTCAAGTTTGGGAGGAGGGATTGAGAGTATTGAGAAAAATGAAGTGTAGCAATGGTGAACCTCAAGAAGACTTCAGGGTTAGGGGTTGGAGGTGGAAGAAAACCCTTTATAAAGTGTTCTTGGCTGGGTGGGGATTTCTGCCCGTTGAACCACCACCCTGTGCACATGAGAGTCCAGGACCCCATCCGCATGGGGTGTCCAGAGAGTTTTGTGGCACCCCATGTGCACGAGGTGTTTAGTAAGTTTTTTTTGAAACTCTAAGGACACCTCGACGAAGCATGCTATATGTTGTAGGTGTAGGAGGGCTGGTGTATATGTTTGATGCATTCCCAGACAACATTCATCCATGATGACCCCTCTTGATAGTGCAGTTTTTCCTACGACTCAAATCGAACCAAAATGAAAACCTTCGAGTCGTTGGTAAACCATGCCTTTGACCCTTCTCGAAATGGGGGGGGGGGGGGGGTCACACAACTCCAACAAGATCTTCATGGAACCAATATCCTAAGATAAACTCTAGCAACCGATATTAGTTCCACTAACCATACTGTCATCACACCAAAATATAATTAAGTGACACATGCACTTTCAGTCTGCCCCTTTTTGGTGCATTGATGACATTATGGTTAGGACATGTAAAAAAGAGATAACACTAAGTCTGGCCATGCCAATGACTATTGATTGCGAGAGCTCCCCCTAGATGAGTGTGAGAAATAAATGATATGCTTGATTATGCATCAAACACCCACATAAGAAGCTCCCCCAGATCAATAGACCTATGCAATGAAATGAATACGGAGTAATCAATAATAGCACATGCATAGGTACTTGACATGTGGTCAACAAGATATAAGCTAAACAGTGCCTAGATCACATGCAGGAGGTATGGTGAGCATGTATAGTGTGAGACAAGATGTAAACAATAAACATGACATATGCCACTAGATAAAGCAATAAGCAAATCATAGTCTCATATAAAAGTATCTCAAGCTAACACTAACATTAACACATACAATAAAAGCAAGCTTGAGATGTCAACTCAACTTAACACGGTCCTAAATAGAACACTTCTCCCCCTTTGTCATCAAGACAACAAAAGGGAAAAGGTGATGCTAGTGAAAACTAGACAAGAGGAGGCATGCTCGCATCATCATCATCATCATCATCATTGAAACGCCATCCCGCCAGAGGAAAGGACTGAGCAATGGCCACACTATCATTGTCATCAGACCCAGAACCTGTCTGCTCCTTTGGAGCTGCACGCTCACCTTCTTCTGACACCTCTCTAGCTTGCCCCTATTGATTTCCTTGATCTGATGCTTCTGGATAGACTGACACATATTGAAAAGCTTGCCAACTATCTTCAGCAATGACTTCTCCTCTCTAGTGAAGTTGGCCTAAGTAGCTACCTGATTGCCCTTTCCACATGGAATACACGCAGTGGAGGCACATTTGGTGGTGAAAGTGGCACGCTCATCGGGCCTCGGGTTGCACCCCTTCTTAGGAGGCACATAAGGAGCAGGAGGAGTCGAAACCCAGTTGGCATGCTTAGGAATGTAAGTGCGGTACTTGGAGATGTACTTTGTAGGGAAGACTGACTCAGTCAAGGCCTGAATGAATGGAGCATAGATCAAAGACTTGTTCTCCTGAACACAGTGTCGCGGCTCATAATACAAGAAGTCTAGAACATCCACTTTATTACTATCATGAATGTAGACAAAGATGTCCAACATCGAACTCCTCAGATTGTGAGAATACCCAGCCTTAGGATTCAGTGTGTACCTAAGGATGTGGCGCATAGTATCGTAGACAGACAACAACTCCTCGATTGAACTAGTGACGAATGATTTCTCCGACTTGTAAGCGAAAGCAATCTCATCCTTGTTCCTCCCAGTTTAACGAGCACGTACAAAGTCATCATGCTCCTCCTCAAAGAATTGATATGGAATGGTCTCAGAGAACTTAGCAATGGAGGCCTTGCACTCACGTGGCCCAGAGATCCAAGTGAGAGTGCGAGCAGAGTCATTGTGGAAATAAACAATGGCAAAGAATTACATCACAAGATCCTCATTGGACGAATGATTGAAAGTGACAAAAGGAATCAAACCAAGTCTGCCAAGAGCATCATAAACACCAGGGTAGATATGAGAGTTGTCCCGGAGGCTCTCCACATCAACCTACTTGTGAGGAGCAAACCTCTTCGCCTTGGTCATGAGTAAATAAGAGTATACCCGATGCTGGAACTCATTCTTGAATCTAGGATCAACTCTCATACCAGTGTTAGGCTCATAAGGAAAATCTTGTGTGCCAACCCATGTTTCTGGCTTGGTCCGCTCACCGAGGGGCATGAGCCTGACATCACGCCCTCCAGGAATTGCATGATCACTGGGGCTAGATTCATCCTCTTCTTCACCATCTTCATCTACATAACCAGCCTCTACATCTTGTTCATAGTGTTCATCCTCCACAGAGTCATGCTCCTCATCACTGTCCTCCGAGGTCTCAATCACTAGTTGTTTTGAAGTTGCATGACGATAATGACCACTGGCCTAAGAACCCTGGCCAAGTCCATATGATGGCCGACGTCAAGCAATGGTAAACTGGTCATCCCCTGCCTTAGAGTGCTTGCGACAAGAGGCCAACCTCTTGCCAGCGGAGTCTAAGAGAGAAACACAACCAAAACAATATATAGAAAAGGATAAGTGCAAGTACTTGACACAATGGCATGGAATAGATCAACAAAAAATTATTCACAACCTCTCTATACACTCCGTGCACACGGGTTATAGGACCATGTGGATAGGGGGGCCATGCACACGATACACGCCTGTGCACACAGTACATGCCCGTGGGCATGGGGGTCACCCGACAGTGGCCACTTCCAGACAAAGTGCAAGAGTGAGCATGGCTAGGGGATCCCAAAGAGATTCTACGCAATTTTAGGCAATCTATGGAGAGGAAATCAACCCGATCTAGTATGAGGTGGAACCCTAGAGGCACAAAGATTCAAAACGAGGGAAACCACCGAGGAAAAGGGGAGAATGGGGATCCATACCGGAGGAGGAACCCGTCCTCAATGATGATCACTGAGGAGATGGCCTCCACGACGTGAGGAGGCACTGAGAAGGCTGGAGGCGACGACGGCGGCTCCTAGAGGGTTGCAGGGGCGTGAGGGGTGAATGGTGATGGGGAGCGCTGCATGAAAGTAAAAAAATTCCTACGAACATACAAGATCTAATCTAGGAGATGCAAAGCAACGGGAGGAGAGTGTGTCTACATACCCTTGTAGACCAAAAGCGGAAGCATACATAACACGGTTGATTTAGTCGTACTGTTCGCGATCCAATCATGATCCAACCGATCTAGCGCCAAACGGATGGCACCTCCGAGTTTAGCACACATGCGACTCGGTGATGTCTCCTCCTCCTTGATGTAGAAAGCGAAGGGTACAAGTAGATGGGATCCCAACCAGCACGACGACGTGGTGGTGGAGCAACGGCAGCGCTTCGCTAAGCATTACCTGGACGAGGAGGTGGAGGGAGAGGGAGGGGCTGCGGCCAAGCAAAGAGGTGTGCCTTCCCCTTGTGCATCCTCTCCTTATATAGGGGTGAGAGAGGGGCCAGCTAGCCCTAGCTCCTCCTCCAAGGAGGGGTGGCGGCCATGGGAGGGAGTGGTGCCCTCCAAGCCAAGTGGAGGGCCCTCCCCTTTAGGGTTTTCTCACTGCCAGGTGCATGGGCTTTGTAGGGGCTGGTGCGCCTGGCCCAATAAGGCCAGGGCACCCCCTATAGCCCATGCTAATGTATGGGACGTGTTGGAACCCTCCGAGGACTTCTGGACCCCTCCGAAACCCTCCAGAACCTTCCGATAAATTCCCGGTACAAAAAACGGGACTTTTTCCCAGAACCCCGACGACAACTTTCCATATATAAATCTTTACCTCCGGACCATTCCGGAGCTCCTCGTGATGTCCGGGATCTCCTTCGGGACTCCGAACAATATTTGATCACCAATACAAATATCCCAAAACTACTCTAGTGTCATCAAACGTTAAGCGTGCGACCCTGCGGGTTCGAAAATCATGCAGACATGACCGAGACACCTCTCCAGTCAATAACCAATAGAGGATCCTGGATGCCCATATTGGTTCCTACATATTCCACGAAGATGTTCATCGGTGAAACCATGATGTTGAGGAAGTAGTTAATCCCGTATGCAATTCCCTTTGTCTGGCGATATGTTACTTGCCCGAGGTTCGATCGTCGGTATCTCCATACCTAGTTCAATCTGTTGAACGGCAAGTCTCTTTACTTGTTCTGTAATACAAGATCCCGTGAGTAAACTCATTAGTTACATGAATCTTCTTGTGATGTTGTATTACCAAGAGGGCCCAGAGATATCTCTCCGTCACATGAAGTGACAAATCCCAGTCTCGATCCATGCAACTCAACAGACACCTTCGGAGATACCTGTAGAGCACCTTTATGATCACCCCGTTATGAAGTGATGTTTGATAGCACACAAGGTATTCCTCCGGTATCTTTGATGTTAGACTAAGCTAGTTGGGTGGCTGGGCAGTTCATGTCATAGTTTCTTTTCTGCTGAATAATGTGTGTGTGCATGGTGATGTGACAGGCGCATGCACGTAGGAGTAGGAGTGGTGTGCACTACACACGACCCTCACGTTTTCTCTTTGTTTTTTCTTTCTACCCTAGCTTTACTCTTGGTGGGACTTGTTCGCTGTGCGATGTGGTCGTGGGATGGCACGACCATCACGGATCATGGCGATCCCGCCGGGAGGTAGCGAGCTGGGGGTGGCTTCTGTAACAGAATAACAAGAAGAGAACAGAACGCGGAAAAGCTGTGAAGTTGCACAGTGCAAAAACCTCTCTCTCTATCGCTTTCATTCATGAGCTTGTCTTCCTCTCTCCCTCTCGCTCGATCCTGCAACGACAATTGGCATCAGAGCCCGGCGGTGTGCGATCCTTCGGTGGCCGGCGGTGTTTGACCCGCGGCAGTGATGTCGGGTAACGAGTCAAACGGGAAGAACAAGGGCGGCGCCAGATCACCATCGCAGAGGCCTTCGTCCAAGGTGTCGGTCGTGCGCCTCACTGGCAGCGGCAGCGGCGAGATCCGGGTGGTGGAGCGCGTCGTGCGCGAGGAATCAGGGTCGTCGCTGATGCTCACCCGCCCCAATTACCAAGAGTGGGCGCTCCTCATGCAAGTCAAGTTGCAGGTCGCCCGCGTCTGGACCGCGGTGACAGAAGACGGCGCCGACGAGAATGACGACCGGCGCGTGCTGCAAATAATCCTCACCGGCGTCCCGCCGGAGCTGCTGCGCGTGCTGGCCGCCAAGGACACGACAAAGATGGCTTGGGAGACGATCAAGACGATGAGGATGGGCAGCGCGGTCGCCCGCGAGGCCAAGGCGCAGGTGCGTCGGCGAGAATTCGAGGATCTCCGGTTCAAAGACGGAGAGTCCATCGAGGATTTCGGGCTGCGGCTCTCCGCCCTCATCTCTGATCTCGAGCTGTTCGGCGACCCCGTCACCGAGCACAAGGCCGTGCAGAAATTCCTCCGGGTGGTGCCGTGCCGTTATCGTCCGATGGCGATGGCGATCGAGTCCCTTCTCGATCTGAAGGCCATGACGATCAAGGAGCTCGTCGGCCGTTTCTCTGCGTGCGAGGACCACTACGATCTAGACGATGGCGTGCAGCCTGCCGGGCGCCTCTTGCTCACACATGAGGAGTGGCTAGCCCGCGAGAGGGTGGGCGGCGGCGGTGGCTCGTTGTCTGGAGGCGGCAGCGGCAACACTGGCAAGAACAAGGGGCACGCCAAGGCCAAGCCTCACGGCGGCAAAGGCGCGTCAGGCAGCATGGACGCGGGCGGCCCCGGCAGATCTGGCAGCAAGAAAAAGAAAGGCAAGTGCCATCATTGCGGTATTCCAGGACATTGGAAGAAGGAATGCCGTACCTGGCTCCGCGAGCAGGAGCAGAAGGGCAATCAGGAGCAGGCCAATCTTGCAGAGGCCAACGCTGAGCACGACCAGGGCCTCTACATGGCCGTGGTTACCACCGTGGACGCTTCGCAGGTTGTGGCACCCCAAGAGGTGTACCTCAACGAGGAAAAAGTTATGCCCGTGCCCTCTCCGGATGGTGTGTGGTTCTTTGACACAGGTGCAAGCAGCCACATGACGGGCGATAGGAGCGTCTTCGCGTCCCTGGACGAGACTGTGCACGGCACCGTGAGGTTCGGCAACGGCTCTGTTGTGGCCATCCGTGGACGAGGCACGGTGGTGTTCCACTGCCAGGGTGGTGACCAGTGTGCGCTCGCTGGCGTCTTCTTCATCCCAAGTCTTCACACGAACATTGTCTCAGTCGGCCAGTTGGATGAGGGGGGCTGCATCATCAGCATCCAGGATGGGCTCATGGTCATCAGAGACCCAGCTCGGCGCACACTGGCAAGCATCAGGCGGTCCGCCAACCGTCTGTACACCGGCGTACTCACTATGGACGCACCAGCCTGTCTGTTGGCACAAGGGGATGACCCGACCTGGCGTTGGCACGCACGCATGGGTCGCCTACACTTCCGCGCCCTCTGAGCCATGTCCTCGAAGCAAATGGTGCGTGGAATGCCCGTGATTGATCGAGTCGAGCAGTACTGCGACGGCTGTGCTCTTGGGAAGCAGCATCGCACCCCGTTCCCGCAGTGCTTCGCATACCGTGCAGAGCGCGGGCTAGAGCTGGTGCATACAGATCTCTGTGGCCCAGTCGAGCCGACCACGCCAGGAGGTAACAAGTATTTCCTTCTGACCGTGGATGATTACAGACGTTACATGTGGATAGAGCTTCTGAGGTCCAAAGACAAAGCCTTTGATCATTTCAAGAAGGTGCAGGCACAGGCCGAAGCCACCGGCAACTGCAAGCTGCGAGCGTTCCGGTCGGACCGGGGCGGCGAGTTCAACTCCGGCGAATTCAAGGCGTATTGCGAGGATCTGGGCGTCAAGCACTATACCACTGCTCCGTACTCGCCGCAGCAAAATGGAGTGGTGGAGAGGCGCAATCAAACGGTGGTCGAGATGGCGAGGTGCATGTTGAAGAGCATGGAGATGCCGGCGTTCTTCTGGGCTGAGGAAGTGCGGACAACAATGTACGTGCTCAATCGTGCTCCGACCCGCAGCCTGGAGGGGGTCACGCCGTATGAGGCGTGGCACAGACGCAAGCCTGCAATACATCACCTGCGCACGTTCGGGTGCACAGTCCACGTCAAGCGCATCGGCCCCGGCATCACCAAGCTCAGCGACCACTCCACGCCCATGGTCTTCGTGGGGTATGAAGAGGGATCCAAAGCCTATCGCGTCTACAACCCAGCAAGAAAAAAGGTGCAGGTGACTAGGGATGTGGTGTTCAAAGAGTCAAGGCCATGGGCGTGGCGTGTGCCGGGCGCGGCAGAGGCGTACACTGCACTGACAACGTTCACCGTGGTTTACACCACGGACCATGGTGTCCATGAGGTCGACCGTGGCACGCCTGGTCTCCCCAGCACGCCGCACTCTCCAATGACTCCCTCTACGCCTGCGTTGAGTGGCTCGCCCTCTAGCATGTCTACGCCTGGGGGGAGCGCGCTCGCGACACCATCGTTGTCTGGGACGTCCACGCCTGGGGGAAGCTCGCTCGAGACACCACAGTCCGAGCCAACGACGCCTGATGGGGGTCGTGAGATCCGCTGGGCCATGCCGCTCACCCATGACGAGAACCGTCGCGATGTAGACACCGGCAACATCCGCTACCGGCATATCTCGTGCATCCTCGATGAAACAGAAGGGGATGCGGTACGTGAAGCCATGGAGCACTGCCTTCTCAGTGCGGAGGAACCAGCTGGCATTGTTGAGGCCCTGGACAGCGCGGCCTGGAAACAAGCAATGGATGCAGAGATGGATGCGATCGCGGAGAGTGGCACCTGGCAACTCATCCCTCTACCTCGTGGGCACAAGCCGATCAGCCTCAAGTGGGTTTATAAGGTGAAACGCAACCCCGATGGCAACATTGTCAAGCACAATACCAGACTGGTGGCCAAAGGCTACGCACAACAGGAAGGCATGGACTTTGAGGAAGTCTTCGCACCAGTGGCGCAAATGGAGACCCTGCACATCTTCCTCGCTCTCGCCACGCACTCCGGATGGGAAGTTCATCACATGGACGTAAAGTCCGCCTTTCTAAATGGCGATCTGGCAGAAGAGGTGTACGTTGTGCAACCACCGGGGTATGTCATCGCTGGGCGAGAGGGGGAGGTGCTGAAACTAAGCAAGGCTCTGTACGGTTTGCGACAGGCACCCAGATCCTGGTATGCTAAACTGGATGAAAGTCTCTGCGCACTTGGGTTCAGAAGAAGCCCTTTGGAGCACGCAGTTTACCGGCGCGGAGATGCTCGATCCTTTCTGCTCGTGGGAGTGTACGTTGATGATCTGATCATCACAGGTACTGATACAACGCATATCGCAGAGTTCAAAGATCAAATGCAGAAGCTTTTCAAGACGAGTGACCTTGGTCTCCTAACCTACTACCTGGGGATCGAAGTAACTCAGTCCAAAGGAGAGATTACCTTGTGTCAGCGAGGATATGCAGAGAAGATCATTGAACAGGCTGGGATGGCTGGCTGCAATTGTTGTCACACCCCCATGGAGTGCAGACTGAAGCTGGAGAAGGAAGATGATGCAAAACCCTTTGATCCATCCCTCTACCGCAGCATAATCGGCAGTCTAAGATATCTTGTACACTCAAGGCTAGATATCACACACGCTGTTGGAATTGTGAGCAGATTCATGGAAAAACCAACAAACAGACACTTGACAACTGTTAAGCAAATCCTCAGGTATGTGCAAGGGACTTTGAGCTATGGATGCCGTTATGTGCGTGGAGGGAGTGGAGACATCTTAGGATACAGTGACAGCGATCATGTAGGAGATGTGGGAGATCGCAAGAGCACCTCGGGGCATATCTTCTTTCCCGGTAAGAATCCGATTACCTGGACCTCCCAGAAGCAGAAAGTGGTGGCGATTAGCTCGTGTGAGGCTGAGTATGTGGCCGCTGCTGCGGCAACTTGCCAAGGTCTCTGGCTTAGCAGACTGATCTCAGAGATGAAGGGAGTAGATCCAAGGAAGTTCAAACTTTTGATCGACAACAAGTCAGCCATTGCTTTGGCGAAGAATCCTGTCCATCATGATCGCAGTAAGCATATCGATGTGAAGTTCCACTTCATTAGAGATTGCATTGAGCAAGGACAGCTGGAGGTTGATCATGTTGGCACTGAACAGCAGCTTGCTGATATTCTGACCAAAGCTCTTGGGCATGTGCGCTTTGTGGAGATGAGGCAGAAGATGGGCGTCAGTGAAATCTTCAAAGGCCAACAAGCTTAAGGGGGAGATTTGTTAGACTAAGCTAGTTGGGTGGCTGGGCAGTTCAGGTCGTAGTTTCTTTTCTGCTGAATAATGTGTGTGTGCATGGTGATGTGACAGGTGCATGCACGTAGGAGTAGGAGTGGTGTGCACTACGCACGACCCTCACGTTTTCTCTTTGTTTTTTCTTTCTACCCTAGCTTTACTCCTAGTGGGACTTGGTCGCTGTGCGATGTGGTCGTGGGATGGCGCGGCCATCATGGATCATGGCGATCCCGCCGGGAGGTAGCGAGCTGGGGGTGGCTTCTGTAACAGGATAACAAGAAGAGAACAGAACGCGGAAAAGCTGTGAAGTTGCACAGCACAAAAACCTCTCTCTCCCGCTTTCGTTCGTGAGCTTGTCTTCCTCTCTCCCTCTCGCTCGATCCGGCAACGACATTTGAGTGACATGATCTCATGGTCTAATGAACAAATACTTGACATGAAGAATGCAGTAGCAAATAACTAAGTGATACTATCTGATGCTAAGCTTACGGTTGGGTCTGTCCATCACATCATTCTCCTAATGATGTGATGCCGTTATCAAATGACAACTCATGTCTATGGTTAGGAAACCTTAACCATCTTTGGTCAACGAGCTAGCCTAGTAGAGGCTTACTAGGGACACAATGTTGTTTATGTATTCACACATGTATTTTAAGTTGCACTAGAGTCAATAATCTAGGTTACATCGTAATGAATATAACACCCATGGAGTCTTGGTGCTGATCATGTTTTGCTTGTGGAAGATGTTTAGTCAATGGGTCTACCACATTCAGATATATATATACTTTGCACAGTTCTATGTCTCCATCTGCCGCTTACTATGTCCCCACTTGTACTAGAGTCAATAATCTATGTCAACATTTTTTCAGACATCATTCATGATAAAAATTATACATGCTAATATGAACAAACATCACTACTTACTAGTTCAGGTACAGAATGAAACAATGATTGCTGCATAATAACAAAATTAAAAGAACCTAATTGACTCTGAAGATAGTCAAAATTCAGATAAGAGTTAAAAGCGCGGACAGTAAAATTTCAGACATGTTATTTCACACTGCACACAGTAAAAATTCAGAAAATACAACTAATCACAAATGAAATAAATCATACTAAAACAAAGTAGAGGCGTTTACCTACCGCCGCTTGAAGATCCAATCGTCAACGACAATTGGAGGACCTACTCCACCGGCTGTGACCACAGTTATGAAGCAGGATTTGTTGCATAATTGGTAGTCCCCAGCCAGTTGCCAACCTCGGATAACGAGCTGACGACGTCCACACTGCTACCCCCACCATCGCCAACGTTGCCATTGCCATGGCCGCAACCACCACCGCCCAGGCCAGCAGCAAGGTCGCAAAGACCAGTGACATGGGTGCCATGTCCAAGAGCACCTTCGCCGCGATCCACATGAACCGCTCTGTCATCTGGATCCATCGCCTCCACCTAGGTAAGAACGAGGGAAAGTGAGAGAAAGTGAAAGATCACGGGTGCCACTTAGAGGGGGGGGGGTTGAATAGGCACTTTAAAGTAATTACGGTTTAGGCTTGAACAAATGTGGAATAAAACCAACGTTTAATTTGTCAAGCATAAAACCTAAAACAACTAGGCTCACCTATGTGCACCAACAACTTATGCTAAGCAAGAAAAACAACTAAGTCATAGGAAGATATATAACAAGAAAACTATGGCTATCACAAAGTAAAGTGCATAAGTGAAGGGCTCAGGTAAGAGATAACAGAGGCACGCGGAGACGATGACGTATCCTAAAGCTTACACCCTTGCGGATGCTAATCTCCATTTGGAGTGGTGTGGAGGCACAATACTCTCCAATAAGCCACTAGGGCCGCCGTAATCTCCTCATGCCATCGCACAATGCAAGATGCCGCGATTCCACTAAGGGACTCTTGAGGGCAGTCACTGAACCCGTACAAATGGCAACCCTTAGGGGCGGTCACTGAACCCTTACAGTTTGGCAACCCTTGGGGGCGGTCACCAGAACCCTTACAAATTGCTCAGGGCAATCTTCACAACCTAATTGGAGACCCCGATGCTTGTCCTAGAGCTTTCCACCACAATGATTGAGCTCCGTGACACCACCAACCCTCTAGGGCGGACAAGCACCCAAGAGGCACAAGATCTAGGGTGCCCAAACACCCAAGAGTAATAAGCTTCTCAACTTTGACTTGCACATATCATCAGAGAGAACTCAAACCGATGCAATTAATGAAATGGCAAGAACACACGAAGTGGTCAAGTCCCTCACTCCCAAATCCCACCACAACAACCAAAGCTATGGAGGAATATGAGAGGAAGAACAAGGAGAGCACCAAGAACTCCAAGATCTAGATCCAAGGAGTTCCCCTCACACAGAGGAGAAAGTGATTGGTGGAAACATAGATCTAGATCTCCTCTCTCTTTTCCCTCAAGAACTAGCAAGAATCATTGGAGGGATTGAGAGATAGCAATCTCGAAGAAGGTCAACAATGGGGGCAAAACACGAGCTCAAAGGATAAGAACCATTGGGGAAGAAGACCCCCTTTTATAGCCCCCCCAAATCCAACCGTTATGTGCACTGGATGCATACAAGCGGTACTACCACTCGGCTGAAAGTTCTAGAAGTATAGTGCAATGGCGAAGCATCCCAAGGCAGAAGTGCCACCCCAGCGGTAATACCACTAGGGTTGCAGTACATAGGGGAGAAGCGGAGGTAGGGCAGAGTACGGCGGCAGTACCACTTATAAGTGGTACTACCACACCTTACCGCCGCCCTACTACCGCGAAGAGGCAAACGAATCCAGAGGCTAAAATATAAGCGGAAGTAGAGCGATAGTGGGCGGGCGGTACTACCGCTCGCACTACCATTCTACTGCCGCACAACCTGACATAAAAAGTCGAGTCCCCAGAAGCACCGGTAGTATCCGTGGTACTGGACAGTGGAAGTACTGCTTATAAGCGGTACTACCGATTGCCAGAGCGGTACTATCGGGGGAGTGATCCAAAGAAGCCCAAGCAAAACATCATACAATAAAACCTGAACTGCCACAACTTCTAGAAAATGAGCTCCGAATACAGCAAACTCAAGCTTGTTGGATAGATGACGACAAGTACTATCCAAAAGCGAGATGTAGTAAGAAGTGACAGTAGAAAAATGCCTATGATATAGAGATGTGAAACCTCTATGAATGAAGAACCAGCAAAAACTCCAACACAGAAAACATCATAGAAGATGCATATGAACTCCATTTTTGATGAACTCGAGCTTGTCATGAAGATGACCATAAGCTCTAAATCTCACAAAGACAAACACCAAACAAGAACCAAGAAATATGATGCAAGGATGCAATGGTTTGAGCTCTCTACGAACGATACGATCAAGCTACTCAATTGAGACTCCTTTGATAGTATGACAATCGATCCTGTAGCCTGGTCTCCCAACTAGCACCACGAGACCAGTAAAATAGAAAACCTATCGAGGTCAAACCTTTGCCATGCACATAATCCACTTGAGCTAGATGATGACAATCTTGTCCTCATCAAGTTTGACTACCATTCTTGATTGCGTTGGCTTGATGAAGACTAGTAGATTGCTCCCCCATACTCCACTATGGCTGAGCCACTCTTTAGCGCATCTTCACAAGTCCATTGTAACCACAATGGAGGGCAAGCTTCAAGCATGTGATCTCTTCGTGATAATCCACTTGACCTGCACACCGCAACCTAACCCCACAAAGAACTCTCACGTAGACCATGGGTTAGTGCACAAAGCATAATGGGAAATTCTTGCCATTCCATGGGATCACATGATCCTTCTCCGTACATCTTCCACGTTTTATGTGTTGATCAACTTGATTCACTCCTTGACTTAGTCTTGATCAACCTTGTATCATGACATCTCCATGACCGATCCTCGGATAATTCCTTGA
This sequence comes from Triticum timopheevii, assembly GCA_963921465.1. NCBI lineage: Eukaryota > Viridiplantae > Streptophyta > Magnoliopsida > Poales > Poaceae > Triticum > Triticum timopheevii. The sequence goes on from OY997268.1 coordinate 498,191,495, forward strand.
ATATCACCTTGTTCATCACATAATCTCCTTGAAACCAACAAATGGACTTCAAGAAAATCTTATGGACAAACCCTTCAAATATAACTCAAGGAAACCATTAGTCCATAGGGATTGTCATCAGTTACCAAAACCATACATGGGGGCACCATGCTCTTTCAGAAAGTGAATTGCGAGAGGGAGAGACTGACGCGCCGTGATGATCACATACCGACTGAGCCATGTCATTAACGACCGTTTCTTGTCCGCCATGAGTGTTCTTCAATCGCATCACCTTACATGTGGGCCCCACTTGTCATAATCTAGCCTAAAACAACCGAATCGGCCACTATCCTCACTTGGTAGTTTTTTGCCACAGATTAAGAAATTTTTGGTAGTTTTTTGCTAATTTTTTTAGAGTGGTAGTTTTATGCTAGGATTGGATGGAAAGTGGGTGTTTTTTGTTAAATATTCTAAAGTTACACTACACACTCGCACAGGTAAGAGCATCTACGGCGGGCCCATCAAATCACCATATTCTAGGACTCCAAGTTTTGCTATTGAAAATTCGTTCCTCTACCAGTTTTAGTTTGAGCAATCCTTTTATTTTTTTAAACACCACTTTTTTTCATATAACAACGTCCCACATCAGCTCCAGCCCAAGCTCGCTCACCCTAACCCCATGAATACCCCTTCCTTTCTGCTTTTATACGAAACCCTTGCCACTTGCCACTTCACTCTACTTCCTCTCCGCTCCGCTCCAATCCAACTGCAGCTCATGTCCAGTGATCTCTGTCCTTGTCCGGCATGGTGGACAGTTAATCCGAGTCCGGCAACTTTGAATCCGTCAACTAGGATCCACGCGGTGATGATGAGGAGTTTTTTATTCGCCTTGGCTCTCTGTCGACCCCTAGAGTAATTCGCCCAGCTCCACCGTCTGAGTCCTGCTGGCGGGAATCAATTGCGTCCGCACAAGTGGACGTTTGCAGCCTAAGACGACTGACCACGTCCACCCTGGAGCCAGCTTGTGGTGGTTGACGGTACAGGCGATATGCATCGAGCATTCCTTGGTTGGCTGTGGAACCCCTGCAGTGGGTCATCGTCCCAGCGACATTCGGTTCCAGGTCCGAGGTAAACAACGACACTGACCACAACCTTCGATGTGGTGGATGCCCTAGGTACGCTGGCAAGATCGTGCCTGAGGACTGTTGTGCAAGGAACAAGGCGTGGAACGCCACCGAGGCCGAATCATGCTTCACTGCGCCGGCCAACGCCGCCTAAGACACCCGTGCCCACATCTGGGCGAAGCTGCAAGCCCGGTCATGTTGTGGAACGTAGTAATTTCAAAAAATTTCCTACGCACACGCAAGATCATGGTGATGATATAGCAACGAGAGGGGAGAGTGTTCGTCCACGTACCCTCGTAGACCGTAAGCGGAAGCATTAGCACAATGCAGTTGATGTAGTCGTACGTCTTCACGATCCGACAGATCCAAGCACCGAACGTACGGGGCCTCCGAGTTCAGCACACGTTCAGCTCGATGACGATCTCCGGCCCTCCGATCCAGCAAAGGCTCCGGAGATGAGTTCCGTCAGCACGACGGCGTGGTGACGATGATGATGTTCTACCGGCACAGGGCTTCGCCTGAACTCCGCGACGATATGACCGAGGTGGAATATGGTGGAAGGGGGCACCGCACACGGCTAAGGAACGATCCGTAGATCAACTTGTGTGTCTATGGGGTGCCCCCCGCCCCCGTATATAAAGGAGCCAGGGGGGAGGAGGCCGCTGGCCTAAGGGGGCGCGCCAAGGGGGGGAGTCCTACTCCCACCGGGAGTAGGACTCCCCTTTTCCAAGTTGGAGTAGGAGAGAAGGGGGAAAGAGGAGGAAGAGGGGAAGGAAGGGGGGGGGGGCGCCGCCCCCCTTCCCTTGTCCTATTCGGACTAGGAGGGGGAGGGGCGCGCGGCCCCCTCCTGGCTCCTTCCTCTTCTCCCTCTTGGCCCATGTAGGCCCATTAACCCCCCGGGGGGTTCCGGTAACCTCCCGGTACTCCGGTAAAATGCCGATTTCACCCGGAACCATTCCGATGTCCAAACATAGGCTTCCAATATATCAATCTTTATGTCTCGACCATTCCGAGACTCCTCGTCATTTCCGTGATCACATCCGGGACTCCGAACAAACTTCGGTACATCAAAACTTTTAAACTCATAATAAAACTGTCATCGAAACGTTAAGCGTGCGGACCCTACGGGTTCGAGAACTATGTAGACATGACCTAAAACCATTCTCGGTCAATAACCAATAGCGGGACCTGGATGCCCATATTGGTTCCTACATATTCTATGAAGATCTTTATCGGTCAAACCGCATAACAACATACGTTGTTCCCTTTGTCATCGGTATGTTACTTGCCCAAGATTTGATCGTCGGTATCCAATACCTAGTTCAATCTCGTTACCGGCAAGTCTCTTTACTTGTTCTGTAATACGTCATCTCATAACTAACTCATTAGTTATAATGCTTGCAAGGCTTAAGTGATGAGTATTACCGAGTGGGCCCAGAGATACCTCTCCGACAATCGGAGTGACAAAACCTAATCTCGAAATACGCCAATTCAACATGTACCTTCGGAGACACCTGTAGTACTCCTTTATAATCACCCAGTTACGTTGTGACGTTTGGTAGTACCCAAAGTGTTCCCCCGGTAAACGGGAGTTGCATAATTCTCATAGTTACAGGAACATGTATAAGTCATGAAGAAAGCAATAGCAGAATACTAAACGATCAAGTGCTAAGCTAACGGGATGGGTCATGTCAATCACATCATTCTCCTAATGATGTGATCCCATTAATCAAATGACAACACATGTCTATGGTTAGGAAACATAACCATCTTTGATTAACGAGCTAGTCAAGTAGAGGCACACTAGTGACTATATGTTTGTCTATGTATTCACACATGTATCATGTTTCCGGTTAATACAATTCTAGCATGAATAATAAACATTTATCATGATATGAGGAAATAAATAATAACTTTATTATTGCCTCTTAGGGCATATTTCCTTCAGTCTCCCACTTGCACTAGAGTCAATAATCTAGATTACATGGTAATGATTCTAACACCCATGGAGTCTTGGTGTTGATCATGTTTTGCTCGTGAGAGAGGCTTAGTCAACGGGTCTGCAACATTCAGATCTGTATGTATCTTGCAAATTTCTATGTCTCCCACTTGGACTTGGTCCCGAATGGAATTGAAGCGTCTCTTGATGTGCTTGGTCCTCTTGTGAAATCAGGATTCCTTTGCCAAGGCAATTGCACCAGTATTGTCACAGAAGATCTTCATAGGTCCCGATGCACTAGGTATGACACCTAGATCGGAAATGAACTCCTTCATCCAGACTCCTTCATTCACTGCTTCAGAAGCAGCTATGTACTCCGCTTCACATGTAGATCCCGCCACGACGCTTTGTTTAGAACTGCACCAACTTACAGCTCCACCGTTTAATATAAACACGTATCCGGTTTGCGATTTAGAATCGTCCGGATTAGTGTCAAAGCTTGCATCGACGTAACCTCTTACGACTAGCTCTTTGTCACCTCCATATACGAGAAACATATCCTTAGTCCTTTTCAGGTATTTCAGGATGTTCTTGACCGCTGTCCAGTGATCCACTCCTGGATTACTTTGGTACCTTCCTGCTAAGCTTATTGCTAAGCATACGTCAGGCCTGGTACACAGCATTGCATACATGATAGAGCCTATGGCTGAAGCATAGGGAACATCTTTCATTTTCTCTCTATCTTCTGCTGTGGTCGGGCATTGAGTTTGACTCAACTTCACACCTTGTAGCACAGGCAAGAACCCTTTCTTTGCCTGATCCATTTTGAACTTTTTCAAAATTTTGTCAAGGTATGTGCTTTGTGAAAGTCCTATTAAGCGTCTTGATCTATCTCTATAGATCTTGATGCCCAATATATAAGCAGCTTCACCAAGGTCTTTCATTGAAAAACTTTTATTCAAGTATCCCTTTATGCTTATCCAGAAATTCTATATCATTTCCAATTAACAATATGTCATCTACATATAAAACTAGAAATGCTACAGAGCTCCCACTCACTTTCTTGTAAATACAGGCTTCTCCAAAAGTCTGTATAAAACCATATGCTTTCATCACACTATCAAAGCGTTTATTCCAACTCCGAGATGCTTGCACCAGTCCATAAATGGAACACTGGAGCTTGCACACTTTGTTAGCACCTTTTGGATCAACAAAACCTTCCGGCTGCATCATATACAACTCTTCTTCTAGAAATCCATTCAAGAATGCAGTCTTGACATCCATTTGCCAAATTTCATAATCTGGGTGAGAAAGTCTTAAGCATATCTATGGGTGAGAAAGTCTCATCGTAGTCAACCCCTTGAACTTGTCAAAAACCTTTTGCAACAAGTCGAGCTTTATAGACAGTTACATTACCATCAGCGTCAGTCTTCTTCTTAAAGATCCATTTATTTTCAATTGCTTGCTGATCATCGGGCAAGTCAACCAAAGTCCATACTTTGTTTTCATACATGGATCCCATCTCAGATTTCATGGCCTCTAGCCATTTTGTGGAATCTGGGCTCATCATCGCTTCCTCATAGTTCGTAGGTTCATCATGGTCAAGTAACATGACTTCCAGAATTGGATTGCCGTACCACTCTGGTGCGGATCTTACTCTGGTAGACCTACGAGGTTCAGCAGAAACTTGATCTGAAGTTTCATGATCAATATCATTAGCTTCCTCACTAACTGGTGTAGTTGTCACAAGAACCGGTTCTTGTGATGAACTACCTTCCAATAAGGGAGTAGATACTGTTATCTCATCAAGTTCTACTTTCCTCCCACTCACTTCTTTCGAGAGAAACTCCTTCTCTAGAAAGGATCCGAATTTAGCAACGAAGATCTTGCCCTCAGATCTGTGATAGAAGGTGTACCCAATAGTCTCCTTTGGGTATCCTATGAAGACACATTTCTCCGATTTGGGTTCGAGCTTATCTGGTTGAAGTTTCTTCACATAAGCATCGCAGCCCCAAACTTTAAGAAACGACAACTTTGGTTTCTTGCCAAACCACAGTTCATAAGGCGTCGTTTCAACGGATTTTGATGGTGCCCTATTTAACGTGAATGCAGCCGTCTCTAAAGCATAACCCCAAAACGATAGCGGTAAATCAGTAAGAGACATCATAGATCGTACCATATCAAGTAAAGTACGATTACGACGTTCGGACACACCATTTCGTTGTGGTGTTCCAGGTGGCGTGAGTTGCGAGACTATCCCGCATTGTTTCAAGTGTAGACCAAACTCGTAACTCAAATATTCTCCTCCACGATCAGATCATAGAAACTTTATTTTCTTGTTACGATGATTTTCTACTTCACTCTGAAATTCTTTGAACTTTTCAAATGTTTCAGACTTGTGTTTCATTAAGTAGATATACCCATATCTGCTCAAATCATCTGTGAAGGTGAGAAAATAACGATATCCGCCACGAGCTTCAACATTCATTGGACCACATACATCTGTATGTATGATTTCCCACAAATCTGTTGCTCTCTCCATAGTACCGGAGAACGGTGTTTTGGTCATCTTGCCCATAAGGCATGGTTCGCAAGTACCAAGTGATTCATAATCAAGTGATTCCAAAAGCCCATCAGTATGGAGTTTCTTCATGCGCTTTACACCGATATGACCTAAACGGCAGTGCCACAAATAAGTTGCACTATCATTATCAACTCTACATCTTTTGGTTTCAACACTATGAATATGTGTATCACTACTATCGAGATTCAATAAAAATAGACCACTCTTCAAGGGTGCATGACCATAAAAGATATTACTCATATAAATAGAACAACCATTATTCTCTGATTTAAATGAATAACCGTCTCGCATCAAACAAGATCCAGATATAATGTTCATGCTCAACGCAGGCACCAAATAACAATTATTTAGGTCTAAAACTAATCCCGATGGTAGATGTAGAGGTAGCGTGCCGACCGTGATCACATCGACTTTGGAACCATTTCCCATGCGCATCGTCACCTCGTCCTTAGCTAATCTTCGCTTAATCCGTAGTCCCTGTTTCGAGTTGCAAATATTAGCAACAGAACCAGTATCAAATACCCAGGTGCTACTGCGAGCATTAGTAAGGTACACATCAATAACATGTATATCACATATACCTTTGTTCACTTTGCCATCCTTCTTATCCGCCAAATACTTGGGGCAGTTCCGCTTCTAGTGTCCAGTCTGCTTGCAGCACTCAGTTTCAGGCTTAGGTCCAGACTTGGGTTTCTTCTCTTGAGCAGCAACTTGCTTGCTGTTCTTTTTGAAGTTCCCCTTCTTCTTCCCTTTGCCCTTCTTCTTGAAACTAGTGGTCTTGTTAACCATCAACACTTGATGCTCCTTCTTGATTTCTACCTCCGCGGCTTTCAGCATCGCGAAGAGCTCAGGAATAGTCTTGTTCATCCCTTGCATATCATAGTTCATCACGAAGCTCTTGTAGCTTGGTGGCAGTGATTGGAGAATTCTGTCAATGACGCTATCATCCGGAAGATTAACTCCTAGTTGAATCAAGTGATTATTATACCCAGACATTTTGAGTATATGCTCACTGACAGAACTGTTCTCCTCCATCTTGCAGCTGTAGAACTTATTGGAGACTTCATATCTCTCAATCCGGGCATTTGCTTGAAGTATTAACTTCAACTCCTAGAACATCTCATATGCTCCATGACGTTCAAAACATCGTTGAAGACCGGTTCTAAGCCGTAAAGCATGGTACATTGAACTATCGAGTAGTCATCAACTTTGCTCTGCCAGACGTTCTTAACGTCGTCAGTTGCATCAGCAGCAGGCCTAGCACCCAGCGGTGCTTCCAGGACGTAACTTTTCTGTGCAGCAATGAGGATAATCCTCAGGTTACGGACCTAGTCCGTGTAATTGCTACCATCATCTTTCAACTTTGCTTTCTCAAGGAACACATTAAAATTCAACGGAACAACAGCACGAGCCATCTATCTACAAACAAACATAGACAAGCAAAATACTATCAGGTACTAAGTTCATGATAAATTTAAGTTCAATTAATCATATTACTTAAGAACTCCCACTTAGATAGACATCTCTCTAGTCATCTAAGTGATCACGTGATCCAAATCAACTAAACCATGTCCGATCATCACGTGAGATGGAGTAGTTTCAATGGTGAACATCTCTATGTTGATCATATCTACTATATGATTCATGCTCGACCTTTCGGTCTCCGTGTTCCGAGGCCATATCTGTATATGCTAGGCTCGTCAAGTATAACCTGAGTATTCCGCGTGTGCAACTGTTTTGCACCCGTTGTATTTGAACGTAGAGCCTATCACACCCGATCATCACGTGGTGTCTCAGCACGAAGAACTTTCGCAACGGTGCATACTCAGGGAGAACACTTCTTGATAATTAGTGAGAGATCATCTTAAAATGCTACCGTCAATCAAAGCAAGATAAGATGCATAAAGGATAAACATCACATGCAATCAATATAAGTGATATGATATGGCCATCATCATCTTGTGCTTGTGATCTCCATCTTCGAAGCACCGTCATGATCACCATCGTCACCGGCGCGACACCTTGATCTCCATCGTAGCATCGTTGTCGTTACGCCATCTATTGCTTCTACGACTATCGCTACCGCTTAGTGATAAAGTAAAGCAATTACAGGGCGTTTGCATTTCATACAATAAAGCGACAACCATATGGCTCCTGCCAGTTGCCGATAACTTCGGTTACAAAACATGATCATCTCATACAATAAAATATAGCATCACGTCTTGACCATATCACATCACAACATGCCCTGCAAAAACAAGTTAGACGTCCTCTACTTTGTTGTTGCAAATTTTACGTGGCTGCTACGGGCTTTAGCAAGAATCGTTCGTACCTACGCATCAAAACCACAACGATAGTTCGTCAAGTTGGTGCTGTTTTAACCTTCACAAGGACCGGGCGTAGCCACACTCGATTCAGCTAAAGTGAGAGAGACAGACACCCGCCAGCCACCTTTAAGCACGAGTGCTTGTAACGGTGAAACCAGTCTCGCGTAAGCGTACGCGTAATGTCGGTCTGGGCCGCTTCATCTCACAATACCGCCGAACCAAAGTATGACATGCTGGTAAGCAGTATGACTTGTATCGCCCACAACTCACTTGTGTTCTACTCGTGCATATAACATCAACGCATAAAACCTAGGCTCGGATGCCACTGTTGTGGAACGTAGTAATTTCAAAAAATTTCCTACGCACACGCAAGATCATGGTGATGATATAGCAACGAGAGGGGAGAGTGTTCGTCCACGTACCCTCGTAGACCGTAAGCGGAAGCGTTAGCACAACACGGTTGATGTAGTCGTACGTCTTCACGATCCGACCGATCCAAGCACCGAACGTACGGGGCCTCTGAGTTCAGCACACGTTCAGCTCGATGACGATCTCCGGCCCTCCGATCCAGCAAAGGCTCCGGAGATGAGTTCCGTTAGCACGACGGCGTGGTGACGATGATGATGTTCTACTGGCGCAGGGCTTCGCCTAAACGCCGCGACAATATGACCGAGGTGGAATATGGTGGAAGGGGGCACCGCACACGGCTAAGGAACAATCCGTAGATCAACTTGTGTGTCTATGGGGTGCCCCCCGCCCCCGTATATAAAGGAGCCAGGGGGGAGGAGGCCGCCGGCCTAAGGGGGCGCGCCAAGGGGGGGAGTCCTACTCCCACCGGGAGTAGGACTCCCCTTTTCCAAGTTGGAGTAGGAGAGAAGGGGGAAAGAGGAGGAAGAGGGGAAGGAAAGGGGGGGCGCCGCCCCCCTTCTCTTGTCCTATTCGGACTAGGAGGGGGAGGGGCGCGCGGCCCCCTCCTGGCTCCTTCCTCTTCTCCCTCTTGGCCCATGTAGGCCCATTAACCCCCCGGGGGGTTCCGGTAACCTCCCGGTACTCCGGTAAAATGCCGATTTCACCCGGAACCATTCCGATGTCCAAACATAGGCTTCCAATATATCAATCTTTATGTCTCGACCATTCCGAGACTCCTCGTCATGTCCGTGATCACATCCGGGACTCCGAACAAACTTCGGTACATCAAAACTTATAAACTCATAATAAAACTGTCATCGAAATGTTAAGCGTGCGGACCCTACGGGTTCGAGAACTATGTAGACATGACATAAAACCATTCTCGGTCAATAACCAATAGCGGGACCTAGATGCCCATATTGGTTCCTACATATTCTACGAAGATCTTTATCGGTCAAACCGCATAACAACGTACGTTGTTCCCTTTGTCATCGGTATGTTACTTGCCCGAGATTTGATCGTCGGTATCCAATACCTAGTTCAATCTCGTTACCGGCAAGTCTCTTTACTCGTTCTGTAATACGTCATCTCATAACTAACTCATTAGTTATAATGTTTGCAAGGCTTAAGTGATGACTATTACCGAGAGGGCCCAGAGATACCTCTCCGACAATCGGAGTGACAAAACCTAATCTCGAAATACGCCAATTCAACATGTACCTTCGGAGACACCTGTAGTACTCCTTTATAATCACCCAGTTACGTTGTGACGTTTGGTAGTACCCAAAGTGTTCCCCCGGTAAACGGGAGTTGCATAATTCTCATAGTTACAGGAACATGTATAAGTCATGAAGAAAGCAATAGCAGAATACTAAACGATCAAGTGCTAAGCTAACGGGATGGGTCATGTCAATCACATCATTCTCCTAATGATGTGATCCCATTAATCAAATGACAACACATGTCTATGGTTAAGAAACATAACCATCTTTGATTAACGAGCTAGTCAAGTAGAGGCACACTAGTGACTATATGTTTGTCTATGTATTCACACATGTATCATGTTTCCGGTTAATACAATTCTAGCATGAATAATAAACATTTATCATGATATGAGGAAATAAATAATAACTTTATTATTGCCTCTTAGGGCATATTTCCTTCAGGTCATGCATTCCTTCACACAGGAGCAAAGTCGGGTTGGCCGTGCCCTCTTCGGATGAGGTGGGGGAGGATTTTGGTGCCGCATCTCGACCCGTACAACTCCGGGAGCGACAAAATCCGCCTTGACGCGTACTATGTCTTCGAGTGCTACAACGACAAAGAGGACAATGGCAAGGACAATCGTGGTACAAATTTCAATTTATTTTTGGCAATTTTAGGCAATGCAGAATATAAAGATGAGCCTAAACAATTGCTATGATGAGATAAGGGATGCAATATAATATGGTCAAGAAGTTATAGTTAATGCAAGCCAAGTGACCAAAGCAAACCATAAGTAGGGAGCTAGGGTTATGGATAATTGATGACAGTAAGACTAAGATGTACCCCGATGTCTGATTACTTTGGGGAACTAGTAATCATTGAAGGGATGAGTGTTACCATGAATGCACACCAACACCACAAACGCTCACCCTATTCACCTTGAGATATCACAACAAATATGATTCTCAACCAGTAGTGATAGACCTTGAGGCGGCCCCAAACCTTCACCAAACTTACGGTGGTAAGTCAGAAGTTGATTCCTTACAATAGACTTCTACCGCCTAGGATCTCCAACCTCCAAGAGTAACAAGATAAAGGGGAAATGCTCAGACTTGCTCAAATCATAAATTTCTTTGGCTTAAAGAGAAAGAAGAATTGGATCTATGCTTGGGTGAAATCTTGATAGGTTTCAAACACATCGATAATTTTTGTATAAGTCATGATACATTGCTATCAATTATAACCACTTCGGGCATAGTACTTACTGAATTTTATTAGAATAACATATCCTATATACCTAAGATGATCATCCCCACTAATTTATTTATCTCAACATGCAAGCATGCCACCTCACCATATAATTATGAATTGGATAAGGCCCACATCAACATGCAAGCATGCATAGGAAAAGACCCACTACCCCATTCAACCATGCATGTATGGGAAAATATTTTCCATTCAATTATTTATACTTATGTGAATATCAAATATAATAAGCCATATCAAAATTTTGACTCTCATGTTATCAATCAATTTCATCAACCAATTCTCGCAGCAACGCACGGGGTATCCTCTAGTTAATTCAGTGCCCAGTGTTAGTTCATGTTATTTTTGTTGTTTTTCTATATTGAGAAAAATTCCTAAAAATACGTTTTAGAAGTTTCAAGAAGAGAAGGACCCCTTTGGACCTGGGTCCACACTAGGGGCCACTTCCAGTGCATAGGTTCCCTAGGTCCTGGGCGCCTATGACCTGTGGGGCCCCTTGGCTAGCCTCTGGTGCCCATTGATGACCCACAAGTATAGGGTATCAATTGTAGTCCTTCCGATAAGTAAGAGTGTCAAACCCAACGAGAAGCAGAAGGAAATGACAAGCGATTTCCAGCAAGGTATTCTCTACAAGCACTAAAATTATCGGTAACAGGCAGTTTGATAGCAAGGCGATTCGTAACAAGAAACAAGTAGCAATTGTAACAAATGTGCAACAAGGTGGCACAATCCTATTTATAGCAAAGGACAAGCCGGAACAGTCTCTTATAGCAATCAAGGTGTTCTCGAGGACATATGGGAATTATCATCTAGTTACTTTCATCATGTTTGTTTGATTCACGTTCGCTACTTTGTTACTTTTATATGTGGGTGGACCGGTGCCTGGGTGTTGTTCATACTTGAACAAGCCCCCCACTTATGATTACCCTCTTGCAAGCATCCACAACTATGAAATAATAATTAAGATAAATCTAACCATAGCATGAAACATATGGATCCAAATCGGCCCCTTACGAAATAAGGCATAAACTAGGGTTTAAGCTTCTGTCACCTAGCAACCCATCATCTACTTATTACTCCACAATGACTTACCTTAGGCCCAAGAATGGTGAAGTGTCACTGTTACAACAAGGTGCTATACAAACGATTTTTAACCCTTTCTGCGACGGCGTTTCGAACCATTGCTAAGTGAGTGACTGCAATAGGGGGGTCCTTCCCACACGACCCAAAAACCGTCGGGGATATGACCTCCTACACACATGCTCGACAAAACGAGGCCATGCACGACCAGGGAGTGATCAAATACGGTTATACATACTATTGTGCTAAAAAAATACAATTATACATGCCAAATCGTTTCCGGTCGTAAGTACATCCCACACAGTCAGTCCCCGTTAAACCTTTCCGTTCGTATGTACATTCCACACAGTTAATCCAAGGAATACATTTTTGTTAGTATGTACAACCCACACAGTTAATCCAAGAAGTACGTTTCCGTTCATATATACATCCCACACAGTCACTCCAAGGAAAACGTTTTCGTTCGCAGGTACATTACACACAATTTTCCCCATTAAATCATTTGTGATAGCCGTTCCATTGCACACATATTAACAATTTTATCGTTTGCGTTATTGAATGCATCACACACGGTGCATAGAAGAAACTGTGTGGCATAGGCTGTCCATCACACACACTTTTTATGTGGTAAACGTTTGCACAAGGTGGCCTAACGTAAATAGTTTTCAAGAGGATGTCGTGTGTGATTGTTCATTGATCCAACACGGTTTATTCCTAGAAACTGTGTGCATTGCCTGAGGTCATCGCCCACGGTGTTTTCTCATAACCGTTTGCAATAGAAAAACCCAATTAGCAAGCTAATTGGCCATTAGAAGGCTAATTTCCCTAATATTGATAATCCATTTATTAATCTAATTGACATTTCATATTAAGCACACAATATATTTCATTTCCATATTAAGGAAGCAGGATTTCATAATGAAAATACATCAGAGTACAACATCATATAGCTTCAACACAGCTACCCCGTTACACAACTGCACCAGCACCAGGTTTCACATGCAACATCTAGAACCTTTCGAAATTAGCATCATAGACGGTACATAGAAAGATGCATCTCATCTAGAAAACTGCTGAAGCTGAAGGCGAATATTGAGCCTTCATTGATGTTGAAGGTCTTTGTAACTTTAGGCCACTGCCTGTGTATGATTGACCGTCCATCCTTTGTCCTCTTCAGGAGCACTTCAATAGTGAACCGTGGGTGTTGTATGAAACCCTTCCTCGCCTCCTGACCATACAAGTGGTTTGATAGGTAATCATCAGTGAACTGCTTTGGAAAGGCCTGAAAACAAGGACATGCATAAATATCTTCTCTAGATTTGAAATGGTGCAAAGGAATTAAAAGGACAAGGTATAACAGTTAGTACCATTCTGTAGTGAATTGATGTCTTCTTCATTGTGCAGACAAAGATTGATACGTCCATTCTGCATCATGTTTTCCTACCGTTATTTATGTTGTGTATTGTATAATAATGCTTTTTGGAGTAATTCTAATGCCTTTTCTCTCATAATATGCAAGGTATGCACCACGGGGGAGAACTCTGGCAGCTGGAAATCTGGACCTAAAAAAGTTACATCAAGCTACCTATTCCGCACAACTCCAACTGAGCTGAAACTCCCAGAGGATTTTTTATGGAATATTTAAGGAATATTGGAGCAAATAAGTATCAGAGGAGGGCCACCAGGTGGGCACAACCCACCTGGGCGCGCCAGGAGTCCCAGGCGCGCCCTGGTGGGTGCTGCCCTCCTCGGCCCACCTTCGGTGCCCATCTTCTGGTATATAAGTCATTCTGACCTAGAAAAAAATAAGGGGAGGACATTCGGGACGAAGCGCCACCGCCTCGAGGCGGAACTTGGGCAGTAGCACTTTTGTCCTCCGACGGGGCGATTCCGCCGGGGGAACTTCCCTCTCAGAGGGGGAAATCATCGTTATCATCATCACCAACAACTCTCCCATCTTGGGGAGGGTCATCTTCATCAACATGTTCACATCACCAACTCATCTCAAACTCTAGTTCATCTCTTGTGTTCAATCTTTGTATCAAAACTATAGATTAGTGCCCGTGGGTGACTTTGTTGATTACATCTTGTAGCTGATTACTATATGGTTTATTTGGTGGAAGATTATATGTTCAGATCCATTATGCTATTCAATACCCCTCTGATCTTGAGCATGATTACCATTTGTGAGTAGTTACTTTCGTTCTTGAGGTCACGGGAGAAATCTTGTTGCAAGTAATCATGTGAACTTGACATATGTTTGGTATTTTGATGGTATGTATGTTGCCATTCTCTTAGTGGTGTCATGTGAACATCGACTACATGACAGTTCACCATATTTGGGCCTAAGGGAATGCACTATGGAGTAGTTATTAGATGGTGGGTTGCGAGAGTGACAGAAGCTTAAACCCCAGTTTATGCTCTATTCCATAAGGGACCAATTGGATCCAAAAGTGTAATGCTATGGTTAGAATTTATTCTTAATACTTTTCTCGTAGTTGCGGATGCTTGCGAGAGGGTTAATCATAAGTAGGAGGTTTGTTTAACTAAGAACATCACCTAAGCACCAGTCCACCCACATATCAAATTATCAAAGTACTGAACACGAATTAAGCCAACATGATGAAAGTGACTAGATGAATTCCCGTGTACCCTCAATAACACTTCGCTTATCATAAGAAACCGTTTTGGCCTGTCCTTTGCCTCAAAAGGATTGGGCTACCTTGCTGCACTTTTGTTACTACTATTGTTACTTGCTCGTTACAAATTATCTTGCTACCAAACTACTCTGCTACTTACAATTTTAGCACTTGCAGACATTACCTTGCTGAAAACCACTTGTCATTTCCTTCGGGTTCTCATTGGGTTTGACGCTCTTACTTATCGAAAAGGGCTACAATTGACCCCATACACTTGTGGGTCATCAAGGCAATTTTCTGGCGCCGTTGCCGGGGAGTGAAGCACTCTTGGTAAGTGGAAATTGGTAAGGAAACATTATTACTATGTGCTGAAATTTATTGTCACTTGCTACTATGGAAAACAATCCTTTAAGGGGTTTGTTTGGGGTATCTTCACCTCAACCAGAACCACAATTAGTCACCCCTCAACCTACTGCACCTACTGAAAATATTGAATATGAAATTCCTTCGGTATGTTAGAACAACTGCTAGCTAATCTTTATGCAGGAGATGGAACCGAACATCCTGATATGCACTTGATATATGTGGATGAAATTTATGTATTCTTTAAGCTTGCAGGTTTTCCCGGAGATGAGCTAAGAAGAAGGTTTTCCCTTTATATTTTATGGGAAAAGCATTGGCATGGTATAGGCTATGCGATGATATTGGATCTTGGAACTGGAACCGTTTGAAATTGGAATTTCATCAGAAATTTTATCCTATGCATCTAGTTCATCGTGATCGGAATTATATATATAATTTTTGGCCTCGTGAAGGAGAAAGTATCGCTCTAGCTTGGGGGAGGCTTAAGTCAATGTTATATTCATGCCCCAATCATGAGCTCTCGAGAGAAGTTACTATTTAGAATTTTTATGCTCGGCTTTCTTGTAATGATCAATCCATGCTCGATACTTCTTGTACTGGTTCTTTTATGAAGAAGACTATTGAATTCCAGTGGGATCTTTCAGAAAGAATTAAACACAACTCTGAAGATTGGGAACTCAACGAAGGTAAAGAGTCAGGTATTGAACCTAAGTTTGATTGTGTTAAATCTTTTATGAATACCGATGCTTTTCAAAAGTTTAGCACTAAGTATGGACTTGACTCTGAGATAGTAGCCTCCTTTTGTGAAACTTTTGCTACTCATGTTGATCTACCTAAGGAGAAGTGGTTTAATTATCACCCACCAATTAAAGAAGAAGTTAGAGAACCTGTAAAAGCTAAAGAAAAAACTATCATTTACAATGTTGATCCAGTTGTTCCCACTGCTTATATTGAAAAACCACCTTTTCCTGTTAGGATGAAGGAACATGCTAAAGCTTCAACTGTGGTTAACAAAAGTTATGTTAAAACACGCAAACCATCTGAACAAATCAAAGTTGAACCTAGTGTTGCTATGTTAAAGATCTCTTAGTGGATAATATTGATGGGCATGCTATTTACTTCTGTGGTGAAGCTTCTAGAATTGCCAAACCTGAAGGAAAAGATAAACATAGACCAGTTGTTGGCATGCCTGTTGTCTGAGTTAAGATAGGAGATCACTGCTATTATGTGTTATGTGACCTAGGTGCTAGTGTAAGTGTTATTCCTTTTTCATTATATGAAGAAATTAAAGATGAAATAGCACCTGCTGAGATAGAAGACATAGATATTACTATTAAACTTGCTAATAGAGATACTATATCACCAATTGGGATTCTTAGAGATGTTGAAGTCTTGTGTGGGAAAATAAAATATCCTACTGATTTTCTTATTCTTAGCACCCCACAAGATGACTTTTGTCCCATTATATTTAGTAGACCTTCCTTGAACATCGTCAATGCTAAAATAGATTGTGAGAAACAAATTGTCGGTGTTAGCTTTGGTGATGAATCTCATGAGTCTAATTTTTCCAAGTTTAGTAAAGAACCACATAAGAAAGATTTGCCTAGTAAGGATGAAATTATTGGTCTTGCTTCTATTGCTGTGCCTCCTACCGATCCTTTGGAAAAATATTTGCTAGACCATGAAAATGAGTTGCATATGCGTGAAAGAAATGAAATAGATAGAATCTTTTTCCAACAACCACCTCTGCTTAAACACAATTTGCCCATTGAAACACTAGGAGGTCCTCCTCCACCTAAAGGTGATCTTGTGTTTGAATTAAAACAATTACCAGACACTTTGAAATATGATTATCTTGATGAAAAGAAGATATATCCTGTTATTATTAGTGCTAACCTTTCAGAACATGAAGAAGAAAGATTATTGAAAGTTCTAAGGAAGCATAGGGCTGCTATTTTATATACTCTTGATGATCTTAAGGGCATTAGTCAAACTCTATGTCAGCACAAGATAATGTGGAACTTGACGCTAAACCCGTTGCTGATCACCAACGTCGGTTAAATCCGAAAATGAAAGAAGTGGTAAGAATGGAAATATTGAAACTTCTGGAAGCAGGTATAATCTATCCTATAGCTGATAGTAGATGGGTAAGTCCTGTTCATTGTGTCCCTAAGAAGGGAGGTATTACTGTTGTTCCTAATGATAAGATGAGCTTATTCCAGAAAGAATTGTCACGGGCTACAGAATGGTAATTGATTATAGAAAATTAAATAAAGCTACTAGAAAATATCATTACCCTCTGCCTTTTATTGATCAAATGTTAGAAAGATTATCTAAACACACACATTTTTGCTTCCTTGATGGATATTCTTGCTTTTCACAAATACCTGTTTTACAATCTGATCAAGAAAAGACCACTTTTACTTGTCCTTTTGGAACATTTGCTTATAGACGTATGCCTTTCGGTTTATGTAATGCACTTGCTACCTTTCAAAGATGCATGACTGCTATCTTCTCTGATTTTTGTGAAAAGATTGTTGAGGTTTTCATGGATGATTTTTCTATTTATGGGAAGTCTTTTGATGATTGTTTAAGCAATCTTGATCGAGTTTTGCAGAGATGTGAACAAACAAATCTTGTCTTGAATTGGGAGAAGTGCCACTTTATGGTTAATGAAGGTATTGTCTTGGGCCACAAAGTTTCTGAAAGAGGCATTGAGGTGGACAAAGCTAAGGTTGATGCAATTGAGAAAATGCCATGTCCTAAAGATATCAAAGGTATTCGTAGTTTCCTTGGTCATGCTGGTTTCTATAGCAGGTTTATCAAAGACTTCTCTAAAATTTCTAGGCCTCTTACTAATCTTTTGCAGAAGGATATTCCCTTTGTGTTTGATGATGATTGCATGGAAGCCTTTGAAACACTAAAGAAAGCCTTAATCACTTCACCTGTTGTTCAACCGCCTGATTGGAACTTGCCTTTTGAGATTATGTGTGATGCTAGTGATTATGCTGTTGGTGCTTGTCGGTGTCAAAACCGGCGGATCTCGGGTAGGGGGTCCCGAACTATGCGTCTAGGCGGATGGTAACAGGAGACGAGGGACACGATGTTTTACCCAGGTTCGGGCCCTCTCGATGGAGGTAAAACCCTACGTCCTGCTTGATTAATATTGATGATATGGGTAGTACAAGAGTGGATCTACCACGAGATCAAGGAGGCTAAACCCTAAAGCTAGCCTATGGTATGATTGTTGTAATGTATGTTGTGTCCTACGGACTAAAGCCCTCCGGCTTATATAGACACCGGAGGAGGCTAGGGTTACACAGAGTCGGTTACAATGGTAGGAGATCTACATATCCGTATCGCCAAGCTTGCCTTCCACGCCAAGGAAAGTCCCATCCGGACACGGGACGAAGTCTTCAATCTTGTATCTTCGTAGTCTTGGAGTCCGGCGGACGATGATAGTCCGGCTGTCCGGACACCCCCTAGTCCAGGACTCCCTCAGTAGCCCCCGAACCAGGCTTCAATGACGATAAGTCCAGCGCGTATATAGTCTTCGGCTTTGCAAGGCGGGTTCTCCCTTCAAGTTCCATGTACCTGCCGAACAGTGTCCGGCTTCATCATAAATACTGTGTTCCTTGGCTTCTACGCCCAATAATGGCCTTTTTCCATGCGTCGCACAAATGCGAAAAGCCAGGGTGTCTTTTACGTTTCACCCCCTAGTCGTGCGAGTCGTCCGCCTACAAAAGAGGCAAAAATCTAGATCCAAACCACACCATCTTCCTCCCGTGAATACTTCATCGGAGCGCCTTTGACCTAAAAATCCATTCCATCATGGACCGTCGACGCGGCTCCTCTTCTCGCGCTCCCAGCCCACCGCCAGGGGATTGGAGGAGGTGCTCTGTTCCGCACAACGAGCTAGTGAAGCTCCAAGCGGGGGGATATCTCCCTCTGGCCTTCATGGTCCCGGTTCGAGCCGGGCTGGTCACTTATCAAGGTGGGAGGCAAGCGGAGGCTACCCCAAGCCCCAATAAAGGGGAGCGAGTATGCTTCGTCCCTTACCTGATAAGGGGACTCAGATTCCCAATACATCCGTTCCTCCACGGGCTCCTGGAGTTCTATGGACTCCAGCTCCACCACCTCACACCCGCCTCTGTCCTGCATATCGCGGGCTACGTAGCTCTTTGCGAGCTATTCCTGGGCATTGAGCCCCATTTTGCATTGTGGAAGAGGCTGTTCTGCCTCGTACCCCGTTCTCACGAGGGGTCCATATATCAAGTGGGCGGCGCCGAAATATGGCGCATCGTCGGGACCGGATACCCATCCGGTACTCCCAAGAAGGCGTCCGAAGACTGGCCTTCAGAGTGGTTTTACATAGGAGAAGCTCCGCTGCCGGACCCAGTCCGGATTGGCCTCCCGGAGTTTAGTGCTGCTCCTCTGAAGAAACGCCTTAGCTGGCGCTCACGGAGCCCCCGATTGGAGGAAGACACGAGCGTCCATTACTTGATGGGCCGAATAAGATTACTGGCCCATTCCGGGTTGACCATGATTGGAGTCATGGCGACATGCATCATGCGGGGGGTACAGCCATTGCAATACAGAGGCCACCCCATGTGGGATTTCAACGGGGAAGACGATGCCACCCGTCATGGCCGCGAAGGGCCGGATTCGACCGAGGATCTGGTGGAGATCCTGTCCAGCCTGTACAAGGGGGAGAAGGAGGACTTCCTTCGAACGAACCCTTTGAATGGGTTTTCCATGAACAACCCTAGAGGATGGGTAAGCGAACACTTTTAAGGGCTCAACCCATGCTTTCGAAGTTTAGGCTTCTTACATTATGTCTTCGGCGCAGGATCTACGCCGGGCTGTGGAGGACATGGTAAGTCCCGCTCCGCAACCCGAGGATCCAGAAAGATCCCTGGATCCGGCTTCCGAAGAGGATCCGGGCATCAAGGTGGAGCTGATCGACGGGGTATTTCACCAGCTCAGCATGGATAATGCTTTGGTCGCCATTACGGCGGACTACCCCGGACTGTATCCGGCTTCCCAGGTGACTGTGACCGAGGTCCGGACACCATTATCTCTTCCTTGCCCATTTCTGACCTTCGCGAACGATGGTATTTTACAGGAAGCGCCTTCACGGCGAGAAGCCGAGCCCGCGGCGGCCGACCAACAGAGGTCAGTCCGGACCAGCAAGCGGAAAAGGAGCGCGGTACGGACTGAAATGTCGCCGCAAAGGTATAACTCGTATTTGAATTTTCAGAGCAACGTTCCTAGGAAGCGTCTGAGTGCTCATGAACTTTATAGGAGAAAAAGCGCTCGCCGGACTGCGGGCGTGGAAGTTGCCGATCCAACCTACACCGGCCAGGCTCCAGCGCCCGGCCTGGAGGGGGAGGCAAGCGCAAGACGCGGGCTGGATCCTTCTCCAACGGAGGACACCGACAGACTGTCCGCCACCAAGTCTGAGGTGGAGAGCGCCATGAACCATAGGCGCCGCCGGACGGTGTTTCGTGAAGCGTGCTTCTCCCTTGAGGCATTGGGCGCCTTTAACGCAGGGGATGCGCACCTCCGTGCTGCTCAAGATGGTTTTACCAGAGCCACGGAGCAGTATGTGAAAGACATACGGGTAAGTGAATTTTAATGGTTATATATACCAGTAGCCCCCGAGACTTAAAGTAGTTATATTAACTGATTTAAGGATCAATTTAAAACGCAGGCTCTTACCGAGAAGAATGCCCAGCTGTCTCAGGAGCTGCAAGAATGCAAGGCCCAACTTGAGGCCGCACTTGCTGCCGCAGGGGGAGACGCAGAGACCCCTCCTGGTAACACATTTTTGTGAATAAATATAAGCGCTGCGCGGCGTGCGCGCAAGTCTAATAGTGACATTGCAGGTGCCGCCGAACAAGATCCGGATAGGCAAGGATTACTACGCCAGCTAAAGGCCGGCGAGAGGGTGCTGAATAAGGTGCAGCAAGAAAGGAATAAGCTCCAAGATGCCCACGCCCAGCTTGGAGAAGAGCTGAAAGGTGTTCGGGCCGAGCTGTCCGGCTCCGTTAAGGAGACTGAGCGGCTTCGTCGCGACATCTATAGTAAGTGCTTGAACGGACTCTTTTGAAAAGAAGAGTTCGGCGAGGAAGTCAATTGACAAATTATGTCTTGTAGGTATACTCACCGGTCGCCCCGCGAAGGAGATGCCCGTATCAACGGGTGATCAACTTCCCGAGCTGTTGCAGCTGCTCGAATGAGTTCGGCAGGCAATGAGCGGCGTCGTCCAGGCTTTATGGCCGGCCCTCTCCCTACCCGAGGGCCTTGGGGAGCTTGCGGAGAAGCTTCAGGGAGTGCGGCAGCGCTTCCTTTTATGGAAGATTTCGGCCTGCCGCCAAGGTGCCAGGGAGGCTTGGGCCATGGTGAAGACGCGTTACAAGAAGGCGGATCCCAACCACATGGCCGAAGTTGGACCGGTGGGGCCCGATGGGAAGGAGATCCCTGTGAGTTTAGTATACAGCCAAGTAGAGTTGGCTGCTAAATTTTCCCAACGGGACTATAAGTTAGACAGCCTGTTAGACGGGATTGAGGAGGAATACAATCAGTAATTTTGACGATGTATGTTTTCCTTTAAAGTGACATGTGAAATGCCTTCTAGCCGGATTGTAGATCGTTTGTCTTTGTCGACCTTTTCGCTTCAACCTCGGGACCCTAGAGTCCGGAGTGTGTCCGAATACCTTTTTGGTTAAGAAACAACCGGGGTATGCATGGAGACCAGGCGTAGGGGTCATTAGTGCTTTATCAGACAAGTGCCCAACTAGTTATGTTATATTACATGGTTAGTAAGAAACATCTTCCAGAGAGAATAGTTCCGTTAAGGGTTCCTTTCCCTGGGAGGCATGCCCTAAAGTGCATGTCCGGACTGCGAAGAAAGCAGAGAAAACATCTGGGGGCGGATAAATGAGTAGGTAAAAAGTCATCTTTTAAGTCACCTACCGAATATTCCCTTAAGAACGCTAGCTTTCGGCTTCACCCAGTTTGAGGTACACATCCGGCTGACCCGGCAGTAACAATCGCAGAGGTGCTCCCTTTACCTCCTAGCCGAACAATCGGGAACGTAGGGGTAAGCACAGGAGCTAGGCAACCCAGCTTGGCCAAAACTTAAGTCATATCGATGCATATAATGGTGAGTAAAAGGTACATGTGGAAGCTTGACACATGTGCTGGGCATGAAACCCTTATAATTGAGCTTCTGTAAAAGAAGCCCCCAGGTATAATGAGTGCGGATGGCACATCAAGTGTATGCGAAAAATGCGAAAGTAGGCCCTTAGGGGCTTTTTAGTAAAAAGGTTATGAAAAGAGAAACAAAAGACAGCCGAAGTGTAAAAATTTGGACGGAGGAAGGGGACGAACTCTTAGTCCGGTGCTAGGCATAGAATCTTCGGAGGCGGGCTGCGTTCCATGGGTTCGGCTCGAGTCGGTTATCCGACGCATTGCGTAGACGGTATGCTCCGCCGGTTAGGACTTGATCGATAATGAAGGGGCCCTCCCATTTGGGCTTGAGCTTGTCCTTTTTCTTGTTCGACAGGCGTAGAACTAGTTCACCAACGTTGTAAGTCTTGGCCCATACTTCTCTGCTTTGATATCTTCGGGCCTGCTGCTGATAGAATGCGGAACGAGCCTTGGCGACGTCGCGTTCTTCCTCCAATGTGTCCAAGCTGTCCTGCCGATCAAGCTCGGCCTCTCTTTCCTCGTACATGCGCACTCGAGGTGAGTCATGAATAATGTCGTAGGGCAAGATTGTCTCTGCGCCATAGACCATAAAAAATGGTGTGAATCCGGTAGTGCGGTTAGGCGTTGTCCGCAGCCCCCAGAGTACGGACTCGAGCTCCTCGACCCAGTGCGTGTCAGATTTAGTAAGTGACCGCACTAGTCTGGGTTTAATGCCGCTCATTATTAGACCATTTGCTCGTTCCACTTGACCGTTTGTTTGAGGGTGATAGACTGAAGCGTAGTCGAGCTTGATGCCCATATTTTTGCACCATGACTTAACTTCGTCGGCTGTGAAGTTCGTGCCGTTGTCGGTGATGATGCTGTGGGGGACTCCGTAGCGGTGTACTACCCCGGATATAAGGTCTATCACTGGTCCGGACTCTGCCGTTTTGACCGGTTTGGCCTCTATCCATTTGGTGAATTTATCCACCATGACCAATAGGTACCTTTGCTTGTGGGTTCCCCCTTTAAGGGGTCCAACCATATCAAGCCCCCAGACCGCGAACGGCCAGGTAATGGGTATAGTTTTGAGGGCGGTGGGCGGCATGTGGCTCTGCTTAGCAAAGAGCTGACAACCAACGCATCACTGGACTAAGTCCTGGGCATCTGCCTGGGCCGTCGGCCAATAAAACCCTGTACGGAATGCCTTTCCTACAAGGGCCCGGGCTGCTGCGTGGTGTCCGCCTAGTCCGGCATGAATTTCAGCCAGGAGGTTTCGCCCTTCCTCTTCGGAGATACACCTTTGAAGGACTCCGGTTGTACTTTTCTTATACAGTTCTCCCTCATGGACCTTGTAGGCTTTCGATCGCCGGACTATGCAGTGGGCCTCGTTTTGGTCTTCGGGAAGTTCCTGCCTAAGCAAGTAGGCTAGGAATGGTTCTGTCCACGGGGCGATTACTGCCATTATGACGTGGGCTGAAGGTGTTATGTCATCGGCTAAATCGCCGATTGGCGCGGTTTGTTCCAGTTTGTCGCGTCCGGGCTCCTCTTCCCATAGTACAGATGGCTTGAAGAGCCGTTCCAGGAAGATATTTGGAGGGACAACATCACATTTCGCACCGATGCGCGCCAGGACGTCGGCCGCTTGGTTATTATCTCGGGGTATGTGATGGAATTCGAGTCCTTCAAACCGAGCTGACATTTTTAGGACAGCGTTGCGATATGCTGCCATTTTTGGATCCTTGGCTTCAAAGTCTCCGTTTATTTGGGATATTGCAAGGTTTGAATCCCTGCGCACCTCTAGGCGTTGAATGCCCATGGAGACTGCCATCCGGAGACCATGTAACAGGGCCTCGTATTCGGCTGCGTTGTTGGAGTCCGTGTACATTATTTGAAGTACATACTGGACTGTGTCCCCGGTTGGGGACGTCAATACGACGCCAGCCCCCAGTCCGGCCAACATTTTAGAGCCGTCGAAATGCATAGTCCAATTGGAGTATGCGCCGTACTCTTTAGGGAGTTCGGCTTCAGTCCATTCGGCGACAAAGTCAGACAAAACTTGTGACTTTATAGCTCGCCGAGGTTTGTAAGTTATATCGAGTGGTAAGAGCTCAATGGCCCATTTTGCAATCCTGCCCGTTGCGTCGCGGTTATTTATAATGTCATTGAATGGTACTTCAGAGGCCACTGTTATCGAACACTCTTGAAAGTAGTGTCGGAGCTTCCGGGACGCCATGAACACCGCATACGCTATCTTCTGATAGTGCGGGTAACGGGACTTGCAGGGGGTTAACACAGTGGATACATAATACACTGGTTTTTGAAGAGGGAATTTGTGCCCTTCTGTCTCTCGTTTGACGATGAGTACCACGCTTACAACTTGATGCGTTGCTGCGATGTATAACAACATTGGTTCACCCAGATTGGGCGCAGCCAAGACCGGATTTGTTGCCAATATGGCCTTTATTTCTTCTAGTCCGGCAGTGGCAGCATCCGTCCACTCGAAGTGTTCGGTGCGCCTGAGGAGGCGATAGAGGGGCAACGCCTTTTCTCCTAGACGGGAGATGAAGCGGCTTAGAGCTGCCACGCATCCTGTTAATTTTTGTATTTGTTTGAGGTCTTTTGGAATGTCCAACTGTGACAGAGCTCGGATTTTAGCTGGGTTTGCTTCGATTCCTCTACCGGATACGATGAAGCCCAGCAGCTTTCCGGCTGGTACACCGAAAACACATTTTTCCGGATTCAGCTTGATGTCATATGCTCTGAGGTTGTCGAACGTGAGCCTCAAATCGTCTACTAGAGTTTCGACATGTTTTGTTTTGACGACTACGTCGTCTACGTATGCCTCTACTGTTTTGCCGATCTGGGTAGCCAGACATGTTTGAATCATGCGCTGATATGTTGCGCCGGCGTTTTTAAGTCCGAAGGGCATCATGTTGAAGCAGAATGGTCCGTGAGGAGTGATGAATGCCGTTGCGGCTTGGTCTGCTTCCGCCATCTTGATTTGGTGGTAGCCAGAGTATGCGTCAAGGAAGCACAATGAATCGTGCCCTGCGGTAGCATCGATAATTTGGTCGATGCAGGGGAGAGGGAAGGGATCCTTTGGGCAAGCCTTATTGAGGTCTTTAAAATCGACACAGAGGCGCCAGGATTTGTCCTTTTTTGGTACCATTACCAGATTTGCTAGCCAATCCGGGTGTTTGATATCTCTGATGAATCCGGCTTCCAATAGTTTGGCTAGTTCTTCTCCCATTGCCTGTCTTTTGGGTTCGGAAAATCGTCGAAGAGCCTGTTTGACTGGCTTAAATCCTTTTAGGATGTTTAGGCTGTGTTCTGCCAACCTGCGTGGGATTCCGGGCATATCCGAAGGATGCCAGGCGAAAATGTCCCAATTTTCCCGAAGGAATTCGCGCAGTGCGGCGTCTACTTCGGGGTTCAATTGTGCCCCGATGGAGGCCATCTTTGTTGGGTCCGTTGGATGGACCTGGAATTTTATTATTTCATCTGCTGGTTTGAAGGAGGTGGACTTGGATCTTTTATCGAGTATCACGTCGTCCCTGTTCACCGTAGAGCGTAGCGCGGTGAGTCCTTCTGCTGCTAAGGCTTCAGATAGTGCCTCCAGGGCTAGTGCGACTGTCTTGTTCTCGGTGCGGAGTGCTATGTCCGGATCACTAGCGAGAGTGATTATTCCGCCGGGCCCAGGCATTTTGGGCTTCATGTACCCTTAATGAGGTACTGCTTGAAAGATTGTGAATGCCTCTCGTCCTAATATAGCGTGATATCCACTGTTGAACGGGGCCACTTGGAACGTGACTTCTTTGGATCTGTAATTGTCCGGCGAGCCGAACACCACATCGAGTGTGATTTTTACGGTGCAGCGCGCTTCCCGGCTAGGGATTATTCCTCTGAAGGTTGTGCTGCTTCGCTCAATACGGCTCCAATCGATTTCCATTTTTCGCAGAGTTTCCTCGTAAATGAGGTTTAATCCACTGCCGCCATCCATGAGGACTTTTGTCAGTCGAAAGCCGTCCACTATGGGACTAAGCACCAGTGCGGCTGGTGCTCTGGCTGTTCGGAATTTAGGCTCATCGCTGACGTTGAAGGTAATAGCTGTGTCGCTCCATGGATTTGCTGTTGCTACTTGGTAGACTTCAGCGAGTCCGCGGATTGTTCGTTTTCGCATATTGTTTGATGCGAAGGTCTCGAAGACGGTTGATACCGTACCGGTATTGTTGGAGTGGTTTTGCGGGGATAGAAGCTCCTCGCCACTTTTGGCCACCTGCCGTAATATCCAACATGCTCGAAGGCTATGTGTTGGGACGGCTCCCTCTGTACTATGAAGCTTACAGGGTCCATTGAGCCATCCCTCCAGTACGGTTCCGTTTCCCTTATTGGGTTTTTTTTTCGTTTTTGCATCTGGGGCCTGAGTGTAAGGCACCCTTTTGTTGCGGACTGGGGTTGGGGCCGGATTATCCCAGAATTGATTTTCGGTTTTCCGGAAACTCTCCATTGCACAGTACTTTCGTACTATGGACGCCAGATCGGTGAAGCGTGTAATTGTACGATGATCGATGGCGTTCAGTATTCCCTTGTCCTTGCAATTATTGCAGAAAATTGAGATTGCATTTTCCTCTCGGCAGTCCTTTATCCTGTCCATAACCAGGAGGAATCTGGCCCAGAAGTGATGTACTGTTTCAGCGGGCTCTTGCCGTATTAGAGATAGATCGCATATGTCTGGGCGGGTGGGTGGACTAAAATCCGGATCCCTACCCATCTTGGGGCTTAAAGGCCGAGGAGTTTCCGAATTCGGAAGCTTGGGTTGCTGGATACGATCCAGTGAGTCCGGAGCGATGCATGGTTTTAAGTTCAATGCTCGATCGAAGGCCATCCCTCCGCGGATATCCGGCATGGAGGGTTCGGGAATCCGGACGTGACTAGTTTTCAATATAGGCGAAGAGTTGCCGTATTGCTCCTCTACCACTGCGACGTGGTGGGTGGCCTGGGGAGAGTTAATCTCTCTCAGATCGGTTTTAAGCCCAATCTGATTGTAGTCTGTAGCGACTCCCAGGGCGGCGATGCGATCCAAGAGCTCGTTAACAGACGAGAGCTCTATCGGATCCAACTGTTCAGCAGATTTCGAGCTGACGCGAAGATTGCTTCTGACGACTTGGGAAGTCATTGTCGAAGCTGTGGCCGGACAGGCGGTCATAAGAAAACCACCTAGCCGGATAGTTTGGCCGGCGGCCAAGGCCCCTTTGGCGAAAACACCGTCCTTGAAGACGGGTGGAGGCATCCTTCCTATCGGTGACGACACAGAGGAACTCTCAATGAAAGCACCAATGTCGGTGTCAAAACCGGCGGATCTCGGGTAGGGGGTCCCGAACTGTGCGTCTAGGCAGATGGTAACAGGAGACGAGGGACACGATGTTTTACCCAGGTTCGGGCCCTCTCGATGGAGGTAAAACCCTATGTCCTGCTTGATTAATATTGATGATATGGGTAGTACAAGAGTGGATCTACCACGAGATCAAGGAGGCTAAACCCTAAAGCTAGCCTATGGTATGATTGTTGTAATGTATGTTGTGTCCTACGGACTAAAGCCCTCCGGTTTATATAGACACCGAAGGAGGCTAGGGTTACACAGAGTCGGTTACAATGGTAGGAGATCTACATATCCGTATCGCCAAGCTTGCCTTCCACGCCAAGGAAAGTCCCATCCGGACACAGGACGGAGTCTTCAATCTTGTATCTTCGTAGTCTTGGAGTCCGGCGGACGATGATAGTCCGGCTGTCCAGACACCCCCTAGTCCAGGACTCCCTCAGTGCTGTTCTAGGACAAAGAGTTGATAAGAAACTAAATGCTATTCATTATGCTAGTAAAACTCTAGGCAGTGCTCAACGAAACTTTGCTACTACCGAAAAAGAATTCTTAGCAGTGGTGTTTGCATGTGATGAATTCAGATCTTACATTGTTGATTCTAAAGTAATTGTTCACACCGACCTTGCTGCTATAAAATATCTTATGGAAAAGAAAGATGCTAAACCTAGACTCATTAGGTGGGTTCTACTGGTACAAGAATTTGATTTGCATATCATTGGTAGGAAAGGAGAGAGAACCCCGTAGTTGATAACTTGTATAGACTTGAAAATATTCATGATGACCCACAACCTATTAATGATAGCTTCCCTGATGAACAACTAGCTGCAATGAATGTTTCTCACAGTACACCTTGGTATGCTGACCTATGCTAATTATATTGTTGCTAAATACATACCACCTAGCTTTACCTACCAACAAAAGGAAAAATTCTTCTATGATTTAAGAAATTACTTTTGGGATGACCCACATCTTTATAAAGAAGGAGTAGATGGTATTATTAGACGTTGTGTACCTGAGCATGAACAGGAACAAATCCTCTGGAAATGTCACTCTGAAGCTTATTGAGGACATCACGCGAGAGACAGAACCGCTCATAAGGTATTGCAATCTGGTTTTTATTGGCCTATTCTCTTCAAGGATGCCCGTAAATTTGTCTCATCATGTGATGAATGCCAAAGAATAGGTAATATTGGTAAGCGTCAAGAAATGCCTATGAATTATTCACTTGCTGTTGAACCATTTGATGTATGGGAATTTGACTTTATGGG
The DNA here is from genome assembly GCA_963921465.1 of Triticum timopheevii. Lineage (NCBI taxonomy): Eukaryota > Viridiplantae > Streptophyta > Magnoliopsida > Poales > Poaceae > Triticum > Triticum timopheevii. Next base: position 498,220,252 of record OY997268.1, read on the forward strand.
ACCTTTTCCTTCCTCTAATGGGTATACATATATTTTGGTTGCTGTTTATTATGTTACTGAATGGGTAGAAGCTATTCCAACCAGTAGTGCTGATCACAACACCTCTATTAAAATGCTTAAGTAAGTTATTTTCCCAAGGTTTGGAGTCCCTAGATATTTAATGACTAGTGGTGGTTCACACTTTATTCATGGTGCTTTCCGTAAGATGCTTGTTAAGTATGATGTTAATCATAGAATTGCGTCACCTTATCATCCTCAGTCTAGTGGTCAAGTTGAACTTAGCAATAGAGAAATAAAACTAATCTAACAAAACACTGTTAATAGTTCTCGCAAGAATTGGTCTAAGAAATTAGATGATGCACTTTGGGCTTATAGAACAGCTTACAAAAATCCTATGATTATGTCTCCATATAAAATGGTTTATGGAAAAGCTTGTCATTTACCTCTTGAGTTAGAACACAAATCATTTTGGGCAATAAAAAACTCAATTATGATTTCAAGCTTGCTGGAGAAAAGAGGTTATTTGATATTAGCTCATTAGATGAATGGAGAACCTAGGCTTATGAAAATGCTAAGTTATTCAAAGAAAAAGTTAAAAAATGGCACGACAAAAGAATCCAAAAGCATGAGTTCAAAGTCGGAGAATATGTTCTTTTGTACAACTATCGTTTCAGACTTTTTGTAGGAAAACTCCTCTCCAATTGGGAAGGACCCTATGTCATCAAGGAGATCTACCAATTCGGAGCTATCAAAATAAATAATGCCAAAGGGACTAACCCGAGGGTTGTCAATGGGCAATGAATAAAACACTATATCTCAGGCATGCCCATTAATGTAGAAAGCAATGTTATCCAAACTTTGACACCACAAGAACACATAAAAGAGTCCTTCCGGAACACTCCAGAATCGTGAAAATAAGGAGGTACATGATACGGTAAGTAAACGGACTCCGAAAAATCCACAAAAATATTTTTTGTCAGTTTTGGAATATTTAGAAAATTAGGAAAATAAGAAACTTCCAGGAAAGTGACCCTGGTGGGCATGATACACCAGGGCGCGCTAGGCATGCCTGGCGCGCCCAGGTGGGTTGTGCTCACCTCGGGTACTTCCCGGTCTCCGTTTTTCTTCCATTCTGCTTTTTCCCCAAGATAAAAAATCTATATATACCTCCGGAACCTGTTAACCTCTGTATCGCGGTGAAATCTCCTGTTTTCATTACTTGATGTTTTCTATCAGATCCAATCCACCATGGCCTCTTCAAGCTCCTCCAAGGACAAGTTCTTCGACAACGTCATGAACCCATATTTGTGGGAGGTGATGCAACACCCTCGAGCTATCCAGATGCACGATGGGGTGCTGCACATCCACGATGTGCAAGGACCCAGGGGGACTGGATCCGTGGAGGCCAGGCTTGGAGCCATGGAGCATGACATCTTCAAGTGCAAGGGGATGGTGGAGCGTGGACTCAATGCCAATCACCTCATGATCGCAAACTATACCCATGATCTCAAGGTGGATGGCAAGCCCATAAAGGACATCATCTTCTCCCTCAACGAGCAAATCAACTTCCTCCATAGCCAGATCCACGATCTTCAAAGCCAGGTCTTTGAATATGAGGCCAGGTTTAAAGGTATGAGTTTGGCTGCCAGTTGCAGGATACGGGAGACTCACTCCTCCTCTTATGATGGTGAGCCTCTTCCGTGGAAACTTGAGGACAAGGAACCATCTACTTCATTACCACCATCTTCTTCATCACCACCAAAGGAAAACTGAGTATCGGGCATGGGCACTCCCCTTGGCTTTCGCCAAGCTTGGGGGAGGTGCCCCGGTATCGTATCAATCTCCACTATCTCTTGCCTTTACTTTCTTAGTTCGATCATGGTTACTTTTGCTATTAGATGAATAAAAGTTTAGTTCGATCCTTTCTTTTTGTGAGTTTGCTTAGTGATCAATCCTTGTAATCGTGTGCGAGATATAATAAAGTTTAGTTTGATTTTTGCCTTCTTTACTTTCTTGCTGCAATAAAAAGAAAGGAAATAAAAGAAAAATATCATATGCTAATCTTATGGTAAGTGATGACATTACACAAGGAAAAGTATAAGTAGAAAATTTTATTGTAGATTGACAAACATATCATTGGTCAATGATGCAACACATGAAAGAATTAATAAGGGAAGAGATGATTCACATATAAATACACTATCATGGAAATCTTTTGTGATTGTGAGCACCCATCAAAATATTATATGCCAAAATTGTTGATGTTGGACAAGGAAGACAACTTAATGATTTATGTTTGTTCATATTCACATAGAAGTCATATTGTCATAGATCCTTCAACATGTGGTGCTTGCCCCTATCTTTGCTAGCCAAAAATTCCGCTTTAAGTAGAGATACTACTTGTGCATCCAAAACCCTTAAGCCCTATCTTGTTTGAGAGTCCACCACACCTGGCTATGGATTGAGTAAGCTCCTTCAAGTAAGTTGTCATCAGTACAAAAAGGGCAATAAAAATTGCTTATAAAAATGTGAGATCATTTAGTGTAAGGGAAAACTGAGCATTGTACGAACTTGTCATGGTGAAGAATAAAAGCGACAGACTGCATAATAAAGGTTGCCATCACAAGGGGCAATATAACGTGACGTTCTCTTGCACTAAGGGGTTGAGCATACAAACAAAAAGCGCATGGCAACCTCTGCTTCCCTCTGCGAAGGGCCTATGTTTTACTTTCATGTATTTACTTTTATGCAAGAGTCAAAGTTTTTCTCTCTATTCCTTTTATTTTTCTCCTTTGGAAAGCATCATGTGGTGAGGAAAGATCTAGGCACAAATGTCCAGTTGAATATGGGTGGCATAAGTTATTATTATTGACATCACCCTTGAGGTGAGTGTGTTGGGAGGCGAAACTGTAAGCCCCTATCTTTCTGTGTGTCCGGTTGAAACGTTTTGCTCATGTGTACGCGGTGAGTGTTAGCAATCATAGAAGACTAAATGATGGTTGAGTATGTGTACTTGCCTAAAGGCTTTGATACATGACCCTTCCTGAAAAGATGATGAATTGTAGTTGTAAAGTTGACTGAGAACATTGTTTGTTGGTTTCCAATAGAGTTTATGCTTTATACTTCAATGTTGTGATGAATTGTCACTTGTTCATGAGAAGTCTATGATAAAAGTTCTATAATAAAAGTTTTATATTGAAGTTTGTTGCTGTTACAATAAGTCACATGCTGCTGCTATGTCCGTATTTTTGTTTTATTGACACCTCTCTCTCTAAGCATGTGGACATGTTTTTCGATTTTGGTTTTCGCTTGAGGACAAGCGAGGTCTAAGCTTGGTGGAGTTGATACATCCATTTTGCATCATGTTTTTCTACTGTCATTTATGTTGTTTTATTGTATAATAATGCTTTTTGGAGTAATTCTAATGCCTTTTCTCTCATAATATGCAAGGTATGCACCAAGGGGGAGAATTCTGGCAGCTGGAAATCTGGCCCTAAAAAAGCTACGTCAAGCTACCTATTCTGCATAACTCCAACTGCGCTGAAACTCCCTAAGGATTTTTTATGGAATATTTAAGGAATATTGGAGAAAATAAGTACCAGAGGAGGGCCACCAGGTGGGCACAACGCACCTGGGCATGCCAAGAGGCCCAAGCGCGCCCTAGTGGGTGCTGCCCTCCTCGGCCCACCTCCGGTGCCCATCTTCTGGTATATAAGTCATTCGGACCTAGAAAAAATAAGAGGAGGACATTCGGGACGAAGCGCCGCCACCTCGAGGCAGAACTTGGGTAGGAACACTTTTGCCCTCCGGCGGAGCGATTCCATCGGGGGAACTTCCCTCCCAAAGGGGGAAATCATCGTCATCGTCATCACCAATAACTCTCCCATCTTTGGGAGGGTTATCTTCATAAACATCTTCACATCACCAACTCCTCTCAAACCCTACTTCATCTCTTGTGTTCAATCTTTGTATCAAAACTATAGATTGGTGCCCGTGGGTGACTAGTAGTGTTGATTACATCTTGTAGTTGATTACTATATGGTTTATTTGGTGGAAGATTATATGTTCAGATCCATTATGCTATTCAATACCCCTCTGATCTTGAGAATGTTTACCATTTGTGAGTAGTTACTTTCATTCTTGATGTCACAGGAGAAATCTTGTTGCAAGTAATCATGTGAACTTGATGTGTGTTCGATATTTTGATGGTATGTGTGTTGCCATTCTCTTAGTGGTGTCATGTGAACATCGACTACATGAAACTTCACCATATTTGGGCCTAAGGGAATGCATTGTGGAGTAGTTATTAGATGGTGGGTTGCAAGAGTGACAGAATCTTAAACCCCAGTTTATGCACTATTCCGTAAGGGACCGATTGGATCCCAAAATTTAATGCTATGCACTACAAAAAAATACACTTCCGTGATGATACGTGCTTGTCACAGCAGGTCGTGTTTTTTATCATGCATGTACATCCATGACGATTTTATGACAGAATCAAGATAGTCAACCTGTGTTGTCGTAGAAGTGTTCCATGACATTACCAAAATTATCATCACGGAAGTGTCCACTTCCATGACGATAAATCGCGCGTCACAGTAGTGCTTTCGTCAAGGGTGACCGACACGTGGCATCCACCGTAACGGAACGCCGTTAAGCTATTGGGTCGGGTTTTGGATCCGATAACCCGTTAACAGCCCCAACCAATGGGGATTTTCCACGTGTCAGGTCCGCGTTGGCACAGGTGTCACTCATCCAATGGGTGAGACACGCCTATGATATGTTGACACGTGGACCGGCCCATCACGTTTAAATGGGTCGGCCCAACTAAAGGCCCACAAGATTTTGCGGACCATAATGGGCCGGCCCAGCTAAAGGCCCACGAGATTTTGCGGACCATAATGGGCTGGCCCAGCTAAAGGCCCACTAGATTTTGCGGGCCATAATGGGCCAGCCCAGGTGAAGGCCCATAAGATTTTTGTGTGCCATAATGGGCCGGCCCAGGTAAAGGCCCACAAAATTCTTGCGGATCATAATGGGCCGGCCCAACTAAAGGCCCACGAGATTTCGCTGACATTAATGGGCCGACCCAGCTATAGGCCCACAAGATTTTGAGGACCCTAGTAGGCCAGCCCATTAACTGGCTGCCATGTTTTGGGCCAAATGCTGGCCCTTCTTTGACCCGGTCCTTTAATGGCCTACCACGTTCCGGGCCTAATAATGGCCCATATGACATCCGGCCCGTTAAAAGCCTACCACGTTCTGGGCCAAATCACGGCCCAAATTAGGTCCGGCCCTTTAAGAGGCTTTGGGCTCAATTATGGCCCATATTAGATTCGGCCCGTCAACTGGATGCTATGATTTTGGGCCCACTTGCTAAAGGCCCATTTAGTAATTCGGCCTAATATTAGTTTCAGCCTATTAAGGGCCCGTTTAACATTTTGGCCCTATATTAATTTCGGCCTGTTAAAAGCCCGTCATATAGTTGGGCCTGACTATAGCCCAGTTTGCATCCGGCCTGCTCGCAGCCGATATCTGATTGGGCCAAACAAGGACCGAGAAAATTTTGGCCTATTAAAAGCCCGTGATTTGATTCGCACAATCATGGGCCGGGGTCCATTTCGGGCTGCTGCCGGCCCATGAGTTGTTCGGCATGTTTCAGGCCCAACCTACTTCTCAGCCTCCTAAAAGCCCATTGAGTTTTCTTGCGAAAAGAGGGCTGGGGGTTACTCAGCCTATTAAAGGCCCGAATCTACTAGTGGGCCAGTTTACTTTTGGCCTTTTAACGGACCCAGATGACGGGGCCCATGATGCGGATCATACATCTTGACTGCATGACGGCCCAATTATGTACCGTAATTTTACGGTTTGGCTGATTTACTGCGAAGACAGGATATATATACAGTAAAATAACTGCATCATCGTGAATAAGAAAAAACCTAGACTATACAATAAAGAAATTACTGCATATTACATCCACTGGGCATCAAAGTTTGCCACTATGATAATAAAGCACAAGCAGACAACAGATTACATACACTGGGCATCAAAGATCGCCACCAGTGCAAATAAACACGCCGACAAAATAATATACAAAACTGACAGCACTTCAATAGAGTTCAAGAAAGGTTAGCCCTGCTGGCGAGCTGCAGCGCAAGCAGCTGAGCAAGATGATGAGACTGCGCTTGTTCAACACTTATATCTTCCTCACTCTGAAAGATAAACAAGCAGACAGATGACAGGTTTTGCACATAAAAGTATCAGTGCTGACAATTCATCACATTTCTTACTGACGAATAAAGTGACACAGTTTAAAATTGCATTAACACAATATGGTATTGTTCAGGTCAAGACATGGCAGGAAATGACATTGTGAAGGAGTTGGCTGCTTCACGACACCACTGGATTACAGATCAAGAACTCATAAGTATCAGTGGTTAGTGTGCTATCAATTTATCCCATTTCAGATTGGCAAATAAAGAGACGGTTTAAATAATAGTAGAATGATATGACATTGTTCATAGTTAAGACATTGCAGAATATGACACTGTGCTGTAGTGGGTAGGTTGACCACACCACTGGATTACGGATGAAGAACAGAAGCATACATGCAGTGCAAAAGAAGATCACTTGCTCTGTATAGTTTAATTTACATGGTATGAAGAAGGAACTTGGTTGTACAACTGAAAACTTAAATTGAGAAGGACAAACTTTTGTTTATGAACTACATAATAAACTTTAAACATGCAATTTGATGCAAACACCAAAAATAAACAGCTGTCGCAGTCATGCCTAACCAAATATACACAACAAAGTTTGAAGGCTTGAGAAGGACAAACTTACATTACTGGTGAAGACAGGCTCTATAAAGCCCTTGTCCATGCTGATGGGGGGGGGGTGAGGGAGTCCTGGATTAGGGGGTATCCGGACAGCCGGACTGTGTACAACGTCCGGACTATTGAAGCGTGAAGGTACAAGACTCAAGACTTTGGCCCGTGTCTGGATGGGACTTTCCTTGGCGTGGAAGGCAATCCTGGCGATCCGGATATTATATTTCCTTCCTTGTAACCGACTCCATGTAAACCCTAGCCCTCTCTGCTGTCTATATAAACCGGAGAGATTGGTCCTTAGAAGGCCGATCACAATTACAATCATACCATCATAGGCTAGCTCCTCGGGTTTAGCCTCTACGATCTCGTGGTAGATCTACTCTTGTACTACCCATATCATTAATATTAATCAAGCAGGAAGTAGGGTTTTACCTCCATCAAGAGGGCCCGAACCTGGGTAAACATCTATGTCCCTTACTTCTTGTTACCATCAGCCTTGACGCACAGATCGGGACCCCCTACCCGAGATCCGCCGGTTTTGACACCGACATTGGTGCTTTCATTGAGAGTTCCTCTGTGTCGGTGTCAAAACTGGCGGATCTCGGGTAGGGGGTCCCGAACTGTGCGTCTAGGTGGATGGTAACAGGAGACAAGGGACACGATGTTTTTACCCAGGTTCGGGCCCTCTCGATGGAGGTAAAACCCTACTCCTGCTTGATTGATATTGATGATATGGGTAGTACAAGAGTAGATCTACCACGAGATCAAGGAGGCTAAACCCTAGAAGCTAGACTATGGTATGATTGTTGTGTGTCCTACGAACTAAAACCCTCCGATTTATATAGACACTGGAGAGGGCTAGGGTTACACAGAGTCGGTTACAATGGTAGGTGATCTACATATCCGTATCGCCAAGCTTTCCTTCCACGCCAAGGATAGTCCCATCCGGACACGGGACGAAGTCTTCAATCTTGTATCTTCATAGTCTTGGAGTCCGGCCAATGATGATAGTTCGGCTATCCGGACACCCCCTAGTTCAGGACTCCCTCAGTAGCCCCTGAACCAGGCTTCAATGACGACGAGTCCGGCGCGCATATTGTCTTCGGCATTGCAAGGCGGGTTCCTCCTCTGAATAATTCATAGAAGATTTTGAACACCAGGATAGTGTCCGGCTCTGCAAAATAAATTCCACATACCACCGTAGAGAGAATAATATTTACACAAGGTCAATCTGCTGACGTATCTCGTGGCATGACGTCACACCACGGCCAAGCCTTTATTCGAATTGTTTTTATTGTCCCACCTCAGTGCATTTAGCGAAGCGGTTTCCTTAGCACGTCTTGTCAAAGCAGAGATCGTGTCCCCTTATTCCGGGATTCTCATCAATACGGACGTGGGTAACCCAACCGCGCCATTGATTGCGGCGCTTGGGAGATAAGCGAGTTTTACTGGGCTGGTGGGGACGCATAGTTTTGTCCGCTCATATATAAGGGGATAAGGATCCACCTTTTCACCTACGCCTTCTTCCTCCTTTGCTTATCCATCTCCGCGCACTCGAGCTCCAGCGCCCAAGCCCGCACATCTCACCTCAACCGTCTCCAACCATGTATGAAGCGGGAGGCAAGTGGATGGCCTCCTCCGTCACGGAGGGGCACATCAAAAAGCTGCGCAAGGCCGGATACTTGTCCAGCGATATCGCGCACCGGCTCCCTGACGAGGGGCAGCTCATCCCCACCCCAGGCCCCATGAGAGGGTGGTATTCCTTCCCCATTTCCTCCGCGGACTGGGCTTCCCACTCCACCCCTTTGTCCGGGGGCTCATGTTCTACTATGGCCTGAATTTCCATGATATGGCCCCGAATTTTATCCTCAACATCTCGGCGTTTATCGTCGTGTGCGAGGCTTTCCTCTGCATCCAGCCCCACTTCGGCTTATGGCTAAAGACTTTTAATGTCAAGCCGAAGGTAGTGGGGGGCAGCCAAGCGAGTGCGGAGGCGCCATGGTGGGCAAGATGCCCAATGTTACCTGGCTCGAGGGCTCCTTCGTGGAAACCATCAAAGGGTGGCAATCGGGGTGGTTCTACATCACCGAGCCGCGTGACCCCTAATGGGCAGCGACCCCCGAATTCAGATTTGGCATCCCCACGCGGCTCACCTCCTGGAAAGAGAAGGGCCTGTTGTGGGGCGATTCGGAAGAGCTGACCGGACTCCAATCCTATCTCCAAACCCTGGTGAACAAGAAGCTCAAGCTTGTCAACGTAATCCAGGTCATGCTCATCTGCTGGATTCTCCCCTGCCAACAGCGGGACTTCAATTTGTGGGAGTTCGATCCGGCACAACACCAGACTTTGAGCGGGCTCTTCGACACTACGTACGAAGAGGCCTGGAGGGTGCTGTTCAAGGGCGCCGAGGCATCCGCATCCGCTACCGAAGATCACGGATTCAGCTCGCAGCGTCCGGCTGGCGAGGTAAGCTATATTATCCTTTACGAGACACTTGCCTCTCATAGTTTGACTCTATGTGGGATCTAAACTCCCAATACCTTTAACAGGCCTGGCAGAAGACGTCCGGACAGGTTAACTGTCTGGCTCCCCTTCCAGAAGACCCAGCGGATGCCCGTTTGACAGGGCTGCTGGTCCCGGCGCCTTACGTGGTGCCGGAGAAGAAGGCCAAGAAGAAGGCCACGGGAACCCGGAGAAGTTCCCGGCGCCAGGTGTTATTGGACTCATCGTTTGATGATTCCGAGGCGGACTCCTCCCACGAGGAAGAGGAGGAGAAGAAAGAGGCCTCTCCCCCAGCGGGGGGAGAGAAGAAAAGGAAGGCTTCCCCAACGGGGGAGGCCGAAGGGTCCAAGAAGGGAAGGACCCTTCCTCCGGACTGTTCCACCAACGCCGGCGACGGCGAGGAGGAGTGGCCTTCGAGGGCCAAGCCCCTGGCGAGATCGTGAGTCCCCGGCCCAAATAACTCATAATTTTTCTTTTTGTTGCATAGTGTCTTCTAACGCCGCATACAACCATGTAGTCCGCCCAAGGACGATCTCCCCGCTTCATCGAGCGGGTCCCTGGATTCGTCAGATGTGAATAGTGCTTCACTTCCGACCGCCTCCTCCCCTCGTGACGCAGACGACGCTGAGGTGGGGTCCTAGAAGGGGACTGGCCAGGAGGAGGAGACCCCGGAGGTGCCGCAGGGCAACCTCCCGGACTTTGGACCGGACTCCGCACCGGAACCTTCGGTGGTTCCGGAGTCCGGCGGGCGGCCCCTTCGTAAGAAGGGCGAGACGGCGACGCTGGTGACCTCCGTCCAACCAGAGGCGCCGGATAATTTGCTGGAGGCGCTCAATGGCGCTTCCATCAAAGAGGAACACCGCATTGTTATGAGTGCGGTGATTCAGAAAGTTCAGTCCGCCAAGAGCGGGTTGACCGAAGCCTGCACCAGCCTTCTAACAGGCTTTGAGGTAAAGATTTTAAGATATGTAAAATAGTACTGCATAGACAGTAGCCCCTGATGCTCAGTTCGGTGTTCGGAAAGAAAAGCCGAACTAAGGATCTAAAAAGATATACGCAGGAGTCTAACACAAATATGTCAATATGGGAATGCAGGCTGCGCTGCTGACCTCTGCCGCACTGACTGCAGAGGTCAATGCCTTGAAGTAGAGGCTCGAGCGGTCCGAGAGTGAGCTCGGCCGTGCCAAGAAGCAGCTCGAGGACAAGGAAGGTAAGTAACACCTTATTAAAGTTGTACCTTATAGAAAAGGATTTTGTTGCAAAAGATGACAGGAATAACGTGGGTATTGCAGGGGCTACAAACGAGGCGGCGACCCTGAAGGAGGCGGTGTCCGCGGCCGAACGCAATGCGGCCGCAGAGCGCGCCGAGCGAGAGAAGCAGGAGGCGCGGGTGGCGGAGGTGCGGCAAGAGCTCCAGGCTCTCGTGGAAAAACACGAGAGTTTGGAGCGTGACTCGAAGACTCGAGAGTCCGAGCTTGTGTCGGCTCTTGAGAGTGCCAAAGCTGCTAAGGCTGAGGCCCAAAAGGCCCTCCTGGAGATTGAGGCTGTAAAGAAAATAGCGGCGGGTAAGGCATTCTTCATGCAAAACAAGCATGTAAAAGTGAATTACCTGTTACTTACCCGAATTCGGAGCTCTCCAGGAGCGTTCGCAGATCTGCCATGTAGCGTGTCCGATGCTGCCGCGTTCTACAGAGCCGAGGAGGGGAGCTCGACGGAAAAGGTGTTCTGGTCTCAGTATGCTAAGGCCGGACATCCGGTGCCCCTGAGCGACCAGCTGAAGCAGCTGGTCGAGCTCCACAAGGTGGCCGAATAGGCCATGAAGGGCCTCATAGTTCGGCTGTGGCCCAAAGAAGCCATGCCTGGGAGCTACTTCGGCCTGGTGCGGCGGCTGGTAGACGTTTGTCCATGGGTTGAAGTCATCAAGCACTCCGCCTGCATTGAAGGTGCCCGTCGGGCCCTTGCCCGTGCTAAAGTGCACTGGGGCAGGATGGATGCAGAGAAGCTTGTGACGGACGCGCCACCGCCGGGCAAGGAGTATCGCACGCTCGAGATGTATTATAAGGGTGTCCTGAAGGGTGCCTGCATTATTGCGGGTGAATGCTCCAAAGTTGTAATTTTTGAGTAGACTCGCATCTTGTTATCCTGTGCGCTGAAAACTTTGTTCATATGCGCTAAGCAATGCTTGTTAATTTAAAATATTACCTTCTGTGCGGCCGTTTATCAAATCTGAGAGATGGCAAGTCGTTGGCTTTGGCCCCCATGCCACGAGTGCTGGGGTGTTCGGGACAAACTTGAGCGCTCTTGTTCCCATTTTTGGGTCCTTCTAGGGAGGCGCTCAACACAACAAACGAGGCAACCGGACTTATAATGCTTGAACACTCTCACTTAGCCATAGAATTCTATTATTTTAAATTTCGGCGAAGCCCCTAGTGTTTGGAAGGCCGAATTCGGGGTGCTATCCATGCCTGGGGCCGAACAAAGACGGCTCTTCGCTCTAAGCGGCATAAGTCTTTAGGGACTCGAAAAGACCTCTCGAACAGCAACCAGCTCTCGCCTTATCATGACGGTCAGTTTTAGCTTTCTCCACTGAGGTGCTCAACCCAGCTCAACTGGGGCACAATCACAGTGGTTCTCCTAGCGCTACCTTAGCCGATATAACGGAACATAAGGTACCAAAACATGGGAGCCGGGCAAACCGAACTATTGACCCAAGACATGATTCGGAGCCGATGCATATAATGCTATAAGTTCGGGGTGCCGCACTTGTGAAAGTGTTCGGACTTATCACACCATAATGTGGGGAACTTAAGCCCCTGGTGTATTTAGCCGTACCAAAGCGTACGGATGCAACATATCATAAGTGAACATATAAAAAAGAATGCAATGATAGGCAAAAAGCGATGCATTGCTTATTCAAAAAATACTGCAATGAATGCAGAACGATACAAATAGTGCAATAAGCAAGGGGTGGGACTATTTAACATGTCCCCCTCCAGGGGTAGGCTGTGGAATGGTGTATAAAACAGGTATAATGCTCGTAATGGAGACCACCTGGATACTCGTCGTAGCTTTTCTGCTTCCCTGGCTGTTGCATCGTGAGTTCGGCAGGTCTACTGCCGGACAGGGCTTCTGGGAAACGGAGTCCTGAGGATAAGAAAAAAAAGGAAAAAAGGAAAAAAAAAGGATGACACATTTGGGAGCCCCTGGTGTGGTTGAGCCGCACTCTGGGCCTGTCGTGGTCGTGCCCCTCCCCCTATGCCCATGGTATCTCCAGAGCGTAGTGATGTACGCATAGTACTGGTCTTGCAATTTTGCGAGGGCTGGGGTTGGGGCCGCATTTCTACGCGTGCTTGGAACGTGCCAGGTGGTCTTGTTGTAGGTTACTCCGGGCACGCTTGACGGTGTCCGGTCGCTTAACAACTGGACTCGAGAATTGCCTTAAGAGGCTACTCTGTACTTCCGCCGCAAGAGCCGCTGTATGCTCCTCCGTTCGGAGAGAGCGTTCGGTGTTTCCGTTGACCGTGATGACTCCTCGAGGGCCTGGCATCTTGAGCTTGAGGTATGCGTAGTGCGGCACCGTATTGAACTTTGCAAATGCGGTTCGTCCGAGCAGTGCATGATAGCTGCTGCGGAACGGGACTATGTCGAAGATTAACTCCTCGCTTCAGAAGTTATCTGGGGATCCGAAGACCACTTCAAGTGTAACTGAGCCTGTACAATTGGCCTCTACACCTGGTATGACGCCTTTGAAGGTCGTTTTTGTGGGTTTAATCCTTGAGGGGTCTATGCCCATCTTGCGCACTGTATCCTGATAAAGCAGGTTCAGGCTGCTGCCGCCGTCCATCAGGACTCTAGTGAGGTGAAATCCGTCGACGATTGGGTCCAAAACCAATGCGGCGTATCCGCCATGGCGGACGCTAGTGGAATGGTCCCTTCGATCGAAAGTGATCGGGCAGGAGGACCACGGATTGAACTTTGGGGCGGCTGGCTCCACGCGTACACGTCCCTAAGCGCACGCTTCCGCTCCCTTTTGGGTATATGGGTTGCATATATTATGTTCACCGTCCGCACTTGTGGGGGGAAACTCTTCTGTCCTCTATTGTTCGGCGGCTGGGTCTCTTCCTCATCATCTCTATGCAGCCCCTTATCATTATTTTCGGCAATTAACTTGCCTGCCTGCTTGAATACCCAACAATCCCTGTTGGTATGATTATTGGCTTTTCAGGGGTGCCATGTATCTGGCACAAGCGATCGAGTATCCAGTCCAAATTGGACGGGCCCGGAGTAGTTCTTTTGAATGGCTTTTTCCGCTGACCGGGTTTAGAGCCTCTGAATCCGGCGTTAACTGCCGTATCTTCAGTATTATCGCCGTTAATGCGGCGTTTGTGCTTATTGCGACGCAACCTGCCATTGCTGTCCTTGGTATCTGGACTACCAGAATTTTTGGTGAGGTTGTTACTGCGGGCTAGCCAGCTGTCCTCTCCCGCACAGAAGCGGTTCATGAGTGATGTGAGGGCTGCCATGGATTTCGGCTTTTCTTGTCCTAGGTGCCGGGCAAGCCACTCGTCGCGGATGTTATGTTTGAAGGCTGCAAGGGCCTCTGCATCCGGACAGTCAACGATTTGATTTTTCTTGGTTAAGAACCGTGTCCATAATTGCCTGGCCAATTTGTCTGGCTGCTGAATTATGTGGCTTAGGTCATCGGCGTCTGGTGGTCGCACATACGTGCCCTGGAAGTTATCAAGGAATGCGGCTTCCAGGTCCTCCCAACACCCAATTGATTCTGCTAGCAAGCTGTTGAGCCAATGCCGAGCTGGTCCTTTAAGCTTGAGTGGGAGGTATTTGATGGCGTGAAGATCATCACCGCGGGCCATGTGGATGTGAAGGAGATAGTCTTCGATCCAAACCGCAGGATCTGTTGTGCCATCGTAGGATTCAATGTTCACGAGTTTGAACCCTTCGGGGATTTGATGATCCATTACTTCATTTGTGAAGCATAGTGGGTGTGCGGTGCCTCTGTATTGGGCTATATCACGACGTAGCTCAAGCGAGCTTTGTCTACTATGTTCGGCCCGGCCGGAGTTGCTGTATCCGGCGCGACGGTTGTCGTCGCGTATCGTGGGGCGCCCACGTGATCCGTAGATCGATCTTGATTGTCTTGCCTTATCCTCCAATATGTCTCGCAAGTCCGGCGCACTTCCCCGTGGCTTTGTACTTTTCGAGCGATGCCGGGGTGCGGCTTTAGTGGAGGGCCTAAAGGCCTCTCTGTCGCGGCCACGAGGTGGCCGGTCGGTCGTATTGTGCGCTGGTGATGTAGGTTTATATGCTTCCTCCTCTAATCGGGGAAGCAGCTTGCGTTTGGGGTAACTTTTGGAGGGGCGTTCGAGTTCATACTCTTCGGCCGCAAGGACTTCAGTCCATCTGTCGGCTAGCAAGTCATGGTCAGCTCTAAGCTGTTGCTGCTTTTTCTTAAGGCTGCTTGTCGTGGCCATAAGCCTGCGTTTGAAACGCTCTTGTTCGACGGGATCCTCAGGCATGAGAAATTCGTCGTCGTCGAGGCTTGCCTCGTCTCCGGAGGGAGGCATGTAATTATCATCCTCTACCTCTTCATCTGCCGCTCTCTCATGAGGGCTGGCTTCTCCATCCTCCCATGCTGAATCTTGCTGGAGGGGGTTGTCTTCGGCACTATCCGGGATTTTATTGTCTCCGGAGCCAGAATCTCCATTTTTGCTGTGGCGGGATTTAGAGCAGTGCCGCTGACGTCGGCGCTTAGGCTGTTTCTTGGAGGGGTCATCCTCCGCTATTCCATCGCCATTCCCATCCTTTGGGATGTCCACCATATATATGTCGTATGATGAGGTGGCTTTCCAGTGCCCCGTAGGCGCTGGTTCTTGGTCGTCTCCGGAATCGTCGTCCATACCGTTGATGTCTTCGGAGTCGAAGTCTAGCATGTCGGTTAAGTCGTCGACAGTGGCTACAAAGTGGGTGGTGGGTGGGCTTTGAATTTCTTCATCATCCGCATCCCAACCGTCCTGACCGTAATCCAGCCAGGGCTCTCCTGATAAAGAGAGATACTTTAGCGAATTTAAGATGTCGCCAAAAGGCGAGTGTTGAAAGATGTCTGTAGCAGTGAACTCCATGATCGGCGCCCCATCAGACTCGATTGGCAGGGGCGCGGGAGGCTCGGAGTCCGGCACCTCGGAGTCACGAGCTTCACAAGGGACAGGGTAGGTATTCGGCTCCATCGCTGTAGAGGTAGTAGCCCCTGAGGCGGTGTCTAGCCACCCATCCTCGATCGGCGCAGTCGGCTCCGAGTTAATGGTCGGAGCGGACTCTTGTGCGGCCTCCAGGGCACTATCCGGCAGCAGAGCTAAATCATGCCCATCGTGACAGTGCGGCACGCTCGGCTGCGGCTCGAATCCGTCGAAGATCAAGTCTCCGCGGATGTCGGCCGTATAGTTCAAGCTTCCAAATCTGACCTGATGGCCAGGGGCGTAGCTTTCGATCTGCTCCAGATGGCCAAGTGAGTTGGCCCGCAGTGCGAAGCCGCCGAATACGAAGATCTGTCCGGGGACAAAAGTCTCGCCCCGGATCGCGTCGTTGTTGATGATCGAAGGAGCCATCGGGCCTATAGGTGATGACACAGAGGAACTCTCAATGAAAGCACCAATGTCGGTGCCAAAACCGGCGGATCTCGGGTAGGGGGTCCGGAACTGTGCGTCTAGGCGGATGGTAACAGGAGACAAGGGACACGATGTTTTTACCCAGGTTCGGGCCCTCTCGATGGAGGTAAAAGCCTACTCCTGCTTGATTGATATTGATGATATGGGTAGTACAAGAGTAGATCTACCACAAGATCAAGGAGGCTAAACCCTAGAAGCTAGCCTATGGTATGATTGTTGTGTGTCCTATGGACTAAAACCCTCCGGTTTATATAGACACCAGAGAGGGCTAGGGTTAAATAGAGTCGGTTACAATGGTAGGAGATCTACATATCCGTATCGCCAAGCTTGCCTTCCACGCCAAGGAAAGTCCCATCCGGACACGGGACAAAGTCTTCAATCTTGTATCTTCATAGTCTTGGAGTCCGGCCAATGATGATAGTTCGGCTATCCGGACACCCCCTAGTCCAGGACTCCCTCACTCTGTGTCGTCTCTGTCAGGCTCGATGGCTCCTTCAATCATCATCAACAATGCTATCCAGGGTGAGATTTCCTCCCCGGATAGATCTTCGTGTTTGGTGGCTTCATGGTGCGGGCCAATTCGCTTGGCCTCCTGGAGCAGATCGATAGCTATGCCCCCGGCCATCAAATCAGGTTCAGAAACCTGAACTACATGGCGGATATCCGCGGGGACTTGATCTTCGACGGACTCGGGCCAGCGCTAGAAGCGCCGAACAGTCACGATGAGCACGGCTTAGACCTGCCGTCAGACGTTGTCTGGGATATCACCCCGGCAGAAGCCTCGGATCTAAATCCGGGGTAGGTTGCTTCGCCTAAGGATGGAGGGCTGGACCCCGCCCAGAAGGCCGTACCCTCATCGGCGATGGAGCCGAACACAGGCCTCACTTCTGAGGGAGCCTGTGACTTCGGACCTCCGGATTCGTATCCGGTTGTAGGTTCCAGTCCGCACGCCCCCAAGCCTGCCGAGCCTGGCTGGGCTCCGGTGATAGAGTTCACTGCGGCGGACGTCTTTCAGCACTCACCCCTTGGCGACATGCTGAACTTATTGAAGTCTCTCTCTTTGTCAGGAGGCTCTGGGCCGAACTATGTCCGCCTGGAGTGGGAAGCAGACAACGATGGAATTCGTTGCCCACCCACCACCCACTTCATTGCCACGATCGACGATTTAATCGACGTGCTTGATTTTGACTCCGAAGACATCGACGATATGGTCGACAATATAGGAGAATTACAGGAGCCACCGCTCACCGGGCGGTGGACGGCCACCTCCTCATACAGTATATATATGGTGGACACCCCAACGGAAACCAGTGGCGGTGAGGCAACGGAGGATAACCCCTCAGGGAGAAAAGCAAAACAGGTGCGTTATCGGCACCACACTCCAAGCCCCGCCACATCAGAAACGAGAGCAATCCGGACGGTGCCAAAGAGGAATACAACCCTAGTCAGCCTACACTTAAGCAGGCCATACCAATGACGATGGGATGCTTGGAGAGGGACAATCACACACACCCCTCCGACGACGAGGCAAGCCTCGGCTATGACGAATTCGGCGTACCAGAAGACCCAGTGGAACAAGTTCGCTTCAAGCGACGGCTCATGGCTACCGCAAGGAGCCTGCAAAGGAAGCAAGAGCAACTTACAACTGACCAAGACGTGCTAGAGGATAGGTGGACCAAGATACTGGCCGCCGAAAAGTATGAACTCGACAGCTCCAATAAAGGGCAAACACGGCACAACTGGCTACCTCAACTCGAGCAGGAAAACCACAGGCACGCACACAGACGCCCACGCATCAATACGGTCCAAGGCGGCAAGAAGCAGACACGAAGAGACACCCTCAGCCCTCGACACAAAGGTCATAAACATCAAGACAAGGAAGCTGGCGCCAAATCCGGCTACACTCAGTCCGCTAAACGGACAAAGAACAGCACAAGCCTACTCGACCATAGCAAGACGTTGGATCAGGCATGTGAAATTCACGGTACCCCCAGAAGGACGGCAAAGCATACCAATAGAGAATGCAGGATCCTCAAAACAAAGCGGCCGGTCGCGCGCCGGAAGCAATAAGGGGAGATGCCTCGTCAAGACCCCCTCCCCAAAGCATAACAGTACGGCCGACCGCCCTGGACCACAGAAACCACAGCAGGTCAATCACAGTGCCACTAGACCTAGTATCCAGGGGCTCTATAACACACAAAGCCCACAAGGGTATGACGCCACGGAAAACATCTCCTAAAAGTTGTAAGGTGCAAAGGCCAAGTTCTATTGGCCCACCACTCTAAACGGTTGTCTTCGGATCACCCAAAAAATGCTACGCCAAAGAATAAATCCTCGGCACCTTCCCACCATATGATAGTTTACCGTATGCTAACGGGAAAAACCACGCAGACTAGATTCCACGTGGTAAATTACCCAGGCCAACCATCTGGACATCCATTGCAGAGTCCGCACTACCTCACGGTCTAACGGCTGGGCACACCAGGGCCCGATTAGGGACCCTAGGAGCAACAACAAGAGGACACCTAGCTGCCTTCAAGCATTTCGCATTTGCAAACTAACGATTGATGCAGAACAGGACTGGCGGCATGGAATTATCCCGGACACACAAAGGAGGGAACATGCAGGTAGAAGGCAGTCGGATTCATTCTCGATCCACCCACAACCCCCTCCAGTCCAGCCACAACAGGTTCCGCCAAATAACACCTCTTTCCATACATCATACTCATATGCATAGACATATCATCCTACTACAATGCGTAGACTCAAATAATAATTACCAGCTGTCGCTTATCACCGACACCTCCTTGCCAAAAATGACAGCCACGCTTCACGTTCACCTGGTTATACCAGGGGCTTCACAGTACGACAATAAAGTCTGACCACCTTTTCGGTCGTTCGGCACCCCGAACTTATAGCACTATATGCATTGGCTCCGAATCATGTCTTGGGTCATTGGTTGGGTTTTCCCGGCTCCCATGTTTTGGTACCTTATGTTCTGTTCTATCGGCTAAGGTAGCGCTGGGAGAACTACTGCGATTGTGTCCTGGTTCAGCCGGTCGAGCTCCTCAGTAGAGAAAGCCGAAAACCGACTGTCATGATAAAGCGAGAGCCGGTCCGCTATTCGAGAGGTTATAAAATCCTTAAAGATTTATTCCGCACAACGCCATTATAAGTGCTAAGTGCGACGGATCGGTCTTCTGATCAGGTGCCAATAGAGCCCCTAGTTCGGCCTTCCGAACACTAGGGGCTGCGCCGACCATACTCGAATTCCTATGGCTAAGTGAGAGTAATAAAGCCTTATAGTCCGATTGCCTGGTTCGCGGAAAGATACACCTCCTTAAAAGGACCCAACTATGGGATAAAGAGCGTTCAGATATATCACGAACACCCCCGTATCCTTTTTTACGAGGGGGCAGAAGCCGATGACTGGCAAACTCCCAGAATTTGCATACAATAAACAACCGCACAGGAAGAACATATGTTCAAGTAAAACATGCAATATATAATAAACATGCCATTATCCCATATTACAATAAGCGGCACAAATGCCCTCAGGGAAATATGATGTCTTTAGCACACTTGTCCGCCACAAGGCCGGCCCCTTTCATCGCCCCTTCATAATACAGCTCGGGCTTGCGGTGCTCCTTACCCTCCGGCGGCCCCTCAGTCATCAGCTTTTCCGTGTCAAGCCTCCCCCAATGCACTTTCGCATGGGCAAATGCCATACGCGGGCCTTCTATGCAGACTAATCGCTTGACAGCATCAAGTCGAGGATAGGCGCCCACAATCCGCTTGACGAGTGCGAAGTAGCTGCTTGGAATCGGCTCCGCAGGCCATAGCCGGCCAACTAAGTCATTCATGGCTAGTTCGGCCGCCTGGTGCAGTTCGACCAGCTGTTTCATCTGATCGATAAATGGCACCGGATAGTTCGGCGCTAGATACTGCGACCAGAAATCCCTCTCCGCAGACTTCTTCTCCTCGGTGTGGTAGAATTGAGCGGCATCTGATATGTTGCGAGGAAGATCCACGAAAGCCCTGGAAAAATAAGAATTCAGCTTGGATTCTTCACATTCTAACATATACAAAGATAAGAATACATAAGGCCTTACCAGCCGCCACTTTCCGGGCCTCCTGAATGTCCCGCGCAGCACCTCGGGCTTCTTCCCGAGCACCTTCTGCATCCTCGAGAGCTTGGGCGAGCTCAGATTCTTTCCCTTCTAGACTCTGCTCCAAGCCCTCGCTTTTCTTCACAGCTTCTTGGAGCTCTCGCTCAGCTGTGATAACCCTGGCCTCGTGTTTTTCACGAAGCGCCTATTCGGCCTCAGCCTTCTTGTTGGCATCAACCAAAGCTTTCTTTAGTGCGTCGTATTCGGCACCCGCTCCTAGAGCACACAATACTAAAAACCTTTTATTCTGCACAACCATTCGTTCGTGCCAACTCCAAGACAAATATTTTCAACATACCTTGCTTCCCTTCCAGTTGCTTTCTCACACGGCTGAGTTCTTCCTCGGCCCATGCAAGGCTCTGCTTCAGTTCGGACACTTTCGAATTAAAAGCGGACGTCCTCTCTGCGGATGCCTGTTTTCACACCAAAGGGTATACGTTATTTACATAGGCTCCTGCGAACGTAGGGGGTTTGATCCCATGCCCGGCTCCATCTCCTTCGTCGGACAATGCATCAGGGGCTACTACTCATATTATGACAAATTCCTCAAGGGTTTCCTAGGAAACATACCTCAAAAGCCTTGATAAGACTAAGGCAGGATGCGTTCAGCCCGCTCTCGGCGGACTGAATCCTTTCAACCACCTCGCCCATAAGGGCCCGATGCTCATCGACAATGGACGCATTCTTCAACGCTGTTGATAGACCGCCAGGCAGCTCTGATCGAATAGAGGACACCGACAGCGTAGGCAGCCCTCCCGCCATCAGGGGTGGCTGCTCGCTCGATCCCGGAACCCTAGAGGTCTCGGGGGCTGAGGGAGTCCTGGACTAGGGGGTGTCCGGACAGCCGGACTATCATCGTCCGCCGGACTCCAAGACTACGAAGATACAAGATTGAAGACTCCGTCCCGTGTCCGGATGGGACTCTCCTTGGCGTGGAAGGCAAGCTTGGCGATACTGATATGTAGATCTCCTACCATTGTAACCGACTTTGTGTAACCCTAGCCTCCTCCGGTGTCTATATAAACCGGAGGGCTTTAGTCCGTAGGACACAACATACATTACAACAATCATACCATAGGCTAGCTTTAGGGTTTAGCCTCCTTGATCTCGTGGTAGATCCACTCTTGTACTACCCATATCATCAATATTAATCAAGCAGGACGTAGGGTTTTACCTCCATCAAGAGGGCCCGAACCTGGGTAAAACATCGTGTCCCCCGTCTCCTGTTACCATCCGCCTAGACGCACAGTTCGGGACCCCCTACCCGAGATCCGCCGGTTTTGACAGTGACATTGGTGCTTTCAATGAGAGTTCCTCTGTGTCGTCACTGATAGGCTCAATGGCATCTTCAACCAACAACGCTGTCCAGGGTGAGACTTTTCTCCCCGGACAGATCTTCGTATTCGGCGGCTTCGCACTGCGGGCTAATTCGCTTGGCCATCTGGAGCAGATCGAAAGCTACGCCCCTGGCCGTCAGGTCAGATTCGGAAGTCTAAACTTCACGGCCGACGCCCGCGGAGACTTGATCTTCAACTGGCTCGAGCCACAGCCAAGCGAGCCGCACTGTTACGATGGGCATGATCTAGCTCTGCCGCTGAACAGTGCCCTGGTGGCCGCACACGTATCCGCTTCGGCCTTTAGTCCGGAGCCGATTGCCTAGATCGAGGACCGGTGGATGGACACCGCCTCGGGGGCTCCAACTTCCACGGCGATGGAGCCAAACGCTAATCTTGTCCCTCGCGAAACTCGTGATTCCGAGGTGCCGGACTCCTTGCCAGACTCCGGACCTCCCACGCCCCTACCAATCGAATCGGATTGGGCGCCGGTTATGGAATTCACCGCCGCGGACATCTTCCGATGCTCGCCCTTTGGCGACATCTTAAATTCGCTAAAGCATCTCTCATTATCGGGAGAGCCCTGGCTGGACTATGGTCAGGATGGTTGGGATACGGACGACGAAGAAATTCAGTTCCCACCCACCACCCACTTTGTAGCCACTGTCGACGATCTAACCGACATGCTAGACTATGACTCCAAAGACATCGACGGTATAGACGACGACGCCGGAGACGAACAAGAACCAGCGCCTACAGGGCACGGGAGAACCACCTCGTCATATGACGTATATATGGTGGATACCCCAAAAGAGAGCGATAACGAGGACCAACGGGCCGCGGCAGAAGACAACCCAGCCGCCAAACAACCTAAACGGCGGCGCAGACGCCGCCCTAAGTCCCGCCTCGACAACAACAACGCTCCTAAGGACCCCGCAATACAGCAGGGCACACAAGTGGACGACGAACATGCAGATAAGCAACTGTCCGAACAGGACGAGTCAGATAATCAGTCCAGGCCCGGCGAAAATGATAGTCCGGACGATCTCATGCCGGACACGCCGCCGGATAGTAAAAACCTTCGGAAACGACTCGTCAACACTGCAAGAAGCTTGAAGAAGGAAAAACGGAAGCTCAAAACAGCGGAAGACACACTCAGGATGAGGTGGAGCAAGGTGCTCAAAACCGCGGATAAATACGGCAATAGCCACCAATCCAAGAGCTACCCGAAGCGCAAGCTATTACCAGAATTTGACGAGGAGGCCCTAGAGCCCCCACAGTCAAAACATGAAAAGGCCGCCTGGTTGGATAGACGGCCAGATGATAGGCCAAATTCCGAAAGCGGCGCCGCACATAAGCCGGCTAATGAACCTGGAAAGACAGATGGCCCAGCCAGGTCCATTTACGGGCCAAATAAGAAGGCCCCAGGAAGCAAGGCAACACGTCAAGTGTCCGAAGATAATGGCACACCCAAATACAGGGGCGCCGCACACCCACTATGTTTCACCAATGAGGTGCTGGACCATGAATTCCCAGCAGGATTTAAACCCATAAACATAGAGGCCTACGATGGAACAACAGACCCTGGAGTCTGGATAGAAGATTATATACTACATATACACATGGCCAGAGGAGATGATCTCCACGCCATAAAATACCTACCCCTCAAGCTCAAAGGGCCAGCCCGTCATTGGCTTAAAAGCCTCCCAGAAAACACTGTGGGAAGTTGGGAAGAGCTCGAGGACGCGTTTAGAGCAAATTTTCAAGGGACTTATGTCCGCCCTCCGGATGTAGATGACCTAAGTCATATAACTCAACAGCCCGGAGAGTCAGCGTGCAAGTTCAGGAACAGGTTCCTCACCAAAAAGAACCAAATAGTCGACTGTCCGAACGCCGAAGCCTTAGCAGCTTTTAAACACAATGTCCGAGACGAATGGCTTGCCAGACACCTCGGCCAAGAGAAACCGAGGACAATGTCCGCGCTAACAAGCCTCATGACCCGCTTCTGTGCGGGAGAGGATAGCTGGCTAGCAAGATGCAGCACCAGCGACCCAAGTACATCCGAGATAAGAGATGGAAACGGAAAATCACGGCGCAGAAAAGAGCAGCGCCGGAATAAAGAGAAAAGCCCAAAGAGCACGGCAGTCAACGCCGGATTCAAAAGCTCGCGGCCAAACAACAAAACACCGCCTCTTAAGGATGATAGTGATGAGTTGTCCAACTTAAATAAGATTTTGGGTCGGACATGTCAAATCCACAGTACCCCCGGAAGGCCTGCAAACCATACCCATCGAGATTGTTGGGTTTTCAAATAGTCCGGCCGACTAAACGCCGAACACAAGGGGCTCGACACGTCAAGCGAAGATGATAAACCCCACCAGCAGAGCACCGGAAAGCAAAAGACTTTCCCACAAGAGGTCAAAGCAGTAAACTCACTTCATGTGATAATACGGAAAAATAGTGCGGCACCTTCTAAAAAGAGCCTCGCACGGTCCAACCCAGCAGACCATAGAGATTGGATATCACAACCAATCACTTTCGACCACCTGGATTATTCCAGAAGCGTTCGAAACGCAGGACGGACTGCCCTGATATTGGATCCCATAATCGACGGACTACAATTTACTAAAGTCCTGATGGACGGAGGCAGCGACTTGAACCTGCTGTATTCAAACACAATCCGCAAGTTGGGGATAAACCCTACTAAAATTCGACACAGCCGCACTTCCTTCAAAGGAGTGACGCCAGGCCCTTACGCCAAGTGCACAGGCTCCATATTACTAGAAGTTGTGTTCGGATCACCAGACAACTTTCGGCGCGAGAAACTAATCTTTCATATCGTCCCATTTAAAAGTGGATATCAAGCACTCTTGGGACGAAAGGCTTTTGTCCGTTTCAACACCATACCGCATTACGCGTCTCTTACACTCAAGATGCCCGGTCCGCGAGGCATCATTTCAGTGCGAGGGTCACTTAAAGACCCCGGACACGGATGGACGAGTCCGGCATCAGTAGGCTAGGGGCTCCCTAGCCGCACACCCCTTCACAAGGGGCTGTGAGCACAAACAACCGCGAGTTCATACGAACCCCGCTTTACTTATTTATATTTCTTCTTTCACACATACCTTTTTTGCACGAGTCGTTTTCAAACTAAAGTTCCTCTCTTTTTACAGATGAACAACGTGCACACCCGTCCAGGATAACGGCACAACGGAGACACAGGCGCAGACGTGCAGTAGGGACCCATTGCGAGGATTCTTTTCAGATTAAGACCCTGCGTAAACCTTTTTTACTGTCTCTTGTTGCTATTCTTCCTTGGTTCCTTCCTATAACCAAAGCAGAGCCTGACGTTTTGGCATCGGCCGCGTCAGAGGACCATGCCCGTACCTGGACACTAGGGGCTTAGGGCATTGTTCTGCCCATTATTATAAAGACCGAACACCTTAGGGAGTGTTCAGCGTCTCGAGTTAGGCATTATATGCATCAGCTCCGAATCATGTCTTTGGTCAAATGTTGGGTTTGCCCGGCTCCTGTGTTTTGCTGCCTTACGTTCCGTATCATCGGCTAACGCGGCACCAGGAGAACTACTGCGATTGTGCCCCAGTTCGGCTGGGCGAGCACCTCAGTAGAGAAAGCTGAAAACTGACTGTCATGATATAGCGAGAGACTGGTCAACCACTCGATCGACTACCGGAATGTTTAGAATTCCCCGCTTTGTCGAAGGACCGTTTCCCGGTCAGGCACACACGCGCCCCGAACTCGGAGAAGTGCGGTGCCCCAAGGGGCTATATCGTAGCCCCACCCTCGAACTCCACTGGCTAAGTGAAAGTGATAAAGCATTATAGTCCGGATTGCGTCGTTTGCTACGCTACCACCTCCTTAATAGGACCGAGACGTCAGATTAAGTGTGAAAACGTGCTATTTTTGCGAACACCCCCGCACCTTGTGCGTGGGGGCTGAAGCCGAAGACTGCAATCTTTCAGGTTATACAAATGTATACGTAAACGGCCGCATAAGAGAAATTTTACTACTTGGGACGCACAAGTATAAAAAGCAGTTATAGCATAATCATCGTTTTACAAGCTAAAACGTTCATTTGAACGTGACATTTTCTGAGCACCGCGACTCTATTACACGAGCGCCACGCATAACTTCCCCGAAATAGTGCTCGGCGGGTAGCCGGCTTTCATCCGAACCCTGGGCGGCAATAGCGGTGGCATCCATCTCTGTCCAATGTGTCTTCACACGGGCAAGAGCCATCCGCGCGCCTTCAATGCAGGCCGACCGCTTCATCTCCTTGATATGCGGCACCGCTCCAAGAAATTGCTGCAATAAGCCGAAATAGCTCATCGCCTTGGGCCTCTCTGGCCAGACATGAGCCACGACGTCAGTCATGGCAAGTCCGGACAATCTATTTAGCTCGGCCCATTCGGCCAACCGATCGGTCAACGGAAGTGAACGGTCCGGACTATGGAATTGAGACCAAAATAGCTCTTCCGTCCTGTGATCCTTCTGGCTCCAGAAGTGCTCAAGGGCATCAGCCGCACTTGCCGCTAAGTCCATATACGGATCCTCCGGACCCCATAGCTGGCCAAGTTGAGTATACTTTTGATCCGTAAACCGGCAACGCAGCAGAAAAGGCTTGCCAGCCACAATATCTCCAGCCTGGCGCAGCTCCTCCTTCATAGCCCGCATTGAAGAACGGGCATCCTTGGCCTCGGCGGTGGCCTTCCGCAGGTCTTCCTGCTCCGATAAGTGCTCCTTTTCAAGAGCCTCATTGCGGTCGGTAGCATCCTTTAATTTTACGGCCAATTCGGCCATCTCTTCCCTGCTTAGGCAGTGTGCAGCCTTTTCGGCTTCCAACTCCTCGGCCGCCCTCTAGGCAGCCGCGTCACTCCTTCGGGCTTGCTCCTTAGCTTGATCAAGTTTGGCCCGAAGGCTCTCCACAGCAGCAGCACCGTCTGTATCACAGCATATAATTTGTCAGAGGAGGGCTTTACCCCCTTAATAAAGCAACTGTGGAGAACTCACTTACCTTGCGACTCGTCAAGTCGCCGGTTGACAAGCGAGATGTCCGCATCCGCCATGTCAAGTTGCCGCATTAACTCGGCAACTTCACTAGTCCGGCTAGCCCTCGACTATCCGCCACCTGCATAGGAACGGCGACATTCATTACTTGCGATTTTGATCCTCGGCACGTTGTCATTTTCGACAACCTACCGAGTCTCAGGGGCTACTATCTATACAGGGCGCACTTTTATGTGCAAAACTGTCAAAAAAGGTGCGTCATTCTTGCGTACCTCAAATCCCGCCAGCAAACTCTTAGCGGCATTACGCAATCCGCTCTCGGCGGACGAAATCCTTCCAATCACCATATGCATCAAAGCACGGTGATCTTCTGAGATGGACGCCCTCTCAAGCAGATTCTTTAGTTCTCCTGGCCGGATACTAGAAGGCGCCGAACTCTCCGGCCCCTCCGGACTCTGGGATACCCTCCGTGACGATACTTCAGGCTCGTCTGCCCTATCTGACGGCGCAGCAGACGGAGGCGTTTCGCTCTCCATCATCTCCGGAAGAAGATCCCCCGAAGACGAACTCATCTGAGAAGGCTGCAGATCCGAACTGCAGGATAAAAATTTCGGTTATCCAAAGAAGCACAAATGGAGGTATTTTCTTAACTAATGAACTCTCCTTTTCCTACTCACGGCTCGCTGGAGGGCTGGTCCTTTAGAGACGATTGTACGTACGGGTTCTTCCCGGACGCCGGACCCCCCGGTGAAGATTTCTTCCCTCATTTAGGGGCTTTGGCCTCCGGATCTTCAGAGGCGGTCCTCTTCTCCCCCTGGAAGGCGGGGTTTTTGATTCCCCCCTCTTCAGACGCCCCTTTGGGCGAAATAATAGCTCCTCTACTTTCCCCATCGCTCCCTTCTACGGGCGCGACCTCCAACATTCTGACCAGCACGGGCTCCAGTGCAGTCTCTGGGAGGGGAGCCGGACACCTTATCAGCTTCGATCGCGCTACCCACTCCTGTGAAGAGTAATGGGTCAGGAGGCGAACTCTGGAAAAGCAGATAAACAGAACGTCCGGACTCGGAGCTATTTACTTGAGTATCCGGGCGATTGCAGCTTAGGCCTGCATCCTCGGTCAATTCCGGACACGCTACTTGCGGTCCGAAGAACAACTTGTACATCTCCACGGGTGTCGCACCCATGAAGTGTTGGAGAATTCGAGGTCCCTCTGGGTTAAACTCCCATAGACGGAGAGGACGGCGTTTGCAGGGCAGAAGACGCCTGATTAGCATAACCTGCATCACCACGACCAGATTGATCTCCCTCGCCTGGAGGTCTCGAATCCGGCCCTGCAATGAGGGCACGTCTTCGGACGGCCCCCAATTGAGCCCTTGGTTGACCCACGACATCAGTCGGCGTGGAGGTCCCGGGCGGAATGAAGGCGGAGGCTTCTGCTTGCTGCCCTTCGGAGCGGTGATATAGAACCACTCCTGCTGCCATAGTCCGAGTTCCTCTTGGAAGGAACCCTCGGGCCACGGGGCATCGGCCTTTTTGCTTATGGCCGCCCCGCCGCACTCCGCTTGATGCCCCCCGATCATCTTCGGTTCCACATTAAAGGTCTTCAGCCACAGGCCGAAGTGGGGAGTGACGCGGAGGAAGGCTTCGCAGACGATAATGAATGCGGAGATATGGAGGATGGACTCCGGAGCCAAGTCGTGAAAATCCAGCCCGTAGAAGAACATAAGCCCTCTCATGAAGGGGTCCGTCGGGAAGCCTAAACCCCGACGGAGGTGGGATACAAAGACAACGAACTCATCAGGCTCGGGGGCGGGCACGGCCTGCCCTTGGGCGGGCAACCTGTGCGAAATCTCGTAGGACAAGTACTTGGCCTCACGCAGCTTTAACACGTCCTCCTCCGTGACGGAGGAGGGCATCCACCGACCCTGGAGGTTGGAGCCGGACATTGTTGAGAATCCGAAGCGCTCGAATCTGAGGCTCTGGGTGTTGGAACTGGGAGCGAGAAGGAGATTCGATGCAAGATTGAAGAAAAAGAACGAGCCTTGGTCCTCTTATAAAGGGGAAAAATACCAAGAGTCGTCTCCGTGACCGTTCGGGATTCACCTGCGATAGAGGAGGCGTGGCGACGGGCACGGTTGGGTTACCCATGCACGTATTGATGAGAATCCCGGAATAAGGGGAACACGATCTCTGCCTCGACAAGACGTGCCAAGGAAACCGCTTCGCTAAACATGTTGAGGTGGTGTAATAAAAAACAATTCAAGTAAAAGCCTGGTAGCGGCGTGATGTCATGCCGCATAATACGTCAGCAGATTGGACTTGTGTGCGTTTTATTCTCTCTACGGTGGAACGTGGAATTTATTTTGCAGAGCCGGACACTATCCTAGTGTTCATGATCTTCTCTGGATTATTCAAGGGAGGAACCCGCCTTGCAATGCCGAACATTATGCGCGCCGGACTTATCGTCATTGAAGCCTGGTTCAGGGGCTACTGAGGGAGTCCTGGACTAGGGGGTGTCCAGACAGCCGGACTATCATCGTCCGCCGGACTCCAAGACTACGAAGATACAAGATTGAAGACTCTGTCCCGTGTCCGGATGGGACTCTCCTTGGCGTGGAAGGCAAGCTTGGCGATACGGATATGTAGTCTCCTTGGCGTGGGACTCTCCATTGTAACCGACTCTGTGTAACCCTAGCCTCCTCCGGTGTCTATATAAACCGGAGGGCTTTAGTCCGTAGGACACAACATACATTACAAAAATCATACCATAGGCTAGCTTTAGGGTTTAGCCTCCTTGATCTCGTGGTAGATCCACTCTTGTACTACCCATATCATCAATATTAATAAAGCAGGACGTAGGGTTTTACCTCCATCGAGAGGGCCCGAACCTGGGTAAAACATCGTGTCCCCCGTCTCCTGTTACCATCCGCCTAGACGCACAGTTCGGGACCCCCTACCCGAGATCCGCCGGTTTTGACACCGACAGGGGCCGTATCCATCCCCGCGTGTTTGGCACCAGGGATATGTCCTCCCTGGTCCGGGTCTTGTCGAGATGACACCTCAATGTCGCGCCCAGACTTGGGGGAAGGGGCCCGCGGTGGCGTCTCGCTTGCCAAAGCGTCCGAGTCCAGTGAATCCTCTAACGAGGACTGGCCGGCGCACGACCTTGCCGGGCTGTGCAATATATAGGCAACAATCAAAACTACTACACCCAAAAAAAATCCTGGACGCATATGCATGTTCGGATACTTACGACTTCTCCAGGGGCTGGGCCTTGGGATCCCACTCCGGGCTGCTGTCGGCAGCCGTGGGGGATGCCCCTGGGAGGGAATTTTTCCCCCTCTTGGGCGATCCGGCCTCCAGAGAGGTGGAGGCCATCCTCTTCCTCCCACCGTCAGAGTGAGGCTCATCCTCCTCTGCTTCCTCCTCCTCGCCCTCGAACGAAGGATCGTCGCTGGAGTCTTCGAATTTGGCGTCCGAAGCCTCGCGACGGTGAAGGCCACCCCGGGTCTTCTTGACCTTCTTAGAGGCCTCTTTCTTTGGCGCCTTGTAAGGTGCGGGGACCAGCATATTTGTCAGAAGAGGTCCGGCCGGTTCCTCCGGCAGGGGGGCTGGACAATGTATCCGCTCCACCTTCTTTATCCATCCCTGAGGTCGCAATGAAATACGATTAAGGTGTCTCCCGCATAATGTGCCAGCTGAGGCATGAATAGACGGAACATACTGTACTACTATCATACTCCCTCCGTTCCAAAATATAAGTCTACACGGCAAATGTTCCTGCTCATCTTCAGTACAAGGAACATACTGTACTACTATCATACTCCCTCCATTCCAAAATATAAGTCTTGGTAGAGATTTCCACTATGGATCACATACAGATGTATCCAGATACATTTTAGAGTGTAGATTCACTCATTTTGCTCCATATGTAGTCCATGGTGGAATCTATACAAAGACTTGTATTTAGGAACAGAGAGAGTACATATTAAAGAAGAACAGAAGAGGAACATGGTAAAGAAGAGCAAGCAGATTTTGGATAATAAAATGTTGGTTGCGCAGTGCCCACACATGATGAACCAGAGTGCATTAAGAATGCAACTCCCAGCTGTCTCTCGGCCATTTTAGGCGGTTGGATGAAGGTCCTATGTCTCCTAACCCTTCTTCTTCCTCGTCTCTGATTCTTCCCATATAGAACACCGCACGGGCCGCCGGCCGGACCACCGGCCCCCACCGTCTGTGTTCCTCCACCACCCCCACCCCCACTCCCGCCCCAACCCCCACCCGCACCGAGTTTTCTTCGTTCGGCGAGGCCCCACAACCACCCAAGCCCCTTCGTTCGCACCGGCGAACTCCGGCGAGCTCTGAAAAATTGACTGACCCAATTTTGAAATTTAGTCTACTGTGATTTAACTAGTGTGGAATATAAAAGGGGAAAACCATAAGCATTGGGAGTATAGTGTTGAGTGTGCCATGGCGGATCTGAAGGTGCAAACCGGACAAAGGCAACTTCCCAACCAAGAGAAGAAATCAGAGTAAAGCAGTGGCGATCTATTTTCTTGCTGCAATAAATAAGTTGAGCAGATACGAAAGAGTACCGCCTCTGGTGCGGCGCCGTGTACGCATCTGCTGAGAATTTGACGGTGCTACGGTAGCGATGGCTGTCGGCGGCGTGGAGCCAGATCTAGGAGGGTAGACGGTGGAGGCAGGGCACGGTGGACGAGATGGTCATAGGAGCGGCGCCAGCAAGGTGGATGACGGTGGGGATGAAGCGAGAGGACGGGATGCAAGGATCCCGGTCCGAAGCCGTGGATGAGAGAGGTCGATCTCTTGTAATGGACGGCGGCGTCGGGGTATCAGCTCCGGCATGGTGGAGGAGGACGGCGGTGGATGGGGTGGCGGACGGAGGAGGGTGGGGTGGAGAGGGTGTTTTGGCACCCACGGAGTACGAATGGGGAAAAGGGAGGTAGAGAGGAAGGGGGGAACCATGTATTCAGGGCACGCTTGTCTCAAATGCAAGGAAATTTACAAACTTAGCCCCCGTTTCAAATTTCTACTACAACACAGCAATATTAGTCGGTTGGGGATAGGACGGTAATCTTGCATACACCGAATATTTGCCGACGAGAGTTTGTTTTTGGCGCCCACCGTGTATGAATATGAATTGGGGAGGGAGTCAATTTCGGCCGAGGACACACTGTGTTTTGGCGCCCACCGTGTATGAATCTGGGTGAGAGGCGGTTATGTCACATTTGGGTGAAATTACAAACCAACCCCTATCGAAACCTATAGAAATCCAGCAGATAGGCTTTGCGTGGCAGGGATAGGCAGTAGTAATTTCCATCTCACAGATTTTGGTTTCGGGCGGTTACTGCGACTTTCCCCGCTTCGTTCAAATTTTGCAGTGTGCACGTTTACCGTGCCAACTCAATTCGAATCCCGTTTGTATTCTATTTTTTTCGGTCGTGATCCATTTTCAATTGGAATTACATTATATATACATCATTTTTTTATATATACTTTCAAAAGCACAACACCATTTATACATAAATATTGTTTACAAATGGCATGATCTCAGATTCATAAGGTTGTATCCTATCTCTAACGCACACTAGCTAGCATCTTTATCTTTCTATTTATCTGTTTCTCCATCAACCTTCTTTCTCGCCCTCACTCTTGATTCCTATCACGCACACTACATATGTTTCTCTCTACATGCAGTCAAGTGCCCTCTCACACACATATATAACTTCACCCTCTGAACCACCCGACGGTCATCTCCAACACCCAAACTAGCGGATATCCCTCTAGCTAGCATCTCCATCTCTGTATCTATCTGTAGTTTCTCCGTCAACATTTCTTTCTCGCACGGAGTCTTGCTTCCTATCACCCACACTGTATATGTCTCTCCATACATACGCATTTATAGGTTGATCTCTTTTGCACAATCGTTGTGCCTCACTCCCTCTGCTCGCCATAGATGCATGCTCCAGCCCACGCCACTATCTCTTAAATACAAAACACATGCTCAATTGTTGGGCCTTCTTCCCTACATTCTCACATGCATGCATATTGTCATACCGATCCGTCTCTCCCATGTCGTTGATCTTATGACTTATGTCTTCTTTCTTTTATCTCGATCATGCGCGCGCGCACACACACACATCCCACGTATACATGTATACCTCTCACACATGCATGTTCAAGGTATCTATGTCTCCATACGTAGTTAATTACCCTCAATCCTAACGCCACATCGAATCGTTCTCCTCTTTTGTGCACATAACTTCCGCCTGGATGGGTAAAACACACACTCATACTTAACAATCTCCTTCTAGCTACCCCCCCCCCCCGCCTCTCACTCTTCCCCTATATCCCCGAAACCAATAAGACCATCCCTTTGTTTAATTCCCGCCTACATGCACCATCGATATATAGTAGTCTTCCTCGGTGTCTCTCGAACAAACACGTTCTCTCGATGTCGACTCCCTCTCACGTGCACACACCTTCTCTTCCCTCTCTATGGGCATTTTCTCTCTCGCACCCCATCGTTGGTGGCCTCTGCCATACACATCACCTCTCTATGATGAAGTGATGCACACTTAAATTACATCCGCCATAGAGGACCCCGCGACACACACACACACACGCATTCCCCCACACACTAAGACTCCATCTCTCTCTCTCTCTCTCTCACACACACACACACAAACGCACACACACACACACACGCACACCCACCCACCCACCCCCCCCCCACACACACACACGTTAAGACTCCATCTCTCTCACACACACACACACACAAACTAAGACTCCATCTCTCTCTCTCTCTCACACACACACCCCCCACACACACTAAGACTCCATCTCACACACACATGCTCACTCGGAGCATTTGTTCCTTCCACCCTTCATCCAGCCTTACCCGTATGATAAACAATCACCTTTATTTGCTTGCATAACATGGAGAAATTCCACTTTACTTTAGTAGTCAGCAAACTTATCATCTGTACCCTTATAAAAAACGAGTTGGCGATGATGGTGTGCCTGCCATCTTGTAATAAAGACCATATGATCTATATCTGACGGATAGAAAGCAAACTATGATAATTTTACAAAAGATACCCGCACCTCTTTCCACATCATTATCTCCCACAACCTCATTACTCAGCAATTAAAAGGAACAAGTCTCTGGAACAATCTAGCATGCATGGTGGCCGATGCCGCCTGCCGGCGCCGTCCATCCCCATGCCCCCGCCCATTCCGACCACCAGTCACCACCACACTCCACTCCTCCTCGCGTTATCTCTCATCTTTCATTTTTTCGATGACATTCTCGAGATACTAGTTTTCCGATAAAATTCTCGAGATATCATTAGTTTTTACACATGGGATTACTCCTGTGTGGGTCAATCACAATAGGTGTTTTGTAAAAAAATGCATATTGATGTTCCGTGCAATGCATGAGAATCTTGCTTGTAATTATATAACGCAAATCACGATCATGAAGTGACATTTTTTTGACACAACCACGTTAACATGGCCATGTAAATCACTAGCTAAAGTAAATACCATTATACTTATATCCCGATGCAAAAGGTTGAGTACATGTCCAAAGAGTAGTGTCGCACACACACACTCTGTCTCTCAGAATCTCTCTCACACACACACCAGTTACGTGATGCCCACTTAAGCAGACACGTATGTTACAATTTGTGCACCCGCGGGTACACATGATGCTGCGCATTTATTTAAGCCGGAAGGCGAACCCAAATAGTAGCTGCATTCATTCCCCTCCCACCGCCTCTTCTTTGGTCACCGTAGCCCGGTAGCCATGGCCCGGCCGAAGGTAACAACATACGCCATACTCCCACCGAAGCGGCGCTTTAATATGGAAATTTTAGTGGTCATGCATGCATCTTTTTGTGCTAGCACTCCTATATAAGGGTTGACCGGTCGCTTCCTGCGGACGTGCGCGGGCGGTGGAAGAGGAAGGAGAAGGGAAGCGGGCTGTGGAGTAATGTGTTTTACCATAATTTCTTAGAAAACTGAGTGCAATAATTGAGTAGTTTTGCAAACTACCAGTACTACACCTGAAACGGTTCAAAACCTATACTCCCTAGCCAGCACACGCTTCCCGCGTGAAATGGTCAGCGTCGCTCCCTGGAGTGTTAGTGCCGCATTAATGCCCGGCCAGAGCGGAGGTGACCTCTCACTGGCGCCGGCTTTGAAGTGGCGCGACGACCGAGAGAGCACCGCTTCCCGGTGCATGCGACTGCTTCGCTCGAGACTGGCCATAGGCCCTGTTTGGATCCATGGGTTAGAGTTAGTTTGAGCTAGTTGGGGCTCAAATAGCCCTAAAGTATCCAAGCATGAGGGTTTAAATTGGAGCAAGTTGCACCGAACTCACCAAAAAAAACTATCCCACCCAAGAGGTGCTAACTGGAGATAGTTCTCATTGGGACCACTAAAAAATCACTTTTCTCTCTCCATCAAGTGCATTTATTGTCAATCTAACCCTGTTACCCAAACACCTCTTTGGCTACAGTTAGTTCAGGGTTAGTCATGAGTTAGTCTAACCTATTGCTAAGTTAGAGTATCAAACAGGAGTAGTATAGGACATGCAAGTTGCTCAAAGCATATAGTAAAATTCGTACGTGAAAGGATTTTTTTGCTTTTTGAAAACGGAACGTGAAAGGAATTTTTTTTAGAATGCTCTTGGCATGTCGCTAACATGTGATGAGTTAACCGACCTCAATAGACGGCAAAAACGCCAGCCCGCCGCACTTTGATAGAGACGAGGAGGGAGAAGCGATACAGGCTCTTGGATTACTAGAGTTAGGTGTCGCATGGAAGCCAAGAAATATGGTGATAGCGTGGGTTATCCATGTACTAGTATGATGTAACTACACTGGGCTGCCGTGTTTCATACTCTTCCACTCCACTGTGGAGATGATTGGTTGATTTTATATCGCTGAATAATATTAAATATTATGAGTGCAGACGCTCCACCACGAGGTTCCTTGCTCCTTCTCGGTCGTCGGAAATCTATGTTCTTCCACTCTATTTTTTTACGTGAGCTTTGTTCATCCTTTTGCCAACACGCGAGACATCTAGCATCAAGGTGCACGTGTTATGCAAGGATCATTCCATCTATATGAAGAACACGTGGGACTGGAACTACGATACGGACATGTACCCAGGAGTGGTCGTACGAACCTGAGTAATGTAGCGCAGTAAGTGAAGTAGAAAGGCACAAATGGTATGAACATGCGTGGCATATAGGGTGTGTTTGGTTGTGTTCTTGTCTCAGCATAGTTGTTCCCTCTTCATGCATGCTCAACTCAACACCCCTATTCATGCATGCTTCTAGTGTATTTGTGCTAAACTAGTGTGGACTCATGCACCCTCCATACACTCTACCAAACACCCAAAAGTAGGTCGAGAAGGGAACTCTTGGGCGGCATTTGTCTCTTACTACGTACTACAACTAAATGTTGTACGTGCAATGCACGGTGATGTTATGGAGTACGTGCCTAAGTACTCTACTACTACTATATTACTTGGAGGCACATATTAACTTTTATATTTGTTTACGTGTATGCCCCGAGACCTTCCAACTAGACGTGTCTTTCTCTCCAGGTCGCACTTTGTATCGTTCATAACACTAAGTACTACTACGTGTTGTCTCCGACCAAGAAGTAGAAGAAGTGGAGACGCTCTACCACGCTGTTTTTTATGCTGGGCTCTACCATGTTGTTCATGTCCCACTCCTTTCGCTGACGTGTGGGACATCCAGCACGTGCCGTGTTTGGCACCCTTCATCGTAAGAGTTGAAACGCTAGCATTCATCAGAAATAAAAAATAATTATAAATCAGCAGTGATACTATTTTTTGAGAACCAATCAGCAGTGATACTATACCACGCGGTTTCCTTGCTCCTCGATATCAGAAAGAATACTTCCGTTCGCCAACATGTGGGACGTCGACTAGTCTGGTCCACTTGCCATGCATGCAGAACTCCAAGGGAGAGTCACCCAGGTCATCGCACCGCAGTAACAATGACTAATGAGCCGTCAAATCACAGGCCCACTTCCCACTTTGAAGTTGCTCAAACGAAGGAACCATCATGACTTCATTGAATTCTGCTTCTTGAAGAAAACTAGTGTACCAGCAGTACTGCTAGCTACAGTAGTTACTCCAACAGAGGCCTCCTTTCGTTTATAGGATAGGAATTTTATAGGAATATGAAAATCATAGGAAGTGAGATGACATGCATCTCAATTCATATAGAGAAAGAGATGCCATTTGATGCATAGGATAGGAATTTTTCCATTTAGTCTAGGCTAATGTACTGGTAATTTGCTCTAAAAACTACAGTAGTAACTAGTAGTACTGGTACATGCTCGTACTCAGACATGGACACACACACTAACTACTAGTACTACTACTTCTCACATGCTGGCCAGACACCGTCGTTCTCCTTCCCGGCTTTGTCGGTGACACTCCACCGTGCTTGGATCTCCGCCGACCTCTCCGCAGCAGCGCGTGCATCCTTTTCTTTCTTGCGGCGGCGAGCCTCTCTTTTCTTGAGTGCTTTCTGACTTTTTGGCTCCCTCTGTGCGGCTTTGGCCGCCTCTTGCTCTACCGCCCATTCGGCCTTGGCATTTTCAAATTCCTCCCACATAGTTGTGAGGTCGCGAGCGGCGATGAACTCGGCACGGTGGGATGCCATCGCTTCCCTACCATTTTGTGTGCGGTCGTGGGCAGCGAGGAACTCGGCGCAGCGGGATGCCATCGCTGCCTTACCGGTTAGTGCGCGGCACGGTGGCATGAACGATGCTTCGTGAGAGCTCTGGGGTGGAGTGGCTGGACAACCATATAGTGCATTGGTTTGTCAAGAGCTCAAGGATGGATGATGAAGGAAATTTGGATTCCCCTTCAATCCTGGTCATTTACTACCGAGTAAAATGCATTGGCGGTCATCGAACTTGTCTTGATAGCTTACTTTGATCATTGTATACGAGATATGGTGATTATACGGTCACTGGCTCAGCGTATAGCTCCGTATTTGTCTGGTTGACCAGTCAAACATTCCGCATGCACCTCATCAGCTCGTGTTCTTTATCTATCTACGCGGGCCTACCTATCAATGGAGAAAGAAATACTGTAAAATCCAAAATTATGCGTATGTGGGGAATCAAACCACGGACTCGTCGCTGCAACGCACCCTCGTCAGCCAAATGAAAATGAAATACTTTGCGTTAGACACTCATGCTCACGCTATCAAAGCATGCTAATGCATGCACATCGCCCTCTAAATCAAAGTCCTGCTCATGGCGCAACGCAAACGGCGAGCCCATCACCTGCGCACCCCGGCGATGCCTGACATTACTATTTAGATGTTTGATGGAGGCCTACGCAAACGCCGAGCATGTATTCACCTGGCTCAACACCAATGGTCATACTCTGAGCGCCTTGCTCATGTATATCGTCCATCACAACTACAATCTATAAAACAGCCTAGCTAGAGAGGGTACTATGGTAGTATGGTACGGAGTATGTACTATCGTGAGCGACCGATCTTAGTGCCACTGCACACCGAAACCCCTTCCATCGCTAGCGTGCGCTTCCCGCCTGAAACGGTCACCGTCTCTCCAGAATGTCAATGCCGCATTCACCGGACTTAACTGCAAGTGCAATTGGTGTGTCAGTGACATGCGGGCCAGATACCCGTTGGGCCCACATGTCAGTAACCCAACGCATCTGCATTAAGTCACTGAAGCAGCGTCCGCTTTCACGCCCGACAAACCTACTCCAGCGCCAGTTGTCCATCCGTCTGCCGCGGCTCATTGCCATTCGCCCGCTATATTAACTTGAGCCCCAGCTCCCAGCCATAGCCAAAGACCCACACTTATTCTCCTCCGGTCCCTTCTTTCTGTCGGCACCATTCCAACCATGGCCTCCTGGCGCTCTGAAGCTCTCTTGGACGTACTGTCGTAGGAGCAGACGAGGGACATCGGCGCCTCTGCTCCGGGCGCACTCCAAAGCTCTCTTTGACGTACTGTCGCAGGAGAAAATGAAGGAGATCGCCGGCACCCCCCCCCCCCACCGGCCGCCCTCCGCCACCACGACCACAAAGCCGGCGCGCATGCGCGGGCGCAGCCGGCAGCGAGGAAGAGTAGTACACGGTAGGTCGCCGCCGCTCTGGTCCCAGGAAGGCCACCGCTACTCCACTCAATCGATGCCAAGCTTGGTGGGGTAAACATCGGCGGCCGATTAGCCGCTTGACGGCGACGTGGAGGCGGAAATCTTCAGAACCTTGTGCTCCGGAGGAGGAGGTTATTGAGGCGGATGAGGAGGAGGAAAAGGCAATGGCCGGCTTTCTCGGGTTCATGGCCGGACAGTGTGGTCGAGCGCCGGTGATCATTTAGATTAGGTTTACAGTAGGTTTCAGTACGGTTTGTGCGAAATATGTAATGAATTTTGTCCAGTTTGTAGGAAAAGTTTTCGAAATGTAATGAATTTCATCCGGTTAATTTGAAATTTGCTTTGTTTGCACGAATTTCGTCCGGTTAGTTCATATAGTTGTCGAAAGGTATGCGGGCAGCATCGGATGGCATCCATCAGTGTCCTCAGATAGATGCCGGTGTAAATTTGTGGGCCAGCGCTGGAGATGCCCTAAATTTCATGCTATAATCGCTAATAGTCCTCCATTATTTGGCAGGGAACAGTTATCCCTCGATCAAAATTAGATCCGCGGTATTTCGCACTCCTCCCACGTAAGAATGTAAACTCTTGCTTACATAAAAATGGAGCAAGTGGACGGCACTGTAGCACGTCATATCACTCGAACTAGCCCGCCTAACGAGCGGGAAAGCACCGCCCTCGTCATTTTGTTCTGGATTTCTATCGATCGATCGCGCGAAAATGTTATGCTTCGCAAGTTCAAAAGGAAAATGCGGCACACTTAAGATTCGTACGCGTCGCACCCCCGACAGTCCGCCTCACAAGCCGCTCACCAGAGGGGACACGCGTTGTCTTGCAATTTCACTGACATGTGGGACCGTAATTGAATAAACCGTCGATAGCTGAAATCTAATTGCTCTGCGGGTGTCGGCTAAGAAGAGAGAAACAGGGGAGGGAGAAGAGATTGCCCGCCCGCCGCGCACGGACTCCAAGAAATATATGATGATAATGTGAGGTGGGCCATGCTGGAGTCCGGACCGCTTCCGGAGTCCGCTCTCACCGCCCTGGCCCCTCAAGACGCCAGCTGCCCGCCGCATGCATGCATAGCAAGTAGTACTCCTTATGTGGAGGAGAGAGAGGCATTGACAAAGTCAAGGAGTGGGCTCTGCAAGAGCCCGTCTCTACACGTGCTCCTAGGTATAAAAAAATAATTCTAAAAAAAGGCATAAAAACAATTGTGTCTAAAAAAAGAAAGGTAAACAACATTTGAGAGGAAATAGATAGAGAGAAAGTGAGAAAAAGTTGTAACCTGGGCATTACATGAGGAAGGAGGGAGTGGTGCACATGCCAAGTTCACTGGGCTGCCATGTTTGACACTCCTCCGTCGTAACAGTGGAGACAATAGCTTTCATGAAAAATAAACAATGAATACTCGTTGCTCGTCCTATATATTGGAAAGAATACTTTCATTCGCCGACATGTGGGACGTCGACCATCCTGGTCCACCTGCCGTGCACAAAATTATCCTGGTCTACCCCAGTCATATCGCAGCCCCAACCTTTCGCACTATAAGTTGTTCGGACGAAGGAACCATCATGACTTCGTTGAATTCCGCTTCTTCAAGAAAACTTACTGTACCCGCAATACTGCTACCACACGCAAAGACTGGACGACACTGTACCACGTCATATCACTGAAACCCACTAGGCCAAACTAGCCCGCATAGGTCATCTATTTTGGAACAGAGGGAGTACATCTCTGCACTGCTATGATTTTGTGTTGCACGTTCTCTGTACTTTTGCTAGAATTTTCCTACCCTATGAACCAAATGAGACCTGAATGTATCCGTGTCGACTATTGTCTGATCGATCGCTAAGTCTACAATTTTAGGAGCTAGGGCTATTGGTCGATCGACGAGGGATAAGTATAAGCGTACCACGAGCTCATCAGCCCCAACGTTTCTCTTCGGTGAGTGTTTTGCAAGTACTATAGCTCGCACAGTAGCTAGCCTACTAACACCAAGAATCATCAAACAAACCCTGCTGATATGATAAACAGTTCAAACTTACATCTAAGCATGCCATATATTACATCAAAAGCTGGTGAGGATACATCTGTTTCCATAACTCGGAGAGGGTTCGCATGATTCACTATCAAACAAAAGTAGCAAGTACCGCCCACACAAGATAGTGCACTAGCCCTAAGATGGTTTGATAACACGCATCGTTCTGGTAATTAAACAAAGGGCAATGCAAACTACCCTGAAGGATTAGTGCGACCAACTATTTCTTGTCATCGATCTCTCGGTCAATGACCACAGCACAGACATCGGCATGGGAATCGATTTCTAGGGAGATGTTCACGGGACTTACTGCGACACCGGAATCCATCTCTGGGGCGATGTCCACAGGATGGACAGCGGCATCGGAATCGATCTCCGAGGTGATGCCAACAGGACGGGCCGCGACATCGGAATCATCAAGGACGTCCACCGGCACCTGCACAACCCTAACATATTAGCAAGCACATTGCAAATAATCAAAAACCACAACTATGGTAATAAGCCATTATTTTTTACCTTGTGCAGCTCACCGGGGGATCTCATCCCTCTGGGGGCCATCTCCTCGTCCTCGATGGGGGCCATCACCTTGCCAGGGGAATACTGCTTCTCAACAGCGACTATCTCCTCAAACTCGGCCTTGAGCCTCGCATAGGTGGCCATCAGAGTTCCTGGGGTAGGCACGGTGGGGCCCTTGCTACTCTTCCAACTTTCTTTGAGGAGTTCGTCCGCCAACATCGTCAACTCTTTGGCCAATGCTTGTTTCTTGGAGTTGTTCGTCTCCATGGGTTGGCCCGCCAACATGGTTAACTTGTTGGTCGGTGCTCGCTTCCTGGAGATCGCTATCTCCAGTGGGTTGTCCACCGGCAACTCTTTGCCTAGTGCTCTAGGATCCATCAATGAACTGACAAACAAAAATCAATCGAAAGGAAACCACAATCGCAATGAAAACGAGAAAAGAATAGGATGTGAGAATCGGTCAGTGATTGGCAAAAAGAAGATTCTTGGAATGAAAATATAGCAGCATAACTGATTCGCCTGCCTTTCTTGCGTCGGTAGAGAAGAAAAATGGTAGAAGTGACTAGCCTGTAGTGAGGTTTTCTTCAAGAAAGGAAAGAAAGGGCTTGAACGAGCGTTCCGGTGAAATGATGGTTGCTTCGTCCAGTCCAACATGGAGGCCACCTTACCACTGCTGGTAAAGGTGTGGGTTTTGTGATATGACGGGTCATGACGGCCACATCGGGGTGACAGGTGAGTCTCGACTGTAGCACCTCGCTGTGATTTGGTGGATGGCACACGGGCCTGGATGCTTTGAAATGTCCCACATGTAGATAGAGCGGCTAGTCATATAGGAGTGCTCAATATTGTGCACCGCGACCAAGGCGGAGAGGAAAACGAGAGAACTACGTAATTAATGCATGAGTTTAATTAGGGTAGTTTTGTAAAGAACGAGATACATTCCTCCAATCGCAAAATGCCTTGGTTCATGAGATTTGAGATTTGAGCCCTATAAACCGGAAGGGAGGGAGTACTGCACACGGTGTAGTCTAGTCACTTGTTGAAATCTCTAGAAAGGCAAATACTCCTTTCCAGTTTACAGGGCTATACTACTCCCTACGTCTAGGTGTGTAAGTCATCTTACGAAAACCAAATAGTCCCAAAGCGCGGTGCATTAACTTCTACCTTGTTTCTTGTTTCTTGACATACCAACCAATAAGAGATGAGAGGTGTGCATGCTTTTAATGACTTGCAATGGCTAGTTCATTGCATGCAATGCTATTAATTAGCAAATAAACATTGGTGACCCTAGGAGGAAACGGTGCTAAGCACATGGACCTATGCAGAATGAGTATCAACCAATGGATGATGGAGTTTAATTGTTAAACAATAGCAATTTTGTCTCATGCAAGAGCCTGGCTAGTATATGCGTGCTCCAAGGCACCACACCACGCGAGCGTTCGCAACTGCCACGTTCGGATTGCGCTTGGCTCTTTGCCTCTTCAAGAAGACGAACAATGATGTTACTCCTACTTCTACAGTATCAAATCCACTGCTGCATGTCTGTCCACCTCGTGCGGGAGGGATAGCGTGTAGTGAAAGCTTGTACTTACTGCTCCTGCCTTTGCGTCTATGACAGTGGGCCCAACAGGTGGTTGGCCCTCCTGTCATGCAGCCAAAGGCAGGTGCAGTTAAGGCACCGGAGCTCAGTCCGCGAGGGAGAGGGCATTGTAGTAATCAAATTTCTCGGTCTTGTATGAGTTGACGCGACACATCAAAGCACTGCACTCGATATAAGTCTTTTTACACATTTCAAATGGACTACTTCATATGTAGACATATTCTGCTTCATATGTAGTCACTTGTTGCAATCTCTAAAAAGACTTATATTTGGAAATGGAGGGAGTACAACGCATGCATGCATGCCGTGACTTTCCTTTTGATACTTGCATGTGTTTATTTGATGCACCTTGCCAAATTTTGACTATAAATTTAACTAACCAAATTTTCATGCATGTCACAAAAAATTACAGGGCTGTTTGGATTGTGACTATGTTTGTCTTATGTTGCCACATTATTTTTCCCACACTTGCCACACTTGCCTAACCTGAGTTGCTCAAATTGTTAGACACACTTTGGCTTGCCTAAGGGCATCTTGCCACAACTTTTGTGTCTATGACATGTGGGGTTCACTGCTAATAAAAAAAATTCTTGTCTTAGGTGTGGCTAATAAAAAAGACTTATATTTAGGAACGGAGGGAGTAGAAAATATAAATAATAATGCATGTTGGGGCAACCCACATTTCCGCTAGTTTTAGCCGTGGGCTTGTTCAATATTTTTTCGAGGGGGGGGGTTGTTCATTTAATGGAGGGACTTGTAGTACCAGACTTGAACGATACAAAGTGCGACCTGGCACACCATAACACCACTTGGAACAAGCGGGTAGCTATCTCAAAAACAATCAACAAGTAAAAAAACCGTGACGTGGCATGTAGTAGTACACAATTTTAAATGATTGTTTTGATGGAGTGAAAAAGGAAAACTACCCCACTACGTATATATAGGCCGGAGCCTTCGCGCTTGCTTGCTAGGGTTGCTCTATTCACACACTCTCATCCTCTCCAGATCTAAACAAGATAGGGGTAGTAACACTGTATTTCTCCCTTCAAAAAACACTGGCTTTCTATCCTCACCGCTGGTTACAGATCCGTACGTATCCCCCTCCGCCGGTGAAGGGGAGGAGGGGCAGCGTTTAGGCCGTCGTCGATAGCAAGGGAGGAGACCCACTGCCGGCCACACTGTTATCTCTGGCCGAGCGCCGGCGCGGGAGGTCCTCCGATCCCTTCATCATTGCCTATGGGCGGATCCGGCTTCCCGCCGCCCACCTATCCACATCCCGACG
Source organism: Triticum timopheevii (assembly GCA_963921465.1). NCBI lineage: Eukaryota > Viridiplantae > Streptophyta > Magnoliopsida > Poales > Poaceae > Triticum > Triticum timopheevii. Next base: position 498,264,450 of record OY997268.1, read on the forward strand.
ACATTCAGGTATATCTTCGTTCGAAACCGCCTTAGCTCTACTTCCCCAGCTCGCTTCGTCGCTGCATGTGCATCATTTTCTACCTCTCAGCACCCTCGATCGGATGGTCCAACGTCACCTTTTTTTCTTCTTCTATTGTTAGAGGTAAAGCTACTTCATGGAGTCGAATCTTGTACTCCCTCCGTCCGAAAATACTTGTCATTGAAATGGATGTATCTAGATGTATTTTAGTTCTAGACACATCCATTGATGACAAGTAATTCCGGACGGAGGGAGTACTTGGTTTAAACGAGAAATAAAGTGGGGGTGGGGGAATTTAGTATGTACATCAGACTTGGTACAAACAGGAAGGAAAGGGGGTGAAAGTAGTACAGACTGGTCATCCAACCGGTCTCTTGGTCGAAAAGGGAAATATAGGGTAACGTTGTACACAGTGGTATGACCAGGACTAGATTTGCTATCCACACATAGGAGTAGGTGGCTAGAGTGAACAAAAACGGGACCAACCCAGATATGTTTCTTGGATGTTTGTTTCTCAGGGCAACAAACTATGAATCACCACTTTATGCCCCTATTTACGTACATGGTGCTGGACTGCTGGTGCACCCACTGTCCCATGACCTTATACCAAATATTTAGTTGTTCTTAATCTAATGTCCCTGGTAAAAATGAAGCCATGCCACTGTTATAATCCATGACAAGTTTAGCCAAATGTTTTTGCCTGTAATTGTTTGGGACTCTGACTATTTCCTCTGTACCTTTTTGTGCAAACAGGGATATCCAATTCACCTGGTTGCTGTTGTGACCTTTTGGTGCACTGCACAAAACTCTTCTTAAAAGAAGTGACTTTTGTGTTGTTTAACTGGAATGTCAAAAAGGAACAGTTGGTTCATTTTGGTGGAACTGCACAAAGGGAGATCTGTGTTCCAATCCTCATCATCCATATTGGCACCATAACCTTCCTTTAGGTAAGAATGATATTTAATGCATGTGTTCATCTCTATTTTCCGACTGCCATGAGAAAATAATGCTATTTTTTACTAGTACACTTGTACTCCCTCACTGACAAAACCAATTCTGAATTAGAAGGCCAATCATGTACTTGGTTTCACCAACTGGTGAGGAGAAAGAGAAACAGAGCATGAAGAGGAAGAAGAAGAAGAATAAACAATGCCAAGGCGATCTTGCTGAAGCCAGAGGCCTCAGTCGAGGCCATTCAAGGGCTCCGGCAACGACTACCTTACATGTGAGACGATCCTCCAGGGAGCCCTTCCACTTCTGCTGCCTCACTTAATTAATTAGGAGTACTTAAGTACCACTAATTTATTACTGCATAATTTTCCTGTCAGAGTTAAACAAATCTTTAGTAGGACACTATATATGCTGAATCATGTACGTGTGTATGTTTGTCTATGGAGGAGAATCATGTGGTGGAGCGGGGAGGGAATATTATTAGTGTCATGACATAATAGTGTTATTGTTTTGCATGTCAATTTATTGCCATTGGTTTAATGAGGCAATGTTTTGCGTATTGTCCATCATGAATTTGATGCTACTGTTTGAGTAATATGCTAATGTCTTCCTATCCTTTCTCACTAAGCTAATGAAGGTTTCACCTTGTTCCTACTTGTGCAAATAGGGATCATGTTGTGCCAATCATACATTTTAGTGGAACTACACAAGACAATACAATGAACTGTATCCCAGCCAGTGCTTTAACATTGCTGGAAGTTCTTGATAATCTTTCGATATAATCTCAGCACTGGTAAACAAGAGTGATTTCAACCATACATTTGAAGTGCACAAAAATATATACTATTGTGTGATTCCAGTGAGTGCTTTATCATCTCTTATGGGACTACATGAATAAGCTTTTTTTCTCAGGTTGGTACGGGCCTAAGGCCTTCATCCATATTAGTTTGCTGTCATCTCTATTTATATCGTGCTACTATCATGAGAAACTCCTTTATCTTTGCACGTTAAAGTTTTGCAACCTATGATAAATGGCAATGCTTTGAGTGTTGAGCTAATTGGCACTGATTAAATAAACTAATACCTCTCTTTAAGAAAGACTACTATGTTGCTAACTTTACCCATTAATATAATGACGGTGCTTCTATTTGTTAGTGTATGTTTCATCAACTAGTCCCACTATTACAGTAATCTCACTCTCTCAATATGTGTGCCAACAGGGATGCTCGATTTTGGTGGAACTGCACAAAAACTTTGGGTGCTTAATTGCCTCGACAGCTTCCGTCCTTTCCTTTCAGTCGCTAATCTCGGCTTGCTTTCTTCCTTCGCTGTCAGTCGCTTCGCTTATCTCGGCTTCCAGTCAAAGGAAATAGTAATTGATATGCTACCTCACACAGGTTGGTACTGGTCTTTATCCTGATTATTGTGCTTGTCATATGTATTGGTAATTTGGTATTGTGCTACTGTTTGCCGATTTGATAAAGGAGTAATTTGGAGCCTGAAATCGTAGGCAAATCATTACATCGGGTGATTTCAGTAGAACAGCACAAAATGATCAGATGGACAGGTACTTATGATGCTGCTATGTACTCCAAAGTTCACTCAGACAAGCATCGATGTTGACAAGAAGAAGTGCCTATATTCATTCGAGTATCAACCGGCGTCAACTAATTGTCAAACTCCAAGTATTAGGAGAGTGAATGCCAAAAATATTGCTTAGTGCATAGCCCAGAAAAACGCAGTCCAGTCTTTGGTCCCAACTTGTGCCTTTTGGTTATCGACACATATGGTAGCGAACTATATGGCATGGAGTCTAAAGATTCCAGACAAGTTGGTTGACGCGTATATTCATCTGGCACTTAATCAGTCTGCACGCCAAGGATGATCCATTTCAGTTGAACTGCACAAAAATTTGGGTGGTTCATTTTCTCAACCGCCTCCTTTCTCGTCTGCAATGTAGAATTTTGGCGAGATACAGGACCAAGATGAGCCAGTAAACTAGTTGGATGAAAGTAGTGGCCAAGTTGCTCAAACCTCCCTCGGCACAAGGCCACTATTTGAGGATAAACCTACAAGCAAAGTTCAGATTGTCTGTGCTGCCTCTTATGTACTCGAAAGTTTACTCGTTCAAGAACTAATTTTAGCAAGAAGTACCTCCGATTGATCACCATTTACCAGTCTGTACCCTAGGTAATTAAGGTTCGTCCATGGATCATATTGGCTATGATCTCAATCATTTGGATGCATAAACATACTAAACATGTGTATATCTGAATCTTTTTGTGAATTATGTATGAATATTGTCGTGTGATCTATCAATCATTTGGATGCATAGATACGCTGAGCTTGTGTATATATGAATCTTTTGAGTTGTTGATAGTGAATGTTCGCTATGAATATGAACATGTCATGTGAACTTGAGTTTGATACGAATGTTTACCTTCTTTATTGTATTTTTGTGTGAACTTGTTAGTATGCCTATTGTGGGGTATGTGACGTGTGGGTTGTCAACGGCACACCTTCTTCCCGAGAAGAATTGCACCTGCTTTGTTAGGGTAGCAACGGTGCATCAGCTCTTTTTAATCTTTTTATTACTTTGTCTTCCCCTCTCCCCCGCTCAACCCCTGCCGTAATATTTTCGGCCTCAAAACAAACATAGTACGGCGTTGTTTTTGGGGCTTGATAAAAATCGAGTGCTTGTTTCTGTAGGTTGGCCCGCCCAGCAAATGGGCTGCTGGTCCACCATGACAGACTAGGAGGCTAAAAATACAAGTTGTATGGTGCAGAGGCAAGTAAAAAAACGCTATCGAGAGCCATCCACTGAAGAAAAAAAATCGTTCCTGATGTGCTTCTTTAGTCGTGCCGCCGGCCCCCTCTTTAATCCAGTTCGCTCGGGGATCTGGTATCATTTTTTTCCAAAGGGCGAACAAGTATCAGCTAGGCCTAGGTTTTGTATTTTAACATGCGTAGCCCACGACATACGGAGACAGTGGTTTCAGCTTATTTTTTGAGGTCCATACCGGCCTATGGGCTTTTTCTAAAAGATCGGCAGCCCAATGTATTTTTTAATAAAATGCAGGTCTCTGTTCTATTTATCTATATATAAGAATAATAATGCTGTGTCCAATTTATGTTTTCCCTTCTAACCACATTATATATATTTATATTATTACTATTATCATATATTTTATAGAGACTTATATATACATTATAAAAACATCCCACGTGTTATTAACTTATAAAAGTAAATGTTTAACGGAAGTTGGCAAGGAAAATCCTGGTTGTTTTTGACTCACAGGCAAGGAAAATCCTGGTGATTGCGTACAAAAGCTTGCGAAGATTTTAAGGACCAATTTAATAATAACACGCTCATTTTTATTTTGAGCAATAACTCACTAATTTTTTAATTATATATATAAAAAATGTGCCTCTCCGATTTATTCTTTGATATTAATTGCTCCTTCTAACATAACCTTATATATATAACGAGCCCACCTAATACGTGTATTTCAAGGAAGTGCAAATGTGCTGGGATTTCTTAGAAAATATAAATGGGCCTGATTGACGTGAAATTATTTGTTCACCCAGCCCAGCAAATGGACTGTACATTCTAGAAAACATGGGTTAAATATATGCCACATTTTTGCAGGCTGACATGTGGGCCAACAGGTCGAAGCCTACGCAGGGCATTGTCAACTTGGTCAACAAATGATTGTGTCATCCATAGCCATTGGATTTATATCCAACAGTCGGCATGCACCTTCAATCTCTCATTTTCTTCCTCCGGCATCGCCGGGACCACCTGGTCCGGCCTCCGGCGGCTAGCAGCTCTGCTTAGCACGCATCGCTGCGAAGCGCTACCCCACCGCGAGCCAGGCTATCCCTCCATCCCTCGACACCTCCTGTTATTCTCCACAGACTGCAGCCCCACGCTGCAACAGAACCAGTTATAACCCTTCTCCTCCTCTCAATCTGCGACTCCACTGCCACGTCTTCCCATCTCCTTCCCGTCCGAGGCCTTGCCGTCGTCCACCGCATCGTTGCGCTCGGTGCGGCGTGGTCAACAAACGAGAGTCATCGGAAGAGGATTGTACGTGGAGAGACTAACGGGTGGGACCCACGAGGTCCATGGTCGCACGCAAGGAAAGTTCCTCCTTATTAAGCTGAAAAAAATGTTTCCTCCACCTGACAGCTGGGACCCACCGGCTGTATCTTCGCACGGAAGGAAGTGCCTCCTTGTTTTGGAAAAAAATTATTCATCCCGTTGACAGCTGGGACCCGTCAGATTTGGTGGCCGACTTGTGGGCCTACTAAGCGGACGTGTACGCACGGCTTTGTCAACTTAACCAACAAATGTTTCAAGCAGCTGGACTGTTGGATGTTAATCCAACAGCCATGCTCCTTCTTCAACCTCTATTCTTGCTCCTGTCTCCCATGGGCGGCACCGCGGCTGTGCTGCCGCACACCCGAACCAGTGAAGTTTCCCACTCCTCTCCATCTGCGACTCCACTGCCCCGTCTTCCCCATCTCTGGGTCGTTCCAGTCTGGGTGCGCTCGGCACAGTGTGGTCAACGTGGTCAACAACCGAGAGTCATCGGAAGATGACTGCATGTGAGAGGCCGACAGTGGGGACGCACCACGCCCATGGACGCATGCATGCAACGGAACGCGGCGTGGTCAACGTGGTCAAGGAACGACTTCCATCGGAAGTATACTGTACATGGAGAGTCTGACAGCTGGATCCACGGCTGCAGCAAGGAAGTGCCTCCTTATTATGCGGAAAATAATGATTCCTCCAACTGACAGTAGGGACCCACTGGATGGGCCATCGTATTTTGCGAAAAAAACGTTTGCCCCCTGACTGCTGGGACCCTACTGACGGGCCACCGTATTTTGCAAAAAAACATTCCCCCCACTGTCAGCTTGGACCCACCAGAAGTGCCTCCTTATTAAGCAGAAAAAAATGAATACTCCCCCTGCTAACTGGGACCCACCTTGGTGGGAGGCTGACTTGTGGGCCCACTAAGTTGACGGGCACGGAGGGCTTTGTCAACTTAGTCAATATGAACGATTCTAGTTGCAGTGACCGTACGATGTCCATCCAACGGCCATCGTGCTTCTTCAACCTCTGGTCTTCTTGCTCCAGCCACCCAAAGCAGCGCCGATCATGCCGCCTGCTCCTGCCTCCCGTGGCCGGCTGTGATGCCGCAGAGGCCTCACCGCCCCTACTACTCCCGCCGCTGGCCAGGCCATCCCTCCACTCACCCACACCCCCTGTTATTCTACGGCGACGACAGCCTCACACCGCAGCCGAACGAGTGAACCCTCATACTCCTCTACGCGTGGGCATCCACTGCCGCGTCTTCCCCGGCTCCGTGTCGTCCCCTTCCTAGGCCTTGTCGTCGTGCACCGCCGTGGTGCTCTCGGCGCGGCGTGGTCAATGTGGTCAATGACCGACTTCCATCGGAAGAGTACTGTACGTGGAGAGGCCGTCGGCTGGGTCCACGACAGCCGCAAGGAAGTGCCACCTTATTACGTGGAAAATAATTATTCCTCCACCTGACAGCAGGGACCCACCGGACGGGCCACCAGTATTTCACGAAAAAGACGTTTCCCCCTGACTGCTGGGACCCACCGGACGGGCCACCATATTTCGCGAAAAAAACGTTCCCCCCGCTATCAGCTCGGACCCACCGGAAGTGCCTCCTTATTACGCACAAAAAATGAATACCCCCTGCTAGCTGGGACCCACCTTGGTGGGAGGCTGACTTCTGGGCCTACTAAGTTGACTGGGACGGAGGCCTTTGTCAACTTTAGTCAATATATGAATGATTCTAGCTCCAATGACTATACGATGTCCATCCAACGGCCGTAATGCTTCTTCAACCTCTGGTCTTCTTGCTCCAGGCGCCCAAAGCAGCGCCGGTCATGCCGCCTGCTCCTGCCGCCCGTGGCCGGCTGTGATGCCGCGGAGGCCTCACCGCCCCTACTCCTCCCACCGCTAGCCAGGCCATCCTTCTACGCCCCACACCCCTTGTTATTCTGCGGTGATGGCATCCTCACACCGCAGCCGAACGAGTGAACCCTCATACTCCTCTATGCGTGGGCATCCACTGCCGCGTCTTCCCCGGCTCTGCGTCATCCCCTTCCTAGCCTCGTCGTAGTCCACCGCCCTGGTGCTCTCGGCACGGCGTGGTCAACGTGGTCAAGGAACGACTTCCATCGGACGTGGAATGTACGTGGAGAGGCTGACAGCTGGGTCCACGGCCGCAGCAAGGAAGTGCCTCCTTATTACGCGGAAAATAATGATTCCTCCACCTGATAGCAGGGACCCACCGGACGGGCCATCGTATTTCGTGAAAAAAAACGTTTCCCCCCTGACTGCTGGGACCCACGAGCTACACCTTCGCACTTAAGGAAGTGCGTCCGGGCAAAAGAAAAAAATCGATTTGCCCCCCTGACTGCTGGGACCCACCAGCTACATCTTCGCACGCAAGGAAGTGCCTGAGAGTCGGGACCCACCTGGTCGAAGCATACATAGCATTGTCATTCTGGTCGCGAACATGTACGTACATACTGGTGGATGTAGAGGCACGGACGTGTTGTAGTAGAGGCGTGCACGTGTCGTAGTAGAGGCGCGCATGTAGGATGTACACGTACGTACAACGGCCAGGGTGCAAGAAAGAAAATACGGCCACGTACGTACATACGTGCGGGGTCTCGAACACCTACTCGCGCATACGTATGGCCATGGCTCGTGTACATGGCTGGGTCGGAACAGAGAAACATCGTCGTCGTTGTGTTCATGGGGAGGCAACAGAATGTGTCGTGTTCATGGGGAGGCAACGGAATGCATCTTGTTCATCGGGAGGCAAAGGAACGCGTGGGAGCCAACCGGTTGGGTCGTAACGGAATGTGTCGTCGTGTTCATCGGGAGGGCTTGGACATAACATGCGATGGAAACGAGGCCTGGCGTACCGCAGAACGAAGGAAACAGCCTTTTGTTCGACCGGCCACGTTCGAAACGGGGTCCTGTTCATCGGGAGGGGTCTGGCGTACCGCAAAACGGAGGAAACGGACCTCCTACGGTCGAAACGGGGGTCCTGTTGATCGGGAGGGGTGTGGCATACCGCAAAACAGACGAAACAGACTTGTGTTGGAGCGCTACGGTCGAAACGGGGGTCCTGTTCATCGGGAGGGGTGTGGCGTACCGCAAAACGGGACTCCACGGGATACTGTTCATCTCCACCGTCGACCTCCTCCAGCCTCCACGGGCTACCATCGACCTCCTCCAGCCTCCACGGGCTCCTGTTCATCCAGCCTCCACCGTGCGCTACTCCACCGGCTACTGTTCAACCACCCCTCCACGGGCACCCATCCACCATCTACTGTTCATCCAGCCCTCCACGGGGTCGTTCTGTTCATCCAACCCTCCACACCACGGGGTCCTGTTCATCTAGAGCCAACGCCACCGCTCACTGTTCATCCACCCCCCCCCCCCCCGCAACACTCATTGTTCATCCAGAGAGGCAGTATCGATCGGCTTCAGTTAGCAGCAGTAGCGAAGGAATTGCTCGATCGGGTTCAGTTAACAGCCATCTATCGATCGCTCGGGTTCAGTAACGCGTAGCCTACAGTGCAATTGCTCGGGTTCAGTTAGAGCCCAACGCCTCGCTCGGGTTTAGTTAGAGCCAACGCCTCGCACACACGCACGTACGTGTACGAGAGAAACGTGCATTGCTCGGCCCCCGACCCCCCACCGTAACCGGGAACTCCCCGAAATTTTCCGCGCCCTCGCTTCTACCACGGTTTTTTCCGTCATGGACGGCCCAAAGAATGTCATGCAGCTGCGTCTCCGCCCCCCCAGGACGAAAAGCCCATTTTCTATCATGATTTTTTGTCATAGAAGTAGGATCCCACCACATCTATGATGATACCGGGTTTTGTCACAATTGTCGTCATAGAAGTGTCATATGTATGATAGAAAAAAGTTTCGTTCGTCCCAAAATGTCACGGATGTGTCCATTTTTTGTAGTGATGGTTAGAATTTATTCTTAATACTTTTCTCATAGTTGTGGATGCTTGCAAGGGGGTTAATCATAAGTAGGAGGTTTGTTCAAGTAAGAACAGCACCTAAGCACCGGTCCACCCACATATCAAATTATCAAAGTACCGAACACGAATTAAGCCAACATGATGAAAGTGACTAGATGAATTCCCGTGTACCCTCAAGAACACTTTGTTTATCATAAGAAACCGTTTTGGCCTATCCTTTGTCTCAAAAGGATTGGGATACCTTGCTGCACTTTTGTTACTACTATTTTTACTTGCTCGTTACAAATTATCTTGCTACCAAACTACTCCGCTACTTACAATTTTAGCACTTGCAAACATTACCTTGCTGAAAACCACTTGTCATTTCCTTCTGCTCCTCATTGGGTTCGACACTCTTTAAAAGGGCTACAATTGACCCCTTACACTTGTGGGTCATCAAAGATCTTGTTGTTTTTCGTCGCTAATTTCTTTATCGTAACAATCTTTCTGAGTTTGTTGACTTGACTGATATTCATGGACAACTCATTTCCACATATGCAAAAGGGGTCAAACAGTGGGTCAAAACCTATAACAGCAGGACCTACATGTGCAAGACCAAATTGTAAAAACCTAATATTTAAAAATAAGAAGTGGAAAGGTGTGTTATTAACTGCAACAGGCTTAATATTTAAAAACGAGCAAACATAGTCATTCAAACTTGTATTGTACAACTCTAAGTACACTGGTTATTGGCCCTATTTGGATCCATGGGTTAGAGTTAGTTTGAGCTAGTTTGGGCTCAAATAGCCCTAAAGTATCCAAAAATGAGGGCTAGGTTGAGCTAGTTGCATCAAACCCAGCCAAAACAACTATCCCACCCAAGAGTTGTTGATTGGGGCTAGTTCTCCTAGTGCATTTATTGTCAATTTAACACTATCATCCAAACACCTCTTTGGCTAGAGCTAGTTCAAGGTTAATAATTGTTTAGTATCATTGTTATTTAGGAAACATAGAATAGCTTAGGATTTATTCTACCTTGACTTGTACTCCAAGATGACCATGTACTCCTATATATATGCCCACGACGCTCAAGCAATACAATCAACGATTCCACCAATCTCTCTCTCTCTCTCTCTCTCCCTTTGAATTGTCATGAGCTAGAAACTAACTCTAATCTCTAGCTTAGTTAGAGTATCCAAACAGTGCCATTGTTAAATCAAATCAAAAGATGTGTTCAATACTCCCTCCTGTCCTTTTTACTCTTCATATAAGAATTTTCTAAAGTCAAACTTCATAAAGTTTGACCTTATTTATATGAATCAACATCTACCATGCTCAAGTTATACAATATGAAAATTTAAGTCATGGCACATGTACTGATATTTATTTCATATTGTGATGTTGGTATTTTGTTCTATAAATTTGGTTAAACTTTATGAGGCTTGAGTTTATAGAAATTTTATATGCGAACTAAAAAGATTTGGAGGGAGTACACCATGCTTAATAGTAACTGTCGGTGTCAAAACCGGCGGATCTCGGGTAGGGGGTCCCGAACTGTGCGTCTAGGCGGATGGTAACAGGAGACAAGGGACACGATGTTTTTACCCAGGTTTGGGCCCTCTCGATGGAGGTAAAACCCTACTCCTGCTTGATTGATATTGATGATATGGGTAGTACAAGAGTGGATCTACCACGAGATCAAGGAGGCTAAACCCTAGAAGCTAGCCTATGGTATGATTGTTGTAATGGTTGTTTGTCCTACGGACTAAAGCCTCCTGGTTTATATAGACACCGGAGAGGGCTAGGGTTACACAGAGTCGGTTACAATGGTAGGAGATCTACATATCCATATCGCCAAGCTTGCCTCCACGCCAAGGAAAGTCCCATCCGGACATGGGACAAAGTCTTCAATCTTGTATCTTCATAGTCTTGGAGTCCGGCTGACGATGATAGTCCGGCTGTCCGGACACCCCCTAGTCTAGGACTCCCTCAGTAGCCCCTGAACCAGGCTTCAATGACGATGAGTCCAGCGCGCATATTGTTCGGCATTGCAAGGCGGGTTCCTCCTCCGAATAATCCATAGAAGATTGTGAACACCAGGATAGTGTCCGGCTCTGCAAAATAATTTCCACATTCCACCGCAGAGAGAATATTATGTACACAAGTTCAATCTGCTGACGTATCTTGTAGCATGATGTCACGCCACTACCAAGCCTTTACTTGAATCGTTTTTTATTATACCACCTCAGCGCGTTTAGCGAAGCGATTTCATTGGCACGTCTTGTCGAAGCAGAGATCGTGTTCCCCTTATTCCGGGATTCTCATCAATACGGACGTGAGTAACCCAACCGAGCCCGTCACCACGCCCCCTCTATCGAAGGCGAGTCCCGAACGGTCACGGAGACGGCTCTTGGTATTCTCCCTCTTTATAATAGGACCAAGGCTTGTTTCTTTTCTCCAATCCTCCATCGAATCTTCTCCTTGCTCCAAGTTCCAACACCTAGAGCCCCAGATTCGAGCGCTTCGGACCTTCAACAATGTCCGGTTCCGACCTTCAGGGCCGGTGGATGCCCTCCTCCGTCATGGAGGAGGACGTGCTAAAGCTGCGGGAGGCCAAGTACCTGTCCTACGAGATTTCGCACAGGTTACCTGCCGAAGGGCAGGCCATCCCTATCCCTGAGCCCGGCGAGTACGTCGTCTTTGTATCCCACCTCCGTCGGGGTTTAGGCTTCCCGATGGATCCTTTTGTGAGAGGGCTCATGTTCTACTATGGGTTGGAATTCCACGACTTGGCTTCGGAGACCATCCTCCATATTTCCGCATTTATTGTCGTCTGCGAGGCCTTCCTCCGCGTCACCCCCCACTTCGGCCTGTGGCTGAAGACCTTCAATGTGGAGCCGAAGATGATTGGGGGGCGTCAAGCAGAGTGCGGCGGGGCGGCCGTAAGCAGGAGGGCCGATGCCCCGTGGCCCGAGGGCTCCTTCCAAGAGGAGCTCGGCCTGTGGCAGCGGGAGTGGTTCTATATCACCGCTCCGAAGGGCAGCAGGCAGAAACCGCGGCCCTTATTCCGCCCGAGACCTCCACGACGGTTGATGTCGTGGGTCAACCAAGGGCTCAACTGGGGGCCGTCAAAGGACGTGCCCCTATTGCAGGCCCGGATTCGAGACCTCCAAGCGAAGGAGATCGATCTGGTCGTGGTGATGCAGGTTATGCTGATTAGGCGTCTCCTGCCCTACAAACGTCGTCCTCTCCGGCTATGGGAGTTCAATCCGGAGGGACCATGGATTCTCCAACACTTTATGGGTACAACACCCGTGGAGATGTACGAGTTGTTCTTCGGATCACGGGCGGTGTGTCCGAAATTGATCGAGGACGCTGGCCTAAGCTGCAATCGCCCGGATACTCAAGTAAGTAGCTCAGTGTTCGGACGTACCGTCTGTTTGCCTTTCTACAATTCACCCTTTAACCCGTTATCCTTCAACAGGAGTGGATAGCGCAAGCAAAGCTGATACGATGTCCGGCCCCCCTCCCAGAGATCGCGCCGGATCCCGTGCTGGTCCAGATGCTGGAAGTTGCACCTTTAGAAGAAGGCGGAGGGGAAGATAAGGGAGCTACCGCCTCGACCAAGGAGGCTCTTGAAAAAGGGGGGATCGAGAATCCCTCCCTCCAAGGGGAGAAGAGGACCGCCTCTGGAGACTCGGAGGCCAAAGCCCCTAAGCGGGGGAAGAAGTTTTCACCAGAGGGTCCTGCGTCCGGGGAGGCCCCGGCCGCACAGTCTCCCCCAAAGCATCAGCCCTCCAGTGAGCCGTAAGTAGAAAAAAGAGAGCTCGATAATAAGAGACATCCCTATTTGTGCTTCTGAGGATAACCGAATTTTTACCTTGTAGTTCGGATCTCCGACCTTCTCAGATGAGCTCATCTTCGGGGGATCTTCGTCCGGAGATGGTGGAGAGCGAGACGCCTCCGTCCGCTGCGCCGTCAGATAGGGCGGACGAGCCTGAAGTGTCATCACGGAGGGTATCCCCGAGCCCGGCAGAGTCGAAGAGTTCGGCGCTGACTAGTGTTCGGCCGGGGGAGCTGAAGGATCTGCTTAAGAGGGCGTCCATCTCAGAAGATCACCGTGCATTGATGAGTACGGTGATTGGAAGGATTTCGTCCGCCGAAAGCGGATTGCATAATGCCGTCAGGAGTTTGCTGGCGGGGTTCAAGGTATGTAAAAATAACACCCCTTTTTGACAGTTTTGCACATAAAGTGCGCCCTGTATAGATAGTAGCCCCTGAGACTCGGTAGGTTGTCGAAAGCGACCGCGTGCCGAGGATCAAAATCGCAGGTATTAAGTGCCGCCTTTCCTATGCAGGTGGCAGATAGTCCGGGGGCTAGCCGGACTGATGGAGTTGCTGAATTAATGCGGCAACTCGATGTTGCGGATGCGGACATCGCGCTAGTCAACAAGCGACTTGACGAGTCGCAAGGTAAGTTGTTTCTCCGCAGTCACCTATTAAGGGAGCCAAAGCCCACCTCTTACAATATTTGTGCTTGACGCAGATGGTGTCGTTGCTGTGGAGAGCCTTCGGGCAGAACTTGTGCAAGCCAAGGAGCAAGCCAGAAGGAGTGATGCGGCTGCCTCGAGGGCGACCGAGGAGTTAGAAGCCGAAAGGGCTGCACACTGCCGAAGCAGGGAAGAGATGGCCGAAATGGCCGTTAAGTTGAAGGATGCTACCGACCGTAATGAGGCTCTTGAAAAGGAGCGCCTATCGGAGCGAGAAGATCTAGGGAAGGCCACCGCCGAAGCCAAGGATGCCCGTTCTGCAATGCGGGCTATAAAGGAGGAGCTGCGCCAGGCCGGGGACATTGTGGCAGGCAAGCCTTTTCTGCTGCGCCGCAGATTTACAGATCCAAAGTATGCACAGCTTGGCCAGCTATGGGGTCCGGAGGATCCTTATATGGACTTAGCGGCGAGTGCGGCGGATGCCGTTATGCACTTCCAAAGTCAGAAGGATCACAAGACGGAAGAGCTGTTTTGGTCTCAATTCCATAGTCCGGATCGTTCACTTCTGCTGACTGATCGATTGGCCGAATGGGCTGAGCTGAATAGGTTGTCCGGACTTGCCATGACGGTTATCGTGAATCATGTCTGGCCGGATAGGCCCAAGCCGAAGAGCTATTTTGGCTTATTGCAACAGTTTCTTGGGGCGGTGCCGCATATCAAGGCGATGAAGCAGTCGGCCTGCATAGAGGGTGCGCGAATAGCCCTTGCCCATGTGAAGACACATTGGACAGAGATGGATGCCACCGCTGTTGCAACCCAGGGTTCGGACGAAAGCCGGTTACCCGCCGAGCACTATTTTGGGGAAGTTCTGCGTGGTGCTCGTGTAATAGAGTCGCAGTGCTCAAAAAATGTCACGTTCAAATGAACGTTTAATTTTGTAAAACAATGTTTATGATGTAAGCTCTTTTTATACTTGTGCGTTCAAGTATTGAAATATCTCCTATGCGGCCGTTTATGTATACGTGTGTATAACCTGAAAGATGGCAGTCTTCGGCTTCAGCCCCCACGCACAAGGTGCGGGGGTGTTCGCAAAAATAGTGCATTTTCACACTTAATCCGACGCCTCGGTCCTGTTAAGGAGGTGGTAGCGTAGCAAACGAGGCAACCGGACTATGATGCTTTATCACTTTCACTTAGCCATTGGAGTTCGAGGGTGGGACTACGATATAGCCCCTGGGGGCACCGCGCTCTCCGAATTCGGGGCGCGTGTGTGCCTGACCGAGAAACGGTCCTTCGTCAAAGCGGAGGAATTCTAAACATTCCGGTTGTCGATCGAGTGGTTGACCAGTCTCTCCCTGTATCATGATAGTCAGTTTTCGGCTTTCTCTACTGAGGTGCTCGCCCAGCCGAACTAGGGCACAATCGTAGTAGTTCTCCTGGTGCCGCGTTAGCCGATGATACAGAACATAAGGCAGCAAAACACAGGAGCCGGGCAAACCCAACATTTGACCAAAGACATGATTCAGAGCTGATGCATATAAGGCCTAACTCGAGACACCGAACACTCCCTAAGGTGTTCGGTCTTTATAATAATGGGCAGAACAATGCCCTAAGCCCCTAGTGTCCAGGTACGGGCGAGGTCCTCTGACGCGGCCGATGCCAAAACGTCGGTCTCCACTCTGGTTATAATAAGAAACCAGGGGATTATAGCAACAAGAGACAGTAAAAAAAGGTTTAGGCAGGGTCTTAATCTGAAAAGAATCCTTGCGACGGGTCCCTACTGCACGTCTGCGCCTGTGTCTCCGTTGTGCCGTTATCCTGGACGGGTATGCACGTAGTTCATCTGTAAAAAGAGAGGAACTTAGTTTGAAAGGAAATCGTGCGAAAAAGTGCATGAAAAATATTAATAAATGAATAAAGCTGAGTCTGTATTAGCTCATTATTACTTATACGCACAGCCCCTTGTGAAGGGGTGTGCGGCTAGGGAGCCCCTAGCTTATTTATGCCGGACTCGTCTAGCCGTGTCCGGGGTCTTTGCATGACCCTCTTAATGAAATGATGCCACGTGGGCCGGGCATTTTAAGTGTAAGAGATGTGTAATGTGGTATGGCGTTAAAGCGGACAAAAGCTTCACGTCCCAATAGTGCTTGATAGCTACTTTTGAATGGGGCGACATGGAAGGTTAGCTTTTCGCGTCGGAAGTTGTCCGGTGACCTGAACACAACTTCTAGTAATAAGGAGCTTGTGCACTTGGCGTAAGGGCCTGGCGTCACTCCTTTAAAGGAAGTGCGGCTATGTCGAATTTTAGTAAGGTCTATCCCCAACTTGCGGATTGTGTTCGGATATAGCAGGTTTAAATCTCTGCCGCCGTCCATCAGGACTTGTGTAAATTGTAGTCCGTCGATTATAGGATCCAATATCAGAGCAGTCCATCCTGCATTTCGAACACTTCTGGAATAATCCAGGTGGTCAAAAGTGATTGGTTTTGACATCCAATCTCGAGGTTCTGCTGGGGTGGACCGTGCGAGACCCATCTTAGCGGGTGCCGCATTGTTTTTCCGTATTATCACATGAAGTGAGTTTACTGCTTTGACTTCTTGTGGGAAAGTCTTTTGTTTTCCGGTGCCCTGCTGGTGGGGTTCGTCATCGTCCTCGCTTGGTGCGTCGAGCCCCTTGTGTTCGGCGTTGAGTCGGCCGGACTGTTTGAAAACCCAACAATCTCGGTGGGTGTGGTTTGCAGGCCTTCCCGGGGTACTGTGGATTTGACATATCCGATCCAAAATTTTGTTTAAGTTGGATAGCTCATCACTTTTGTCCTTAAGAGGCAGTGTTTTGTTGTTTGGCCGCGAGCTTTTGAATCCGGTGTTGACCTCCGTGTTCTTTGGGCTTTTCTCTTTATTCCGGCGCTGATCTTTTCTGCGCCGTGATTTTCCGTTTCCATCTCTGATCTCGGATGTACTTGGGTCGCTGGTGCTACATCTTGCTAGCCAGTTGTCTTCCCCCGCGCAAAAGTGGGTCATGAGGCTTGTTAGCGTGGACATTGTCCTCGGCTTCTCTTGGCCGAGGTGTGTGGCGAGCCATTCGTCTCGGACGTTGTGTTTAAAAGCTGCTAAGGCTTCAGCGTCCGGACAGTCGACTATTTGGTTCTTTTTAGTAAGGAACCTGTTCCAGAATTTGCGCGCTGATTCTCCGGGCTGTTGAGTTATATGACTTAGATCGTCTGCATCCGGAGGGCGGACATAGGTCCCTTGAAAATTTGCTCTAAACGCGTCCTCAAGCTCTTCCCAACTTCCAACAGTGTTTTCTGGGAGGCTTTTGAGCCAGTGTCGAGCTGGCCCTTTGAGCTTGAGAGGTAGATATTTTATGGCATGGAGATCATTTCCTCTAGCCATGTGTATGTGTAATATATAATCCTCTATCCAGACTCCAGGGTCTGTTGTTCCGTCGTAAGCCTCTATGTTTGTAACGCCCGGATGTAGCTTTCCATATTCGTAAATCCAACTCCTGCCTTTTCCGGAGATGCGATATATTATTTTCTCTGTGGTTGGGTTTTTGTCTTTCGTTTTGCATTTTGTTCACGTCATGCATCTCGTCTCATGTCATCATTCGCATTGCATTGGCATCGTTTTCATAAAAACCGTATCCGTTCGTAGTTGCCGCGTTCCCCCTTGCTTTCGTTGACCGTTCCAAGACCAATCGGGTTTTTGCTTCCCTCTTGACCGTGACCACCTAACCTCTCTTGCCATCCCGCAAACCCCTCGCGTGCGTCCAAAACCTGCCCCGAACCCGAACCGGACTGTCGTCACCGTTGGGTCCGGATCATCCCCAAACATCTACAAAACATCCCCGTTTTCTCATTTGGACTCCCTACCTATTTTTTTTCTCGACCGTTCGATTTTGATCGGAGGGTTCGATTAACCCCCCTAACCAAAACCCACTTGCTATATAAACAGTCTAACCCTAATTTTTAGGAGACTTGTCCCATCCATCCCATTCCTCCCGCCGCCACCTGACCAACTCCCTTCGCCCTCGGGATCCTCCCGATCTAAATCGACCCGAGCGCCTTCACCTTACTTTCAGCACCGTCCAACCAGATCGCAGCCCCCTTCTCCTCCACCAGCAGCCGTGCGCCTCCTCCCTCATCCCAGCGGAGCCCCGTCCTCCCCGCGCCTGTCCCGTGCGCCCGGCGCGACGCCAGCAAGCAGCAGCTGCAACCAGGCCGTTGCCCTCACCTGTGCCTCTTCCTCCATCCCCTCTTTCCTCTAGCTCTCTCTCCCCCTCACTTGTCTCTCTCTCTGTTGTCTCTGTCCTGTAGGAGTTCCCACCCATGGCGCCAGGGGAAGGGCGCCCCGACCTCCTCGTCGCCAGCTCGCCGGAGCCACCCGCTGGAGCCAAGGCCGTCGCCTCCGCAGTTCGTCGCGCCGCCTCGCCTCCCCGTGCTCCCTTCTCGTCGTGCGCCCAAGGGACGCCCCCGTCCCGAGCTCCCGCTCGGTCCCTGATGCAGCAGCCGCCGTCCTCGCCGAGGACCCGGCCGGATTTCGCCGTTCCCGGTCCATCCCCGTCGCCCCGCTGGCCGGACCTGGCAGCCAGGCGAGTCGCGCCGCCCCCCTTTTTGCTTCTCCCCGTCTCTCCCTCCCTGAACCTTCTCTCTCTCTGTACCAGGATGCCTCGACCCCTCGCGTCGCCTCTGCCATCAAGTACCGCCTCCGCCCGGATCCTTCGACCCCGCCAACCCGTCGTCGTTCCTTCTCCGGCGAGGACCGCCTCCACACCCTCCCCGTCGCCAAGCCCGGCCGCAGCCGTCGACCCCTGCATCCCTCTGCATCCTCTGCATCGAAGCAGTTGCAGAGGAGGATGAGCCCCTGCCTCGCGCGTTGGATGCGCCTGGGCTAGTAGCCTCAAAGCCCTGCCTCTCCATCGATCTGGGCTTGGCCCATGGGTGAGGCCACCCCCAGCGCCCCTCCTTTTGTTTTTTTTCAGTTGGGCTAGCCTGCAGTTTCAGCCCGATGCGTGTTTTTTTTCCCTGTTGCGAATTTGTCTAATTTCCAGAGTTGTCTATTTTACAGAAAAACCCCTCATGTTCATGCATCAATAATTAATTAACCGTGCATCGGATTGAAATGATTTAAACATGTTAAATGATTAGAATTGCATCTAGTTTCACATTATGCCACTTTCATCCATGTTTAACATGTTTAAAATGCTGTTTGTTTAAATTTGCTCAAATGCCATGTTAAAATGATTTATTTCATAACTAAACAACCGTTGCTCCGTTTTAAATAAACTGTATATGTAAATGGGGTGGAAAAATGCCTAGTTTAACATGATGCATTTCATTTTGCTATTTAACATCATTAAAATTGTGTTTAGGGCAGAACAGTACCAAATTCGAATATTTCTTATGGGGATTTTCCGGAATTGTTGTTTGTTCTTCCGGCCTCATTTAAACTTGCCTAAATAGTTAGTTTACTTTTGTTACACCCCTTGCCATGTTTAACAACCTTTAACATTGTTGTGTACCTAAACGGGAGTGAACTAAATAACTCGATGTGATGTTTTGTCAATATGCAACTCGTTGCATATTGAGCTCCACTTAATTTGTAGTATTGTGTGATGCACTTTGCCATGCCATGCCTCATTAAACCGGACATGCATCATACTTGTTTGTGCATCTTGACATGTTTATGCTGGTGTGTTTACCATGTTGTTTGCTTCTTTCCGGTTTGCTTCTCTCGTTAGCTTCGGTTTCGTTCCGGAGTTGTGAGGATTGTTCGACTACGTCCGTTTGTCTTCTTCATGGACTCGTTCTTCTTCCTTGCGGGACTTCAGGCAAGATGACCTTACCCTCGAAATCACTACTATCTTTGCTATGCTAGTTTGCTCGCTCTTTTTCTATGCCAATGCTACGATGCCTACCGTTTGCTTGTCAGCCTCCCAAATAGCCATGTCAAACCCCTAACCCACCATGTCCTAGCAAACCGTTGATTGACTTTGTTACCGCTTTGCTCAGCCCCTCTTATAGCGTTGTTAGTTGCAGGTGAAGATTGAAGTTTGTTCCTTGTTGGAACATGGAGATGTTGTTCCTTGTTGGAACATGTTTACTTGTTGGGATATCACAATATCTCTTATTTAATTAATCCACCTATATACTTGGTAAAGGGTGGAAGGCTCGGCCTTATGCCTGGTGTTTTGTTCCACTCTTGCCGCCCTAGTTTCCATCATACCGGTGTTATGTTCCCGGATTTTGCGTTCCTAACGCGGTCGGGTGATTTATGGGACCCCCCTGACAGTTCGCTTTGAATAAAACTCCTCCAGCAAGGCCCAACCTTTGTTTTACCATTTGCCTGACCTAGCCCTTTTTCCCTTGGGTTTCCGGAGCCCGAGGGTCATCTTTATTTACCCCCCCCCCCCCGGGCCAGTGCTCGTCGTGAGTGTTGGTCCAAACCGTCAGCCGCCGGTGGCCACCAGGGGCAACTCTGGGCTCGCCTACCGGAAGTTTGGACAATCCGGTGTGCCCTGAGAACGAGATATGTGCAGCTCCTATCAGGATTTGTCGGCACATCCGGGCGGCTTTGCTGGTCTTGTTTTAGCATTGTTGAAATGTCTTGTAAACCGGGATTCCGAGTCTGATCGGGTCTTCCTGGGAGAAGGTCTATTCCTTCGTTGATCGCGAGAGCTTGTCACGGGCTAAGTTGGGACACCCCTGCAGGGTATAAACTTTCGAGAGCCGTGCCCGCGGTTATGTGGCAGATGGGAATTTGTTAATGTCCGGTTGTAGATAACTTGACACCAGATCCGAATTAAAACGCATCAACCGCGTGTGTAACCGTGATGGTCTCTTTCCGGCGGAGTCCGGGAAGTGAACACGGTGTTGGAGTTATGCTTGACGTAGGTTGCTATAGGATCACTTCTTGATCGCTACTAGCTTCACGACCGTTCTTTGCTTCTCTTCTCGCTCTCATTTGCGTATGTTAGCCACCATATATGCTAGTCGCTTGCTGCAGCTCCACCTCATGCTTTTACCTTACCCATAAGCTTAAATAGTCTTGATCTCACGGGTGCGAGATTGCTGAGTCCTCGTGACTCACCAGATACTTCCAAAACCAGTTTGCAGGTGCCTATGTTACCGAGCAGGTGACGCAACCAAGCTCAAGGAGGAGCTCGATGAAGATCTTGCCCTTTGTGTTGTTTCGTTCTAGTTGATCAGTAGTGGAGCCCAGTTGGGGTCGATCGGGGACCTTTGTCGCATTTGGGGTTCTTCTTTTATTTTGGTTCCGTAGTCGGGCCTTGATTGTATCTGGATGATGTAATGCTTTATTCATGTAATTGTGTGAAGTGGCGATTGTAAGCCAACTATGTATCTCTTTCCCTTATGTATTACATGGGTTGTGTGAAGATTACCTCACTTGCGACATTGCTTTCAATACGGTTATGCCTCTAAGTCGTGCTTCGACACGTGGGAGATATAGCCGCATCGAGGGCGTGGCAATGTTTATGGGTTTAAACCCTGCTGGAAATTCATGATCCAGCACCTCATTGGTGATACATAGTGGGTGTGCGGCGCCCCTGTATTTCGGTGTGCCGCTGTCTTCGAACACTTGGCGTGTTGTGTTGCTTCCTGGGACCCTCTTTTTTGGCCCGTAAATGGACCTGGCTGGGCCATCTGTTTTCCCAGGATCATGAGTCGGCTTATGTGCGGCGCCGTTTGTAATTTTTGGCCTATCATCTGGCCGTCTACCCGGCCAGGCGGCCTCTTTGTTTTTTGACTGTGGGGGCTCTATGGCTTCCTCGTCAAATTCTGGCAGCAGCTTGCGCTTCGGGTAGCTCTTTGATTGATGGTTATTGCCGTATTTGTCTGCGGTTTTGAGCACTTTGCTCCACCTCATTCTGAGTATGTCTTCCGCTGTTTTGAGCTTCCGTTTTTCCTTCTTCAGACTTCTTGCAGTGGCGACGAGTCTTTTGCGAAGGCTCTTATTCTCCGGTGGTGTGTCCGGCGTGAGGTCGTCTGGACTGTTGGTTTCGCCGGGCATGGATTGATTATCCGATTCGTCCTGTTCGGACGGTTGCTTGGTTGCACGTTCGTCATCCACTGGTTTGCCCTGCTCTATTGCTGGGTCATTAGGAGCGCTGTTGTTGTCGAGGCGGGACTTAGGGCGGCATCTGCGTCGTCGTTTTGGTTGTTTATCGGCGGGATTATCCTTTGCCGCGCCCCGTTGGTCCTCGTTAGCGCTTCCTTTTGGGGTATCCACCATGTATACATCATGGGTTGGGGTGGCCTTCCAGTGTTCTGTGAGCGCTGGTTCTTGATCGTCTCCGGCATCGTCGTCCATACCGTCGTTGTCTTTGGAGTCGTAGTCTAGCATGTCGGTTAGATCGTCGACAGTGGCTACAGAGTGGGTGGTGGGTGGACTTTGAATTTCTTCGTCGTCCGCATCCCAACCATCCTGGTCGTAGTCCGGCCAGGGCTCTCCGGATAGCGAGAGATGCTTTAGTGATTTTAAGATGTCGCCAAAGGGTGAGTGCTGAAAGATGTCCGCAGCGGTGAACTCCATGATCGGCTCCCAATCAGATTCGATTGGCAGGGGCGCAGGAGGTTCGGAGTCCGGCAGGGAGTCCGGCACCTCGGAGTCACGAGATTTATAGGGGACAAGGTCAGTGTTCGGCTCCATCGCTGCGGATGTTGCAGCTCCCGAGGCAGTGTCTAGCCACTCGTCCTCGATCTGCGCGATCGGCTCCGGACTATGGGTAGGAGCGGATTCGTGTGCGGCCTCCAAGGTACTGTCCGGCTGTAGAGCTAGATCGTGCCCATCGTGACAGTGCGGCGTGCTCGGCTTCAGATCGGATCCGTCGAAGATCAAGTCTCCGCGGATATCCACCGTGAAGTTTAGGCTTCCAAATCTGACCTGACGGCCAGGGGCATAGCTTTCGATCTGCTCCAGATGGCCAAGTGAATTGGCCCGCAGTGCGAAGCCGCCGAATACGAAGATCTGTCCGGGGAGAAAAGTCTCATCCCGGACGGCGTTGTTGATTGAAGAAGCCATCAAGCCTATCGGTGACGACACAGAGGAACTCTCAATGAAAGTACCAATGTCGGTGTCAAAACCGGCGGATCTCGGGTAGGAGGTCCCGAACTATGCGTCTAGGCGGATGGTAACAGGAGACAAGAGACACGATGTTTTTACCCAGGTTCGGGCCCTCTCGATGGAGGTAAAACCCTACTCCTTCTTGATTGATATTGATGATATGGGTAGTACAAGAGTGGATCTACCACGAGATCAAGGAGGCTAAACCCTAGAAGCTAGCTTATGGTATGATTGTTGTAATGGTTGTTTGTCCTACGGACTAAAGCCTCCCGGTTTATATAGACACCGGAGAGGGATAGGGTTACACAGAGTCGGTTACAATGGTAGGAGATCTACATATCCGTATCGCCAAGCTTGCCTTCCACGCCAAGGAAAGTCCCATCCAGACACGGGACGAAGTCTTCAATCTTGTATCTTCATAGTCTTGGAGTCTGGCTGACGATGATAGTCCGGCTGTCCGGACACCCCCTAGTCTAGGACTCCCTCAGTAACCAAATATAGTCATTCATAGAGCTATTATTAAATTTGGTATTGATGAAATTGAACTGCACCGTTCATACTAGCACATATAGAACATCACACTGTTAATAGCTGAAATAAACAAGGGACACTACGAATAACCAAAGATGGCAATTGAAACTAGACATATGCTAACTACAAACAACCGAACAACCATAAATCATAGAAATAAACAAGGCATAATGCAAACAACCAAATATAGCAATAAATACTAGACAGGTTCTCACTACAAAAGGGGTTCGAGAAAATAATTCATGGGTTTCCTCACTTGTCACAGATTGGTTCCTCCTCGTGGTCGCCGTCGATGAGGTCTGACTTGCCAGCTGAGGATCCCAAGCCAGTGTCACAGAACGTGTCCTTCAGAAATGACAAAGGGTCTCCATGGCGATGAAGGATGGCAAATTGTTCATAAGGAGCCGTAGGAGATCAGCGACAGGGCCATCGATGAGATCAACGGCTGTCGAACCCGAAGGGTTGGGGGTAGGCAACTTAACCTGTGACATAACCCGCGTCAAGCCATCGGTGTCGACGACCACGATGTTGTAGCCGACGTCCGCTACATGCCAGAATACTCTAGCCCGCTGATTGAAAGGCTCAATCCAGTTCCAGGCATCGTCATCAGCTTCCTCGGCGGCCACCTCGCCGACGTCAGGCAAAGAGGACGCTGTAAAGCTTGGGCCATTCGCTCCTCAAGCTCCCCGGAGAGCGTAGCCGGGCTTAGGCTGCGACACTCTGGAGTGGGGGGGGGGTGGGGATGGGGATCTCTGGGAAAGGGGGCGTTTCAAAGGCGTCATATAAGAAACTCAGGGCCATGAGGGTATGTATATCGGTGGGTAAACTGCACGGGCAGACCGGCAGAGGTTGAAGATGGAGGCGGCACGGCGGCGATGGTGACCTAGCTAGGTTTGGGGCGAGGGAGGAGTTGTTTGTGAGCGGGGGATTTGGGGTGAGCGAAGGATTTGGGGTCTGTGTGTGGAGGGGGTCCAAGGTGGTGTTTGAGGAAATGTTGCGGGTACTGAAAATTTTACTAGGCGGGAGTAAAATTGCAGGGCTACCAAAAATTTGGATCAAGGGATTGAAGCAGAGCGGGGCGGGAATAATCGTGTCCTATCAAACAGAAAAACACTCTTGCCGAGAAGATATTTTTGAGATTGCGAGGGATGGAGAGGGGAGAGAAATGCCGGGGCTACTGAAAATTTGGATCTACTAATTGAAGCAGAGAAGGAGTAACAGACATCGCACACGGTCCAGACATACTAATCGTGTGCTATCAAACTGAAAAATCATCTACGCGAGTAGATATTTTTGAGATTGCGAGGGAGTAGATATTTCCGAGATGGGGAGGGAAGCCTCGTGGAGCCCAATCTACTACGATCATGTGGGTGACAGGGGCATGGGTGCGGCACATGGGTAGTCATAGGGAACCGTGTCTATTTCGTACCTGATCACAAATGGTTGCTGCGTCCGACTCGTCTGCTGTTTATAAATTTGGCCAAAAAACGCGGGAAAGGGTCAAAACACGAACACACTTGCATGTGGACCAAATATATGTATGAAAAGGGTGGTTTGCTGTGGCAACTATCGCACAAAGCGCACGTTAATATTGCTAGCCCCCCAAACACACATACACACACACACACACTTCATGTTGCTGGGAGGTGAATCCTAGCTATGAACGCATGCCCCCAAATACCTAGGTCTGAGATCTCACCGTACCATGACACAAAACCGAAAGGAGTACGTCAACCCCCTCCCCCTTTGTTCCCGATCAAATGCAGACCGTGTGCGGGCCCGCAGATGTGTTCTTCTTGCGTTAGATGGGTGAGACCACTTACCAACCACACCTGCGGGTGGCCCGATGTGTGTGCATGTGTGTGTGTGTGTGTGTGTGTGTGTGTGTGTGTGAAAACGATGTGCTATGATATTTAAATAACCAAATCACAAATTTGATGTGGCACATGTGCATCGCAAATTAAACGGGCATCCCCGACCCCACGGAGGTTCATCTAGTATGAAGTAGTACTGCCCCCCCCCCAACACACACTTTGATTCGGTGGGAGGGGCCATCTCACCAAGGCGTATTGTAAGACTGACCAAGAAGAATCACCACCTTGGTCGTATAATCTCTCTTTTTTGTTGGGTCAAAGTCATGCATTGACGTTCCACATGCGGCCCCACAAAAATAGGCTAGCTTGTCACCGATAACCACGCGAGGGAGTGCCTGAAGACAACCACTGCGTGCATGTGGCCCAAACATATGTATGAAGTGTCATGTGGTGTTTGAATATACCCAATGCACAACTTTGATGTGGCCGCATGCTTTTGGAACAGGAAAGTCCCCACACGGAGTGAGGGTTCACGACGCGTAGTATACTATATATATATAGGGATTCATGTGTATGCGAGCCCTCGAACTTAGGTCTTGAATCTCACCATGAGCAAGTATGACTATATGGTAATGCGAACCAAGAGAAGAAGAATCCACCCTGGTAACCTCTCTCGCGTTGTTGGTCGAAGTGATGGACGTCCACGCGGGCCCACGAATATATAGGCCGTCGATGATAACCAAGCGAGGGAGAGTGTCCAAAGACAACCGCCGCATGGATGTGCCCCAAACATATGTATGGACATGCGTGATGCATGCATATATGTTTGAATACCAAAAGCACAACATTTTCATGTGGCGCATGCATGCGTCAAAAAAAAAATCCCCACACAGATCTGTTCATGATGCATCGCGTGCTTGATACGTCTCCAACGTATCTATAATTTTTTATTGTTCCATGCTATTATATTATCTGTTTTGGATGTTTTATATGCATAAGTATGCTATTTTATATTATCTTTGGGACTAACCTATTAATAGAGAGCCCAATGCCAGTTTCTGTTTTTTTACCTATTTTAGAGTTTCGCAGAAAAGGAATACCAAACAAAGTCCAAATGGAATGAAACTTTTGCGATGATCTTTCTGTAGTGACCATGATCCAAATGGACCGAAGTCTATGTGCTTAAGTGTCATCCCTGGATCAGTATGTTGACACACATAGTACTCGAGGAATTATAACAGAGTTTCAATCACACACTTATTACATCGAGGTCCTCATAAAGAGTATTTATTAGACAAATAATATGGCTGAAGGCCATCTAAGTAAAATAACCGCGGAAGCTTCAAAGATAAATGAGTCCATCAACACCAACAGCATAGCTGAGTGCATGACAACGACCTATCACACCTTATTCTTCGTCGATAAAGTCTGCAACATGAGACATTGCAGCCGTGTAGGTCAGCACATGGAATATGCTGGCAGAGTTACACTATAGAGCAAATGAATGCAAGAAACTATATCTACATGCATATTTGGCTGGTGGAGACTCTAGGTTTAATGTTTTGCATAAAGCTAATTTTTCCCTACAATAAAGGAATAAATTTTATTTACTACAAAGTTATACCAACATTTGAGAAGGTTCCTCCAACTCAAATCCCAACATTAATCAAGTATCATCATTAAACCCAATTCAATAATTAAAGAGTGTTGAGATCAACAATAATATTCACTTCTAGATACTCAAATTGTCCATAACCGGGGACACGGCTAACCATGATTAGTTTATACACTCTGTAGAGGTTGCACACCTTTCCCCACAAGACTCGACCGCATCCATGATCGGAAGAGACATAGTCTTTCTAAAGCATTAACTCTCTACTTTGGGTAGACCGATACACCTACTTTCACCTACATCTGCTAGTCACCTCTTCAAGAAATCGCACAACTTACTCAACTATGCCAGACCCCATAATGGCTTGTGGCTGCACACAGAAGTTTCTAGGCATTAAATATCATATGATCCCTTTGAGCCTGGGTGGCGAACCGAGGGAAAATCACATGGGTACTTCGGGATTCCCATGGGCAAGCACTGGTTTCTCCAGGTGCCCGACCAATCCACGCAGATGTGTATTAAAGTTGCCACCTTAATGTTATCCAAAATTATTATCTCTCACAACTTCCATGAATCACGATTCCAATCCCCGTCTATGAGCATGGCTAAGCAATAGATGAGCATAACGTCTATTCCCGGGGTGATAAAAGGTAATAGGTTCCTACCTCAAGTACTACAACCAAACCACATGTTCCCAATCCCACTCACGCAAATATTTGAGGGGCAGAACTAATGCATAGTAAAAACTGGGTATTGAAAAGTATGATCAAAGTGTAACTTGTCTTGCTGACGATCGAAAAACTCTAGAGATTCGTATTAACAAGCTTCGCACTCCAGAAAATCTAACATAGACAAACAATAGCATACATAAGCAACCAAGCAAACGATGCAAAGAGAAAACGAGAAAAGATCCAAAGAAAACTCAAAAACAAGCAAATAACTAATCTAAACAGAAAACAATTTCTAACAGCATTATATTTATGTGGATTAGATCGTAACAGTAGGTACATGTGATTAGCTACGATTTGCAAAAAGAATCAACTCAAACGGAGCTATGAAAACAAGATCAAGTTAGGTTACTGGATAGATGGGATCATTTTGAAGATTTAGGCGTTGGTTTCATCGAATGTGGACAAACGAGCAAAAAGTTACGAGGGTTTAAAGATCAGGGGCTAATCTACGAAGAAAATATTTGCGAATAGGTCCCTGGTCAAAAACTAAAATAAAAAGAAAAATCCTATTGAACGAACGTTCACTACAGAACCTAATCTAATGAATTTCGTTCACTACAGAAGCTAAACGAGTGAACGTTCACTAATTTAACTAACTAAAAAATAAACTGATCTAAAACGAAAAATAGAAAAAGAAAACCAAAATAAACTGGATCGGATCGGTTTATACCGGTTCGGCCGGTTTTTGAAGGCGGCGGCGGTGAACTCCGGCGGCGGCAGCTTGCGGGTTCGGCGGGGATGGCAGGGCGGCGGCAGACGGCGGCGAGCAGCGCGGATGGCGGCGGCTGCTGCGTTGGAGGGCGGCGGTGGCGGCTTCGACGAGAGGAGGGGCCGGGGGGTGGCGCTATTTAAGAGGGGGAGGGGATGCGAGGTGGCTTGCGGGAGGGGCAACGCAAGGCGGCGGCGGACTCCCGTGTCCAGGTCGGACACAGCAGCGAGCGGTGACGGCGAACGGGACTTCCTCTCGAGCCGGTGTGGGCGCGAGAGGGAGCTGGGCCGGCCCAGTTCGGCGGAACTCTTTGTTTTTTAAACAATTTTTCCAGAGACTAAAACACCCAAAATAAATATAAATAAAATCCTAAAAATTTCAGAAAAATTCACGTAGCTATATGGCCTTATTAGTTACCTAGTGAACATTTTTCTGGACCTAAATGCCTAAACGAAAAACAAACATTACAATACTAATTACTCAGCTAACAAATAAATAAACTAGCGAATAAAATCAAATAAACTCTCCAAAAATTCAAAATTCAATTTCCAATATTTTTTCTTACTGATTTCGAAGAAGTCATATTATCTTGTCTCTTTATTTTAAAATATTTGGAAAAGAATTTTGAAAAACAATTTGATCCAATTTACCAAATTTTGATAAATCAAAATTGTTTTTTTAGAAACCTCCAACTCTCTCAAATTGGAGATGAAGTCGGGGACGCAACGAGGCGACCACGAGGGTGGAGGGCGCGCCCACGGAGGTAGGGCATACCCCCTGCCTCGTGGGCCCCTTGTGGGTCTCCTGTCCTAGTTCCTTCGCCTATATATACTCTTATACCCCCAAAACATCCAGGGGAGCCACGAAACCACTTTTCCACCAATGCAACCTTCTATACCCATGAGATCACAGAGGGCCTTTTTCGGCGTCCTGCTGGAGAGGGATTCGATCACAGAGGGCTTCTGCATCAATACCATTACCCTTTCGATGAAGCGTGAATAGTTTACCACAGACCTACGGGTCCATAGCTAGTAGCTAGATGGCTTCTTCTCTCTCTTTGATTCTCAATACCATGTTCTCCTCGATGTTCTTGGAGATCTATTCGATATAATATTCATTTGCGGTGTGTTTGCCGAGATCCAATGAATTGTGGATTTATGATCAGATTGTCTATGAATATTATTTGAGTCTTCTCTGAATTCTTATATGCATGATTTGATATATTTGCAAGTCCCTTCGAATTATCGGTTTAGTTTGGCCTACTAGATTGGTTTTTCCTGCAATGGGAGAAGTGCTTAGCTTTGGGTTCAATCTTGCGGTGTCCTTTCCCAGTGACAGTAGGGGCAGCAAGGCACGTATTGTATTGTTGCCATCGAGGATAAAAAGATGGGGTTTTCATCATATTGCTTGAGTTAATTCCTTTACATCATGTCATCTTACTTAATGCGTAACTCCATTCCTTATGAACTTAATACTCTAGATGCATGTTGTACAGCGGTCGATGTGTGGAGTAATAGTAGTAGATGCAGAATCATTTTGGTCTACTTGACACGGATGTGATGCCTATATTCATGATCATTGCCTTAGATATCGTCATAATTATGCGCTCTTCTATCAATTGCTCGACAGTAATTTGTTCACCCATTGTAATATTTGCTATCTTGTGAGAAGCCACTAGTGAAACCTATGCCCCCGAGTCTCTTTTCCATCATATAAGTTCTCTTTTACATCATACTAGTTTCCAATCTACTATTTTGCAATCTTTTACTTTCCGATCTATAAACCAAAAATACCAAAAATATTTACTTTACCATTTATCTATCTCTATCAGTTCTCACTTTTGCAAGTAACCATGAAGGGATTGACAACCCCTTTATCGCGTTGGGTGCAAGTTGTTGATTGTTTATGCAGGTACTCGGTGACTTGTGTGTTGTCTCCTACTGGATTGGTACCTTTATCACGTTGAGTTACAGAAGTATTCGAGAGTTACAGATTGCAACAGACTATTCTGTTTTTGACAGATTCTGTTTTTTACGTGTTGTTTGCTTATTTTGATGAATCTATGGGTAGTATTGGGGGGTATGAACCATGGAAAAGTTGGAATACAGTAGATATTACACCAATATAAATAAATAATGAGTTTGCAACAGTACCTTAAAGTGGTGATTTATTTTCTTATACTAACGGAGCTCATGAGATTTTCTGTTGAGTTTTGTGTTGTGAAGTATTCAAGTTTTGGGTAAGGATTTGATGGACAATGGAATAAGGAGTGGCAAGAGACTAAGATTGGGGATACCCAAGGTACACCAAGGTAATATTCAAGGACAACCAAAAGCCTGAGCTTGGGGATGCCCCGGAAGGCATCCGCTCTTTTGTCTTCGTCTATCGGTAACTTTACTTGAGGCTATATTTTTATTCACCACATGAAATGTGTTTTGCTTGGAGCGTCTTGTATGATTTGAGTCTTTGCTTTTTAGTTTACCACAATCATCTTTTATGTACACACCTTTTGGGAGAGACACGCATGAATCGTGATTTATTAGAATACTCTATGTGCTTCACTTATATCTTTTGAGCTAGATAATATTGCTCTAGTACTTCACTTATATCTTTCTAGAGCACGGCGGTGGCTTTATTTTTTAGAAATTGATGAACTCTCATGCTTCACTTATATTGTTTTGAGAGTCTTTTAGAACAGCAAGGTAAATTTCTTTTCTTATAAATTTAGTCCTAATATGATGGGCATCCAAGAGGGATATAATAAAAACTTTCATATAAAGTGCATTGAATACTATGAGAAGTTTGATTCTTTATGATTGTTTTGAGATATGAATATGATGATATTAGAGTCATGCTAGTGGAGTATTTGTGAATTTGAGAGATACTTGTGTTAAAGTTCATGATTCTCGTAGCATGCACGTATGGTGAACCGTTATGTGATGAAGTTGGAGCATGATATATTTTTTGATTGTCTTCCTTATGGGGGGTGGTCGGGGACGAGCGATGATCTTTTCCAACCAATCTATCCCCCTAGGAGCATGCACGTAGTACTTTGTTTTGATAACTAATAGACTTTTGCAATAAGTATGTGAGTTCTTTATGACTAATGTTGAGTCCATGGATTATACACACTCTCACCCTTCCACCATTGCTAGTCTCTCTAGTACCGCGCAACTTTTGCCGGTACCATACACCCACCATATACCTTCCTCAAAACAGCCACCATACTTACCTATTATTTCCATAGCCATTCCGAGACATATTGCCATGCAACTTTCCACCATTCCGTCTATTATGACACGCTTCATCATTGTCATATTGCTTTGCATGATCATGTAGTTGACATTGTATTTGTGGGAAAGCCACCGTTCAGAATTCTTTCATACATGTCACTCTTGATTCGTTTCACATCCCGGTACCCCGCTGGAGGCATTCACATAGAGTCATATTTTGTTCTAAGTATTGAGTTGTAATTCTTGAGTTGTAAGAAAATAGACATGTGATGATCTTCATTATTAGAGAATTGTCCCATGTGAGGAAAGGATGATGGAGACTATGATTCCCCCACAAGTCGGGATGAGACTCCGGACGAGAAATAAAATAAAATAAAGGAGGCCATAAAAAAGAGAGAAAGGCCCAAATAAAAAATGAGAGAAAAAGAGAGAAGGGGCAATGTTACTATCCTTTTTCCACACTTGTGCTCCAAAGTAGCACCATGATCTTTATGATAGAGAGTCTCCTATTTTTTCACTTTCATATGCTAGTGGGAATTTTTCATTATAGAACTTGGCTTGTATATTCCAATGATGGGCTTCCTCAAAATTGCCATAGGTCTTCATGAGCAAGCAAGTTGGAAGCACACCCACTTAGTTTCTTTTTGAACTTTCATACATTTATAGCTCTGGTGCATCCATTGCATCACAATTCCTACTCACTCACCTTGATATCTATTGATTGGCATCTCCATAGCCCGTTGATACACCTAGTTGTTGTGAGATTACCTTCCCTTTTTTGTCTTCTCCACAACCACCATACTCTATTCCACCATAGTGCTATATCCATGGCTCACACTCATGTATTGCGTGAAGATTCAAAAAGTTTGAGAACATCAAAATTATGAAATGATTGCTTGGCTTGTCATCGGGGTTGTGCATGATTTAAATATTCTGTGTGATGAAGATAGAGCATAGCCAGACTATATGATTTTGTAGGGATAGCTTTCTTTGGCCACGTTATTTTGAGAAGACATGATTGCTTTGTTAGTATGCTTGAAGTATTACTGTTTTTATGTCAATATTAAACTTTTGTTTTGAAATCTTTCGGATCTGAACATTCATGCCACATTAAATAAAATTACATGGATAAATATGTTAGGTAGCATCCCACATCAAAAATTCTGTTTTTATCATTTACCTACTCGAGGACGAGCAGGAATTAAGCTTAGGGATGCTTGATACGTCTCCAATGTATCTATAATTTTTGATTGTTCCATGCTATTATATTATCTGTTTTGGATGTTTTATATGCATTAATATGCTATTTTATATTATTTTTGGGACTAACCTATTAACCGAGAGCCTAGTGCCAGTTTCTGTTTTTTTTACCTGTTTTAGAGTTTTGTAGAAAAAGAATACCAAATGGAATGAAACTTTCGCAATGATCTTTCTTGGACCAGAAGCAAACCAGGAGACCTGGAGATAAAGTCGGAGACACAACAAGGCGGCCACGAGGGTGGAGGGCACGCCCCTGCCTCGTGTGCCCCTCGTGGGTCTCCTGACCTAGTTCCTTCGCCTATATATACTCTTATACCCCAAACACTTCCAGGGGAGCCACGAAACCACTTTTCCACCGCCGCAACCTTCTGTGCCCGTGAGATCCCATCTAGGGGCCTTTTCCAACATCCTGCCAGAGGGGGACTCGATCATGAGGGGCTTCTACAGCAACACCATTACCCTTTCGATGAAGCGTGAGTAGTTTACCACAGACCTATGGGTCCATAGCTAGTAGCTATATGGCTTCTTCTCTCTCTTTGATTATTAATACCATGTTCTCCTCAATGTTCTTGGAGATCTATTCGATGGAATATTCTTTTGTGGTGTGTTTGCCAAGATCCAATGAATTTTGGATTTATGACCAGATTATCAATGAATGTTATTTGAGTCGTCTCTGAATTCTTATATGCATGATTCGATATCTTTGCAAGTCTCTTCGATTTATCGGTTTAGTTTGGCCTACTAGATTGATTTTTCTTGCAATAGGAGAAGTGCTTAGCTTTGGGTTCAATCTTGCGGTGTCCTTTCCTAGTGACAGTAGGGGTAGCAAGGCACGTATTGTATTGTTGCCATCGAGTATAAAAATATGGGGTTTTCATCATATTGATTGAGTTAATTCCTCTACATCATGTCATCTTACTTAATGCGTTACTCTATTCTTTATGAACTTAATACTCTAGATGCATGCTGGATAGCGGTCGATGTGTGGATTAATATTAGTAGATGCAGAATCGTTTCGGTCTACTTGACACAGACGTGATGCCTATATTCATGATCATTGCCTTAGATATCATCATAATTATGCGCTCTTCTATCAATTGCTCGACAGTAATTTGTTCACCTATCGTAATATTTGCTATCTTGAGAGAAGCCACTAGTGAAACCTATGGCCCCTGGGTCTCTTTTCCATCATATAGGTTCTCTTTTACATCATACTAGTTTCCGATCTACTATTTTGCAATCTTTTACTTTCTGATATATAAACCAAAAATACCAAAAATATTTACTTTACCTTTTATCTATCTCTATCAGATCTCACTTTGGCAAGTAATGGTGAAGGGATTGACAACCCCTTTATCGCGTTGGGTGCAAGTTGTTGATTGTTTGTGCAGGTATTTGGTGACTTTTCATTGTCTCCTACTGGATTGATACCTTGGTTCTCAAAACAGAGGGAAATACTTACTCTACTTTGTTGCATCACTCTTTCCTTCTCGCCAGAAAAGAGTCTTGATGAAGCACAAGTATATGGGATATATCGTAGTCCTTTCGATAAGTAAGAGTGTCGAACCCAACGTGGAGCAGAAGGAAATGACAAGCGGTTTTCAGTAATGTATTCTCTGCAAGCACTGAAATTATCGTTAATAGATAGTTTTGTGATAAGGTAATTTGTAACGGGTAACAAGTAACAAAAGCAAACAAGGTGCAGCAAGGTGGCCCAATCCTTTTTCTAGCAAAGGACAAGCCTGGACAAACTATTATAAAGCAAAGAGCTCTCGAGGACACATGGGAATTATTGTCAAGCTAGTTGTCATCATTCTCATATGATTCGCGTTCATTACTTTGATAATTTGATATGTGGGTAGACTGGTGCTTGGGTGTTGTCCTTACTTGGACAAGCCTCCCACTTATGATTAGCCCCTCTTGCAAGCATCTGCAACTACGAAAGAAGAATTAAGGTAAACCTAACCATAGCATGAAACATATGGATCCAAATTAGCCCCTTACGAAGCAACGCATAAACTAGGGTTTAAGCTTCTATCACTCTAGCAACCCATCATCTACTTATTACTTCCCAATGCCTTCCTCTAGGCCCAAATCATGGTGAAGTGTCATGTAGTCGATGTTCACATAACACCACTAGAGGAGAGACAACATACATCTCATAAAAA
Source organism: Triticum timopheevii (assembly GCA_963921465.1). Lineage (NCBI taxonomy): Eukaryota > Viridiplantae > Streptophyta > Magnoliopsida > Poales > Poaceae > Triticum > Triticum timopheevii. The sequence goes on from OY997268.1 coordinate 498,299,087, forward strand.
TATCGAATGAATACCAAATTCACATGATTACTTATAACAAGACTTCTCCCATGTCCTCAGGAACAAACGTAACTACTCACAAAGCATATTCATGTTCATAATCATAGGAGTATTAATAAGCATTAAGGATATGAAAATATGATCTTCCACCAAATAAACCAACTAGCATCAACTACAAGAAGTAATCAACACTACTAGCAACCCACAGGTACCAATCTGAGGTTTTGAGACAAAGATCGGATACAAGAGATGAACTAGGGTTTGAGAGGAGATGGTGTTGGTGAAGATGTTGATGGAGATTGACCCCCTCTCGATGAGAGGATCGATGGTGATGATGATGGCAGTGATTTCACCTCCTAGAGGGATGTTTCCCCGGCAGAACAACTCCGTCGGAGCCCTAGATTGGTCCTGCCCAGGTTCCGCCTCGAGATGGCGGCACTTCGTCCCAAAAACCAACATAGAGATTTGCAAAATACATATGGATCTGAGTGTGGCAGACGCGTTGACTAAGCCTCTTCCACGAGCAAAACATGATCAGCACCAAGACTCCATGGGTGTTAGATTCATTACAATGTAATCTAGATTATTGACTGTAGTGCAAATGGGAGACTGAAGGAAATATTCCCTAGAGGCAATAATAAATTTGTTATTTTATATTTCCTTATTCATGATAAATTTTTATTATTCATGCTAGAATTGTATTAACCGGAAACTTGATACATGTGTGAATGCATAGACAAAACACCGTGTCCCTAGTATGCCTCTACTTGACTAGCTCGTTGATCAAAGATGGTTAAGTTTCCTAGCCATGGACATGTATTGTCATTTGATGAACGGGGATCACATCATTAGGACAATGATGTGATGGACAAGACCCATCCATTAGCTTAGCATAATGATCATTCTATTTTATTGCTACTGCTTTCTTCATGTCAAATACATATTCCTCCGACTATGAGATTATGCAACTCCCGGACACCGGAGGAATGCCTTATGTGCTATCAAACGTCACAACATAACTGGGTGATTACAAAGATGCTCTACAGGTATCTCCGAAGGTGTTTGTTGGTTTGTCTTTGATCGAGACTATGATTTGTCACTCCGAGTATCGGAGAGGTATCTCTGGGCCCTCTCGGTAATGCACATCATATGAAGCCTTGTGACTAATGAGTTAGTTGCGGGATGATGCATTACGGAACGAGTAAAGAGAGTTGCCGGTAACGATATTGAACTAGGTATTAAGATACCGATGATCGAATCTCGAACAAGTAACATACCAATGACAAAGGGAATAACGAATGTTGACATAGCGGTTCGACCGATAAAGACCTTCGTAGAATATGTGGGAACCAATATGAGCATCAAGGTTCCACTATTGGTTATTGACCTGAGAGGTGTCTCGGTCATGTCTACATAGTTCTCGAACCCGCAGGGTCCGCACGCTTAACGTTCTATGATGATTTATATTGTATGATTTATGTGTTTTGGTGACTGAAGGTTGTTCGGAGTCCTGGATGAGATCATGGACATGAAGAGGAGTCTCTAAATGGTTGAGAGGTAAAGATTTATATATTGGAAGGTGGTATTCGGACATCGGAAGTGTTTCGGAATGTATCGGGTACATACCGGAGTACCGGAGGGGTTACCGGAAACCCCCGGGGGAAAGATATGGGCCATAGGAGGGAGGCTAACCAGCCCGCAAGGGACTAGCGTGCCCCCACCAGGGAGGAGTCCGAATTGGACAAGGGGTGGGGTGCGCCCCCTTTCCTTCTCCTACTCCCTCTCCTTCCCCCTTTCCCCCTCCGGTAAAAGGAAGGGGGGAGGATCCTACTAGGAGCCCAAGTGGGACTCCTCCCACTTGGGGCGCGCCTAGGGCCGGCCTCCTCTCCCTGCCTAGAAGACACACCAATTGCTCCAAGCCATGTGCGGCACCCCCTCCACAGTTTACGCCTCCGGTCATATTCTTGCGGTGCTTAGGCGAAGCCCTGCGCGGATCACATCACCATCACCGTCACATGCCGTCATGCTGATGGAACTCATCTACTCCTTCGACCCTCTGCTAGATCAAGAGCTCGAGGGACGTCATCGCGCTGAACGTGTGCAGAACTCGGAGGTGTCATACGTTTGGTACTCAATCGGTCAGAACAAGAAGACGTTCGGCTACATAGACCACGTTAAGCAAACGCTTCCGCTTTCGGTCTACGAGGGTACGTGGACACACTCTCCCCCTCTCGCTGCTATGCATGCCCTAGATAGATCTTGCGTGAGCATATGATTTTTTTGAAATTGCATGCTATGTTTCCCAACAAAAAGTGCAACTAATCCCTGAGTGGTTTTGTAATTCATAACAAAATATAGCTCATGAAACTAATATCCATTCAAGTTTAATATTTTAGGAAGTTCAATGATTAGCATGGCATGGACTAGAGATGTGGATCCCTCAAAATGCTAAGGACAAAGATTGGCAAAAGCTCAAGACACTTCATTTCTATTTTAGTGATCCAAGATCGTATTGAGTCCATAGGAAAGCCAATACTATTAAAAGGGGATGATGTGTTGCTTAATGGTCTACTTGCTCAAAGTGCTAAATGATATTGCTCCAAAACCCTCAGCCACTTTCTCATTCCAAATATGTCCAAAACTCAAAGTCAAACTCGGCCCCACCAAAATGATCCATCGGGCACCACTGAGTTCATTTGACATAGCCACTGCCAGAACCCCTGGCAATTCGGTTACACTGATATGGATCTCGGTCTCACCGAGATAGCCCTGCAAACTCTCTGTTGTCTGTTGCAATTATTTTGTTCTCATCGAAATGTGCAATCGGTCCAACCGAGTTTGCTTGACCAAATCTCTGTTTACTCTTTGCTGAAATTGGTTTCACCGAGTTCAAGCAATCGGTCTCACCGACATGAGGTTTTTCCCTAGCCCTAGCACATCGGTCCCACCGAGTTGTTCTAGTCGGTCCCACCCAGATTCCTAACGTTCACATTTTGTACTAAATCGGTCTCACCAAGTTCTTCTATTCGGTCTGACCGAGTTGGGTCAAATGTGTGCAATGGTTGGATTTTATGTGGAGGCTATATATACCCCTCCACCCCCTTATCCATTTGTGAGAGAGCCATCAGAACGTGCCTACACATCCACTACTCATTTTCTGAGAGAGAACCACTACTCATGTGTTGAGACCATGATATTCAATCCTACCACAAGAATCTTGATCTCTAGCCTTCCCAAGTTGCTTTCCACTCAAATCACACTTTCACCATAGCCAAATCTATGAGAGAGAGTTGAGTGTTGGGGAGACTATCATTTGAAGCACAAGAGCAAGGGGTTCATCATCAACACACCGTCTATTACCTTTTGGAGAGTGGTGTCTCCTAGATTGGTTAGGTGTCACTTGGGAGCCTCCAACGAGATTGTGGAGTTGAACCAAGAAGTTTGTAAGGGCAAGGAGACCATCTACTTCGTGAAGATCTACCCGAGTGAGGCAATTCCTTCGTGGGTGATGGCCATGGTGGGAGACAAGGTTGCTTCTTCGTGGACCCTTCGTGGGTGAAGCCTGCTACGTCTTGAGCTTGCGTTGGTTTTCCTTGAAGAGAAAAGGGTGATGTAGCAATAGTAGCGTAAATATTTCCCTCAGTTTTTGAGAACCAAGGTATCAATCCAGTAGGAGGCTCCTCAAAAGTCCCACGCACCTACACAAACAAACAAAGAACTCGCAACCAACGCAATAAACGGGTTGTCAATCCCTTCACGGCCACTTGCGAAAGTGAGATCTGATAGAGATAGTAAGATAAGATAAATATATTTTTGGTATTCTATGATATAGATTGGAAAAGTAAAGATGCAAATAAAAGTAGATTGAAAGCTTATATGATGAAAGATAGACCCCGGGGCCATAGGTTTCACTAGTGGCTTCTCTCAAGATAGCATAGGTATTACGGTGGGTGAACAAATTACTGTCGAGCAATTGATAGAAAAGCAAATAATTATGAGATTATCTAGGCATGATCATGTATATAGGCATCACGTCCGTGACAAGTAGACCGACTCCTGCCTGCATCTACTACTATTACTCCACACATCGACCGCTATCCAGCATGCATCTAGAGTATTAAGTTCATAAAAAACAGAGTAACACATTAAGAAAGATGACATGATGTAGAGGGATAAACTCATGCAATATGATATAAACCCCATCTTTTTATCCTCGATGGAAACAATAAAATACATTCCTTGCTGCCCCTGCTGTCACTGGGAAAGGACACCGCAAGATTGAACCCAAAGCTAAGCACTTATCCCATTGCAAGAAAGATCAATCTAGTAGGCCAAACCAAACTGATAATTCGAAGAGACTTGCAAAGATAACTTAATCACACATAAAAGAATTCACAGGAGATTCAAATATTTCTCATAGATAAACTTGATCATAAACCCACAATTCATCGGATCTCGACAAACACACCACAGAAAGAGTTACATTGAATAGATCTCCAAGAAGATCGAGGAGAACATGGTATTGAGATCCAAAAAGAGAGAAGAAGCCATGTAGCTAATAACTATAGACCCGAAGGTCTATGGTAAACTACTCACAACTCATCGGAGGGGCTATTGTGTTGATGTAGAAGCCCTTTGTGGTCGATTCCCCCTCCGGCGGAGAGCCGACGAAGCCTCCAAAATGGGGTCTCGCGGATACAGAAGGTTACGGTGGTGGAAATAGTTTTTCATGGTCGCTTTTGATGTTCTTGGGGTACGTGGGTGTATACAGGAGGAAGAAGTAGGTTGGTGGATGAGGGAGTCCTAGATTAGGGGTTATCCGAATAGCCGGACTATACACTTTGTCCGGACTATTGGAGCATGAAGATACAAGACTCAAGACTCCGTCCCGTGTCCAGATGGGACTCTCCTTTGCGTGGAAGACAAGCTTGGCGAACCGGATAATAGATTTCCTTCTTTGTAACCGACTCTGTGTAAACCCTAGCCCCCTCCGGTGTCTATATAAACCGGAGAGTTTAGTCCTTAGAGACACAATCATAATCATCATAGGCTAGCTTCTAGGGTTTAGCCTCTACGATATCGTGGTTGATCAACTCTTGTACTACTCATATCATCAATATCAATCAAGCAGGAAGTAGGGTTTTACCTCCATCGAGAGGGCCCGAACCTGGGTAAAACATCGTGTCCCATGCCTCCTGTTATCATTAGCCTTAGACGCACAGATCGGGACCCCCTACCCGAGATCCGCCGGTTTTGACACCGACATTGGTGCTTTCATTGAGAGTTCCTCTGTGTCGTCGCTGCAAGGCTTCATGGCCCGTCTCGTTGTCAAGGACAACATCACCTCTGGGGGAGTGCTGGCAGTAGGCCAAACTCGCCGACTAGGCGGCTTCGTCATGGCCGCCCGATCGGCTTCCGCGCTGACGATGACCTCTCGGGTCATCAAAAACAGCCTCCACATCAATTCCGAACTCGCCGAACAGATGAATCCAATAGAGCTCTCCTCCCTAAATGAGCTCTTGGATTGCATCGCCGCTTTGGGAGTCGCTACAGACTACGATCGAATCGGGCTTAAACCCGACCAGAGGGATATTAAAATCCCACCGGTCACCCACGAGATAGCGGTAGTGGAAGAGCCACACATGGATTATCCCTCTACTTTGAGGACGAATTATGTCCGGATCACCGAGCTCTCTGAGCCGGATACCCGCTCGAAGGAGGACATGACCCAGACCCCGGACTTAGAATCGGGCATCGGGCCAGAAAAATTGGGCAGCACCCTGGATCCCGAGCTGTCAAGCCCGGAAGCTCCTCTGCCCCTGGGCGTTAGATCGGATCAAAATCCAGATTCAGCTACACCCACCCACCCAGACTTAAACCGTCTCTCCCATATCAGACAAGGGCCCCAAGAGACAGTACATCACTACTGGGCCAGATTCCTCCTTGTGCTAAACAGGGTTAAGGACTGTCGTGAGGAAGACGCAATCTCACTTTTCTACAAAAACTGCACGAACGAATGAATCATTAATGCTATAAGTCGCCGTGACATAGTACACTTTGACAACTTAGCAGCCATTGTACAGAAGTATTGTGCGATGGAGAGCACCTGGACAACCCAAACAGACTTCTGGGATAATTCGGCTCTCACTAAAACCTTTGTCCGAACTAAAAGGGCGAACTCTCGTAAGTTACCCGATCCAATTCCCAAAAAACCAAAGCCCACTCCAAGGCATGGAACCGTATTGGAAGAATGGCTCAATGGTCCATGCAAAATTCACAGCACGCCGGATACTATGCCAACACATAGCCTTAGAGCATGTTGGATACTCCGGCAGGTGGCAAAAAGCGGTGAGGATCTTCTGGTAAGCCACAAAGCAGAGCAACACCCCGCCAAAGAAAACAATACGGTACTGACATTCTTCGAGACTTTCGCCTCAAATAATAGGCGCAAGCGAGCTCATCGAAATTTCACTAAAATCTGCCACGTGGCAAAAATAAATCCGTGGAACGACACTGCTATAACCTTCAGTGCCAGCGACAAACCCCAATTCCAGACAGTCCGGGCACCAACCGCTTTGCTCCTTAGCCCAATCGTGGACGGCTTTCGGCTCACTAAAGTACTCATGGACGGTGGTAGCGGATTAAACTTGATCTATGAAGAAACACTCAACAAGATGGAAATTGATAAAGGCCGCATTGAGCAAAGTGGCACAACCTTCAGGGGAATCATCCCTAGTCGGGAGGCACGGTGTGCGGGAAAAATCACACTCGATGTGGTATTTGGCACCCCGGAGAATTACAGGTCCGAAGAAATCACATTCCAAGTGGCCCCTTTCAGCAGCGGATACCACGCCCTTTTAGGGCGGGACGCATTCACAAGCTTTCAAGCTATACCCCATTACGGGTACATGAAGCTCAAAATGCCCGGGCCCAATGGAATCATCACTCTAGCCAGTGATCCGGACGTCGCACTCCGCGCTGAAAATAAAACTGCAGCACTAGCCCTGGAGAAGAGCTATCCAAGCTACTTGAGGCCGGATTCATCAGAGATATCAAGCATCCGGATTGGCTGGCAAATATGGTAATGGTACTGAAGAAGGACAAATCCTGGCGCCTATGTGTCGAATTCAAAGACCTCAACAAGGCTTGCCCCAAGGATCCCTTCCCCCTCCCCCTGCATCGACCAAATCATCGACGCCACTGCAGGACACGATTCACTGTGTTTCCTCGACGCATACTTCGGATACCATCAAATAAAGATGGCAGAGTCCGACCAAGCTGCAGCGGCCTTCATAATGCCATACGGTCCTTTCTGCTTCAACACTATGCCTTTCGGGCTTAAAAATGCCGGCGCAACCTATCAACGCATGATCCAAACATGCCTGGAAAAGCAAATCGGCAAAATAGTGGAAGCCTATGTGGACGACATGGTCATAAAAACAAGACACATCGAAACCCTAATAGATGACTTGAGGCTTGCATTCGATAACCTTCGAACATACGACATCAAGCTAAACCCGGAAAAGTGTGTTTTCGGCGTACCCTCTGAGAAGTTTCTCGGCTTCATTGTTTCCAATAGAGGAATTGAAGCAAACCCGGCCAAAATCAGAGCTCTATCGCAGTTGGCTATCCCAACAAACCTCAAGCATATCTAGAAACTAGCTGGATGTGTGGCTGCCTTAAGCTGCTTTATCTCCTTCTTTACCGCCTTCTTCGATGCACCGAACACTTCGTGTGGAAGGATGCAACCGCGACTGGACTGGATGAAATAAAGACCTTATTGACCAATAATCCAGTCCTGATAGTGCCAAATATCGGCGAACCTATGCTATTGTACATAGCGGCAACACATCAAGTTGTAAGCGCAGTACTCGTCGTCGAACGAGAAGCAGACGGATACAAATTCCCGCTCCAAAAGCCGGTATATTACGTGTCCACGGTCCTCACCCCGTGCAAATCCCGATAACCGCACTATCAAAAGATAGCATACGCGGTCTTCATGGCATCCCGGAAGCTACGACACTACTTACAAGAGTGTTCGATTACGGTGGCCTCCGAAGTACCACTCAACAACATGATAAACTACCGCGACGCTACAGGACGGATTGCTAAATGGGCCATCGAGCTTCTCCTGTTCGACATAACATACAAACCACGGCGGGCCATTAAGTCACAAGTATTGGCTGACTTTTTCACCGAATGGACAGAAGCCGAACTCCCTAAAGAGTACGGCGCGTACTCTAATTGGATCATGCACTTCGATGGCTCTAAAATGCTGGCAGGATTAGGGGCAGGAGTAGTCCTGACTTTCCCCACCGGAGACACGGTCCAATATGTACTCCAAATATTATACACAGACTCCAACAACGCAGCCGAATACGAGGCTCTGTTGCATGGTGGCAGCTCTTGGCTGAAATCCATGCCGGACTCGGCGGGCACCACATTGCGGCTCGGGCACTTGTTAGCAAGGCCTTCCGTACAGGTTTCTATTAGCTGACAGCCCGAGCAGACGCACAGGACCTTGTCCAACACTGCGTCGGTTGCCAGCTCTTTGCCAATCAGAGTCATATGCCCCCCACCGCTCTCCAAACAATCCCCATTACTTGGCCCTTCGCGGTCTGGGCGCTGGATATGGTTGGACCTCTTAAAGGGGGAAGCCATAAGAAAAAAATACCTATTGGTCATGGTGGACAAGTTCACCAAATGAATAGAGGCCAAACCAGTTAAAACGGCCGAATCCGGACCAGTGATAGACTTCATATCCTGGGTCGTACACCATTACGGCGTCCCCCACAACATCATCACTGATAATGGCTCAAACTTCATAGCCGATGAAGTGAAAACTTGGTGCGGCAACATGGGCATTAAGCTCGACTACGCCTCTGTCTACCACCCCCAAACAAACGGCCAGGTCGAACGTGCAAACGGTCTCATCATGAGCGGCATCAAACCCAGACTAGTGCGGTCCTTGACAGAATCGGACACGCACTGGGTCGAGGAGCTCGACTCTGTAGTCTGGGGGCTGCGTAGCACGCCGAATCGCACCACTGGATACACACCATTTTTTATGGTGTACGGCACAGAAGCAGTACTACCCTGCGACATTATCCATGACTCACCTCGCGTGCACATGTACGAAGAGAAGGAAGCCGAGTTAGATCGGCAGGACAACTTAGATGCCCTAGAGGAGGAGCGCGACGTCGCAAAAGCCCGTTCCACATTCTATCAGCAACAGGCTAGACGGTAACAAAGCAGAGAAGTGCGGGCCAAAACTTATAATATTGGCGAACTTGTTCTACGCCTACCAGAGAAGAAGAAGGACAAGCTCAAACCCAAGTGGGAAGGTCCCTTCATTATTGATAAAGTTCTCACCGGAGGAGCGTACCGCCTGCGTAATGCATCTGATAACAGACTCGAGCCGAACCCATGGAACGCGGACAGACCCCGGAGATTCTACGCCTAGCGCCGAACTTAGTGTTCGTCTCCTTAACACCCCCTTTTAATTATGTTCCTCCCCTTCTTTCCTTTCTCGCCCTTTTTCCTTCTTCACACAAAGTACTCAGTACAGTGCGGACGCTCGGATCACTCCGGCTGCACTATGTGTGTAAACCATACCTGGGGGCTTCCTATACGGAAGCTAAATATAATCACTTTCATGGCTTCTTGCCTATCACATATGCGTTCTTTTTCCATATGTGCCTTTTCTTCACCATTATATGCATCGATATGACTTAAGATGTGGCCATGCTGGGTTGCGTGGCTCTTGTGTTTATGCCCTACGTTCCCATTAATTCGGCTAGGGCATAAGGGGAGCACCTCTACGATTGTTACTGCCGGTTCAGCCGGATGTGTACCTCAGACTGGGTGAAGCCGAAAGCTAGCGTTCTTAAGGGAATATTCAGTCGGTGAACAAAAGATGTTTTTTTCGTTTATTACAATGTGAATCCCCAGAAGTTTTTGTATCCTGCATCTCTGTTCGCAGTCCGGACATGTACATAAATGCATGCGTACCCAGGGAAAGGAACCCCTAACGGAACTATTCTCCCTGGAAGATGTTTCTTACTATGCATGTAATATAACATAACTAGTTGGGTACTTGTCTGTTCAAGCACTTATGACCCCTACGCCTGGTTTCCACGCATACCCCGGTTCAGCATAACTGAGTGGGTATTCGGATACACCCCAGACTGTCAGATCCGGGGGCTGAAGTGAAAAGGTCGGCCATGACAAATGATTTTTAATCTGGCTAGGGACCACATATGTGCATTAAATTACATAGTCACTTGGACCGACTATATTCTTCCTCTATACCGTCCAACAGGCTATCTAGCTTGCAATCCTATTGGGAATACTTTGCGTCTAACGCTACCTGGTCATACACCACACTCACGGGAATTTCTTGCCCATCTGGCCCCGCCGGTCCAACTTCGGCCATATAGTTCGGGTCAAGCTTGGTGTAGCGTGTCTTCACCATGGCCAAGGCTTCTCTTGCACCTTGTCGGCAGGCTGACATCTTCCACAATCGGAAGCACCACCGTGCTCCTTGGAGCATATCCACGAGCTCCCCCATACCTTTTGGCAGGGAGGTGGATGGCCACAAGGTCTGGGCAATACCCTGCATCACCTGCCGAGCTCGCTCATGCAGCTGTGAGAGGTCTTGTAGTAAATCACCTGCGGACGCGGGCATCTCCTCTTCAGGGCGGCCCATCAACATACCTACAGATATAAACTCTTTTAATATGCTTCCTCGCCGAGCTGTACTATAGTTCGTACAGGCACTTACCATAAATGCCGCAATGAAGCCTTCTGTTCTCCTTCACGGAGTCCGCCAGCTGAGCGCGAACATCTCCTAATTCGACGCGCGCCCAGCCGGACATTGGCATCTTGAATATCATTCTTCTCCCGCGTAACTTGTGTAAGAACACGCTCACCAGCTTTTAGCTGCCTTTGGAGATGCGACTCGCTCTCTCTTATGATCTCCGGATTCTCCCTAGGATTGTCTGCAGAATTTTCTGTTAGACTTATCAAACAAGCCAATTACTAACTGGTACACTTCCATAAAATTTCTCTATTGAGACAAATGTTACCAGATGAGGCCTTCTGGGCTTCCTCTAGTTTGGCAACCGCGGCCCTCAGCTGGGTCTTGCAATCCTCCAGCTCTTGAGACAATTGGGCATTCTTATCTACAAGGACCTGTGCATACGTTGATCCTTAAAATAGTTATTCCAACCGTTTTAAGTCTCAGGGGCTACTGCTATACATGCTTATCAAATTTTCTTACCCGTATATCTTTGGCATATTGGTCCGTCGCCCGAGCGAGCCCGCCTTGAGCAGCTCGGATGTATGCGTCTCCCGAATTGAAAGCATTAAATGCCTCTTCGGAAAAGATATTATTGCGAAGTACGGCCCGTCGGCGCCGATGATTCATGGCACTCTCTACTTCTGAATTCGTGGTGGAAAGCATATCCGCATCCTCTGTCGGAGGACAATCCGGCGTCGGCCTCGCATTGGCCGCCTCTCTCGAAGCCGGTTCTGGAATCTGGCTGGTAGAGACGTGATCGGCAGGATCTCCGGATATAGTCCGACAACTCCTCTTTCTGCCAGGACACAAAGGATGTTGTTACATTTCAAACACAATAAATCACAGAGCAGGTTTTTACCATACCTCTGTAGCGGCGTTTCGGCCCTAACCGCCTTCCTCTTAAGCCTGCCGATCCAGACGCCCTTTGCCGACGAGCCCCCAGGGGCTCGGTGCCACGTTCCGATGGTTGTCTCTGCAAATACGATACTTTAGGCATAAGTCATGAATTCGGAAAGGAGTCCTCTTTAGAGGACAAGGTTTGGGCTTTGCTTACACGCGACGCAGGTAGCAGTCCGGGATAGTCGGCGACAATAGCCACTGAGGCGCCATCGCAGCTGGCCTGATAAAATGTCCTGTTGACGAGCTCCACAGTAATATCCGGATCTTCTTCAAGTCCTGGATCCAAGGCCCTTCCGGGGTCCTCTGGCTGTGGGGAGGGGCTGTTGAATCCCTCTACGGCCCTCCTCAGTTCCTTCTCAGAAATATCGAGGTAAATAACCGTGACGAAGGACGCCAGAATAAATGGAGTGGGGGAAAAAGTGACAACTTACCCAGCTTGGGGGGTTGTACATAGAAAACCCATCCCGCAGTTCAATATGAAGAAATTCTTCTTCTTCTCATTTATACAAATCGGACAATATCCTCGCCAGAGCAATGGCGGAGTCTGGACCTTTACGACCGCAGCGGGTGGCATCATCTTCCCCATTGTAATGCCACATGGGCTTCCCCCGATATTGAAGCGGCTGCACTCCCCGCATTATGCATATCGCTATAACCTCGACAATTGTCAGCCCTGATTTGGCCAGTATCTTTATCCTGCTCATCAGGAAGTGTATTTCTCTGTATCCACCTCTTGGGGGCCCTGAGGGCGCCAACTTCGGTGTGCCTTCGGCGGAGCATTACTGAACTCAGGGAGACCCGTCCGAACTGGATCCGGAAGGGGAACATCATCAACATAAAACCACTCCGAGGGCCAGCTTTCGGGTGCCTTCTTGGGAGTGCCGGACAGGTATCCGGTCTCGACGACGCGCCATACTTCGGCTCCGCCCACTTGACATATGGATTCCCCTGGTTGCGAGGGACGAGGCAGAACAGCTTCTTCCATAACCCGAAGTGAACCTCGCAGCCCAAAAATAGTTCACAAAGGGCAACATATCCCGCTATATGCAGCATGGAGGCAGGGTGAAGTTGTGCAGCTGGAGGCCGTAGAACTCCAGGAGACCGCGAAGGAATGGGTGGATTGGAAACCCGACGCCTCTTAACAGATGCGGGATGAGGCATATTCGCTCCCCCGGGGATGGATTAGGAAATCTCTCTGCTTGCTCCCCGTCATTATAGGTGGCTAGTCCGGCTCGGACGGGAACCATGAACGCCGGTGGAAGAAACCCTTGGGTCTGTAAATCTATCAAATGGCTTTGAGGAACTGAACACCCTTCCCAGTCGCCTGGCTTGGAGCGAAGGGAACGAGAAGAAGAGCTGCGACGACCGGCCATGTTGGAACGATTTTTTCCGGAGCGCCCCGTTGGATGCTTGCTTAGAGGAAGAAGGTGAGGTTGGGATCTGAGGATCCCCGTCCCTTCAAATAGATGGTTTGCTTGCAGGGCCGGGGTGGAAACTGCAAAAATGCCCCGGCTCCTCGTATTTGCTCGACACGTGGAAATGGCCATTATTGAAGCACAGAAGCCGAGGAGTACAACATTGATGGGAAGCCGGACACTGTTCGTTGCGACGGGTACTTTGGAATATTCGGAGATGGAACCCGCCTTGCAATGCCGAAGACAATCTACGCGTCGGACTCATCGTCATTGAAGCCTGGTTTAGGGGCTACTGAGGGAGTCCTGGATTAGGGGGTATCTGGATAGCCGGACTATACACTTTGTCCGGACTATTGGAGCATGAAGATACAAGATTCAAGACTCCGTCCCGTGTCCGGATGGGACTCTCCTTTGCGTGGAAGACAAGCTTGGCGATCCGGATAATAGATTTCCTTCTTTGTAACCGACTCTGTGTAAACCCTAGCCCCCTCCGGTGTCTATATAAACCGGAGAGTTTAGTCCTTAGAGACACAATCATAATCATCATGGGCTAGCTTCTAGGGTTTAACCTTGAATGAATTTATATAAGCCAGGATCTTGTACCGGGTACGGAGACTATCTAGTGATGCTCCCCCTACCCCCCTCTGCCTAGGGTAATAAGCTGGAGTGATAAGCTTAAGCTAATACCACATAGAGAGCTAATACCATATCCCGCCTGGCTCCGCCTTTAGCTGACCCAGCCCGGACTTCCCCTTCAAGCGTTAGCCTCTACGATCTCGTGGTAGATCAACTCTTGTACTGCTCATATCATCAATATCAATCAAGCAGGAAGTAGGGTTTTACCTCCATCGAGAGGGCCCGAACCTGGGTAAAACATCGTCTCCCTTGCCTCCTGTTACCATTAGCCTTAGACGCACAGTTCGGGACCCCCTACCCGAGATCCGCCGGTTTTGACACCGACAGTGGACGCCCGAGGGGCCCACGAGATAGGGGCACGCCCAGTAGGGGTGGGCACACCCTCCACCCTCGTGGACGCCTCGATTGCTTCTTGACTTGCACTCCAGGTCCTCTGGATCACGTTCGTTCCAAAAATCACACTCCCGAAGGTTTCATTCTGTTTGGACTCCGTTTGATATTCCTTTTCTTCGAAACACTGAAATAGGCACAAAAAAAGCAATATGGGCTGGGCCTCCAGTTAGTAGGTTAGTCCCGAAAATGATATAAATGTGTAAAGTAAAGCCCATAAACATCCAAAACGGGTAATATAATAGCATGGAATAATCAAAAATTACAGATACGTTGGAGACGTATCAAGCATCCCCAAGCTTAATTCCTGCTCGTCCTCGAGTAGGTAAATGATAAAACAGAATTTTTGATGTGGAATGCTACCTAGCATAATTCTCAATGTAATTTTCTTTATTGTGGCATGAATGTTTAGATCCAAATGGTTCGAAATAAAAGTTCATATTGACATAAGAAATAGTAATACTTCAAGCATACTAATCAAGCAATCATGTCTTCTCAAAATAACATGGCTAAAGAAAGTTCCTCCCTACAAAATCATATAGTTAGGCTATCCTTCATTTTCGTCACACAAAAATGCTCCCAAATTATACACCCCTGATGACAAGCCAAGCAATTGTTTCGTACTTAAATAATCTCAAACTTTTTCAACTTTCACGCAATACATGAGCGTGAGCCATGGATATAGCACTATGGGTGGAATAGAATATGATGATGGAGATTGTGTGGAGAAGACAAAAAAGGAGAAAGTCTCACATTGACGAGGATAGTCAACGGGCTATGGAGATGCCCATCAACTGATATCAACATGAGGAGTAAGGATTGCCATGCAATAGATGCACTTAGAGCTATAAATCTATGAAAGCTCAACAAAAGAAACTAAGTGGGTGTGCATCCAACTTGCTTGCTCACGAAGACCTAGGGCATTTTGAGGAAGCCCATCGTAGGAATATACAAGCAAAGTTCTATAATGAAAAATTCCCACTAGTATATGAAAGTGACAACATATGAGACTCTCTATATGAAGAACATGGTGCTACTTTGAAGCACAAGTGTGGAAAAGGATAGTAACATTGCCCCCTTTTTATTATTATTTTCTTTTGATTTTTTACTTTTTCGGGCCTTTTTTGCCTTTCTTTTTTTCCTTTGGCCTTTCTTTTATTTATTTTTGGCCTTTCTTTTTTTTCTTTTTGGGGATAATGCTCTAATAGTGATGATCATCACACTTCTATTGATTTACAACTCATGAATTACAACTCAAAACTAGAACAAGATATGACTCTATATGAATGCCTCCGGCGGTGTATTGGGATGGGCAATGAATCAAGTGACATGTATGAAAAATTATGCATGGTGGCTTTGCCACAAATACGATGTCAACTACATGATCATGCAAGGCAATATGACAATAGTAATGCGTGTCATGATGATAAACGGAACGGTGGAAAGTTGCATGGCAATATATCTCGGAATGGCTATGGAAATGCCATAATAGGTAGGTATGGTGGCTGTTTTGAGGAAGATATAAGGAGGTTTATGTGTGATAGAGCGTATCATATCATGGGGTTTGGATGCACCGGATGAGTTTGCACCAACTCTCAAGGTGAGAAAGGGCAATGCACGGTACCGAAGAGGCTAGCAATGATGGAAAGGTAAAAGTGCATATAATCCATGGACTCAACATTAGTCAAAAGAACTCATATACTTATTGCAAAAATCTACAAGTCATCAAAAACCAAGCACTACGCACATGCTCCTAGAGGGATAGATTGGTAGGAAAAGACCGTCGCTCGTCCCCGACCGCCACTCATAAGGATGCACAATCTAAGAACACCTCATGTTTCAAATTTGTTACACAACTTTAACTATACGTGCATGCTACGGGACTTGCTAACTTCAACACAAGTATTTTTTAAATTCATAATCACCCAACTAGCATGACTTTAATATCACTACCTCCATATCTCAAAACAATTATCAAGTATAAAATTGATCATAGCATCCAATTCACTTCCTATGATAGTTTTTATTATACCCAACTTGGATGCCCACCATTCTAGGACCAATTTTATAACCATAGAAAATACCATGCTGTTCTAAGAGACTCTCAAAATAATATAAGTGAAGCATGAGAGACTAACAATTTCTACAAAATTAAGCCATCGCCATGCTCTAAAAGATATAAGTGAAGCACTAGAGCAAAAACTATCTAGCTCAAAAGATATAAGTGAAGCACATAGAGTATTCTAATAAATTCCAATCAAGTGGGCTTCTCCCAAAAAGTTTGTACAGCAAGGATGATTGTGGGAAACTAAAAAGCAAAGAGTAATATCATACAAGACGCTCCAAGCAAAACACATATCATATGGCGAATAAAAATATAGCTCCAAGTAAAGTTACCGATAAACGAAGACGAAAGAGGGGATGCCTTCCGGGGGCATCCCCAAGCTTAGGCTTTTGGCTATTCTTGAATATCTTCGGGTGCCATGGGCATCCCCAAGATTAGGCTCTTGCCACTCCTTATTCCATAGTCCATCAAATCTTTGCCGAAAACTTGAAAACTTCACAACACAAAACTCAACAGGAAATCTCGTAAGCTCCGTTAGTGAAAGAAAGCAAAACCACGACATAAGGTACTGTAATGAACTCATTCTTTGTTTAGGTTGGTGTTAAACCTACTGTATTTCAATTTCTCTATGGTTCATACCACTTAATACTAGCCATAGATGCATCAAAATAAGCAAACAACACACGAAAAACAGAATCTGTCAAAAAAAGAATAGTCTGTAGCAATCTGTAACCCTCGAATACTTCTGGAACTCTAAAAATCCTACCAAAATAGGAAGTCTTGGGAAATTTGTCTATTGGTCTACAGCAAAAGTAATCAACGCAAAATCACGTGTCTCTGAATTAACAAAACTATTGTCGTGTGTGCAAAGTTTCTGTTTTTCAGCAGAATTAAGTTAACTAATACCATAGGTTATCCTATAGGTTCTACTTGGCACAAACACTAATTAAAACATAAAAATACATCTAAACAGAAGGTAGATGAAAATTTTATTACTAAACAGAAACAAAAACAAAAAATACAACTAAAATTGGGTTGCCTCCCAACTAGCACTATCGTTTAACGCCCCTAGCTAGGCATAAAAGCGAGGATAGATCTAAGTAGTGCCATCTTTAATTTTCAGTTTTTTAGTGGAGTCATGCTCGAATTCGGGAGGTTCTTTACGTTTCCCTTCATACTCGGAAATTTTTAGATCTAAAGAATCCAATTGCTTATTACAAAGAGTAATCAACATATTCATGTGGTGAAGATTTCTGCTAACACTTTTAAGAGGTTCAAGAGATTTTTGTAATATTTTTGTTACTTCGCAAATCTTTCCAAACACTTGTGTTTCTTCTTGGGTAGGAGGTGGTCCCCCTTTTTGAGGTAGCGTTCCCATTATTCCCTCTATAATTTCATGCGCAATACTAGGATCAATTTCAATAAAATTTCCCTTGGCAATGCAATCCAAGAGTTGTCTATGCGACATATTTAGCCCAACATAAAAATTGCGAAGTAGAATTCTAAAATTCACCTCTAGGGTGTAATTGCGATAAGATTCCATCATCCTATACCAAACATCATTTAAGTTTTCTCCTTGCCTTTGCTTGAAGTGAAGAACTTCAAACTCGGGAGACATAGGAGCGGATAAGGAACTAGCCATGACAACAAGCAAACAAAAGACAAGTGAAAGAGAGAAGAGAAGATTGGAAAAGAGAGGGCGAATAAAATGGCAAGGGTGAAGTGGGGGAGAGGAAAACGAGAGGCAAATGGCAAATGATGTGAATGCGAGGGAGATGAGTTTGTGATGGGTACTTGGTATGTCTTGACTTGAGCGAAGACCTCCCCGGCAACGGCGCCAGAAATCCTTCTTGCTACGTCTTGAGCTTGCGTTGGTTTTCCTTGAAGAGGAAAGGGTGATGCAGCAATAGTAGCGTAAGTATTTCCCTCAGTTTTTGAGAACCAAGGTATCAATCCAGTAGGAGGCTCCTCAAAAGTCCCACGCACCTACACAAACAAACAAAGAACTTGCAACCAACACAATAAAGGGGTTGTCAATCCCTTCACGGCCACTTGCGAAAGTGAGATCTGATAGAGATAGTAAGATAAGATAAATATATTTTTGGTATTTTATGATATAGATTGGAAAAGTAAAGATGCAAATAAAAGTAGATTGAAAGCTTATATGATAAAAGATAGACCCGGGGGCCATAGGTTTCACTAGTGGCTTCTCTCAAGATAGCATAAATATTACGGTGGGTGAACAAATTACTGTCGAGCAATTGATAGAAAAGAGAATAATTATGAGATTATCTAGGCATGATCATGTATATAGGCATCACGTCCGTGACAAGTAGACCGACTCCTTCCTGCATCTACTACTATTACTCCACACATCGACCGCTATCCAGCATGCATCTAGAGTATTAAGTTCATAAAGAACAGAGTAACGCATTAAGAAAGATGACATGATGTAGAGGGATAAACTCATGCAATATGATATAAACCCCACCTTTTTATCCTTGATGGCAACAATACAATACGTGCCTTGCTACCCCTGTTATCACTAGGAAAGGACACCAAAAGATTGAACCCAAAGCTAAGCACTTCTCCCATTGCAATAAAGATCAATCTAGTATGCCAAACCAAACTGATAATTCGAAGAGACTTGCAAAGATAACTTAATCACACATAAAAGAATTCAGAGGAGATTCAAATATTTCTCATAGATAAACTTGATCATAAACCCACAATTCATCGGATCTTGACAAACACACCACAAAAAGAGTTACATCAAATAGATCTCCAAGAAGAGAGAAGAAGCCGTCTAGCTAATAACTATGGACCCGAAGGTCTGTGGTAAACTACTCACAACTCATCGGAGGGTCTATGGTGTTGATGTAGAAGCCCTCCATGGTCGATTCCCCTCCGGCGGAGCGCCGGCGAAGGCTCCAAGATGGGATCTCGCGGATACAGAAGGTTACGATGGTGGAAATAGTTTTTCATGGTCGCTTTTGATGTTCTCGGGGTACGTGGGTATATATAGGAGGAAGAAGTAGGTCGGTGGACGCCCAAGGGGCCCACAAGATAGGGGCGCCCAGTAGGGGTGGGCGCGCCCTCCACCCTCGTGGCCGCCTTGACTGCTTCTTGACTTGCACTCCAAGTCCTTTGGATCACGTTCGTTCCAAAATCACGCTCCCGAAGGTTTCATTCCGTTTGGACTCCGTTAGATATTCCTTTTCTTCGAAACACTGAAATAGGCAAAAAAACAGCAATACGGGTTGGGCCTCCGGTTAGTAGGTTAGTCCGAAAATGGTATAGATGTGTAAAGTAAAGCCCATAAACATCCAAAACGGCTAATATAATAGCATGGAACAATCAAAAATTATAGATACGTTGGAGACGTATCAAAGCCCTCCGTGGACTCACGCGACCATTACCCTTCGTGGGTTGAAGTCTCCATCAACGTGGATGTACGATAGCACCACCTATCGGAACCACGCCAAAAATCTCCATGTCTACATTGTGTTTGCCTTCTCCAAACCCTTCCCTTTACCTTCATATGCAATGTTTTACTTTCCTCAGCTACACTCTTAGATATGCATGTGTGGGTTGATTGCTTGACTTGTGCTAAGTTGCTAAAATGTGCCAACAATTAAAATTGGCGAAAAGGTTAGATTTTTATTTGGTCAAGTAGTCTAATCAGCCCCCTCTAGACCAACTTTCGATCCTACAGCAATCATCATAAAAAACAAATGGAACATCTTTTTTCAAAAGATTAGTAAGAGGCCTAGAAATTTTAGAGAAGTCATTAATGAATCTCCAATAAAAACCAGCATGACCAAGGAAGCTTCTAATACCTTTAGTATCTTTAGGACATGTTATTTTCTCGATTGCATCAACTTTAACTTTGTCTACTTCGATACCTCTTTCAGAAATTTTATGTCCAAGTACTATACCTTCATTTACCATAGAGTGGCACTGATTGCTTGTATCTGCGTTGGTATTTCCCCGAAGAGGAGAGGATGATGCAGCACAACAACCATAAGTATTTCCCTTAGTTATGAAACCAAGGTTATAAATCCAGTAGGAGAACCAAGCAACACTATGTAAACAGTACCTGCACACAACTAACAAATACTTGCAACCCAACGTGTAAGAGGGGTTGTCAATCCCTCCTCGGTATTTAAATAGATGAAATTGTATGAGATTGGATAAATAGATCTAACGAAAAACGCAAACTAAAATAAAGAAAGAAAAAGTGCAACAAGGTATTTTTGGGTTTTTGGAATAATAGATCTGAAAATAATATGATAGAAAATAGACCCGGGGCCATAGATTTCACTAGTGGCATCTCTTGATAAAATAGCATACGGTGGGTAAACAAATTACTGTTGGGCAATTGATAGAAGAGCAAATAATTATGACGATATCTAAGACAATGATCATGTATATAGGCATCACGTCCAAGATTAGTAGACCGAAACGATTCTGCATCTACTACTATTACTCCACACATCGACCGCTATCCAGCATGCATCTAGTGTATTAAGTTCATGGAGAAACGGAGTAATACAATAAGAATGATGACATGATGTTGAAAAGATCTATTCATGTAGGAATAGACCCCATAATTTTATCCTTAATGGCAATAATACATGCATGTCAATTCTCCTTCTATCACTGAGATTGAGTACCACAAGATCGAACCCATCACAAAGCACCAATTCCCATTACAAGAAAAATATATCTAGTTGGCAAAGCCAAACCAAAGTTTCGGAGAAGAAATACGAGGCTATAATAATCATGCATATAAGAGATCAAATAAGAGTCAAGTAATATTCATAGCTGGATCTGATCATAAACTCACAATTCATCGGATCCCAACACACTGAAAAAGTCATTACATCAAATAGATCTCCAAGAACATCGAGGAGAACATTGTATTGAGAATCAAAAAGAGAGAAGAAGCCATCTAGCTACTTCCTACGGACCCGTAGGTCTGTGGTAAACTACTCACCATCATCAGAGGAGCACCAATGAGGATGATGAACCCCTCCGTGATCATGTCCCCCCTCTGGCAAGGTGCCGGAATAGGGCTCTAGATTGGATCTTGTGGTTCTGGAACTTGCAATAGCTGGAATTGTTTTTCGTCGACTCCCCTAGGGTTTCTGGAATATTTGGGTATTTATAGAGCTAAGAGGCGGTGGAGAGGGGGCTTGTGGGGCCCACTATCCACCAGGGCACGCCAGGGGCCTCTGGTGTGCCCTGGTGCCTTGTGGGCCCCACGAGCCTCCGCTCTGGTACTTCCTTGGCTCCCAAGTTTTCTTCTGGGGAGAAAAAAATCTCCAAAAAGTTTCGTGGCATTTGGACTTCGTTTGGTACTGATATTCTGCGAAGTAAAAAACAAGCAAGAAAACAGCAACTGGCACCGAACACTATGTCAATAGGTTAGTCCCAAACATTGATATAAAGTTGCTATGAAATGAATGTAAAACATCCAAGAATGATAATATAACAACATGGGACAATAAAAAATTATAGATACGTTGGAGACGTATCAGCATCCCCAAGCTTAATTTCTGCTCGTCCTCGAGTAGGTAAATGATAAAAACTGAATTTTTTATGTGGAATGCTATGTAACATGTTCATCACATATTCTTTTCTTTTGTAGCATGGACATTCGGACTTTTAGATGATTCAAAGTAATAATCTATATTTGACATGAAGACTTCAATTCTCAAGCATATCAACAAGCAACCATGTCTTTCAAAATATCATTACTAAAGAAAGTTATCCCTAGCCCATCCTGCTCAATCATTGATCCATTCATGAAACACACTCGAATATTAGCTACATCCAATGCACAAGTATGATCATAGTGTTGGCTAGTTGGTGCTTTATAAGAGAAGATGCAGACTCAAATAAAAATAAAAATTTGCATAAAGTAAATAGATAGGCCCTTCGTAGAGGCAAGCAGAGATTTGTAGAGGTGCGAGAGCTCAAAGCTTAAATTGAGAGATAAAAATATTTTGAGAGGCATACTTTTCCTATCAACGAAAATGACTGAGTAATTCCCAATACTTTCCATGCTAGATACATCATAGGCGGTTCCCAAACATAAAATGAAGTTTATTCCTTTTTCCACCATTCTTTCACAATCCATGTCTAGCTATATCCACGGCTGCCTTCCATACCAACGCTTTCCAAGGAATTTATTATTTGACAACATAAAGTAAATTTCCTTTTCATTTCAGGACTGGGCATCCCTATTACTTCCACACTCTCGTGCAATGACAAGTGAATAAACACTCCTCTTGAGAATAACACATCTAGCATGGAAAAATATTGGCCACCCCCTGCCGCTTCATGAGCGGTACGGGCACACCAAAATGAAATTCATTTTGAAAATTAGAGTTGGCACATACAACTTTACTTGGAACGACACATAAATACCGCATATAGGTAGGTATGGTGGACTCATATATGGCAGAACTGGGTTTAAGGATTTTGGATGCACAAGTAGTATTCCTAGCTACTTAGTACAAGGAAAGGCTAGCAAAAAGATTGAGAAGCAACCAACTAAGAAACGACAGTTCTCATAAACGAGCATTAAGCATAACTAACACCGAATAATGCACCACAAGTAGGAGGTAATTTCATTGCATAACTATTGACTTTCGTGTTTGCATAGGGAATCACAAACCTTAAACCAATATTCTTACTAAAGCATAATTACTCACCAACATGACTCACATATTACTATCATCATATCTCAAAACTATTACAAAGAATCAAGTTTATAATGTCCAATGATCTTCATGAAAGTTTTTATTATATCCCCCTTGGATATCTATCACTTAGGGACCAGTG
The DNA here is from genome assembly GCA_963921465.1 of Triticum timopheevii. NCBI lineage: Eukaryota > Viridiplantae > Streptophyta > Magnoliopsida > Poales > Poaceae > Triticum > Triticum timopheevii. The sequence goes on from OY997268.1 coordinate 498,322,146, forward strand.
TCGGAGCCAGCTCGGCCGGAGAGCCGGGGCAAAGTACGCTACACTCTTGTCTATTGGTTGGTTGCCCCTACAAAATGATGGCTAGCTCCCCATTTGCTACTATTGTTTAAACTACAATCAACAGCAGAGCCCGGGCAGCTGCCCAGGGTAGCTGGGAGGTAGCTCCGCCACTGTTCGGGACTAATTTCATATGTTACCATTGCTTCTAACAAGCTCTCAAATATTTTAAGTGAAGAACATGAGCATAACAATTTTTATCTCTCAAAATAATGTAAGTGAAGCATGAGAGAATTTCTTCAAACATTTACTAACTCTCAAATTAATCTAAGTGAGGCATGAGAGTATTTCTTCAAAAATTAAAGCACCACCATGCTCAAAAAGATATAAGTGAAGCACTAGAGCAATTCCATAGCTCAAAAAATTTAAGTGAAGCACATAGAGAAATTCTAACAAATCATAGCATCATTATGGCTTTCTCGAATAGGCATGTCCACCAAGGATGATTGTGACAAACTAAAAAGAAAAACAAGCAAAAACTCATATAATATAAGATGCTCCAACCATAACTCATGATATGTGACGAATAAAAATATAGCTCCAAGTAAAATTACCGATGGTTGTTAGAAGAAAGAGGGGATGCCTTCCAGGGCATCCCCAAGCTGAGTTGCTTGGTTCTCCTTGAATATTACCTTGGGGTTCCATGGGCATACCCAAGCTTAGGCTCTTTTCACTACTTATTCCTTCATCCATCATGATCTCACCCTAAACCTGAAAACTTCAATCACACAAAACTCAACAAAACCTTCGTGAGATCCGTTAGTATAATAGATCAAATCACCACTTTAAGTACTGTTGCAAACCCATTCATATTTTATTATTGCATTATACCTACTGTATTCTAACTTGAACGTGGCTTATACCCCCCGGTACAATCCATAGATTCATCAAAATAAGCATACAATGCAACAAAAACAGAATCTATCAAAAACAGAATAGTCTGTAGTAATCTGGATTTTGACCATACTTCTATAACTCCCAAAAATCTGAAACGTTAGGACAACATAGGAAATTTGTATATAAATTTTTGATTAAAAACAGAATTTTATCACGCTTCTTTGATTTTTAACAATTCTTCTATTGGGCAAAAACGTTGTTGTTTTCCAACAAGATCAAGTCAACTATCACCCAACATGATACTAAAGGCTTTACTTAGCACAAACACTAATTAAAACATAAAAACACAATCATAGGAGTAGTATAATTGTGTCAACACACAAAAATAGAAAGAAAAGGAGAAAATTTTATTTTATTCATTGGGTTCCCTCCCAACAAGCTCTTTTTTTATAGCCATTAAGATAGGCTTGAGATTTTATTGATGCTCAAATCAAAGATAATAATTGAAACACAAAGAGAGCATCATAAAACATGTGACAAACATATTTAAGTCTAACATACTTCCTATGCATAGGCATTTTGTAGGCAAACAAATTATCAAGACAAGAAATACCTAGCATATGCAAGGAAGAAGAAAGAAACAATAACAATCTCAACATAACGAGAAGTAACTTAGTAACATGAAAATTTCTACAAACATATTTTCCTCTCTCATGATAATTATATGTACGATCATAATCAAATTCAACAATATAGCTATCATATACAATTTTCTCTTCATGATCCTCATGCATGAAAGTTTTAGAATCCTCCAAGATAGTGGGATTAACATCAACTAAAGTCATGACCTCTCCAAACCCACTTTCATAAAAAAAATCATAAGATTGAACACTCTCCAAATATGTGGGATTATTTTTACGTAAAGTTGATGCTCTTCCAAACCCACTTTCAATATTATTGCAAACATTATTATCAATACCATATTCATCATGAGGCTTAAATAAATTTTCAAGATCATAAGAATCATTATCACCCCAATCATGATCATTGCAATAAGTAGTGGACATAACAAAGCAAGCATCCCCAAGCTTGGGGTTTTACATATCACTAACACAACTGACATTAATAGAATTTATAATAATATCATTGCAATCGTGTTTTTCGTTAAAGGAGCCATCCTGAATCACCTTATAAATTTCTTCTTTTAACACTTCATCACAATTTTTAGATTCACAAATTTCAAGCAAAACTTCATAAAGATAATCTAGTGCACTCAACTCACTAGCAATTGGTTCATCATAATTTGATCTTTTGAAAAGATTATCAAGTGGATGAGGAACCATATCAATAGATTTTAGCAATCACAGATGCAAGCAAATAGAAGACACATGGCAACACAAGCAAACATAGTAAACAAGAAAAAGGCAAACGGAAATATTTTTGTATTGTTGCAAAAACAATTTAGAAGTGGGGGAGATGAAAACGAGAGGCAAATGGCAAATAAAGGAATTGCAAGGAGATGAGAGTTTGTGCATAGGAACCTGATAGATGTTGATGATGTTTCCCCGGCAACGGCGCCAGAAATTCTTCCTGATTGCTTGTATCTGCGTTGGTATTTCCCCGAAGAGGAGAGGATGATGCAGCACAGCAACAGTAAGTATTTCCCTCAGTTATGAAACCAAGGTTATCAATCCAGTAGGAGTACCAAGCAACACTGTGCAAATAGTACCTACACACAAATAACAAATACTTGCAACCCACCGCGTAAGAGGGGTTGTCAATCCCTCCTCGGTATTGAGATAGATAAATTATATGAGATTGGATAAATAGATCTAGCGAAAACACACACAGAATAAAGAAAGAAAAAGTGCAGCAAGGTATTTTTGGGTTTTTGGAATAATCGATCTGAAAATAATAGATAGAAAATAGACATGGGGGTCATAGATTTCACTAGTGGCTTCTCTCGATAAAATAGCATACGGTAGGTAAACAAATTACTATTGGGAAATTTATAGAAGAGCAAATACTTATGATGATATCCAAGGCAGTGATCATGTATATAGGCATCACATCCAAGATTAGTAGACAAAAATTATTCTCCATCTACTACTATTACTCCACACATCGACCGATATCCAACATGTATCTATTGTATTAAGTTCATGGAGAAACGGAGTAATGCAATAAGAATGATGACATGATGTAGACAAGATATATTCATGTAGGAATAGACCCCACATTTTAATCCTTAATGGCAACGATACATGCGTGTCACTTCTCCTTCCGTTACTAAGATTGAGCACCGCAAGATCGAACCCATCACAAAGCACCTCTTCCCATTACAAGAAAAATCAATCTAGTTGGCAAAACCAAACAAAAGTTTCAAAGAAGAAATATGAGGCTATAATAATCATGCATATAAGAGATCAAATAAGAGTCAAGTAATATTCATAGCTAGATTTGATCATAAACTCACAATTCATCGGATCTCAACAAACACACTGAAATAGTCAGTAACAGATAGTTTGATCGCAAGATAATTTGTAACAGACAAGTACCAGTAATGGTAAATAAAGTGCAGCAAGGTAGCCCAATCCTTTTGTGGCAAAGGACGGGAAAAAATGGTCTCTTATGATAAGAAAAGCGTTCTTGAGGGTACACGGGAATTTCACCATGTCCCTTCATCATGTTGGATTAATTCGTGTTCGCTACTTTGATAATTTGATATGTGGGTGGATTTGTGCTTAGGTGTTGTTTTTACTTGAACAAACCTCCTACTTGTGATTAATCCCCTCGCAAGCATCCGCAACTACGAGAAAAGTATTAAGATAAAATCTAACCATAGCATTAAACATTTGGATCCAAATCGGCCCCTTACAAAGTAGCGCATAAACTAGGGTTTAAGCTTTTGTCCCTCTAGCAACCCATCATCTAATAGCTACTCCACAATGCATTCCCTTAGGTCCAAGTATGTTGTGCCATGTAGTCCACGTTCACATGACACCACTAAGGGGATCACAACATACGTATCAGCAAAATATCAAACACATATCAAGTTCACATGATTACTTGCAACATGACTTCTCCCGTGACCTCAAGAACAAAAGTAACTACTCACAAATGATAATCATGATATGCTCTGGTGTCTTGTGCTCACCAGGTGGCCCCCCTCCGGTAGTTATTTGCTCCAGTATTTTTTATATATTCCAAAACAATTCTCTGTAAATTTTCAGCTTATTTGGAGATGTGTAGAATAGGTAACTCTCACGTAGCTTTTTCACGTCCAGAATTCCAACTGCCGACATTCTCCCTCTTTGTGTAAACCTTGGATATTATGAGAGAAAAGGCATTAGAATTAATCCATAAAGCATTATTATGCATACAAACATTATAAATAACAGTAGGAAATCATGATGCAAAATGGACGTATCAACTCCCCCAAGCTTAGACCTCGCTTGTCCTCAAGCGAAAAAACGATATCGAAAAACATATCCACATGCTTAAAGAGAGAGGTGTCGATAAAAACAAAATACGGACATAATAGCATCATGCTTATTATCATAACAACAAAGAACTTTTACATAAAAATTTATCACACAACTTTTATCATATATCTTCTCATGAACAAGTAACAATTCATCACAACATCGAAGTATAAAACATAAACTCTATTGAAAACCAACAAACTATGTTCTCAGTCAACTTTGCAACTACAATTCATCATATTTTCAGGAAGGGTCGCGTATCGGAGCCTTTTGGCAAGTCCACATACTCAAACCATCATTTAATCTTCTATGATTGCTAACACTCACAGCATACCCATGAGAAGAAAGTTTCAATCGGACACATAGAAAGATTGGGGCTTATAGTTTCGCCTCCCAACGTATTGACCTCAAGGGTGATATCAACAATAATAATTCATGCTCACTCATATCCAACTGGATATATGTGCCTTGATCTTTCCTCACCACATGATGCTTGCAAAAATAGAAAATAAAAAGGAATAGGGAAGAACATAACGCCCCGAGACCGATGCGCCAGATGTCTTCCTGTTATTCGCCCTCATTGTCATGTCATTCCCTTGCGTGTTGCACCTTGCCATGTCATCATATGCATTTGATCTGCGTGTTTGTCAAAACGCGAGCTTACAACATAATTTGCAAAGATCTTTTTGACTATGTTCAGGACAATTAAGTTCATCTTATGAACTCCCACTCAGATAGACATCCCTCTAGTCATCTAAGGGATTACATGATCCGAGTCAACTAGGCCGTGTCCGATCATCACGTCAGACGGACTAGTCATCATCGGTGAACATCTTCATGTTGATCGTATCTACCATACGACTCATGCTCGACCTTTCAGTCTCTTGTGTTCCGAGGCCATGTCTGTACATGCTAGGCTCGTCAAGTCAACCTAAGTGTTTCGCGTGTGTAAATCTGGCTTACACCCGTTGTATGTGAACGTTAGAATCTATCACACCCGATCATCACGTGGTGCTTCGAAACAACGAACTTTCGCAACGGTGCACAGTTAGGGGGAACACTTTCTTGAAATTTTAATGAGGGATCATCTTATTTACTACCGTCGTTCTAAGCAAATAAGATGCATAAACATGATAAACATCACATGCAATCAAAAAGTGACATGATATGGCCAATATCATTTTGCTCCTTTTGATCTCCATCTTCGGGGCTCCATGATCATCATCGTCACCGGCATGACACCATGATCTCCATCATCATGATCTCCATCATCGTGTCTCCATGAAGTTGTCTCGCCAACTATTACTTCTACTACTATGGCTAACGGTTTAGCAATAAAGTAAAGTAATTACATGGCGTTGTTCATTGACTCGCAGGTCATACAATAAATTAAGACAACTCCTATGGCTCCTGCCGGTTGTCATACTCATCGACATGCAAGTCGTGATTCCTATTACAAGAACATGATCAATCTCATACATCACATATCATTCATCACATTCTTTTTGGCCATATCACATCACATAGCATACCCTGCAAAAACAAGTTAGACGTCCTCTAATTGTTGTTTGCATGTTTTACGTGGCTGCTATGGGTTTCTAGGAAGAACGTTTCTTACCTACGCAAAACCACAACGTGATATGTCTATTGCTATTTACCCTTCATAAGGACCCTTTTCATCGAATCCGATCCGACTAAAGTGGGAGAGACTGGCACCCGCTAGCCACCTTATGCAACTAGTGCATGTCAGTCGGTGGAACCTGTCTCACGTAAGCATACGTGTAAGGTCGGTCCGGGCCGCTTCATCCCACGATGCCGCCGAAGCAAGATAAGACTAGTAGTGGCATGAAAATTAACAACACCTACGCCCACAGCTGCTTTGTGTTCTACTCGTGCATAGTAACTACGCATAGACCTAGCTCATGATGCCACTGTTGGGGAACGTAGCAGAAATTCAAAATTTTCTACGCAACACCAAGATCAATCTATGGAGTAATCTAGCAACGAGGGGAAGGAGAGTGCATCTACATACCCTTGTTGATCGCTAAGCGGAAGCGTTCAAGTGTACGGGGTTGATGGAGTCATACTCGTCGTGATCCAAATCACCGATGATCCTAGTGCCGAATGGACGGCACCTCCGCGTTCAACACACATGCAGCCCGGTGACGTCTCCCATGCCTTGATCCATTAAGAAGAGAGGGAGAGGTTGGGGAAGACTCCGTCCAGCAGCAGCACGACGGCGTGGTGGTGGTGGAGGAGCGTGGCAATCTTGCAGGGCTTCGCCAAGCACCGCGGGAGAGGAGGACTTGGGAGAGGGGGAGGGTTGCGCCAACAGGAGAAGAACTTCGTGTGCGGCTGCCCTCCCACCCCTCCACTATTTATAGGTGGGGAGAGAGGGGGGCCGGCCCCCCTAGATCTCATCTAGGGTTGGGGGCGGCGGCCAAAGGGGGAAGGAGTGCCTCCCAAGTCAAGTGGAGGCCCTCACCCTTAGGGTTTCCCCTCTCCCATGCGCATGGGCCTTGGGGGCTGGTGCCCCTGGCCCATTAAGGCTAGGGCGCCCCCTTACAGCCCATGCTGCTGTATTGGACGTGGTGGAACATTTTCCGGACCTCCGGACCCCTCCGGAATCCTCTGGAAGCTTCCCGGTACAATACCGGAAAAAACCGAACTTTTCCCAGAACCCGAACAGCAACTTTCCATATATAAATCTTTACCTCCGGACCATTCCGGAACTCCTCGTGACATCCGGGATCTCATTCGGGACTCCGAACAACATTCGTTAACCACATACATCTATTCCCTATAACCCTAGCGTCATCAAACCTTAAGTGTGTAGACCCTACGGGTTCGGGAGACACGTAGACATGACCGAGACAACTCTCCGGCCAATAACCAACAGCGGGATCTGGATACCCATGTTGGCTCCCACATGTTCCACAATGATCTCATCAGATGAACCACGATGTCAAGGATTCAATCAATCCCGTATTCAATTCCCTTTGTCTAGCGGTATAGTACTTGCCCGAGATTCGATCGTCGGTATCCCGATACCTTGTTCAATCTCATTACCGGCAAGTCTCTTTACTCGTTCCGTAACACATCATCCCGTGATCAACCCCTTGGTCACATTGTGCACATTATGATGATGTCCTACCGAGTGGGCCCAGAGATACCTCTCCGTCACACGGAGTGACAAATCCCAGTCTCGATTCGTGTCAACCCAACAGACACTTTCGGAGATACCCGTAGTGCACATTTATAGCCACCCAGTTATGTTGTGACGTTTGGTACACCCAAAGCATTCCTACGGTATCCGGGAGTTGCACAATCTCATGGTCTAAGGAAATGATACTTGACATTAGAAAAGCTTTAGCATACGAACTACACGATCTTTGTGCTAGGCTTAGGATTGGGTCTTGTCCATCACATCATTCTCCTAATGATGTGATCCCGTTATCAACGACATCCAATGTCCATGGTCAGGAAACCGTAACCATCTATTGATCAACGAGCTAGTCAACTAGAGGCTTACTAGGGACATGGTGTTGTCTATGTATCCACACATGTATATGAGTTTCCTATCAATACAATTATAGAATGGATAATAAACGATTATCATGAACAAGGAAATATAATAATAATAACTAATTTATTATTGCCTCTAGGGCATATTTCCAACAGGAGGAGGAGCCAGGGCCGCCTGCCCCAGGCCTCCCCCTCCCAGCGCCACTGGAGGCGCAGGCGCCATCACCACGACCGGAGGAGAAAGAGCCGAGGCCTCCTACCTCGGGCTACCTCTCCCAGCACCAGCCAACGTCATCGATACCGGCGTTGCCGACATCGGGATAGGAAGGAGAGAAGTCGAGGCCCTCTGCCCCGAACCCCCTCCCCCAAGCTCCACCTCGGACACAGTCGTCATCTCCGGAGCCTCGACCACAGGTGAAGCAAGGGAAATAGGAGCAACCACTGGCTCAACCTCCCCAACTCCATCCAAAGCCCTCGCCGACGAAGCCATCACCAGGCGTCCAGCCAAGGATCCGCCAGCACCCTCGAACTCCAACAAAGGGAGCATATGTTCAAAGTCACTCCAAAGTCTGGTAGGGGCCGAGGCTGGCTCAAAGGACCCAAAACGCAACGAAGTCATGGGCACAGCTGGTGAGGGCGCCGGCTCAACCCCGGTCCCATCCCCGGTCAACTGAGCATTAGGGCGAGCACCGTTAGACCCCTCTCGAGTCGAGTCATCAGTCGGCGTCCCCTTAGCACCCGCCCCGTCATCACCCTCATGCATATCAACATCATTCCCATTAATCGCCTCAGCAAACAGATCCATGTCCTCGAACTCGATCTCGAGCGGAAACAACTCTCCTCGATAAGTCCAATTGACCACATCGGGCACGTACTCAATATCCAGAATGCTCACTAAAATCCGGGCCACTCCATGAGTACAGGTGAAAGCCATATCCACTTTATCCATCTTGCCAACCATAATACCCATACTAGACACAACTCGAACATCCTGCAAAGGCTTAGATGGAGCCCCCGAAAACCTCAGCCAAACCTGCGTAAGTGGCTTTCCCTTAGGCTCCACCTTCTTCCACTCAATAAACTCCAGAATGCACTTAGTGCCAGGCACTCTACATAAGCCAAAGCTCAGCAGTCTCTGCAAATCATCCACAGTGGGGAAATCAACCTTAAAAACATTAGCCTCGAGAGGAACCAGCTCCCATTGGAAGTCTCCCGGTGCCAGCTCTTGAAGCCGCCGCACAATCTAAGCCTCAGTTACCGCGCCCTGGGTAGCTTTGACAACCCCGGTGGTCAAGCTCATTGACTCCTCTGGAAGCTCTCTCGCGGCCGGTGACTCAAAGAAATTAGCTCAACACAATATACCCCATACATTGTCAGAGCCGGAGCTTGGTCACGCAATAACGGGCAATCCCCCGAGGCATGAACTGGCTTGCCACACGACTCACACAGCTCGGCCACGCACTCAGCAATGAAGTGGCCTTTCTCACCACACCGGTAGCACAACATCCTTTCCTTTCTACGCGCCCACTTGGACGCCCTCTCTGCATCAGACCTGTCGGTAGCCTCAGCCACAGTCCCAGTCGCCGGAACCTCAACATTGGCCAAGTCCGTCACCACATCCATCGCCTGGGGAGGTAGATCCGTGGACTGAGCGTGGTCGATCTCCACCTCTGACGCCGCATGGTCCACAACTGCCGGAGGCGGAGGCTATCGCCGATACCTCCAATGGCCCCCACCCCGACCACCACGATGTCCATGAAAGCCACCTCTCTGGCGGTGGTCCGGACCTGAGGCTCCCTCGACAAAACCACCTGGAGGGCCGAGAAACGGCCTCTCAGTAGACCCGTCACTCTGCCAGGCATAGCCTCGACCGCCTCCCGAAGACGAGGAACCACGGTGCTTTCCGACTCCATACGCATCAACACCATCATCCCCCCACTGACCTCGGGGCGGCTCATCTCTAGCTGTCGAGTTATGCCTCGTCTGCGAAGGTCCCGAACGATTCTGAGCCGGCCTCGCAACGTAGTGAGGTGGAGGCGCGGCACGAGGTTGACCGCCGACAGGTACCGGCACCACCGGTCTCGGACCAGAACCGCCGCCCCGACCCGTAGCAGCAACCACGGGAGGCGTCGGCCCCGTTGGTCGGGGTCCAGCGGGGCCACCTCTTCCCGCTGGCACCACAGGCGGCCTGGCTGCCGCAGGCACAGCCGGCCGAGGCTCGAAGTTGCCGCCCGCGCGCCCCAAAGCCAATGGCGGAGCGGCAACACCTCGCCTGGCGCCGGCAGCACCCAAACCACCGGAGGCAGCGCGAAGCCCAACACCGGTGGCCCCACGGCCTACGCCCCCGGGCGGCGGCGGCACTACTGCCCCAGACCAATCTCTAGCAGTAGCCGTCTGGGGTTTCTTCGTCAGCGGCCCTCCCGTCCCTCGGCCCGCCATGGCACCATGGGGAGGAATCTGTCGAGCACGGCCAGGGCCGCATGGAGGAAGCATTGGCGTCCCGTTCCGGCGAACCCTAGGACGATTCACGAACACGCTCGCACGGGAACTCTCGATCTCCTCCGTGCATGCAGGGATCACGTCGATACTAGTGGGGTTCGGTATAGCCTGGGCCTCATACCCAGCTATCCTCGGCCCAACTAGTCGCGCGTGAGTAACCGAAGAAACCGTCCCAACTCGGCCCAAAAGCTGGTTCAAACGAGCTTCTCGTGCCGCTCGGATCCCGATCGACGTCAACGACGGCACGGCAGCTGAAGGAAATATGCCCTAGAGGCAATAATAAAGTTATTATTTATTTCCTCATATCATGATAAATGTTTATTATTCATGCTAGAATTGTATTAACCGGAAACATGATACATGTGTGAATACATAGACAAACATATAGTCACTAGTGTGCCTCTACTTGACTAGCTCGTTAATCAAAGATGGTTATGTTTCCTAACCATAGAAATGTGTTGTCATTTGATTAATGGGATCACATCATTAGGAGAATGATGTGATTGACATGACCCATCCTGTTAGCTTAGCACTTGATCGCTTAGTATTCTGCAATTGCTTTCTTCATGACTTATACATGTTCCTGTAACTATGAGAATTATGCAACTCCCGTTTACCGGAGGAACACTTTGGGTACTACCAAACGTCACAACGTAACTGGGTGATTATAAAGGAGTACTACAGGTGTCTCCGAAGGTACATGTTGAGTTGGCGTATTTCGAGATTAGGTTTTGTCACTCCGATTGTCCGAGAGGTATCTCTGGGCCCTCTCGGTAATACTCATCACTTAAGCCTTGCAAGCATTATAACTAATGAGTTAGTTATGAGATGACATATTACAGAACGAGTAAAGAGACTTGCCGGTAACGAGATTGAACTAGGTATTGGATACCGACGATCAAATCTCGGGCAAGTAACATACCAATGACAAAGGGAACAACGTATGTTGTTATGCGGTTTGACTGATAAAGATCTTCGTAGAATATGTAGGAACCAATATGGGCATCCAGGTCCCGCTATTGGTTATTGACCGAGAATGGTTTTAGGTCATGTCTACATAGTTCTCAAACCCGTAGGGTCCGCACGCTTAACGTTTCGATGACAGTTTTATTATGAGTTTATAAGTTTTGATGTACCGAAGTTTGTTCGGAGTCCCGGATGTGACCACGGACATGACGAGGAGTCTCGGAATGGTCGAGACATAAAGATTGATATATTGGAAGCCTATGTTTGGACATCGGAATGGTTCCGGGTGAAATCGGCATTTTACCGGAGTACCGGGAGGTTACCGGAACTCCCCGGGGGTTAATGGGCCTACATCGGCCAAGAGGGAGAAGAGGAAGGAGCCATGAGGGGGCCGCGCGCCCCTCCCCCTCCTAGTCCGAATAGGACAAGGGAAGGGGGGCGGCGCCCCCCCTTTCCTTCCCCTCTTCCTCCTCTTTCCCCCTTCTCTCCTACTCCAACTTGGAAAAGGGGAGTCCTACTCCCGGTGGGAGTAGGACTCCCCCCCTTGGCGCGCCCCCTTAGGCCGGCGGCCTCCTCCCCCCTGGCTCCTTTATATACGGGGGCGGGGGGCACCCCATAGATACACAAGTTGATCTACGGATCGTTCCTTAGCCGTGTGCGGTGCCCCCTTCCACCATATTCCACCTCGGTCATATCGTCGCGGAGTTTAGGCGAAGCCCTGCGCCGGTAGAACATCATCATCGTCACCACGCCGTCGTGCTGACGGAACTCATCTCCGGAACCTTTGCTGGATCGGAGGGCCGGAGATCGTCATTGAGCTGAACGTGTGCTGAACTCGGAGGCCTCGTACGTTCGATGCTTGGATCGGTCGGATCATGAAGATGTACGACTACATCAATCGCGTTGTGCTAACGCTTCTGCTTACGGTCTACGAGGGTACGTGGACGAACACTCTCCCCTCTCGTTGCTATATCATCACCATGATCTTGCGTGTGCGTAGGAATTTTTTTGAAATTACCACGTTCCCCAACAGTGGCATCCGAGCCTAGGTTTTATGCGTTGATGTTATATGCACGAGTAGAACACAAGTGAGTTGTGGGCGATACAAGTCATACTGCTTACCATCATGTCATACTTTGGTTCGGTGGTATTGTGAGATGAAGCGGCCCGGACCGACATTACGCGTACGCTTACGCGAGACTGGTTTCACCGTTACGAGCACTCGTGCTTAAAGGTGGCTGGCGGGTGTCTGTCTCTCTCACTTTAGCTGAATCGAGTGTGGCTATGCCCGGTCCTTGCGAAGGTTAAAACAGCACCAACTTGACGAACTATCGTTGTGGTTTTGATGCGTAGGTAAGAACGGTTCTTGCTAAAGCCCGTAGCAGCCACGTAAAATTTGCAACAACAAAGTAGAGGACGTCTAACTTGTTTTTGCAGGGCATGTTGTGATGTGATATGGTCAAGACGTGATGCTATATTTTATTGTATGAGATGATCATGTTTTGTAACCGAAGTTATCAGCAACTGGCAGGAGCCATATGGTTGTCGCTTTATTGTATGAAATGCAAACGCCCTGTAATTGCTTTACTTTATCACTAAGCGGTAGCGATAGTCGTAGAAGCAATAGATGGCGTAACGACAACGATGCTACGATGGAGATCAAGGTGTCGCGCCGGTGACGATGGTGATCATGACGATGCTTCGAAGATGGAGATCACAAGCACAAGATGATGATGGCCATATCATATCACTTATATTGATTGCATGTGATGTTTATCCTTTATGCATCTTATCTTGCTTTGATTGACGGTAGCATTTTAAGATGATCTCTCACTAATTATCAAGAAGTGTTCTCCCTGAGTATGCACCATTGCGAAAGTTCTTCGTGCTGAGACACCACGTGATGATCGGGTGTGATAGGCTCTACGTTCAAATACAACGGGTGCAAAACAGTTGCACACGCGGAATACTCAGGTTATACTTGACGAGCCTAGCATATACAGATATGGCCTCGGAACACGGAGACCGAAAGGTCGAGCGTGAATCATATAGTAGATATGATCAACATAGAGATGTTCACCATTGAAACTACTCCATCTCACGTGATGATCGGACATGGTTTAGTTGATTTGGATCACGTGATCACTTAGATGACTAGAGAGATGCCTGTCTAAGTGGGAGTTCTTAAGTAATATGATTAATTGAACTTAAATTTATCATGAACTTAGTACCTGATAGTATTTTGCTTGTCTATGTTTGTTTGTAGATAGATGGCTCGTGCTATTGTTCCGTTGAATTTTAATGCGTTCCTTGAGAAAGCAAAGTTGAAAGATGATGGTAGCAATTACACGGACTGCGTCCGTAACCCGAGGATTATCCTCATTGCTGCACAGAAAAGTTACGTCCTGGAAGCACCGCTGGGTGCCAGGCCTGCTGCTGATGCAACTGACGACGTTAAGAACGTCTGGTAGAGCAAAGCTGATGACTACTCGATAGTTCAATGTGCCATGCTTTACGGCTTATAACCGGGTCTTCAATAACGTTTTGAACGTCATGGAGCATATGAGATGTTCTAGGAGTTGAAGTTAATATTTCAAGCAGATGCCCGGATTGAGAGATATGAAGTGTCCAATAAGTTCTACAGCTGCAAGATGGAGGAGAACAGTTCTATCAGTGAGCATATACTCAAAATGTCTGGGTATAATAATCACTTGATTCAACTGGGAGTTAATATTCCGGATGATAGCGTCATTGACAGAATTCTCCAATCACTGCCACCAAGCTACAAGAGCTTCGTGATGAACTATAATATGCAAGGGATGAACAAGACTATTCCCGAGCTCTTCGCGATGCTGAAAGCCGCGGAGGTAGAAATCAAGAAGGAGCATCAAGTGTTGATGGTTAACAAGACCACTAGTTTCAAGAAGAAGGGCAAAGGAAGAAGAAGGGGAACTTCAAAAAGAACAGCAAGCAAGTTGCTGCTCAAGAGAAGAAACCCAAGTCTGGACCTAAGCCTGAAACTGAGTGCTTCTACTGCAAGCAGACTGGACACTGGAAGCGGAACTGCCCCAAGTATTTGGCGGATAAGAAGGATGGCAAAGTGAACAAAGGTATATATGATATACATGTTATTGATGTGTACCTTACTAATGCTCGCAGTAGCACCTGGGTATTTGATACTGGTTCTGTTGCTAATATTTGCAACTCGAAACAGGGACTACGTATTAAGCGAAGATTAGCTAAGGACGAGGTGACGATGCGCGTGGGAAATGGTTCCAAAGTCGATGTGATCGCAGTCGGCACGCTACCTCTACATCTACCATCGGGATTAGTTTTAGACCTAAATAATTGTTATTTGGTGCCTGCGTTGAGCATGAACATTATATCTGGATCTTGTTTGATGCGAGACGGTTATTCATTTAAATCAGAGAATAATGGTTGTTCTATTTATATGTGTAATATCTTTTATGGTCATGCACCCTTGAAGAGTGGTCTATTTTTATTGAATCTCGATAGTAGTGACACACATATTCATAGTGTTGAAACCAAAAGATGCAGAGTTGATAATGATAGTGCAACTTATTTGTGGCACTGCCGTTTAGGTCATATCGGTGTAAAGCGCATGAAGAAACTCCATACTGATGGGCTTTTGGAATCACTTGATTATGAATCACTTGGTACTTGCGAACCGTGCCTTATGGGCAAGATGACCAAAACACCGTTCTCTGGTACTATGGAGAGAGCAACAGATTTGTTGGAAATCATACATACAGATGTATGTGGTCCAATGAATGTTGAAGCTCGTGGCGGATATCGTTATTTTCTCACCTTCACAGATGATTTGAGCAGATATGGGTATATCTACTTAATGAAACACAAGTCTGAAACATTTGAAAGTTCAAAGAATTTCAGAGTGAAGTAGAAAATCATCGTAACAAGAAAATAAAGTTTCTACGATCTGATCGTGGAGGAGAATATTTGAGTTACGAGTTTGGTTTACACTTGAAACAATGTGGGATAGTCTCGCAACTCACGCCACCTAGAACACCACAATGAAATGGTGTGTCCGAACGTCGTAATCGTACTTTACTTGATATGGTACGATCTATGATGTCTCTTACTAATTTACCGCTATCGTTTTGGGGTTATGCTTTAGAGACGGCCGCATTCACGTTAAATAGGGCACCATCAAAATCCGTTGAAACGACGCCTTATGAACTGTGGTTTGGCAAGAAACCAAAGTTGTCGTTTCTTAAAGTTTGGGGCTGCGATGCTTATGTGAAGAAACTTCAACCAGATAAGCTTGAACCCAAATCGGAGAAATGTGTCTTCATAGGATACCCAAAAGAGACTATTGGGTACACCTTCTATCACAGATCTGAGGGCAAGATCTTCATTGCTAAATTCGGATCCTTTCTAGAGAAGGAGTTTCTCTCGAAAGAAGTGAGTGGGAGGAAAGTAGAACTTGATGAGATAACAGTATCTACTCCCTTATTGGAAGGTAGTTCATCACAAGAACCGGTTCCTGTGACAACTACACCAATTAGTGAGGAAGCTAATGATATTGATCATGAAACTTCAGATCAAGTTTCTGCTGAACCTCGTAGGCCTACCAGAGTAAGATCCGCACCAGAGTGGTACGGCAATCCAATTCTGGAAGTCATGTTACTTGACCATGATGAACCTACGAACTATGAGGAAGCGATGATGAGCCCAGATTCCACAAAATGGCTAGAGGCCATGAAATCTGAGATGGGATCCATGTATGAAAACAAAGTATGCACTTTGGTTGACTTGCCCGATGATTGGCAAGCTATTGAAAATAAATGGATCTTTAAGAAGAAGACTGAGGCTGATGGTAATGTAACTGTCTATAAAGCTCGACTTGTTGCAAAAGGTTTTCGACAAGTTCAAGGGGTTGACTACGATGAGACTTTCTCACCCGTAACGATGCTTAAGTCTGTCCAAATCATGTTAGCTATTGCTGCATTTCATGATTATGAAATTTGGCAAATGGATGTCAAGACTGCATTCTTGAATGGATTTCTAGAAGAAGAGTTGTATATGATGCAACCGGAAGGTTTTGTTGATCCAAAAGGTGCTAACAAAGTGTGCAAGCTCCAGCGTTCCATTTATGGACTAGTGCAAGCATCTCGGAGTTGGAATAAACGCTTTGATAGTGTGATCAAAGCATATGGTTTTATACAGACTTTTGGAGAAGCCTGTATTTACAAGAAAGTGAGTGGGAGCTCTATAGCATTTCTAGTTTTATATGTAGATGACATATTGTTAATTGGAAATGATATAGAATTTCTGGATAGCATAAAGGGATACTTGAATAAAAGTTTTTCAATGAAAGACCTTGGTGAAGCTGCTTATATATTGGGCATCAAGATCTATAGAGATAGATCAAGACGCTTAATAGGACTTTCACAAAGCACATACCTTGACAAAATTTTGAAAAAGTTCAAAATGGATCAGGCAAAGAAAGGGTTCTTGCCTGTGCTACAAGGTGTGAAGTTGAGTCAAACTCAATGCCCGACCACAGCAGAAGATAGAGAGAAAATGAAAGATGTTCCCTATGCTTCAGCCATAGGCTCTATCATGTATGCAATGCTGTGTACCAGGCCTGACGTATGCTTAGCAATAAGCTTAGCAGGAAGGTACCAAAGTAATCCAGGAGTGGATCACTGGACAGCGGTCAAGAACATCCTGAAATACCTGAAAAGGACTAAGGATATGTTTCTCGTATATGGAGGTGACAAAGAGCTAGTCGTAAGAGGTTACGTCGATGCAAGCTTTGACACTGATCCGGACGATTCTAAACCGCAAACCGGATACGTGTTTATATTAAACGGTGGAGCTATAAGTTGGTGCGGTTCTAAACAAAGCGTCGTGGCGGGATCTACATGTGAAGCAGAGTACATAGCTGCTTCTGAAGCAGCGAATGAAGGAGTCTGGATGAAGGAGTTCATTTCCGATCTAGGTGTCATACCTAGTGCATCGGGACCTATGAAGATCTTCTATGACAATACTGGTGCAATTGCCTTGGCAAAGGAATCCAGATTTCACAAGAGGACCAAGCACATCAAGAGACGCTTCAATTCCATTCGGGACCAAGTCCAAGTGGGAGACATAGAAATTTGCAAGATACATACGGATCTGAATGTTGCAGACCCGTTGACTAAGCCTCTCTCACGAGCAAAACATGATCAACACCAAGACTCCATGGGTGTTAGAATCATTACCATGTAATCTAGATTATTGACTCTAGTGCAAGTGGGAGACTGAAGGAAATATGCCCTAGAGGCAATAATAAAGTTATTATTTATTTCCTCATATCATGATAAATGTTTATTATTCATGCTAGAATTGTATTAACCGGAAACATGATACATGTGTGAATACATAGACAAACATATAGTCACTAGTGTGCCTCTACTTGACTAGCTCGTTAATCAAAGATGGTTATGTTTCCTAACCATAGACATGTGTTGTCATTTGATTAATGGGATCACATCATTAGGAGAATGATGTGATTGACATGACCCATCCCGTTAGCTTAGCACTTGATCGTTTAGTATTCTGCTATTGCTTTCTTCATGACTTATACATGTTCCTGTAACTATGAGAATTATGCAACTCCCGTTTACCGGAGGAACACTTTGGGTACTACCAAACGTCACAACGTAACTGGGTGATTATAAAGGAGTACTACAGGTGTCTCCGAAGGTACATGTTGAGTTGGCGTATTTCGAGATTAGGTTTTGTCACTCCGATTGTCGGAGAGGTATCTCTGGGCCCTCTCAGTAATACTCATCACTTAAGCCTTGCAAGCATTATAACTAATGAGTTAGTTATGAGATGAAGTATTACAGAACGAGTAAAGAGACTTGCCGGTAACGAGATTGAACTAGGTATTGGATACCGATGATCAAATCTCGGGCAAGTAACATACCGATGACAAAGGGAACAACGTATGTTGTTATGCGGTTTGACCGATAAAGATCTTCGTAGAATATGTAGGAACCAATATGGGCATCCAGGTCCCGCTATTGGTTATTGACCGAGAATGGTTTTAGGTCATGTCTACATAGTTCTCGAACCCGTAGGGTCCGCACGCTTAACGTTTCGATGACAGTTTAAATTATGAGTTTATAAGTTTTGATGTACCAAAGTTTGTTCGGAGTCCCGTATGTGATCATGGACATGACGAGGAGTCTCGGAATGGTCGAGACATAAAGATTGATATATTGGAAGCCTATGTTTGGACATCGGAATGGTTCCGGGTGAAATCGGCATTTTACCGGAGTACCGGGAGGTTACCGGAACTCCCCGGGGGTTAATGGGCCTACATGGGCCAAGAGGGAGAAGAGGAAGGAGCCAGGAGGGGGCCGCGCGCCCCTCCCCCTCCTAGTCCGAATAGGACAAGGGAAGGGGGGCGGCGCCCCCCCTTTCCTTCCCCTCTTCCTCCTATTTCCCCCTTCTCTCCTACTCCAACTTGGAAAAGGGGAGTCCTACTCCCGGTGGGAGTAGGACCGCCCCCCTTGGCGCGCCCCCTTAGGCCGGCGGCCTCCTCCCCCCTGGCTCCTTTATATACGGGGGCGGGGGGCACCCCATAGACACACAAGTTGATCTACGGATCGTTCCTTAGCCGTGTGCGGTGCCCCCTTCCACCATATTCCACCTCGGTCATATCGTCGCGGAGTTTAGGTGAAGCCCTGCGCCGGTAGAACATCATCATCGTCACCACGCCGTCGTGCTGACGGAACTCATCTCCGGAACCTTTGCTGGATCGGAGGGCCGGAGATCGTCATTGAGCTGAACGTGTGCTGAACTCGAAGGCCCCGTACGTTTGGTGCTTGGATCGGTCGGATCGTGAAGACGTACGACTACATCAACCACGTTGTGCTAACGCTTCCGCTTATGGTCTACGAGGGTACGTGGACGAACACTCTCCCCTCTCGTTGCTATATCATCACCATGATCTTGCGTGTGCGTAGGAAATTTTTTGAAATTACTACGTTCCCCAACAGCAGCCGCCGCCGCCGGCAACGATCCGGCTCCCATCCGGCGATCCGGCCTTCTCCTCTTAACCACAGTCCAAGAATCCGGATGAATCAAATCAAAAAGAGTGAGGTTTGGAAGCCGTACCTTAGGTAAAGGGCCCTTCCAAGGCCTGACCGCCATCGTCGCCGTTCTCCGGTGAACGACGCGTCGCACCATCTCCTTCCTCTCATCCGGATGAAGCCCGTGTTGGGGAACGTAGCAGAAATTCAAAATTTTCCTACGTGTCACCAAGATCTATCTATGGAGACACCAGCAACGAGGGGAAGGAGAGTGCATCTACATACCCTTGTAGATCGCTAAGCGGAAGCGTTCAAGTGAACGGGGTTGATGGAGTCGTACTCGTCGTGATTCAAATCACCGATGATCAAGTGCCGAACGCACGGCACCTCCGCGTTCAACACACGTACAGCCCGGTGACGTCTCCCACGCCTTGATCCAGCAAGGAGGAGGGAGAGGTTGATGGAGATCCAGCAGCACGATGGCGTGGTGGAAGTAGCGGGATTCCAACAGGGCTTCGCTAAGCGCTGCGGGAGGAGGGAGATGTGTCACGGGAGGGAGAGGGAGGCGCCAGGCCTTAGGTATGATTGCTCCTCCTTTTCCCCACTATATATAGGGCCAAGGGAGAGGGGGGAGGCGCAGCCCTTGCCCCTTCCTCCAAGGAAAGGGTGCGGCCAAGGGGGGGAGGAGTCCATCCTCCCCAAGGCACCTCGGAGGTGCCTTCCCCCTTTAGGACTCTCCCCTTTTTCTCTTCTCTTGGCGCATGGGCCTCTTGGGGCTGGTGCCCTTGGCCCATGTAGGCCAAGGCGCACCCCCTACAGCCCATGTGGCCCCCCGGGGCAGGTGGCCCCACCCGGTGGACCCCCGGGACCCTTCCGGTGGTCCCGGTACAATACCGATGACCCCGAAACTTGTCCCGATGGCCAAAATAGCACTTCCTATATATAATTCTTTACCTCCGGACCATTTCGGAACTCCTCGTGACGTCCGGGATCTCATCCGGGACTCCGAACAACTTTCGGATTACCGCATACTAATATCTCTATAACCCTAGCGTCACCGAACCTTAAGTGTGTAGACCCTACGGGTTCGGGAGACATGCAGACATGACCGAGATGACTCTCTGGTCAATAACCAACAGCGGGATCTGGATACCCATGTTGGCTCCCACATGTTCCACGATGATCTCATCGGATGAACCACGATGTCAAGGACTTAATCAATCCCGTATACAATTCCCTTTGTCTAGCGGTATTTTACTTGCCCGAGATTCGATCGTCGGTATACCGATACCTTGTTCAATCTCGTTACCGGCAAGTCTCTTTACTCGTTCCGTAACACATCATCCCGTGATCAACTCCTTGATCACATTGTGCACATTATGATGATGTCCTACCGAGTGGGCCCAGAGATACCTCTCCGTTTACACGGAGTGACAAATCCCAGTCTCGATTCGTGCCAACCCAACAGACACTTTCGGAGATACCTGTAATGCACCTTTATAGCCACCCAGTTACATTGTGACGTTTGGTACACCCAAAGCATCCCTACGGTGTCCGGGAGTTGCACAATCTCATGGTCTAAGGAAAAGATACTTGACATTAGAAAAGCTTTAGCATACGAACTACACGATCTTTGTGCTAGGCTTAGGATTGGGTCTTGTCCATCACATCATTCTCCTAATGATGTGATCCCGTTATCAACAACATCCAATGTCCATAGCCAGGAAACCATGACTATCTGTTGATCACAACGAGCTAGTCAACTAGAGGCTCACCAGGGACAGATTGTGGTCTATGTATTCACATGTGTATTACGATTTCCGGATAATACAGTTATAGCATGAATAAAAGACAATTATCATGAACAAGGAAATATAATAATAATACTTTTATTATTTCCTCTAGGGCATATTTCCAACAGTCTCCCACTTGCACTAGAGTCAATAATCTAGTTCACATCGATATGTGATTAACACTCAAGGTCACATCCCCATGTGACTAACACCCAAAGAGTTTACTAGAGTCAATAATCTAGTTCACATTACCATGTGATTAACACTCGATGAGTTCTGGGTTTGATCATGTTATGCTTGTGAGAGATGTTATAGTCAACGGGTCTGAACCTTTCAGATCCGTGTGTGCTTTACAAATCTCTATGTCATCTCCTAGATGTAGCTACCACGTTCTATTTGGAGCTATTCCAAATAACTGTTCTACTTGGAGCTATTCTAAATTGTTGCTCCATTATATGTATCCGGTATCTCTACTCAGAGCTATCCGGATAGGTGTTAAGCTTGCATCGACGTAACCCTTTACGACGAACCCCTTTACCACCTCCATAATCGAGAAAATTCCATAGTCCACTAGTTACTAAGGATAACTTTGACCGCTTTCCCGTGATCCATTCTTGGATCACTCTTGTACCCCTTGACTGACTCATGGCAAGGCACACTTCAGGTGCAGTACACAGCATAGCATACTGTAGAGCCTACGTCTTATGCATAGGGGACGACCTTAGTCCTTTCTCTCTATTCTGCCATGGTCGAGCTTTAAGTCTTAACTTCATACCTTACAACTCAGGCAAGAACTCCTCCTTTGACTGATCCATCTTGAACACCTTCAAGATCATGTCAAGGTATGTGCTCATTTGAAAGTACTATTAAGCGTTTTGATCTATCCTTATAGATCTTGATGCTCAATGCTCAAGTAGCTTAATCCAGGCTTTCTATTGAAAAACACCTTTCAAATAACCCTATATGCTTTCTAGAAATTCTACATCATTTCTGATCATTAATATGTCAACAACATATACTCATCAGAAATTCTATAGTGCTCCCACTCACTTCTTTGGAAATACAAGTTTCTCATAAACTTTGTATAAACCCAAAATCTTTGATCATCATCAAAGCATACGTTCCAACTCCGAGATGCTTACTCCAGTCCTTAGAAGGATTGCTAGAGCTTTGCATACTTATTAGCATCTTTCAGGATTGACAAAACCTTCCGGTTGTATCACATACAACCTTTCCTCAAGAAAAGTCATCGAGGAAACAATGTTTTGACATCCTATCTGCAAGATTTCATAAATGATGCAGTAATTGCTAATATAATTCCAACAGACTCTTAGCATCGCTACGAGTGAGAAAGTCTCATCGTAGTCAACTCCTTGAACTTGTCGAAAAACATCTTAACGACAAGTCGAGCTTTCTTAATGGTGATACTTACCATCATTGTCCGTCTTCCTTTTAAAATCCATCTGCACTCAATAGCCTCACGACCATCGAGCTGTTCTGTCAAAGTCTACACTTTGTTTCCATACATGGATCCTCTCTCGGATTTTATGGCCTCGAGCCATTTATCGGAATCCGGGCCTACCATCGCTTCTCCATAGCTCGTAGGTTCATTGTCGTCTAGCAACATGACTTCCAAGACAGGATCACGTACCACTTTGAAGTAGTATGCATCCTTGTCATCCCACGAGGTTTGGTAGTGACTTGATCCGAAGTCTCATGATCAATATCATAAGCTTCCACTTCAATTGGTGTAGGTGCCACAGGAACAACTCCCTGTGCCCTGCCATACACTAGTTGAAGAGACGGTTCAATAACCTCATCAAGCCTCCACCATCCTCCCACTCAATTCTTTCGAGAGAAACTTTTCCTCGAGAAAGGACCCGATTCTAGAAACAATCCCTTATTGCTTTCGGATCTGAGACAGGAGGTATACCCAACTGTTTTGGGTGTCCTATGAAGATGCATTTATCCGCTTTTGGTTTGAGCTTATTAGCCTGAAACTTTTTCACATAAGCGTCGCAGTCCCAAACTTTTAAGGAACGACAGCTTAGGTTTCTCTAAACCATAGTTCATACGGTGTCATATCATCGGAATTACGTGGTGCCCTATTTAAAGTGAATGTGGTTGTCTTTAATGCCTAACCCATAAACTATCGTGGTAATTCGATAAGCGACATCATGGTATGCATCATATCCAATAGGGTGCAATTATGATGTTCGGACACACCATCACACTATGGTGTTCCAGGCTGTATCAGTTGTGAAACAATTTCCACAATGTCTTAATTCTATGCCAAACTCGTGATTCAGATATTCATCTCTATGATCATATCATAGATCTTTTATCCTCTTGTCACGACGATCTTTCAACTTCACCCTGAAATTACTTGAACCTTTCAATAATTCAGACTCGTGATTTATCAAGTAAATGTACTCAACATCTACTCAAATCATCTGTGAAGTAAGAACATAACGATATCCACTACATGCCTCAGCACTCATTGGACTGCACACATCAAAATGTATTACTTCCAACAAGTTGCTTTCTGGTTCCATTTTACTGAAACCGAGGCTTTCAGTCATCTTGCCCATGTGGTATGATTTGCATGTCTCAAGTGATTCAAGATCAAGTGAGTTCAAACGGTCCATTCGCATGGAGTTTCTTCATGCATATCTACCAACAAACATGGTTCGCATGTCTCAATCCTTTCAAAAACGAGTGAGTCCAAAGATCCATCAACATGGAGCTTCTTCATGCGTTTTATACCGATATGACTTACGTGGCAGTGCCACAAGTAGGTGGTACTATCATTACTATCTTATATCTTTTGGCGTGAAAATGTGTATCACTACGATCGAGATTCAATAAACCATTCCATTAGGTGCAAGACCACTGAAGGTATTATTCACATAAATAGAGTAACTATTATTCTCCTTAAATGAATAACCGTATTGCAATAGACATAATCCAATCATGTCTATGCTCAACGCAAACACCAAATCTCGATGGTAGAGGGAGCGTGCGATGCTTGATCACATCAACCTTGGAAACACTTCCAACACATATCGTCAGCTCACCTTTAGCTAGTCTCCGTTTATTCCGTAGCTCTTTTATTTTGAGTTACTAACACTTAGCAACCGAACTGGTATCTAATACCCTGGTGCTACTAGGAGTACTAGTAAAGTACACATTAACACAATGTATATCCAATATACTTCTATCGACCTTGCCAGCCTTATCATCTACCAAGTATCTAGGGTAATTCTGCTCCAGTGGCTGTTCCCCTTATTACAGAAGCACTTAGTCTCGGGTTTGGGTTCAACCTTGGGTTTCTTCACCAGAGCAGCAGCTGAATTGCCGTTTCATGAAGTATCCCTTTGTTCCCTTGCCCTTCTTGAAACTAGTGGTTTCACCAACCATCAACAATTGATGCTCCTTCTTGATTTCTACTTTCGCGGTGTCAGACATCACGAATATCTCAAGGATCATCATATATGTCCCTGATATATCATAGTTCATCACAAAGCTCTAGCAGCTTGGTGGTAATGACTTTGGAGAACCATCACTATTTCATCTGGAAGATCAACTCCCACTCGATTCAAGTGATTGTTGTACTCAGACAATCTGAGCACAAGCTCAACGATTGAGCTTTTCTCCCTTAGTTTGCAGGCTAAGAAAATCGTCGGAGGTCTCATACCTCTTGACGTGGGCACGAGCCTGAAATCCCAATTTCAGCCCTCAAAACATCTCACATATTTCGCGACGTTTCAAAAAACGTCTTTGGTGCCTCAACTCTAAACCGTTTAACTGAACTATCACGTAGTTATCAAAACGTGTATGTCTGATGTTCGCAACATCCACAAACGACGTTTGGGGTTCAGCACACTGAGCGGTGCATTAAGGACATAAGCCTTCTATGAAGCAATGAGGACAATCCTCAGTTTACGGACCTAGTCCGCATAATTGCTACTATCAACTTTCAACTAATTTTTCTCTAGGAACATATCTAAACAGTAGAACTGAAACGCGAGCTACGATATAATTTGCGAAGACCTTTTGACTATGTTCAGGATAATTAAGTTCATCTTATGAACTCCCACTCAGATAGACATCCCTCTAGTCATCTAAGCGATTACATGATCCGAGTCAACTAGGCCGTGTCCGATCATCACGTGAGACGGACTAGCCAACGTCGGTGAACATCTTCATGTTGATCGTATCTTCTATACGACTCATGCTCGACCTTTCGGTCTCCGTGTTCCGAGGCCATGTCTGTACATGCTAGGCTCGTCAAGTTAACCCTAAGTGTATTGCATGTGTAAATCTGTCTTACACCCGTTGTATGTGAACGTAAGGATCTATCACACCCGATCATCACGTGGTGCTTCGAAACGACGAACTGTAGCAACAGTGCACAGTTAGGGGAGAACACTTCTTGAAATTGTTGTAAGGGATCATCTTATTTACTACCGTCGTTCTAAGTAAACAAGATGCATAAACATGATAAACATCACATGCAATCAAATAGTGACATGATATGGCCGATATCATTTTGCTCCTTTTGATCTCCATCTTCGGGGCTCCATGATCATCATCGTCACCGGCATGACACCATGATCTCCATCATCATGATGTTCATCATCGTGTCTTCATGAAGTTGCCTCGCCAACTATTACTTCTACTACTATGGCTAACGGTTAGCAATAAAGTAAAGTAATTACATGACGTTTAAGTTGACACGCAGGTCATAAATAAATAAAGACAACTCCTATGGCTCCTGCCGGTTGTCATACTCATCGACATGCAAGTCGTGATTCCTATTACAAGAACATGATCAATCTCATACATCACATATATCATTCATCACATCCTTTTTGGCCATATCACATCACATAGCATACCCTGCAAAAACAAGTTAGACGTCCTCTAATTGTTGTTTGCATGTTTTACGTGGCTGCTATGGGTTTCTAGCAAGAACGTTTCTTACCTACGCAAGAACCACACGTGATATGCCAATTGCTATTTACCCTTCATAAGGACCCTTTTCATCGAATCCGATCCGACTAAAGTGGGAGAGACAGACACCCGCCAGCCACCTTATGCAACTAGTGCATGTTTGTCGGTGGAACCGGTCTCATGTAAGCGTACGTGTAAGGTTGGTCCGGGCCGCTTCATCCCACGATGCCGCCGAATCAAGATAAGACTAGTAACGGCAAGCATATTTAACAATATCGACGCCCACAACTACTTTGTGTTCTACTCGTGCAAAGAATCTACGCAATAGACCTAGCTCATGATGCCACTGTTGGGGAATGTAGCAGAAATTCAAAATTTTCCTACGTGTCACCAAGATCTATCTATGGAGAGACCAGCAACGAGGGGAAGGAGAGTGCATCTACATACCCTTGTAGATCGCTAAGCGGAAGCGTTCAAGTGAACGGGGTTGATGGAGTCGTACTCGTCGTGATTCAAATCACCGATGATCAAGTGCCGAACGCACGGCACCTCCGCGTTCAACACACGTACAGCTCGGTGACGTCTCCCACGCCTTGATCCAGCAAGGAGGAGGGAGAGGTTGATGGAGATCCAACAGCACGACGGCATGGTGGAAGTAGCGGGATTCCAACAGGGCTTCGCTAAGCGCTGCGGGAGGAGGGAGATGTGTCACGGGAGGGAGAGGGAGGCGCCAGGCCTTAGGTATGATTGCTCCTCCTTTTCCCCACTATATATAGGGCCAAGGGAGAGGGGGGAGGCGCAGCCCTTGCCCCTTCCTCCAAGGAAAGGGTGCGGCCAAGGGGGGGAGGAGTCCATCCTCCCCAAGGCACCTCGGAGGTGCCTTCCCCCTTTAGGACTCTCCCCTTTTTCTCTTCTCTTAGCGCATGGGCCTCTTGGAGCTGGTGCCCTTGGCCTATGTAGGCCAAGGCGCACCCCCTACAGCCCATGTGGCCCCCCGGGGTAGGTGGCCCCACCCGGTGGACCCCCGGGACCCTTCCGGTGGTCCCGGTACAATACCGATGACCCCGAAACTTGTCGATGACCGAAATAGCACTTCCTATATATAATTCTTTACCTCCGGACCATTCCGGAACTCCTCGTGACGTCCGGGATCTCATCCGGGACTCCAAACAACTTTCGGATTACCGCATACTAATATCTCTATAACCCTAGCGTCACCGAACCTTAAGTGTGTAGACCCTACGGGTTCAGGAGACATGCAGACATGACCGAGATGACTCTCTGGTCAATAACCAACAGCGGGATCTGGATACCCATGTTGGCTCCCACATGTTCCACGATGATCTCATCGGATGAACCACGATGTTAAGGACTTAATCAATCCCGTATACAATTCCCTTTGTCTAGCGGTATTTTACTTGCCCGAGATTCGATCGTCGGTATACCGATACCTTGTTCAATCTCGTTACCGGCAAGTCTCTTTACTCGTTCCGTAACACATCATCCCGTGATCAACTCCTTGATCACATTGTGCACATTATGATGATGTCCTACCGAGTGGGCCCAGAGATACCTCTCCGTTTACACGGAGTGACAAATCCCAGTCTCGATTCATGCCAACCCAACAGACACTTTCGGAGATACCTGTAATGCACCTTTATAGCCACCCAGTTACATTGTGACGTTTGGTACACCCAAAGCATCCCTACGGTGTCCGGGAGTTGCACAATCTCATGGTCTAAGGAAAAGATACTTGACATTAGAAAAGCTTTAGCATACGAACTACACGATCTTTGTGCTAGGCTTAGGATTGGGTCTTGTCCATCACATCATTCTCCTAATGATGTGATCCCGTTATCAACAACATCCAATGTCCATAGCCAGGAAACCATGACTATCTGTTGATCACAACGAGCTAGTCAACTAGAGGTTTACCAGGGACAGATTGTGGTCTATGTATTCACACGTGTATTACGATTTCCGGATAATACAATTATAGCATGAATAAAAGACAATTATCATGAACAAGGAAATATAATAATAATACTTTTATTATTGCCTCTAGGGCATATTTCCAACAGCCCGATCCGTGCCGGATCCTCCACCGACAAGACCTTCTCGACGGTTGTGGCCACCTCATCTTCGTCATAACCTGAATGGAAGAAATCACAAATCAAATCCGATGGAGTCGGCGACGGCGGTGAACCCTCGGGATCCTCTCCGTCCCCGTCCGCATCCTCGTCGTCAGATCCCATCAGGGCCCAAAAACGGCCGCCGTCGCCCGCCCGGGCCGCCGCCGCGGGCGGACGCGCCTCGACGGTCGCCTCCGCGGTTGCCCGAGGAGTCGCCCTCATCATTAGTGGCAAGATGAAGTGTTCTAGAGCCGGGGAAAAGATCTTCGAATGGCGCCTGTGGCACGAACACATGACAATTTAGAACGTTTTTTAGACAAGTTTAATGACGTGAGGATGCCAACTTTAGTTGTCAAGCATTTCATTTTTTTCGGATGACAAGTTAATTTTCTTTTTTTCTTTCTGAATGACAATATCAGTTGTAAAAAGGTTAGGATCGTGAAAAAGGAAGTAATCAAATTACGGACGGGAGCAAAACGTGTGCCCGGAATGCAAGCCGTGTCCAACCGATGCGCCCTAGACGCTTCCCCGACGGCAGCTGGAGCCGAGGGAAAAGCGGTGGCTCCCACGACCACGAATACCCCGTGGCCCTGTGCCGTGTTGTCTGATCGAAGCCCCGTCCGTCTCTCTCTGCTCTGCTCTGTCTCCTCTGCTCAGCTCACCCCTTTCCCCAGATCCGACGCGAATGGCCTCCTACGACGGCGAGGACGACTCTGGCCGGCGCCGCCCGCCGCCGCAGCAGCACCGCCCGTCCGGCGGGGGCAGCGGCGACCTCGCCGCGAGCGCCAAGCTGGTGGCGGAGGCGGCCAAGGCGGCGCTCCAGGACCACAACCTGGGGAAGGTCGACAAGGGCCGCACCGCCGAGGCCGCCGCCGACCTGCTCCACGCGGCCTCCCTCTACGGCAAGCTCGAGGGCAAGCCCGTCGGCGGCTACCTCAACAAGGCCGAGGACTACCTCCACAAGTTCGGCGCCAAGGAGGGGGGCAGCGGGGGCGGCAAGCATCAGCCGAGTGGCCACGGGGGCTCAGGCGGGAGGTACGAGGAGGAGGATGAATACAGGAAGAAGCCTACTAGTGGTGGTGGGAGGTACGAACAGGATGATGAGTACAAGAAGAAGCCCAGCGGTGGTGGGAGGTATGAAGAGGATGATGAGTACAGGAAGAAGCCTACTGGTGGTGGTGGTGGCTACGGAGGTGGAAGGTATGAGGAAGAAGATGAGTACAAGAAGAAGCCTAGCAGTGGTGGCTATGGTGGGGGGAGGTATGAGCAAGAAGATGACTACAAGAGGCCTCCTAGTGGTGGTGGTAGTGGTGGCTATGGTGGGGGAAGGTATGAGGAAGATGATGGGTACAAGAAGAAGCCTAGTGCAGGTGGATATGGAGGTGGAGGAGGGAGATACGAAGATGAGTACAAGAAGAAGCCAACCGGTGGCCATGGTGGAGGGAGGTATGAGGAAGATGATGAGTACAAGAGGCCTAGTGGTGGAAGCCATGGAGGGAGGTATGAAGAAGAGGACTACAAGAAGAAGCCTAGTGGTGGGGGAAGGTATGAAGAAGATGACTACAAGAAGAAGCCTAGTGGTGGAGGAAGGTATGAAGAAGATGACCACAAGAAGAAGCCTAGTGGTGGAAGCCATGGAGGGAAGGATGAGTCAGAAGGCGGTGGCATTGGAGACTACATTAAACTTGCACAGGGTTTCATGAAGAAGCAGGATGGCGAGGGTGGGCACAAGAAGACTAGTGGCCATGGAGGAGGAGGGTATGGAAAGGAGGAAAATGAAGAGGATAGCGGAAAGAAGAAACATGGTGGCCGCCCTGAGAGTGGAAAAGACGAGTCGGAGGGCAGTGGCATGGCAGATTACCTGAAACTTGCACAGGGTTTCATGAAGAAGGATGGCGAGGGGGGAAGCGGAGCTGGTATGGGGGACTACTTAAAGCTTGCAGAGGGATTCATGAAGAAGCGTTGATTTATAACCGATCTTCGCTACCATTGCGATTGATGAAGGACTTTGTGTTTGGTTAGTCCCATGTCTTGTTTAACATCTGTATGTTGTGGGATTTCCTATGATTTCCGCCGACAAAGCTTTGCTTGTGTTGTGTGCAATGTACTGAATGCCCAAGGTGCTACTTTCGATTTCAGGAGAATAAAAGATTGGATGAATAAACTTGTGTTATTCATGCTTTGTAAATAGTTCTGACTTGAAATAAGTATTGTAGTGTTATCACAATAAAAGTGTTGAATAGAACTTGTGTTTTCTAATGGCTATTATTTGAATGTAGCTATGCTGGTGATCTATCTTAGTATCTTATTATACTGAACTGAACCCTAATGCAATGCTGTGCGTATCTAAAACCCTTGGGCTAAATCTGAAACCAAAAAAGGCACATATGAAGATCATGATTAATTTATGTTGTAGCATAATGTTTGCTGGATTCAGTTAAAGAGACACTCTATTTCTTTCAGCAAGTGTTTTGACTTTGCCCTGTGAAATCGTCTCTAAGTGGGTTGGTTGAAAAACTGTTTTATCTGCATGTTACTTTCCTGTTCCACCTATTGGCTCTGATTTTGTAGCTAAACTACTGAATTTTTTCATGGTTATTTTGAGGACACCTTTTCAACTGATGGTAGTTTTGGATATTTGTGTCAAATGATGGTAGTTTCCGGCATCTGTGTACAGTTAAATGGCAAGCAAACGTTGTAATGTAAACATCATGCAACACCTGCTGAAGCGCACCCTCAGCTGGTGTCATGTTATAAGCTTGAACTAACCTGCAAACATATACTCCCTCCATCCCAAAATAAGTGTCCTGATTTAGTACAAAGTCGGCACTTGTTTTTTTGGGACAGGGGAGTATGTTATACCAGTTATTGCACATTTCCCAGATACCATGGCGGGCAGGAAAAGCACCACACAAACATAACCTTTATGAGCGTGAGCTGTTCTTTCTTCCACTATGGTAGAACATTTCGCAGTTCTTGTCTTATCCCTCTCCGCGGCCCCTTCTTCATATCAGCAGGCAGCCTTGTTTGTGTCTTCCCTTGCATCCAGACTCCAAACTTTAAGTACTCCAGACCTACTTGATAATCTGCTAGAACTCAAGTAATTGAACACTCTGAACCAACCCTTACAAGAACTTCCTTAGTAGAATTTTCGTTCACCACTGATAGTTCCTAGTTCAGATATGTTTAGCATGTGATTTTTCGACAGAAACTCGTAGCAAACTATATGATCAAATGTGGAGCCTTTATACAGGGATCCGAAATCAAAAGCAACTGGGTAAGTATTTCTGTAACTGACTTTGTCTGCCTGGGTCATGTCCCAGGAAACCTGCCGCTTAATCCATACAAAGAATACCATGATCCAGTACATTGGCAATTTGGGATGATGCACCTGATTTTTTAGTCATTGTTTTCATTTTCCTGTCTTCAGGCGAGCTGTGCGAGTTGAGTATCTTTTTTTTTCATACTTATTTTTGGAGGGATTTCTTAAGTCCCGTCATGTGTTTCCTGGCATCACGATACTATCATGATGTTTTTGCATATATGTCACTGTTTTATGTCTCAAAATGTCTGAAAGCTTGCTGAAACAATTATTTCGGCAAAAGTGCAATGCACCTCCGCCAGCAGCCGGCACACGCAGCACCATAAAGCACTGAAACACAGGTCCCCGACAGACGAGCAACACAAAGCCAGAGCACATGCCAAATGTTCACATTACTGGGACACCACTGGGACACCACCCTTTCATTAGGAGAACAAATCCAATGTACAGACATGCCGAACCTCAGCACACCAATCTAATCACCAGCACGTCCTCAGGAACCACACACCACATGGGACTCAAAAGAATGGCACGAATCATGGAGACTATGGATAGGATCATAGGAAGACGGATCATCAGATTGAGCTCAGAACTCCTCGACGGAGGCGGCTTCGCGGGGCACCTCGTAGGCGTCCTTCTGCCTCAGCTTCTTCACGCCGGCGATGAAGCACACCTTGTCGGACCTGAAGCTCTCTAGGTTCACGGTGGTCACCTTCACCCACACCACCACCTTGGTCTTCATGCCCTCGATCGCCGAAAGCTTGCCTCTGGACAGCGTCGCCTTGACGCGGGTGGCGTACCGTATCATGGAGGAGTCCTTGAAGCTCACCTCGCAGGGCTTGGCCAGGTGCACCACCAGCCTCGAGCTCGTCTGGTCGTACTCGTAGCAGATGATGTTCCGAGGGAAGAGCCCCGGAGGGAGGTTGTACTCGCGCAGCAGGTCAGAGAGGGACTTGTTTGGTTTGCCTGAACAAGAAAGAAATAGGGTCAGTCACTTGTAGTCCATATATAGTAGACATTTATGTAGCAATTATTCAATTGTCACAAGCTAGAATTGCATAGACCTAATGGCAACATGTGAACCATGGCATGAGAATGCCACAAACATATTGACACGCAGAAGGGAATTCAGAAGCAGCAGTTTCGAGCGCTTTAGCAAAGTTCAAGTATATGGAGAATGTTGTGTGTAAAGTGTAAATGCCGAATTATGTATACTACAAGACTGGAATTGCAATCAAACAAAGTGTGAAAATGGGAAATTCATATGAAGGACTTTTTTATCAGAAGAAAGAGGTCTCAGAGCAATGCATACCGTATACCTACTTAAACCAAAAAACAAACAAACGGGAAGGTACAATTGAAGATGGCCTGCAAGTGGCAAAAAACTTGCCAACGGATCTGCTTTGCGAGCATTCACATTTTATTTCACAAACTACTCCCTCCGTTCAATATTATAAGATGTTCTAACTTTTTTCTGAATCGGATGTATATGGCTTACAAGACGTTTTAACTTTTTTCTGAATCGGATGTATATAGACGCATTTTAGCGTGTTTGTTCACTCATTTCAGGCATTTCAGGCCGTATGTAGTCCATATTTAAATATCCAAAACATCTTATAATAGTGAACGGTGGGAGTACTTCAGAACATTCGCATTTTATTTAAGAAACTACTGTCTTTTCGCGCAATGTTTTCACGTGAGCGGTCGGATTGCGGATCCGATTATGCCACTAGTTGTTCGCAGCTTCCTGTAAGAGTACAGATTAGGGGCTGCTTAGAAGAAAATATTGATCAGACCATGCACTACAGACTACCAAATCAGCTGGCTGGTGCTTGCTAATCTCATGACAAGCTGAAGACAGCCTTGCTAATACCGCCAAAGACTCCAAGAGGACAACGAATGCAAAGATTGCAAGTAAAACAAAGATGTTAGGTGAGCAAGTCCCCCCTGCTCTATCCTCCTAGGAGCTTTTGCATAATGGCGTCAACAAACATTGGACCCATTTCAGTTTGGCCCCCATGTGCATCAGCGTCACTCATTGTATTACTAGTACTTTGCAGATCGAAAAGAGTACTTGGATTAGAGCTAGAGGGCCGGAGCCAGATCCAAATCGTGAAGAAAGGCTATGTGGATGGATACAGTCTTCCGTTTCTTTTTACTCCGCGTATAAGTTTTGGTCAAAGTCAAACTACACAAAGTTTGACCAAATATATATTAAAAAATATAAACATCTACAATACTTAAACTATATAATATGAAAATACATTTCATGGCGCATTTGAAAATGTTGATTTCATATTGTGAATGTTGATGATTTTTAATATAAAGTTAGTCAAACAATGCAAAGCTTGACTTTGACCAAACCTTATATGCAGACTAAAAAGAAACGGAGGGAGTATTAAAGAAAGCACTCAATTGTTTTGCTGTGGTGTTACGCATCAGCAAGAAAAACAGCGTTCCTAACAGCGATGGACGAGTGTGCTGAAGATGTTGCTAAGACGACGTGACATGTAGCTTCAGACTAACTGCTATTTTCTGAGCCACAAAGCAAGCACTGAACGGAAATTGGGGAAATTAGGGGGCAGAGCTATCGATGGTACCTTTGAGCTTCTCGAACACCCATTTGGCCTTCTCCTCCACGGTGCTTGAGATGCGCTGCAAATCAGAATGGTTGGGTTATTCGCTGTGACTTGTGAATGATGAACTGAACCACTTGGAAGTTGGAACTAGAGTGGAGTAATAATTAAAGTTACAATGCACTCCAATGTAGGGTACTACTGAGTCGGTACAACGGATGCAGAAGTGCGATCGAATCAAATAATGATTTTCATATGGCAGTCCACTCGGAAAAAGAGTTGCAAATCAAAGCAAGAACTTTCGCTGGTCTTGGTGGGAAAAAGGAACGAATCTAATCCAGCCTAAAGGGCGGAGAATATAAGAGAAAGATCTGCAAATAAATGCATTCAAGAACTCAAAATTTTCTTGGTCAGTAGCACTAACAACATGTGAACCACGAAATGTTGACAGCCAGATTATTGCTGAACTGCAACAGCCGCAGAAAAAGATGAGGACGAGAAAAACAGAACACCGAGCAACAGAAAAAATCCGTCCATCCATCCATCCCCGTGATAACGGAAACCCGTAAAAATCTCGCAGAAACAAGCAAGCGAACCGGGAAATCAGGAACGGCATTTTACCTAGTCCAAGAGATTCACCAAGAACGAGAAGAGATTCACCATGACGAACAAAGCCGCGAAGGCGAGAAAGATGACGGGGAAGGGTGTGAAGGAAGGAGAATAGAGGAGCACTGACCGAGATGTCGCCGCCGATGGCGGAGAGCTCCTGCTTGGCCTTGCGGGGGATGGTGAAGCTGCCGAGCTTGGTGAGGGCCTTCTCCATCCTTCCTCGGCGTCGGCGTGGGGCGTGTGGACGCGGGCGCGGACGGCGGCTGTGGCGCGTGCGTGGGGGTGCCGCGGGATGGGCGACAGACAGTGGATGGAACCAGGTTCAGAGCTGCGGCACGCTCCACAGGAGAGGAGCGGAATAAATAAAGAGCGGCTTTCGTTCGGGGTTCCAAACCGTGGCGCCGGATCCCCTGCGAGCGTGCGGTGCGGGCTGGGTGTTTGTTTGGTGGGTGCGATGGATGGATCTCCAGTGGAGTGAAGCTTCTGGATAGAGGAAGAAGAGGGAAGGAGACGTTTGGAAGGATATATGGGCGCCGCAGTCTCGCTTCTGTTACTACTATCCACGCCGAAATTTGAATGACATTTGAGAAGTGATCAGGCCGATTTGGTCACGTCGCTCAGGAGGAGGATCGCGGGCGAACCGGGGCTACGGTTTGAGATGCGCAGGGGCCCAAAACTAACAGCGAACCGCGTGATGGAGCCGAGCGTATGCGCTTGGGTTCGATACCAGAGTACAAAAGAATGGCTATTTTCCGGTGCTGCACTTGCATGGCCAAGAGTGTTGGATTGCAGCCGCGCCGCGCGCTCCTCCGCCACGCACAGACCCAGAGCCAGCCTCAGCCTCGGCGTGCGAAACGAAGGGGGCCGTGCTATGACCGAGCAGTGGTCCAGCTACGCAGCACGTTATCCAAGCAAAAGCGGCACAAGCGCATGGTATCATCAATCTATGACTTGCACGTATGGTACATCTGGACGAAGTCCTTGTCATCCACGGCTGTCTTCCACCTAGCTACTGCTCTTTCTTTGTCGTCAGACTCGTTTGGTCGTGTGGTCTTGCGCGGCGCCCCGCCTGTAAGGTGGCGTTTGGTTCACGGGCGAGGTTGGCTTGGCCGAGGATATCCTTAACCACCTGGTTGGAGATGGCCAGTTTTTGTCGTTTGGTTGCGAAGGATTTGATGAGATGGATAGCCTCTTTTTATTGTTTGGTTGCAAGGATAAAAGGTGGATATGGATAGTCATTAGCTATTTTTTTAATGTTCATCTACAATGAAATATTAATACATGCTCTTCTTTGTACAATCAAATACATGTATACATGCTCTTCTTCGCACAATCAAATGCATGTATACATGTTCTTCTTTCTACAATCATACACGTGACTGACCATGCAATTAAATACCATGAACTGGTCACTATTTACCAAATATTCATACATGTATACATGTTCTTCTTTGTACAATCATACACGTGACTGTCCATACAATTAAATACCATGAACTGGTCACTGTCCATCAAAGTATTCTGCTACTTCTTATCAACGCCTCAGTGTTACCAGTAGTATTCATATGTGCTATCTGTAGACGAAGTTGAAAGACTGTAAACGAGAGAGTTAAAAGACTGTCGCATACATACAGAGAACAGATAGGCAAGATCTTCAGTGATCCTCGTTCCCGGCCGCCGGGGCTCCCCGTTCCCCGCCAGCCATGGTCACAGCACGCCGAGAGAGAGAGAGAGGGATGGATGGAGGTAGGGGCCATGGCAGAGGAAGTGCATCGCCGCCGCTGTCAGTCACCAACTAGTGGGACGGGAGTAGCCTGGAAAGGATGGGGCACCCGTGGCTCGCCTCGTCTCGAGGAGCAGGGCCATGGCCGACGGCCAAGCAGGGCGCCGGCGTGGGCGGTGGTACGCCAGCGGCGGAGGCAACAGAGGGCGCCGCCGGGCCCATGAAAAAACGTTTCACGCAAGCGCGGGTGGCTGCCCACATCCGCCATAATCTCGCGACTCTCGTCAACCATGTTTTGAAGGAATATTCCCTGGTATCTGGTTATCCCTATCCTTCCTGGCGGGTAAACCAAACAAGTGCCCCTAAAAATTTGGCTATCCCTGTCCCTATGGTGGATAGCCTCTAAACCAAACGCCACCTTGCTGCACACTTGCCTGCAACCATCACATAAACACTTGTCAGTTTTTGAGGTGTGCTCTCACCACTTGGACCACTTGGCTTAGAGCATTTCCAGCCGCGTCCCCAACCGGCCCTCCAAGGCAATTTTTTAGCGCTGGCGCCCGACAATCGGTCCAGTCGCGCCTCCAAGATCTCGTTTTATCGCCGGTTTGGGCCAAAATAACAGCCGGCAAACCCGAGCCAAACCCAAGCCCCTGGAGGTCGCCTGGGGGCGCCGGCCGAAGCGAAAAGGCGCGTGGGTCCGATCTGTCAGCGAGAGAAGGCCCTTTTCCCGCCGACCCCCTTGCTTTCCCCCCTCCGTTTCCCTCCATTCCCCCTTTCTCCCGCCATTCTCCTCCCTCTCCCCTTCCCATCCGGCCGCCATGCCACCGAAGAAGTACATGGCCCCTCGCGCCGCTACCGATGCCAACCCACCCAACCGAAGCAGAGGAAGCAGAGGGCGCCGCCGTCCAAGCCCCCGGGCATGTCTAACGCCGACTGGAAGGCAGAAGTTCAGTGCCGGGAGGCTGTCACAGCCGAACGGCGGAACAGGGCCAACGCCAAGAAGGCCCGGGACAGGGCGGCGCTGGCGGCGGCGGCGGCCGTGGCGGAGCAGGCAGATCACGTGGCGAAACAAGTAGAGGCGTCTCACACGGGGATGATGAATCCGCCCGTCAGCCACAACCCCTACGCTCCCTGAAGCCAGCAGAGCATCGGGTCGCCGGCCGGCTTCTCACCGTCGCCACACCCATGCGGGCGCACACCCTCGCCTAGCTACACCGACGGCGACGCGCACGGCAGGTTCAACCCCAACATCACCTTTCCACATCGCACGCCCTCACCCGCGTTTGCCAGCATCCAGTACCCCCCGTACACCTACTCGTCGTCGGCCTACGCATCCTCCCCGACGCCACCTCTGCGTCGTGGCGCGCTGCTCTTCTCACAAGCCTCCTCGTCGCATCTCGACGACCCCGACGCGACGGAGGCCGACTGGACGACATCATCATGACCGGCTCGGCCACCTCCGCCGCCTTCCCCGGGTTCACTACCCAAGAAAATACAATGGACCTCAACGGTGACATGGACGGCGAGCTCAACTACGGCGAGGAGGAGCCAAAGGAGGAGGAGGAGGAGGAGGAGGAGAAGGAGGAGGAGGATCCGGCGCCTGCTCCGGCAAGGAAAGGGGAAAAGAAGAAGCGAGTGGCCAGGACCGGCGAACCGCGCGTCAAGTGGGCGTCCAAAGAAGACGAGTGCCTCGCCGAAGCGTGGAAGATGTCTGCCTCGACCCGATCACCAGCACGAACCAGAACGTCGACACATATTGGGAGCGCATCAAGTCGGAGTTCGATGAGCGCAAGCTGGTGGACCCCTACTTCGCCGGCATCCGCATGCAGCGCGGCTCGAAGGCCATGGCGAACCATTGGGCGCTCATCCAAACGGCGTGCAACAAATGGCATGGGATCCTCGAGGAGATCGCGGCTAGCCCGGAGAGCGGCGCCAACATCAGGGTCATGTATGACACCGGTCTATCGCTCATTCTTTCGCCGTGTGCGCCGCCGACACGTGTTCCTCGGCGCAGATGGTGCGGATGTTCACCATGTATCGCCAGGACAGCAGCACCGACCAAGATTTCAAGTACCTCCATGTGTTCTCCCAGATCGAGAAGTGCGAGAAGTGGGCGGAAGTCCGGCCCACCCTCGCCAAGGCCAAGGAGACGTACAAGCCGGATGCGCCGACATCGGGCGCGGCCGATGGGTGCCCGGACGGCAACAAGCGAGGCAAGTCGGCGAAGGACGCCGCGCCGGCTACCGCACGTCTGCAAGATTCCATCGAGCATTGCATCACCGACGCCAAGACCCGCGCCGCCTAGAGGAAAGAGAAACGTGAGGCGCGATGGTCGACGTCGATGACGAACAGCGCCGTCAAGCTTGACCTGCTCCGGACCAACGTCGTCGCGAAGAAGAGGAACACCGACCTGGCTTTCCTAATGGGGGGGCGGCGGACATCTCGGCGATGGACGAGCAGGTCAAGGCGTGGTACCTGGCGGAGCGTGGCCTCATCCTGAACCAGATGCCGTCGACGGCGGCACCAACTCCCACACCGATCCCAACGCCGCTACCAAGCCCAAGCGACACCTCCACAACGCCTAGCACAGAAGTCGCGCCGACGCCGACCAGCCCGCGCATGCCGACTCCTGCCAGTCCGACGCCAAAGGCCAACGCCGTCGTTTGATGCATTGCCTACACGTCCTTTCTTTTGAACGCCCAACTTTTTATTGATCGCTGAACTGTGGCAAGGTGATCGCCGATCGCCGGGTGTTTGTGGCGCTGATCGCCGGACTTGTGGCATTTTTTGGTAGCGGGAATGGACAAGTTTGAATTTACGACACCTTGGGGGTGGCACCTGGGGGCGTGGCTGGGACCTAGATCGTCCCCAGGGCCTAAAAAGTGTCGGGCGAGGGTCCAAAATAGCGTCGGCCTCTGCGCTGGGGGCCCGAACGAGTGGAGTTGCTCTTAGGAGTCTACTCTTGTCTCTTGGTAAATTACTTGTATTATCTTTTCTCATGGTTTTCACTGGTTTTCACCGAATGTTGGTTTTCTCGGCAAATTACTCGTATGGCCCATATGAACCAGCTAGATTTGCTACATTTGATCCTCCTAATGTTTGGTTAGAAGATGCCCCTGACTCTGTAATCTCCATGCTTGTAAAAGATGCCAGGATTCTCATGAATGAATGAAAGAGGTTTGAAGTGTAAAAAAACTCTTCATCAACTTGCATATGGTTGGTGTGTTGTCGATCTGACCGACTAGACATATTTATTAATTGTTCAAAAAAGTCAACAAGTTTACCAAAGCATGAAAGTTAGTAAAAGGAATACATAAACCTTGGTTTCAAATTCAACACATAATTTACTTTGAAAACTTGGTAGGGGCTGCGCGAACACATTGCCCCTCTATCACAAACTACAACGTCCACTCTCCCACAAAAAGAACATGATAGATCAACGCACTCACAAAGTGCAATGTGAGCCATTGATCTAGGCCATAGCCTTATTGATCACTCATAGACCCTGTCCAGGTAAGTAGGTTTCAAACTTGCCGACCCTCCACTTACATAGATGCCTTTCCTAATTAGATCTTCATAGTGTTTCCACATGGGTCTAAACTAGACACAATCACTAGTTTCAAAATGGTTTTTTTATCTTTTTGAGCCCCCGGGTTCAAACTGTCGGATTCAAGGCTCCGCAGACCCAAGAAAGGTTCAAACTTTGGGGCGTGTGCAAAGAACTCAACCTTTCCATCCAACCAATCCGTCGCCCCACGGCCTAGCTCGATGAACAAGGAAAAGAGAGGGCTCGACAGTTTACCCAGGTTTGGGCCACCTTGCGGTGTAAGACCCTAATCCTGCTTTATGGTGGATTTGCCTCACGAGGGGATGCGGATGAACTAGTACATGGGAAGAACAACCTCGTGAGCTCTGCTCTGGTAAGGGGATGAGTCTAAGAGATTCGACCCCTTCTCGTGGTGGCTGCTAGCCTATACTTATAGCGGCCTCGGTTCTCTTCCTCCAAAACAATGGCAGGAAGGGATCCCATAGTGGCCAAGTTGAAAGGGGACAAGTAGTACATCTTATCCTGACGAAAGGTGGTCTTCGCCTGCAAAGCATCTAGTCGTGATGCTGCGGTGGGCTCGGTGATGACATCCTTCCTGCCGCCCTGGCGGTCTTGGTCTCGTTGCATGGGAATGGAAACCTTTGGTTGATTCCTCGGGACTCCGCCTGCGCTTGCCTCCTTAGCACCAAAGAGGAAACTGGCTCCTCTGCACCTGCTGGCGCCCGCCTGTCCTTGGTTGTCATGGCTTGCGTCACCGCAACCTCATGAGGTTGGGCACCTGCATAGAAATCTCCGCTCCTCAGGAGCAGCTTGGGGAGGCCGCTCCCTCCGGAGGTCTTGATGTCGCCCGCCTCGCGAGGGTCATCCCAAGATGTCGATGGAGCCACGCCATGGGCTGCAAGCAGGCAAGTATGGGTACCCTGGTTCCCATAATGCCGACAGTAGCCCCCGGGCCCAAGGCGCGCTCGGACTTGGC
Source organism: Triticum timopheevii (assembly GCA_963921465.1). Classification (NCBI taxonomy): domain Eukaryota; kingdom Viridiplantae; phylum Streptophyta; class Magnoliopsida; order Poales; family Poaceae; genus Triticum; species Triticum timopheevii. The sequence goes on from OY997268.1 coordinate 498,363,221, forward strand.
TTCGAGGCAAAGCCAAAGGGCAAGGGCGAAGCACCGCGGGCCCCAATCGCCCGCGGACTGAGTCAACGCATGGTGCTTGATGGGACATGGGCGTCTCCACTTCCCCACGCCGCCTCGGCAACTGCCCAGGCTGACAAAAGACTAGCGCCCGCTTCGCGCTATCATTACCTTCTCTTAGCCTTGCTCTAGATCCCCTTTCCGCCTGCCGAGAGCATCTCCAGACCTAGTCGAATTCCTCTTCCCTTTTGCGTCTCTTCTCCCAAATTCTTCGTAGATGGCATCCAGGAAGGCGAAGCCGGCCGTGCAAACCACGAGCTCCTCCTCCTATCCTGCGCCGGCCCTCGGCACATCCTCCATCACCGAGAGGAAACACCTTGCCGCCGCACTCGCGCTGACGGCGAGCGCCGGCAACGAGAGGAAGGAGACGACGCTCCTGGCCGGCTCCATAGAGCGAGGGACCCTGGCAGGGTCATTCTATCCCTTCTTCCTCCACAGCGTCTTTGCAGGGCTCGTCCCGCATTTCTCCGAGTTCTTCACCGCCGTCCTCGACCATTACCAAGTTCAGGCTCTGCATCTTCAGCCCAACTCCATCCTTCTCCTGTCAATCTTCGCCTTCTATTGTGAGGCGTTCGTGGGCGTGATGCCCTCCGTTGCACTCCTCCGCCACTTCTTCTATCTTCGGATACACGACCCAACCCAACGTTCCAGCTGCCTCTCCATCGCTGCGGTCCACAATGGCAACGCGCTCATGAGAGCCGGGAAGAAGGTGGAGAACTTCCAGCACAAGTGGGTCTTTATGGACGCCAGGGGCCTTCACGTGCGGCTAGAGTTGCCAACCGAGCTGCCAGAGAAGCTTGATTGGTGGGGTCATGAGAAGCTCACCGACCCCCGGTTGGCGCCAGTCCTGAGGAAGATGACGGCGAACATGGAGGCCGGGGCGTTGACGGGGGCCATGCTTGTCAAGGAGTTCCTGATGCAGCGCCTGGCCCCGCTCCAGGCACACTCGCGCCCCATGTGGGAGTTCAAGGGCGCAGATGACGACATCTGGCTGCGCTCGGGGAGCCTGATGGGTCAGGAGCTGGACAAGGCCATGCATACCCTGCTTGAGTGGGATCCGGGCAGCCTCACAGCGGCCTACATCCCGCTATACAGTTGTGCCGATGAGGCAGCGCTAGTCGCCACCATGCCCATCTTCAACGAGCTAGGGCTCGTGCCGCCTGAGCTCCCCAACTCCCCGGTTCTAGTGTCTTCTGGCGATGACGCCGGGGTAAAGGGGGAGGAGGACTCGGAGGCGAACGTGGACGATGTGATGGAGACCTCTCCTCCATCGCAGAGCGAGCTTCTCCGCGGCCTCTCCGATGATAACGACGCCACCGAGCCCCCGGGTGTGGAATCCCTGTGCTCCACCAGGGTCTTCACGAGGTCCGGTGCCTCTCCCTTGCGGAGGCTAGGCCGAGCGACCCCGAAGAAGGGCGGGGCGGACCCCCTCCTCGAGGTGATTGTTGGGAATCGTTGCATGGAAAACAAAAAAATTCTACGCACACGCAATGATCTATCCACGGAGATGCATAGCAATGAGGGGGAGAGTGTGTCTACTTACCCTTGTAGACCGTAAGCGGAAGCGTTTCTTCAACGCAGTTGATGTAGTCGTACACCTTCATGATCCCCCCGATCAAGTACCGAACGCACGACACCTCCGCGTTCTGCACACGTTCAGCTCGGTGTCGTCCTCGCCATCTTGATCCAGCAAGCGGGGCGAGGTAGTAGATGAGTTCCGTCAGCATATTGGTGTGGTGATGGTGGTGGTGTAGCAATCCCACAGGGCTTCACGTAAGCACTGTGACGATCTAGAACAGAGGAGTAAACTAGAGGCCGAGGGGTGCCAACACACGGCGTGGAATAAGTTGTGTATTGTGTGGCACCCCTCCCCACATATATATAGGTGTGGGAGGGGAGGAGGCAGCCCCTAGGGCGCCCCAAGTGGTGCGGCGGAAGCCCTAGGGCAATGATACGTCCATTTTGCATCATGCTTTTATATCAATATTTATTGCATTATGGGCTGTTATTACACATTTGAAAGTGCAACAATCCCTAGGTGGTTTTGGTAATTCATAACAACATATAGCTCATTGAGCTAGTGCTATTCCAAGACTATTATTTCAAGAAAGCTCAATGAATGGCATGGCATGGATGATGAAAGTAGATCCCTCAAAATACTAAGGACAAAGCATTGGCTCAAGCTCAAAAGCTCAAGACTCTTCATTTTATATTTTAGTGATCCAAGATCACATTGAGTCTATAGGAAAAGCCAATACTATCAAGGAGGGATGAGGTGTTGCTTAATGAGCCTCTTGCTTCATGTGCTTAGTAATATGCTCCAAAACCCTCAGCTACTTTCTCACATCCACAAATGACCAACACCTAAAGCCAAAATCGGTCACACCGATTCTTTCTATCCGGCACCGCTGAGTTTGAATGTCATATCCACTGCCACAAACTCTAGGCAAATCGGTCTTACCGATAGGGATCTCGGTCTCACCGAGATGGGATTGTAATCTCTCTGTTTCCCTTCGTAACGTTTCGGTCTAACCGAAGTGAGCGATCGGTCCCACCGGGATTGCAATGTAAACTCTCTGTTTCCCTTTTGTAACATTTCGGTCTCACCGAAAAGAGCAAATCAGTCCCACCGAGTTTACCTGACCAACTCTATGGAAAGCTTATTACCAAAATCGGTCTCACCGAGTTTGTGTAACCGGTCTTACCGAGATTACGTTATGCCCTAACCTAACCGAATCGATCTCACCGAGTTGCATGTCAGTCCCACTGAAAATCCTAACGGTCACTAGGTTTGCTAAATCGGTCCGACCGAGTCTGTTGGATCGGTCCCACCGAGTTTGGTAAATTGTGTGTAACGGTTAGATTTTGTGTGGAGGCTATATATACCCCTCCACCTCCTCTTCATTCATGGAGAGAGCCATCAGAACAAAGCTACACTTCCAACTTACCATTTCTGAGAGAGAACCACCTACTCATGTGTTAAGGCCAAGATATTCCATTCCTACCATATGAATCTTGATCTCTAGCCTTCCCCAAGTTGCTTTCCACTCAAATCTTCTTTCCACCAGATCCAAATCCCATGAGAGAGAGTTGAGTGTTGGGGAGACTATCATTTGAAGCACAAGGGCAAGGAGTTCATCATCAATGCACCATTTGTTACTTCTTGGAGAGTGGTGTCTCCTAGATTGACTAGGTGTCACTTGGGAGCCTCCGACAAGATTGTGGAGTTGAACCAAGGAGTTTGTAAGGGCAAGGAGATCGCCTACTTCGTGAAGATCTACCGCTAGTGAGGCAAGTCCTTCGTGGGTGACGGCCATGGTGGGATAGACAAGGTTGCTTCTTCGTGGACCCTTCGTGGGTGGAGCCCTACGTGGACTCGCGCAACCGTTACCCTTCGTGGGTTGAAGTCTCCATCAACGTGGATGTATGATAGCACCACCTATCAGAACCATGCCAAAAACATCCGTGTCTCCAATTGCGTTTGAATCCTCCAAACCCTTCCCTTTACTTTCTTGCAAGTTGCATGCTTTAATTTCCGCTTCCTATATACTCTTTGCATGCTTGCTTGAATTGTGTGATGATTGCTTGACTTGCCAAAGATAGCTAAAATTTGCCAAACTCTAAAATTGGGAAAAGGTTAAGTTTTTAATTGGTCAAGTAGTCTAATCACCCCCCCCTCTAGACATACTTCAAGGTCCTACAAGTGGTATCAGAGCTTTGGTCTCCATTTGCTTTGATTTCCATAGCTTTTGGTGGTCATAGCCTTGGTTTCACAACCTAGGAGAGTATGGCGTCTAGTGAGGGAAATTATCACCGAAGAGGTCCTTACTTTGATGGTACTAATTTTGCTAGTTGGAAGCATAAGATGAAAATGCATATTCTTGGACATAACCCCGTCGTTTTGGCAATTATTTGTATTGGCTTGCAAGGTGAATTCTTTGATGGGAGAGAGCCGAATCGTGAAGCTAATGCGGAAGAATTGAAGATGCTGCAATACAATGCTCAAGCTTGTGATATCATCTTCAACGGATTGTGCCCCGAAGAATTCAACAAAATCAGCCGTCTTGAGAATGCAAAGGAAATTTGGGATACTTTGATTGATATGCATGAAGGTACCGACTCCGTCAAGGAATCCAAGTTGGATGTGCTCCAAAGTCAGCTTGACAAGTTCAAAATGAAGGATGGTGAAGGTGTCGCTGAAATGTACTCTAGGCTTGCACTTATCACAAATGAGATTGCCGGCTTAGGGAGTGAAGAAATGACCGACAGATTCATCATCAAGAAGATCCTAAGAGCATTGGATGGAAAGTATGATACCGTGTGCACATTGATCCAAATGATGCCAAACTACAAAGATCTCAAGCCAACGGAAGTCATTGGAAGAATTGTTGCTCATGAGGTGTCACTCAAGGATAAGGAGGAACTTCACAACAAGTCAAGTGGTGCTTACAAAGCCTCAAGTGAAGCCCCCACATCATCAAGTGAGAAACAAACCTTCAATGAAGAATTGAGCTTAATGGTGAAGAACTTCAACAAATTCTACAAGAGTAGAAGCAAAGAAAGAAGCTCCAAGTCAAGGTCTTACAATGACAAGAGATCTTCTAGCCGAGAGCGAAATTGCTACAATTGTGGGAGACCCTTACACTATTCCAATGAGTGTACGGCACCCTACAAAAGAAGAGAAGATTCTCCAAAAAGAAGAAGCAAAAGAGAAGAATCACCATCGAGAGAGAGGAGGAGTAGAGATGATCGTTATGAACGAAGACCCTCACGGAGAAGCAAGGATTCGGAAAGGAAGGACAAGTCATCAAGGAGCTACACAAAACGAAGACATCAAGCTCATGTTGGTGAATGGGTATCCGGCTCCGACTCCGACAATCACTCCGAGAGAAGCTATCACTCCGACTCTGAATATACTCAAGATGAAGGTGTTGCCGGTCTAGCAGTTGTGTCAACCAACTCGTACGACATATTTGATTCACCAAATGAAGGAATTGGAAGATGCTTCATGGCCAAAGGTCCAAAGGTAACACATCCTGAGTGTGTTGATTTCGATAGTGATGAAGATGACTTGCTTGTGGATGATGATTTACTTGTTGACAACTCTAGTGATGGATACTATGATGGAACGTCAATTAATCATGCTAATCAAGATAAAATGAATGACAATGATAAGGAGAAGATTGAGCTTCTAACTAAAGAAGTAAACACTCTTAAGTTGGCTCATGAAACTATCTTCGAAGATCATCGAGAACTTTTAAGGGCTCATGAGAAGTTACGCTTTGAAAAGCTCAATCTTGAGCAAGAGCATGAGTTCCTAAAAGCAATCAATGATGATCTCCGTAAGAAAAGTTCTTCTTACATTGCCAAGCGTTTACTTTTATCTACTTACATGCCTCAAGTCAAGTCTAGTAACAAGTACAAGAAAGATCCTTCCACTAGTAGTAACAATAATAATGTCAAATCCAATATTGTTGCTTCTAGTAGTTCTCTTGATTGCACTAATGATTCTCTTAGCCAAGTTACACTTGAGCAAGAAAATAGCTTATTGAAGGGAATTATAGAGAAAGGTGTCTACAAGAGCCTTGCCGGGAGTAAGAAATTCGAGGAAATTGTACGCAAGCAAGGAAGGCACCGGAAGAATCAAGGTGTTGGTTTTGAACGAAAGTTCAATGGCAATGGAGTTGTGTGGGAAGAATATCAATACCCCAAGACGAAGTTTGTTCCTCAACAAGAGAAGTATGATCCTACTTCCTTCAAGGGAACACAAGCACAAGATGATCTTCCACCACAAGACCACAAGAACAAAGGCAAGGACAAGCTTCAAGAAGAGATTGATGCATTTGAAGAAGCACCTAAGGCCTCGTTCAAGTGGGTTCCCAAGACTACGTCAAGTTCTACTTCATCAAGTACAACTACAACTCCAAGGATTCCCATCAAGATGATGTGGATCTCGAAGAAGAAGAACTAGAAGAGTTCTTGAGGGTGACTCCGCCAACATTTTTCACTCATATCATTATGGCAAGAACAAGTGCAATCAACTTCCACATCTTGCACTAGTTCAAGGAGTCACAAACCCTCATGTTGGTAAGGCAAGGGACAAGGTAACCTAATGATTTCATGGACATCATCTTGTGTGTGCATCACTCTATGTCTATGGATATTCTTGTTTGTTCCTTGTGGGACTAACCCATGTAGGTATTGAAAGTGCAACTCACTCCAAAGGATTGCTCCAAATGATCTACATCAACATTGAGCATCCACATCTTCAACACCTACATGAAGTCATCATCGACAAAACCCAAGGTTAGTTCATCCCTCTAAAAGGGGATCTCACATCTAGGGGGAGCTTAACTCTAAGAATTGAGTCAAAGCAACTCTAATGCTGTGAACACATCAATGCATTATGTAAAAGTGGTAACCCCACTTGAGCTTAAACGATGAGTATGACCTATGATCAAATGTTTTTCATTTGACTCCTAAGTCAATATACTCAAATATAGATGACCTAGTCATCGCCAATTGTTTGATAGATGCTAGAATTGGTTGTGCATGCTTTGCCACATATTTCATTTGCCATCTTATTGTGTGAGCATGTTGGTGCATATTTTACTCATTCGAGGACATCCACTTGTTGTTTTGATTGATTGGCTTCTTTTCTTTTTGCCAAGTGGATGGACAAGAATGCCTAAGAACCTTCTCTAGCTATCTATGCTTTTCTCGTCTCAAACTCTATTATTTCTACATCACAAAATTTGATCAAGTCAGATTCGAACCACTCTGTGTGAGGAGCACTCGGAGTCCCCGATTCGTCATAGACTTAAACTTCCAAAACTTCTTTGTGATTCTCGGTCTGACTGATCCCTACAATTCGGTCCCACCGAGATCACTAAGTCGATCTAGGTTTTCAATCTCAGTGCAACCGATTTGAACTTTTTGGTCACACCGAGTTGTTGTAACTGTACACAGTTATGCATCTCGGTGCCACCGAGTTGTTCCACTCGGTCACACCGACAGGGTCGGGCTATATATAGTCACGGGCAAAAATTTGGAAATTTTTCCGAACCTCTTCACCCGCGCAATAGCTCGCTCTACCTCCAGGGTCTCCGGATCGTCTCCTCATCGCCAGCCGCCTCCTGTCGCTGGTCTCCGCCACCGTCAACAGAATTCAACCCCGCTGTTGCCGCTGTAGCGAGTTCATCGCCAAGCTAGGGTATGGACTCGATCACTGTGCTATCCTCGTCCGGTTCCTAGCACATTGTGTTCTTATTGATTCTTGCCATGATTGAAACACTCCTATCCAGTCAATGCAATCCGTAGATTAGATGAGATTTGAAATTTTAGGGTTAGGTTTCCGCCGAAACCATCTCGGACCTACCGAGTTGAAAAACTCGGTCCCACCGATTTGGCTAACGCCATTGCACTAGTAACTCTCGGTCTGACCGAGAATTGCTAATCGGTGAGACCGATTTTAGGACTTTGTGAAACCCTAGCAGTCTTGGTGCCACCGAACTGGGACTCGGTCCAACTGAGTTCATCAGTTTAGGTTCCAAAACTGCTTTGGTATCACCGAGTTTGAAAATTGGTTGATCCGAAATGCTTTCTGTGGAAAACTAAAACTGAATTTTTGAATCATTCTTTTGCAAAAATCTCTGCATTTTGTGATGCTCATCCACTCTATCTCATCTATAACTCTTCACAGGGTCAGCAGTCAGTGTTTGCAGCATGTCAGACCAGAGTGACAGCCAGAACAGGTCAGAAGAGCAGATTGACATGAGTGAGGGCACTAGTCCCTCTAGCACTTCAGATAAAGGCAGCAGGAGCACCCCAAGTAATCTGCCTAAGGCTGCTACCAGGCAAAGGAAGAAAAGAACCTAAGATTCTGAGGATGAGGATTATAGAGCAGAAGAGGATGAGGCTACTTCCAAGAAGGTAGTGCTCAAAAAGGAGTATGGCTCAGCAAAGAATACAAAGCCTGGACTCAATAGGAAGATTCCTGCCAAGAGGACACCTATGCCTAAAGTCAGAAGATCCACTCAAGTGCCTGAACAGACTGAACCCAAAGACGCACCTGCAAAGAGAGTCACAACTTCCAAACCCAAGAAAGTTCCTACTGGAAAAACTATGAAGTTTGCAATTAAATCAGAGGATGAAGCTGCTCAGGATAAGAAGAAGAACAGAGCCAGAACCACTACTGCCCAGGTTCTTGGAAATCCCTCAATGAGGAGAGATTCTGATGAAGAAGAAGAGGTTGCTGTACCAGCACCCAAGGCACCAAAGCTTATGGGTGATGCTATTAGATCAGGGGCTGCAACATCTAAGCCCAAGGATGCACCCAAAGCTGCCCCCCAAGCCCAAGCTTGCACCAAAGAGGAATACCAGGAGTATTCCAGCTGCTGAGAAGAACAAGGCCCCAGTGCCTAATGTCGCTGATGAGGAAGATGAAGAAGGATAAGTTCTGAGGAAGCTCAAGCCCAAGATACCAGACCACAATGATGCCCATCCTGTGGCTGAGGACATGAGGATCAGAAAGGACTCAGGGTTGAGGCTATGGAGGATGACAGATCCATATGCCTCAAGGAGAAGAACTGTTGTTGATTACAGGTTCCACACAAAGGAACAGCAGGACTTCTGTGAGACAATCTTATTGGACAAGAAGCCCATAGTGTGTGATATGAGGTGGGTCGACTGGACCTACATGAAAGATAATGAAGAACACTACCCTGGAGTTCAAGACAATTTTGTTGCTTGTGGAGTTGCTGATTTTGTTGGGCAAAAGCTCACCAACTGGAATGATGAACTTATCATGCAATTCTACTCCATAGCACACTTCTATCCAGATGGGAGGATAGTTTGGATGTCTGAAGGTACAAGGTACCAGTCAACTGTTGAGGAGTGGGCAAGTCTGGTCAATGCCCCAAAGGAGAGTGAAGATGACTTGGATATCTATGCCAAGAAGAAGATGGACCACAATTCCATGGCACACATGTACAAGGAGATCCCAGACAAGGCTGTTGAGACACATAAGTTTGGATCAGTCCACTTTCTTCTGTCAGGGCTGCCAACTATCAACTGGATCCTAAGGCACACTCTATTGCCTAAGTCTGGTGACCACAACATGATCAGAGGGCATGCAATCAACATGTTTCATGTGTTTGATGTGCCACAGAAATTTAAGGTCATGAGCCTTATGGTAGAGACCATTAAGATAACTGCAGCTGATCAGAAGAGGAGTTGTGGATATGCCCCTCAGATTCAGGAGTTTATTAACTCAAAGATGGGCACAGGAAAATATCTATTGGATAAGGAACACTTTCCTCTCTATCCAGACTTTGAGGACAATCAGGTTGTCATGAATGAAAATGATCCATCATCAGTACAAGCTCAAGAGAAGAAGGAGAAGGCAAGGAAAGAGAAGGCTGCCAAGATGCCAACTCAAGAGGAGGCATCTGAGTATTTCTTCAAGAACAAGCAGGAGCAGCTTGGTTACTTGATAGCATCATCTCTGAGGATTGAGAAGGGATTGGCCACCCTCACTCGAAATCAGGAGAGCTTGGAAAGAATCATGGAACTCAAATTTCATGATCTAGATGTCAAGGTAACTGAGATTCAGTCAGTTGTGGAGCAGCTGCAGGATGACATGCAGGAGAGGCAGGGAAAGACTACCACAAATGTATTTGCCAGAGTGCCTAGAGCCCAGAGGTCAGTTGTAGTGCCTGTGACAGACACCAGAGCAACATCATCTGCACCAGCTACAGCCCCTACAGCTCCAGTGCAACCAGCTCCAGTATCAACTCCTCTAGCTCCATCTACTTGAACTGAAGCCTTTGTTCTTGGAGTTATCCGGACACCACCACCTGAAGATCAAGCCTGAGAGTCGATCTAGCACTATGCATTTTCTATGAACTTTTTGGTAACTTGTTGCCAAAGGGGGAGAAAAATGTATAGATCATAGGCTTTGAGAGAGAGAGTGTTGCTTTTGTTCTCTCTTGCTTTGCTTTGGTGGTTAAACTTGTTTGCTTTTGATTGCTTGAGATACTATGCTTGTGAGACATTGATGATCATGTGTTTGATCATAAGCTACACTTATGCATGTTTGATGATATTATCTTATCTATCCTATGTGATCATTCACTTTGCTTGGTGATGAGTGCATGTATTCAATCTTTATCATTTTGAGCGCTCCACCAAGATGTATGTGACATGGAAGAGTAACCCATGAGCCTAATTCCTTGTGCATTTGCAGTCCAAAGCAAATTTTAAACTATGCACAAATTTAGGGGGAGCTCTTGCTTATCACATACTTCTCAAAGCGACGATGTTGTTAAATCTTATTATCTTTTGTCGAAGCTTTGATCTATATGTTGTCATCAATTACCAAAAAGGGGGAGATTGAAAGTGCAACTATCCCTAGGTGGTTTTGGTAATTCATAACAACATATAGCTCATTGAGCTAATGCTATTCCAAGACTATTATTTCAGGAAAGCTCAATGAATGGCATGGCATGGATGATGAAAGTGGATCCCTCAAAATACTAAGGACAAAGGATTGGCTCAAGCTCAAAAGCTCAAGACTCTTCATTTTATATTTTAGTGATCCAAGATCACATTGAGTCTATAGGAAAAGCGAATACTATCAAGGAGGGATGAGGTGTTGCTTAATGAGCCTCTTGCTTCATGTGCTTAGTGATATGCTCCAAAACCCTCAGCTACTTTCTCACATCCACAAATGACCTAAACCTAAAGCAAAAATCGGTCACACCGATTCTTTCTATCCGGCGCCACCGAGTTTGAATGTCATAGCCACTGCCACAAACCCTAGGCAAATCGGTCTTACTGATAGGGATCTCGGTCTCACTGAGATGGGATTGTAATCTCTCTGTTTCCCTTCGTAACGTTTCGGTCTAACCGAAGTGAGCGATTGGTCCCACCGAGATTGCAATGTAAACTCTATGTTTCCCTTTTGTAACATTTCGGTCTCACCGAAAAGAGCAAATCGGTCCCACCGAGTTTACCTGACCAACTCTCTGGAAAGCTTATTACCAAAATCGGTCTCACCGAGTTTGTGTAATCGGTCTTACCGAGATTACGTTATGCCCTAACCCTAACCGAATCGATCTCACCGAGTTGCATGTTAGTCCCACCGAAAATCCTAACGGTCACTAGGTTTGCTAAATCGGTCCGACCGAGTCTGTTGAATCGGTCCCACCGAGTTTGGTAAATTGTGTGTAACGGTTAGATTTTGTGTGGATGCTATATATACCCCTCCACCTCCTCTTCATTCGTGGAGAGAGCCATCAGAACAAACCTACACTTCCAACTTACCATTTCTGAGAGAGAACCACCTACTCATGTGTTGAGGCCAAGATATTCCATTCCTACCATATGAATCTTGATCTCTAGCCTTCCCCAAGTTGCTTTCCACTCAAATCTTCTTTCCACCAGATCCAAATCCCATGAGAGAGAGTTGAGTGTTGGGGAGACTATCATTTGAAGCACAAGAGCAAGGAGTTCATCATCAATGCACCATTTGTTACTTCTTGGAGAGTGGTGTCTCCTAGATTGGCTAGGTATCACTTGGGAGCCTCCGACAAGATTGTGGAGTTGAACCAAGGAGTTTGTAAGGGCAAGGAGATCGCCTACTTCGTGAAGATCTACCGCTAGTGAGGCAAGTCCTTCGTGGGCGACGACCATGGTGGGATAGACAAGGTTGCTTCTTCGTGGACCCTTCGTGGGTGGAGCCCTCCGTGGACTCGCGCAACCGTTACCCTTCGTGGGTTGAAGTCTCCATCGACGTGGATGTACGATAGCACCACCTATCGGAACCACGCCAAAAACATTCATGTCTCCAATTGCGTTTGAATCCTCCAAACCCTTCCCTTTACTTTCTTGCAAGTTGCATGCTTTAATTTCCACTGCCTATATACTCTTTGCATGCTTGCTTGAATTGTGTGATGATTGCTTGACTTGCCAAAGATAGCTAAAATCTGCCAAACTCTAAAATTGGGAAAAGGTTAAGTTTTTAATTGGTCAAGTAGTCTAATCACCCCCCCTCTAGACATACTTCAAGGTCCTACAACATTATATCTCAATACTTATGGCTATTCTATCTTATTTTACAAGGTTTACCATGAAGAGGGGGAATGCCGGCAGCTGGAATTCTGGCTGGAAAAGGAGCAAACATTGGAAACCTATTCTACACAGCTCCAAAAGTCCTGAGACTCCATGAAACAACCTTTTGGATTTAATAAGAACTTATGAGATAAAGAAATAGGCTAGGGGGCCCACACCCTGTCCAGGAGGCAGGGGGCTCCCCCCACTATAGGGTGCGCCCCTATCTCCTAGGCCCCCTGGTGGGCCTCCGGCGTCCATCTTCTGCTATATCATCACTTTTACCCTGGAAACAATCATGGGCAAGCTTACAGGACGAAACTCCGCGCCACGAGGTGGAACCTTGGCGGAATCAATCTAGGGCTCTGGCAGAGCTGTTCTGCCGGGGACACTTCCCTCCGGGAGGGGGAAATCATCACCAACGTCATCACCAACGATCCTCTCATCGAGAGGGGGTCAATCTGCATCAACATCTTCACCAGCACCATCTTCTCTCAAAACCCTAGTTCATCTCTTGTATCAAAACTACAAATTGGTACCTGTGGGTTGCTAGTAGTGCTGATTACTCCTTGTAGTTGATGCTAATTGGTTTACTTGGTGGAAGATCATATGTTCAGATCCTTTATGCATATTATTACTCCTCTGATTATGAACATGAATATGCTTTGTGAGTAGTTACTTTTGTTCCCGAGGACATGGGTGAATTCTGCTATTAGTAGTCATGTGAATTTGGTATTCATTCGATATTTTGATGAGTTGTATGTTGTCTTTTCCTTTAGTGGTGTTATGTGAACGTCGACAACATGACACTTCACCATTATTTGGGCCTAGAGGAAGGCATGGGGAAGTAATAAGTAGATGATGGGTTGCTAGAGTGACAGAAGCTTAAACCCTAGTTTATGCGTTGCTTCGTTAGGGGCTGATATGGATCCATATGTTTAATGCTGTGGTTAGGTTTACCTTAATACTCCTTTTTGTAGTTGCGGATGCTTGCAATAGGGGTTAATCATAAGTGGGATGCTTGTCCAAGTTAGGGCAGTACCCAAGTACTGGTCTACCCACATGTCAAATTATCAAAGTTCCGAACGCGAATCATATGAACGTGATGGAAACTAGCTTGACGATAATTCCCAATGTGTCCTCGGGAGCTCCTTCACCATTATTAGAATTTGTACAGGCTTATCCTTTGCTACATAAATGATTGGGACACCTTGCTGCACTTTACTTACTTTATTTACTTGTTACCTGTTACTATTTATCTTATCACAAAACTATCTATTACCTACAATTTCAGTGCTTGCAGAGAAAACCTTACTGAAAACCGCTTATCATTTCCTTCTGCTCCTCGTTGGGTTCGACAATCTTACTTATCAAAAGGACTACGATAGATCCCCTACACTTGTGGGTCATCAAGACTCTTTTCTGGCGCCGTTGCCGGGGAGTGTAGCGCTTTTGGTGAGTGGAACTTGGTAAGGAAACATTTATATAGTGTGCTGAAATTTTCTGTTACTTGTCACTATGGAAACTAATCCTTTGAGGGGCTTGTTTGGGGTATCTTCACCCCAACCAGAAGAGCAAAGAGTTGCTCCTCAACCTACTGAACTTTATGAAAATATTCACTTTGAGATTCCTTCGGGTATGATAGAAAAACTGCTAGCTAATCCATTTGCAGGAGACGGAACATTGCATCCTGATTTACACCTTATCTTTGTGGATGAAGTTTGTGGATTATTTAAGCTTGCAGGTATTCCTGATGATGTTGTCAAAAGGAAGGTCTTCCCTTTATCTTTGAAGGGAGATGCATTGACATGGTATAGGCTATGTGATGATACAAGATCTTGGAATTATAAGCGATTGAAGTTGGAATTTCACCAGAAGTTCTATCCTATGCATCTTGTTCATCGTGATCGTAATTACATATATAATTTCTGGCCTCGCGAAGGAGAAAGCATCGCTCAAGCTTGGGGGGGGGGGGGCTTAAGTCAATGTTATATTCATGCCCCAATCATGAGCTCTCTCGGGAAATGATTATTCAGATTTTTTATGCTCGGCTTTCTCTTGATAATCGCAACCTGCTCGATACTTCCTGTACTGGTTCTTATATGCTGAAGACTATTGATTTCAAATGGGACTTATTGGAAAGAATTGAACGCAACTCTGAAGATTGGGGTTCCGACGATGGTAAGGAGTCAGGTATGACACCTAAGTTCGATTGTGTTAAATCTTTTATGGATACCGATGCTTTTCATGGATTTAGCGCTAAGTATGGACTTGACTCTGAGATAGTAGCTACTTTTTGTGAAACTTTTGCTACTCACGTTGATCTCCCTAAAGAGAAGTGGTTTAAATATAATCCTCCTGTTGAAGTGAAAGTAGTTGCACCTATTACAGTCGAAGAAAAGACTATTACCTATAGTGATCCTATTGTTCCTACTGCTTATGTTGAAAAACCTCCTTTTCCTGTTAGGATAAAAGATCATGCTAAAGCTTCGACTATTGTTCGTAAGAGTAATACTAGGCTTATACACCTCCTGAGAAAATTAATGTTGAACCTAGTATTGCTATGGTTAAAGATCTCTTGGATGATGATTTAGATGGGCATGTTATTTCTTTCTTGGGTGAAACTGCCAATATTGCTAGACTTGATACTAAGACACGTAGACCTGTTGTAGGCATGCCTGTTATTTCTGTTAAAATAGGAGATCATTGTTATCATGGCTTATGTGATATGGGTGCTAGTGCTAGTGCAATACCTTATGATCTTTATAAAGAAATTATGCACGACATTGCACCCGTTGAATTAGAAGACATTGATGTTACTATTAAGCTTGCTAATAGGGATACCATTAAACCTATTGGGATTGTTAGAGATGTTGAAGTTTTGTGTGGGAAGGTTAAATACCCTGCTGATTTTCTTGTTCTTGGTTCCCCACAAGATGATTTTTGTCCCATTATTTTTGGTAGACCCTTCTTGAACACTGCCAGTGCTAGGATTAATTGTGAAAAGAATATTGTCACTGTTGGCATACATGGTATGTCTCATGAGTTTAATTTCTCTAAGTTTAGTAGACAACCTCGTGAAAGGGAACCACCTAGTAAGGATGAGATTATTGGTCTTGCTTCCATTGCTGTTCCTCCAACTGATCCGTTAGAACAATATTTGCTAGACCATGAAAACGATATGTTTATGAAGGAAAGGGAAGAAATAGATGAAGTGTTCCTTAAACAGGAACCTATGCTGAAACATAACCTTCTCGTTGAAATTCTTGGGGATCCCCCTCCACCCAAGGGTGATCCCGTGTTTGAACTCAAACCATTACCTGATAATCTTAAGTATGCTTATCTCGATGAAAAAGAAATATATCCTGTTATTATTAGTGCTAACATTTCAGAGAAAGAAGAAGAAAGATTATTGAAAACTCTGAAAAAGCACCGAGCTGCTATTGGATATACTCTGGATGATCTTAAGGGCATTAGTCCCACATTATGTCAACACAAAATTTCAGTGGAGAAAGATGCCAAACCAGTTAGAGATCCTCAAAGACGATTAAATCCCAAGATGAAGGAAGTGGTAAGAAAGGAGATACTAAAGCTCCTTGAGGCAGGTATTATTTATCCCGTTGCTGATAGTGAATGGGTAAGCCCTGTCCATTGTGTCCCTAAAAAGGGAGGTATTACCATTGTTCCTAATGATAAAGATGAATTGATCCCGCAAAGAATTATTACAGGTTATAGGATGGTAATTGATTTTCGTAAGTTAAATAAAGCTACTAAGAAAGATCATTACCCTTTACCTTTTATTGATCAAATGCTAGAAAGGCTATCCAAACACACACATTTTTTCTTTCTAGATGGTTATTCTGGCTTCTCTCAGATACCTGTGTCAGCGAAGGATCAATCTAAAACTACTTTTACTTGCCCTTTTGGTACTTTTGCTTATAGACATATGCCTTTTGGTTTATGTAATGCACCTGCTACCTTTCAAAGATGCATGATGGCTATATTCTCTGATTTTTGTGAAAAGATTTGTGAGGTATTCATGGATAACTTCTCCATCTATGGATCCTCTTTTGATGATTGTTTGAGCAATCTTGATCGAGTTTTGCAGAGATGCAAAGACACTAGTCTCGTCCTGAATTGGGGAAAGTGTCACTTTATGGTTAATGAAGGCATTGTCTTGGGGCACAAGATCTCCGAGAGAGGTATTGAAGTTGATAAAGCCAAAGTTGATGCTATTGAAAAGATGCCATGTCCCAAGGACATAAAAGGTATAAGAAGTTTCCTTGGTCACACCGGTTTTTATAGGAGGTTCATTAAGGACTTTTCTAAAATCTCTAGGCCTCTGACTAATTTATTGCAAAAAGATATTCCTTTTGTCTTTGATGATGATTGTGTTGAAGCATTTGAAACACTTAAGAAATTATGCTACTACTGAAAAAGAGTTCTTAGCAGTTGTGTTTGCATGTGATAAGTTTAGATCTTATATTGTTGATTCCAAAGTTACTATTCACACTGATCATGCTGCTATTAAATATCTTATGGAAAAGAAAGATGCTAATCCTAGACTCATTAGATGGGTTCTCTTGCTCCAAGAATTTGACTTGCATATTATTGATAGAAAGGGAGCTGAGAACCCCATTGCAGATAACTTGTCTAGGTTAGAGAATGTTCTTGATGACCCACTGCCTATTAATGATAGCTTTCCTGATGAACAATTAGCGGTCGTCAATGCTTCTCGTACTGCTCCTTGGTATGCTGATTATGCTAATTACATTGTTGCTAAATATTTACCGCCTAGTTTCACATACGAGCAAAAGAAAAAGTTCTTTTATGATTTAAGACATTACTTCTGGGATGATCCATATCTTTATAAAGAAGGAGTAGATGGTGTTATTAGACGTTGTGTGCTTGAGCATGAACAGGAATAGATCCTACGCAAGTTTCACTCTGAATCTTATGGAGGACACCACGCTGGAGATAGAACTGCACACAAGGTATTACAATCTGGTTTTTATTGGCCTACTCTCTTCAAAGATGCTCGTAAGTTTGTCTTATCTTGTGATGAATGTCAAAGAATAGGTAACATTGGTAGACATCAAGAAATGCCTATGAATTATTCTCTTGTTATTGAACCATTTGATGTTTGGGGCTTTGATTATATGGGACCTTTTCCTGCCTCTAATGGTTATACACATATTTTAGTTGCTGTTGATTATGTTACTAAGTGGGTAGAAGCTATTCCAACTAGTAGTGCTGATCATAACACTTCTATTAAAATGCTTAAAGAAGTTATTTTTCCAAGGTTTGGAGTCCCTAGATATCTTATGACTGATGGTGGTTCACATTTTATTCATGGTGCTTTCCGTAAGATGCCCGCTAAGTATGATGTCAACCATAGAATAGCATCTCCTTATCATCCGCAGTCTAGTGGTCAAGTAGAGTTGAGCAATAGAGAGATCAAATTAATTTTGCAAAAGACTGTGAATAGATCTAGAAAGAATTGGTCCAAAAAACTTGATGATGCATTATGGGCCTATAGAACTGCATACAAAAATCCTATGGGTATGTCTCCTTCTAAGATGGTTTATGGAAAATCATGTCATTTACCTCTTGAACTTGAACATAAGGCATATTGGGCTATCAAAGAGCTCAATTATGACTTCAAACTTGCTGGTGAGAAGAGGTTGTTTGATATTAGCTCACTTGATGAATGGAGAACCCAAGCATATGAGAATGCCAAGCTTTTCAAAGAAAAAGTCAAACGCTGGCATGATAAGAGGATACAAAAGCGTGAGTTTAACGTAGGAGATTATGTGTTATTATTCAACTCATGTTTAAGATTTTTTGCAGGAAAACTTCTCTCAAAATGGGAAGGTCCCTACGTTATTGAGGAGGTCTATCGTTCTGGTGCTATAAAAATCAATAACTTAGAAGGCACAAATCCGAGGGTGGTTAACGATCAAAGAATTAAACATTATATTTCAGGTAATCCTATCAATGTTGAAACTAATATTATTGAAACCATAACCCCCGAGGAATACATAAGGGACACTTTCCAGAATGTTCCAGACTCCGAAAAGGCATAGGTATGTGGTACGGTAAGTAAACCGACTCCAAAACAACTCCAATGGCAATTTTTATCAGTTTTGGATTATTTAAGAATTTTAGGAAGAAAGAAGTAGTCCGAAAGGGACATGAGGCCCTCACGAGAGTGGAGGGCGCCCCCCTGTAGGGCGCACCCCCTATCTCGTGGGCACCTCGTGTGCCTCCCAGACTCCGTTTTCTTGTATGTCATGTATTTTGGTCGGTAAAAATTCATTATATATACTTCCGAAGGTTTTGACCATCGTATCACGCAAATATCCTCTATTTTCGTTTCGTGCAGTTTCCGTTGTAGATTTAGAGCACCATGACTTCACCGTCCTCCAACAATGAAGACAAGGATGCTTGGCTTTTGAAGATAGAGCTGAAAAGAGAAGAACCAGAAGAGATCAACAAGGATGAAGGGATCAAGGAAGCCTTGGAGGTTCAAGCTCCGGCGGTGAAAGAAGAAGATATCCCTCAACCTTTACCTAACCTCTTTACTCCAACAGAGATTGAAGCTTTCAAGATGATTGAGTTAGCTCGCATACAGAACAAGTATCTCACACAGGAGAATATTCTTTTGAAGGATCATATTGCTGGCCTTAAGGGCATTATCCGCAAGTTGGAGGAACTTTTACGCTCAATGTGCGATTATCCACCGTCATCATCACCACCTCCATCACCTCCGAGGACATAATCACATGGGTATGGGCTCTCCCCTTGGCAACTGCCAAGCTTGGGGGAGGTGCCCCGGTATCGTATCACCATCGCACTCCTATCTTTACCGCTTTACTTAGTTCGATCCTTTTAGTAGTATCTTGATCTAGTAGATTGAAGTTTTAATATCAAGTAGTTTTGAGTTTTGCATTGTGATCTCTTTTTGTAATCGAGTCTGTGTGCTATCTATAATAAAGATTAGTGTTGAGTCAAGGGCTTTGCTACGTTGCTATGAGCTTGAGAAAGTAGAAAGAATAAAAGAGTTCATATTGATCTTATGGATAGTGATAACTTCACACATAGGAAGTATGAGGCATAAAAATTGTTGAGAGTTGATGAACGTAGTTTTGGTCATCATTGCAATTAATAGGAAGTGATAAATAAAGAGAGGTTCACATATAAATATATTACCTTGGACACCTTTTATAATTGGGAGCACTCATTAAGTATGACATGCTAAAAGAGTTGACATTGGACAAGGAAGACAACGTAATGGTTTATGTTTTCCGACATCTCAGTTAAAGTATATTGTCATTGACCTTCCAAACATGTTTAGCTTGCCTTTCCCCCTCATGCTAGCCAAATTCCTTGCACCAAGTAGAGATGCTACTTGTGCTTCCAAATATCCTTAAACCCAGTTTTGCCATGAGAGTCCACCATACCTACCTATGGATTGAGTAAGATCCTTCAAGTAAGTTGTCATCAGGGCAAGTAATAAAAATCGCTCTCTAAATATGTATGACTTATTAGTGCAGAGAAAATAAGCTTTGTACGAACTTGTGGTGGAAGTAATAAAAGCGATGGACTGCATAATAAAGGTCCACATACAAGGGGCAATATAAAGTGACGTTCTTTTGCATTAAGATTTCGTGCATCAACCCTAAAAGCACATGACAACCTCTGCTTCCCTCTGCGAAGGGCCTATCTTTTACTTTATGTTTTTACTTCATGCTTGAGTCAAGGTGATCCTCACCTTTCCTTTTTTTTTTCATTTTATCCTTTGGCAAGCTCTTCGTGTTTGAAAGATCATGATGCATATATCCAATTGGATGTAAGTTGGCATAGGCTATTATTGTTGACATCGCATAAAGGTGAATACATTAGGAGGCAACACGATAAGCCCCTATCTTTCTCAGTGTCCGGCTGAAACTCTATAACCACAAGTATTGCGTGAGTGTTAACAATTATAGGAGACTACGAGATAGTTGAGTATGTGAGCTTGCTGAAAAGCTCTATTATTGATTCTTTTAGATGTTACGATAAATTGCAATTGTTTCAATGACTGAGATTATAGTTTGTTAGTTCCCAATGAAGTTTTTGAACCATACTTGACACTGTGAATTGCTTATTACTTGAGCATAGGAAATCATATGACAATATATATATGTTGCTGTTATTAGAATGATCATGATGCCCTCATGTTCGTATTTTATTTTTATCGACACCTCTATCTCTAAACATGTGGACATATTTTTCGATTTCGGCTTCCGCTTGAGGACAAGCGAGGTCTAAGCTTGGGGGAGTTGATACGTCCATTTTGCATCATGCTTTTATATCAATATTGATTGCATTATGGGCTGTTATTACACATTATATCTCAATACTTATGGCTATTCTCTCTTATTTTACAAGGTTTACCATGAAGAGGGTGTTGGAAATATGCCCTAGAGGCAATAATAAATTGATTATTATTATATTTCCTTGTTCATGATAATCGTTTATTATCCATGCTATAATTGTATTGATAGGAAACTTAGATACATGTGTGGATACATAGACAACACCAAGTCCCTAGTAAGCCTCTAGTTGACTAGCTCGTTGATCAATAGATGGTTACGGTTTCCTAACCATGGACATTGGATGTCATTGATAACGGGATCACATCATTAGAAGAATGATGTGATGGACAAGACCCAATCCTAAGCATAGCACAAAGATCGTAGTTCGCATGCTAAAGCTTTTCTAATGTCAAGTATCTTTTCCTTAGACCATGAGATTGTGCAACTCCCGGATACCGTAGGAATGCTTTGGGTGTACCAAACGTCACAACGTAACTGGGTGGCTATAAAGGTGCATTACAGGTATCTCTGAAAGTGTCTGTTGGGTTGGCACGAATCGAGACTGGGATTTGTCACTCCGTGTAAACGGAGAGGTATCTCTGGGCCCACTCGGTAGGACATCATCATAATGTGCACAATGTGATCAAGGGGTTGATCACGGGATGATGTGTTACGGAACGAGTAAAAGAGACTTGCCGGTAACGAGATTGAACAAGGTATCGGGATACCGACGATCGAATCTCGGGCAAGTATCGTACCGCTAGACAAAGGGAATTGTATGCGGGATTGATTAAGTCCTTGACATCGTGGTTCATCCGATGAGATCATCGTGGAACATGTGGGAGCCAACATGGGTCTCCAGATCCCGCTGTTGGTTATTGACCGGAGAACGTCTCGGTCATGTCTGCATGTCTCCCGAACCCGTAGGGTCTACACACTTAAGGTTCGATGATGCTAGGGTTATAAAGGAAGCTTGTATGTGGTTAGCGAATGTTGTTCGGAGTCCCGGATGAGATCCCGGACGTCACGAGGAGTTCCGGAATAGTCCAGAGGTAAAGATTTATATATAGGAAGTCCTGTTTCGGCCATCGGGACAAGTTTCGGTGTCATCGGTATTGTACCGGGACCACCGGAAGGGTCCCGGGGGCCCACCGGGTGGGGCCACCTGCCCCGAGGGGCCACATGGGCTGTAGGGGGTGCGCCTTGGCCTACATGGGCCAAGGGCACCAGCCCCAAGAGGCCCATGCGCCTAGGGAACCCTAGAGGGAAGAGTCCTCAAGGGGGAAGGCACCTCCGAGGTGCCTTGGGGAGGATGGACTCCTCCCCCCCCTCTTGGCCGCACCCCTTCCTTGGAGGAAGGGGCAAGGCTGCGCCTCCCCCCTCTCCCTTGCCCCTATATATAGTGGAGGGGAGGGAGGGCATCCATACCTGAGCCCCTGACGCCTCCCTCCCTCCCGTGATACCTACTCCTCTCCCGTAGGTGCTTGGTGAAGCCCTGCAGGATTGCCACGCTCCTCCATCACCACCACGCCGTTGTGCTGCTGCTGGATGGAGTCTTCCTCAACCTATCCCTCTCTCCTTGCTGGATCAAGGCGTGGGAGACTTCACTGGGCTGTACGTGTGTTGAACGCGGAGGTGCCGTCCGTTCGGCACTAGGATCTCCGGTGATTTGGATCACGACGAGTACGACTCCTTCAACCCCGTTCTCTTGAACGCTTCCGCTTAGCGATCTACAAGGGTATGTAGATGCACTCTCCTTTCCCTCATTGCTGGTTTCTCCATAGATAGATCTTGGTGACACGTAGGAAAATTTTGAATTTCTGCTACGTTCCCCAACAGTGGCATCATGAGCTAGGTCTATTGCGTAGATTCTTTGCACAAGTAGAACACAAAGTAGTTGTGGGCGTTGATTTTGTTCAATATGCTTGCCGTTACTAGTCTTATCTTGATTCGGCGGCATCGTGGGATGAAGCGGCCCGGACCAACCTTACACGTACGCTTACGTGAGACCGGTTCCGCCGACAAACATGCACTAGTTGCATAAGGTGGCTGGCGGGTGTCTGTCTCTCCCACTTTAGTCGGATCGGATTCGATGAAAAGGGTCCTTATGAAGGGTAAATAGCAATTGGCATATCACGTTGTGGTTCTTGCGTAGGTAAGAAATGTTCTTGCTAGAAACCCATAGCAGCCACGTAAAACATGCAAACAACAATTAGAGGACGTCTAACTTGTTTTTGCAGGGTATGCTATGTGATGTGATATGGCCAAAAAGGATGTGATGAATGATATATGGGATGTATGAGATTGATCATGTTCTTGTAATAGGAATCACGACTTGCATGTCGATGAGTATGACAACCGGCAGGAGCCATAGGAGTTGTCTTTATTTATTTATGACCTGCGTGTCAACTTAAACGTCATGTAATTACTTTACTTTATTGCTAACCGTTAGCCATAGTAGTAGAAGTAATAGTTGGCGAGGCAACTTCATGAAGACACGATGATGAAGATCATGATGATGAAGATCATGGTGTCATGCCGGTGACGATGATGAACATGGAGCCCCGAAGATGGAGATCAAAAGGAGCAAAATGATATTGGCCATATCATGTCACTATTTGATTGCATGTGATGTTTATCATGTTTATGCATCTTGTTTACTTAGAACGACGGTAGTAAATAAGATGATCCCTTACAACAATTTCAAGAAGTGTTCTCCCCTAACTGTGCACCGTTGCTACAGTTCGTCGTTTCGAAGCACCACGTGATGATTGGGTGTGATAGATCCTTACGTTCACATACAACGGGTGTAAGACAGATTTACACATGCAATACACTTAGGGTTAACTTGACGAGCCTAGCATGTACAGACATGGCCTCGGAACACGGAGACCGAAAGGTCGAGCATGAGTCGTATAGTAGATACGATCAACATGAAGATGTTCACCGATGATGACTAGTCCGTCTCACGTGATGATCGGACACGGCCTAGTTTGACTCGGATCATGTGATCACTTAGATGACCAGAGGGATGTCTATCTGAGTGGGAGTTCATAAGATGAACTTAATTATCCTGAACATAGTCAAAAGGTCTTCGCAAATTATGTCATAGCTCACGCTATAGTTCTACTGTTTAGATATGTCCCTAGAGAAAAATTAGTTGAAAGTTGACAGTAGCGATTATGCGATCAGTAGAAAGCTTATGTCCTTAATGCATCGCTCAGTGTGCTGAACCCCAAACGTCGTTTGTCGATGTTGTGAACATCGGACATACACGTTTTGATAACTACGTGATAGTTCAGTTAAATGGTTTAAGTAGAGGCACCAAAGACGTTTTTCAAAACGTCGCGGAACATATGAGATGTTTCGAGGGCTGAAATTGGGATTTCAGGCTCGTGCCCACGTCAAGAGGTATGAAACCTCCGACGATTTCCTTAGCCTGCAAACTCAGGGAGAAAAGCTCAATCGTTGAGCTTGTGCTCAGATTGTCTGAGTGCAACAATCACTTGAATCGAGTGGGAGTTGATCTTCCAGATGAGATAGTGATGTTTCCCCAAAGTCATTGCCACCAAGCCGCTAGAGCTTCGTGATGAACTATAACATATCAAGGATAGAGATGATGATCCTTGAGGTATTCGCGTTGTTTGACACCGCGAAAGTAGAAATCAAGAAGGAGCATCAATTGTTGATGGTTGGTAAAACCACTAGTTTCAAGAAGGGCAAGGGCAAGAAGGGATACTTCATAAAACGGCAATTCAGCTGCTGCTCTAGTGAAGAAACCCAAGGTTGAACTCAAACCCGAGACTAAGTGCTTCTGTAATAAGGGGAACAACCACTAGAGCAGAATTACCCTAGATACTTGGTAGATAAGAAGGCTGGCAAGGTCGATAGAAGTATATTGGATATACATTATGTTGATGTGTAATTTACTAGTACTCCTAGTAGCACCAGGGTATTAGATACCGGTTCGGTTGCTAAATGTTAGTAACTCGAAATAAAAGCTACGGAATAAACGGGGACTAGCTAAAGGTGAGCTGACGATATGTGTTGGAAGTGTTTCCAAGGTTGATATGATCAAGCATCGCACGCTCCCTCTACCATCGAGATTGGTAGTAAAACCTAAATAATTGTTATTTGGTGTTTGCGTTGAGCATAGACATGATTGGATTATGTCTATCGCGATACGGTTATTCATTTAAGGAGAGTAATGGTTACTCTGTTTATTTGAATAATACCTTCAATGGTCATGCACCTAAAATGAATGGTTCATTGAATCTCGATCATAGTGATACACATGTTCATGCCAAAAGATACTAATGATAGTACCACCTACTTGTGGCACTGCCACTTAAGTCATATCGGTATAAAACGCATGAAGAAGCTCCATGTTGATGGATCTTTGGGCTCACTCGTTTTGAAAAGTTTGAGACATGCGAACCATGTCTATTGGTGTATATGCATGAAGAAACTCCATGCAAATGGACCGTTTGGACTCACTTGATTTTGAATCACTTGAGACATGCAAATTATACCACATGGGCAAGATGACTGAAAAGCCTCGTTTTCAGTAAGATGGAACTAGAAAGCAACTTGTTGGAAGAAATACATTTTGATGTGTGCAGTCCAATGAGTGCTGAGGCATGTAGTGGATATCGTTATGTTCTTACTTCACAGATGATTCGAGTAGATGTTGAGTATATTTACTTGATGAAACACAAGTCTGAATTATTGAATGGTTCAAGTAATTTCAGAGTGAAGTTGAAAGATCGCCGTGACAAGAGGATAAAAGATCTATGATATGATCATAGAGATGAATATCTGAATTACGAGTTTGGCACAGAATTAAGACATTGTGGAAATTGTTTCACAACTAATACAGCCTGGAACACCATAGTGTGATGGTGTGTCCGAACATCATAGTTGCACCCTATTGGATATGGTGCGTACCATGATGTCTCTTATCGAATTACCACTATTGTTCATGGGTTAGGCATTAGAGACGACCACATTCACTTTAAATAGGGCACCACGTAATTCCGTTGAGATGACACCGTATGAATTATGGTTTAGAGAAACCTAAGCTGTCATTTCTTAAAAGTTTGGGGCTGCGACGCTTATGTGAAAAAGTTTCAGGCTGATAAGCTCAAACCCAAAGCGGATAAATGCATCTTCATAGGACACCCAAAACAGTTGGGTATACCTCCTATCTCAGATCCAAAAGCAATAAGGGATTGTTTCTAGAATCGGGTCCTTTCTCGAGGAAAAGTTTCTCTCGAAAGAATTGAGTGGGAGGATGGTGGAGACTTGATAAGGTTATTGAACCGTCACTTCAACTAGTGTATAGCAGGGCACAAAGAGTTGTTCCTATGGCACCTACAACAATTGAAGTGGAAGCTTATGATATTGATCATGAAACTTCGGATCAAGTCACTACCAAACCTCGTGGGATGACAAGGATGCGTACTACTTCAAAGTGGTACGTAATCCTGTCTTGGAAGTCATGTTGCCAGACAACAATGAACCTACGAGCTATGGAGAAGCGATGGTGGGCCCGGATTCCGACGAATGGCTCAAAGCCATATAATCCGAGAGAGGATCCATGTATGAAAACAAAGTGAAGACTTTGGCAGAACAGCTCGATGGTCGTAAGGCTGTTGAGTGCAGATGGATTTTAAAAGGAAGACGGACAATGATGGTAAATGTCACCATTAAGAAAGCTCGACTTGTCGTTAAGAAGTTTCCGACAAGTTCAAGGAGTTGACTACGGTGAGACTTTCTCACTCGTAGCGATGCTAAGAGTCTGTTGGAATTATATTAGCGATTAGTGCATTATTTATGAAATCTTGCAGATAGGATGTCAAAACATTGTTTCCTCGATGATTTTCTTGAGGAAAGGTTGTATGTGATACAACCGGAAGGTTTTGTCAATCCTGAAAGATGCTAATAAGTAGCAAAGCTCTAGCAATCCTTCTAAGGACTGGAGTAAGCATCTCGGAGTTGGAACGTATGCTTTGATGATGATCAAAGATTTTGGGTTTATACAAAGTTTATGAGAAACTTGTATTTCCAAAGAAGTGAGTGGGAGCACTATAGAATTTCTGATGAGTATATGTTGTTGACATATTAATGATCAGAAATGATGTAGAATTTCTAGAAAGCATATAGGGTTATTTGAAAGGTGTTTTTCAATAGAAAGCCTGGATTAAGCTACTTGAGCATTGAGCATCAAGATCTATAAGGATAGATCAAAACGCTTAATAGTACTTTCAAATGAGCACATACCTTGACATGATCTTGAAGGTGTTCAAGATGGATCAGTCAAAGGAGTTCTTGCCTGAGTTGTAAGGTATGAAGTTAAGACTTAAAGCTCGACCACAGCAGAATAGAGAGAAAGGATGAAGGTCGTCCCCTATGCTTAAGACATAGGCTCTACAGTATGCTATGTTGTGTACCGCACCTGAAGTGTGCCTTGCCATGAGTCAGTCAAGGGGTACAAGAGTGATCCAAGAATGGATTACAGGACAGCGGTCAAAGTTATCCTTAGTAACTAGTGGACTAAGGAATTTTCTTGATTATGGAGGTGGATAAAGAGTTCGACGTAAAGAGTTACGACGATGCAAGCTTAACACCTATCCGGATAGCTCTGAGTAGAGATACCGGATACGTATAATGGAGCAACAATTTAGAATAGCTCCAAGTAGAACAGTTATTTGGAATAGCTCCAAATAGAACGTGGTAGCTGCATCTAGGAGATGACATAGAGATTTGTAAAGCACACACGGATCTGAAAAGGTTCAGACCCGTTGACTATAACCTCTCTCACAAGCATAACATGATCAAACCCAGAACTCATCGAGTGTTAATCACATGGTAATGTGAACTAGATTATTGACTCTAGTAAACTCTTTGGGTGTTAGTCACATAGGGATGTGACCTTGAGTGCTAATCACATATCGATGTGAACTAGATTATTGACTCTAGTGCAAGTGGGAGACTGTTGGAAATATGCCCTAGAGGCAATAATAAATTGATTATTATTATATTTCCTTGTTCATGATAATCGTTTATTATCCATGCTATAATTGTATTGACAGGAAACATAGATACATGTGTGGATACATAGACAACACCAAGTCCCTAGTAAGCCTCTAGTTGACTAGCTCGTTGATCAATAGATGGTTACTGTTTCCTAACCATGGACATTGGATGTCATTGATAACGGGATCACATCATTAGAAGAATGATGTGATGGACAAGACCCAATCCTAAGCATAGCACAAAGATCGTAGTTCGCATGCTAAAGCTTTTCTAATGTCAAGTATCTTTTCCTTAGACCATGAGATTGTGCAACTCCCGGATACCGTAGGAATGCTTTGGGTGTACCAAACGTCACAACGTAACTGGGTGGCTATAAAGGTGCATTACAGGTATCTCCGAAAGTGTCTGTTGGGTTGGCACGAATCGAGACTGGGATTTGTCACTCCGTGTAAACGGAGAGGTATCTCTGGGCCCACTCGATAGGACCTCATCAAAATGTGCACAATGTGATCAAGGGGTTGATCACGGGATGATGTTTTACGGAACGAGTAAAAGAGACTTGCCGGTAACGAGATTGAACAAGGTATCGGGATACCGACGATCGAATCTCGGGCAAGTATCGTACCGCTAGACAAAGGGAATTGTATACGGGATTGATTAAGTCCTTGACATCGTGGTTCATCCGATGAGATCATCGTGGAACATGTGGGAGCCAACATGGGTATCCAGATCCCGCTGTTGGTTATTGACCGGAGAACGTCTCGGTCATGTCTGCATGTCTCCCGAACCCGTAGGGTCTACACACTTAAGGTTCGATGACGCTAGGGTTATAAAGGAAGCTTGTATGTGGTTACCGAATGTTGTTCGGAGTCCCGGATGAGATCCCGGACGTCACGAGGAGTTCCGGAATAGTACAGAGGTAAAGATTTATATATAGGAAGTCCTGTTTCAGCCATCGGGACAAGTTTCGGGGTCATCGGTATTGTACTGGGACCACCGGAAGGGTCCCGGGGGCCCACCGGGTGGGGCCACCTACCCCGGGGGGCCACATGGGCTGTAGGGGTGCGCCTTGGCAAACATGGGCCAAGGGCACCAGCCCCAAGAGGCCCATGCGCCTAGGGAACCCTAGAGGGAAAAGTCCTCAAGGGGGAAGGCACCTCCGAGGTGCCTTGGGGAGGATGGACTCCTCCCCCCCTCTTGGCCGCACCCCTTCCTTGGAGGAAGGGGCAAGGCTGCGCCTCCCCCCTCTCCCTTGCCCCTATATATAGTGGAGGGGAGGGAGGGCATCCATACCTGAGCCCCTGGCGCCTCCCTCCCTCCCGTGACACCTCCTCCTCTCCCGTAGGTGCTTGGCGAAGCCCTGCAGGATTGCCACGCTCCTCCATCACCACCACGCCGTTGTGCTGTTGCTGGATGGAGTCTTCCTCAACCTCTCCCTCTCTCCTTGCTGGATCAAGGCGTGGGAGACGTCACCGGGCTGTACGTGTGTTGAACGCGGAGGTGCCGTCCGTTCGGCACTAGGATCTCCAGTGATTTGGATCACGACGAGTATGACTCCTTCAACCCCGTTCTCTTGAACGCTTCCACTTAGCGATCTACAAGGGTATGTAGATGCACTCTCCTTCCCCTCGTTGCTGGTTTCTCCATAGATAGATCTTGGTGACACGTAGGAAAATTTTGAATTTCTGCTACGTTCCCCAACAGAGGGGGAATGCCGGCAGCTGGAATTCTGGCTGGAAAAGGAGCAAACGGTTGAAACCTATTCTGCACAGCTCCAAAAGTCCCGAGACTCCACGAAACAACATTTTGGATTTAATAAGAATTTATGAGCGAAAGAAATAGGCCAGGGGGCCCACACCCTGTCCAGGAGACAGGGGGTGCCCCCACTATAGGGCGCGCCCCTATCTCCTAGGCCCCCTGGTGGGCCTCCGGCGTCCATCTTCTGCTATATCATCACTTTTACCATGGAAAAAATCATGGGCAAGCTTACGGGACGAAACTCCGCCGCCACGAGGCGGAACCTTGGCGGAATCAATCTAGGGCTCTGGCAGAGCTGTTCTGCCGGGGACACTTCCCTCCGGGAGGGGGAAATCGTCACCAAAGTCATCACCAACGATCCTCTCATCGACAGGGGGTCAATCTCCATCAACATCTTCACCAGCACCATCTCCTCTCAAAACCCTAGTTCATCTCTTGTATCCAATCTTGTATCAAAACCACAAATTGGTACCTGTGGGTTGCTAGTAGTGTTGATTACTCCTTGTAGTTGATGCTAATTGGTTTACTTGGTGGAAGATCATATGTTCAGATCCTTTATGAATATTTTTGCTCCTCTGATTATGAACATAAATATGCTTTGTGAGTAGTTACATTTGTTCCTGAGGACATGGGTGAAGTCTTGCTATTAGTAGTCATGTGAATTTGGTATTCGTTCGATATTTTGATGAGATGTATGTTGTCTTTTCCTCTAGTGGTGTTATGTGAACGTCGACTACATGACACTTCACCATTATTTGGGCCTAGAGGAAGGCATGGGGAAGTAATAAGTAGATGATGGGTTGCTAGAGTGACAGAAGCTTAAACCCTAGTTTATGCGTTGCTTCGTTACTGGTTGATATGGATCCATATGTTTAATGTTGTGGTTAGGTTTACCTTAATACTCCTTTTTGTAGTTGCGGATGCTTGCAATAGGGGTTAATCATAAGTGGGATGCTTGTCCAAGTTAGGGCAGTACCCAAGTACCGGTCCACCCACATATCAAATTATCAAAGTACCGAACGCGAACCATATGAACGTGATGAAAACTAGCTTGACGATAATTCCTAATGTGTCCTCGGGAGCTCCTTCACCATTATTAGAATTTGTCCAGGCTTATCATTTGCTACATAAAGGATTGGGCCACCTTGCTGCACTTTACTTACTTTATTTACTTGTTACCTGTTACTATTTATCTTATCACAAAACTATCTATTACCTACAATTTCAGTGCTTGCAGAGAAAACCTTACTAAAAACCGCTTATCATTTCCTTCTGCTCCTCGTTGGGTTAGACACTCTTACTTATTGAAAGGACTATGATAGATCCCCTACACTTGTGGGTCATCAGGCAACTCCATTTGGTGCGCCCCCTGCCAAAAATTGGCACAAGGGAGAAGGAAAGGGAGGAGGCGCCCCCTTCTTTCCTTCCTCCCCTCTACGGGATATGGTAAGAGGAGGTTGCGCCTCCCACTTCCATCTAATTGGGTGTGTCTGCCTTGGAGGGGGCACACCAGCCCATGTAGGCCAGTGTGTTCCCTCTACATGGCCCAATAAGGCCCAATACTCTCCCAGTGCCTCCGGAACCCCTTCCGGTATTCCGATAACTTTCCGGGGCATTCCAAAACCATTCGGGAGACCAAATAGTATCGTCCTATATGTCAATATTTACCTCCAGACCATTCCGGAGCTCCTCGTCATGTCTGTGATCTCATCTGGGACACCAAACAACATTCGATCACCATACCACATAACTCATATAATACCAAATCGACATCAAACATTAAGCGTGCGGACCCTACGTGTTGGGGATATAACTATTTGTGTAAGCCACCCAGGAGGGGCCGGGTTACGCAAATAAGGCTCATCAGAAAGAAGCCCAAGACCAAGCATGAAGATGGCGGTTCAATAAAGCGTCTAAGGCCCACCGGCGGCTGAAGGCCCATAGTGGTAAACCGCCATGATGGCATGACTTGTAACATAAGATAGAATTAATTAGTCACCGAGCCGGACATTGTCTATGAGCCGGCAGGGACTCTGTAGGCCGCAGGGCGTCAACCCGTGTATATAAGGGGACGACCCGGTGGCGGCTTAGGGACAAGAAACAACTCATCGAGAACCGGGATAGCGTATCTTGCTCCCTGGTCATCGAAACATCAAGCAATACCAACCCAACTAGACGTAGGACTTACCTTCGCCGTAAGGGGCTGAACTAGTATAAATCCCTCGTGTCCTTTGTCCCGATAACCCCTTTAAGCTTCCTAGTTGCGATGCCTCCACAACTAAGTCCTTGCAAGAGGACATCTACCGTGACAATCCCACAACAGTTGGCGCCCACCGTGGGGCCAGCGCATGGTGGATTTGAGTTCTCGAAGGGCAACTTCGAAGGGCTCAAGGGATACGCAATGGGCCGGATGACCAAGAGTCGTCTCGGCAAGATCTACATCGACGATGAAGGCTGGGGCCCCGACGCCAGCTCAATTGAGTACGGGTACCGGGTCCCCTTCGGTGGAATCCACGTCTTCATCGGCCGGATTGGTGAGCCGGGCCCTGAGCCGGACAACTGCCCTGACCTCGTCGAGACGGCTCAGTGTGCGAGACCCGCCCGAGTTCAACTCGTCATGAAGCGTGCCTTCGTGGGCTGCATCCACGGAGAGGAACTTCGTGAAGGATCTGAAGATGGTGGAGAGACGACCGTCCTCTCCGACGGTGATTCGTCCGCCGGTTCAATAGATTCGCTGTACCAAGTGCAAGACGGCGTGCTTGGGGGCTATTCCGATGGCCCTAGTATTCCGGACCCCTATGAGCCGCCAAGATGGGCAGGAGTCTTCATGTCTGGGACTCAACCCGGCCAAAACTCTACAACCGCTGCAGCAATAACGTCCGGGTCAGGAGCGGCCGGGGCAGGAGGCCTTGTGCGCCCGCCGGCTCAGGTGCTGATAGATCTCATGGATAAGCTTATGGCCCTGTTAACCGCCACGGTTATTCCTGCAAATCAAGATGAGCATGACGCGGAGGTGGCACGGGTGCGCGAGGAAATAGCTTGGGCCAAGGAGGCCTTGGCAGCTGAGGACACCAGGTTAGCCACAGAACGGGCGGCTTTGGATGCACAGGCACAACGGCTACAGTCAAAGGCCTTCCAGCTCACGATGAGCCTGAATGCGTCTAACGAGGTGATAAGGAGGAGACATCAGAAAACCCAGTCCCGTTTACCTCCGGTTTATGATCCTCGGAATCTTTTTGCTACACCCAGAGCTGGCCCAAGTAACCCGCCAGATGCAAATCAGTTTATGACAACCGGAACAGGAGGACCGGCTCAGCCTCGGGAGATGGCACCTCCTCATGGGAACATGGCACCGCCCCGTTACGTGCCGATACCGCCGGGTCACTTTTCCAACCCCATGGAGAACTTAATCGCAGCATCGGCGCGCTTGGTGGCTCTCCCAGTGGACGGTGATGATCCGACAGCGGTGGAGACCTGGAGGATCAAAGAACTTGTCCAGACGGCCCTGGCTCAGCAAGAGACTTATTCTTATAGCCGGGATAGGATTCATTCGACTCCTCCACCTTGGTTAGCACCGCCTCGTCAAAACCGGAGTCCAAGTTACAGCAGGCACATGGAGTCAGAAGCTTTGTCAAGCAACGCCCAGCGCCGTAACCAGCCCGGTGGCTATAACCCGGTACAAGACCGAATACGTCAGGAGAACGAGCGGGCAGCTCAACTAGCGGCTCAACAGACGGCTCATCAAGATTTCCCAGAGTATCCGACGACTTCTGTTGAGACGGGAGTGGCTACTAGAACCGGCGGTGTTCCTTGTTTGGTGCCGGCTCTGCTTAATGTACGCCTACCCAAGGACTTCAAGGACCTCGAGAGGTGCCGAATTACACGGCCGACTTACAGCCCGGAGCGTGGATCGAAAGTTATGAGATGGCCATGGAGCTGTTGGAGGTTAGCGACACGACAATGGCTAAGTACTTCACCATGATGTTGGATGGAACGGCCCGGTCCTGGTTAAAGGGCTTGCCGCCCAACTCCATTAATTCATGGGCAGAGCTAAAGGCCCGATTCATCCGGAACTTCAAAGACACTTGCAAGCAATCCATGTCGATTGTGGACTTGACAAATTGTAAGCAGGAGGAGGGTGAATCCACAACTCATTGGGTGCGTCGAGTGTCGGTGTCAAAACCGGCGGATCTCGGGTAGGGGGTCCTGAACTGTGCGTCTAGGCGGATGGTAACAGGAGACAAGGGACACGATGTTTTTACCCAGGTTCGGACCCTCTTGATGGAGGTAAAACCCTACTCCTGCTTGATTAATATTGATGATATGGGTAGTACAAGAGTAGATCTACCACGAGATCAAAGAGGCTAAACCCTAGAAGCTAGCCTATGCTATGATTGTTGTTCGTCCTACGGACTAAGACCCTCCGGTTTATATAGACACCGGAGAGGGCTAGGGTTACACAGAGTCGGTTACAATGGTAGGAGATCTACATATCCGTATTGCCAAGCTTGCCTTCCACGCCAAGGGAAGTCCCATCTGGACACGGGACGAAGTCTGCAATCTTGTATCTTCATAGTCTAGGAGTCCAGCCAACGGTGATAGTCTGGCCATCCGGACACCCCCTAATCCAGGACTCCCTCAATAGCCCCTGAACCAGGCTTCAATGACGACGAGTCCGGCGCGCATATTGTCTTCGGCATTGCAAGGCGGGTTCCTCCTCCGAATACTTCATAGAAGATTTTGAACACAAGGATAGTGTCCGGCTCTACAAAATAAGTTCCACATACCACCGTAGAGAGAATAACATTTACACAAGTTTAATCTGCTAACGTATTCCGTGGCGTGACATCACACCACGGCCAGGCCTTTATTCGAATCGTTTTTACTGTTCCACCTCAGCGCGTTTAGCGAAGCAGTTTCCTTGGCACGTCTTGTCAAAGCAGAGATCGTGTCCCCTTATTCCGGGATTCTCATCAATACGGGCGTGGGTAGCCCAACCGCGCCACTGATTACGGTGCTTGGGAGATAAGTGAGTTTTACCAGGTTGGTGGGGACGCATAGTTTCGTCCGTCCATATAAGGGGATAAGGATCCACGTTTTTACCTACGCCCGCGTACTCGAGCTCCAGCGCCCAAGTCCGCACATCTCGCCTCAACCTTCCCCAGCCATGTCCGGAGTGGGAGGCAAGTGGATGGCCTCCTCCTTCACGGAGGGGCATATCAAAAAGTTGAGGAAAGCCGGATAGCTGCACAACGACATTGTGCACCGGCTTCCAGACGAGGGGCAGCTCGTCCCCACCCCCAGGCCCCATGAGAGGGTGGTGTTCCTTCCTCATTTCCTCCGAGGACTGGGCTTCCCACTCCACCCGTTTGTCCCGGGGCTCATGTTCTACTAAGGCCTGGATTTCCACGATCTGGCCTCGAATTTCATCCTCAACATCTCAGCGTTTATCGTTGTGTGCGAGGCCTTCCTCCGCATCAAAACCCACTTTGGCTTATGGCTGAAGACCTTCAATGTCAAGCCGAAGGTAGTGGGCGACCAGCAGGCGGAGTGTGGAGGCGCCATGGTGGGCAAGATGCCCAACGTCATATGGCTCGAGGGCGCCTTCGTGGAAACCATCAAAGGGTGGCAATCGGGGTGGTTCTACATCACCGAGCCGCGTGACCCTGAATGGGCAGCGGCCCCCGAATTCAGATCTGGCATCCCCACACGGCTCACCTCCTGGAAAGAGAAGGGCCTGGCATGGGGTGATTTGGAAGAGCTGACCGGACTCCAAACCTGCGTCCAAGACCTTGTGAACAAGAAGCTCAAGCTTGTTAACGTAGTCCAGGTCATGCTCATCCGCCGGATCCTCCCGTGCCCGAAACGGGCCTTTAATTTGTGGGAGTTTGATCCGGCACAGCACCAAACCTTGAGCAGGCTCTTCGACACTATGTATGAAGATGCCTGGAAGGTGCTGTTCAAGGGCGCCGAGGCTCCTGCATCCGCTACCGAAGATCGCGGATTCAGCTCGCTGCGTCAAGCCGGCGAGGTAAGCTATTTTACCCTTTACAGGACGCTTATTTTCCATAGTTTGACTCTATGCGGGATCTAAACTCCCTTTACCTTTGTCAGGCCTGGCAAAAGACGTCCGAGCAGGTTAACTGTCCGGCTCCCTTGCCAGAAGATCCAGCGGACACCCAATTAACGGGGCTGCTGGCTCTGGCGCCTTACGTGGTGCCGGAGAAGAAGGCCAAGAAGAAGGCCACGGGAACTCGAAGGAGTTCCCGGCGCCAGGTGTTGTCGGACTCATCGTCCGATGACTCCGAGGCAGACTCCTCCCGCGAAGACGGGGAGGAGGAAAAAGAGGCTTCTCCCCCAGCGGGGGGAGAGAAGAAAAGGAAGGTGAGGGAGTCCTGGACTAGGGGGTGTCCGGACAGCCGGACTATCATCGTCCGCCGGACTCCAAGACTACGAAGATACAAGATTGAAGACTCCGTCCCGTGTCCGGATGGGACTTTCCTTGGCGTGGAAGGCAAGCTTGGCGATACGGATATGTAGATCTCCTACCATTGTAACCGACTCTGTGTAACCCTAGCCCTCTCCGGTGTCTATATAAACCGGAGGGCTTTAGTCCGTAGGACACAACATACATTACAACAATCATACCATAGGCTAGCTCCTAGAGTTTAGCCTCCTTGATCTCATGGTAGATCCACTCTTGTACTACCCATATCATCAATATTAATCAAGCAGGACGTAGGGTTTTACCTCCATCGAGAGGGCCCGAACCTGGGTAAAACATTGTGTCCCTTGTCTCCTGTTACCATCCGCCTAGACGCACAGTTTGAGACCCCCTACCCGAGATCCGCCGGTTTTGACACCGACATTGGTGCTTTCATTGAGAGTTCCTCTGTGCCGTCGTTGATAGGAAGGATGCCTCCACCCGTCTTCAAGGATGGTGTTTTCGCCAAAGGGGCCTTGGCCTCCGGCCAAACTATCCGGCTAGGTGGTTTTCTTATGACTGCTTGTCCGACCGCCGCTTCGACAATGACTTCTCAAGTCGTCAAAAGCAATCTTCACATCAGCTCGGAATTTGCCGAGCGGCTGGATCCGATAGAGCTTTCGTCTGTCAACGAGCTCTTGGATCGCATCGCCGCCCTGGGAGTCGCTACGGACTACAATCAGATTGGGCTTAAAACCGATCTGAGAGAGATTAACTCTCCCCAGGTCACCCACCATGTCGCTGTGGTAGAGGAACAATGCGGCGACTCTTCTCCTGTATTGAAAACTAGTCATGTCCGGGCTCCCGAACCCTCCATGCCGGATTCCCATGGAGGGACGGACTTCGATCAAACACTAAACTTAAAGTCAGGCATCGGACCGGACTCATTGGACAACGTCCAGCAATCCAAGCTTCCAAATTTGGAAACTTCACAGCCTTCAAGCCTTGAGATGGGTAGGGTTCCGGACTTTATTCCACCCACCCGCCCAGACATATGCGATCTATCTCTAATACGGCAAGAGCCCGCTGAACAGTACATCACTACTGGGCCAGATTCCTCCTGGTTATGGACAGGATAAAAGACTACCGAGAGGAAAACGCAATCTCAATCTTTTGCAATAATTGCACGGAGAAGGGAATATTGAACGCCATCAGCCGTCGTAAAATTACACGCTTCGCCGATCTGGCGTCCATAGTATGAAAGTACTATGCGATGGAGAGTTTCCGGAAAACCAAAAACCAGTTTTGGGACAATCCGGCCCCGAATACAACCCTAGTCCGCAACAAAAGGGTGCATCACATTCAGGCCCCAGATACAAAAACCAAAAAGAAAAAACCACATAGAGGGCACGGAATCGTACTGGAGGGATGGCTCAGCGGACCCTGTAGACTTCACAGTACAGAGGGCGCCGTCCCAACACATAGCCTTCGAGCATGTTGGATATTACGGCAGGTGGCCAAAAGTGGCGAGGAGCTTCTAGCCTCGAAAAACCACTCCAACAATACCAGTACGGTATCAACAGTCTTCGAGACCTTCGCATCAAATAATATGCGAAAACGAACAATCCGCGGCCTCGCCGAAGTCTACCAAGTAGCAACAGCAAATCCATGGAGCGACACAGCCATCACCTTCAACGCCAGTGACGAACCTAAATTCTGAACAGCTCGAGCACCAGCCGCACTGGTGCTTAGTCCCATAGTGGACGGCTTTCGGCTTACAAAAGTCCTCATGGATGGCGGCAGCGGACTAAACCTCATTTACGAGGAAACTCTTCAAAAAATGGAAATAGACTGGAGCCGTATTGAGCGAAGCAGCACAACCTTCAGAGGAATAATCCCTAGCCGGGAAGCGCGCTGCACCGGAAAAATCACACTCGATGTGGTGTTCGGCTCGCTGGACAATTACAGATCCGAAGAAGTCACGTTCCAAGTGGCTCCGTTCAACAGCGGATATCACACTATATTAGGACGATAGGCATTCACAATTTTTCAAGCCGTACCCCATTACGGGTACATGAATCTCAAAATGCCCGGTCCCGGTGGAATAATCACTCTCGTTAGTGATCTGGACATAGCACTCCGCGCCGAAAACAAGACAGCCGCATTAGCCCTGGAGGCACTGTCCGAAGCCCTAGCGGCAGAAGAACTCACCGCGCTGCGCTCTACGGTGAATAGGGACGATGTGATACTCGATAAGAGATCCAAGTCCACCTCCTTTAACCCAGCAGATGAAATAGTAAAATTCCAGGTCCACCCAACGGACCCAACAAAGACGGCCTCCATCGGGGCACAATTGAACCCTGACGTAGACGCCGCACTGCGAGAATTCCTTCAGGAAAATTGGGACATCTTCGCCTGGCACCCCTCGGATATGCCCGGAATCCCATGCAGATTGGCAGAACACAGCCTAAACATCCTAAAAGGATTCAAGCCAGTCAAACAGGCTCTTCGACGATTTTCCAAACCCAAAAGACAGGCAATGGGAGAAGAACTAGCCAAACTATTGGAAGCCGGATTCATCAGAGATATCAAACATCTGGATTGGTTAGCAAATTTGGTAATGGTACCAAAGAAGGACAAATCCTGGCACCTATGCGTCGATTTTAAAGACCTCAATAAGGCTTGCCCAAAGGATCCCTTCCCCCTCCCCCGCATCGACCAAATAATCGATGCTACCGCAGGGCACGATTCATTGTGCTTCCTCGATGCATACTCTGGCTACCATCAAATCAAGATGGCGGAAGCAGACCAAGCCGCAACGGCATTCATCACTCCATATGGACCATTCTGCTTCAACACGATGCCCTTCGGACTTAAAAACGCTGGCGCAACATATCAGCGCATGATCCAAACATGTCTGGCTACCCAGATTGGCAAAACAGTAGAGGCATACGTAGACGATGTAGTCGTCAAAACCAAACACGTCGAAACTTTAGTTGATGACTTGAGGCTCACATTCGACAACCTCAGAGCATATGACATCAAGCTGAATCCGGAAAAATGCGTTTTCGGCGTACCAGCCGGAAAGCTGCTGGGCTTCATCGTATCCGGTAGAGGAATTGAAGCAAACCCGACCAAGATCCGAGCTCTGTCACAGTTGGATATTCCAAAAGACCTCAAACAGATACAAAAATTGACTGGATGCGTGGCAGCTTTAAGCCGCTTTATCTCCCGCTTGGGAGAAAAGGCACTGCCCCTCTATCGCCTCCTCAGGCGCACCGAACACTTCGAGTGGACGGATGCTGCCACTACCGGACTCGAAGAAATAAAGGCCATATTGGCAACAAATCCGGTCCTGGCTGCGCCCAACCTGGGCGAACCAATGTTGTTATACATCGCGGCAACACATCAAGTTGTAAGCGCGGTACTCGTCGTTGAACGAGAGACAGAAGGGCATAAATTCCCTTTTCAAAAACCAGTGTACTACGTCTCCACTGTGTTAAGCCCCTGCAAGTCCCGTCACCCGCACTATCAAAAGATAGCATATGCGGTGTTCATGGCATCCCGGAAGCTCCGACACTACTTTCAAGAGTGTTCGATAACGGTGGCCTCTGAAGTACCACTCAATGACATTATAAACAACCGCGATGCAACAGGCAGGATTGCAAAATGGGCCATTGAGCTCCTACCATTCGATATAAGCTACAAACCCGGCGAGCTATAAAGTCACAAGTTTTGGCTGACTTTGTCGCTGAATGGACCGAAGCCGAACTCCCTAAAGAGTACGACGCATACTCCAATTGGACTATGCACTTTGACGGCTCCAAAATGTTGGCCGGACTGGGGGCTGGCGTCGTATTGATGTCCCCGACCGGGGACACAGTCCAATACGTACTTCAAATAATGTACACGGACTCCAATAACGCATCCGAATACGAGGCCCTTCTACATGGTCTCCGGATGGAAGTCTCCATGGGCATTCAACGCCTAGAGGTGCGCGGGGATTCAAACCTTGCAATATCCCAAATAAATGGAGACTTTGACGCCAAGGATCCGAAAATGGCAGCATACCGCAACGCTGTCCTAAAAATGTCAGCTCGGTTTGAACGACTTGAATTCCATCACGTAGCCCGAGATAATAACCAAGCAGCCGACGTACTGGCAC
Organism: Triticum timopheevii; assembly: GCA_963921465.1. Lineage (NCBI taxonomy): Eukaryota > Viridiplantae > Streptophyta > Magnoliopsida > Poales > Poaceae > Triticum > Triticum timopheevii. Next base: position 498,403,134 of record OY997268.1, read on the forward strand.
GCATCGGCGCAAAATGTGACGCTGTCCCTCCAAATATCTTCCTGGAACGGCTCTTCAAGCCATCCGTACTATGGGAAGAGGAGTCCGGAAACGACAAACCGGAAAAAACCGCGCCAACCGGCGATTCAGCCGATGACATAACACCTTCAGCCCATGACATAATGGCAGTAATCGCCCCGTGGACAGAACCATTCCTAGCCTACTTGCTTAGGCAGGAACTTCCCGATGACCAAAACGAGGCCCGTTGCATAGTCCGGCGATCGAAAGCCTACAAGGTCCACGAGGGAGAACTTTATAAGAAAAGTACAACCGGAGTCCTTCAAAGGTGTATCTCCGAAGAGGAAGGGCGAAACCTCCTGGCTGAAATTCATGCCGGACTAGGCGGACACCACGCAGCAGCCCAGGCCCATGTAGGAAAGGCATTCGGTACAGGATTTTATTGGCCAACGGCCCGGGCAGATGCCCAGGACTTAGTCCAGAGATGCGTCGGTTGTCAGCTCTTTGCTAATCAGAGCCATATGCCACCCACCGCCCTCAAAACTATACCCATTACTTGGCCGTTCGCGGTCTGGGGGCTTGATATGGTTGGACCCCTTAAAGGGGGAACCCACAAGCAAAGGTACCTATTGGTCATGGTGGATAAATTCACCAAATGGATAGAGGCCATACCAGTTAAAACGGCAGAGTCCGTACCAGTGATAGACCTTATATCCGGGGTTGTACACCGTTACGGTGTCCCCCACAGCATCATCACCAACAACGGCACGAACTTCACGGCCGACGAGGTTAAGTCATGGTGCAAAAACATGGGCATTAAGCTCGATTACGCTTCAGTCTATCATCCTCAAACCAACGGTCAAGTGGAATGAGCAAATGGTCTAATAATGAGCGGCATTAAACCCAGACTAGTGCGGTCACTTACGAAATCTGACACGCACTGGGTAGAGGAGCTCGACTCCGTACTCTGGGGGCTGCGGACAACGCCCAACCGTACTACCGGATTCACACCATTTTTTATGGTATACGGCGCAGAGGCAGTTTTGCCCTGCGACATTATTCATGACTCACCTCGAGTGCGCATGTACGAAGAATGAGAAGCCGAGATGGATCGGCAGGACAGCTTGGACGCATTGGAGGAAGAGCGCGACATCGCCAAGGCTCGTTCCGCATTCTATTAGTAGCAGGCTCGAAGATATCAAAGCAGAGAAGTACGGGCCAAGACTTACAACGTTGGCGAACTAGTTCTACGCCTGCCGGACAAGAAAAAGGACAAACTCAAGCCCAAATGGGAGGGCCCCTTCATTATCGACCAAGTCCTGACCGGCGGGGCGTACCGTCTACGAAATGCATCGGACAACCGACTCGAGCCGAACCCATGGAACGCAGCCCGCCTCCGAAGATTCTATGCCTAGCGCCGGACTAAGAGTTCGTCCCCTTCCCCCGTCCAAATTTTTACACTTCAGCTGCACTTTGTTTCTCTTTCTTCTCTTAACCCTTTCTCATAAAAAGCCCTTAAGGGCCTACTTGCGCATTGTTCGCACACACTTGATGTGCCATACGCACTCATTATACCTGGGGGCTTCTTTTCAAGAAGCTCAATTTTAAGGGCTTCATGCCTCGCACATGTGTCAAGCTTCCACATGTACCTTTTACTCACCATTATATGCATCGATATGACTTAAGTTTTGGCCAAGCTGGGTTGCCTGGCTCCTGTGCTTACCCCTACGTTCCCGATTGTTCGGCTAGGAGGTAAAGGGAGCACCTCTGCGATTGTTACTGCCGGGTCAGCCGGATGTGTACCTCAGACTGGGTGAAGCCGAAAGCTAGCGTTCTTAAGGGAATATTCGGTCGGTGACTTGAAAGATGATTTTTTACCTACCTATTTATCTGCCCCCAGATGTTTTTCTACTTTTTTCGCAGTCCGGACATGCACTTTAGGGCATGCCTCCCAGGGAAAGGAACCCTTAACAGAACTATTCTCCCTGGAAGATGTTTCTTACTAACCATGTAATATAACATAACTAGTTGGGCACTTGTCTGATAAAGCACTAATGACCCCTACACCTAGTCTCCATGCATACCCCGGTTGTTTCTTAACCGAAAGGGTATTCGGACACACTCCGGACTCTAGGGTCCCGAGGTCGAAGCGAAAAGGTCGGCAAAGACAAACGATCTACAATCCGGCTAGAAGGCATTTCACATGTCATTTTAAAAAAATACATTGTCAAAACTACTGATTGTATTCCTCCTCAATCCCGTCTAACAGTCTGTCTAATTTACAGTCCCGTTGGGAAAATTTAGCGGCCAACTCTACTTGGCCGTATACTAAACTCACAGGGATCTCCTTCCCATCGGGCCCCACAGGTCCGACCTCGGCCATGTGGTTGGGATCCGCCTTCTTGTACCGCGTCTTCACCATGGCCCAAGCCTCCCTGGCACCTTGGCGGCAGGCCGAAATCTTTCATAAACGGAAGCGCTGCCGCACTCCCTGAAGCTTCTCCGCAAGCTCCCCAAGGCCCTCGGGTAGGGAGAGGGCTGGCCATAAATCCTGGACGACGCCGCTTATCGCCTGCCGAACTCGTTCGAGCAGTTGCAACAGTTTGGGAAGTTGATCACCCATTGATATGGGCATCTCCTCCGCAGGGCGACCTGTGAGTATACCTACAAGACACATTTTGTCAATCGACTTCCTCGCCGTACTCTTCTTTTCAAAGAAGTTCGCTCAAGCACTTACTATAGATGCCGCGACGAAGCCGCTGATTCTCCTTAACGGAGCCGGACAGCTCGACCCGAACGCCTTTCAGCTCTTCTCCAAGCTGGGCGTGGGCATCTTGGAGCTTGTTCCTTTCCTGCTGCACTCTATTCAGCACCCTCTCGCCGGCCTTCAGCTGGCGTAGCAGTTCCTGCCTGTCCGGATCTTGTCCGGCAGCACTTGCAATGTCATTATTAAACTTGCGCGCACGCCGCACAACGCTTATATTTAAAAGCAAATGCGTTACCAGGAGGGGCCTCTGCGTTTCCTCCTGCGGCAGCAAGTGCGGCCTCAAGTTGGGCCTTGCACTCTTGCAGCTCCTGAGACAGTTGGGTATTCTTCTCGGTAAGATCCTGCATTTCAAATGATCCTTAAATCAGTTAACATAACTACTTTAAGTCTCGGGGGCTACTGGCATATATAACTATTAAATTCTGTTACCCGTATGTCTTTTACATACTGCTCCGTGGCTCTGGTAAAACCATCTTGAGCAGCACGGAGGTGCGCGTCCCCCGCATTAAAGGCATTCAACACCTCAGGGGAAAAGCACGCTTCACGACATACTGTCCGGTGGCGCCTGTGGTTCATGGCGCTCTCCACCTCAGACTTGGTGGCGGACAGTCTGTCGGCATCCTCCGTTGGAGGAGTATCCGGCCCGCGCCTTGCGCTTGTCTCCCCCTACAGACCGGGTGCTGGAGCCTGGCTGGTAGAGGTTGGATTGGCAACCTCTACGCCCGCAGTCCGGCGGGCGCTTTTCCTCCTACAAAGGTCATGAGCACTCAAACGCTTCCTAGGAACGTTGCTCCAAATAATTAATTACGAGCTATACCTTTGCGGCGACGTTTCAGTCCGCGCCGCGCTCCTTTTCCGCCTACTGGTCCGAACTGGCCTTTGTTGGTCAGCCGCCGCGGGCTCGGCTTCCCGCCTTGAAGGCGCTTCCTGCAAAACACCATCGTACGCGAAGGTCAGAAATGAGCAAGGAAGAGATAATGGTGTCCGGACCACGGTCACAATCACCTGGAAAGCCGGATATAATCCGGGGTAGTCCGCCGTAATGGCGACTAAAGCATTATCCATGCTGAGCTGGTGGAACACCCCGTCAATTAGCTCCACCTTGATATCCGGATCCTCTTCAGAGGCTGGATCCTGGGATCTCTCTGGATCCTCGGGTTGCGGAGCCGGACTTACCATGTCCTCCACAATCCGGCACAGTTCCTGCGTCGAAGACATAATGTAAGAAGCTTAAACTTTGAAAGCGTGGGTCGGGCCCTTAAAGTGTTTGCTTACCCAACGCCGGGGGTTGTTCATGGAAAACCCATTCGAGGGGTTCGTCCGAAGGAAGTCCTCCTTCTCCCCCTTGTACAAGCCGGACAGGATCTGCACCAGATCCTCGGTCGAGTCCGGCCCTTCGCGGCCATGGCGGGTGGCATTGTCTTCCCCGTTGAAATCCCACATGGGGTGGGCCCTGTATTGCAGTGGCTGCACCCCCCGCATGATGCATGTTGCCATGACTCCAATCATGGTCAACCCGGAATGGGATAGTAATCTTATTCGGCCCATTAGATAATGGACGCTCTTGTCTTCCTCCAGTTGGGGGCTCCGCGGGTGCCAACTAAGGCATTTCTTCAGAGGAGCAGTACTGAACTCCGGGAGGCCGACCCGGACTGGGTCCGGCAGTAGAGCGTCTTCTATGTAAAACCATTCCGAAGGCCAGTCTTCGGATGCCTCCTTAGGGGTTCCGGATGGATATCCGGTCCTGGCAATGCGCCATATTTCGGCGCCGCCCACTTGGTATATGGACCCCTCGTGAGAACGGGGTACGAGGCAAAACAACCTCTTCCATAGTGCAAAATGGGGCTCGATGCCCAGAAATAGCTCGCAAAGAGCTACGTAACCCGCGATGTGCAGGATAGAGGCAGGTGTAAGGTGATGGAGCTGGAGTCCGTAGAACTCCAGGAGCCCGCGGAGGAACGGATGTATTGGAAATCCAAGTCCCCTTATCAGATAGGGGACGAAGCATACCCGCTCCCCTTTGTTGGGACTTGGGGTAGCCTCCGCTTGCTTCCCACCTTGGTAGGTGGCCAGCCCGGATCGAACCGGAACCATGAAGGCCGGTGGGAGATATCCCCCCGCTTGGAGCTTCACCAGCTCGCTGTGTGGAACAGAGCATCTCCTCCAATCTCCTGGCAGAGGGCTGGGAGCGCGAGAAGAGGAGCCGCGTCAACGGTCCATGATGGAATGGATTCTGGGTCAAAGACGCTCCGATGAGTATTCGCGAAAGGAAGATGGTGTGATTTGGATCTGGATTTTTGCCTCTCTTATAGGCAGATTATTTGCACGGCCGGGGGGTGAAACATAAAAGATACCCTGGCTTTTCGCATTCGTGCGACGCGTGGAAGAAGGCCATTATTGGGCGTGGAAGCCAAGAAGCACAACATTGATGAGGAAGCCGGACACTTTTCGGCAGGTACATGGAACTTAGAAGGAGAACCCGCCTTGCAACGCCGAAGACTATATACACGCTGGACTTATCGTCATTGAAGCCTGGTTCGGGGGCTACTGAGGGAGTCCTGGACTAGGGGGTGTACGGACAACCGGACTATCATCGTCCGCCGGACTCCAAGACTACGAAGATACAAGATTGAAGAGTCCGTCCCGTGTCCAGATGGGACTTTCCTTGGCGTGGAAGGCAAGCTTGGCGATACGGATATGTAGATCTCCTACCATTGTAACCGACTCTATGTAACCCTAGCCCTCTCCGGTGTCTATATAAACCGGAGGGCTTTAGTCTGTAGGACACAACATACATTACAACAATCATACCATAGGCTAGCTTCTAGGGTTTAGCCTCCTTGATCTCGTGGTAGATCCACTCTTGTACTACCCATATCATCAATATTAATCAAGCAGGACGTAGGGTTTTACCTCCATTGAGAGGGCCCGAACCTGGGTAAAACATCATGTCCCTTGTCTCCTGTTACCATCCGCCTAGACGCACAGTTTGGGACCCCCTACCCGAGATCCGCTGGTTTTGACACTGACAGAAGGCCTCCCCAACTGGGGAGGCTGGAGGGTCCAAGAAGGGAAGGACCCTTCCTCCGGACTACTCCACCAACGCCGACGACGGCGAAGAGGAGTGGCCACTGAGGGCTAAGCCCCTGGCGGCATCGTAAGTGTCCAGATACCAGAATAATTCATGACATTTCGTTTGTCGCATAGAATCTCCTAACACCGAATACAACCCTGCAGCCCGCCCAAGGACGGGCTTGATATTTCAACGAGCGGCTCCCTGGCTCCGTCGGACGTGAATAGTACTTCACTTCCGGCCGCCTCCTCTCCTCGCGCTGCTGATGATGCCGAGGTGGGGTCCCAAAAGGGGCCCAGCCAGGAGGAGGAGGAGGTCCCGGAGGTGCCGCAAGGCAACCTTCCGGACTTTGGGCATGAGGGGGATCAACCCCCAAAAGGTTCTGAGTTCGGCCTTGGGCTGGACTCCGCACCGAAACCTTTAGTGGTTCCGGAGTCCGGCGGGCGGCCCCTTCGTAAGAAGGGCGAGACTGCGACACCGGTGACCTTCATCCAGCCGGAGGCACCGGATAATTTGCTGGAGGCGCTCAATGGCGCCTCCATCGACGAGGAGCACCGCACTGTTATGAGTGCGGTGATCCAGAAAGTTCAGTCCACCAAGAGCGGGCTGACTGAAGCCTGTACTAGCCTTCTAACAGGCTTTGAGGTATGTAATTAAGATATGTAAAAATAGTACCGCATAGACAGTAGCCCCTGATGCTCAGTTTGGTGTTCGGAAAGAAAAGCCGAACTGAGGATCTATAAAGATATACGCATGAGTCTAACATAAGCATGTCAATATGGGAATGCAGGTTGCGCTGCTGACCTCTGCTGCACTGACTGCGGAGGTCAATGTATTGAAGCAGAGCCTCGAGCGGTACGAGAACGAGCTCGGCCGTGCCAAGAAGCAGCTCGAGGACAAGGAAGGTAAGTAATACCTTATTAAAGTATACCTTATAGAAAGGATTTGGTTGCGAAAAATGACAGGAATAACGTGAGTATTGCAGGGGCCACGAACGAGGTGGCGACCCTGAAGGAGGCAGTGTCCAAGGCCAAAAAAGTGCGTCCGCGGAGCGCACCAAGTGAGAGAAGCAGGAGGTGCGGGTGGCGGAGGTGCGGCGAGAGCTCCAGGCTTTCATGGAAAAATACGAGAGTTTGGAGCGTGACTCGAGGACTCGAGAGTCTGAGCTCGCCTTGGCTCTTGAGAGTGCCAAAGCCACTAAGGCCGAAGCCCAGAAGGCCCTCCAGGAGATTGAGGCGATAAAAAAGATAGCAGCGGGTAAGGCATCTTCATGCAAAGCAAGCATGTAAAAGTGAATTATCTGTTACTTACCCGAATTCGGAGCTCTCCAGGAGCGTTCACAGATCTGCCCCGTAGTGTGTCCGATGCTGCCATGTTCTACCGAGCCTAGGAGGGGAGCTCGATGGAAAAGGTGTTCTGGTCTCAATATGCTGAGGCCGGACATCCGGTGCCCCTGAGCGACCAGCTGAAGCAGCTGGTCGAGCTCCACAAGGTGGCCGAACAGGCCATGAAGGGACTCATAGTTCGGCTGTGGCCTAAAGAAGCCATGCCTGGGAGCTACTTCGGTCTGGTGCGGCGGCTGGTGGACGCCTATCCATGGATTGAAGTCATCAAGCATTTCGTCTGCATTGAAGGTGCCCGTCGGGCCCTTGCCCGTGCTATAGTGCACTGGGGCAAGATGGACGCCAAGAAGCTTGTGACGGACGCGCCACCGCCGGGCAAGGAGTATCGCACGCCCGAGATGTACTATCAGGGTGTCCTGCAGGGTGCCCGCCTTATAGCGGGTGAGTGCTCCAAAGATGTAATTTTTGAGTAGACTCGCATTTGTTATCCTGTACGCTGAAAACTTTGTTCATATGCGCTAGGCAATGCTTGTTAATTTAAAATATTACCTTCTTTGCGTCCGTTTATCAAATTTGAGAGATGGCAAGTCGTTGGCTTCAGCCCCCATGCCACGAGTGCTGGGGTGTTCGGGATAAACTTGAGCGCTCTTGTTCCCATTCTTGGGTCCTTCGAGGGAGGCGCTCAGCACAACGAACAAGGCAACCGGACTATAATGCTTGAACACTTCCACTTAGCCATAGGATTCTATAATTTTAAATTTCGGCGAAGCCCCTAGTGTTTGGAAGACCGAATTCGGGGCGCTATCCACGCCTGGGCCGGACAAAGCCGACTCCTCGCTCTAAGCGGCATAAGTCTTTAGGGACTCGAAAAAGCTCTCGAACAGCGACCGGCTCTCGCCCTATCATGACGGTCAGTTTTAGCTTTCTCCACTGAGGTGCTCAACCCAGCTCAACCGGGGCACAATCGCGGTGGTTCTCCCAGCGCTACCTTAGCCGATATAACGGAACGTAAGGTACCAAAACATGGGAGCTGGGCAAACCCAACTATTGACCCAAGACATGATTCGGAGCCGATGCATATAATGCTATAAGTTCGGGGTGCCGCACTTGTTAAAGTGTTCGGACTTATCACACCATATTTTGGGGTACTTAAGCCCCTGGTGTATTTGGCCGTACCAAAGCGTACGGATGTAACATGTCATAAGTGAACATATATAGATAGAAAAAGGAATGCAATAATAGGCAAAAAGCGATGCATTGTTTATTCAAAAAATACTGCAATGAAAGCAGAACGATACAAATAGTGCGATAAGCAAGGGATGGGACTATTTAACATGTCCCCCTCCAGGGGTAGGCTGCGGGATGGTATGTAAAACAGGTATACTGCTCGTAATAGAGACCACCTGGACACTCGATGTAGCTTGTCTGCTTCCCTGGCTGTTGCATAGTGAGTTCTGCAATTCTATTGTCGGACAGGGCTTCTGGAAAACGGAGTCCTGAGAATAAGAAAAAAAAGAATGACACAATTGGGAGCCCCTGGTGCAGTTGAGCCGCTCTCCGGGCATGCCGTGGTCGTGCCCCTACCCCTATGCCCATGGTATCTCTAGAGCGTAGTTATGTACGCGTGGTACTGGTCTCGCGATTTCGCAAGGGCTGGGGTTGGGGCCGCATTGCTACGCGTGCTCAGAACATGCCAGGCGGTCTTGTTGTAGGTTACTCTGGGCGCGCTTGATGGTGTCCGGACGTTTAGTAGTTGGACTCGAGAATTGCCTTAAGAGGCTGCTTTGTACTTCCGCCGCGAGGGCCGCCGTATGCTCCTCCGTTTGGAGAGAGCATTCGGTGTTTCCATTGATCGTGATTACTCCTTGGGGGCCTGGCATTTTGAGCTTGAGGTATGCGTAGTGCGGCACCGCATTGAACTTTGCAAATCCGGTTCGTCCGAGCAGTGCGTGATAGCCGCTGCAGAACGAGACTATGTCGAAGATTAATTCCTCGCTTCGGAAGTTATCCGGGGATCCGAAGACCACTTCGAGTGTAACTGAGCCTGTGCAGTTGGCCTCTACACCTGGTATGACGCCTTTAAAGGTCGTTTTTGTAGGTTTGATCCTTGAGGGGTCTATGCCCATTTTGCGCACTGTATCTTGGTAAAGCAGGTTCAGGCTGCTGCCGCCGTCCATCAGGACTCTAGTGAGGTGAAATCCGTCAATGATTGGGTCAAGAACCAATGCGGCGAATCCGCCATGGCGGATGCTAGTGGGGTGGTCCCTTTGATCAAAAGTGATCGGGCAGGAGGACCATGGGTTGAACTTTGGGGCGACTGGCTCCATCGCGTATACGTCCCTCAGTGCACGCTTCCGCTCCCTTTTGGGTATGTGGGTTGCATATATCATGTTCACCGTCAGCACTTGTGGGGGAAAGCCCTTCTGTCCTCTATTGTTCGGCGGCCGGGGCTCCTCCTCGTCATCGCTATGCAGCCCCTTTTCATTGTTTTCGGCATTTATCTTTCCTGCCTGCTTGAACACCCAATAGTCCATGTAGGTGTGGTTGGCTGGTTTTTCGGGGGTGCCATGTATCTGGCACGAGCGATCGAGTATTCTGTCCAAATTGGATGGGCCCTGAGTATTTCTTTTGAATGGCTTTTTCCGCTGACCGGGTTTAGAAGCCTCTGAATCCGGCATTGACTGCCGTATCTTCAGTATTATCACCGTTAGTGCGGTGCTTGTGCTTATTGCGACGCGACCTGCCGTTGATGTCCTTGGTATCCGAACTACCAGGGTTTTTGGTCAGGTTGTTACTCTGAGCTAGCCAGTTGTCCTCTCCCGCGCAGAAGCGGGTCATGAGTGATGTGAGGGCTGCCATGGATTTCGGCTTTTCCTGTCCTAGGTGCCGGGCAAGCCACTCGTCGCGGATGTTATGTTTGAAGGCTGCAAGGGCCTCTGCATCCGGATAGTCGACGGTTTGATTTTTCTTGGTTAAGAACCGTGTCCAGAATTGTCTAGCCGATTCATCTGGCTGCTGAATTATGTAGCTTAGGTCATCAGCGTCTGGTGGTCGCACATATGTGCCCTGGAAGTTATCAAGGAATGCGGCTTCCAGGTCTTCCCAACAACCAATTGATTCTGTTGGCAAGCTGTTGAGCCAATGCCGAGCTGGTCCTTTAAGCTTGTGTGGGAGGTATTTGATGGCGTGTAGATCATCACCGCGGGCCATGTGGATGTGAAGGAGATAGTCCTCGATCCAAACCGCAGGATCTGTTGTGCCGTCGTATGATTCAATGCTTATGGGTTTGAAACCCTCGGGGATTGGATGATCCATTACTTCGTCTGTGAAGCATAGTGGGTGTGCGGCGCCTCTGTATTGGGCTATATCACGACGCAGCTCAAATGAGCTTTGTCTATTGTGTTCGGCCCGGCCGGAATTGCTGTATCTGGCGTGACGGTTTTCATCACGTATCATGAGGCGCCCACGCGATCCGTAGATCGATCTTATTTGTCTTGCCTTGTCCTCCAATATGTCTCGCAAGTCTGGCGCATTCCTCTGTGGCTTTGTACTTTTCGAGCGATGCCGGGGTGCGGCTTTAGCAGAGGGCCTAGAGGCCTCTCTGTCGCAGCCACGAGGTGGCCGGTCGGCCCGTCATGCACTGGTGATGTAGGTTTGGGTGCTTCCTCCTCTAATTGGGGTAGCAACCTGCGTTTTGGGTAGCTCTTGGAGGGGCGATCGAGTTTGTACTCTTCGGCTGCAAGGACTTCGGTCCATCTGTCAGCTAGCAAGTCTTGGTCAGCTCTAAGCTGTTGCTGCTTTTTCTTGAGGCTGCTTGCCGTGGCCATAAGCCTGCGCTTGAAACGCTTTTGTTCGACGGGATCCTCGGGCACGACAAATTCGTCGTCGTCGAGGCTTGCCTCATCTTCGGAGGGAGGCATATAATTATCGTCCTCTACCTCTCTGTCTGCCTCTCTATCATGAGGGATGGCTTCTCCCTCCTCCTGTGCTGAATCCTGCTGGAGGGGGTTGTCTTCGGCACTGTCTGGGGTGTTATTATCTCCCGTGCCAGAATCACCATTTTTGCTGTGGCGGGATTTAGAGCGGCGCCGCTGACGCCGATGCTTGGGCCGTTTCTTGGAGGGGTCATCCTCCACTGTTCCATTGCCATTCCCATCATTTGGGATGTCCACCATGTATATGTCGTATGATGAGGTGGCCTTCCAGTGCCCTGTAGGCGCTGGTTCTTGGTTGTCTCCTGCATCGTCGTCCATACCGTCAATGTCTTCGGAGTCGAAGTCGAGCATGTCGGTTAAATCATCGACAGTGGCTACAAAGTGGGTGGTGGGTGGGCATTGAATTTCTTCGTCATCCGCATCCCAACCTTCCTGACCATAGTCCGGCCAAGTCTCTCCTGATAAAGAGAGAGACTTTAGTGAATTCAGGATGTCGCCAAAGGGCAGGTGCTGAAAGATGTCCGCGGTAGTGAACTCCATAACCTGCGCCCAATCGGATTTGATTGGCAGGGGCGCGGGAGGTTCAGAGTCCGGAGAGGAGTCCGGCACCTCGGAGTCACGGGCTTTGCGAAGGACAGGGATGGTGTTCGGCTCAATCGCCGTAGAGATCGTAGCCCCCGAGGCGGTGTCCAGCCACTCGTCCTCGACCAGCGAAGTCAGCTCCGAGCTAGGGGTTGGAGCGGACGCTGGTGCGGCCTCCAGGGTACTCTCCGGCGGCAGAGCTAGATCATACCCATCGAGACAGTGCGGCGCGCTTGGCTATGGCTTGAATTCGTCGAAGATCAAGTCTCCACGGATGTCAGCCGTGTAGTTCAAACTCCCAAATCTGACCTAATGGCTAGGGGCGTAGCTTTCGATCTGCTCTAGATGGCCAAGTGAATTGGCCCGCAGTGCAAAGCCGCCGAATACGAAGATCTGTCCGGGGAGAAAAAGTCTCACCCTGGACCGCGTCATTGTTGATGATCGAAGGAGCCATCGGGCCTAAAGGTGACGACACAGAGGAACTCTCAATGAAAGCACCAATGTCGGTGTCAAAACCGGCGGATCTCGGGTAGGGGGTCCCGAACTGTGCGTCTAGGCGGATGGTAACAGGAGACAAGGGACACGATGTTTTTACCCAGGTTTGGGCCCTCTCGATGGAGGTAAAACCCTACTCCTGCTTGATTAATATTGATGATATGGGTAGTACAAGAGTAGATCTACCACGAGATCAAAGAGGCTAAACCCTAGAAGCTAGCCTATGGTATGATTGTTGTTCGTCCTACGGACTAAAACCCTCCGGTTTATATAGACATCGGAGAGGGCTAGGGTTACACAGAGTCGGTTACAATGGTAGGAGATCTACATATCCGTATTGCCAAGCTTGCCTTCCACGCCAAGGAAAGTCCCATCCGAACACGGGACGGAGTCTTCAATCTTGTATCTTCATAGTCTAGGAGTCCGTTAGGGTTTACTACATCAGTGAGGTGCTCATTGAGTCTAAACAAAGATATCGACATTGGCAGAAACTTGTTTACGGAGTGTTTATGGCAAGCCGGAAGCTGAAGCAGTACTTCCAAAGTCATCCTATAACTGTGGTAAGTTTTGCCCCCTTGGGAGACATCATCCAGAACAGGGAGGCCATAGGACGAGTCGCCAAGTGGGCTATTGAGCTTGGGCCTCATGGTTTGAAGTATATGCCACGTACTACTATTAAGTCTCAAGCCTTGGTGGACTTTATCAATGATTGGACAGAGTTGCAGGCACCTGAGGAGAAGCCAGATAACACATATTAGACTATTCAATTTGATGGGTCCAGGCAATTAGAAGGCTCGGGGGCTGGAGTTGTTTTAACTTCCCCTCGAGGTGACAAATTTTGTTATGTGCTCCGGCTTATGTTTCCTTGTACTAACAATGGGGCCGAGTACGAGGCCTTACTCCATGGTCTCTGGATGGCCAAGGAGATGAATTTGAGCCGAGTGAGGTGCTTGGGCGATTCAGATCTCGTGACTCAACAGGTGTCAGGCAAGTGGGACTCCAAGGATCCCCTTATGGCAGCGTACCTCGTGAAGTAGATGCTGTGGCTGGGCACTTCAAAGGTTATCAAGTGGACCACATTGATCGAAGGAAGAATGAGGCGGCTGATGCTTTAAGCCGGTTGGGATCTCAGCGTAAGCCGGTGCCGCCTAACACCTTTCTCGACATTTTACATAATCCTTCTGTCAAGGTACCTACAGAGGAAGAACTAGCAGTGCCAGACCCGGAGGCACAGCTGGTGGCAGCTCTTCACGTCATCCCGGATTGGACAGTGCCATATTTGGCCTATATGACCCGGGGAGAGTTACCTGAGGATGAGACCTTGGCGAGACAAATCATCAGGCGGTCCAAATCTATGATGATTGTTCATGGCGAGTGAGGGAGTCCCGGACTAGGGGGTGTCCGGATAGCCGAACTATCATCTTCGGCCGGACTCCTGGACTATGAAGATACAAGATTGAAGACTTCGTCCCGTGTCCGGATGGGACTTTCCTTGGCGTGGAAGGCAAGCTTGGCGATACGGATATGTAGATCTCCTACCATTGTAACCGACTCTGTGTAACCCTAACCCTCTTCGGTGCCTATATAAACCGGAGGGTTTTAGTCCGTAGGACGAACAACAATCATACTATAGGCTAGCTTCTAGGGTTTAGCCTCTCTGATCTCATGGTAGATCTACTCTTGTACTACCCATATCATCAATATCAATCAAGCAGGAGTAGGGTTTTACCTCCATCGAGAGGGCCCGAACCTGGGTAAAAACATCGTGTCCCTTGTCTCCTGTTACCATCCACCTAGACGCACAGTTCGGGACCCCCTACCCGAGATCCGCCGGTTTTGACACCGACATTGGTGCTTTCATTGAGAGTTCCTCTGTGTCGTCATCTTTAGGCCCGATGGCTCCTCCGATCATCAACAACGATGCGGTCCAGGGTGAGACTTTTCTCCCCGGACAGATCTTCCTATTCGGCGGCTTTGCACTGCGGGCCAATTCACTTGGCCATCTGGAGCAGATCGAAAGCTACGCCCCTGGCCATCAGGTCAGATTTGGAAGTTTGAACTACACGGCTGATGTCCGCGGAGACTTGATCTTCGACGGGTTCGAGCCACAGCCAAGCGCGCCGCACTGTCACGAAGGGCATGATCTAGCTCTGCCGTCGGACAGTGCCCTGGAGGCCGCACCAGTGTCCGCTCCGACCCTTAGCTCGGAGCTGACTGCGCCAATCGAGGACGGATGGCTGGACACCGCCTCGGGGGCTGCAATCTCTATGGCGATTGAGCCGAACACCAACCCTGTCCTTTGCGAAGCTCATGACTCCAAGGTGCCGGACTCCTCTCCAGACTCCAAACCTGCCATGCCCCTGCCAATCGAATCCGATTGGGCGCCGATCGTGGAGTTCACTGCTGCGGATATCCTTCAGCACTCGCCCTTTGGCGACGTCCTAAATTCACTAAAATCTCTCTCTCTCTATCAAGAGAGTCCTGGCCGGACTATGGTCAGAAAGGTTGGGATGAGGATGACGAAGAAATTCGAAGCCCACCAACCACCCACTTCGTAGCCACTGTCGAAAGTTTAAACGACGTACTCGACTTCGATTCCGAAGACATCGACGGTATGGACGACGATGTAGAAGACAAACATGAACCAGCACCTATAGGGCACTGGACAGCCACCTCATCTCATGATGTATACATGGTGGACACACCTAAAGGAAGCGACAACGAGGAACAACGGGACGCCACGACGGATCATTCCCTCGAAAAACAGTCAAAACGGCGACGTAAGCGCCACTCTAAATCCAGCCTCGACAGAGACCGCAGCCATACAGACCCAGCCATAGAGCAGGGCGAACCGGTGGACGACGAACATGCTATCGAGCAACCGTCTGAACAGGACAACACGGATAAACAATCCGTCCCCGGCGAAGATAACAGTCCGGGCGATCTCACGCCAGACAAGTTACCGGAGCAGAAGAACCTCCACAAAAGGCTCGCCGACACTGCACGTAGCCTGAAAAAGCAGAAGCAGAAGCTCAAAACAGCGGAAGATGCGCTCAGAATCAGATGGAGCAAAGTACTCAACACCGCAGACAAATACGGCGACAGTCGCCGAACAAAGAGCTACCCGAAGCGAAAACTACTTCCAAAATTTGATGAGGAGGCCTTAGAGCCACCACACTCAAAGAACAAGGAGACCACACGGTCGGATAGACGACCCCATGGCGAACATAGAGTGGCAAATGGCGCCGCAGACAAGCCGGCACGCGATCCGCACACGGATTCGCATCAAAAAGATGGCCCAGTTAGATCCATCTACGGGCCAAGAAAGCAAGCTCTAGTAAGCAATGCAATACGTCAAGTATCTGAATATTACGGTGCACCTAAATATAGGGGTGCCGCACATCCCCTATGTTTCACCGATGAGGTTCTGGATCATGAATTTCCAGTGGGATTCAAGCCCGTAAACATAGAGGCATACGTCGGAACAACAGACCCTGGAGTCTGGATTGAGGATTACATCCTCCACATACACATGGCTAGAGGAGATGACCTCCACGCCATGAAATACTTACCCCTCAAGCTCAAAGGGCCTTCCCGGCATTGGCTCAAAAGCCTCCCCGAAAACACCATTTGAAGTTGGGAAGAGCTCGAGGATGCTTTTCGGGCAAATTTTCAAGGGACTTATGTCCGACCTCCGGATGCAGACGATTTAAGTCACATAACTCAACAACCCGAAGAGTCAGCCCAAAAATTTTGGAACAGATTCCTCACTAAAAAGAACCAAATAGTCGACTGTCCGGATGCTGAAGCCTTAGCAGCTTTCAAAACAACGTCCAAGACGAATGGCTCACCAGACACGTCGGCCAAGAAAAGCCAAGAACAATGGCCGCATTAACAAGCCTCATGACCCGCTTTTGCGCGGGAGAGGATAGCTGGCTGGCAAGATGCAGTACCAGCAACCCAAGTACATCCGAAGTCAGGGATGGAAACGGGAAACAACGATGAAGGAAGGACCAGCGCCGGACCAAGGGCAACAGCCCGAAGAGCACGGCAGTCAACGCCGGATTCAAAAGCTCACGGCAGAATCATAAAAACCTGCCCCCTACGGATAACAGGGACGAGCTATCTAACTTAAACAAGATCTTGGACAAGGTATGCCAAATCCATAGTACCCCCGGGAAGCCTGCAAATCATACCCACAGAGATTGTTGGGTCTTCAAGCAGTCCGGCAAACTCAACGCCGAACACAAGGGGCTCGACACACAAAGCAATGACGAACCCCACAAGCAGAGCACCGGAAAACAAAAGAATTTCCCACAAGAAGTCAAAATAGTAAACTCACTTCACGTGACAAAAGGGAAAAACAAAACGGCGCCCATAGATATACGCGCTGTACGGCCTATCCCAGAGGAGTCCCGCCGTTGGTTGTCAAAACCAATCACCTTCGACCATCAGGATTACTCTAGAAGTATCCGGAACGTAGGATGGACTGCCTTGATATTAGATCTGATAATCGACGGACTCCAATTTACACAAGTCCTAATGGACGGCGGAAGTGATCTAAACCTCCTATATCAGGACACAATCCTCAAAATGGGGATAGACCCAACCAAAATTCGCCATAGCAACACTTCCTTTCAAGGGGTAATGCCAGGCCGATATGCCCATAGTACGGGCTCTCTATTGCTAGAAGTTGTGTTTGGCTCACCCGACAACTTCCGCCGCGAAAAGTTAACCTTCCACATCGCCCCATTTACAAGTAGCTATCAAGCACTACTGGGGCGCGAAGCTTTCGCCCGCTTTAACGCAATACCGCATTATGCATCCCTCACACTCAAAATGCCCGGTCCACGAGGCATCATCTCCTTAAAGGGAAATATCGAGTGTTCCTCGAGCGCGGAAGATTGTGTGACTGCCTCGACAACCACACACTAAACCGGCCTCACTAATCAGGCGCCCGAACAGGTCGCTCAGACCCCGGACACGGTTAGACGAGTGCGGCGTAAACATACAGGGGCTTACCAGCCGCACACCCTCGCACTAGGGGCTCCGCGCATATACAACAAGACTTAATAAAGCTCAATTTTATTTATTTTTTGAAACGTACTTTCTTTATTCTAATATAACGTACATCTTCGCACGATCTTTTTCAACTAAGTTCCTCTCTTTTACAGATGAACACCGTGCGACACCCGTCCAGGATACGGCACAACGGAGACACAAGAGCAGACGTGCAGCAGGGACCCGTTGCAAGGATTCTTTTCAGATTAAGACCCTGCGTAAACCTTTTTTACTGTCTCTTGTTGATACACATCCCCTGGTTTCTTACTATAACCAAGGAGGAGGCTGGCGTTTTGGCATAGGCCACGTCAGAATTTTGCGCGTACCTGGACACCAGGGGCTTATTACCAAGGGCATTGTTTGGCCCGTTTTCATAAAGGCCGAATACCTTAGGGAGTGTTCGGCGTCTCGAGTTAGGCCTTATATGCATCAGCTCCGAATCATGTCTTTGGTCAAATGTTGGGTTTGCCCGGCTCCTGTATTTTTCTGCCTTACGTTCCGCTCTATCGGCTAACACGGCACCAGGAGAACTACTATGATTGTGCCCCAGTTTGGCCAGGCGAGCACCTCAGTAGAGAAAGCCAAAAACTGACTGTCATGATACAACGTGAGACTGGTCAACCACTTGATGACCCGCCGGAATCTATAGGATTCCTCCGCATTGACGAAGGGCCGTTTCCCAGTAAGGCACATACGCGCCCCAAATTCGGGTGAGCGCGGTGCCCCTAGGGGCTATATAGTAGCCCCATTGTCAAACTCCTATGGCTAAGTGAAAGTGATAAAGCATTATAGTCCGGTTGCCTAGTTTGCTACGCTACCACCTCCTTTATAGGACCAAGACGTTGGATCAAGTGTGAAAATGCGCCTTTTGCAAACACCCCCGCATTATATGCGTGGAGGCTGAAGCCGAAGACTGCCATCTTTCAGGTTATATACAAATATACATTAACAGCTGCACAGGAGGTGTTTTAATTCTTGAAAGCACAAGTATAAAAAGCTTTTATATTTCATCAAAATATTGTTTCACAATAATACATGTTATTCAAACATAATATCCTTCGAGCACTGCGTCTCTATTAAACGAGCGCCCGGCAAAACTTCCTGAAAATAGTGCTCGACAGGTACTCGGCTTCCGTCCGAATCTTGGGTTGCAACATCGGTGGCCTTCATCTCCACCCAGTATGTCTTGACACGAGCAAGAGCCATCCGAGCACCGTCTATGCATGCCGACCTCCTCACTGCATTGATATGCGGCACCGCACCAAGGAACTGCTGCACCAAGCCAAAATAACTCTTCGGCTCAGGCCCCTTCGGCCACAAAAGACTCACGACATCCTTCATGGCAAGTCCGGATAACCTATTCAGCTCCGCCCATTCGGCCAAGCGATCGGTTAATGAAAGTGGGCGCTCTGGATTATGGCACTGCGACCAAAAAACCTTTCCCGTTTCGTGATCCTCTTGATCTCGGAAGTGTTCGGCCGCGTCCGGCGCACTGGCCGCCAAGTCCAGATAAGCATCTTCCGCACTCCACAGCCAGTCCAACTGAGCATAATTAGGGTCCAGGAATTTCCTCCGCAGCAGAAAGGGCTTTCCAGCCGTGATATCTCCGGCCTGACGCAGCTCCTCCTTCATAGCTCTCATCACAGAGCGAACATCCTTGGCCTCGGCAATGGCCTTCTTTAGGTCCTTTCGTACCGCTCGATCTTCTTTTTCAAGAAGCTTGCAGCGATCGGCAGCATTCTTCAACTCCACGGCCATCTCGACCATCTCCTTCTTGCTTCGGCAGTGAGCAGCTTGTTCGGCTTTTAGCTCTTCGGCCGCCTTTAAGGCAGCCGCGTCACTCTTTCTGGCCTGCTCCTTGGCCTGGGCGAGCTCCGCCCGCAGGTTCTCCATGGCAGCGGCACCATTTGCGTCAAGCATACTTGTTGTGAGGCACGGTCATCAAGCTCCCTTACCAGGTGTCCGCGGAGAGATCACATACCTTGTGACTCGTCAAGACACTTATTGACAAGCGCGATGTCGGCATCCGCCACGTCAAGTTGCCGCTTTAGTTCGGCAAATCCATCAGTCCGGCTAGCCACCGGACACTTCGCCACCTACATAGGAAGGGTGACATATTATACCTGGGAATATGATCCTCGGCGCGCTGTCATTTTTGACAACACACCGAGTCTCAGGGGCTACTATCTACACAGGGCGCATTTTATATGCGGAACTGTCATAAGGTACACCATTTGCGTACCTCAAAACCTATCAGTAAACTTCTGACGGCTTCATGCAATCCGCTCTCAGCGGACGATTCAATCACCGTACCCATTAACGCACGGTGATCTTCTGAGATAAACGCTCGCCCAAGTAGATCCTTCAGCTCCTCCGACCATACACCATACGGTGTCATACTCGTCCGATGGCCTTTTTCGAAGGCCGGACGCGGAGGGCTTTGAGGGGACATATGACTACCTTCTGGCCCCGCCGGACTCAGAGAAACCCTCCGTGAAGACACCTCAGGGTCGCCCGCCTCGTAAGACGGTATAGTAGGGGGAGGCGTTTCGCTCTGTATCATCTCCACACGAAGATCCCCTGAAGATGAGCTCTGCTGAGAAGGGCTGAGATCCGAACTACAAGGTAAAATTTTGGTTATCAGAAACAGGGTAGGGATATCCTTTATTTTAATAAAAACTCCCCTTTTTACTCACGGCTCGGTGGAGGGCTGATCCCCTTGGGGGCATAATGCGGCCAAGGCATCTCTCGGCTCCAGACCCTCTGACGAAGATTTCTTCCCCCGTTTTGAGACCATGGTCTCCGGGTCTTCAGAGGCGGTCCTCTTCTTCCCTTGGATGGAGGGATTCTCGATCCCTCCTTTCCTGACAGGCTTCCTTTTTTCCCCCATCACCTTCTTCCGAAGGCGCAACCTCCAGCATCCTGGGTAACACGGGATCCGGCGCGGTCTCAGGGAGGGGGGCCGGACACCTGATTAACTTCGCTTTCGCTATCCACTCCTGTTCAAGGGACAGCTCTTTTAAAGGGCAAGTTTGTAATAAATATAGGATAGCATGTCCGGGTACAGGGCTACTTACTTGAGTATCCGTGCGATTGCAGCTTAGACTTGCGTCCTCGGTCAAGTCCGGACACATCTCTTGTGATCCGAAGAAAAGCTTGTACATCTCCATGGGCGTCGCGCCCATAAAATGTTGGAGAGTTCGCAGTCCCTCTGGGTTAAATTCCCACATGCGGAGGGGGCGACGTCTGCAGGGCAGGATGCGACGAATCAGCATCACCTGCACTACTATGACCAAAGTGATCTCTCTCTCTCTCTCTAGGAGGTCTCGAATGCGGCCCTGCAGCAAGGGCACGTCCTTGGACGGCCCCTAGTCAAGCCCTTTATTGACCCATGACACCAGCCGCGGTGGAGGGCCCGAGCGAAAGACAGGTGGCACCACCCATTTGGTGCCCCTGGGAGCTGTGATATAAAACCACTCTTGTTGCCATAAACTGAGCTCCTCTTGAAAAGAGCCCTCGGGCCACGGAGCATCAGCATTCTTGCTTATAACAGCCCCTCCGCACTCTGCTTGTCGCCCCTTGATCATCTTCGGCTCCACTTTGAAGGTCTTGAGCCACAATCCGAAGTGAGGGGTAATACGGAGGAAGGCTTCGCACACGACGATGAATGATGAGATGTGGAGGATGGACTCCGGATCCAAGTCATGAAATTCCAGCCCATAGTAAAACATGAGCCCCCTCACGAATGGGTCCGTCGAGAAGCTTAGCCCCCGAAGGAAGTGAGACGCGAACACCACGCTTTCACCGGGATTGGGAGTGGGAATAACCTGCCCTTGGGCAGCCAGCCTATGTGAAATTTCACCGGTTAAATACCTGGCGTCTCTTAACTTTAGCATGTCTTCTTCCGTAAAGGAGGAAGGCATCCACCGGCCTTGCAGGTGGGAGCCGGACATCATCAAAGGTCCGAAGCGCCTGAATCTGGAGCTTTGGGTGTTGGAACTCGAGGCAAGGGGCGGATTCGATTGAGATTGAAAGAAGGGAGTGGAGCCTTGGTCTCTTTATAAAGAGGTTGAATACCAAGAGCCTCCGCCGTGACCGTTCGGGACTCGCCTTCGGTAGAGGAGGCGTGCCAACGGACACGGTCAGGTTACCCACGCCCGTATTGATGAGAATCCCGGAATAAGGGGACACGATCTCTGCTTTGACAAGACGTGCCAAAGAAACTGCCTCGCTAAACGCGCTGAGGTGGAACAGTGAAAATATAGGCTTGGCCGTGGTGTGATGTCACGCCACGGAATACGTCAGCAGATTGAATTTGTGTAAATATTATTATTCTCTCTACGGTGGTATGTGGAACTTATTTTGCAGAGCCGGACACTATCCTTGTGTTCAAAATCTTCTATGAAGTATTCGGAGGAGGAACCCGCCTTGCAATGCCGAAGACAATATGCGCACCGGACTCGTCGTCATTGAAGCCTGGTTCAGGGGCTACTGAGGGAGTCCCAGACTAGGGGGTGTCCGGATAGCCGAACTATCATCTTCGGCCAGACTCCTGGACTATGAAGATACAAGATTGAAGACTTCGTCCCGTATCCGGATGGGACTTTCCTTGGCGTGGAAGGCAAGCTTGGCGATACGGATATGTAGATCTCCTACCATTGTAACCGACTCTGTGTAACCCTAACCCTCTTTGGTGCCTATATAAACTGGTGGGTTTTAGTCCATAGGACGAACAACATCATACCATAGGCTAGCTTCTAGGGTTTAGCCTCTCTGATCTCGTGGTAGATCTACTCTTGTACTACCCATATCGTCAATATTAATCAAGCAGGAGTAGGGTTTTACCTCCATCGAGAGGGCCTGAACCTGGGTAAAAACATCGTGTCCCTTGTCTCCTGTTACCATCCGCCTAGACGCACAGTTCGGGACCCCCTACCCGAGATCCGCCGGTTTTGACACCGACAGCGAGTTACATCACTGCAGTGTCACTGGGGCGTTTCAACGTTGTGTGTCTCCTGCGGAGGGTCAGGAGATACTTCGTGAGATCCATGAAGGGGATTGTGGTCATCATGCCGGTTCAAAATCTCTTGTGGCCAAGGCTTTCCGTCATGGTTTCTTGGCTGACGGCTCATGCTGATGCAGAGGATCTAGTCAGCAAATGTGACGGATATCAAAAATTCTCACGACGAGCTCATGTGCCGGCTCAAGAGTTGAGGATGATTCCAATTACTTGGCCGTTTGCAGTCTGGGGGCTTGACATGGTTGGACCTTTCAAGAGGTCTAAGGATAAAAGACACACCTCCTGGTGGCAGTGGATAAGTTTACAAAGTGGGTTGAGGCAGAGCCGGTCAGTAAGTGTGATGCAGCCACGGCGGTTCAGTTCATGAAAAAAGTGTTTTTCGTTTTCGTTTTCCACAGAGCATCATAACTGATAATGGCACTAATCTCTCCAAGGGTGCCATGGAAGAGTTCTGTCAACGAGAAGATATCCGGCTTGACGTTTCGGCTGTTGCTCATCCTCAATCCAATGGTCAAGCAGAAAGAGCTAATCAGGAGATCCTGGAGGGTATCAAACCCCGGCTCTTGGTCCCCTTGCAGCGGACTCCGGGTTGTTGGGTGGAGGAGTTACCCTTTGTACTATGGAGCATCAACACTACGCCTAACAGATCTACAGGTTACACACCTTTCTTCATGGTATACGGAGCAGAGGCAGTCCTGCCAAGTGACATCCTGCACGACTCACGCCGCGTGGCGGCTTATGTTGAGGCTGATAACGAAAAATCTCGTCAGGATGCACTTGACTTGTTGGATGAGGAGCGAGACTTGGCAATAGCCCGCTCGGCAATTTACCAGCAAGACCTGCACCGCTATCACAGCCGCCGGGTTAGAAGCAGAACCTTTCAGGAAGGTGACTTAGTGCTCCGGCTCATCCAGGATCAGTCTGATATGCACAAGTTGTCCCCTCCTTGGGAAGGACCCTTTGTGGTCAGCAAGAACCTGAACAATGGGTCATATTACCTTATCGATGTTCTAGAGCACAAAGACTCATGTAAGTCGGAGGAGGAGACCCGCCGGCCGTGGAATATCGCCCATCTTCGGCCTTACTATACTTGAGCCACCGGCTCTCAAGATGTATATATTCTAACAATGTATATATTATATAAAGCAATAAAGCAAGACCTCTGTCCTTTTCACCTTCAAAGGTTTATATGTCTTCTTTATCAGGCGGTGGAAACAACCAACAGGGAGCAGATCATATCTGAATCTGGCTTTCCCTTTGGTTCGGCTTATGGTCATATCTGAATCTAGCCATGATCACTTGGGGGCTTCTTGTTCAAACATAGGTCGTATTCGAACCAAAGAGAACATAGCTGTCGATACCCACTTGATCGGCATACTGCCAAACCCACCTGGGGGCTTCTTGATCATATTTGAATCACAGCTTAACCCCTTTGGGTCTGACATGGATTGTATTCTAATCAGCGTCTAAACAACTCTTATGGTCACATGGGGGCTTCCTGTTCAAACATAGGTCGTATTCGAACCAAAGAGAACATAGTTGTCGATACCCACTTGATCGGCATCGCCAAAGCCACTGGGGGCTATATGATCGTATCCGAATCTTAGCTTAACCCCTTTGGAACGGTTTACTGATCGTATTCGAATCAGAAGCCTTTGAATATTGCTTATTATTCATTATATTTCATAAGCACAATTATTTGACTATCTTGAGACCTTTTTGAAAGCACTATGAGATGGTTTTTGTTCTTCCGGCTTAATATTGATCATCCCAGGTTGTTAAGTGCCAGGTGAACATTATATGTTCCAACTTTCAGGAGTTGAATTTACCCGCATGGTGAAGGTCATATGAGCAGGTGAGATTACCAAAGGGATCGCATGTATGCTATTGTGATTATGTTTAACAAATATAATCATAAACTAGCCTATATATGATGTTTTGGGTTCGCCCTCTGGGTTATCAGTATCTTATGTGACCCCCGATGCGATAAACCGCCAAGGGAATTTTGCTCGTTTTATATGCAGGATAAGGCAAGCAAATTTAATGTCAAGGAAATAAACAATCAACATAAGCTAGAAATATATAGCGATGGCGGCTTACGAAAGTATTAAGCACCATAAACATGCACGAAGGCATGACAAAAATTGAGATGTTTTTCTACCCTATTACAAGACTCCCCGAGTCTGAATAAACGAAGCATTGTTTTTTGCAAAGTCATAAACGCCTGGCGGTTCACTCCTTTGGTGGGATTGAAGATTCCGGGTTATCCTTCTCCGCCTCTCCGTCGGTTGCCTTGTCCTGGTCATATCTGAATCTGGCCATGGTCACTTGGGGGCTTCCTGTTCAAACATAGGTCGTATTCGAACCAAAGAGAACATAGCTGTCGATACACACTTTGATCGGCACACTGCCAAACCCACTTGGCGGCTTCTTGATCATATTTGAATCATAGCTTAACCCCTTTGGGTCTGACGTAGATCGTATTCGAATCAGCATCATTAAACAACTCTTATGGTCACTTGGGGGCTTCATGTTCAAACATAGGTCGTATTCGAACCAAAGAGAACATAGTTGTCGATACCCACATGATCAGCATCGCCAAAGCCACTGGGGGCTATATGATCGTATTCGAATCTTAGCTTAACCCCTTTGGAACCGTTCACTGATCGTATTTGAATCAGAGGCCTTTTAAATTTTGTTTATTATTCATCATACTTTGTAAGTGTAAATGTTTGACTACCGTGAGGCCTTTCTCGAAAGTACTATGGGTTCTCATTCCACCGATTTAATATTGGTCACTTTAGTTGTTAAGGGCCAGGTGAACATCATATGTGCCAACTTTCAGGAGTTAAACTTACCCTCATGATTTAGGTCACATAAACCGGCGAGATTACCAAAAGGATCGCAGGTATGCTATTGGGATTATGTTTAAAAAATATAATCATAAACTGGCCTTTATATGATGTTTTGGTTCGCACTCCGGTTATGAATACCTTATGTGACCCCCAATGCGATAAATCGCCAAGGGAATTTTGCTTGTTTTATATGCAGGATAAGGCAAGCAAATTTTTAACATCAAGGAAATAAAAGATCAACATAAGCTGGAAGTATATAGCGATGGCGGCTTACGAAAGTATTAAGCACCATAAACATGCGCGAAGGCATGACAAAAATTGAGAGACTTTTCTACCCTATTACAAGACTCCCCGAGTCTGAATAATGAAGCATTGTTTTTTGCAAAGTCATAAACGCCTGGCGGTTCACTCCATTGGTTGGCTTGAAGATTCCGGGTTATCCTTCTCCACCTCTCTATTGACTGCCCTGTCCTGGAAGGTTGACGAGGCCCAGTCAATGCCACTCAAGGCTTCAAACTCAGCTTCATCGTCTATTAAACCGGCTGGGTCCACTTCAGGGGCAAAGGTATGCTTACAAGTTGGAGGGATCAAGTTGACTTCATCATGGTGAGGTGTTGGAATTCTCCGGTTCTCACTGTCATAGCCCGGCTGGTACTTGGTAAGGTCAGTATCGTTCCCAATGAGAGTAGCCACAGGACGTATGTCTTTCACACAGGCGGTGAAGTCTGTATCGTTGAATAAAGAGCCATCTTCCTTCAAGCTGTGATACCCAAGAGCAATGTCTGTCGGGTCTAACTCTGGAAGCCACGCCTTGGCCCGGCTCATTGCGGATATAGCCCCAGCTCTGGCAGATGCCCGTCTTAGCTCTTGGACCCGCTGAGGTAGCACGGCAAGCCGCTTTAGCACATCTTGCAGGAGATGAGGAACGTCATTTGATAAAGCCACAATGGCCAAAGCACGTTGTGACCCGGTGTACAGTTGCTCCACTAGAGTGTAAACCGCTTTCAGTTTGATCAACATGTTCTGCTTGAGGTTTGTGCTCCTGGGGCCTGCGTTCATAAACATAAGGTGAAGCCGGAGATAAACAATTAAAATAGTCATCAAAGGAAGGATTGCAATATTTGAGGTTATATATAGTAACTTCCCAAAGATTGCTGAGACCATTTGAGATATTTGGCGCTTTAAGCCGGACAGCTCGGTTGTTGCTTCTGCAAGTGATGTTTCTGCTGTCTCGACCCGGGTTACTAGTGAGGTCTTCTCATCAGCCCAGATTTTCTTCTCTGCCTCAAAGTCCTTCTTCAATTTCTCTTCTTCAGAGACGCTGAATTCAAATTTGGAGTTGGCCTTTTGAATTTCAACTTCTTCAGCTGCCAGACGGCTCTTCAAGTCAGCAATCTCCGACTCAAATTGACTTATGGTGGCCTACATTGATGTCGGGTTATAGTCAGAATCATGGTAAGATAACATTAAGTCCCAAGCACTTTGCAAGCAAAGATACTTGACACTTGGGGGCTAATGTATGCTAAAGAATTTTAACTTGCAATGCCGGTTCATGGAAATTAAGTCCCAAGCACTTTGCAAGCAAAGATACTTGACACTTGGGGGCTGATGTGTATCGCAAGTTCAAGGTATCATGTTACAACCAGGTTAAATATCTTCTTTCTAAACCGGACAAAGCAGTGCTAAGCAGTTTTTAAGTCTACAGCATATTTATTCATAAGTGAGGGAGTCCTGGACTAGGGGGTGTCCGGATAGCCGGACTATCATCATCGGCCGGACTCCAAGACTATGAAGATACAAGATTCAAGACTTTGTCCCATGTCCGGATGGGACTTTCCTTGGCGTGGAAGGCAAGCTTGGCGATACGGATATGTAGATCTCCTACCATTGTAACCGACTCTGTGTAACCCTAGCCCTCTCCGGTGTCTATATAAACCGGAGGGTTTTTAGTCCGTAGGACAACATAACCATTACAACAATCATACCATAGGCTAGCTTCTAGGGTTTAGCATCCTTGATCTCGTGGTAGATCCACTCTTGTACTACCCATATCATCAATATCAATCAAGCAGGAGTAGGGTTTTACCTCCATCGAGAGGGCCCGAACCTGGGTAAAAACATCGTGTCCCTTGTCTCCTGTTACCATCCGCCTAGACGCACAGTTCGGGACCCCCTACCCGAGATCCGCCGGTTTTGACACCGACAATAAGCAATAGACTTGGGGGCTGATGCAGTAAGTACGATTAAGAAAAGTAGCATAAGTTATACCTCAGATTTTTGCTGTATTTGCTTCACCATGTCAACTTCAGGTCACGGCTGCTATGTACTTGATTCAGATAGCCAGAGACTATCTCTCCAATGCTCAAATGAGTATAATCAGCAATGTCTAGCTTGGCCTTTCGGCGTTCCAGAAGCTCCTCCTTAGTAGAGCACTTGGCAAGGACAGTGGGCCGCCCCGGCTCAACAAACTGAGTCTTCAGAATCTCAACTTCCGGATCAATTGTCTTGGCCGGGATAGGAGCTTCCAGGTTATCAGAACTGTTGAGAGTATCTTCGGCGGGTGGATCAGAGGTTGGTGCTGGAATGTCATAGGCTGGTTCAGGCGGCAGCTGATGGGTAGAACTGTCAGGAGCAGCTGTGCCAAGCTCCGGTTCAGTCGTGACCTGGTCTTGAGACGGCTTATGCTACCTCTTGAGCACTGCGTTGGATTTCCCCGAAGAGGAGAGGATGATGCAGCAAAGTGGAGTAAGTATTTCCCCCAGTTTTTGAGAACTAAGGTATCAATCCAGTAGGAGACCACGCACAAGTCCATCGTACCTACACAAAACGATAGCAACTCGCAACCAACGCGATTAGGGGTTGTCAATCCCTTCACGGTTACTTACGATAGTGAGATCTGATAGAGATGATAAATAATATTTTTGGTATTTTTTTGATAGATAGATGCAAAGTAAAAGGTAAAAGGCAAAGTAAAAACAAATCAAGTAAATAAAGTGATAGAGATTGATACGATGAGAATAGACCCGGGGGCCATAGGTTTCACTAGTGGCTTCTCTCAAGAGCATAGATTTTCTACGGCGGGTGAACAAATTACTGTTGAGCAATTGACAGAATTGAGCATAGTTATGAGTATATCTAGGCAGTGATCATGTATATAGGCATCACATCCAAAACAAGTAGATCGAAACAATTCTGCATCTACTACTATTACTCCACTCATCGACCGCTATCCAGCATGCATCTAGAGTATTAAGTTAAAAATAGAGTAACGCCTTAAGCAAGATGACATGATGTAGAGGGATAAATTCATGGAATATGATAAAAAAACCATCTTGTTATCCTCGATGGCAACAATACAATACGTGCCTTGCAACCCTTTCTGTCACTGGGTAAGGACACCGCAAGATTGAACCCAAAGCTAAGCACTTCTCCCATTGCAAGAACTACCAATCTAGTTGGTCAAACAAAAAAGGATAATTCAAAGAGACTTGCAAAGATAACTCAATCATATATAAAAGAATTTAGATAAGAATCAAATATTTTCCATAGATAATACTGGATCATAAACCCACAATTCATCGGTCTCAACAAACACACCGCAAAAAGAAGATTACATCGAATAGATCTCCACGAGAGAGGGGGAGATCATTGTATTGAGATCCAAAAAGAGAGAAGAAGCCATCTAGCTACTAGCTATGGACCCGAAGGTCTGAAGTAAACTACTCACACTTCATCGGAGGGGCTATGGGATGATGTAGAAGCCCTCCATGGTGGATACCCCCTCCGGCGGAGCTCCAGAATAGGCCCCAAGATGGGATCTCGTGGATACAGAAGGTTGCGGTGGTGGAATTAGGTTTTTGGCTCATGTTCTGATTGTTTGGGGATACGTAGGTATATATAGGAGGAAGGAGTACGTCGGTGGAGCGTCAGGGGGCCCACGAGGTAGGGGGCGCGCCCAGGAGGGGTGCCCTCCACCCTCGTGACCGCCTCTGGCACTGCTTGGAGTAGGGTCCAAGTCTCCTCGATCACGTTCGGTTGGAAAATCACGTTCCCGAAGGTTTCATTCCTTTTGGACTCCGTTTGATATTCCTTTTCTTTGAAACACTGAAATAGGCAAAAACAGCAATTCTGGGCTGGGCCTCCGGTTAATAGGTTAGTAACAAAAGTAATATAAAAGTGGAAAATAAAGCCCAATATAGTCCCAAACAGTAGATAAAGTAGCATGGAGCAATCAAAAATTATAGATACATTGGAGACGTATCAAGCATCCCCAAGCTTAATTCCTGCTCGTCCTCGAGTAGGTAAATGATAAAAAGAACTTTTGATGCGGAGTGATACTTGGCATAATTTCAATGTAAATCTTCTTAATTGTGATATGAATATTCAGATCCGAAAGATTCAAGACAAAAGTTCATATTGACACAAAAATAATAATACTTCAAGCATACTAATCAAAGCAATCATGTCTTCTCAAAATAACATGGCAAAAGAAAGTTCATCCCTACGAAATCATATAGTTAGGCTATGCTTCATTTTCGTCACACAAAGATGTTCCCAACTTCTATACCCCCGATGAAAAGCCAAGCAAGTGTTTCATACTTAAATAATCTCAAACCTTTTCAACCTTCACGCAATACATGAGCGTGAGCCATGGATATAGCACTATGGGTGGAATAGAATATGATGATGGGGATTGTGTGGAGAAGACAAAAAAGGAGAAAGTCTCACATTGACAAGGCTAATCAAGGGGCTATGGAGATGCCCATCAACTGATGTCAACATGAGGAGTAGGGATTGCCATGCAACGGATGCACTAGAGCTATGAATGCTTGCTACGTCTTGAGCTCGCATTGGTTTTCCCCGAAGAGGAGAGGATGATGCATCACACTAGCGTAAGTATTTCCCTCAGTTTTTGAGAACCAAGGTATCAATCCAGTAGGAGGTCACGCGCAAGTCCCTCGTACCTGCACAACACGATAGCAACTCGCAACCAACGCTTAGGGGTTGTCAATCCCTTCATGGTTACTTACGAGAGTGAGATCTGATAGAGATAATATTTTTGGTATTTTTGATATAAAGATGCAAAAAAAAGTAAAGGCAAAGTAAAAACAAAGCAAGTAAATAAAGTGATATAGATTGATATGATGAGAATAGACCTGGGGGCCATAGATTTCACTAGTGGCTTCTCTCAAGAGCATAAGTATTCTACGGTGGGTGTACAAATTACTGTTGAGCAATTGATAGAATTGAGCATAGTTATGAGGTTATCTAGGTATGATCATGTATATAGGCATCACGTCCGTGACAAGTAGATCGAAACGATTCTGCATCTACTACTATTACTCCACTCATCGACCGCTATCCAGCATGCATCTAGAGTATTAAGTTAAAAACAGAGTAATGCCTTAAGCAAGATGACATGATGTAGAGGAATAAATTCATGCAATATGATAAATACCCCATCTTGTTATCCTCAATGGCAACAATACAATACGTGCCTTGCAACTCTTTCTGTCACTGAGTGACGACATCGCAAGATTGAACCCAAAGCCATGCACTTCTCCCATTGCAAGAACTACCAATCTAGTTGGCCAAACCAAACGGATAATTCAAAGAGACTTGCAAAGATAACTCAATCATACATAAAAGAATTCAGAGAAGATTCAAATATTATTCATAGATAAGTTGGATCATAAACCCACAATTCATCGGTCTCAACAAACACACCGCAAAAAGAAGATTACATCGAATAGATCTCCACGAGAGAGGGGAAGAACATTGTATTGAGATCCAAAAAGAGAGAAGAAGCCATCTAGCTACTAGCTATGGACCCGAAGGTCTGAAGTAAACTACTCACACTTCATCGGAGGGGCTATGGTGTTGATGTAGAAGCCCTCCGTGGTGGATGCCCCCTCCGGCGGAGCTCCGGAATAGGCCCCAAGATGGGATCTCGTGGATACAAAAGGTTGCGGCGGTGGAATTAGGTTTTTGGCTCTGTCACTGGTCTATTGGGGATATGTAGGTATATATAGGAGGAAGGAGTACGTCGGTGGAGCTCCGAGGGGCCCATGAGGTAGGGGGCGTGCCCAGGGGGGCGCGCCCTCCACCCTTGTGACCTCCTCGGAAGCGTCTTGGAGTAGGGTCCAAGTCTCCTGGATCACGTTCGGTGAGAAAATCACGTTCCCGAAGGTTTCATTCCGTTTGGACTCCGTTTGATATTCCGTTTCTTCGAAATACTCTTTCAACCTTCACGCAAATTATGAGCGCGAGCCATGGATATAGCACTATGGGTGGAATAGAATATGATGATGGGGATTGTGTGGAGAAGACAAAAAGGATAAAGTCTCATATTGACGAGGATAATCAACGGGCTATGGATATGCCCACCAATTGATGTGAACATGAGGAGTAGGGATTGCCATGCAACGGATGCACTAGAGCTATGAATGCAATACAAAAGAAAACTAGTGGGTGTGCATCCAACTCGCTTGCTCACGAAGACCTAGGGCATTTTGAGGAAGCCCATCATTGGAATATACAAGCCAAGTTCTATAATGAAAAAATTCCCACTAGTATAAACAAGACAATTTATGAGACTCGCTATATGAAAAACATGGTGCTACCTTGAAGCACAAATATATGAGACTCACTACATGAAGAACAAGGTGCTATTTCGAAGCACGAGTGTGGTAAAAGGATAGTAACATTCTCTCTTTTTCTCTCATTTTTTATTAGCCTTTCTTTCTCTTTTTTTATTGGCCTTTCCTTTTTTTTCGTCCGGAGTCTCATCCGGACTTGTGGGGGAATAAAAGTCTCCATCATCCTTTCCTCACTAGGACAATGCTCTAATAATGAAGATCATCACACTTTTATGGATTTACAACTCAAGAATTACAACTCAGAGCTAGAACAAGATATGACTCTATATGAATGCCTCCGGCGGTGTACCGGGATGGTGCAATGAATCAAGAGTGACATGTATGGAAAATAATGCATGGTGGCTTTGCCACAAATACGATGTCAACTACAATATCATGCAATGGCAATATGACAAAAGTAATGCATGTCACGATGATGATGGTGGAAGTTGCATGTCAATATA
Organism: Triticum timopheevii; assembly: GCA_963921465.1. Lineage (NCBI taxonomy): Eukaryota > Viridiplantae > Streptophyta > Magnoliopsida > Poales > Poaceae > Triticum > Triticum timopheevii. The sequence goes on from OY997268.1 coordinate 498,435,364, forward strand.
TCTCGGAAGGGCTATGGAAATGCCATGATAGGTAGGTATGGTGGCTGTTTTGAGGAAGATAAAAGGAGGTTTATGTGTGATAGAGTGTATCGTATCACGGGGTTTGGATGCACCGGCGAAGTTTGCACCAACTCTCAAGGTGAGAAAGGGCAATGCACGGTACCGAAGAGGCTAGCAAAGGCGGAAAGGTGAGAGTGCGTATAATCCATGGACTCAACATTAGTCAAAAGAACTCATATACTTATTGCAAAAATTTAGAAGCCATCAAAAATCAAGTACTACGCGCATGCTCCTAGGGGGATAGATTGGTAGGAAAAGACCATCGCTCGTCCCCGACCGCCACTCATAAGGATGCACAAGCCAGGTACACTTCATGTTTCAAATTTGTTACACAACTTTAACCATACGTGCATGCTACGGGATTTGCTAACTTCAACACAAGTATTTCTCAAATTCATAATCACCCAACTAGCACGACTTTGATATTATCACCTCCATATCTCAAAACAATTATCAAGCATCAAACTTAATTTAATTCACTCAAAAAAAAGTTTCACAAATCTTGAATACCAAGTATATTAACATTAAGCAAATTACCATGCTATTAATGTCTCTCAAAACAATCTAAGTGAAGCATGAGAGGTCAAGTTTCTTTAAAACAAATCCACCACCGTGCTCTAAAAGATCTAAGTGAAGCACTAGAGCAAAAATTATCACGCTCTAAAGATATAAGTGAAGTACATAGAGCAAAACTATGAAGCTCAAAAGGTATAAGTGAAGCACATAGAGTATTCTAACAAATTCCAAATCATGTATGGCTCTCTCAAAAGGTGTGTACATCAAGGATGATTGTGGTAGACTAACAAGCAAAGACACAAATAATACAATACGCTCCAAGCAAAACACATATCATGTTGGTGAATAAAAATATAGCTCCAAGTAAATTACCGATGGAAGTGGACAAAAGAGGGGATGCCTTCCGGGGCATCCCCAAGCTTTGACTTTTCGGTGTCTTTGGATTATCTTGGGGGTGCCATGGGCATCCCCAAGCTTAGGCTGTTGCCACTCCTTGTTCCATAATCCATCTAAAGAATTCACCCAAAACTTGTAAACTTCACAACACAAAACTCAACAGAAATCTCGTGAGCTCCGCTAGAGAAAGAAAACAAAAGACTACTTCAAGGTACTGTAATGAACTCATTCTTTATTTATATTGGTGTTAAACCTACTGTATTCCAACTTCTCTATGGGTTATAAACTAATTTACTAGCCATAGATTCATCAAAATAATCAAACAACACACGAAAAATAGAATCTGTCAAAAACATAACAGTCTGTAGTAATCTGTAACTAACGCAAACTTCTGGAACTCTAAAATTTCTACAAAAACAGGAAGTCCTGGCCAATTTGTTTATTAATCATCATCAAAAAGAATCAACGCAAAAGAACATTCCTGTGATTTATCATAACTAAATTCGTGCGCGCAAAGTTTCTGTTTTTTCAGCAGAATCAAATCAACTATCATCGTAGGTTATCCTATAGGTCTTACTTGGCACAAACACTAATTAAAACATAAAACCACATCCAAACAGAAGGTAGATGGATTATTTATTCCTAAACAGAACCAAAAACAAAAAACACAAAATAAAATTGGGTTGCCTCCCAACAAGAGCTATTGTTTAACGCCCCTAGCTAGGCATAAAAGCAAGGATAGATCTAGGTATTGTCATCTTTAGTTTTCAATTTTTTAGCGGAGACATGCTCGAATCCGGGGGGTTCTTCCCTCTTCCCATCATACTCGGAAATTTTTAGATCTAAAGAATCCAACCGTTTATTGCAAAGAGTAATCAACATATTCATACGGTTAAGATTTCCGCTAATATTTTTAAGAGGCTCAAGAGACTTTAGTAAAATCTTTGTTACTTTGCAAATTTTCTCAAACACTTGAGTGTCTTCCTGGGTAGGATGAGATCGTCCCTTTTGGGGTGGTGTTCCCACTATTCCCTCTATAATCTCATGCGCAATACCGGGATCAATATTAATGAAATTTCCCTTGGCCATGCAATCCAAGAGTTGTCTATGCGTCATGTTTAACCCAACATAAAAATTGCGAAGAAGAATTCTAAAGTTCACCTCTAGAGTGCACTTACGATAAGATTCCATCATCCTATACCAAGCATCTTTTAAGTTTTCTCCTTGCCTTTGCTTGAAGTGAAGAACTTCAAACTCGGGAGACATAGGAGCGGATAAGGAACTAGTCATGACGATACGCAAGCAAACTAACACACAAGAAAACAAAAGGCAAAAGGAAAAAGAAGAGGAGATAGGGAAAGAGAGGGCGAATAAAACGGCAAGGGTGAAGTGGGGGAGAGGAAAACGAGAGGCAAATGGCAAATAATGCAATGCGAGAGATAGGGATTGTGATGGGTACTTGATATGTTGACTTTTGCGTAAGCCTCCCCGGCAATGGCGCCAGAAATTCTTCTTGCTACGTCTCGAGCTTGCGTTGGTTTTCCCCAAAGAGGAGAGGATGATGCAGCACAGTAGCATAAGTATTTCCCTCGGTTTTTGAGAACCAAGGTATCAATCCAGTAGGAGGTCACGCGCAAGTCCCTCGTACCTGCACAACACGATAGCAACTCGCAACCAACGCTTAGGGGTTGTCAATCCCTTCACGGTTACTTACAAGAGTGAGATCTGATAGAGATAATATTTTTGGTATTTTTGATATAAAGATGCAAAAAAAGTAAAGGCAAAGTAAAAACAAAGCAAGTAAATAAAGTGATATAGATTGATATGATGAGAATAGACCTGGGGGCCATAGATTTCACTAGTGGCTTCTCTCAAGAGCATAAGTATTCTACGGTGGGTGAACAAATTACTGTTGAGCAATTGATAGAATTGATCATAGTTATGAGGTTATCTAGGTATGATCATGTATATAGGCATCACGTCCGTGACAAGTAGATCGAAACGATTCTGCATCTACTACTATTACTCCACTCATCGACCGCTATCCAGCATGCATCTAGAGTATTAAGTTAAAAACAGAGTAACGCCTTAAGCAAGATGACATGATGTAGAGGAATAAATTCATGCAATATGATAAATACCCCATCTTGTTATCCTCGATGGCAACAATACAATACGTGCCTTGTAAGTCTTTCTGTCACTGAGTAAGGACACCGCAAGATTGAACCCAAAGCCATGCACTTCTCTCATTGCAAGAACTACCAATCTAGTTGGCCAAACCAAACGGATAATTCGAAGAGACTTGCAAAGATAACTCAATCATACATAAAAGAATCAGAGAAGATTCAAATATTATTCATAGATAAGTTGGATCATAAACCCACAATTCATCGATCTCAACAAACACACCGCAAAAAGAAGATTACATCGAATAGATCTCCACGAGAGAGGGGGAGAACATCGTATTGAGATCCAAAAAGAGAGAAGAAGCCATCTAGCTACTAGCTATGGACCCGAAGGTCTGAAGTAAACTACTCACACTTCATCGGAGGGGCTATGGTGTTGATGTAGAAGCCCTCCATGGTGGATGCCCCCTCCGGCGGTGCTCCGGAATAGGCCCCAAGATGGGATCTCGTGGATACAGAAGGTTGCGGCGGTGGAATTAGGTTTTTGGCTCCGTCACTGGTCTATTGGGGATACGTAGGTATATATAGGAGGAAGGAGTACGTCGGTGGAGCTCCGAGGAGCCCACGAGGTAGGGGGGCACGCCAGGGGGGGCGCGCCCTCCACCCTCGTGACCTCCTCAGAAGCTTCTTGGAGTAGGGTCCAAGTCTCCTGGATCATGTTCGGTGAGAAAATCACGTTCCCGAAGGTTTCATTCCGTTTGGACTCCGTTTGATATTCCGTTTCTTCGAAATACTGAAATAGGCAAAAAAAAACAGCAATTCTGGGCTGGGCCTCCGGTTAATAGGTTAGTCCCAAAAATAATATAAAAGTGGAAAATAAAGCCCAATATAGTCCAAAACTGTAGATAAAGTAGCATGGAGCAATCAAAAATTATAGATACGTTGGAGACGTATCAATGCTCAACAAAAGAAAACTAGTGGGTGTGCATCCAACTCGCTTGCTCATGAAGACCTAGGGCATTTGAGGAAGCCCATCGTAGGAATATACAAGCCAAGTTCTATAATGAAAAATTCCCACTAGTATAAAAAGGACAACTTTATGAGAATCTCTACATGAGGAACAAGGTGCTACTTTGAAGCACAATATATGAGACTCACTACATGAAGAACAAGGTGCTACTTTGAAGCACAAGTGTGGAAAAAGAGATAGTAGCATTGCCCCTTTTTTTGGGCCTTTCTTTTTTTTCTTTTGGCCTTTCTCTTTTTTTTCTTTTTTATTTGGGCAATGCTCTAATAATGATGATCATCACACTTCTATTGATTACAACATAAGGATTACAACTCGAAACTTAGAACAAGATATGACTCTATATGAATGCCTCCGGCGGTGCACCGGGATGGTGCAATGAATCAAGAGTGACATGTACGGAAAATAATGCATGGTGGCTTTGCCACAAATACGATGTCAACTACATGATCATGCAATGGCAATATGACAAAAGTAATGTATGTCATGATGATGATGGTGGAAGTTGCATGGCAATATATCTCGGAATGGCTATGGAAATGCCATGATAGGTAGGTATGGTGGCTATTTTGAGGAAGATATAAGGAGGTTTATGTGTGATAGAGCGTATCGTGTCACGGGGTTTGGATGCACCGGCGAAGTTTGCACCAACTCTCAAGGTGAGAAAGGGCAATGCACGGTACCGAAGAGGCTAGCAAAGGCGGAAAGGTGAGAGTGCGTATAATCCATGGACTCAACATTAGTCAAAAGAGCTCATATACTTATTGCAAAAATTTAGAAGCCATCAAAAATCAAGTACTACGCGCATGCTCCTAGGGGGATAGATTGGTAGGAAAAGACCATCGCTCGTCCCCGACCGCCACTTATAAGGATGCACAAGCCAGGTAAACTTCATGTTTCAAATTTGTTACACAACTTTAACCATACGTGCATGCTATGGGACTTGCACACTTCAACACAAGTATTTATCAAATTCATAATCACCCAAATAGCACGACTTTGATATTATCACCTCCATATCTCAAAACAATTATCAAGCATCAAACTTATCTTAGTATTCAACGCACTCAAAAGAAAGTTTCACATATCTTGAATACCAAGTATATTAACATTAAGCAAATTACCATGCTATTAACGACTCTCAAAATAATCTAAGTGAAGCATGAGAGATCAATAGTTTCTTTAAAACAAATCCACCACCGTGCTCTAATAGATATAAGTGAAGCATAGAGCAAAAATTATCACGCTCAAAAGATATAAGTGAAGCACTATGAGCAAAACTATCATGCTCAAAAGATATAAGTGAAGCACATAGAGTATTCTAACAAATTCCATGGCTTTCTCAAAAGGTGTGTACAGCAAGGATAATTGTGGTAGACTAACAAGCAAAGACACAAATAATACAAGACGCTCCAAGCAAAACACATAACATGTGGTGAATAAAAATATAGCTCCAAGTAAATTACCGATGGAAGTGGACGAAAGAGGGGATGCCTTCCGGGGCATCCCCAAGCTTTGACTTTTTGGTGTCCTTGTATTATCTTGGGCGTGCCATGGGCTTCCCCAAGCTTAGGCTCTTGCCACTCCTTGTTCCATAATCCATCAAAAGAATTCACCCAAAACTTGAAAACTTCACAACACAAAATTCAACAGAAATCTCGTGAGCTCCGTTAGAGAAAGAAAACAAAAGACTACTTCAAGGTACTGTAATGAACTCATTCTTTATTTATATTGGTGTTAAACCTACTGTATTCCAACTTCTCTATGGTTTATAAACTATTTTACTAGCCATAGATTCATCAAAATAAGCAAACAACACACGTAAAACAGAATCTGTCAAAAACAGAACAGTCTGTAGCAATATGTAACTAATGCAAACTTATGGAACTCTAAAAATTCTACCAAAATAGGAAGTCCTGGACAATTTGTTTATTGAACAGCAGAAAAAAGAATGAACGCAAAAGCACGTTTCTGTGATTTAACATAACTATATTCGTGCTCGCAAAGTTTCTGTTTTTCAGCAGAATCAAATCAACTATCATCGTAGGTCATCCTATAGGTTCTACTTGGCACAAACACTAATTAAAACATAAAACCACATCCAAACAGAAGGTAGATATATTATTTATTCCTAAACAGAAGCAAAAACAAAAAACACAAAATAAAATTGGGTTGCTTCCCAACAAGGGCTATCGTTTAATTCCCCTAGCTAAGCATAAAAGCAAGGATAGATCTAGGTAGTGCCGTAGTAATAAGATAGATCGGTGAAACTCATTTCATATTCTCTACGTTCGGCAGCAAGTTTTCTTTGAGGTAAGCAAAAGTAATCAAAAGGGCTAAATTTAATAGGGCAAAAATCCCCAAGATCAATCCTAGGAGGTATAGGTTCCTCTTTCGGCCCTTCATAATGCACAACCAATTCATCATTATAAGCGTTCTTTTGACAGAACCTTGTGAGTCTACACTCAAGAGAGTATCCTAACTCATTATTTCGAATAGCCAAATCATCATTAAGTTCAGAGATTCTATCAATTAAAATATTCGTTGGCACCTTTTTTCTAAGGTTTTCATTGAAAGCAACATAATCAAGAGATTGAAAACGCATAATTTCTTCTTGATCAAAGAGGATAGATTCTATTGGAGGACAGCCAGTGTCCACCCTATAATGCACAAAGATTTCTTTGGCCTCTTTTATTATAAATCTTAATTCATGAGCCAAAAAGATAGTAGCGGCATGCTTAACAGGGGAGTGTTCGATATTAGAAAATTCTAGGAAAATCCTTTGTATAGAAGGGTGCATATGCATAAATTGCCTTTCAAGTTCAATGATAAGCATAGCAATGGCATCAGCAAGACTGCTGGTTCTATGAAGAATAGAATTGGCCATAGAGGGCAAAGCACCGGCACAAGTAAAGAAATCTTGAATAACTCCTTTTTCAATAATATTACCACTACCGATTCGAAATCTTTTTGTATGATAGGTAGGGGATTCTTCAGCAGGAGCTTCAGAATTTTCCATGATATTATTATCACCCATGTCGGCAATAATTTCCCCAATTTCAGACATAACGACAAGCAAGCAAACTAACACACGAGCAAACAGAAAGGCAACGAAAAAAGAGAGGAGGAGATTGGGAAAGAGAGGGCAAATAAAACGGCAAGGGTGAAGTGGGGGAGAGGAAAATGAGAGGCAAATGGCAAATAATGTAATGCGAGAGATAGGGATTGCGATGGGTACTTGGTATTGTTGACTTACTTGCGTGAGCCTCCCCGGCAACGGCGCCAGAAATTCTTCTTGCTACCTCTTGAGCACTGCGTTGGATTTCCCCGGAGGGGAGAGGATGATGCAGCAAAGTACCGTAAGTATTTCCCTCAGTTTTTGAGAACCAAGGTATCAATCCAGTAGGAGACCACGCACAAGTCCCTCGTACCTACACAAAACGATAGCAACTTGCAACCAACGCGTTTAGGGGTTGTCAATCCCTTCACGGTTACTTACGATAGTGAGATCTGATAGAGATGATAAATAATATTTTTGGTATTTTTTTGATAGATAGATGCAAAGTAAAAAGTAAAAGGCAAAGTAAAAACAAAGCAAGTAAATAAAGTGATAGAGATTGATATGATGAGAATAGACCCGGGGGCCATAGGTTTCACTAGTGGCTTCTCTCAAGAGCATAGATTTTCTACGGTGGGTGAACAAATTATTGTTGAGCAATTGACAGAATTGAGCATAGTTATGAGTATATCTAGTCAATGATCATGTATATAGGCATCACGTCCAAAACAAGTAGATCGAAACGATTCTGCATCTACTACTATTACTCCACTCATCGACCGCTATCCAGCATGCATCTAGAGTATTAAGTTAAAAACAGAGTAACACCTTAAGCAAGATGACATGATGTAGAGGGATAAATTCATGCAATATGGTAAAAAAACCCCATCTTGTTATCCTCGATGGCAACAATACAATACGTGCCTTGCAACCCTTTCTGTCACTGGGTAAGGACACCGCAAGATTGAACCCAAAGCTAAGCACTTCTCCCATTGCAAGAACTACCAATCTAGTTGGCCAAACCAAAAAAGGATAATTCGAAGAGACTTGCAAAGATAACTCAATCATACATAAAAGAATTCAGAGAAGAATCAAATATTTTCCATAGATAATACTGGATCATAAACCCACAATTCATCGATCTCAACAAACACACCGCAAAAAGAAGATTACATCGAATAGATCTCCACGAGAGAGGGGGAGATCATTGTATTGAGATCCAAAAAGAGAGAAGAAGCCATCTAGCTACTAGCTATGGACCCGAAGGTCTGAAGTAAACTACTCACGCTTCATCGGAGGGGCTATGGTGATGATGTAGAAGCCCTCCATGGTGGATGCCCCCTCCGGTGGAGCTCCGGAACAGGCCCCAAGATGGGATCTCGTGGATACAGAAGGTTACGGCGGTGGAATTAGGTTTTTGGCTCCTGTTCTGATTGTTTGGGGATACGTAGGTATATATAGGAGGAAGGAGTACGTCGGTGGAGCGTTAGGGGGCCCACGAGGTAGGGGGCGCACCCGGGTGGGCGCGTCCTCCACCCTCGTGACCGCCTCTGGCACTGCTTGGAGTAGGGTCCAAGTCTCCTGGATCATGTTCGGTTGGAAAATCACTTTCCCGAAGGTTTCATTCCGTTTGGACTCCGTTTGATATTGCGTTTCTTCGAAACACTAAAATAGGCAAAAAACAGCAATTCTGGGTTGGGCCTCCGGTTAATAGCTTAGTCCCAAAAGTAATAAGTGGAAAATAAAGCCCAATATAGTCCAAAACAGTAGATAAAGTAGCATGGAGCAATCAAAAATTATAGATACGTTAGAGACGTATCGGCTTACTCTATTTTTCCCTCTTACTGGGTTTCACTTGCACGCTGTGGACAAAAGCAGAAGGATTAGTACAAAAGCATGAGTAAGGTAAAGCATAAGGTAAACAAAATTACATTACCCCGGGGCAGTTTTGAAAGCCGGCATGTTAGATTGCATAGACTCGCCGGAGGAAGGAGAGGTATCCTGATAATTGGAGTCAGATGAATTGAGAGGTTGACGAATTAAACCCGGCAAAGGTAAAACAGAACATAAATCAGAAATAACCTCGGTCCGACGCTTCCTGGTTACGTCAGGTAAGCCGGAGGAGAGCTCTACATCCTTGCTAGTCCGGGTCTGCCTCCGGCTTTCAAATTGCTGTTGCTTCAAAAGAAATTGAGGATCTTGGTAAGCCAAAGGATGTGAAAATATTACTTTCCGGGTTACTCTTCGAATTTTCAGACGCAGCAGGGGCTCAGAGTCGGAGGAGATTATAGTTACCTCTTCCTCGACGGCTCGGCTGTTCCCCGTGTCTTCCTGGAAAGATTTAATGTCAGTAAGGTGATGATAAAGAGTCAAGGGAGTTAGAAGTTACCTCTTCTTCATCATCATCAGTATCGTCAAGTTTAAACATATCTGAAGCGCTTGGCTTCCTCTTCTTCGAAGTTCCAGTCTTGGCGGCTTTCCTTTCGGCTCTTTTTGGCGCTCTGGCTTGTTTGGCCGCCTCATGGTCATACTTGACCTTCCAGAAGTTGTCATCGGCCTGTAGAAAATGATAAGGGATTATGAGTAAAAGCAAGGTGTAACATAGTAAAGAGTATCCATTGAGGTTGATGACTTACTACGGGGGTCGGGTTCTTCTTGCAGAAGGGAAGTAAGCCAAAGGCATTACTAGTCACTGTGCCTTCTTTCAACAAGGTCTGGGTCGTAACTTCAATCATATCATCTGGTAAGTCATCAGGACTGTGGCGCAGGGGGTCATCCTTTTCGCCAATGTAAGAGCACATTAAGCCGGGGCGGCGGCTTAACGGGATCACCCGCCAGGAGATCCAGACTCGCACCAAATCAATACCGTTCAAGCCATTGCCTAAGAGGGCTTTGATATTCTTGATGGTAGGGGCAAGTGATAGACGTTCAACAGCGGTTAGCTTATCCGGCAGCGGGTGATTTGATTCAAGGCGTAGAGCGCGGAAGCCGGGCAGAGGGTTCTCGTCAGCCGGAGAAGTGTCCTGGCAATAAAACCACGTCTGGTTCCAGTCCTTTGGGTGGCTGGGCAGTTCGGCATAAGGAAAGAGGCAGCCTCTCCGCCACTGAATTGAGATGCCACCGAGTTCTAGACTGGGCCCGTTGGCACGTTCATTCTGCCGGTTTAAATAGAATAGCTCTCTAAACAAAAGTAGATTGGGCTCTACTCCCAGGTACACTTCGCAGAAAACTTGGAAGTTGCAGATATTTGACACGGAATTGGGTCCAATGTCTTGAGGTCTGACGTCAAAGAAATGCAAAACATCCATTGGAGAATTTTGAACCGGGTGGAGCAAATCCCCGGCTCATATGATCCGTAAAAACTATCACCTCCCCTTCTTTGGGCTAAGGTTTCTCCTCGGACGGGTCAGGGGCACAATAAGACATGGCCTCCTTCTTGGGCAGATGGCCAGACTTCACAAATTCAAACAATTTGCTTTTTGTGACAGCGGATTGGACCCAATTACAGGTCACAGGAGCCTTGGTTGCCTTAGGTGCCATGATGTAAGTGGAAGCCTATGACAAAATAACAAGCTCCAGTTCAATTTTAACCCGGAAGGAAAGTATTTTTAAGTCTATTCAAAATGGCGGCTTAAGACCGGGCCTAATGACATATGGCTAATTATATCTGGTTATCTAAGCCGCTATGGGAATCAGTAGCAGTTAAGTTATTTTAAACCGCCAGGAGCTGGCAAGGCTATCGATTAACATTGTCTATTTTAAACTGGAAATGAGAGTCATTAGAGTTAAATGGGCCTAACAGAAACAGATTTTTGCCTAAGTGTGGCACAAACAAGTTTTGCAACTGGCAGAGATTAATTTGGATCAAACAGGTGTGCAGAAAAGGAAATATTTCTAAACCTAGAAACCATTGCAGATGAGTTCATAAACTTGAAGGAGGCCTATCTACAAGCGAAAAGGGATCTATTTGCATTCGAAATGAGTGCGAAACAACTACCGCAGTGGTTTTATACTGTCTTAAGATCAGAAAGAGGCGTTGGAGGTGGAATCTATCAAAGGTTCGTAACGGACGGTGACGAACACCGACGAACTCGAAAATCTTAATGCAGATCTGAGGAACAGGGAGGAAGAAACTTACAGATGCAGAGTTGCTGCGGAGGTCCGGCGCGTTTTGCTAGTCAAGTCAGGTTGATGCAGCGGCCTGAGTTGGTGAAGACGAGGAGATCTACGGCGGCGGTGGCGGCGAAGCTCTAAGCAGCAGAGAGACAGCGAGAGGAAGAAGACGAACGAAGGGGGAGAATGGAAGACCTAGGTCGTGCCTATTTATAAGGGAAGACCGACTAAGATGGCGCGAGAAACGAGGAGCTTAAACATCAGTATCCAGCGGCCCCGACGCCTCGGTTTTCGGAATGGTCAGTAAAAGCAAAGATCCGTTGGAGGATATGGCAGAGTAAAATATGAATTTAAGTAAAGATGACGTCACGACGGGTTAACGCGAATCCAGAAGGTGACGTCATGGCGGGTTAAAAGCCTTTGCACAGACAGAAGGCTGAAGGTTTATTTCTTAAGGTATTTTAAGATTGACATGAACCGGTTCAAATCAATCTGGGGACTAATGTTGGGGATATAACTATTTGTGTAAGCCGCCCAGGAGGGTCCGGGTTATGCAAATAAGACTCATCGGAAAGAAGCCCAAGACCAAGCATGAAGATGGTGGTTCAATAAAGGGTCTAAGGCCCACGGGCGGCTTAAGGCCCATAGTGGTAAACCGCCATGATGACATGACTTGTAACATAAGGTAGAATTAATTAGTCACCGAGCCGGACACTGTCTATGAGCCGGCAGGGACTCTGTAGGCCGCAGGGTGTCAACCCGTGTATATAAGGGGACGACCCACTGGCGGCTTAGGGACAAGAAACAACTCATCAAGAACCGGGATAGCGTATCTCGCTCCCTGGTCATCGAAACATCAAGCAATACCAAACTAACTAGACGTAGGCCTTACCTTCGCCGTAAGGGGCCGAACTAGTATAAATCCCTCGTGTCCTTTGTCCTGATAACCCCTTTAAGCTTCCTAGTTGCGATGGCTCCGCAACTAAGTCCTTGCAAGAGGACATCTGCCGTGACAATCCCACGACAAGACGGGTTCGAGAACTATGTAGACATGACCGAGACACCTCTCCGGTCAATAACAAATAGTGGAACTTGGATGCCCATATTGGCTCCTACATATTCTACAAAGATCTTTATCGGCGGAACCGTTATGACAACATACATAATTCCCTTTGTCCATCGGTATGTTACTTGCCCGAGATTCGATCGTGGTATCTTCATACCTAGTTCAATCTCGTTACCGGCAAGTCTCTTTACTCGTTCCGTAATACATCACCTTGTGACTAACTCCTTAGTCGTTTGCTTGCAAGTTATGATGTTTATTACCGAGAGGGCCCAGAGATACCTCTCTGAAACTAGGAGTGACAAATTCTAATCTTGATCTATGCCAACTCAACAAACACCTTCGGAGATACCTGTAGAGCATCTTTATGATCACCCAGTTACGTTGTGACGTTTGATAGCACACAAGGTATTCCTCTGATATCCGGGAGTTGCATAATCTCATAGTCGAAGGAATATGTATTTGACATGTAGAAAGCAATAGCAATAAAACTAAACGATCATTATGCTAAGCTAATGGATGGGTCTTGTCCATCACATCATTCTCCTAATGATGTGATCTCGTTATAAAATGACAACACATGTCTATGGTTAGGAAACCTTAACCATCTTTGATCAACGAGCTAGTCTCGTAGAGGCTCACTAGGGACACGGTATTTGTTTATGTATTCACACATGTATTTAAGTTTCCGATCAATACAATTCTAGCATGAATAATAAACCTTTATCATGAATAAGGAAACATAAAATAACAACTTTATTATTGCCTCTAGGGCATATTTCCTTCAGTCTCTCACTTGCACTAGAGTCAATAATCTAGTTCACATCATCATGTGATTAACACCCATAGTTCACATCGCCATGTGACTAACACCCAAAGAGTTTACTAGAGTCACTAATCTAGTTCACATCGCCATGTGATTAACACCCAAAGAGTACTAAGGTGTGATCATGTTTTTCTAGTGAGAGAGGTTTAGTCAACGGGTCTACCACATTCAGATCTAAATGTATTTTGCAAATTTCTATGTCTACAATGCTCTGCATGGAGATACTCTAGCTAATTGCTCCCACGTTCAATACATATCCAGATTGAGACTTAGAGTCATCTAGATCAGTGTTAAAGCTTGCATCACGTAACTCTTTACGACGAACTCTTTATCACCTCCATAACCAAGAAATATTTCCTTAGTCCTCTTAGGTAACTAAGGATAAATTTTTGACCACTGTCCAGTGATCTACTCCTGGATCACTATTGTACCCCCTTGCCAAACTCATGGCAAGGTACACAATAGGTATGGTACACAGCATGGCATACTTTATAGAACCTATGGCTGAGGCATAGGGATTGACCTTCATTCTCTCTCTATCTTGGGGTTATAAAGGGGAGGGGTTATAAAGGGGAGGGGTGGCGGCCGACTTGGGCAAGGGGGCGACGCGGGGCGCGGCTCGGAGCCGGACTCCGGCGGAGTCCGCCGCGAGCACGACGGGGAAGGCGGCGACGCAACGGGTCGGCTGGGCCTTCGGCCCAGTGCGGTCTGGGAATTTTTTTAAAATAAATTCCACCGAAAAGGAAAAATCCTAAATAAATATAAACGAAATTCTAAAAATGCCAAAAACAATTTTCACCGTCTAAATAAAAAATTTAGAACATAGTGAACATTTTCTTGGCCTAAAAATGCAATTTTGTAAAATGCATAGTTTTTCTAATTCAAATAAAATAGCAATAAAATCCAAATAAAATTATTTATTTGATTTTAATATTTTTCCTCCAATATTTCTTTTATTTTTGAAGAAGTAATATTATCTCCTCTCATTTATTTTTATTTTGGAAATGAGAAAAATAATTAAAACTAACAATGATCCTCTTTTCAATATTTGAGAAAATTCAAATACGAAAATGAATGAAATCCCCAACTCTCTCCGTGAGTCCTTGAGTTGCTTAGAATTTCTAGGATCACAACCAAAATGCAATAAAATATCATATGCATATGATGACCTATGTATAATATTCCAAATTGAAAATTTGGGATGTTACATCATACAAACAATAAGCACATGCGGAAGCTTAACTTCTCTGAGTGCAGACAACTACAAATGAAAAGGCTGAGAAGCCTGACTATCTACAAGACCTTGCCGAGGGCATAAGATTGTAGCTGAGGTATAACAAGCTAAACATCGAAGTCCACGCAGAACTACTAGTGAGACTGAAGTCTCTCTGCAAAAACATAAATTAAGCAAACGTGAGTACAAATGTACCCAGCAAAACTTTCATCCGAACTAGCTACATATGCATCAGTATCAACAAAGGGGGTGGTGGAGTTTAACTGCAGCAAGCCAGCTTTGACTCAGTTGCTATCCTGAACTACATCTGCAAGTAACTCTTTTGGGGTGGCGCACGCAAGTCCACATATTCACCAAATCAATACACCACTATGGATCAGCTCCCGTCTCCCTACAAGAACGCCATCCATAGCACTCATGCTTATCTTGTGCATTTTAGAGTATCCACTTTCACTTGTCTATGAACTGTATAAACAACCAAGTAGTCCTTTACCGCAGACGCGACTATTCGAATAGATGATGTTAACCCTACTGGGGTGTACTTCTTCACACATGCTCTCGCCACTTACCGCCATGTACACGTCATGTATCTCGACAAACTTCAAGCGGAGGCCTGGCGAGGGTGTCGGCCAAGATCTGACTAACCACACAAGTCCCTAGCCCAGGTTTATCACCTATTCAGGTTCCATCCGCAGGGAGTCCGGACGAGGTTTCCACTACGGCCCCGAACGATGTGTGCAGGGTTCTCGAGGCACCAAACGGGCGTCCCGGTACACCATGCCATGTGCCTACCGCATCACAGCCCACCCCTAGGGTCAGCTCTGCGCATGGCCTCCAGCATAGTACAAACACCAGAAACTACTTGCAACTCCTGGACACAGGAAAGGAGCGGTTAATAAGTCAACAGAGTCAATTAAGGATCCCAATGTATGGTAGTAGCTGATCTTAAATCACACATATAGATCTCAGTTCCTAAGGACGGTTCCAATGAAACAACCCACCATGTACTCCTACATGGCCTCTCATCGATACCCTTACCAAATCATCTTCACACACTTAGCTCTCAACAGTAGGACATGTTCACACACCTCCAATTCATCCCTGATGAATCAGACCTGTCTCAACTCTAAGCAGTAGCAGGCATGACAAACAAGCATGAATGAGTAGGCACATTAGGGCTCAAACAACTCCTACTTATGCTAGTGGGTTTTACCTATTTACTGTGGCAATGACAGGTCATGCAGAGGAAAGGGGTTCAACTATCGCAGCATGTAACAGATGAATCATTGTTCTCCTAATGCAGTAAACGAGAGCAAGAGTGAGAGAGTGGGATTGTATCAGAATGAACAAGGGGTTTTTTGCTTGCCTGGCACTTCTGAAGATGGTATAGTTCTTCATCGAGTGTCATCGATCTCATCGTCGGGACCACGTCTACTGAGAGGGGACAAATACCGACAACAGAGAAGGAACACAATCAATGCAATGCAACAATATGATGCATGATCATGGCATGGCAATATGTTGTGGTTTGAGCTAATGCAACTAGCAACAATTTAAATGAAGTTGGTTTGAATCCAAGATTCAAATTCAAACTCCATATGTGGATATGCAAATGCCAATTATTTGATTTGTCCTAAACAAAATCCATAATTTGTTCTAACATGCATGGAAATGGTAAAGATGGATAGATTGAATTTTTCTGATAATTTTTCATACATATATAAATTATTTCATTTGGAGTTACGGTTGAATTTCTATGAGTTTTAGAAGTTTTTACTATTTTCTGGAATTTCTGAATTATTTTAAATACATAAATTATTTACTGCATCAGCATGACATCAGGTGGGTGCCGTGCTATGAACGAGCAGTGGTCCAGCTACCCAGCACGTTATCCAAGCAAAAGCGGCACAAGCGCATGGTATCATCTATCTACGACGTATAGTACATCTGGACGAAGTCCTTGTCATTCACGACTGTCTTCCACCTAGCTACTGCTCTTTATTTGTCATTCGACTCATTTGGTCGTGTGGTCTTGCGGGGCGCCCCGCCCGTAAGCTGCACACCTGGCTGCAACCATCACATAAACGCTTGTCATATTTTGAGGTGTGTGTCGGTGTCAAAACCGGCGGATCTTAGGTAGGGGGTCTCGAACTGTGCGTCTAAGGTCGATGGTAACAGGAGACAGGGGACACAATGTTTACCCAGCTTCGGGTCCCCTCTATGGAGGTAATACCCTACTTCCTTCTTGATTGATCTTGATGAATATGAGTATTACAAGAGTTGATCTACCACGAGATCGTAATGACTAAACCCTAAAAGTCTAGCCTGTATGACTATGGTAATGATTCTCTCCCCTCCGGACTAAGTCCTCCGGTTTATATAGACACCGGGAGGATTTAGGGTTACACAAGGTCGGTTACAGAGAAAAGAATCTACATATTTGATCGCCAAGCTTGCCTTCCACGCTAAGGAGAGTCCCATCCGGACACGGGTAGAGTCTTCGATCTTTGTACCTTCACAGCCCATCAGTCCGGCCCACGACTAACAGGCCGGACGTCTGAGGACCCCTTAGTCTAGGACTCCCTCAGTAGCCCATGAACCAGTCTTCAATGACGAGGTGTCCGGCGTGCAGATTGTCTTCGACATTGCAAGGCGGGTTCCTCCTTCTGAATACTCCAAGATAGTCTTCGGACGCAACGAACGTGTCCGGATCTGCAACACAAGTACCACACACACAGCTGTAGAGAGTATAATATTTCACGAGTCCCATCCGCTGAGAACTTTTCGCAAGATGACATCACACCCGCCCGATCATTATTTCGAACTGTTTTCGTCTGCCGTTCCGCGTTCTGAGATGAGGTTTTGATACGTCTCCAATGTATCTATAATTTTTGATTGTTCCATGCTATTATATTACCCCTTTTGGATGTTTATGGGCTTTATTTTACACATTTATATCATTTTTGGGACTAACCTACTAACCGGAGGCCCAGCCCGTATTGCTGTTTTTTGCCTATTTCAGTATTTCGAAGAAAAGGAATATCAAAGGGAGTCCAAACGGAATGAAACCTTCGGGAGCGTGATTTTTGGAACAAACGTGATCCACGGGACTTGGAGTGCAAGTCAAGAAGCAGCCTAGGCGGCCACGAGAGGGTAGGGCGCCCACCCCCCTATAGGGCGCGCCCATTGTCTCGTGGGCTCCTCGGGCAGCCACCGACGTACTTCTTCCTCCTTTATAAGCCTACGTACCCCGAAAACATCCAGGGAGCCAATGAAACAGAATTTCCACCGTCGTAACCTTCTGTATCCGCGAGATCCCATCTTGAAGCCTTCGTCGGTGCTCCGCCGGAGGGGGAATCGACCATGGAGGGCTTCTACATCAACACTATAGCCCCTCTGATGAGTTGTGAGTAGTTTACCACAGACCTTCGGGTCCATAGTTATTAGCTAGATGGGTTCTTCTCTCTTTTTGGATCTCAATACAATGTTCTCCCCCTCTCTTGTGGAGATCTATTCGATGTAAACTCTTTTTGCGGTGTGTTTGTCGAGATCCGATGAATTGTGGGTTTATGATCAAGTTTATCTATGAGAAATATTTGAATCTCCTCTGAATTATTTTATGTATGATTGAGTTATCTTTGCAAGTCTCTTCGAATTATCAGTTTGGTTTGGCCTACTAGATTAATCTTTCTTGCCATGGGAGAAGTGCTTAGCTTTGGGTTCAATCTTGCGGCGTCCTTTCCCAGTGACAGCAGGGGCAGCAAGGCACGTATTGTATTGTTGCCATCGAGGATAAAAAGATGGGGTTTATATCATATTTCTTGAGTTTATCCCTCTACATCATGTCATCTTGCTTAATGCGTTACTTTGTTCTTTATGAACTTAATACTCTAGATGCAGGCAGGAGTCAGTCGATGTGTGGAGCAATAGTAGTAGATGCATGCAGGAGTCGGTCTACTTGTCACAGATGTGATGCCTATATACATAATCATGCCTAGATAATCTCATAATTATTCGCTTTTCTATCAATTGCTCGACAGTAATTTGTTCACCCACCGTAATACTTATGCTATCTTGAGAGAAGCCTCTAGTGAAACCTATGGCCCTCGGGTCTATCTTTTATCATATAAGCTTTAAATCTACTTTTATTTGCATCTTTACTTTTTGCATCTATATTATAAAATACCAAAAATATATTTATCTTATCATACTATCTCTATTAGATCTCACTTTCGCAAGTGGCCGTGATGGGATTGAAAACCCCTTTATTGCGTTGGTTGCGAGTTCTTTGTTTGTTAGTGTAGGTGCGTGGGACTTTTGAGGAGCCTCCTACTGGATTGGTACCTTGGTTCTCAAAAACTGAGGAAAATACTTACGCTACTATTGCTGCATCACCCTTTCCTCTTCAAGGAAAACCAACGCATGCTCAAGACGTAGCAAGAAGGATTTCTGGCGCCGTTGCCGGGGAGGTCTTCGCTCAAGTCAAGACATACCAAGTACCCATCACAAACTCATCTCCCTCGCATTTACATTATTTACCATTTGCCTCTCGTTTTCCTCTCCCCCACTTCACCCTTGCCATTTTATTTGCCCTCTCTTTACCAATCTTCTCCTCTCTCTTTCGCTTGCCTTTTTCTGTTTGCTTGTGTATTTGATTACTTGTTGCCATGGCGCAAGATAATACCAAATTGTGTGATTTCTCGAATACCAATAATAATGATTTCCTTAGTACTCCGATTGCTCCTCTTAATGATGTTGAGTCTTGTGAAATCAATACTGCTTTGCTGAATCTTGTTATGAAAGATCAATTCGCTGGCCTTCCTAGTGAAGATGCCGCTACTCATCTAAACAACTTTGTTGATTTGTGTGATATGAAAAAGAAGAAAGATACGGATAATGATATTGTTAAATTGAAGTTATTTCCGTTTTCACTTAGAGATCGTGCTAAAGTTTGGTTTTCGTATTTGCCTAAAAATAGTATTGATTCTTGGAACATGTGCAAAGATGCTTTTATCTCTAAGTATTTTCCTCCTGCTAAGATTATCACTCTTAGGAACGATATTATGAATTTTAAAGAACTTGATCATGAGCATGTTGCCCAATCTTGGGAAAGAATGAAATTGATGATTCGCAATTGCCCTACTCATGGTTTGAATTTATGGATGGTCATACAAAAATTTTATGCCGGTTTGAACTTTGCTTCTAGAAATCTTTTAGATTCGGTCGCGGGAGGCACGTTTACGGGAATCACGTTAGGAGATGCTACAAAACTTCTTGATAATATTATGGCTAATTATTCTCAATGGCACACCGAAAGATCTTCTAGTAAAAAAGTGCATGCTATAGAAGAAATCAATGTTTTGAGTGGAAAGATGGATGAACTTATGAAGTTATTTGCTACTAAAAATACTCCTCTTGATCCCAATGATATGCCTTTGTCTACTTTGATTGAGAATAATAATGAATCTACGGATGTGAATTTTGTTGGTAGGAATAGTTTTGGAAACAATGCTTATAGAGGAAACTTTAATTCTAGACCGCTCCCTAGCAATTCCTCTAATAATTATGGAAATTCCTACAATAATTATTATGGTAATTTTAATAAGATGCCCTCTGACTTTGAGAATAGTGTGAGAGAATCTATGATCTCTCAAAAGAATTTTAATGCTTTGCTTGAAGAAAAATTGCTCAAAGTTGATGATTTGGCTAGGAACATTGATAGACTTTCGCTTGATGTTGATTCTCTTAAACTTAGATCTTCTCCTCCTAAGCATGATATCAATGAGTCTCTCAAAGCCATGAGAATTTCCGTTGATGAGTGCAAGGAAAGAACCGCTAGATTGCGTGCTAAGAAAGATTGCTTTGTAAAGGCGTGTTCTTCTAGTTTGCATGAAAGTAATGATGAAGATCTTAAAGTTATTGATGTGTCCCCTATTAGATCTTTGTTTTGTAATATGAATCTTTATAATAATGGGACTGGAGATGAGTCAACTTTAGTTAGAAGGCGTCCCAAGAATTCGGAGTTTTTAGATCTTGATGCTAAATTTGGTAAAAGTGGGATTGGAGAGATCATGACTTTAAGTAGCATTGAACCCACTATCTCATATTTCAAGGAATTTGATTATGATAATTGTTCTTTAGAAGGTTGTATTTCCTTGTTGCAATCCGTTGTTAATTCTCCTCATGCTTATAGTCAAAATAAAGCTTTTACCAAACATATCGTTGATGCCTTGATGCAATCTTATGATGAAAAACTTAATTTGGAAGTTTCTCTACCTAGAAAACTTAATGATGAGTGGGAACCTACTATAAAGATTAGAATTAAAAATCATGAGTGTTTTGCTTTGTGTGATTTGGGTGCTAGTGTTTCCACGATTCCGAAAACTTTATGTGATATTCTAGGTTTCCATGATCTTGATGATTGCTCTTTAAATTTGCACCTTGCGGATTCTACCATTAAAAAGCCAATGGGAAGGATCAATGATGTTCTCATTGTTGCAAATAGAAACCTGGTGCCCGCAGATTTTATCGTTCTTGATATTGATTGCAATCTTTCTTGCCCTATTATTCTTGGTAGACCTTTTCTTAGAACGATTGGCGCGATTATTGATATGAAGGAAGGGAATATTAGATTCCAATTTCCATTAAATAAAAGAATGGAGCACTTTTCAATAAAGAAAGTCAAATTACCTTATGAATCTATCATGCGAGCTACTTATGAATTGAGTGCCAAAGATGGCACTACTTAGATCTATCTTCGCTTTTATGCCTAGCTAGGGGCGTTAAACAATTGCGCTAGTTGGGAGGCAACCCAATTTTATTTGTGTTTTTTGTTTTTGTTCCTGTTTAGTAATAAATTTTGCATCTACCTTCTGTTTAGATGCGTTTTTTATCTTTTAATTAGTGTTTGTGCCAAGTAGAACCTATAGGATAACCTATGATGATAGTTGATTTGATTCTGCTGAAAAACAGAAACTTTGCGCGCACGAATTTAGTTTTGTTAAATCACAGAAACGTGATTTTGTGTTGATTCTTTTTGCTGCTGATCAATAGACAAATTTTCCAGGACTTTATATTTTTGTAGAATTTTTAAAGTTCTAGAAGTTTGTGTTAGTTACATATTTCTACAGACTGTTCTGTTTTTGACAAATTCTGTTTTTCGTGTGTTGTTTGCTTATTTTGATGCATCTATGGCTAGTAAAATAGTTTATAAACCATAGAGAAGTTGTAATACAGTAGGTTTAACACCAAAATAAATAAAGAATGAGTTCATTACAGTACCTTATGTGGTGGTTTTGTTTTCTTTCACTAACGGAGCTCATAAGATTTCCTGTTGAGTTTTGTGTTGTGCAGTTTTCAAGTTTTGGGTAGAGCTTTGATGGACTATGGAATAAGGAGTGGCAAGAGCCTAAGCTTGGGGATGCCCCGGGAAGGCATCCTCTCTTTCGTCTTTGTTCATTGGTAACTTTACTTGGAGCTATATTTTTATTCGCCACATGCTATGTGTTTTGCTTTGAGCATCGTGTATTATATTAGTCTTTGCTTTTTAGTTTACCACAATCATCCTTGCTGTACACACCTTTTGGGAGAAGCCCACTTGATTAAATTTATTAGAATACTCTTTGTGCTTCACTTATATCTTTTGAGCTTGATAGTTTTTGCTCTAGTGCTTCACTTATATCTTTTAGAGCACGGCGGTGGCTTAATTTTGAAGAAATTGCTAGTCTCTCATTCTTCACTTATATTATTTTGAGAGTCTTTTAGAACAGCATGGTATTTGCTATGGTTACAAATTTGGTCCTAGAATGATGAGCATCCAAGTGGGGTATAATAAAAACTATCATAGAAAGTGAATTGGATGCTATGATCAATTTGATACTTGATAATTGTTTTGAGATATGGAGGTAGTGATATTAAAGTCATGCTAGTTGGGTGATTATGAATTTAAAGAATTCTTGTGTTGAAGTTTGTGATTCCCGTAGCATGCACGTAAGGTGAACCGCTTTGTGATGAAGTTGGAGAACAATTTTATTTATTGATTGTCTTCCTTATGAGTGGTGGTCGGGGACGAGCGATGGTCTTTTCCTACCAATCTATCCCCCTAGGAGCATGCGCGTAATACTTTGTTTTTGATGACTTATAGATTTTTGCAATAAGTATATGAGTTCTTTTGACTAATGTTGAGTCCATGGATTATACGCACTCTCACCCTTCCACCATTGCTAGCCTCTCTTGTGCCGCGCAACTTTCGCCGATACCATACACCCACCATATACCTTCCTCAAAACAGCCACCATACCTACCTACTATGGCATTTCCATAGCCATTCCGAGGTATATTGCCATGCAACTTTCCACCGTTTCGTTCATATGACATACATTACTTTTGTCATATTGCTCTTTGCATGATCATGTAGTTGACATCATATTTGTGGCAAGGCCACCTTCATAATCTTCATACATGTCGCTCTTGATTCATTGCATATCCCGGTACACCGCCAGAGGCATTCATATAGAGTCATATCTTGTTCTAGCTTTGAGTTGTAATTATTGAGTTGTAAATCCATAAAAGTGTGATGATCTTCATTATTAGAGCATTGTCCCAGTGAGGAAAGGATGATGGAGACTATGATTCCCCCACAAGTCGGGATGAGACTTCGGACTTTACAAAAAGAAAAAAAGAGAAAGGCTAAAAAGAAAAAAGAAAGGCCAAAGAAAAAAAAGAAAAAGAAAAAAAGGGGGAGAAAAGAAAAAAGAAAAGAAAAAAATAAAATGAGAGAAAAAGAGAGAAGGGACAATGCTACTATCTCTTTTTCCACACTTGTGCTTCAAAGTAGCACCATGATCTTCATGATAGAGAGTCTCCTATGTTGTCACTTGCATATACTAGTGGGAATTTTTCATTATAGAACTTGGCTTGTATATACCAATGATGGGCTTCCTCAAAATGCCCTAGGTCTTCGTGAACAAGCAAGTTGGATGCACACCCACTTAGTTTCTTTTGTTGAGCTTTCATATATTTATAGCTCTAGTGCATTCGTTGCATGGCAATCCCTACTCACTCACATTGATATCTATTAATGGGCATCTCCACAGCCCGTTGATAAGCCTAGTTGATGTGATACGATCTTCTCCTTTTTTGTCTTCTCCACAACCACCATTCTATTCCACATATAGTGCTATGTCCATGGCTCACGCTCATGTATTGCGTGAAACTTGAAAAAGTTTGAGATTACTAAAGTATGAAACAATTTCTTGGCTTGTCATCGGGGTTGTGCATGATTAAATACTTTGTGTGATGAAGATAGAGCAACAGCCAGACTATATGATTTTGTAGGGATAACTTTCTTTAGCCATGTTATTTTGAGAAGACATGATTACTTTGATTAGTATGCTTGAAGTATCACTATATCTTATGTCAATATGAACTTTTATTTTGAATCATTTGGATGTGAACATTCATGCCACATTAAAGAAAATTACATTGAGAATTATGCTAGGTAGCATTCCACATCAAAAATTCTATTTTTATCATTTACCTATTCGAGGACGAGCAGGAATTAAGCTTGGGGATGCTTGATACGTCTCCAACATATCTATAATTTTTTGATTGTTCCATGCTATTATATTACCCCTTTTGGATGTTTATGGGCTTTATTTTACACATTTATATCATTTTCGGGACTAACCTACTAACCGCAGGCTTAGCCCGTATTGCTGTCTTTTTTGCCTATTTAAGTATTTCGAAGAAAAGGAATATCAAACGGAGTCCAAACGGAATGAAACCTTCGGGAGCATGATTTTTGGAACGAACGTGATCCAGGGGACTTGGAGTGCAAGTCAAGAAGCAGCCGAGGCGACCACAAGACAGGAGGGCGCGCCCACCCCCTTTGGGCGCGCCCCCTATCTCGTTGGCCCCTCGTGCGGCCACTGACATACTTCTTCCTCCTATATAAGCCTACGTACCCCAAAAACATCCAGGGAGCCAATGAAACACAATTTCCACCGCCGTAACCTTCTGTATCCACGAGATCCATCTTGGAGCCTTCGTCGGTGCTCCGCCGGAGGGGGAATCGACCACGGAGGGCTTCTACATCAACACCATAGCCCCTCCGATGAGTTGTGAGTAGTTTACCACAGACCTTCGGGTCCATAGTTATTAGCTAGATGGCTTCTTCTCTCTTTTTGGATCTCGATACAATGTTCTCCCCCTTTCTTGTGGAGACCTATTCGATGTAAACTCTTTTTGCGGTGTGTTTGTCGAGATCCAATGAATTGTGGGTTTATGATCAAGTTTATCTATGAGAAATATTTGAATCTCCTCTGAATTCTTTTATGTATGATTGAGTTATCTTTGCAAGTGTCTTCGAATTATCAGTTTGGTTTGGCCTACTAGATTGATCTTTCTTGCCATGGGAGAAGTGCTTAGCTTTGGGTTCAATCTTGCGGTGTCCTTTCCCAGTGACAGCAGGGGCAGCAAGACACGTATTGTATTGTTGCCATCGAGGATAAAATATGGGGTTTATATCATATTGCTTGAGTTTATCCCTCTACATCATGTCATCTTGCTTAATGCGTTACTCTGTTCTTTATGAACTTAATACTCTAGATGCAGGCAGGAGTCGGTCGATGTGTGGAGTAATAGTAGTAGATGCAGGCAGGAGTCGGTCTACTTGTCATGGACGTGATGCCTATATACATAATCATGCCTAGATAATCTCATAATTATTCGCTTTTCTATCAATTGCTCGACACTAATTTGTTCACCCACTGTAATACTTATGATATCTTGAGAGAAGCCTCTAGTGAAACCTATGGCCCCGGGTCTATCTTTTATCATATAAGCTTTCAGTCTACTTTTATTTGCATCTTTACCTTTTGCATCTATATTATAAAATACCAAAAATATATTTATCTTATCATACTATCTCTATTAGATCTCACTTTTGCAAGTGGCCGTGAAGGGATTGGCAACCCCTTTATTGCGTTGGTTGCGAGTTCTTCGTTTGTTTGTGTAGGTGCGTGGGACTTTTGAGGAGCATCCTACTGGATTGATACCTTGGTTCTCAAAAACTGAGGGAAATACTTACGCTACTATTGTTGCATCACCCTTTCCTCTTCAAGGAAAACCAACGCAAGCTCAAGACGTAGCAGGTTTCCCTTGGCACATCTTGTCAAAGCAGAGATCGTGTCCCCTTATTGCGGGGTTCTCATCAATACGGGCATGGGTAATTCAACCGTGCCATTTACACAACCCTTGGGAATAGGCGAGTTTTAGGGCGAGTGGGGAGGCGTTCAATATTTACTGCCTTTATAAGGGGATAAGGATTTCCTCTTCTTCACTCACACCTGCTTTCTTCCTTTGCCCTTCCATTCTCGAGCTCCAGTGCCCAAGTTCTCATCTTTTCCTTTCCGATCAAACACCCAACCATGTTCGGATCCGGAGGTCAGGGAAAGTGGATGGCCTCCTCCGTCAAGGAGAAGGACATCGCCGAGCTTCGGGAGGCCGGGTATCTGGCGAAAGAGATCATGCACCGGCTCCCGGCCAAGGGACAAGTCGTCCCCACACCAACGAGAGGGTGGTTTTCCTCCCTAATTTCGTCCACAGGCTAGGGTTTCCACTCCACCCTTTCGTCCGCGAGCTGATGTTCTATTACGGGCTAGATTTCCATGATCTAGCCCCGAACTCATTCCTCAACATTTCGGCATTCATTGTCGTGTGTGAGGCTTTCCTTCGCATCCAGCCCCACTTTAGACTGTGGCTTAAAATCTTCAATGTGAAGTCGAAGGTGGTGGATGGCCAACACGCGGAGTGCGGGGGAGCCATGGTGAGCAAGATGCCCAACGTCACATGGCCCCAAGGCACGTTCATGGAGACTGTCAAGGAGTGGCAGAAGCTGTGGTTTTATATCACAGAGCCACACGGTGCCACTTGGGCCGCCGCCCCCGAATTTAAGTCAGGGGCTCCAATGCGGCTGACCCCCTGGATGGAGAAGGGCCCAAATTGGTCTTTGTTCGACAGCTGATGGCGCTGCAAACGCGCATCCAAAGCATGGTGAACAAGAACATCAAGCTCGTCGACGTGATCCAGGTTATGCTGGTTCGCCAAATCCTCCCCTGCCAAAGCCGAACTTCCCCTCTATGGGAGTTTGATCCAGATAAGCACCAGACCTTGGTGAGGCTCTTCGGCACCACTCACGAAGACGCCTGGAAGTTGCTCTTCAAAGGCGATGAGAAGTCGTCGGCCATATACTCGGATCGTGGGTACAATCTTGCCCACCTCGCCAGCGCGGTAAGTCCCTTAAATCTCAAGGCATACCCTCTACCTGTTTGTCCAAGGAGGGTAACTGAACTTTGCTAATTTATTGTTTCAGGAATGGTTAGAGAAAGCGGAGCGAATTCACAGTTCGGCTCCGCTGCCCGAAGGGCCAGTCCTCCCACTCCTGACGAAGATGCTGGTCCCGGCGCCCTATCAGCCGGCGGAGAAGAAGGCCAAGGGGGGCCAGGGGGGCCTCTGCCGCAAAAGTACTTCGGACGTGATGTCCGAAGACAAGACTCAGTCCTCTGCCGCCGAAGATGACGATGACGAGGAGGAGGAAAGCAACCCTGATGGGGGGAGGAATAAGAGGGCGGCCTCTACAAATCTGGAGGCGGAGGCGCCCAAGAAGGGGAAAGGCTCCCTCGCGGATAAAACCGCGTGGGACGTCAACAGCAGTCCGGAGCGACCCTCACGGAGCAAGCCCCTAGCTGCGTCATAAGTCCTGAAAGACTCGTGCTCGCCCGTGTATCCGGCCTTTCCTCCTTATTGTATTAACATTGTTAGTTATGCTATTGCAGTCCGGCCCATGACAGCTCCCTGCGAACCTCGTCGGGAGGTTCACTGGATTCGAAGGCGATGGCCAGCGAGTCACTGCCGGCCGCTCACTCTCCCCCGACCAAGGGCGACATCGAGGTGTCGTCCCGAAGGACCCTTCCTAGCCAGGGAGAGGTTCCGGAGGTCGCCAGGGCGGTGCCAGCGAGTGAGACCTCGGCTGTCGGACACATGGGGGAATAGATCCCCATGGGGACTGATGATGGGGGCTAGGTTCAATTCGGCCCCCAACCGAATACGGTTCCGGAGACCCACAAGACTTCGGAATCCAGCAAGTAGCCTCCCCTGAAAGAAGGAGGCGTGCCCATCCCGCCAGTGACCTCTGTCCAACCAGAGGCACCGGACAATCTACTGGAAGCTCTACGAGGCGCTTCCATTGTGGATGAGCACCGTATCCTTATAGGTATGGTGATTGAGAAGGTTCAATCCATCAAAAGTGGACTGACCGAAGCCTGCACCGGCCTGCTGACAGGTTTTGAGGTAAGCGACGCAAAAGAGAAAAAGTCCCAATATAGACAGTAGCCCCTGAGACACTGTCTGGTGTTCAAAAAGAAAAGCCGGACAGAGGATCAATTAATTTTTGCAGGGAACTAACTAAATATGTCTTTGTATCAATAAGCAGGCGTCATTGCTAGCCGCGACCTCACACACTGCCGAAGTCTCTGGACTGAAGCAGAAGTTGGAGCGGGCCGAGGGAGAGCTCGGCCAAGCGAGGAAGCAGCTGGAAGAGAAGCAAGGTATGCAATGACTTGCTATATATTCGAAAGGAATAAATGATGTGTATTGACTATGATGTCATAATTTGTGTAGGAGCGATGTCCGAGGTCGAGGCCCTGAAGAAGGCCCTGGCCGAAGCCGAGGAGAAAGCTTCCAAGGAGCAACCGCTCGTAACAAGCTCAAGGCCAGGCTCAACGAGGTTCAGCAAGAGCTCCAGGACACGGTGAAAAAGTGCGATGCCTTGGAGGGTGATGTTTCGGCTCGAGAGACCGAACTCGCTAAGGCTTGCCAAAGTGCGGAAGAGGCCCGGGTTGAAGCCCAGGGTGCCCTCCAAGAGATCTAGGAGGCCAAGAAGAGCGCAACAGGTAAGGCGTTTAGTATGCAAAGCAAGTATGTGAAGAAGAAGTATTTCTTACTAACCCGAATTTGGAGTTCCCCAAGGGTGTTTGCGGACCTGCTGCGCAGCGTGTCAGATGCTGCGGAGTTCTTCCAGGCCGAAGAAGGGAGCTCGACAGAGAAGTTGTTCTGGTTGCAGTACCTTGCGCCAGAACATCCAGTGCCCTTCTCCGATCAGCTGAAACAGCTGGTCGAGCTGCATAGGGTGCCCGAACTGGCCATGAAGGATTTGATAATCCGGCTGTGGCCTGCCGAAGCTATACCAAGCAGTTACTTCGGCCTCGTGAAGCGGTTCGTGAATCCCTGTCCTTGGCTAGACGTCGTCAAGCGGTCGGTCTGCATCGAAGGCGCGCGCCTGGTCTTTGCCTATGTCAAGGTGTGGTGGGCGAAGATGGACACCGTCAAGTTAGCGACCGAGGGGCCGCCTGAGGGCAAGGAGCACCACGCACCTGAGCGATACTTTGGAGACATCCTGGAGGGGTCTCACATTGTGGCGACGCAATGTGCAAAAGACATTATTTTTGAATGAATACATTCATGTTGTCTCAGCCTTGTATGGTCAAACAAAGTTGTTATGTAATACAAATTTTTTTACCTCCTATACGGCCGTGTTGTATGAAATCTGAGGGTTGGCCAGTCGTCGGCTTCTGCCCCCACATAGGTAGTACGGGGGTGTTCAGGATGGAATCTAAACACTCTTGATCCAATTATATGGTCCTTGAAGGAGTTGTTTAGCGCAACGAACCAGGCAATCAGACTATGCGGCTTTAACGCCCTCACTTAGCCATAGGAGTTTGACAATAAAAATGTTGGTGCAGCCCCTAGTATCCGAACAAGAGTGCAATAAGCGCCTGATCGGGTTAGTACCGATCCCCCGCGTAGTGCGGAAAAAATCTCCAATGATTTGAGACCTCCGAAGAGCTGACCGGCTCTCGCCGCATCATGACAGTCAATTTTCGGCTTTCTCTACTGAGGTGCTCCATCGGGTAAACCAGGGCACAATCGTAGTAGTTCTCCCTTTACTACCTTAGCCGATATAGCGGAACGTAAGGTAGAAAGCACAGGAGCCGGGCAACCCAACTATTGACCAAAGACATGATTCGGAGCCAATGCATATAATGCTAAATTTGGGGTGCCGAACTATACTGTAAAAAGTGCTCAGACTTTGTTGCCATAGTGCGGGGTGCTGCAAAGCCCCTGGAAAATATGAAATGTACCAGAGTGTATGGGTGCTAACTGATAAGATTGTCAATAGAAAAAGGAAAACAAGGAGCAAAGGTAATTAGCTGGGGCCCTAAAATTTGGGCCGCAAAATTGTTTCCATTGCAATTTTATTAATACGTCAAAGTGCATTGATACAAATAGTGTGATAAGCAACAGGCTATTTGACATGCCATGACCAAGGGAGAGTTGCGTGTGGGTCCTGAAAACAGGTAGAGTGATCGTTAAAGAAAGCACCTAGAAATTTCTCGGAATGCTTGTGCTTCTTGCCAGCTTGGTGTGTTTATCCTTTGACAGGACCGATGATCAAGCCATCAAGGAAAGCCTGTGGAAAGGGACCTGAAAAGGGGAAAGATAAACAGTGAAAGTATATGTGTCCGGGAGCGGCCGAGCCGTACTATGGATCACAAGGTAGGTATGTCTCCGTCTATGCCCATGGTATTTTGAGTGCATAGTTATGTACGCGCGGTACGAATGTCATCACTTGATTGGGGCTGGGACGGAGGCCGAGTTGCTAGTCGAGCTCTTGACGAGCCGAGCTGTCCTGCTGCAGAATGGTCTGGACCCTCTTAACGGTGTCCGGGGGCTTGGCAGCCGAGTTAAGATTCTGCTTGAGAAGGCCGCTCTATACTTCTGCTGCTAAGGCAGCAGTGTGCTCTTCTATACGGAGGGAGCGTTCCCTGTTTCCATTAACTGTTATGACGCCGCGTGGCCCGGGCATCTTGAGCTTGAGGTAAGCATAATAAGGCTCCGCATTGAATCGAGCAAATGCGGTTCGTCCGAGCAGTGCGTGATAGCCGCTGCGAAAAGGAACGATATCGAAGATTAACTCTTTGCTTTGGAAGTTGTCCGGAGATCTGAAGACAACCTCTAGCATAAATGAGCCCGTGCAGCGGGCCTCTACACCTGGTATGACTCCTTTGAAGGTAGTTTTTGTTGGCTTGATCCATGATGGGTTAATGCCCATTTTGTGCACCGTATCCTGATAGAGCAGGTTCAGACTGCCGCCGCCGTCCATAAGGACTCGCGTCAGGTGGAATCCGTCAATTATTGGGTCAAGGACCAATGCGGTTGAACCACCATGACGGATACTGGTCGGATGGTCCCGTCGATCAAAAGTGATCGGGCATGACGACCATGGACTAAATTTTGGGGCGACTGGCTCTATCGCATAAACGTCCCTGAGTGCGCGCTTGCGC
The DNA here is from genome assembly GCA_963921465.1 of Triticum timopheevii. Classification (NCBI taxonomy): domain Eukaryota; kingdom Viridiplantae; phylum Streptophyta; class Magnoliopsida; order Poales; family Poaceae; genus Triticum; species Triticum timopheevii. The sequence continues at coordinate 498,466,186 of OY997268.1, forward strand.
TCCCTCTTGGGGATGTTTTGACCTGGGGGGACTTCTTTTGTCCCCCTGTGTTCGTTTGCCGGGGCTCCTCCTCATCGTCCTTGCTTTGCGATCCCTTTTCTTTGTTCTCGGCATCTAATTTGCCGGCCTGTTTGAAAACCCAACATTCTCTGTTGGTATGATTGGCTGGTTTATCAGGGGTGCTATGGATTTGGCACGGACGATCGAGTATGCCGTCCAAGCTGGATGGTCCCTGATTGTTTCTTTTATATGGCTTCTTCCATTGACCGGACTTGGAACCACTGAATCCGGCATTGACTGCTGAGGGAGTCCTGGATTAGGGGGTATCCGGAGAGCCGGACTGTGTACAACGTCCGGACTATTGAAGCGTGAAGATACAAGACTCAAGACTTCGGCCCATGTCCGGATGGGACTCTCCTTTGCGTGGAAGGAAAGCTTGGCGATCTGGATATTATATTTCCTTCCTTGTAACCGACTCCATGTAAACCCTAGCCCTCTCCGGTGTCTATATAAAACTGGAGCGGTTGGTCCTTAGAAGGCCGATCACAATTACATTCATACCATCATAGGCTAGCTCTAGGGTTTAGCCTCTACGATCTCGTGGTAGATCTACTCTTGTACTACCCATATCATCAATATTAATCAAGCAGGAAGTAGGGTTTTACCTCCATCGAGAGGGCCCGAACCTGGGTAAACATCTGTGTCCCTCGCTTCCTGTTACCATCAGCCTTGACGCACACATCAGGACCCCCTAGCCGAGATCCGCCGGTTTTGACACCGACATTGGTGCTTTCATTGAGAGTTCCTCTGTGCCGTCGCTGTCAGGCTCGATGGCTCCTTCAACCGTCACCAACGACGCTGTCCAGGGTGAGACTTTCCTCCCTGGATAGACCTTCGCGTTCGGCGGATTCGCACTGCGGGCCAATTCGCTTGGCCACCTGGAGCAGATCGATAGCTATGCCCCCAGCCACCAGGTCAGGTTCGAAAGCTTGAACTACACGACGGATATCCGCGGAGACTTGATCTTCAACGGATTTAGGCCAGCGCCAGGAGCGTCGAACAGTCACGATGAGCACGGCTTAGACCTGCTGTCAGAGGATGCTCGGGATATCACCCCAGCAGAAGCCTCAGATCTAAATCCGGGGCAGGTTGCGCTACCTGAGGACGGAGGGCTGGACCCCGCCCTGCAGGCCATACCCTCATCGGTGATGGAGCCGAACACAGGCCTCACTTTTGAGGGAGCCTGTAACTCCGAACCCCGGATTCACATCCGGTTGTAGGTTTCAGTCTGCGCGTCCCCGAGTCCGCCGAGCCTGGTTGGGCTCCGGTAATCGAGTACACCGCGGCAGACATCTTTCATCACTCGCCCTTTGGCGACATACTAAACTCATTTAAAATTCTCTCTTTGATAGAGAATTCCAGGCCAAACTATGTCTGACTCGAGTGGGAAGCAGGCGACGAAGAAATTCGTTACCCACCCACCACCCACTTGATAGCCACGGTTGATGATTTAACTGACGTGCTTGACTTCGACTCCGAAGGCATCGACGGTATGGACGATGATGCAGGAGAAGACTCAGAATCTATGGGGTACCGGATTCCTGCCTCGTCACATGACATATACATGGTGGATACACCCAAGGAAGACGATGGTGACAATCCGGAAGATAAAACCCCTGGGCAAAAACCAAAGGGACGGTGCAGGCGCCGTTCCAAATCCAGCAACAATAAAAATATCAGCAAGAGCGCCAGAAGAATGGATACTCCGGCCAACCCCGAAGGCAACAACAACCAAACGGAACCAACAATGGAGCAGGACAAACCAGGTCACACCGAGTATAGTTCGGAGCAGACGCCCGAAGACAATGACCCAGAGGGACGAGTTCATCAAACTGACGCAGGACAAGAAGACAGTCCGGACGATGACGCATTCTTCATTCCGGAAGAATGCATGGAACGAGAGAACCTCCACAGAAAGCTTATGGCCACGGCGAGAAGTCTGAAGAGGCAGAAGCAACGGCTTAAAGCCGCACAGGAAACACTCAATCGCAGATGGAACAAAGTGCTAGACACTGAAGAAAGATATGGTGACGATCTTCACACAAAGAGCTACCCAAAACGTAAGCTACTGCCAGAATTCAACGACGAGGCCATTCCACCAAAAAGTAACACGACCAGGAGACCAGACGTACCACTTCACAACCGCAACAAAGCAGTTATCGAAGACACACACGATTTACGTGAGCACCTGGATAAGACAGCTGGCCCATCTAGGTCCATTTACGGATCTAAAGGACACACTTCGGCGGGGGACTGCGGTCGTCACAAAGACTATGTCAATCAAATACCAGTTCGGAATAAACACCGGACACAACAACAGCCGACAGCATGCCACAGCGCGTCCAGATACAGAGGGGCTGCTCACCCCCTATGCTTTATTGATGAAGTACTGGACCATGAATTCCCGCAGGGTTTCAAACCTGTGAACATAGAGGCATACGACGGAACGACAGACCCAGGGGTCTGGATCGAGGATTTTATCCTACATATACATATGGCTCGCGGGGATGACCTCCATGCCATCAAATACCTTCCCCTCAAACTAAAGGGACCAGTCAGACACTGGTTGAAAAGCCTCCCCGAAAATTCAATTGGGAGTTGGGAGGAACTCGAGGACGCTTTCAGGGCCAATTTTCAAGGGACTTATGTCCGGCCTCCGGATGCTGACGATTTAAGTCATATAATCCAACAGCCTGGAGAGTCCGCCTGAAAGCTTTGGAACAGATTACTCACCAAGAAGAATCAAATTGTTGATTATCCGGATGCCGAAGCCCTAGCGGCATCCAAACACAGCATCCATGACGAGTGGCTCGCCAGACACCTCGGCCAAGAAAAGCCAAGGACAATGGCAGCCCTAACAAGCCTTATGACCCGCTTTTGCGCGGGTGAGGATAGCTGGCTAGCCCGTAAAGGCACCAGCGACCCCAGCACGTCCGAAATAAGGGACGGCAACGGGAAGCCACGGCGTAATAAAAACAAACGCCAAAACAAGGAAGAGAGCCCGGATAACACAACGGTTAACGCCGGATTCAGGGGCTCTCGACCTAACCAGCAAAATAAGCCAACTAAAGGCAGCAAAGGGGGGCCGTCCAGTCTGAACAGAGTTCTGGATAGACTGTGCCAAATTCATGGCACGCCCGACAAACCTGCAAACCACACGCACAGAGAGTGCTTGGTCTTCAAGCAGGCCGGCAAACTAAACGCCGAACACAAGGGAAGGGAAACACCAAGTGAAGACGAGGATGAACCTCGCCCGCCGAACACTGGGGGACAGAAAAAATTCCCACCAGAGGTTAAACCAGTGAATATGATCCACACGACTCGCACATCCTTGAGAAGGCACGAACGCGCCCATAAAGACACGCGCGATATAGAGCCCATCATACCCACACCTAACTACTGGATGTCTTGTCCGATCACCTTCGATCATCTGGACGACCGAGCTAGTATTCGGCGCGAAGGATCAGATGCCTTGGTGCTTGACCCAATAATCGACGGATACCACCTCACCCACGTCCTCATGGACGGCAGCAGCAGTCTCAATTTAATATATGAGGACACTGTCCGCAGGATGGGGATAGACTCATCCAGAATCAGCAAGATTAACACCACCTTTGAAGGGGTGATACCAGGCGTTGAAGCCTACAGCAGGGGCTCCGTCATACTGGAGGTAACATTCGGCTCTCCAGGCAACTCCAGAAGCGAAGAACTAGTCTTCATCATCGCACCCTTCCAAAGCAGCTATCAAGCATTGCTTGGAAGAATGGCCTTCGCCCGCTTCAATGCATTGCCGCACTATGGCTACCTCACAATCAAGATGCCCGGCCCATGTGGCATCATCACCATTAGCGGAATAACAGCGCGCTCTTCGCGCACAGAGGAACACGCGACGGCCCTAGCGGCCGGACTATAAGCGGCCTCTAACAAAAATATGACGGGTCGTTAAGACCACGGACACGGTTAGACGAGTCCGGCAGCCCATATCAAACGAGGGCACCGTATATGTAATCCTATAGTGGATACCAGGGGCTAATAATAAAGCCCCACACTCGGCTCAACCTTATTGGCAGGCTAACATCTTACATTTTCACTATCCATCGCATACTTACGTTGCACTCTTCTATGAGTTTCCCTTTTTCGCGGACAACGTTCGCACGATACCCTTCCAGGATACGGCACAACGGAGACAAAGGCGCAGACGTGCAGCAGGGCCCCGTTCAACAGGTTTCTTTTTAGATTAAGCCCCTGTGTAAACCTTTTCTATTGCCTCTTGTTGTTTAACCATCCCATGGGTTCCATACCCACATAGGATACTGCCGTTTTTGGCATTTCGCCACGACAGATTAACGCACGTACCTGGAAACACTGGGTTTATAATGAATGGGTATTCTTGAGCCCATCATCTGTTATAAAGTCCGAATACCTTCGGGAGTGTTCGGCGTCACGAGGTTGGCCTTATATGCATCAGCTCCGAATCATGTCTTTGGTCAAATGTTGGGTTTGCCCGGCTCCTGGGTTTGCCGCCTTACGTTCCGTTATTATCGGCTAAGGTGGCCAAAGGACAACTACTACGATTGTTCCCTGGTTATTCCGGATGAGCACCTCAGTAGAGAAAGCCGAAAACTGACTGTCATGATACAGCGAGAGACTGGTCAACCACTCGACGACTCACCGGAATCTCTAGGATTCCTCTGCATTAACGAAGGGCCATTTCCTGGCCAGGTACATACGCGCCCATATTCAGATGCACGCGAAGGTACCAGGGGCTACATAGTAGCCCCAACGTTAGAATCCCGCGGCTAAGCGAAAGTGTCACAGCTATATAATCCGGTTGCCTAGTTCGACGTGCGATCACCTCCTTAATGGACCAAGACGTTGGATAAAGAGTGACTAAACACATTTTTTTTCGTGAACACCCCGCATTGTATGCGTGGGGGCTGAAGCCAACGACTGCTAACTTTCGGATTACACACACACACACACACACACACACACACACACATATAGACGGTCTATTCTGCTAATATTAGCAGAATAACTATTCTGCACACCACTTCTGCACTGCACGTTGAACGCAAGTGCACGTCGTTCTTTGAACCAAGTGTGCTGCAGTACTCATGAGTGAACTTCTCGTCGAAAAAAATTGCACGCATTATTTTTTCGGTACTGTTTTTGCTCTAATTTTTTAACCGTTTATCGGAATGAGGCGTGTAATATACCCTTGAAAAGCTATGGATTAGGTGCAACTTCGACATGTTGAACACTTTTCGAGATTCCACACGGTTTAAGAGCAGTTTTGAAAATGGTGCGGCCCATAACGAGTGGCAGCGAGCGTTTTTTCACGATTTCTTCTAAACCGCTCGTCGGAATGAAGCAAACGATACGCCGTTGGATAGATATCGTCGAGGCGCATCTTTTCCATATATAAATCTTTCTCTAATTTGTTACGGTTTAAGAGAAGTTTTCAATTTACTAAATCGCGGAATTCTATTTTTCAAATATTTTCAAATTTTCGGTACTGTTTTCGCTCCAGTTTTTGAACCATTTGTCGAAACGAGGCGTGTGATACGCCGTTGGAAAGCTACAAACGAGGCGCAACTTTCATATATTGAAATAGTTTTGAAATTCCTTACGGTTTTAAGTTAATTTTGAAAACGTGCGGCGGACGACGAGTGGCAGCGACCGTTTTTGGTGAAATTTTGGCAAACGCTGGTCGGAATGATTCAAAAGACACGCCGTTGGAAAGATATCGATGATACACAACTCTTTCATGTAGAACACTCTCTCTAATTCTTTACGGTTTAAAAGGAATTTCGAATTTACCGAAATGCGGACATTGTTTTTCGCGACACCCAAATCGACGTGGGTACTTCATCCGACTGAAAACCGCATTGCAACGGACGAAAAACCGCACTGCATCACATGGGTAAGAGAACTGCATGGTTTCTTTTATTCAAACGCAATTTTTTCAAGAACGAGAAAGTAGAATGCACTTCACATCGGGTGTAAATGAACCAAACACTATCAAGAAGTGAACCGCATTACTTTTTTTCGCTTTCGTAACAATTTTTTTGCACTTACGGGATGAACAACATCATTCGGCCGACCGCACTGCTTTTGAATGAAAACCGCACTGCATCGGACGGGCAAGCGAGCTGCATAATTTCTTTTGTCGGACGTAATTTTTCTCGGACGAACTTTTGTTGTCTTTTTTCCAAATTTTTTGTGAACGAGAGTGGACCGCACAGAGGAGGCAAGTGAACCACGACATATATCGAAGTGAACCTCATTACTATCTTTGTTGTTGCGCTAAATTTTAGCACTTTCATGTTCGGCACAAGTGAGCAACATCACTATCAAAAGTGAACCACATCCGAAAACCAAACGCATTGCATGTGTTGATTTTAGTCGAGTGAGTTTCAATTATTTTTTCTTACAACGTCTTTTGTAAATCTGAAAAATCAACAATAAAGAACTGCAACGAAATGCCCAGCCGCACCGCACCAATGACTCACACGCACTGTAGTGTTGTACACAAGCAAAATCTGAAGAAAAAAGGGCACTGCATCGAAGGACCCAGGCGACCGCATGCTGGCTATGCACCGCGCCGCATCGAGGGACACAGGCAGACTGCACGCCGACATTGCAGGATGGGAGTGCTACCGGACCTGCAGAATAGAGGAAGCAGAGGGAATCCGGCAACGAGCAGTCGAGAGAGAAAAGACTTCATCACTAGTGCACGTCAGAGGAGCCCCGGATCCGTCGCTTGTCGTGCAATGAATTCCCACGCACGACCAAACCGCACGTGCGTGCTGCCCGAGCTGCATGGTGGCACCCCGCTGAAGTGAATGCCTGCTTTGCCCCCATCCACCCCCTACACCTCCTTCCGTTGTTGCTTGCCCCTCCTATGCTGACCGTGCAGTGGTGGCCGGACACACAAGCCGTGTGGTAGCGCATGACGGACGGCTATTTGGGGAAGTGGAGGACGACGCGGGAGGGAGGCCACAGGGAAAAGTGTCAGCCGCCATGGCCGCTGTTGCTAGGAGCTCGGATCTGGTCGCCAGGGGCTCGCCGCTGATGGCGGAGAGCGGCCGAGCAGCATCGTGATGGGCGGAGCTGGCAGGGGAGCGGTGGGAGGCACGCTAGCGCGTGGCCCTACTGATCCGGCAAATAGAGGCCAGGGGCAACCCGATCCGGTGGCGAGGGAGGTCGAGGACGGCCCGATCCGGCGGCGAGGGAGGTCGAGGACGGCCCGATCCGGCGGCGAGGGAGGCCGGGGCGGCCCGATCCGGCGGCGAGGGAGGCCGGCGGCGGCCCGATCCGGCGGCGAGGGAGGCCGGGGGCGGCCCGATCCGGCGGCGAGGGAGGCTGGGGGTGGCCGATCCGGCGGCGAGGGATGCCGAGGAGGGCGGCGGTTGGCACGGGGATTCAAGGGCCTGCGGGGTGGGGCGAGGCCCTAGCGGCGACAGCGGCGGCTTCAGGGCATGGCGGAGGTGGCTACGGTGGCTCGGGGGATTGAGGTGGCGCTGGGTGGTCGGCGCGGCTGCGCGCAGAGGAAGGCAGGGCGATGCGGGGCTCTCGCAACCGCAGGAGGAAGAAGGTGGGAGAGGAGCGTGGGGGTGGGTCGGGTGGGCACTAGTGGGGTAGGTGGTAGGTTTTGTCACCGTGCAGTTCAGTTTGGGGCATTCGCGCGGTTCTTTTTTGTTAGCAGAATAAGCATCAGGTGTTATTAGAATAAGGGTCTTAAGGGTGTTATCATAATAGACCCACCCTATATATATAAACGGCCGCACAGGGGACACAATCATATTTTCAGACAAACATTATAAATATAGCCTTATAATCAAAATAAACATTGTTTTTACAATGATTTGAATCATCACTCGAATAGGAGATTCTTCAGGCACTACGCCTCTATCAGGCGGGCACCCTCTGTGACCTGTGCACGCGGATGGCCCCCCACCGGATCCTGAGACGCTATCATGGTGGCATCCATATCCGTCCAATACGCTTTAACGCGGGCAAGGGCCATCCGTGCACCCTCTATGCATGCCGACCTCCTCAGGGCATCGATCCGAGGCACGGCCCCAAGGAACTGTTGCACCAAACCAAAGTAACTGTCCGGCTTAGGCCCCTTCGGCCAAAGATGGTCTATTACAAACCGCATCACCAGACTGGACAGCCTATGAAGCTCCGCTACAGCAGCCATCCTATCACTTAACGGCAGCGGGCGAGTGGGAGCATTGAACTGCGACCAGAAAAGCTTCTCCACCTCCTTCTCACCCTGAACTTTGAAGAACTCCACAGCATCAGTCGTACTCTTCGCCAAGTCCGCATAGGCGTCCGCCGAACTCCAGCGTCCATCCAGGGGAGCGTACTTCGGATCGAAGAACTTCGTCTGCAACAAATAGGAGCCCCCAGCCGCGATTTTACCAGCCTGTTGAAGCTCCTCCCGCGCACCCCTGAGCTCGGTCCGTATTTCCTTAGTGTCATTAAGTGCCTTGCTCAGGTCAGTCGATTTATCTTCATGCTCCTTTTTCAGGAGCACATACCGGTCAGCGGCATTTTTTAACTCGATAGCCATTTCGGCTATCTTTTCCTCGCTTCGGCGATGAGCAGCCTGTTCGGCTCTCAATTCCTCGGCCGCCTTTAGGGCAGCCGCATTGCTCACCCGAGCTTGTTCCTTGGCTAGAGCAAGTTCCGCCCTCAGGGCCTCCATGGCAGCAGCACCATCTGCAGTCCGAACATATTACATTAATATGTGCCACCTTAATATTTTCCTATGCAACGGAAAGACAGGACACATACCTTGTGATTTATCCAGCCGCTCATTCATCAGAGTGATATCGGCATCAATCGACCCAATTTGCCTCATCAGTTCGGCAACTTCAACGGACGGGCTGGCGGCCGGACCCACAGGTAACTGCACATATTTACAACATAAATCATTGGTTTATGATCCTCCGTTTGCTGCCTAGGGCAGACAACCAGAGTCTCAAGGGCTACTATCTATATGGAGCACACCTACCGCGTGCCTCACAGCCAAAGAAACAATGCATTCTTCATTATGTACCTCAAAGCCTCTGAGCAGGCTTGTGAATGCTTCATTCAAACCGCTTGTAGCGGATGAAACCTTCTTGAGCACCGCGCTAATTAATGAGCGGTTCTCCTCCGAGAGCACAGCTCGCTCCAGCAAGCCCGTTAGTACGTCCAGCCGGACATCGAACTACGCCGGACTCTTTCCATCGCCCCTCATTGTAGCCAAATGCTCCGGGTGCAGGGCGACTGACGGATTAACTCCCGGCTTCGGCAGATCCAGACTCCTCCGTGACGACACCTCGGCGTCGCGCGCTTCACAAGTCGGAGAAGGGGGTGGGGTCTCGCTCTCCATCATCTCCGGAGGAAGGTCCCCCGAAGACGAACCCTGTTGAGAGGAGCTGCTGGCTGGACTGCAAAAAGTTGAACCCTGGTTATTGATCTAGGAGAAACACAGTACCTTCGGATTGTAGATTGACTTACAGCTCGGTGGAGGGCTGGCCCGTTGGAGGCATGGTGCGGTGAGGGTGCCCGTCAAGGCAAGGCCCCCTGGGGATGTTTTTTTCCCTAATTTGGGCATCTTTGCCTCCAAATCTTCGGAGGCGGCCCTCTTCTTCCCGCGCGGAGAGGAGGCCTTAGCCTCCCCTCCCCGACTATCCTCCTTGGGGGAGGTAATAATTCCCCCAGTTCGGATGCGTAGCGTGTGGGGTTCAGATTCTTTGTCCCTCCCCTTGTCTTTCCCCGAGGGAATTCTGCTGAGTACCCGGTCGAGCATCTTGGCCATAGTAGGGCGGGCGAGCCTTCGAGAAGCGGTGCCGGACACCTGATTCTCTCCGCCTTGTTGAGCCATTCCTGGACGCGGATGATTGTCAGAGCAAACAGTCATGACAAATACAAAACAGGGTGTCCGGTATCAAGGCTACTTACTTGGGTATCTAGGCGATTACAGCTTAGGCCCGCATCCTCGGTGGTGTCCGGACATACTACGTTCTGTCCGAAGAATAATTTGCACATCTCTTCGGGCTTCAAGCCGAAGAAGTGCTTGACCGTCCGCGGTCCCTCCGGATTGAACTCCCACATCCGGAGAGGTCGGCGTTGGCACGGGAACATCCGTCGGATTAACAACACTTGCATTATGCTGACAAGGTTGATATCCCTCTCAAGAAGCTCCTAGATGCGGTTCTGCAGTACTAGTACGTCACCTACGGGCCCCCAATTCCGTCCTACGCCTGTCCAGGGCGCCAACTGTGACGGAGGGCCCGAGCGGAACTCAGGGGCGGCTACCCACTTTGTGCCCCTTGGGGCCGTAACATAAAACCACCTCCGCTGCCATACATCAGATACTTCTGGGAAAGAACCCTCCGGCCACAGGGCGTCAGCGTTTCTACTTATTACGGCACCTCCGCACAACACATGTCGCCCCCCGATCATCTTCGGCTTCACATTGAAGGTCTTGAGCCATAAGCCAAAGTGCGGGGTGATGTGGAGGAAAGCCTCGCACACGATGATGAACGACGAGATATGGAGGATAGCGTCTGGAGCCAGATCATGAAAATCCAACCCATAATAGAACATGAGCCCCCTCACGAAGGGATCGAGGGTGGAACCCAAACCGCAGAGGAAGTGTGGGACGAAAACGACACACTCATTGGGCTCCGGCGTAGGGATGACCTGCCCTGGAGCAGGGAGCCTGTGTTGGATATCTGCGGTCAGGTATCCGACCTCCCTAAGCTTTGCAATGTCCTTCTCTTCAATCGAGGAGGCCACCCACCGGCCTTGAGGGTCAGGTCCGGACATATTGGAGGATTCCGGAGGGGTGGAGCTTAGGTTTTGGGTGTTAGAACTCGAGGTGTGAGAAGGCGCGATGAAGGTGAAAAGAGAGGCGTGGGTCTCGACCCCTTTATAAAGAAGGTTAATATCAAGAGTCCCCGGGGTGACCGTTGAGGCTTATCTAAAAACACACGGGGTTATACCAACAGCCGTCGTGGGGTCACGCACGCTCATATTGATGGAAAATCCTCTAATAAAAGGAACACGATCTCTACCTCGACGGGACGTGCCAATAAAACCGCCTCGTAACACGAGTCGTTGTGGGGTAAGAAATGTTGGTTCTTGTTGGACCAAGCCACGATGCAAGGGCAAGACGCATGAAGATTGCCAGCAAATCAGATCTATACCATATGAAGATCATCTTGCAGATCCGGACACGGTCTACGTGTTCGATAACCACTTTGGAGTATTCGGAGGAGGAACCCGCCTTGCAATGCCGAAGACAATATTGCGCGTCGGACTCATCGTCATTGAAGCCTGGTTCAGGGGCTACTGAGGGAGTCCTGGATTAGGGGGTATCCGGACAGCCGGACTGTGTACAACATCCGGACTATTGATGCGTGAAGATACAACACTCAAGACTTTGGCCCGTGTCTGGATGGGACTCTCCTTTGCGTGGAAGGCAAGCTTGGCGATCCGGATATTATATTTCCTTCCTTGTAACCGACTCCATGCATGTAAACCCTAGCCCTCTCCGGTGTCTATATAAACCGGAGAGGTTGGTCCTTAGAAGGCCGATCACAATTACAATCATACCATCATAGGCTAGCTCTAGGGTTTAGCCTCTACGATCTCGTGGTAGATCTACTCTTGTACTACCCATATCATCAATATTAATCAAGCAGGAAGTAGGGTTTTACCTCCATCGAGAGGGCCCGAACCTGGGTAAACATCTGTGTCCCTCGCTTCTTGTTATCATCAGCCTTGACACACAGATCGGGACCCCCTACCCGAGATCCGCCGGTTTTGACACCGACAACTGCCGTGTCCTCGGAGTTGTCGCCATTGCTTCAGCGTTTGCGTCTGTTGCGTTGGAGCTTGCCATTGCTATTTTTGCCCTCGGAGGTGCCTATTTCTCTTGCGGTGTTTTTGCTACGGGCCAGCCAGCTATCCTCACCCGCATAGAAGAAGGTCATAAGTGCCGTGAGGGCTGCCATGGACTTCGGCTTTTCCTGGCCGAGGTGGCGGGCGAGCCATTCGTCACGGATACTATGTTTAAAGGCCTCTAGGGCTTCGGCATCCGGACAATCGACGATCTAGTTCTTTTTAGTTAGGAACCTAGTCCAGAATTTCCTGGCTGACTCTCCAGGCTGTTGGACCATGTGGCTTAAGTCATCGGCATCTGGTGGCCAGACATATGTACCTTGGAAGTTGTCAAGGAAATCTTCCTCCAAGTCCTCCCAGCTGCCAACAGAATTTTCAGGCAGACTGTTTAGCCAGTGCCGAGCTGGCCCTTTGAGTTTTAGTGGGAGGTATTTGATGGCGTAAAGATCATCCCCACGGGCTGCTACATCTTGAGCTTGTGTTGGTTTTCCTTGAAGAGGAAAGGGTGATGCAGCAATAGTAGCGTAAGTATTTCCCTCAATTTTTGAGAACCAAGGTATCAATCCAGTAGGAGGCTCCTCAAAAGTCCCACGCACCTACACAAACAAACAAAGAACTCGCAACCAACGCAATAAAGGGGTTGTCAATCCCTTCACGGCCACTTGCGAAAGTGAGATCTAATAGAGATAGTATGATAAGATAAATATATTTTTGATATTTTATGATATAGATGCAAAAAAGTAAAGATGCAAATAAAAGAAGATTGGAAGCAAATATGATAAGAGATAGACCCGTGGTCCATAGGTTTCACTAGTGGCTTCTCTCAAGATAGCATAAGTATTACGGTGGGTGAACAAATTACTGTCGAGCAATTGATAGAAAAGCGAATAATTATGAGATTATCTAGGCATGATCATGTATATAGGCATCACGTCCGCAACAAGTAGACCGACTCCTGCCTGCATCTACTACTATTACTCCACACATCAACCGACTCCTGCCTGCATCTAGAGTATTAAGTTCATAAAGAATAGAGTAACGCATTAAGCAAGATGACATGATGTAGAGGGATAAACTCAAGCAACATGATATAAACCCTATCTTTTTATCCTCGATGGCAACAATACAATACATGCCTTGCTGCCCCTTCTGTCACTGGGAAAGGACACCGCAAGATTGAACCCAAAGCTAAGCACTTCTCCCATGGCAAGAAAGATCAATCTAGTAGGCCAAACCAAACTGATAATTCGAAGAGACTTGCAAAGATAACTCAATCATACATAAAAGAATTCAAAGGAGATTCAAATATTTCTCATAGATAAACTTGATCATAAACCCACAATTCATCGGATCTCGACAAACACACCGCAAAAAGAGTTTACATCGAATATATCTCCACAAGAGAGGGGGAGAACATTGTATTGAGATCCAAAAAGAGAGAATAATCCATCTAGCTAATAACTATGGACCCGAAGGTCTATGGTAAACTACTCACAACTCATCGGAGGGGCTATGGTGTTGATGTAGAAGCCCTCCATGGTTGATTCCCCCTCCGGCGGAGCGCCGGCGAAGGCTCCAAGATGGGATCTCACGGATACTAAAGGTTACGGTGGTGGAAATTGTGTTTCTTTGCCTCCCTGGATGTTTTCAGGGTATGTAGGCTTATATGGGAGGAAGAAGTACGTCGGTGGCCGCCCGAGGGGCCCACGAGACACGGGGCGCGCCCTATAGGGGGGCGCCCTACCCTCTCGTGGATGCCTCGGCTGCTTCTTGACTTGCACTCCAAGTCCTCTGGATCACGTTCGTTCCAAAAATCACGCTCCCGATGGTTTCATTCCGTTTGGACTCCGTTTGATATTCCTTTTCTTCAAAATACTGAAATAGGCAAAAAAACAGCAATACGGGCTGGGCCTCCGGTTAGTAAGTTAGTTCCAAAAATGATATAAATGTGTAAAATAAAGCCCATAAACATCCAAAAGGGGTAATACAATAGCATGGAACAATAAAAAATTATAGATACATTGAAGACGTATCAAGCATCCCCAAGCTTAATTCCTGCTCGTCCTCGAGTAGGTAAACGATAAAAACAGAATTTTTGATGTGGAATGCTACCTAGCATAATTTTCAATGTAATTTTCTTTATTGTGGCATGAATGTTCAGATCCAAATGATACAAAATAAAAGTTCATATTGACATGAAAATGGTGATACTTCAAGCATACTAATCAAAGTAATCATGTCTTCTCAAAATAACATGGCCAAAGAAAGTTATCCCTACAAAATCATATAGTCTGGTTGTTGCTCTATCTTCATCACACAAAGTATTTAATCATGCACAACCCCGATGACAAGCCAAGCAATTCTTTCATACTTTAATAATCTCAAACTCTTTCAACTTTCACACAATACATGAGCGTGAGCCATGGACATAGCACTATATGTGGAATAGAATGGTGGTTGTGGAGAAGACAAAAAAGGAGAAGATAGTCTCACATCAACTAGGCGTATCAACAGGCTATGGAGATGCCCATTAATAGATATCTATGTGAGTGAGTAGGGATTTCCATGCAACGGATGCACTAGAGCTATAAATATATGAAAGCTCAACAAAAGAAACTAAGTGGGTGTGCATCCAACTTGCTTGCTCACGAAGACCTAGGGCATTTTGAGGAAGCCCATCATTGGAATATACAAGCCAAGTTCTATAATGAAAATTCCCACTAGTATATAAAAGTGACAACATATGAGACTCTCTCTATCATGAAGATCATGGTGCTATTTTGAAGCACAAGTGTGGAAAAAGAGATAGTAGCATTGTCCCTTCTCTCTTTTTCTCTCATTATATATATTTTTTTCTTCTTTTTTTCTTTTTTTTCTTTTTCTCTTTTTTTTCTTTGGCTTTTTTTGGCCTTTCTATTTTTTCTTTTTTTTTCTTTTTGTAAAGTCCGAAGTCTCATCCCGACTTGTGGGGGAATCATAGTCTTCATCATCCTTTCCTCACTAGGACAATGCTCTAATAATGAAGATCATCACACTTTTATGGATTTACAACTCAAGAATTACAACTCAAAGCTAGAACAAGATATGACTCTATATGAATGCCTCCGGCGGTGTACCGGGATATGCAATGAATCAAGAGCGACATGTATGAAAATTATGAAGGTGGCCTTGCCACAAATACAATGTCAACTACATGATCATGCAAAGAGCAATATGACAAAGGTAATGCGTGTCATATGAACGGAACGGTGGAAAGTTGCATGGCAATATATATCGGAATGGCTATGGAAATGCCATAATAGGTAGGTATGGTGGCTGTTTTGAGGAAGGTAATGCTGGGTGTATGGGACCGGCGAAAGTTGCTCGGCACAAGAGAGGCTAGCAATGGTGGAAGGGTGAGGTGCGTGTAATCCATGGACTCAACATTAGTCAAAAGAACTCATGTACTTGTTGCAAAAATCTAGAAGTCATCAAAAACCAAGCACTACGCGCATGCTCCTAGGGGGATAGATTGGTAGGAAAAGACCATCGCTCGTCCCCGACCGCCACTCATAAGGAAGACACTCAATAAATAAAATTGTGCTCCAACTTCATCACAAAGCGGTTCACCATACGTGCATGCTACGGGAATCACAACCCTTAACACAAGTATTTTTCATAATCACCTCAGCTAGCATGACTTTAATATCACTACCTCCATATCTCAAAACAATTATCAAGCATCAAATTGATCATAGCATTCAATTCTTTTCTATGATAGTTTTTATTATACCCAACTTGGATGCTCATCATTCTAGGACCAACTTTGTAACCACAGCAAATACCATGTTGTTCTAAAAGACTCTCAAAAAAATATAAGTGAAGCATGAGATACTAGCAGTTTCTTCAAAATTAAGTCACCACCGTGCTCTAAAGAAATATAAGTGAAGCACTAGAGAAAAAACTATCAAGCTCAAAAGATATAAGTGAAGCACATAGCGTATTCTAGCAAATTCTAATCAACTAGGCTTCTCCCAAAAGGTGTGTACAACAAGGATATTTGTGGTAAACTAAAAAGCAAAGACTAATATAATACACGACGCTCCAAGCAAAACACATATCATGTGGCGAATAAAAATATAGCTCCAAGTAAAGTTACCAATGAACGAAGACGAAAGAGGGGATGCCTTCCCGGGGCATCCCCAAGCTTAGGGTTTTGGCTATCCTTGAATATCTTGGGGTTCCATGGGCATCCCCGAGCTTAGGTTCTTGCCACTCCTTATTCCATAGTCCATAAAAGCTTTACCCAAAACTTGAAAACTTCACAACACAAAACTCAACAGGAAATCTTATAAGCTCCGTTAGTGAAAGAAAATAAAACAACCACATAAGGTACTGTAATGAACTCATTCTTTATTTATTTTGGTGTTAAACCTACTGTATTCCAACTTCTATAAGGTTTATAAACTATTTTACTAGCCATAGCTGCATCAAAATAAGCAAACAACACAAGAAAAAACAGAATCTGTCAAAAACATAACACTCTGTAGCAATCTTTAACTAAGGCAAACTTATGCAACTCTAAAAATCATACCAAAATAGTAAGTCATGTACAATTTGTCTATTGATCAGCAGAAAAAAGAATAAACGCAAAATCGCGTTTCTGTGATTTAACAAAACTAAATTCGTGTGTGCAAAGTTTCTGTTTTTCAGCAGAATCAAATCAACTATCATCATAGGTTATCCTATAGGTTCTACTTGGCACAAATACTAATTAAAAGATAAAAACACATCTAAACAGAAGGTAGATGTAAGATTTATTACTAAACAGGAACAAAAACAAAAAACACAAAGAAAATTGGGTTGCCTCCCAACTAGCGCTATCGTTTAACGCCCCTAGCTAGGCATAAATGCGAAGATAGATCTAAGTAGTGCCATCTTTGGCACTAAATTCATAAGTAGCTCGCATGATAGATTCATAAGTTAATTTGACTTTCTTTCTTGGAAAGTGCTCCATGCCTTTCTTTAATGGAAATTGGAATTTAATATTCCCTTCCTTCATATCAATAATCGCACCAATCGTTCTAAGGGAAGGTCTACCAAGAATAATAGGGCAAGAAATATTGCAATCTATATCAAGAACGATAAAATCTACAGGCACCAAATTTCTATTTGCAACAATGAGAACATCATTGATCCTTCCCATTGGCTTTTTAATGGTGGAATCCACAAGGTGCAAATTTAAAGAGCAATCATCAAGATCATGGAAACCTAGAATATCACATAAAGTTTTCGGAATCGTGGAAACACTAGCACCAAAATCACACAAAGCAAAACACTCATGATCTTTAATTCTAATATTTATAGTAGGTTCCCACTCATCATTAAGTTTTCTAGGTATAGAAACTTCCAAATTAAGTTTTTCATCATAAGATTGCATCAAGGCATCAACAATATGTTTGGTAAAAGCTTTATTTTGACTATAAGCATGAGGAGAATTAACAACAGATTGCAACAAGGAAATACAACCTTCTAAAGAACAATTATCATAATCAAATTCCTTGAAATCCGAGATAGTGGGTTCAATACTATTTAAAGTCATGACCTCTCCAATCCCACTTTTACCAAATTTAGCATCAAGATCTAAAAACTCTGAATTCTTGGGAAGCCTTTTAGGTAAAGTTGACTCATCTTCAGTCCCATAATTATCAACATTCATATTGCGAAACAAAGATCTAATAGGAGACGCATCAATAACTTTAAGATCTTCATCATTATTTTCATGGAGACTAGAAGAACACGCCTTTATAAAGCTATCTTTCTTAGCACACAATCTAGCGGTCTTTCCTTGCACTCATCAATGGAAATTCTCATTGCTTTGAGAGACTCATTGATATCATGCTTAGGAGAAGAAGATCTAAGTTTAAGAGAATCAACATCAAGCGAAAGTCTATCAACGTTCCTAGCCAAATCATCAACTTTGAGCAATTTTTCTTCAAGCAAAGCATTAAAATTCTTTTGAGAAATCATAAATTCTTTCACACTATTCTCAAAATCAGAGGGCATCTTATTAAAATTACCATAAGAATTATTGTAGGAATTTCCGTAACTATTAGAGGAATTACTAGGGAACGGTCTAGCATTAAAGTTTCCTCTATAAGCATTGTTTCCAAAACTATTCCTACCAACAAAATTCACATCCATAGATTAATTATTATTCTCAATCAAAGTAGACAAAGGCATATCATTGGGATCAAGACGAGCATTTTTAGTAGCAAACAAATTCATAAGTTCATCCATCTTTCCACTCAAAACATTGATTTGTTCTATAACATGCACTTTTTACTAGAAGTTCTTTCGGTGTGCCATTGAGAATAATTAGCCATAATATTATCAAGAAGTTTTGTAGCATCTCCTAACATGATTTCCATAAACGTGCCTCCCGCGGCCGAATCTAAGAGATTTCTAGAAGCAAAGTTCAAACCGGCATAAAAATTTTGTATGATCATCCATAAATTCAAACCATGAGTAGGGCAATTGTGAATCATCAATTTCATTCTTTCCCAAGATTGGGCAACATGCTCATGATCAATTTGTTTCAAATTCATAATATCGTTCCTAAGAGTGATGATCTTAGCGGGAGGAAAATACTTAGAGATAAAAGCATCTTTGCACTTGTTCCAAGAATCAATACTATTTTTAGGCAAAGATGAAAACCAAACTTTAGCACAATCTCCAAGTGAAAACAGAAATAACTTCAATTTAACAATATTGTTATCTGTATCTTTCTTCTTTTGCATATCGCACAAATCAACAAAGTTGTTTACATGAGTAGCGGCATCTTCACTAGGAAGGCCGGCGAATTGATCTTTCATAACAAGATTCAGCAAAGCAGTATTGATTTCACAAGACTCAACATCATTAAGAGGAGCAATCGGAGTACTAAGGAAATCATTATTATTGGTATTCGAGAAATCACACAATTTGGTATTATCTTGCGCCATGGCAACAAGTAATCCAACACACAAGCAAACAGAAAAAGGCAAGCGAAAGAGAGAGGAGGAGATTGGGAAGAAGAGGGCGAATAAAATGGCAAGGGTGAAGTGGGGAGAGGAAAACGAGAGGCAAATGGCAAATAATGTAAATGCGAGGGAGATGAGTTTGTGATGGGTACTTGGTATGTCTTGACTTGAGCGAAGACCTCCCCGGCAACGGCGCCAGAAATCCTTCTTGCTACGTCTTGAGCTTGCGTTGGTTTTTCTTGAAGAGGAAAGGGTGATGCAGCAATAGTAGCGTAAGTATTTCCCTCAGTTTTTGAGAACCAAGGTATCAATCCAGTAGGAGGCTCCTCAAAAGTCCCACGCACCTACACAAACAAACAAAGAACTCGCAACCAACGCAATAAAGAGGTTGTCAATCCCTTCACGGCCACTTGCGGAAGTGAGATCTAATAGAGATAGTATGATAAGATAAATATATTTTTGGTATTTTATGATATAGATGCAAATAAAAGTAGATTGGAAGCAAATATGATAAGAGATAGACCCGGGGTCCATAGGTTTCACTAGTGGCTTCTCTCAAGATAGCATAAGTATTACGATGGGTGAACAAATTATTGTCGAGCAATTGATAGAAAAGCGAATAATTATGAGATTATCTAGGCATTATCATGTATATAGGCATCACGTCCGCAACAAGTAGACCGACTCCTGCCTGCATCTGCTACTATTACTCCACACATCGACCGACTCCTGCCTGCATCTAGAGTATTAAGTTCATAAAGAATAGAATAACGCATTAAGCAAGATGACATGATGTAGAGGGATAAACTCAAGCAATATGATATAAACCCCATCTTTTTATCCTCGATGGCATAAATACAATACTTGCCTTGCTGCCCCTGCTGTCACTAGGAAAGGACACCACAAGATTGAACCCAAAGTTAAGCACTTCTCCCATGGCAAGAAAGATCAATCTAGTAGGCCAAACCAAACTGATAATTCGAAGAGACTTGCAAAGATAACTCAATCATACATAAAAGAATTCGGAGGAGATTCAAATATTTCTCATAGATAAACTTGATCATAAACCCACAATTCATCGGATCTCGACAAACACACCGCAAAAAGAGTTTACATCGAATATATCTCCACAAGAGAGGGGGAGAACATTGTATTGAGATCCAAAAAGAGAGAAGAAGCCATCTACCTAATAACTATGGACCCAAAGGTCTGTGGTAAACTACTCACAACTCATCGGAGGGGCTATGGTGTTGATGTAGAAGCCCTCCGTTGTCGATTCCCCCTCCGGCGGAGCGCCGGCAAAGGCTCCAAGATGGGATCTCGCGGATACAGAAGGTTACAGTGGTGGAAATTGTGTTTCGTTGGCTCCCTGGATGTTTTTGGGGTACGTAGGCTTATATAGGAGGAAGAAGTATGTCGGTGGCCGCCCGAGGGGCCCACGAGACAGGGGGCGCGCCCTATAGGGGGGGGGGCGCCCTACCCTCTCGTGGCCGCCTTGGCTGCTTCTTGACCTGCACTCCAAGTCCTCTGGATCACGTTCGTTCCAAAAATCACGCTCCCGAAGGTTTCATTCCGTTTGGACTCCGTTTGATATTCCTTTCCTTCGAAATACTGAAATAGGCAAAAAAACAGCAATACGGGTCGGGCCTCCGGTTAGTAGGTTAGTCCCAAAAATGATAAAAATGTGTAAAATAAAGCCCATAAACATCCAAAAGGGGTAATATAATAGCATGGAACAATCAAAAATTATAGATACATTGAAGACGTATCACGGGCCATGTGGATGTGGAGAATAAAATCCTCGATCCATACCGCGGGATCGGTTGTTCCATCGTATGATTCGATGTTTATGGGTTTGAACCCTTCTGGGAATTCATGATTCATTACTTTATTAGTGAAGCAAAGAGGGTGTGCGGCGCCTCTATATAGGGCCGCATCGCGAGTAGCTCCGATGGAGTCCGTCTGCGGTTTTTGGCCCGGGCGTGACTAGGTTTGTCATGTCCAAATAAATAGCTGTTCTTGCGTGTCACGGCACGTCCTCGCGATCCGTAGATCAATCTTGTATGTCCTGCTCTACTGTTCAGGTCTTGACGAAGGTCATATGTATAGCCCCGAGCTGTCTTATCCCTGCCTTTACGGTGAGGCGGGACAGTCTGGTTTTTAGCTCGGGTTGTCGTTTATCCCGGCCGCGCGGTGGCCGATCAACCGCATTGCGTGATGCTGGTGCGGGCTCTGGCGCTTCGTCATCGAACCGAGGTAGAAATTTGCGCTTCGGGTAACTTTTGGCTAGGCGTTTAAGGCCGTATTCCTCAGCTGCCAGGACATCGGTCCATCTGTCATTGAGCAGGTCTTGATCAGCTTTAAGATGTTGCTGCTTCTTTTTCAGGCTCCTCGCAGTGGCTATTAGCTGAAGCTTAAAGCGCTCTTGCTCGAGAGGTTCCTCAGGCACGATTAAGTCTTCGTTGCCGAGGCTCACCTCCTCCTCGGAGAGCGGATGATAACTACCGTCCTCCGAGTCTTCTTTTATGGCCTGTTTGTCAAGGCTGACTTGCCCATCTTCCCGACTGTCTTGTTCGGCAGTTTGTTCATCGGGTTCTTTTGTGTCTTCGGCACCATCCGGAGTGTTGTTGTCTCTTGTGCCTATTGGAAATATGCCCTGGAGGCAATAATAAAAGCATTATTATTATATTTCCTTGTTCATGATAATTGTCTTTATTCATGCTATAATTGTGTTATCCGGAAATCGTAATACATGTGTGAATAATAGACACCAACATGTCCCTAGTAAGCCTCTAGTTGACTAGCTCGTTGATCAACAGATAGTCATGATTTCCTGACTATGGACATTGGATGTCATTGATAACGAGATCACATCATTAGGAGAATGATGTGATGGACAAGACCCAATCCTAAACATAGCACAAGATCGTATAGTTCGTTTGCTAGAGTTTTCCAATGTCAAAGTATCTTTTCCTTAGACCATGAGATCGTGTAACTCCCGGATACCGTAGGAGTGCTTTGGGTGTGCCAAACGTCACAACGTAACTGGGTGACTGTAAAGGTATACTATGGGTATCTCTGAAAGTGTCTGTTGGGTTGACATGGATCAAGACTGGGATTTGTCACTCCGTATGACGGAGAGGTATCACTGGGCCCACTCGGTAATGCATCATCATAATGAGCTCAAAGTGACCAAGTGTCTGGTCACGGGATCATGCATTACGGTATGAGTAAAGTGACTTGCCGGTAACGAGATTGAACGAGGTATTGGGATACCGACGATCGAATCTCGGGCAAGTAACATATCGATTGACAAAGGGAATTGTATACGGGGTTGTTTGAATCCTCGACATCGTGGTTCATCCGATGAGATCATCATGGAGCATGTGGGAGCCAACATGGGTATCCAGATCCCGCTGTTGGTTATTGACCGGAGAGCGATCTCGGTCATGTCTACATGTCTCCCGAACCCGTAGGGTCTACACACTTAAGGTTCGGTGACGCTAGGGTTGTAGGGATATGTATATGCAGTAACCCGAATGTTGTTCGGAGCCCCGGATGAGATCCTGGACGTCACGAGGAGTTCCGGAATGGTCCGGAGGTAAATATTTATATATGGGAAGTCCTGTTTCGGGCATCGGGACAAGTTTCGGGGTTATCGGTATTGTACCGGGACCACCGGAAGGGTCTCGGGGGTCCACCGGGTGGGGCCACCTGTCCCGGGGGGCCACATGGGCTGTAGGGGGTGCGCCTTGGCCTACATGGGCCAAGGGCACCAGCCCCAAAGAGGCCCATGCGCCTAGGGTTACAAGGGGAAAGAGTCCTAGGAGGGGAAGGCACCTCCTAGGTGCCTTGGGGGGGGAGGGAAACCCCCCTTGGCCGCCGCCCCCCCTAGGAGATTGGATCTCCTAGGGCCGGCGCCCCCCCCCCCCCCCTTGGCCCTCCTATATATAGTGGGGGAAGGAGGGCTTTCATCCCACGCCTTTGGTTGCCTCCTTCTCCCTCTCCAACACCTCCTCCTCCTCCATAGTGCTTGGCAAAGCCCTGCCGGAGTACTGCAGCTCCATCAACACCACGCCGTCGTGCTGCTACTGGTGCCATCTCCCTCAACCTCTCCTCTCCCCTTGCTGGATCAAGAAGGAGGAGACGTGGCTGTTCTGTACGTAGATGCATCTAATCACTCGTTGCTAGATGAACTCATAGATGGATCTTGGTGAAACCGTAGGAAATTTTTTGTTTTCTGCAACGTCCTCCAACAGTGGCATCATGAGCTAGGTCTATGCGTAGTTCTCTTGCACGAGTAGAACACAATTTGTTGTGGGCGTTGATGTTGTCAACTTTCTTGCCGCTACTAGTCTTATCTTGCTTCAACGGTATTGTGGGAGGAAGCGGCCCGGACCAACCTTACACGTACGCTTACGTGAGACCAGTTCCACCGACTAACATGCACTAGTTGCATAAGGTGGCTGGCGGGTGTCTGTCTCTCCTACTTTAGTTGGAGCGGATTCGATGAAAAGGGTCCTTATGAAGGGTAAATAGAAGTTGACAAATCACGTTGTGGCTTTCACGTAGGTAAGAAAACGTTCTTGCTAGAACCCTACTTCAGCCACGTAAAACATGCAACAACAATTAGAGGACGTCTAACTTGTTTTTGCAGCAAGTGCTTTGTGATATGATATGGCCAAAGTTGTGATGAATGATGAATGATATATATGTGATGTATGAGATGTTCATGCTATTGTAATAGGAATCACGACTTGCATGTCGATGAGTATGACAACCGGCAGGAGCCATAGGAGTTGTCTTTATTTTTTGTATGACCTGCGTGTCATTAAGAAACGCCATGTAAATTACTTTACTTTATTGCTAAACGCGTTAGCCATAGTATTAGAAGTAATAGTTGGCGAGCAACTTCATGGAGACACAATGATGGAGATCATGATGATGGAGATCATGGTGTCAAGCCGGTGACAAGATGATCATGGAGCCCCAAGATGGAGATCAAAGGAGCTATGTGATATTGGCCATATCATGTCACTGTTATTATTTGATTGCATTTGATGTTTATCATGTTTTGCATCTTGTTTACTTAGAACGACGGTAGTAAATAAGATGATCCCTCATAATAATTTCAAGAAAGTGTTCCCCCTAACTGTGCACCATTGCGACAGTTCGTTGTTTCAATGCACCACGTGATGATCGGGTGTTTGATTCAAAAACGTTCACATACAACGGGTGTAAGACAGATTTACACATGCAAACACTTAGGTTGACTTGACGAGACTAGCATGTGTATAGACATGGCCTCGGAACACAGAAGACCGAAAGGTCGAGCATGAGTCGTATAGAAGATACGATCAACATGAAGATGTTCACCGACGTTGACTAGTCCGTCTCACGTGATGATCGGACACGGCCTAGTTGACTCGGATCATGTTATACTTAGATGACTAGAAGAGGGATGTCTATCTAAGTGGGAGTTCATTAAATAATTTGATTAGATGAACTTAATTATCATGAACTTAGTCTAAAATCTTTACAATATGTCTTGTAGATCAAATGGCCAATGTAGTCCTCAACTTCAACGCGTTCCTAGAGAAAACTAAGCTGAAAGACGATGGCAGCAACTATACGGACTGGGTCCGGAACCTGAGGATCATCCTCATAGCTGCCAAGAAAGATTATGTCCTACAAGCACCGCTGGGTGACACATCTGTTCTCCCTGCAGAACAAGACGTTATGAACGCTTGGCAGGCACGTACCGATGACTCCTCCCTCGTTCAGTGCGGCATGCTTTACAGCCTAGAGCCGGGGCTCCAAAAGCGTTTTGAGAGACATGGAGCATATGAGATGTTCGAAGAGCTGAAAATGGTTTTCCAAGCTCATGCCCGGGTCGAGAGATATGAAGTCTCCGAAAAATTCTTCAGCTGTAAGATGGAGGAAAACAGTTCTGTCAGTGAGCACATACTCACTATGTCTGGGTTACATAACCGCTTGACTCAGCTGGGAGTTAATCTCCCGGATGATGCGGTCATTGACAGAATCCTCCAGTCGCTTCCACCGAGCTACAAGAGCCTTGTGATGAACTTCAATATGTAGGGAATGGAAAAGACCATTCCTAAGGTATTTGCAATGCTGAAATCAGCAGAGGTAGAAGTCAAGAAGGAACATCAAGTGTTGATGGTCAATAAAACCACTAAGTTCAAGAAGGGCAAGGGTAAACAGAACTTCAAGAAGGACGGCAAGGGAGTTGCCGCGCCCGGCAAGCAAGCTGCCGGGAAGAAGCCAAAGAATGGACCCAAGCCCGAGACCGAGTGCTTTTATTGTAAGGGAAGTGGTCACTGGAAGCGGAACTGCCCCAAATACTTAGCGGACAAGAAGGCCGGCAAAACAAAAGGTATATATGATATACATGTAATTGATGTGTACCTTACTAGTACCCGTAGTAGCTCCTGGGTATTTGATACCGGTGCAGTTGCTCATATTTGTAACTCAAAACAGGGGCTGCGGAATAAGCGGAGACTGGCAAAGGACGAGGTGACGATGCGCGTCGGGAATGGTTCCAAGGTTAATGTGATCGCCGTCGGCACGCTACCTCTATGTTTACCTACGGGATTAGTTTTAAACCTCAATAATTGTTATTTAGTGCCAGCTTTGAGCATGAACATTGTATCGGGATCTCGTTTAATTCGAGATGGCTACTCATTTAAATCTGAGAATAATGGTTGTTCCATTTATATGAGAGATATGTTTTATGGTCATGCTCCTATGGTGAACGGTTTATTCTTAATGAATCTCGAGCGTAATGCTACACATATTCATAGTGTGAGTACCAAAAGATGTAAAGTTGATAATGATAGTCCCACATACTTGTGGCACTGCCGCCTTGGTCACATAGGTGTCAAACGCATGAAGAAGCTCCATGCAGATGGACTTTTAGAGTCTCTTGATTACGAATCATTTGACACGTGCTAACCATGCCTCATGGGTAAGATGACCAAGACTCCGTTCTCAGGAACAATGGAGCGAGCAACCAACTTATTGGAAATCATACATACTGATGTGTGCGGTCCAATGAGTGTTGAGGCTCGCGGTGGCTATCGTTATGTTCTCACCCTCACTGATGATTTGAGTAGATATGGGTATATCTACCTAATGAAACACAAGTCTGAAACCTTTGAAAAGTTCAAGGAATTTCAGAGTGAGGTTGAGAATCAACGTGACAGGGAAATCAAGTTTCTACGATCAGATCGTGGAGGAGAATACTTGATTCACGAATTTGGCACACACTTAAGAAAATGTGGAATAGTTTCACAACTCACGCCGCCTGGAACACCTCAGCGTAATGGTGTGTCCGAACGTCGTAATCGCACTCTATTAGATATGGTGCGATCTATGATGTCTCTTACCGATTTACCGCTATCTTTTTGGGGCTATGCTTTAGAGACTGCCGCATTCACTTTAAATAGGGCTCCGTCGAAATCCGTTGAGACGACACCGTTTGAATTATGGTTTGGTAAGAAACCTAAGTTGTCGTTTCTGAAAGTTTGGGGATGCGATGCTTATGTCAAGAAACTTCAACCTGAAAAGCTCAAACCCAAGTCGGAAAAATGCGTCTTCATAGGATACCCTAAAGAAACTGTTGGGTATACCTTCTACCTCAGATCCGAAGGCACGATCTTTGTTGCCAAGAATGGATTCTTTCTAGAGAAAGAGTCTCTCTCGAAAGAAGTAAGTGGGAGGAAAGTAGAACTTGATGAAGTGTTACCTCTTGAACCGGAAAATGGCACAACTCAAGAAAATGTTCCTGAGGTGCCTGCACCTACTAGAGAGGAAGTTATTGATGATGATCAAGATACTTCTGATCAAGCTCTTGCTGAAATTCGAAGGTCCACAAGGACACGTTCCGCACCAGAGTGGTACGGCAACCCTGTCTTGGAAATCATGTTGTTAGACAACGGTGAACCTTCGAACTATGAAGAAGCGATGGCAGGCCCGGATTCCGACAAATGGCTAGAAGCCATGAAATCCGAGACAGGATCCATGTATGAAAAAGAAGTATGGACTTTGACTGACTTGCCCGTTGAGCGGCGAGCCATAGAAAATAAATGGATCTTTAAGAGGAAGACAGACGCGGATGGTAATGTGACCATCTATAAAGCTCGGCTTGTCGCTAAGGGTTATCGACAAGTTCAAGGGGTTGACTACGATGAGACTTTCTCACCGGTAGCGAAGCTGAAGTCCGTCCGAATCATGTTAGCAATTGCCGCATTCTACGATTATGAAATATGGCAAATGGACGTCAAAACGGCATTCCTTAATGGTTTCCTTAAGGAAGAATTGTATATGATGCAGCCGGAAGGTTTTGTCGATCCTAAGAATGCTAACAAGGTGTGCAAGCTCCAACGCTCGATTTATGGGCTGGTGCAAGCATCTCGGAGTTGGAACATTTGCTTTGATGAGATGATCAAAGCGTTTGGGTTTACGCAGACTTATGGAGAAGCCTGCGTTTACAAGAAAGTGAGTGGGAGCTATGTAGCATTTCTCATACTATATGTAGATGACATACTTTTGATGGGAAATGATATAGAACTCTTGGACGACATCAAGGCCTATTTGAATAAGAGTTTTTCAATGAAGGACCTTGGAGAAGCTGCTTATATATTAGGCATCAAGATCTATAGAGATAGATCGAGACGCCTCATAGGTCTTTCACAAAGCACATACCTTGATAAGATATTGAAGAAGTTCAATATGGATCAATCTAAGAAGGGGTTCTTGCCTGTGTTACAAGGTGTGAAATTGAGCTCAGCTCAATGTCCGACCACGGCAGAAGATATAGAAGAGATGAGTGTCATCCCCTATGCCTCAGCCATAGGTTCTATTATGTATGCCATGCTGTGTACCAGACCTGATGTAAACCTTGCCGTAAGTTTGGTAGGAAGGTACCAAAGTAATCCCGGCAAGGAACACTGGACAGCGGTCAAGAATATCCTGAAGTACCTGAAAAGGACTAAGGAAATGTTTCTCGTTTATGAAGGTGACGAAGAGCTCGTCGTAAAGGGTTACGTCGACGCTAGCTTCGACATAGATCTGGATGACTCTAAGTCACAAACCGGATACGTGTATATTTTGAATGGTGGGGCAGTAAGCTGGTGCAGTTGCAAGCAGAGCGTCGTGGCGGGGTCTACATGTGAAGCAGAGTACATGGCAGCCTCGGAGGCAGCACATGAAGCAATATGGGTGAAGGAGTTCATCACCGACCTAGGAGTCATACCCAATGCGTCGGGGCCAATCAAACTCTTCTGTGACAACACTGGAGCTATTGCACTTGCCAAGGAGCCCAGGTTTCACAAGAAGACAAGGCACATCAAGCGTCGCTTCAACTCCATTCGTGAAAATGTTCAAAATGGAGACATAGAGATTTGTAAAGTACATACGGACCTGAATGTAGCGGATCCGTTGACTAAACCTCTCCCTAGAGCAAAACATGATCAACACCAGAATTCCATGGGTGTTCGATTCATCACAGTGTAACTAGATTATTGACTCTAGTGCAAGTGGGAGACTGTTGGAAATATGCCCTAGAAGCAATAATAAAAGCATTATTATTATATTTCCTTGTTCATGATAATTGTCTTTATTCATGCTATAATTGTGTTATCCGGAAATCGTAATACATGTGTGAATAATAGACACCAACATGTCCCTAGTAAGCCTCTAGTTGACTAGCTCCTTGATCAACAGATAGTCATGATTTCCTGACTATGGACATTGGATGTCATTGATAATGAGATCACATCATTAGGAGAATGATGTGATGGACAAGACCCAATCCTAAACATAGCACAAGATCGTATAGTTCGTTTGCTAGAGTTTTCCAATGTCAAAGTATCTTTTCCTTAGACCATGAGATCATGTAACTCCCGGATACCGTAGGAGTGCTTTGGGTGTGCCAAACGTCACAACGTAACTGGGTGACTATAAAGGTATACTACGGGTATCTCCGAAAGTGTCTGTTGGGTTGACATGGATCAAGACTGGGATTTGTCACTCCGTATGACGGAGAGGTATCACTGGGCCCACTCGGTAATGCATCATCATAATGAGCTCAAAGTGACCAAGTGTCTGGTCACGGGATCATGCATTACGGTACGAGTAAAGTGACTTGCCGGTAACGAGATTGAACGAGGTGCTGGGATACCGACGATCGAATCTCGGGCAAGTAACATATCGATTGACAAAGGGAATTGTATACGGGGTTGTTTGAATCCTCGACATCGTGGTTCATCCGATGAGATCATCGTGGAGCATGTGGGAGCCAACATGGGTATCCAGATCCCGCTGTTGGTTATTGACCGGAGAGCGATCTCGGTCATGTCTACATGTCTCCCGAACCCGTAGGGTCTACACACTTAAGGTTCGGTGACGCTAGGGTTGTAGGGATATGTATATGCAGTAACCCGAATGTTGTTCGGAGTCCCGGATGAGATCCCGGACGTCACGAGGAGTTCCGGAATGGTCCGGAGGTAAATATTTATATATGGGAAGTCCTGTTTCGGGCATCAGGACAAGTTTCGGGGTTATCGGTATTGTACCGGGACCACCGGAAGGGTCTCGGGGGTCCACCGGGTGGGGCCACCTGTCCCGGGGGGCCACATGGGCTGTAGGGGGTGCGCCTTGGCCTACATGGGCCAAGGGCACCAGCCCCAAAGAGGCCCATGCGCCTAGGGTTACAAGGGGAAAGAGTCCTAGGAGGGGAAGGCACCTCCTAGGTGCCTTGGGGGGGAGGGAAACCCCCCTTGGCCGCCGCCCCCCCTAGGAGATTGGATCTCCTAGGGCCGGCGCCCCCCCCCCCCCTTGGCCCTCCTATATATAGTGGGGGAAGGAGGGCTTTCATCCCACGCCTTTGGTTGCCTCCTTCTCCCTCTCCAACACCTCCTCCTCCTCCATAGTGCTTGGCAAAGCCCTGCCGGAGTACTGCAGCTCCATCAACACCACGCCGTCGTGCTGCTGCTGGTGCCATCTCCCTCAACCTCTCCTCTCCCCTTGCTGGATCAAGAAGGAGGAGACGTGGCTGTTCTGTACGTAGATGCATCTAATCACTCGTTGCTAGATGAACTCATAGATGGATCTTGGTGAAACCGTAGGAAAATTTTTGTTTTCTGCAACGTCCTCCAACAGTGCCGGTGTTGCTGTCTCTGCTACGGCGCAATTTAGAGCGGCGCCGCTGACGCTGGCGCTTTGGTTGTGTCTTAGGTGGGTCCTCCTTTGCTGGGTTTTCCTTGTCATCGCCGCTATTATTTTTGGTGCATCTACCATGTATACGTCATATGAGGAAGTGGCCGCCCATCGTCCAGTGAACGGCGGGTTTTGGGCCTCCTCGTCTCCGGCATCGTCATCCATACTGTCGAGGTCTTCGGAGTCATAATCGAGCGTGTCGGTTAGGTCTTCGACAGTGGCTATGAAGTGGGCGGTGGAAACAAAATTCTCCATCATCCGCCTCCAGCTCAAACTGGATATAATTCGGCTGAGAGTCCTCCGCTAGAGATAGATTCTTTAACGAGTTTAGCACATGCCTAAAGGTGAGTGCTGGAAGATGTTCGCGGCGCTGAATTCGGCGATTGAATATGCGGACGCACATGGCTCGGAACTCATGGCCGGAAATGAGTCCGAGGTTCCGATGACACAGGCCTCACCCGAAGTTAGGTCTGTGTGTGTGGCTCCAACGCCGCAGAGTTTGCGGCCTCCGTGGCGGGGTTGAACTTCCTGTCCTTGGATGGCGCGATCTGCTCCGGACCTAAGGCCAGAGCGGTTACAGGTGTGGTTTCCTGAGTGTGGTCCGATGACATATTTAAGTCATGCTCATCGTGTCGACGGGGAGCGACTGCCGCGGTCCTGAATCCGTCGAAGATTAAGTCTCCACGGATGTCCGCGACATAGTTCAAGCTCCCGAATCTGACCTGATGGCCAGGGGCGTAACTGTCGATCTGCTCCAGCTGGCCAAGCGAGTTGGCCCGCAGTCCGAAACCGCCAAACATAAAGATTTGTCCGGGGAGGAAGGTTTCCCCTTGGACAGCATCATTGTCGATGATTGAAGGGGCCATCAAACCTTTTGGGGACAGCACAATGGAACTCTCAATAAAAGCACCAATGTCGGTGTCAAAACCGGCGGATCTCGGGTAGGGGGTCCCGAACTGTGCGTCCAAGGTCGATGGTAACAGGAGACAGGGGACACAATGTTTACCCAGGTTCGGGCCCTCTCTATGGAGGTAATACCCTACTTCCTGCTTGATTGATCTTGATGAATATGAGTATTACAAGAGTTGATTTACCACGAGATTGTAATGACTAAACCCTAAAAGTCTAGCCTGTATGACTATGGTGATGAGTCTCTCCCCTCCGGAGTAAGTCCTCTGGTTTATATAGACATCGGGAGGATCTAGGGTTACACAAGGTCGGTTACAGAGAAAGGAATCTACATATTTGATCGCCAAGCTTGCCTTCCACGCCAAGGAGAGTCCCATCCGGACACGGGTAGAGTCTTCGGTCTTTGTACCTTCACATCCCATCAGTCCGGCCCACGACTAACAGGCCGGACGTCTGAGGACCCCTTAGTCCAGGACTCCCTCGGTGTGCTCTCACCACTTGGACCACTTGGATTAGGAGTCTACCAAAAATGCTAGACATACAAACAAATACATAAGTTTACAAACTCTTTCTATGTACTAACCAATTACAAACTTGCCCCCCCCCCTCTATTTTCAGGAGGGTGGGCCGCCTCCCCACCTATTGACCAATCAAATTAACCCTCTTTGTAAAACCGTGTAACTCATTTGTACGTGTAGCATTACTGGGAGTCTACTCTTGTTTCTCGGTACATTACTTGTATTATCTTTTCTCGTGGTTTTCACCGATTTCCACCGAATGTTGATTTTCTCGGCAAATTACTCGTATCGCCCATATGAAGTAGCTAGATTGGCTACATTTGATCCTCCTAATGTTTGGTTAGAAGATGCCCCTGAACTCTGTAATCTCCATGCTTGTAAATGATGCAACGATTCTCATGAATGAATGAAAGATGTTTGAAGTGTAAAAAACACTCTTCAGCAACTTGCATATGGTTGGTGTGTTGTCGATCTGATCGACTAGACATATTTATTAATTATTCAAAAAAAGTCAACAAGTTTACCAAAGCATGAAAGTTAGAAAAAGGAATACATAAACCTTGGATTCAAATTCAACACAAAATTTACTTTGAAAACTTGGTAGGGGCTGCGCGAACACATAGCCCCTCTATCACAAACTACAACGTCCACTCTCCCACAAAAAGAAGATGATATATCAACGCACTCACAAAGTGCAATGCGAGCCATTGATCTAGACCCCATCCACCCCATCCAGGTAAGTAGGTTTCAAAGTTGCTAACCCTCCACTTATATAAATGTGTTCCCTGATTAGATATTCACAGTGTTTCCACATGGGTCTAAACTTGACGCATCACTAGTTTCAAACTAGTTTTTATTTTTGAGCCCCCGGGTTCAAACTGGTCACACACGTTGGCTAACCAGTATTTTCTAACCCATCGGCGTCAGAAAGGCCGAGGTATTCAAGAGACCAATTCTGCATATAGCCCATTAACACAAGTACATTAAAAACAGGCCATAGGAACATCCTATTCCCCGACCTGTGCGGGGAATAGAGAGGAAACGTGCAACCCCCTTGCCTCGAGCCAGCTTTGGTCCGGCCCATATGTTGGGAGGGTATCCCCTGATTTTCCTTGTTTTTTGTATTTTTTTTGTTTCTTTAAACAAGTTCGGGATTTTTAAAATGTTCATGAATTTGAAAAATCTTCTCGGATTTCATAAAATGTTTGTGAATTTGACAAAATGTTTCAAATTTCAAAACATATTCTCAAATTTAAAAAAATGATCTTGGGTTTAAAAATAATTTAGGAATTTGAAGGTGTTCGCATAATTTGAAATATAGTTTTAAATTTCAGAAAATTGTTCACATATTTGAAAATGTTCACGTATTACAAAAAATGTTCGCAAATTTGGAAACTGATCCAGGATTTCAAAATTTATTCATGAATTTGAAAAAATGTTCTGGATTTCAAAAATTGTCACAAATTAAAAAAAAACATATTTCACAAAATATTTGCAAAATTAGAAAACAATCTGAATTTGAAAACTTGTTCCTGTATTTTATATAAATATTGACAAATTTTAAAAATGTTGATGATTTTCAAAATTGTTCATGAATTTGAAAAATATACTGAATTCAAAAAAATGTTCATGATTTTGAGAAAGTGTTCTCAATTTAAAAAATTGATCCCATATTTCAAAAAAAGAAAAAAAAGGAAATGAAAGAATAAATTTAAAATAAAAATAAAAAATGGAAATAAAAACTAGAAAAAACCGGACAAGAAAAAAAAAGAAAAATCTGCCTTTTTTGTGAAGGCCAGCCTAACCCCCGCAGCCTGTTAGGCCCAGCCGAACCCAGGAAGCCAGCCTAACCCCCTCATGAAATTGTCAATCTTGATTTCCTCCTTCTATCTTTCGAGGCCATGTCTGGTCTTAAGATCAACTTCGACAAAAACGAGGTGGTGGTATAAGGATACTCTGAGGCCGAGCAATAGTGGATTGTGGACAACCTAAATTGCAAGTTGTCCTCCTTTCCCATCATATTTAGGGATGCCGCTGTTGACTCGAGGGTTGTGCTGAGCGAGTTCGACCCACTTATGGGACGGGTCGCGTCTCAGGTAGAACCTTCGTGTGGCGTTTTACTTTGAAAGGAAATAAGTCGGCCTTGATTGACTCTAACGTCTCTAGCCTCCACATGTATATGATGGGTTTTATATCTTGCCGGAGGGGATCCATAGCTCATTTGATAAGTTATTCCGGCAGGCGAGAATGGCCGACAAAAATACCATATGATGAAGTGGGCCGACATTTGTATGCCAAAGGACCTGGGAATACTTGCTTCCTGACACATGAACATAGCCCTTATGTTGCGTTGGGTTTGGTGGATCATTCGAGGGGAGGGGGGCTATGGTTATAGCATCTTCATGCTAAGTATTTGTAGGCCGAGCCCCTCCTTGCTTGCTCGCGTACAAAGGGATCCCAGTTCTATAATTCCATCCAACGGATCTAGCAGAAAATGGGTTTCCTTTAGTATCGAGAATGGAGAGGGAACTCTATTCTGACTTGATCCATGGGTTGGGGGAGTCCCACTATGTACAGGATTCCCAAACTTGTATGCCATCCGCGCGGATTCAATAGTGTTGGTCTCGGCGGCTGCCTAGAATGGCCATTGGATAATCTTGTTCCGACGGTCATTTAGACAGGCGGAGACAGTAGAGTTTGTGGGCTACTCTACCACCGGTGCTCGTGGATTATCCGAACACCATATCCTGGAGTCTCTCACCTTCGGGTGTTTTCTCCGTTGGTTCGGCATACCATGCTCTATGTCGTACGCCGACTATTTCGTGGGCTTATCCTGTTTGGAAAGTACCTTAAGATTTTGGTGTGGCAATTATTGAGGGACCGACTCCCATTTGGGACGAAGGTGAATAGGCATGACCCAGGTAATGGTCTGTGCCCCCTTTGTGATGTCCCGAAGATGGGTAACCACATAATTTTCTCTTGCACGGTGGCGAGAGTTCTCTGAAGTTTCGTCTAGGAGGCTCTAGGGCCAGACTGGGTTCCTTCAAACTAGAGCCAACTAGACCGGGGAAAGCGGCGCCTATTCTGGCTTATGTTTGCAACGTTAGCTTGGACGTTGTGGGCGACGCGTAATCAAATGGTGTTTGATAGGGTCTTTCCTCGACCTGTCTCTTATTCATTTTTAAAATTCCTTACTTTCTTGCAGCACTGGCACCCGTTGTTTAGGTAGCGTGACCGCGAGCGTCTAGGACTTATGATGGATGCGCTACATGCTACCGCTCGCCGACAATCCTCGTAGCACTTGGTGACCTTTTTCTTTTATTTCTTTTGTACCTTCTTTAGGCGTGCTTGTGCTGATGTCCTAGCCGTCTATGTTGCTTCGGTGCACTTGAACTTGTTAGGGCATGTACAATGGTGGCATATGAACACATATGCCCCATGACAAAAAGTAATTCGAGGCACTTATATTTATTTTTTCTCCCCAATGCAAGCTATCACTAGTGGACCTTATTAAGAAATAGAAAATAAAGACTTTAGTACACATGCATCTCTACTTTTCACTTCAACCTTTTTAGCTTTTGTCACCGGACCACACTTTTTCTCTTTAAGCATCCGCCTCCTGAGGAGGATTCCGCTTCCCTATCCGAACCTACTTTACGTCATATCCGATCCTACGTGGCATGCGAGGCATCACCTTGAGGCTATGCATTGTACATGCCCTTATATGTATGTTGCCTTTATTTATAAAGTGTGGGTGAAACCCTAGTTTAAGAGCAGTGTAATGAGGATGGCCACTCGAGTCCAAATATAAGATCTGTGTAGGATTCTATCTGTTGCTAGCACCCATGTTTTTCTAGGAACCCTCTATCTTGTGTGTAGTGTCACTTAATTTCACTGCGGACCTTACAATGCCAGTAGTATCTAAAATATGAAGGAACACGTGTAGGACGAGATAGTAGGATGCTCTAAAACCCCGTAGTATGTATAGTCGTACGCACTCGTGACGGCGACGGCCACGACCGAGGAGCGGATAAACCAGCTGAGCACGATCGATCGTGGGCGCTTACGTAGGGGTGGTGGCCTCGTGGCGCGCGGAGAAGTGGGCGCTTGGACTGACCCCGCCCGCCGCATCGGCGTTTTCACCGCGACCAAAGCGATAGTTTCCTCGGGAGTAAAATGCACTAATGGTTATTAAACTTATCGTATACACTCACTTTGGTCACTGTATTTAAAAATACGGTCAATACGGTCATTATATACGTGTTGAGGTGATTATACTGTCACTGCCAGATGGTATAGCTTTGTATTTCATCTTTTTGACTGGTCAAACAGGGCCTTGTCAGTTTTTTTTCTCTGACTGTGTGGGCCCTACCTGTCGGTGGGTGGAAGAAAGGAGTAGGAGGAAATAAAATTATGCGCCTGTGTGGGAGTCGAAACCAGGCGCTCGCGCTTATTGCCCGAACAGGACAACCAGCTTCACCTGTCTTCCGTATTGTCTAGCTTGAGGAAAAACAGTTCATATTCTACTGGATTCACGTGACAGCCATTGCCTTCTTTTTTCTTTTGTGTGCGAAGCCATTTGGCATTTAAATCATAATCGTTTCGGCTTCAGTGGTCGGGCCTTTTAGGATTTAAAAAGCTGTTTTAGCAGTACTGTGTACTCGTACATATGATTCACGGCCAAAATTGCATTAGCACTTCCCTCGCAAGAAAACAAGATTGGATTAGCACTTCAATTTCTTTTGTTCAATATGCACGCGCGGACGGTGGCTCGACAGTGACGTGGCAGCGGCAGCTCCAGTAGATTTGGTGGGCGTCGTTGCTCTGTTTTTAGCATGAGACGACCAGGGATTTGGCGTGCGGTCATCTTGTACTAGCTAATTATGACGGAGTGTACTTATCAAAATGGTTAATATATGTCTATATAAAATTTTATTAATAAATGTTTAAATGCATAAAAGTAATATACACGTGTTAAGTACTTCAAATTATGCTTATAAATGCTATCAACACGTTAGCCAAATTATGCTTGCGATGGTGCAATTTGGTACGCTAAAACTGATATGGAAGAAATCACTATGAATTAGAATGCACTATCATCTAAACCAATAGAATGGTCTTATATGAACATACGCAAAAAAAAAAAAATCCCAACAATGTCACGTGAATGACTAGAAGATATAAAAGGGTTTGTCCTCTAATTAGACACAAGATTGGAACAAAAGCGGCTGGTCAGCCTGCGCGCTCATTAGCTCGAGGTATGGAGTTCGAATCCTCGCAGCACATTTTTATTTTCCCTCTACTTCTTACTTCCACCCACTGACAGGTAGGGCCGCACGCCATGTGGATTGTTTGACCAGTCAAATGAATGGAATACGGAGTTATACAATTTCACAGTGACCGTATAATCATCTTAGCACGTATATAGTGACCATATTGACCGTATTCTTAAGTACAGTGATCAAAGTGAGCGTATACGATAAGTTCAATGACCACTAATGCATTTTACTCTTTCCTCGGGTTGCGATGGAGACGAGCCCCCTCGTTGCCCACGGCGCCTCGTCTTACCCGCTCCCCCGTGGCGTATATGTAGCGCCCCTCGTTCCTCTGTTCATTTTCCTCGCTGCTCTCTTTGGCATTCACAGTCTTGGACTCTCGGGCTGCTCCTCCCTCCTCCTCTGGCCTATGGTGAAGCGCCCGGCGAGGCCAGCATCAAGGCAACGAGGCGGGGTCCTGCTCCCGTGATCGTCTGAGGCGCCTGCTCTGCTGCTCAAGGTACGATTACCTGTTGATTCCATGGTCTAGATGTTTTTCTGCTACATGAATCGGAAGGTGAATCTGCCATTTGAGAAGTCAGGCTGCTTACAAAATGTGTGCGTTCTCTGAATTTGGTACAAAATCAATTGTTTGAAGTTGTTGGCAAACTGACAGACAAATCTGAAGATGCTTTGGCAGTTGGTCAAGGCACAAAGCGTGTGAGTACTGAGTAGGCCGTAGGTTTTCATTACCAGTAAACAGTCGGTTGTTAAGATAGGCATTTCATATCATTTCCGTCAGTGTATTACGTTTGATGCATGCTTCTTGTTCAACGCTTGCAGGAGACTACGCTAGGACTGGTTGAATCGACACAAGGCAACCAGTCGTACGTACAGATGGCCGAGATTGACACGAGGCCCCTAGAATCTGTGCAGTCTGCCCTGAATCTCTTCGAGCAGAGAAGCGACCACAGCAGGTTCAGCAGCCCTGACAGAAACGTACGTGGGTACACAATTTCCCAACTTCGCATAATCATAACTGTATTCCTAGTTCCCGCTCAAATCCGTCCATGTTTGCAAGTGCAGGGGCAGGAGTTTGACATCGTAACCAAGGAGCTGGCGACCTGCAAGCTGCAGCTGGAGGCCAAGGAGAGCGAGAGCAAGCAGGCGCACATGAAGCTGGAGGCCCTGCGGAAGTCCATGCAGGAGCTCTCGGAGAAGTACGACCGGGCGTGCCTGGACGCGCACCGCCGCATCACCGAGCTCGAGGCCGACAACGTCGCCATCACCACCAGGCAGTCCCAGGCGGCGGCCGAGTGCGAGGCGCTGCGCGACGAGCTGGACGTTGCGGTGGGCGAGCTCGACGCCGTGAGGCGCGCCAACGCGTACGTGCTCGGGGAGGTGGAGTCGATGGAGACGCGGCGGATCCTGGAGCGGGAGAGCGCGCGGGACGGGCTGATGCGCGTGCTGGAGCTCAACGAGGCCGTGCTGGAGTCGGCCGTCGCGGCCATCAGGGCGGAGGAGGAGCGGTCCGTGTACTTCCAGGAGGTCACGCTCGAGCTGTTCAGCTCTGACAAGAACCTGGAGGCGATCAGGAGGCAGAAGGAAGCGATGGAGGGCATGGAGGGCGAGCTGCTGGCGAAGACGCTGGAGGTCGAGTGTCTGCGGTCCGAGCTGATGCAATTCAAGGAGCTTTACGTTTCTTCCTCAGAACGGGTCATGGTTCCGGCCTCGACGACGTTGCGCCATGCCGACGGCGATGCTGAGGCAAACCCTGCGGACACCGGTCGGTCCTGTAATGACGACCACGTCGACGTCAATGCTGGCAAGTCTGACAATGGCAAGGGGAGCCAAGAACCACGAGGAGAAGTCGCTGATCTTGTCAATGGCTGTCCATTAGTTGCGGAAGCCTATTTTGACAGTGAATTGCCGAGGGATGACTGTCGAAACACTCAATCTAGTGACGGGAATATCAACGTTGCAACGTCTGCTGGTGTCGTGGAAGTTCAGGCAGGACAGAAAAGGAGAGTCCGTTTCATGCCTGAAAGCCCGATGGAGGATTTCAAGAGCGTGAACTCTGAGTGTTGCAAGTACATGGCCGCCGGCATCGGCATGTCCGAAAGTCTGGCAGGAAAGAGAGGCTCAGAGTCAGAGCCAGAGCCAGAGCCTGATGCTGCAGGTGCCGGCTTCGTGTCCGAGATCGTGGAGGTGAACTTGAAAGATGCCGACGGCGACGGCGTGTTGTGCACGAAGGAGGCCGGGGACGTCGACAGGCTCGGCGACGGGTACGTGCTCGTCGCGAAGGAAGCCGACGGCGGGGCTCTCAAGGACGAGAGGCTGAACGCGGCGCAGGCGGAGATCAGCGACCTGAAGTTCAGCCTGGAGGAGGCGGTGAGACGGGCCGAGCTGGCGGAGGAGGCCAAGGCGGCGCTGGAGAGAGAGCTGCGGGAGGAGATCCAGCTGAAGCAGCGCACGCCGCGGCCACGCGCTCCGGTGGAGGACGGTCGCGTAAGGCGCGTGGAGAGCACCCCGGCCGCGCCTTCCTGGCGGCGGCCGAAGCCGTCCCAGGCACCAGGAGGCGGGAAGAGAGGCGGCGCCAGGCCGCCTGCATCGCCGGGCTGCCTGACCCTAGGGAAGGCGCTGAACATGAAGTACAAGTGAAGCGCGCTTCTCTCTAAAAAAAAGTGAAGCGTGCCAGGGTTTTGAACCGTGTCAGGTCACAAATTTCGCCTGCGTGTAATCGCCAAGTCAGAACGATGGAGGTGAAACGAATGTAATGTCATCTGCTTGTGTTCGTATTCCTACTTGCAATTCCCTTTATCTTGAAAAAAAAATGGTGTTTGAACTTGCAACTCAAACTCAAATGCTGCCAAAGAATTCACTTTTGCTACATCTTGTCACAGGTCGTTCAGTTTCTCCGTTTAAGTCGATTTCCTTTTGTTAGGCGATAACATAAGTTGGTTTCTAAGATACTCCATCCTTCCTAAAATGTAAGGCCTGTTTGACTTTGCGTTGTATTTGATGCACGACTTTGACCATTTATCAAACTATATACATTGAACATGTATAAAATGATGTAGTCATAATTGTCTTGCAAAAAAAGTTATGTCTACTAGTATATTCTTACACTAATTTTGTGGACATACAATAAGTGAAAGTCATAGTCAAAATTGTGCGACGGAAAAAAAAGCATGCCTTAGAATATTTTTTTTAGAATCTGGATGAATTATATTTTTGATAAGCTACGTGCTATTTTTACGAATGGAATATCTTGGGCCAGGCCTATTCTTCGCAAATACTTTAAACTCAGCATTGAACAACTCACTGATTTATTTATTTTTAATTGTCAAAAAGAATTATTTATTTTGGCAAGTCCAAGCGGGTAGCTGTTGCCAGAATGTGTCAAGGTGAATGATCTATACCTCAAAAGAAATAATCTCCCTTTTTAAATTACATTTTTTTTACAAAAAATTTCTTGTACATTGAACATTAAATACACACTGAAGAATTTTATAATGTGCGATGAATATATTTTCATATATGGTGAACATTTTTTACTACATGGTGAACTTTAACTAATATACAATGAACAATTTCTAAATATGCAGTAAATATTTTTAAGTACAAGATAATGTTTATTAATACATGGCACACGTTTTTTTAAACACAATGTTCTAAAAAGTGGTTGCATTTTAAAAAAACTTCGTGTTTTTATGCCAAATCAGAAAACCAACTAGAGAACCGAGGCAAAAAATGAGAGAATCGAAGGAAAATATCGTTAAGCAAACGAGCCCCTCAATACAAGAAACAACAAAATGCAGAATATCGCTAATGGCCCTCATTCTAAAGCCTGCATGCATGATGTCCATCGCTATATACGACGCTAAAGGCTTTATATAGGAGGTCCTGTTTTTTCTCGCAAACTTTATAGCCCAGGGAGTTGAATTTGGTTCTATCTAGGTTATTTTTATGGACATAGGTTAGGTTGCTGTGAATAGTAGTTCTTTTTTGAGAAATTGTTGTGAATATAGTACTCCCTCGATCCCAAAATATAAGAACGTTTTTAACACTACAATAGTGTCAAAAACGTTTTTATATTATGGGACGGAGGGAGTAGTACATACAGGATTTCCTATCTGCACGGCTCGAGCAAAACACGTATCCCTACGCGCTTTGAGTTGGCCTAGTGCGGGGGCATGGTGCCTGTTTTCTCCATTTCCTCTTTGTATTATTTTTATTTTGCTTTTTTTTGCTTTATCCATTCTTTTTTAGTGAAACTTAAATGTTCATAAAAACTAATCTTTTATGCAT
The DNA here is from genome assembly GCA_963921465.1 of Triticum timopheevii. Lineage (NCBI taxonomy): Eukaryota > Viridiplantae > Streptophyta > Magnoliopsida > Poales > Poaceae > Triticum > Triticum timopheevii. The sequence continues at coordinate 498,507,391 of OY997268.1, forward strand.
TTTATAATATTAAAATTACATTTTTTTTTGAAAATGTTGGTTAATTTTGAAAAATGTTTATGAATTTAAAGTGTCTTCGTGAATTTTAGAAAATAAAAAAAAATTCTTATGAATTTAAAAAATGTTCTAATTCTTATACAAAAAATTATTGAATCTTTAAGGTGTTCAAAAATATGTAAAATGTTCTTAGAATTTTGAAAATGTTCCTAAATTCTTAAAAATATACGCAAATTTAAAATGTTTAGAATTTGCGAAAATATTCAGGCATTTAAAATGAGAAAAAAAATACGTTTAAAAAATCCGAAAATTGAAAAGGAAAAAACTAATTGGAAATGTTCCTTAAACCGGAAGGGAAAATAGTAGTGAAGCCCGTGTGTACTGGCCCATGTACTTGTTGGGGTTTGCACGTTTGCTCGAAATCACTATTTAGGGGGTACCTTTTGCAAAGGTTATACCACAATCCTAATGTGGTGACAAGTGGCCTAACGCATGTGTCATCGGAGAGTATTAGTGGGTTTTCGTACTCGCATTTGAGGGATATGAGGTTGATCGTTTGTACTTCTTTCACTGGATCCATTTTTTAAAATGATAACAAAATATGAGTGAGGCTCCATAGAGATAACACAATGTAAGATAATTTTGCATATACACCCATATAATGATGTCACTCTCACTTGCCTAGCCTTTCTTTCCCTTTTCCCTCACGAGAGGTCTCCGCCAAGGTGATTTGTGGTGACTACCAGTGGCAGGCTTCATTGGCAGCGAGCAGAGCTCTACTCATGGGGGGGGGGGGGGGGGGGGTGTTGCTTTCGTTGCGATGGCCACAACATGATGATGACTTGGCCACCCTGCTCTAGAGTATGGTAAGAATCTTAAAACCCCTTTGTATTTTCATTTGAAATTTTGACTGGATATTATGTTTGCTTCCCTGATTCATAGAAATGAGTGCTTCTTTGACACAGATGTTTACGCTGATGATTTACTCGATTTAGGCCAACCTTTGTACCATCGTTGTCCAATTCAAGAACTAGGGTTCCAGTCTTTTGGTTTTGTGTCGACCAACTCATGTTAAGTGATCAATTTGCATTCTTTTCGCTAATAAGATGATTGCAAAGCTGCTCACAATGGAGATACATCGTGGGGGATTTTTGTGCGGATTTGCGTAATGTTCGTTCGTCGTACAACATCAACGTATGTCCAGTGGATCTATCTAAAGTAGCATCATTTGTTAGATCTTAGGCAAGAATAATAATCATTGTATTTTTGTCGGTGTTGTGTTGATTTTTTTGCTAAAAGTTCTTGTGGACACCATATGCCTTTCTTTTTTGTTGACATGAGACAGTGATGCACCCAGAATAGGGGTGGATGATGAGTCAAGCTGACTCGGCAGGACTAGTTACCATAATGAGCTCAAATATTATCTCAGCGAGCTCAGACTGCTCAGTTAGCGCATCTCGCAAGGGACATTGATGTTCAAGTCATGCAGCGCCTCGTTACACAAGTGAACAATAGAGCATGCATGCATTCAGAGTTCTGAGCATGAAAATCACGGGTACATCTACACAATTGAGTACTCATGCATGTGAGTGTCAACGATAATTACTCCACCCCCTTAACCCTGAATATTACAGATACTTTTCGGTCTAGCAACGCGTCCCTCTAACTCTGAGATGTTCGAACATGTACTCTATGATGGAAGCCCATGCGTACGGGAGGACATCCTTAGTGGCGGGCCCTGGTGTTTTGCCAACACGTGTAACTACCCTTGTCCAGTTAGTTAGTTACATAAAGCGCCGAATGCGTTTGGCGGAAGCAAGCACCAGCACGCCGCAGTACCGCGCTAGCTGTGCCGCTTTATGTTTGAGTTGATGAATCGGTTGTAAGTGACACCTAACAAACTGGCCGAGCGAGACGAGGGTCAATTATTGACACGCGCACACCGTCAAGTTGATTCTGCGGGGCCGCGCCGCTGAGCTATATATTTTTTTAACCATTTATTATTATTAATCCACCAAGCAATGTGGTATAGATGACGATAAGATTAGGCTATACGTAGAGCTGGATCATATCACACATGACCCTGACGGGTGTACTGGATGTGGATGCCAGATGGGTCGACGCTGATACTACGTACGTGTGACACGACCGTTAGTTATGCTGGTCTGTGTGCATGCTGTAACCTTACTCCTGGCGACCTTTATGTCATGTCAGTCAGTGCTCCAAATCATTTCCAGCGAAAAGCTGACGTGACGTGCGAATTTGTATATATGGCTATATCCTAAATAAAAGCCTATCTTCCACTCGGAAGAAACATATCCTCCCAAGTCCCTACCATGCCACCGATCAAAATGCATGGCGTCGCCCTTGTCGTCCGCGTGCTTATCGCCTGCTCGGAGGTGGTTGGATTGGAGCGGATCTAGTGACACGAGAGGCTACCAGCAAAGCACGAAGGAGAAGGATGGCACGTACGAACTGTCGGCGCGCGAGTGCGTGCGGCCCTTCACATATTCTTTTTAGCGCCTTCACATGCATGCTACCCTACGTCGCCTTGCTTGCATGAAAAGGAAGTGGCAGCGGCGCCGCACGGCGTCGAAAGTAATCGGCGCCGGCGCCATTGCACGGGAACGAAGCAGTGGTTTTCACCGGTTGGTTGCACCGGCCATGCACGTATATAGGAAAGGCAGGCATTGGATTCGGATGGAGGTGCGCCGGTACAAGCCATGTCCGTGTCGATCGTACGCCTTCCTCATCTCCTTGCCCTTTACTACTTCTAGGAAAATCGCTCAGAGGCTTTATTAACTGATGACAGCCATAAAACTATGCAGTCATGTTCATCAATCTTGTGGGATCAAGTAGTTTGCCGTACGTCTCTCTCGTGGTCCATTCCAACTCTGGGTTATGCCTATCTCTCTCTGACCTCTGAATGGAGCCCAGCTCCACTCTTGACCGAAATAGCCAAAGTAGCACAACGCAATTAGCACACGAAAAAACCCGGACGCAACACGTTGTGTCACTGAGAGAAAGAGTGAGAAAGAAACTCCGGAAGCAGAAAATGAAGACGCACGCCATGGCGTGAACGCTATCTAGGAGTTTGCAGTTCGCACGTCGATCGCCCGCGTGTATATTGGATTATTGGGTATGGAACCCATGTGTACCTACACATGAAAATATATTTTTATACCTTATCAAAAGCAATACCATTCGCACTTGTTATCAAGTTCCATATATATCAACAATCATGTACCAAACATATTAATTGGGTAGGATATATATCTAATTTCTCCGCAAAAAAAAACCATTTCAGATGCAACCTACGTGCACGGCTGAGCAAACTGACAATCGAAATTGATAGGTTAATAGTACTTAATTATCTCATTATGATTGTAGAGCCGTAGAGGCAACATTTTGAGCTACGTTGCCAACTTGTTATAATCAGATAATCCTTAATTAATATGTTCACACACACTAAATAATCTTCATTTTCAGTGAAAATTTTAAATTTCAGCGTTGTCTACTTCATATTGAGGCATTTGCCGTACTAGGACACCACATATACAAAGATATCCCCCACTCATTAGGGTTTCTCTCATCATGCCACCGACGGCATCGGGACCCCGGCCCCCACCCTTGATAGAGTCCCCCGGCTGAAGAAAGGGTGACCTTTGCGTCGTTTCCTGGCCCTAGGTGATCTGCTAGCTGGGGTTTCATTTGGCTGCGGCTTGAGGATCCTGGTTCTTGTCCTATGGGTTAGGGGGGTTTCACCATGGCTTTGAGTACGTCTAAATCGGACGTGCATCATCAGGACGATCTAGATGAGATGATGAAGCGACTAGGACTTACCAAAGAACTAGATGATGTTGTTTACAAGATGAAAGATCCGCCGCCAGCGGAAGCTACTAGATGGCTAGCAGTTGTGAGAGTTCATATGGAAGAGTTCAACGAGTATTGGTTTTACAAAAATATGAGAATAGCATGGGATTTGGCTAAGGATGTGAAGTCTAGATCACTTGGAAACAACACGTGTTGGTAATATGCCCTAGAGTCAATAATATTTGTATTATTATATTTCTGTGTCTATAATTAAAGAGTTTATATTCTATGCTAAAACTGCTATGATCCTGGAATATGCGATCGCCGACGTGTATATTGGGTATGTAACCCATGTGTATTTGCACATGAAAATCTATTTTTGTACCTTATCAAAGGCAATATCATTCGCACTTGCTATCAAGCTCCATATATATCAACACTCACGCACCAAACATAATATTTGGATAGGATATATACATACTTTAGATGCAACCTACGTGCACGACTGAGCAAACTGACAACCAACATCGATAGATAATAATACTTATTTATCTCATCATGATTGTAGAGCCGTTGAGGCAACATTTTGGGCTACGTTGCCATCTTGTTACTATCAAATAATCATTAGTTATATGACACATCATCACGTACACTAAATAATCTTTATTTTTTGTGAAAACTTTATTTTTAGAGTTGTCTACTTCATATTGGGGCATTTGCCGTACTAGGACACCACATATACAAATATATGTTGTACTAGGAAACCACATATACAAAGATATCCCCCTCTCGTTAGGGTTTCCCTCCTCGTGTTGCCGACAGTGTCGAGAACCCTCCCCCCTCCAACCTCTGATAGAGCCTTCCGGTTGGTAGCTGTAACTCGGGCTGATCAAGGGGTGACCTTTGTGTCGCTTCCCGTCCCTGGGTGATCTTGTTGGAGATATGCCCTAGAGGCAATCATGTATGATGATATTTTCTATGTGTTTATGAATAAAGATAGTCCTTGGACATTATCAATGATGTATATTAGTAAGTACATGGTGGGACTATGCATTGTATGATTACTGTCCTAAAAGTGAAGGAAATATGCCCTAGAGGCAATTATTTATTTCCTTATATCATGATAAATGTTTATTATTCATGCTAGAATTGTATTAACCGGAAACATAATACATGTGTGAATATATAGACAAACAGAGTGTCACTAGTATGCCTCTACTTGACTAGCTTGTTAATCAAAGATGGTTATGTTTCCTAACCATAAACAAAGAGTTGTTATTTGATTAACGGGATCACATCATTAGTTGAATGATCTGATTGACATGACCCATTTCGTTAGCTTAGCACCCGATCGTTTAGTATGTTGCTATTGCTTTCTTCATGACTTATACATGTTCCTATGACCATGAGATTATGCAACTCCCGTTTACCGGAGGAACACTTTGTGTGCTACCAAACGTCACAACGTAACTGGGTGATTATAAAGGTGCTCTACAGGTGTCTCCGAAGGTACTTGTTGGGTTGGCGTATTTCGAGATTAGGATTTGTCACTCCGAATGTCGGAGAGGTATCTCTGGGCCCTCTCGGTAATGCACATCACTTAAGCCTTGCAAGCATTGCAACTAATGAGTTAGTTGCGAGATGATGTATTACGGAACGAGTAAAGAGACTTGCTGGTAACGAGATTGAACTAGGTATTGGATACCGATGATCGAATCTCGGGCAAGTAACATACCGATGACAAAGGGAACAACGTATGTTGTTATGCGGTCTGACCGATAAAGATCTTCGTAGAATATGTAGGAACCAATATGGGCATCCAGGTCCCGCTATTGGTTATTGACCGGAGACGTGTCTCGGTCATGTCTACATTGTTCTCGAACCGTAGGGTCCGCACGCTTAAAGTTACGATGACAGTTTCCTTATGAGTTTATGTATTTTGATGTACCGAAGGTTGTTCAGAGTCCCGGATGTGATCACGGACATGACGAGGAGTCTCGAAATGGTCGAGACATAAAGATCGATATATTGGAAGCCTATATTTGGACATCGGAATCGTTCTGGGTGAAATCGGCATTTTACCGGAGTACCGGGAGGTTACCGGAACCCCCCGGGGGGTTATTGGGCCTACATGGGCCTTGAGGGAGAAGAGAGAAGGAGGTAGGAGGGGGCCGCGCGCCCCTCCCCTTCCTAGTCCGAATAGGACAAGGGAAGGGGGGCGGCGTCCCCCCTTTCCTTCCCCTCTTCCTCCTCTTTCCCCCCTTCTCCTTCTCCAACTAGGAAAGAAAGGGAGTCCTACTCCCGGTGGGAGTAGGACTCCCCCTTGGCGCGCCCCTCCTTGGCCGGCCGCCCCCTCCCCTTGGCTCCTTTATATACGGGGGCGGGAGGCACCCCAAAGAGACACAAGTTGATCTTCGTGATCATTCCTTAGCCGTGTGCGGTGCCCCCCTCCACGATATTACACCTCGGTCATATTGTAGCGGTGCTTAGGCGAAGCCCTGCGACGGTTGAACATCAAGATCGTCACCACGCCGTCGTGCTGACGGAACTCCTCCCCGAAGCTCTGCTGGATCGGAGCCCGGGGTGCGTCATCGAGCTGTACGTGTGTCAAGAACTCGGAGGTGCCGGAGTAACGGTGCTTGGATCGGTTGGACCGGGAATACGTACGACTACTTCCTCTACGTTGCGTCAACGCTTCCGCTTCGGTCTACGAGGGTACGTAGACAACACTCTCCCCTCTCATTGCTATGCCATCACCATGATCTTGCGTGTGCGTAGGAAATTTTTTAAAATTACTACGTTCCCAACAGTGGCATCCGAGCCTAGGTTTTATGGTTTGATGTTATATGCACGAGTCGAACACAAGTGAGTTGTGGGCGATACAAGTCATACTGCTTACTAGCATGTCATACTTTGGTTCGGCGGTATTGTTGGATGAAGCGGCCCGGACCGACATTACGTGTACGCTTACGCAAGACTGGTTTTACCGCCGTGCTTTGCACACAGGTGACTAGCGGGTGTCAGTTTCTCCAACTTTAGTTGAACCGAGTGTGGCTACGCCCGGTCCTTGCAAAGGTTAAAACAGCACCAACTTGACAAACTATCGTTGTGGTTTTGATGCGTAGGTAAGAATGGTTCTTGCTCAGCCCGTAGCAGCCACGTAAAACTTGCAACAACAAAGTAGAGGACGTCTAACTTGTTTTTGCAGGGCATATTGTGATGTGATATGGCCAAGACATGATGCTATATTTTATTGTATGAGATGATCATGTTTTGTAACCGAAGTTATCGGCAACTGGCAGGAGCCATATGGTTGTCGCTTTATTGTATGAAATGCAAACACCCTGTAATTGCTTTACTTTATCACTAAGCGGTAGCGATAGTAGTAGAAGCAATAGATGGCGTAACGACAACGATGCTACGATGGAGATCAAGGTGTCGCGCCGGTGACGATGGTGATCACGACGGTGCTTCGAAGATGGAGATCACAAGCACAAGATGATGATGGCCATATCATATCACTTATATTGATTGCATGTGATGTTTATCCTTTATGCATCTTATCTTGCTTTGATTGAAGGTAGCATTTTAAGATGATCTCTCACTAAAAATTATCAAGAAGTGTTCTCCCTGAGTATGCACCGTTGTCAAAGTTCGTCGTGCCCAGACACCACGTGATGATCGGGTGTGATAAGCTCTACGTCCATCTACAACGGGTGCAAGCCAGTTTTGCACACGCAGAATACTCAGGTTAAACTTGACGAGCCTAGCATATGCAGATATGGCCTCGGAACACGGAGACCGAAAGGTCGAGCGTGAATCATATAGTAGATATGATCAACATAACATGTTCACCATTGAAAACTACTCCATCTCACGTGATGATCGGTTATGGTTTAGTTGATTTGGATCACGTGATCACTTAGATAACTAGAGAGATGTCTGTCTAAGTGGGAGTTCTTAAGTAATATGATTAATTGAACTTAAATTTATCATGAACTTAGTACCTGATAGTATCTTGCTTGTCTATGTTGATTGTAGATAGATGGCCCGTGCTGTTATTCCGTTGAATTTTAATGCGTTCCTTGAGAAAGCAAAGTTGAAAGATGATGGTAGCAACTACGCGAACTGGGTTCGTAACTTGAGGATTATCCTCATTGCTGCACAGAAAAATTATGTCCTGGAAGCACCGCTGGGTGCCAGGCCTGCTGCTGATGCAACTGACGACGTTAAGAACGTCTGGCAGAGCAAAGCTGATGACTACTCGATAGTTCAATGTGCCATGCTTTACGGCTTAGAACCGGGACTTCAACGACGTTTTGAACGTCATGGAGCATATGAGATGTTCCAGGAGTTGAAGTTAATATTCCAGAAGAATGCCCGGATTGAGAGATATGAAGTCTCCAATAAGTTCTATAGCTGCAAGATGGAGGAGAATAGTTCTGCAGTGAGCACATACTCAAGATGTCTGGGTATTGTAATCACTTGATTCAACTGGGAGTTACTCTTCCGGATGATAGCGTCATTGACAGAATTCTCCAATCACTTCCACCAAGCTACAAGAGCTTCGTGATGAACTATAATATGCAAGGGATGGATAAGACAATTCCCGAGCTCTTCGCAATGCTAAAGGCTGCGGAGGTAGAAATCAAGAAGGAGCATCAAGTGTTGATGGTCAACAAGACCACTAGTTTCAAGAAAAAGGGCAAAGGAAAGAAGAAGGGGAACTTCAAGAATAACAGCAAGCAAGTTGCTGCTCAAGAGAAGAAACCTAAGTCTGGACCTAAGCCTGAAACTGAGTGCTTCTACTGCAAGCAGACTGGTCACTGGAAGCGGAACTGCCCCAAGTATTTGGCGGATAAGAAGGATGGCAAGGTGAACAAAGGTATATGTGATATACATGTTATTGATGTGTACCTTACTAGAGCTCGCAGTAGCACCTGGGTATTTGATACTGGTTCTGTTGCTAATATTTGTAACTCGAAATAGGGACTACGGATTAAGCGAACACTAGCAAAGGACGAGGTGACGATGCGCGTGGGAAATGGTTCCAAAGTCGATGTGATCCCGGTCGGCACGCTACCTCTACATCTACCTTCGGGATTAGTATTAGACCTAAATAATTGTTATTTGGTGCCAGCGTTGAGCATGAACATTATATCTGGATCTTGTTTGATGCGAGACGGTTATTCATTTAAATCAGAGAATAATGGTTGTTCTATTTATATGAGTAATATCTTTTATGGTCATGCACCCTTAAAGAGTGGTCTATTTTTGATGAATCTCGATAGTAGTGATACACATATTCACAGTGTTAAAGCCAAAAGATGCAGAGTTGATAATGATAGTGCAACTTATTTGTGGCACTGCCGTTTAGGTCATATCGGTGTAAAGCGCATGAAGAAACTCCATACTGATGGACTTTTGGAACCACTTGATTATGAATCACTTGGTACTTGCGAACCGTGCCTCATGGGCAAGATGACCAAAACGCCGTTCTCCGGTACTATGGAGAGAGCAACAGATTTATTGGAAATCATACATACAGATGTATGTGGTCCGATGAATTTTGAGGCTCGTGGCGGATATCGTTATTTTCTCACCTTCACAGATGATTTAAGCAGATATGGGTATATCTACTTAATGAAGCATAAGTCTGAAACATTTGAAAAGTTCAAAGAATTTCAGAGTGAAGTTGAGAATCATCATAACAAGAAAATAAAGTTTCTACGATCTGATCATGGAGGAGAATATTTGAGTTACGAGTTTGGTCTACACTTGAAACAATGCGGAATAGTTTCGCAACTCACGCCACCCGGAACACCACAGCGTAATGGTGTGTCCGAACGTCGTAATCGTACTTTACTTGATATGGTGCGATCTATGATGTCTCTTACTGATTTACCGCTATCATTTTGGGGTTATGCTTTAGAGACGGCCACATTCACATTAAATAGGGCACCATCAAAATCCGTTGAGACGACACCTTATGAACTATGGTTTGGCAAGAAACCAAAGTTGTCGTTTCTTAAAGTTTGGGGCTGCGATGCTTATGTGAAAAAGCTTCAACCTGATAAGTTCGAACCCAAATCGGAGAAATGTGTCTTCATAGGATACCCAAAGGAGACAGTTGGGTACACCTTCTATCACAGATCCGAAGGCAAGACATTCATTGCTAAGAATGGATCCTTTCTAGAGAAGGAGTTTCTCTCGAAAGAAGTGAGTGGGAGGAAAGTAGAACTTGATGAGGTAACTGTACCTACTCCCTTGTTGGAAAATAGTACATCACAGGAACCGGTTTCTGTGACGTCAAAACCAACTAGTGAGGAAGTTGATGATGATGATCATAGAATTTCAGATCAAGTTACTACAGAACCTCATAGGTCAAATAGAGTAAGATCCGCACCAGAGTGGTACGGTAATCTTATTCTGGAAGTCATGCTAGTAGATCATGATGAACCTACGAACTATGAAGAAGCGATGGTGAGCCCAGATTCCGCAAAATGGCTTGAAGCCATGAAATCTGAGATGGGATCCATGTATGAGAACAAAGTATGGAGTTTGGTTGACTTGCCCGATAGTCGGCAAGCAATTGAGAATAAATGGATCTTCAAGAAGAAGACTGACGCTAACGGTAATATTACTATCTACAAAGCTCGACTTGTTGCAAAAGGTTTTCGACAAGTTCAAGGGATTGACTACGATGAGACCTTCTCACCCGTAGCGATGCTTAAGTCTGTCCGAATCATGTTAGCAATTGCCGCATTTTATGATTATGAAATTTGGCAAATGGATGTAAAAACTGCGTTCCTGAATGGGTTTCTGGAGGAAGAGTTGTATATGATGCAACCAGAAGGTTTTATCGATCCAAAGGGAGCTAACAAAGTGTGCAAGCTCCAGCGATCCATTTATGGACTGGTGCAAGCCTCTCGGAGTTGGAATAAACGCTTTGATAGTGTGATCAAAGCATTTGGGTTTATACAGACGTTTGGAGAAGCCTGTATTTACAAGACAGTGAGTGGGAGCTCTGTAGCATTTCTAATATTATATGTGGATGACATATTGTTGATTGGAAATGATATAGAATTTCTGGATAGCATAAAGGGATACTTGAATAAAAGTTTTTCAATGAAAGACCTCGGTGAAGCTGCTTACATATTGGGCATTAAGATCTATAGAGATAGATCAAAACGCTTAATTGGACTTTCACAAAGTACATACCTTGACAAAGTTTTGAAGAAGTTCAAAATGGATCAAGCAAAGAAAGGGTTCTTGCCTGTATTACAAGGTGTGAAGTTGAGTAAGACTCAATGTCCGACCACTGCAGAAGATAGAGAGAAAATGAAAGATGTTCCCTATGCTTCAGCCATAGGCTCTATCATGTATGCAATGCTGTGTACCAGACCTGATGTGTGCCTTGCTATAAGTTTAGCAGGGAGGTACTAAAGTAATCCAGGAGTGGATCACTGGACAACGGTCAAAAACATCCTGAAGTACCTGAAAAGGACTAAGGATATGTTTCTTGTATATGGAGGTGACAAAGAGCTCATCGTAAATGGTTACGTTGATGCAAGCTTTGACACTGATCCAGACGATTCTAAATCGCAAACCGGATACGTGTTTACATTAAACGGTGGAGCTGTCAGTTGGTGCAGTTCAAAGCAAAGCGTCGTGGCGGGATCTACGTGTGAAGCGGAATACATAGCTGCTTCGGAAGCAGCTAATGAAGGAGTCTGGATGAAAGAGTTCATATCCGATCTAGGTGTCATACCTAGTGCATCGGGTCCAATGAAGATCTTTTATGACAATACTGGAGCGATTGCCTTAGCGAAGGAATCCAGATTTCACAAGAGAACCAAGCACATCAAGAGACGCTTCAATACCATCCGGGATCTAGTCCAGGTGGGAGACATAGAGATTTGCAAGATACATACGGATCTGAATGTTGCAGACCTGTTGACTAAGCCTCTTCCACGAGCAAAACATGATCAGCACCAAGACTCCATGGGTGTTAGAATCATTACTATGTAATCTAGATTATTGACTCTAGTGCAAGTGGGAGACTGAAGGAAATATGCCCTAGAGGCAATTATTTATTTCCTTATATCATGATAAATGTTTATTATTCATGCTAGAATTGTATTAACCGGAAACATAATACATGTGTGAATATATAGACAAACAGAGTGTCACTAGTATGCCTCTACTTGACTAGCTTGTTAATCAAAGATGGTTATGTTTCCTAACCATAAACAAAGAGTTGTTATTTGATTAACGGGATCACATCATTAGTTGAATGATCTGATTGACATGACCCATTTCGTTAGCTTAGCACCCGATCGTTTAGTATGTTGCTATTGCTTTCTTCATGACTTATACATGTTCCTATGACTATGAGATTATGCAACTCCCGTTTACCGGAGGAACACTTTGTGTGCTACCAAATGTCACAACGTAACTGGGTGATTATAAAGGTGCTCTACAGGTGTCTCCGAAGGTACTTGTTGGGTTGGCGTATTTCGAGATTAGGATTTGTCACTCCGAATGTCGGAGAGGTATCTCTGGGCCCTCTCGGTAATGCACATCACTTAAGCCTTGCAAGCATTGCAACTAATGAGTTAGTTGCGAGATGATGTATTACGGAACGAGTAAATAGACTTGCCGGTAACAAGATTGAACTAGGTATTGGATACCGACGATCGAATCTCGGGCAAGTAACATACCAATGACAAAGGGAACAACGTATGTTGTTATGCGGTCTGACCGATAAAGATCTTCGTAGAATATGTAGGAACCAATATGGGCATCCAGGTCCCGCTATTGGTTATTGACCGGAGACGTGTCTCGGTCATGTCTACATTGTTCTCGAACCGTAGGGTCCGCACGCTTAAAGTTACGATGACATTTTCTTTATGAGTTTATGTATTTTGATGTACCGAAGGTTATTCGAAGTCCCGGATGTGATCACGGACATGACAAGGAGTCTCGAAATGGTCGAGACATAAAGATCGATATATTGGAAGCCTATGTTTGGACATCGGAATCGTTCCGGGTGAAATCGGCATTTTACCGGAGTACCGGGAGGTTACCGGAACCCCCCGGGGGGTTATTGGGCCTACATGGGCCTTGAGGGAGAAGAGAGAAGGAGGCAGGAGGGGGCCGCGCGCCCCTCCCCTTCCTAGTCCGAATAGGACAAGGGAAGGGGGCGGCGCCCCCCCTTTCCTTCCCCTCTTCCTCCTCTTTCCCCCCCCCCCCCCTTCTTCTTCTCCAACTAGGAAAGAAAGGGAGTCCTACTCCCGGTGGGAGTAGGACTCCCCCTTGGCGCGCCCCTCCTTGGCCGGTCGCCCCCTCCCCTTGGCTCGTTTATATACGGGGGCGGGAGGCACCCCATAGAGACACAAGTTGATCTTCGTGATCGTTCCTTAGCCGTGTGCGGTGCCCCCCTCCACGATATTACACCTCGGTCATATTGTAGCGGTGCTTAGGCGAAGCCCTGCGATGGTTGAACATCAAGATCGTCACCACGCCGTCGTGCTGACGGAACTCCTCCCTGAAGCTCTGCTGGATCGGAGCCCGGGGTGCGTCATCGAGCTGTACGTGTGTCAAGAACTCGGAGGTGCTGGAGTAACGGTGCTTGGATCGGTTGGACCGGGAAGACGTACGACTACTTCCTCTACGTTGCGTCAACGCTTCCGCTTCGGTCTACGAGGGTACGTAGACAACACTCTCCCCTCTCGTTGCTATGCCATCACCATGATCTTGCGTGTGCGTAGGAAATTTTTTGAAATTACTACGTTCCCAACAAAAAGGTCCCTAGTCAAAAGGGTTGTGTGGACGCGCAGCCGACTAGACTAGCATATGACACGGTCGATGGCTTGGTCTCACTAGCCATGGAGCATTGGATGCTTACCGGATAATATGAACTCGAAAGGATCTGGTTGGATTCGACGTAGTCGGATCCGAGTCGAGATAAGGTCTGAGTCGGACAGACCCAACTATGAGACGCAGCAATATGTCATCTGTGAGTCTCTAGTACAACATACGTTCTATGTCCTAAGACCTGAGCTGGCGCATGTACTCGGGATGGTGACAGGCCTGCTTTGGGCCAACCAAATGCTACTCTGTGACTGGGTAGTTACAAAGGTAGGTTTCAGACTTGTCCAGACCCATGCTGCGAGACATGGTCGAGCAAGATGGGATTTGCCCCTCCAATCATGAGAGATATACTCTGGGCCCCTCGTGTGATCCGACCAGGATAAGCATTGCCATGCGACAAGGATTATGAGATAATCCGGTTTGTGGTCGGCATCACTGAAACGAGAAAAAGGTCAGGCTAGCACAAGGATAACAGACTCGCCTTGAGCCCGACAATATATATCGTGTGGCAAAGGGAATGGAAGTGTGATGTACCGGTTCGCCAACCGGCTTCATAGTGTGCTTGGTGGTCGGCATGCCTTGCTAGAGGCCGCTACCTACCGTGCAGTTCGGAGGTGATCCGAGTTGTGGCCAAGTCACTTGAACCTAAGGGGTCGCGCGCTTAAGGGAAGGAACCTGTGAGGCCGGATCGAACTCCACGAGTCAGATGTGATCCTACTCGGACTCAGATCCCGGCCGAACAGATTTTGGGCTTTAGGTTCCATTCGAGGCCCAAGTGTTGAGCCCGCGACGGGCGCCTATATAAAGTGCAGGTGCGGAGCACTCATTCGATTGATCGCTTCGGTGCTGTCACTAGGGTTTGCATGTGTTGCGAATAGCCACCTCCACTTGCCGCCGACTGTGTGAACCTAACAGTCCACCACACGGTGTTCCTCCTGCACGCGCGGATACCGTTAGAGGCGGTGCACATGCGCCACTCAAGCGAACTTGTACGTGGGATCGGACGATCGGCTGTTCGAGGGGGATCAGGCGAGGAGGAGACGATCCACGTTGACGCGCTGCCCCAACTCTTCTTCCGCTGCACGACACTGCGTGTCTAGTGGTAACGATCTGTGTTCCATCTCCCGTAGCATGTTCTTGGTTGTTCTTGGTTGTTCTTGCAATCAACGCACCCTACCGTAAATCCCAACATATCTGCTAGTTGGCGTTTCATTTGGCTGGGGATTGGGGCTCCTCGTTCTTGTCCTATGGGTTAGGGTTTTGCACCGTGGCTTCGAGTATGTCCAAATTGGGCCTGCATGATCAGGATGAGATGATGAAGCGTCTAGGACTTAAGGAAGAAGACCTAGATGATGTTGTTTACGAGATGAAAGATCCGCCGCCAGCGAAACCTACTAGATGGCTAGCAGTTGTGAGAGTTCATACGGAGAAGCAGTTCAGCGAGTTTTGGTTTTACAAAAGTATGGGAATAGCATGGGATTTGGCTAAGGATGTGAAGTTTAAATTGCTTGCAAAACAACACGTTCACAACACAGTCCATGTGTTCCATGAAGGCATGAACCATCCAAGACAACCCGGTCCTAATGGTTGCATACGATGGTTTCTCTACGCTGTCGTTGATTCAGCTGTACTCATTTAAGATTTGGATTCAAATACATGATCTATCATATGGCTATAGTTCAATGCTGAAGTCTTTGGCATCTAAAGTAGGCGAATTTGTTTATGCAGGGTAGCTATTTAATGATCTCTCTGAAATTTTAAACCGAGCTAGAGTTCGTCTGGATGTAAAAAAGCCCTTAAAAATGTTGTATCGATGGTTAGGGATAGTAAAAGGCAAGTTTTTTATGGTATGGTTGGGAACATGGGTATGGAATGTGGAGATGGAATTCATTATCCGTCCACTCTATACTTGAAAGATCTGCTTCCAAATTGGTTCATGCAGTCAGGTGGTGGCCGTGGCCACACTCGAGGTTCTGGTCGCGGTCGAGGGAGATCATCAGGTGCTTGGACTATGAGATGATCAAGACTATGAAAGCCATGGCCACGAGTTGGAATATGTTCATGAGGATGATCTTAACAAAGAAGAGCTTCTGCGTCAACTGGAAATTATTAGGCAATGCAAAGCAGCGCATGCCAATACTGATGTTAAGGCGGTTGTTAATGTTGAAGCTGGAAAGACGACGAACCATGATCGGTTGAACACCGAATAGAAGTGCAAGCGGGAGTTACTCGCACTACCAACTTCTAATGGTGAAAAAATAGAAGACATGATGCAAAAGCTTGATGGTCAGAATTCAGGAACTGAGGATGGTGCCTTGACCCTGACTCTTGAAAGGGACCCGAAGAGGTCAAAGAAGGGATTAAATAGTGCAAGGAGTTTCACTAATGATAGATCGGCGGGCTTCGGGCTGGAGCACCACCGGAAGCAATGTATCTTTTATGCCAGAATTGCCGGGGGGGGGGGGGGGGGTGCTCTCGGACAATTCATGATCTTTGTCCCCTTGTGCACAACCACTCCAGCAAATCGATGTTCTTATGTTAGATTAGACAGAAAAGGGGGAAGTGAAAACATGCAGGGCTAGGCTTGGTTTAAGAGGTTTTGAAGGTGTTTGTAGTAATGGTAACTGTGGTAATGGTAACTGTGGTGGGTTATCTCTTTATTGGCATGAATCTATCAGTGTAAGTGTTCAAGCCGCTCAAGATAGATATATATGTGCATTTGTTTGTTATTCGGATGATGGACTAGTCTATGGTGAACCTAGAACCGAGAATACACACTTCATGTGGTCAGCTATTGAGACCTAAATTGCAATCTGACCTTCCATGGTTGCTTGTAGGTGACTTTAACGAGGCGATGTGAAGTTTTGAGCATGTTCTTGCTACATCAAGGTCTAAAGATCAAATCCTAGCCTTACGAGGCGTTCTTGAGACGTGCAACCTGACGACCATGGTTTTGTCCTCTACAGATGTCATGACCAACGTGACGATAATGCGAATGTTAAAGTATGCCTTGATAAAGGAGTTGCGGATATATAGTGGAGGAATATTTTTTTTCTCAAAGCGGTTTAACATCTTATTTGTCCGATATTGGACCATTTCCCTTTACCGTTACTTGCTTTCATGAGATTAAGACCTTACCAAGGAAGAGTACTATGCGGTATGAAGTGATGTGGGAGAGGAGCCCTGCAATCTGGAGATAATAGCGAATGCTTGGGCTGAGGTAAACAATATTCATGATTTGGGAGGTGTAAAAAATTATCTTGCTAAATTAATATGTTTTTTTGCATAATTGGAGTTAAAAAATTGGAAACGACTCAAAAGAAGGTGAAAAGTCTAGATCAAGGCTTGAGGTATTAATGCTCATGAATGCAGATATATGTGAAATAAAAAGCCCTAACTGATAAAATGGATGAACTCCTATTCCGAGAAGAGAAAATATGTGGTACGTTCGGTTATGCATGTTATTACTGTCGGTTGTAAGGAGAAATATTTAGGGCTACCTACACCTGAAGGAAGAACGAATAGAGGGAAGTTTCAAAATTTGCAAGCAGTAACAAAAAGAATGATGATTTGTGGAGATGCAAATTTAGCTAAAACTAGAAAATAGGTTTTTTGAAGTCCATTGCCCAAGCTATTCCTACTTATATCACGGGGGTCTTCAAACTACCTTCCTCGGTGTGTGATGACCTAAACAAGATGGTGCATAATTTTATTGGGGCTCAAAAAAGGGAAAAATCTCATTGTGTTGGATGGCGGAATCTGATCAAGGTGAAAGGGCACGGTGGCCTTGGCTTTAGGGATTTTAGACTCTTTAATCAAGCCATCATGGCTTGGCAAGCGATGTGCGCAGGTGCTTAATGCAAAATATATCCTAATGGTCGGCTAGAAGATGCGGTGTTCACATGCAATGCTTCTACTAGGCAAGCTATTTCATATGAGCTTGAGCTCCTAAAGAAGCACATCCTATGTCGTGTGGGTAATGGTGAAAGCATTCAAAGTTTGAGGGGTATATGGATCCCATGGCTCCCATTGAGTACTCTGGTCACCACAAAGGGCCGGTGCCGCCTGAAGTGGGTGTTGTAGCTCCTTGATGTGTGTGGTGCATGGCGGTTGGACCTTATCCAACAAAATTTTCCTCTAGTGCGATGTTGATGAAATTCTGCGTAGTGAGCCTTCCGCTCGGCTTGCTGACAACTTCATAGCATGGGCGTCGGAGAAGAATGACATTTCTCCGTGAGGAGTGCCTATTGTTATGTGTTGGCTGATCTTCAACAACCTTTTATAGGAGCCACGAGCAAGGCATCGATCGGATTTTCTGTCATCTGGGCATCGTTATGAAGGTAGCCTGCTCCACCTAAGGTATGTACCTTTGCGTGGAGAGTGGTCACAACTTCTTTACCCACTTGGAACATCAAATATGTTTAGGTACATGGAGATGACTAACATATGCCCGGTGTGTGGTACTGAGCCGAAAAACTCTTTCCATGCCCTATGAAAGCTATGTCGGAAATATGGCAGTTACCAAGTAAGTACTCCCTCCGTCCAGAAATACTTGTCGGAAAAATGGATGTATCTAGATATATTTTAGTTCTAGATATATTCATTTTTATGCATTTGTGCGACAAGTATTTTTGGATGGAGGGAGTATCTTGTGGGGGCACACGGGAAAATGAATGGCTCTTGTAGATAAGGCAGTCGCCACATTTGCCATCGCAAACACCTTTACACGGCGCTCCAATGCTTACACTGGTGCGGGACACACCACTGCCACCACCAGATGAGCACAGACGCCATCGGAGCCGTGGCATGGGGAACGTGAAGCCAGTCGGCCAAATCGCGGACACCGCCACCGACGAGAGCACTGGCAGGCCAATATTCATTCTATGTAAACACAACTGCAAACTGATAAGCAAGAGACGTGATGTGTATGACCTCATTCCACCACCTGTGTAGCCAGCTCGGCTCCTAACGTGGCACACCATCCTACAAGTCTATCTTCCACTTGGAAAAACGATAAAACTGATGGCATCTCTTCACTTTGTCTCTGCATGCTACCGCTCAAAATCGATGGCATGATCTCCTTTGTTGCGTGCATGCCAGTGCCACACCGATCAAACCCGGCCGACGGCATCGTTTATCTACTCAGGGGTGGTTAGGGTGGATTTAATGGCACGGGAGGCTACCAGCAAAGCACGGACGATATGACACCGCCGATGTTGCTGTCGTCTTGCATGAAAATGAAGCGCGATAGGCTAACGGCGCCTCATGCATGCATGCATGCATGCATGGCTTAGCTTAGAAAGAATTAAACCTAGGTGGCTAGGCCCATGTCAACCGTACGCCCGTCCTCTTGATCCCCATCGTTCTTTACTGGAGTACTAGGCATGTCGACCAGGGGCTTTATTCACCGATAGTCATGGCCCGAATGATGCAGTCATGTCCAAGAATCTTGTGAGAGCTGCACGATCGATCGAACCTAGCTACATTCAACGGCATGGCAACGGAAAGTACGCAATGTGCTGTACAGCTCTCTCGTGGTCCGTTCTTACGCCGAATCTTATTACCATCTGGTGTGTCGTCCGAATGGAGCCCAGGCCCAGCTAGCTTTCAAGCGGGTGCTGAAAAAATAGGTTAGTGCCAGCTTTCTAGTTTCAACAAGATCACTGGCCAAGAGCGCCTATAAAAGGAGCCGCGCGCCACTGAGCTTCTCTCACGTCCTCTCCTCCCGTCTCTCCTCACCCTCCACAGCTGAACACTCCATGGGGGCCTTCTCCTGCCACACCGCCCACATGGCGGCGCTCACGCTGGCGATGCTGCTGGCATTGCTGCGGGTGTGCGCCGCCGGCAACCCGCCGTTCTCGTGCGGCCAGGGAGCCCCGACGCAGGGCCTCGCGTTCTGCAACCCGGGACTGCCGCCCGCGCAGCGTGCGGCGGACCTGGTGGCGCGGCTGTCGCTGGCGGAGAAGGTGTCGCAGCTGGGCGACGAGGCGCCGGGGGTGCCGCGGCTGGGCGTGCCGCCGTACAAGTGGTGGTCGGAGGGGCTCCACGGGCTCTCCTTCTGGGGCCACGGCATGCACTTCGACGGCGCCGTCCGCGCCATCACCAGCTTCCCGCAGGTGCTGCTCACCGCCGCCGCCTTCGACGAGCAGCTGTGGTACCTCATCGGGCAGGTATGCTATGCACGCCGCACCTCCACTCGACGGGGAGATGGGCCAAGGGGCCGCTAGAAAGCGTAGTTACTGGTCTGGGTGGGAGTAGGTAGGATGGGGTGTTGGACAGGCTCCGATCGAATCCAGCGTTTTGGACTCTCTCCCACCACACCAGTCGTCGAGCGTACATCGTGGTCGTGCTCTCCTGCTTCGTGGTCTACCAGGAGACGCCGCCCCGCCCAGCAGTTTCTCTCGGAAGGACACTCTGATGGTGATGTGGTGGCCATGACGTGGAAGCAGGTGCACCTCCTCGTCTGGTTAAGCCGGACCAACTCGGCGTAGCGGTGCATAAGTACACCTTTTTGAGAGAGAAAAAACAGGTCCGGGTAAATTCATTTGATCGGTTCGGACGCTTTATTTTTAAAATGATTAAAGTGAAAAAGTAGCTACTTAAGGCTCCGTCAATTAACCCATACTAGCCACATCTCCGTAGTGGCAGGACAGAAACGGACAACTTAATTTCCGGTAAACCGAAAGTGCAGATGAAAGTAACATGATTGCACTACAGGAAAAGGTCGGTGTGCAGCGAATTGGTTCATTGGGATCGCTACCTATCGATAGGAAAATGAATGAGCGAGCAAACATGCATGTAGGCCTAAACGTCCATCTAGCTAGCCTTTTGTGCGTAACCAACAACCTATGTTTATTCCTGTGCTGGCCCTGGCTAGAGTGTACCCACCACCATATCTTGTGCAGCGTCCTTGGTGGTAGCTATGGGGCGTTGCTCATTTCGGCCGCCCCCGATATTAATTAGTGATAAAGTCATCTACTCCCACCGTCGACGATGGTTTGCAAAAACGTCTTATATTATGTGATGTGAGGGAGGGGGTACTACTTAGTCCATGTTGCAGGTCGCTCGGCTAGATCTAGATTGTTTGGTCGACCACATGTTGCGTAATGGTGTTTAACCATATAGTTTGTCATTGTTTTTTTAGCTTACTAGTACAATGAAAATGGTTGCTGTTTAACTAAAAATGTATAGTGTTTTGGAAGGTTTTACAATAACAGAATGTGCGGTACCTGGTACGTCCGTGATTTGGTGAAAAAAAAAGATCAAAATTGTGGTACAGAAACAAAATTAGCAAGTAAGCAATGAAGAGAACTGCACCAAGTTTTCCCCTTTTATGACACAGTCTAGAGACCATAGAACGTAGGAGTAATTTGCAAGGTTCGACAGCGATGCTGGTAACCTTTTTGAGAACCACTTTTGACTTTGCCCGGGATACGCATAAAAGCGTGAGCAATTGGCATTTTGGACACAATCATTGTCCTGGTTACCGAGTGATGATCCATAAGTGTAAACCCTCTCATTCATGCCACACGTGCCCGTCTTTGTCACTTGTCACTGTGTGGCCTCCCTCCATGATCTCTTGATCTCATCGATTGATTAGCTAAAGCGAACAGTAGTACAGCTCTTTTTAACGGGGTTGGTACTTTGTTCTCCTGGCAAAAGTGATCCCACTACTTCAAGCTGGGCATGAACCAAACGCGCGTGTACCGCAAGTATGCGTCCTACACAATCCACAGTCCAAATTGCCTGCCATGTGAATGAAATGAAGTATACTCCATTCATCTGCGGTTATTTACTAACGCGATCGATGGGTAAAAAATGGCGGTGCAGGCGATCGGGACGGAGGCTCGGGCGCTGTACAACCTGGGCCAGGCGGAGGGGCTCACCATCTGGTCGCCCAACGTGAACATCTTCCGCGACCCGCGGTGGGGCCGCGGCCAGGAGACGCCCGGCGAGGACCCCACGACGGCGAGCAAGTACGCCGTGGCGTTCGTGCGCGGCCTGCAGGGCACCTCGACGACGGTGCTCCAGACCTCCGCGTGCTGCAAGCACGCCTCCGCCTACGACCTCGAGGCCTGGAATGGCGCCATCCGCTACAACTTCAACGCGAGGGTGACGGCCCAGGACATGGCGGACACCTTCAACCCGCCGTTCAAGAGCTGCGTGGAGGAAGGCCGGGCCAGCTGCGTCATGTGCGCCTACACCACCATCAATGGCGTCCCCGCCTGCGCCAGCAACGACCTCCTCTCCAGGACCTTCAAGGGAGACTGGGGCTTGAACGGGTACGTCTCTTCGGATTGCGATGCGGTGGCGCTCATGCATGACGCGCAGTTCTACAGGCCCTCGCCGGAGGACACGGTCGCCGTTGCCCTCAAGGCCGGTGAGTGCAGCAAAACCGCCATGAGAAAGGTCATCTAATTTGTTGCAGTTAATACTGTGAGAAAATTTTGATATAAAAAATGTTGCGAATTGTTTGCAGGGTTGGATTTGAACTGCGGGAACTACACACAGGTGCACGGCATGGCCGCGGTGCGGCAGGGAAGGATGACGGAGCAGGACGTGGACAGGGCCCTCCGTAACCTCTTCGCCGTCCGGATGCGGCTCGGACACTTCGACGGGGACCCCCGGGGCAGCGCGCTGTACGGGGGCCTTGGCGCCAAGGACGTGTGCTCGCCCACACACAAGAACCTGGCACTTCAGGCGGCCACGAGCGGCATCGTCCTCCTCAAGAACGACGCCGGCATCCTCCCGCTTCGCCGGGGCGCGGTGGCGTCCGCCGCCGTCATCGGCCATAATGCCAACGACCCCGGCGCGCTCAACGGCAACTACTTCGGCCCTCCGTGCGAGACCACGACGCCGCTGCAGGGGCTCCAGGGGTATGTGCAGAACGTGAGGTTCCTGGCCGGGTGCGACTCGGCGGCGTGCGGCTTTGCCGCGACGGGCCAGGCGGTGGGGTTAGCGGCCTCGTCGGACTACGTGTTCCTGTTCATGGGTCTCAGCCAGGCGCAGGAGCAGGAAGGGCTCGACAGGACGAGTCTTCTGCTGCCAGGGAAGCAGCAGAGCCTCATCACCGCAGTTGCCAACGCGGCGAAACGGCCGGTGATCCTGGTGCTCCTCACCGGCGGTCCGGTTGACGTGTCATTCGCCAAATTTAACCCCAAGATCGGTGCAATTCTGTGGGCTGGCTACCCTGGCCAGGCCGGCGGGCTCGCCATCGCCAGGGTCCTCTTCGGAGACCACAACCCCAGCGGCAGGCTGCCGGTGACGTGGTACCCGGAGGAGTTCACCAAGGTGCCCATGACGGACATGCGGATGCGCGCCGACCCGGCCACCGGATACCCCGGCCGGAGCTACCGCTTCTACCAGGGCAACGCCGTCTACAAGTTTGGTTACGGCCTCAGCTACTCCAAGTTCTCTCGCCAACTAGTTGTCTCCGGTACCGGCAACAAAGCACCGAACACGAATCTGCTCGCCGGCCTGGCCGCCACGCCAACTGCCGACGGCGGCGCGAGCTACGTGGTCGAGGAGATCGGGGCCGACGGGTGCGAGCAGCTCAAGTTCCCGGCAGTGGTCGAGGTGCAGAACCACGGTCCCCTGGACGGGAAGCACTCGGTGCTGATGTTCCTCCGGTGGCCCAACGCGACGGGTGGGCGTCCGGTGAGCCAGCTGATTGGGTTCCGAACCCATCATCTCAAGGCCGGCGAGAAGGCCAGCCTCAGGTTCGACGTCAGCCCGTGCGAGCACTTCAGCAGGGCGAGGGAGGATGGCAAGAAGGTGATCGATGGAGGCTCACATTTCCTCAGGGTCGGCAAGGACGAGCACGAGATCAGCTTCGAGTCCTGAATCCGGAGCCCATTCTGGCTCTGGCACGGGTAGAAGACGGACAGCAGTGACGTTATTTATCAGTAGTTACACACAATTTAATTATTGGTTTAAGTTATAATTCAGTTGCCTCAGAAATACTGTAGCATTGAGGCATGCATTAAGGAAAGGTTAAGGGAAACACCGAGACATGTTTTAATACTCCCGAATTATATATATTGTAATTTGCACATATGTCGAAAATTCAAAATAGAGTTAATAAAAAGGTATGTCTAGCTCTCATCCATATCCCCATCTAAATAAAATTAAAATGGAAAAAGAAGAAAGAAGAAAGAAAAGGAGACAATCAGCATGAATCTTTGCGTAAAATCAAATGGCACAAGAGTTAGATGAGACTTTGTTAGCTCAGCCTATCAGGCCCTATGCCGTGTGTCGGTTCTACAGTGGCTATCCCCGTTGTTGAAGGCGCCGATGCCCTTGAAGATTAAGATTTTCGTTTGTCAGCTTCTCCGAGATCGTCTTCCTTCGGGAACCGAGGTGCTGAAGCGCCAGGGTCCGGGCGATGGCATGTGCCCTTTGTGCCATATCCTGGAAACGGGAACGCATATTGTGTTCTTATGCGTCGCAGCTCAGGCTCTCTGGTGCTTTGTTCGTGAGGCTTTAGGACCGGAGTGGGAGGCCGTTGACCTTGCACGGTTTCTGCAGGTTAGGGCCATTCAGGATGGCCGTAAGCGCCGATTATTCTGGCTCACCTTCGCGGCTATGATGTGGATCCTTTGCACTACTCGCAATAAGATGGTGATTGAACGGGTGTTCCCGAGACGTGCTTCTGACTCGTTCTTCAAATTTCTTGCCTTCCTGCAGCACTAGCATCCGCTCGCTAGGCCAAGGGATCGTGACCATCTTCAGCGCCTTCTTGACGCACTGGTGTCTACCGCGCGTCGACTCGGTGATCGCTCGACAGACTCGTAGCTTGCCCCTGGTGCCTTTTTCTGTTTCCTCTTAGTTCTTTGGGCATCATTGTGCTGTGGCCCCAGCATTTTTCTTTTTGACCTTGCTTGGGACGTGGTTGTATGGACTTATGTTTTATTTATAAAGCGGGGCGAAAGCCTGCTTCGAGATGAGGCTTTGTTAAATAGTAGTATGAGAATTGGCGAATCTGTTAACAAAAAAGCCGACTTATTCAACCATAAGAGTTGTACATGAAGGATAAAAGGCTGGTTGGGCTCGTATCTTCTGAAATGAAAAGGTTTAAACAACTTTGAGTCTGGATGAATTGGAAGAGTCCGTTCAGTTTTGATTGGCGGACTAGGTTCAAAGTTGCCCAACAACAAAGTAAGAGAAACTAACTGATAGAGGGTTGCCGGACAAACCTATGTCCCTTTTTCTTTCGAGAGTCCCTGTTCAGCGCTTAAGTGCTCTTCAATGGTCGTAAGATAGTTGTTGGTAGACTTTACCACATAGGATTTTTTATGATATGTCATGCAATAAATGAGGAAAGAGAGGAAGGTTGTATATATATGAACCAACACCCCTTGCACAAGCTCCAATGTAGAATGAGAGAGCACCTTATTTATTATCTCACATCCTATTAGGCAAACTAGATACAGCCCATTAAAGATGTTGTACGTTAAGGTGTTGGTTGATGACATGGCATATTTTACCAACAAGCTAACATACAAACTATTGGAGATGCCCTAAGGCATCGAATCGGGTGTTGGCGCTCGCGCAAGTGCGAGTCGGGCTGCCGCCCATTACTGTCGCTCGCCAGCCAGAAAAACCTAACCTATTTATTTTTTACCGTTGACCATTGACCACTGACTTTTCTATATAGTTCACATAATTCAGAAAAGGTTCATAAAGTCGAAAAAAACACGCTTTTTGTGTTTTCATGAAGTTTTTTTCCGGGGATATGGATTTTGCTTGATTTTTTTATTTCTTTTTCTTGATCTTTTCTACACATGTTTTTTTTAATTTTTTTTCTTTTCCTCACGTGAATCACATCATGTGAAAAAGCACAGTTGTGCTTCCATGTGAAACTCGGGTGTGCTTCTGGTTTTCGATTTGTTTTTGGTTTTCATTGTTTGGGTTTCCAGTTCTTTTATCTTTGGATTTTTTCTTTTCCAGTATTTTATCTTTCTGGTTTATTTGGTTTCCTGTTTTTTCTAATAACTGGGTTTTTTCTCATTTTTAAAAGACATCCAAACTATTAACATGGGATCTAGTTTTAAAAATATCGATGTGAAAAATGAAACAACGAAAACGGTTTACAATTTGGACACAATTTAAGAGATAGCACATTTAGAAAAAACTAATGAACGAATAATAGCACAAAATTCCCATGTTGCGATAAGTATCACTAATGAGTGCACATTTGTCACCATAAAAGGAGATGGGAGTGACCTTTACAAGGGATACCCTCTAACTAGTGTTTTGTGTTGTGTCGGGAGAGTACCTCTGTGTGTGTGTAGCGGCCGAGGCTCCTCTCGTGTGTGACTCTCACACCTCTTCAGACAGTTGATGCTCTCATCTAGGTCAGATACACAAGGGCTTGGGCCCTATGCCAACAGTGGGATGGGACACACCCCATACCGGTCAACACTCCCCCTCAAGATGGGTGGTAGATATCTATCATTCCCATCTTCTCACACGCCGATCTGCATTCTCTAATTCTTAGTAATTTAGTCAAGCAATCTACAATTTGTTGTCCTGAACTCACATACTCTATCTTGATAATCCCAACATCCAATTTTTCTTTGATAAAGAATCTATCAATCTCCACATGTTTGGTTCTATCATGTTGAACTGGGTTGTTTGCTATGTTAATTGCCGACCTGTTGTCGCACCATACATTCATGCAACTGGTCTTCAATATCTTCAGCTCACCTAATAGAGTTCTTGTCCATAACAAATCATTCAATCCCTGAGACATGGATCTGTATTTGGCCTCTGCGGTTGATTTGGAAACAACGGGTTGTTTCTTGCTTCTCCAAGACATTAAATTTGCTCCTACAAAAATACAATGACCTGAAGTTGATCTCCGATCCTATCATCCAGGCAGCTAGCCCAATCAGCATCACAATAACCATCCACAACAAGATGTCCATGACTTTTGTTTACTAGTCCCTTCGCAGGAGAACCCTTCAAGTATCTCAGGATTCGGTATGCTGCCTCCAGATGTTCACTTCTAGGCTCATGCATATATCTGCTCACAACACTTAGTACAAATGCAATGTTTGGTCGTGTATGACACAAGTACAACAATCTTCCCACCAATCATTGATATTTTTCTTTATCCACCAGATCACCTGATTGGGCAGTCACTTTATGATTTTGATCAATTGGGGTTGAAGCAGCTCGACAACCCAACATGCCAACATCACAGAGGAGATCCAGGGTATACTTTCTTTGAGAAAGAGTTATTCCTTTTCCAGACCTTGCCACTTCTATACCAAGGAAGTACTTGAGTTGACCAAGATCTTTAACTTCGAATGCCTTACTCAGACACCCCTTTAACCTTGCTATCTCTACATCATCATCGCCAGTGATAATGATATCATCAACATAACCTGCAAGGATGGTCATTTTTCCTTTAGAGTGTCTATAAAACAATGTATGGTCACCATTGCATTGTCCATACCCCATGTCACACACAACCCGTCTAAACTTGTCAAACCAAGCTCTTGGAGACTGTTTCACTCCATAAAGAGCTTTCTTTAGCCTGCATACCTTGCCAGCAGTCTCAGAAGTAGAGAAACTAGGTGGAATATCCATGTATACCTCCTCCTTCAAGTCCCCATGCAAGAAGGCATTCTTCACATCAAGTTGGTGTAAAGGCCACCCGAAATTTGCTGCACAGGAGATCAGAATCCTCACAGTGTCCATATTTGCTACTGGAGCAAAGGTCTCATCATAGTGAATGCCATATGTCTGGCTGTACCCCCTCGCCACAAGCCTTTCTACTTTCTTTGTACCTTTCAACCTTTCCTTGTGCATTCTGCTTCACAGTGTATACCCACTTGCAACTAACCGCCTTCTTTCCTGTTGGAAGGGGTGTTAGTACCCATGTCTTGTTCTTACACAAAGCCTCTAGCTCTTCCACCATGGCCACTCGCCACTTTGAGTCCTTCTTTTCCTTCTTCCAGTCAGTCAAAACTGACACAAACTAAAGAGAAGCAACAAATACTTTGCGGGCTGGAAATAATGCTTCATAGGGAACATAATTTCCAATATCATTGCCATCGAATCCATATCATTTCTCTGGTACCCTGTTGGTGCTCGAGTAGTTCTCCTTAAGGCTACCGGCCCTTCATCTTGATCCCCGCCAGAAGAGATGGATATAACATCATTACTACCTTGTTGTTCCGTTAGTGGCGGATCTCGTTGCTCCCCCTGATGTGCAACGCCCTTACCTCGCTTTTGTGAATACACCTTTACATGCTCCTCCTGCTCTGTTGTCCACCTCAGCACAGCGCCTGAGATGGCGAACGCTTCCGTGAATACACCTTTAGCTGCTCCTCTTGCTCTGATGTCCACCTCGGCACACTACCAACCCGAGCCGGTGCCGGTGTGCCAATCTGCACATCACCGATGGAAGTCAATGCTTCTATCACAGGCGCCACATGAGTTATTGTGGAGTAGTCTGTTGCTTGAGGAGACTGGTGCATTGTCTGCATTTGTGTGCTACTACTATCCCCCTCTTGACCAATTTCTGGTTGGAGACATTGGTCAAGGTCTTCAAACAAGACACTTAGGTCCGTTTTCTCACCATAGAAAGGTTTCGATTCATGAAACCTAACATCCATGCTCACAAATATCTGCCTCTCAGACGGACTCCAGCATTTGTACCCTCTTTGTCCTGAAGAATACCCAAAAGATATGCACTTGACGGTCCAAGTATCCAATTCGTTAACTGATGGCCAATGATCACGAACAAAACAAGTGGAACCGAACACCTTAGAAGGAACAAGAAATGTATTTTATGCGAAAACCAAATCACATGGTGATTTCAACCTGCCAACCAGGAAGGTGTGCAGTTGATCAAGAAGGTGTCCATTATTAACCTGACATCTTCACTCCATGTGAACGTGGGCACATTTATGGTGAACATTAGTGCCTGGGCGGACCTCTAGCAGGGACAATGCTCTAATAATGATGATCATCACACTTCTATTTACTTACAACTCGAAAAATTACAACTCAATGCTTAGAACAAACTATGACTCTATGTGAATGCCTCCGGCGGTGTACCGGGATGTGCAATGAATCAAGAGTGACATGTATGAAAGAATTATGAAAGATGGCTTTGCCACAAATACGATGTCAACTACATGATCATGAAAAGCAATATAACAATGATGAAGCGTGTCATAATAAACGGAACGATGGAAAGTTGCATGGCAATATATCTCGGAATGGCTATGGAGATGCCATAATAGGTAGGTATGGTGGCTATTTTGAGGAAGGTATATGGTGGGTGTATGGTACCGGCGAGATGTGTGTGGTACAAGAGAGGCTAGCAATGGTGGAAGGGTGAGAGTGCTTATAATCCACGGACTCAACATTAGTCATAAAGAACTCACATACTTATTGCAAAAATCTATTTGTCATCGAAACAAAGTACTACGTGCATGCTCCTATGGGGATAGATTGGTAGGAAAAGACCATTGCTCGTCCCCGACCGCCACTCATAAGGAAGACAATCAAAAAATATCTCATGCTCCAACTTCGTTACATAACGGTTCACCATACGTGCATACTACGGGAATCACAAACCTTAACACAAGTATTTCTCAAATTCATAACTACTCACTAGCACGACTCTAATATCACCATCTTTATATCTCAAAACAATCATAAGGAATCAAACTTCACATAGTATTCAATGCACTTTATATGAAAGTTTTTATTATATCCCTCTCGGATGCCGATCATATTAGGACTAAATTCATAACCTAAGAAAATTACCATGTTGTTTTAAAGACTCTTAAAATAAAATAAGTGAAGCATGATAGTTCATAAATTTCTATAAAATAAAGCCACTGTCGTGCTCTAAAATGATATAAGTGAAGCACTGGAGCAAATGACAAACTACTCCAGAAGATATAAGTGAAGACCAATGAGTAGTCGAATAATTATGCAACTATGTGAAGACTCTCTAACATTTAAGAATTTCAGATCTTGGGATATTATTCAAACAACAAGGAAAAAAATAAAATGACATTTCAAGGATAGCACATATCATGTGAAGAACCAAAAACTTAGGCTCAACCAAAACTGACCAATAGTTATTGAAGAAGAAAGGTGGGATGCCAACCGGGGCATCCCCAAGCTTAGATGATTGAGACTTCTTGAAATATTAATTAGGGATGCCTTGGGCATCCCCAAGCTTGAGATTTTGTGTCTCCTTAATTGCTTTTATATCACGGTTTCCCTAAATCTTAAAAACTTCATCCACACAAAACTCAACAAGAACTCGTGAGATAAGTTAGTATAAATCAACACAATAACCTTATCCTTCTCTATAGTAGCAAATCACTAAAATTATTATTTGACATTGCCTGCTAAATGCCTCTGCATATTTAACACTCCTAAAATCATTAAACAAGCAAACATATGCAAACAATGCAAACATAACATCAATCTGTCTAAACAGAACAGACTGTAAAGAATGCAAGAGGAATCATACTTCCCAAACTCCAAAAATTCTAAAAAAAATACCACACTATAGAAAATTTGTTGTTCCTCCTCGTGTAAAAATTTCAAAATTTTATCATGTTCTGACTATTCACTAATATTCAAAATATAACAGCTAACTTTCTGTTTTCGAAACAACAATGTATAGACTTGTAAAATAAGCATGGTAAAGGCTACACTTGACTTTTTTTATTGAACTAAAAGATATAAAACATGTCTCTGAATAAACAACAAGCAAATATAAACAAAAGAAAATGATGCTCCAAGCAAAACACATATCATGTGGTGAATAAAAATATAGCTCCAAGTAAATTTACCGATGAACGAAGACGAAAGAGGGGATGCCATCCGGGGCATCCCCAAGCTTAGGCTCTTGGTTGTCCTTGAATATTACCTTGGGGTGCCTTGGGCATCCCCAATCTTAGGCTCTTGCCACTCCTTATTCCATAGTCTATCGAATCTTTACCCAAAACATGAGAACTTCACAACACAAAACTCAACAGAAAACTCGTAAGCTCCGTTAGTATAAGAAAATAAATCACCACTTAGGTACTGTTATGAACTCATTTTAAATTCATGTTGGTGTTATATCTACTGTATTCCAACTTCTCCATGGTTCATACCCTCCGATACTACTCATGGATTCATCAAAATAAGCAAATAACACATAGAAAACAAAATTTGTCAAAAACAGAACAATCTGTAGTAATATGGAAACTTTCCATACTTCTGTAACTCCAAAAATTCTGAAAAATAGGACAATCTAGGCAATTTTATATCAATCTTGTGTAAAATATTCAGATCAAAAGCATGTTCCAGCGAATTTTCAAATTTCCTGGACTGAGCGCAAAAGTTTCTATTTTTGCACAGAATCAAGTCAACTATCATCCACACTATCTCAAAGGCTTTACTTGGCACTTTATTGAAACAAAAGCTATAAAACATGATTACTACAGTAGCTTTATCATGTGAACACACACAAACAGTAGGGGTAAATATTGGGTTGTCTCCAACAACCGCTTTTCTTTAATGCCTTTCTAGCTAGGCATGATAATTTCAATGATGCTCACATAAAAGATAAGAATTGAAACATAATGAGAGCATAATGAAGCATATGACTAACACATTTAAGTCTAACCGACTTCCTATACATAGGGATTTTGTGAGCAAACAACTTATGGGAACAAGAATCAACTAGCATAGGAAGGAAAAGCAAGCATAACTTCAAAACTTTAAGCACATAGAGAGAAAACTTGATATTCTTGCAATTCCTACAAGCATATGTTCCTCCCTCATAGTAATTTTAAGTAACATCATGAATGAATTTAACAATATAACTATCACATAAAGCACTCTTTTCATGATGCATAAGCATTGAATTTTTATTACTCTCAACATAAGCAAATTTCTTCTCATGAATAGTAGTGGGAGCAAACTCAACAAAATAGCTATCATGTGAGGCATAATTAAATTGAAAATTAAAATCAAGATGACAAGTTTCATGGTTATCGTTATTCTTTATAGCATACATGTCATCACAATAATCATCATAGATAGGCATGCTATCATCATAATATATTTTTTCATCAAAACTTGGAGGACTAAAAATATCATCTTCATCAAACATAGCATCCCCAAGCTTGTAGCTTTGCATATCATTAGCATCATGGATATTCAAAGAATTCACACTAAAAACAATGTAATCATGATCATCATTCCAATATTTAGTGCCAAACATTTTATAGACTTCTTCTGCTAACAATTGAGCACGATTTTCCTTTCCATCATTTTCATGAAAGATATTAAAAATATGAAGCATATGAGGCAACCTCAATTCCATTTTTTGTAGTTTTATTTTATAGACTAAACTAGTGATAAAACAAGAAACTAAAAGATTCAATTGCAAGATCTAAAGATATATCTTCAAGCACTAACCTCCCCGGCAACGGCGCCAGAAAAGAGCTTGATGTCTAATACACAACCTTCTTCTTGTATACGTTGTTGGGCCTCCAAGTGTAGAGGTTTGTAGGACAGTAGCAAATTCCCTCAAGTGGATGACCTAAGGTTTATCAATCTGTGGGAGGCAAAGGATGAAGATGGCTCTCTCAAACAACCCTGCAACCAAATAACAAAGTGTCTCTTGTGTCCCCAACACACCCAATACAATGGTAAATTGTATAGGTGCACTAGTTCAGCGAAGAGATAGTGATACAAGTGCAATATGAATAGTAGATATAGGTTTTTTATAATCTAAAAATATAAAAACAGCAAGGTAGCAAGTAACAAAAGTGAGCGAAAACGGTATTGCAATGCTTCGAAACAAGGCCTAGGGTTCATACTTTCACTAGTGCAAGTTCTCTCAACAATGATAACATAATTAGATCATATAACAATCCCTCAATGTGCAACAAAGAGCCACTCCAAAGTCACTAATAGCAAAGAACAAACGAAGAGATCACCTCAAAGTTATTCTTTCCGATTAATCCGTTGGGCTATTCCTATAAGTCACAAACAACCCTAGAGTTCATAGTAAAATAACACATTAAGAAACACATCAACCAAAACCCTAATGTCACTTAGATACTCCAATGTCACAAGTATCCGCGGGTTTGATTATACGATATGCATCACACAATCTCAGATTCATCTATTCAAACTAACACAAAGAACTTCAAAGAGTGCTCCAAAGTTTCTACCAGAGAGTCAAGATGAAAACGTGTGCCAACCCCTATGCATAAGTTCACAAGGTCACTGAACCCGCAAATTGATCACCAAAACATACATCAAGTGGATCACATGAATATCCCATTGTCACCACAGATAAGCACATGCAAGACATACATCAAGTGTTCTCAAATCCTTAAAGACTCAATCCGGTAAGATAACTTCAAAGGGAAAACTCAATCCATTACAAGAGGTAGAGGGGGAGAAGCATCATAAGATCCAACTATAATAGCAAAGCTTGTGGTATATCAAGACTGTGCCATATCAAGAACACGAGAGAGAGAGAGAGAGAGAGAGAGAGAGAGAGAGAGATCAAACGCATAGCTACTGGTACATACACGCAACCCCAAGGGTGAACTACTCCCTCCTCATCATGGAGAGCACCGGGATGATGAAGATGGCCACCGGTGATGATTCCCCCCCCCCCAGCAGGGTGCCGAAACAGGGTCCTAATTGTTTTTGGTGGCTACAGAGGCTTGCGGCGGCGGAACTCCCGATCTAGGTTCTGTTCTGGAAGTTTGGGGATATATAAGAGGTGTTGGCGTCGGGAACAAGTCAGGGGGGGGTCCTCGAGGCAGCCATGAGGTAGGGGCGCGCCCAGGGGGTAGGGCACGCCCTCCACCCTCATGGTGGCCTTGGGACTCTTCTGGTCCATCTCCGATGCTCCGTGGGCTTCTTACGGTCCAAAAATAATATTCGTAAATTTTCAGGTCAATTGGACTCCATTTGATATTCCTTTTCTGCAATGCTGAAAAACAAGGAAAAAACTGAAACTGGCACTGGGCTCTAGGTTAATAGTTTAGTCCAAAAAATCATGTAAAATAGCATATAAATGCATATAAAACATTCAAGATGGATAATATAATAGCATGGAACAATAAAAAATACATTTATTGTTCCATGCTATTAATTATATTATCCATCTTGGCCCAGCTGGACGCAGATGACATACAGATGGGGCGCGCTATGAGCGCCGCCAAGCTTCGGTACATCGAAGCTCATACAGGTATGTCGGTTAATAAAAGTTGTTCCATTCTGCATTTTTCTAAGGATGAAATTATTGATAAAGCCAGCAACTTAGAGATTTCTCTTGGTAGTAATGATATAGAAACTGCAAAATCCATTAATGATCTTCTAGACTTAGAGACGGATAGAGTAGATTTAATTCAAAATTTAGCGACGGTAAACCTATGAATGAAACAGATATAAATGATCTTGGAGTAACAACGCTTCAGAGTCTCTGTGAGGATTTAGTCCCCACGGAGGGCTTAGAAGTCGAGGAGGTAGATATGGTGCCAGAGGGGTATGTGGCCCCTTTGCAGCCAAATACTACTCCTGAAACCGATCCTCAAAATGCTGAGGAGATGAAGGATAAATCAAAAAGAACTTGGAAGAGGAAGGTTTATCCTACATCGGCGGTACATAGGAGTGCGAGAGTTAAACAAAAGAAAAAAATTCCATGATGAAATATGAAAGGAATATTCTGGAATAGCAGAGGTCTAGCGGACTTGGCTAAAAGGAGATTCCTTAGTGAGACATCTATAGAACAAAAATTGGATTTTATGGCCCTACTGGAGACGGGTAGAGACAACTTCACTCCATAGTTTCTCAATACCATTTCAGGGGGGTTGATTTTGATTGGCACTGTCTACCTCCAAGGGGGCGATCCGGAGGGATCTTACTTGGAGTGAAGTGCTAAACCTTAGAAGTGCTCAGCGTGGTCCACGGTGATTTTGCTGTCAAATTTCGTGTAAGATCAAAAATTGATGGCTTCAGATGGGCTTTGGTGGCTGTATATGGTGCGGCGCAGCCAGAGCTTAAACCTGACTTCCTCGCAGATTTGGTGAGAATTTGCGGGGATGAAAGGTTGCCCATTCTGGTGGGAGGTGATTTCAATATCATTAGAAGACAAGAGGAAAAAATAATGATAACTTTGATGGAAGATGGTCATTCATGTTTAATATGATAATTGAAAGTCTCGATTTGAGGGAGATTAACCTCACTGGTAGACAATTCACGTGGGCTAATACCTTGCCAACTCCTACTTACAAGAAACTGGATAGGGTTCTCGCTAGTGTGGAATGGGAACAAAAGTTTCCACTGGTAACGGTTCAGGCTTTATAGAGGGCCATTTCTGACCATACACCACTCCTAGTTGATCCAGGGGAAGCAACCCATGTGGGAAATAGAAATACTTTCTCTTTCGAACTAGGTTGGTTTGAGAGGGAGGGTTTCATGGAGCTCATTGCGACTGAATGGGCCAGGGACTCTGGCGGGTCCTCTAATATGGAGAGATGGCAAAATAAAATTAGACATTTGCTCCAGTTTTTGAGAGGCTGGGCCAAAAATCAAAGTGGTATTTATAAATTTGAAAATGAGAGATTGATATGAATTATTAATGAACTTGGTGTGAAAGTGGGATCCGCTCTTCTTAATATTTCTGAGCGAGATATCAAGAAAGAGGCAGAGAAGAAGTTACAAGCCCTTATGAGAGAGGAAGAGATGAAATGGGCGCTTAGAGAAAAGATTTCTAAGATCGTCCAAGGGGATGATAATACACAATTCTTCCACATGATAGCTAATGGGAAACATAGAAAGAAAAAATGATCCAATTAGAACAAGATGAGGGTACAATTGTAGGACATGAGAACCTAAAATTGTACATCTTCGATTATTATAAGAAACTTTTCGGAGCACCCGAAGAAAGTTTTGTATCTCTAGATGAGAGTGCGATAGGGGACATACCTCAACTCAATTCAGATGAGAATGAGGTGTTGTCTGCCCCTTTTTCTGAGAAAGAGGTGTTTGATGCAATAATGCAAATGAAGCATAATAAAGCGCTCAGGCCGGATGGGTTCCCGACGGAGTTTTATCAAAAATGCTGGCATATCATCAAGCGAGATATTATGCCTATGTTCCATGATTTGTTCAATGGTCATTTGAATCTGTTTCACCTTAATTTTGGAACAATAAAGTTGTTGCCAAAGAAGGTGGAAGCTATTCGCATTGAGCAGTTTAGGTCGATTTGTCTTCTCAATGTTAGCTTTAAGATTTTTACAAAGGTTGGCATGAATAGGCTAACTCGGATAGCCCATTCGGTTGTGCAACCAACTCAAACTGCCTTCATGCCAGGAAGACAAATCCTAGAAGGGGTTGTAGTCCTACATGAAACGTTGCACGAAATCCATACGAAGAAACTAGATGGTGTTATCTTCAAAGTGGAGTTCGAAAAAGCGTATGATAAGGTCAAATGGCCCTTCCTCCAACAAGCCTTATGTATGAAGGGATTCAATGAATCTTGGAGATCTCAGGTGGATTCCTTCATACAGAAAGGCAGTGTTGGGATAAAGGTCAATG
The DNA here is from genome assembly GCA_963921465.1 of Triticum timopheevii. Lineage (NCBI taxonomy): Eukaryota > Viridiplantae > Streptophyta > Magnoliopsida > Poales > Poaceae > Triticum > Triticum timopheevii. The sequence goes on from OY997268.1 coordinate 498,543,676, forward strand.
ATGATACAGGTCATTATTTCCAGACACGTAAGGGGTTATGACAGGGGGTCTCCATGTCTCATGTGCTGTTTAACATTGTAGCGGACATGTTGGCAGTACTTATTGGTCGGGCTAAAGAGAGTGGCCAAGTAGGAGGACTCGCCCCACATCTTGTAGAAGGGGGTGTATCCGTTCTACAATAAGCGGATGATACTATTATATTCATGGAACACGATCTCGCAAAAGCTAGGAATATGAAGCTTGTTTTGTGTATTTTTGAGCAACTGTCTGGGCTCAAAATCAACTTCAATAAGAGCGAATTGTTCTGCTTTGGGAGAGCTAAAGAAGAACAAGATGATTACAGAAACTTGTTCGGTTGTGAAATGGGATCTTTACCATTTAGTTATCTAGGGATCCCAATTCATCATCGGCGGCTAACGAACAAGGAATGGAAATGTATTGAAGATAGATTTGAAAAAAAGCCAAGCTGTTGGAAGGGCGAGCTAATGTCTTATGGAGGTCGGCTGGTTTTGATAAATTTGGTTTTGACAAGTTTGCCGATGTTCCTCTTATATTTCTTCGAAGTACCGGTAGGGGTACGGAAAAGACTTGACTTCTATAGATCCCAATTCTTTTGGCAAAGTGATGGCGCCAAGAAGAAATACAGACTAGCTAAATGGGATATCGTGTGTAGACTAAAAGACCAGGGTGGCTTAGGGATCGAAAATTTAGAGGTTAAGAATAGATGTCTGCTTAGCAAATGGTTATACAGAATATCTATCGAGACCGAGGGCATTTGGATACAAATCTTGCGGAATAAATACTTACACTCTAAGACTTCGGCCCAAGTTAGCGCAAGGCCAATAGACTCACTCTTTTGGAAGGGATTAATGAGGACAAAAGTATTTTTTTTCCAACGGATAAAGTTCTTAGTTAGTAATGGTACCACTACTAGATTCTGGGAGGATACCTGGCTAGGGGAGACGTCTTTGGCTTTACAATACCCTTCCTTATATAATATTGTGCAACGTAAGGAGGATTATGTCGCCACAGTATTAAACTCGGTGCCGCTTAATATCCAGTTTAGGAGATCCCTTGTAGGGGAACGCTGGAATGCTTGGTTGCACCTGGTCCGTAGGTTGATGGATGTCAACTTTCAGACCAGGTTGATACAATCAGTTGTAACCTCAAATGGAATTTTCTCTGTGAAATCCATGTATTTGGACTTAATTGATTCCGGGCCATTGTCGAGGTCTTTACACTTATGGAAGATTAAAGTTCCGCTTCGCATCAAAATCTTTATGTGGTTGGTTCACAAAGGAGTGATTTTGACCAAATATAATTTGCTAAAAAGAAATTAGGTTGGTAACACCAGATGTTGTTTTTGTGACCAAAATGAATCGATTAAACACCTCTGTCTCCGATGTCCGCTTGCAAAATTGTTATGGCGGTCAATTCATATAACTTTTAACATTCATCCCCCAACGAGCATAAACACGTTAGTTGGGACGTGGCTTAATGAAGTGGACAAACACATAGCTAAACATATTCGGATAGGGATATGTGCATTTTATGGGCTATATGGAACAGGAGAAATGATATGATCTTTAATGGGACAAACTTCACTAATTTTTTGCAGGTCATCTACAGAGCTACTGCTTGGATCCGTATGTGGTCGTTACTCACTCATGCGGACTTCGAGGAGCCTTTGGATATTGGGTGCAACCGCTGGGAGATGGTAGCACGGGCTATTTTCAGCCGATTTGGATGGCGAGTTAATAATAGGCTAGGTGTGTAGGCATCGTAGTCTATTCTTCATCGCTGGATGTAGAGCGTTTTCGCCGAATGTGGCACGTTACAGATTTATTTTTCTCTTTGCTCGGTTTATGAGCTGCATTGGAACTTAAGACCTTGTTACACTTTTTAATAATATGGCCGTATGCATCGATTGATGCAGAGGCCGGAGGTAAACCTCCTTTTCTAAAAAAGAAAGATCATCATGAAAACCATTTTCATAGGACCAATAGATCGCATCTCGGACGATTTTTGGTAATTTGTCACTCATAGCAACTTTGTATGAAAGTCGAACATTTTCATGTAGGGTGTTACTTTATTGCATCCATCGAATAATTGTCACTAATCCGAAATAAGATGGATATAGAACATTAATGCATGCTTTATAAGCATGGATTTATTGATACAAAACCAAGTAAGATGGATATGCAACTAATCAATGGATGCCAAACTATACAAGATAGATATTGCCTTACCATCAATAACTACTAGTAAACCCAAAAAGGGACATACATTCAACTAATTTCCACCATCATGTCCTGCCAATCTATTTATAACCCTCCGTTCAGCTGTCCTTACCATCACCACGCCACAGCAGTGTCGTCGACTCATTCCGTAGTTCTTAAGCTTGCAGCCCCATTAATCGACCCTCGCCCAAGAGAAATCACAAGCCATCAACCATGAGGACCAGCCTCCTCCTTGTAATCGGCGTCGGCATCGTCATTTGCTCCATCATGCCCGCCACGGCAATGTCGATGCCTGGGGCATGGGAGTACTGTAACGTCGACGCCCTGAAGATGCAGGAGCTCGGGAAGTGGGCAGTGGCGGAGCACGTCAAGATGGCGAACGACGGCACCCGATTCATCGAGGCGTGGGATTGCGAGGAGCAGGTTGTTCAGGGCATTAACTACCGTATCTTCCTCCACGCTTCCACAAGTCCGGCGAGAAAGGCCGATTCCAGGCGGGCGTGTACGAGGGGGCGTCGAGCAGTGTGCGCAAGCTCGTCTCCTTCGGCCCGGTTATCTAAACGAGGTTTTCTCGTGTATCTGTAACTGCGGAGGTCATAACAAGATATATTTATCAAGCGTGCTATCGTTTCTTTGATTGTTTGGCATCCGCAATAAAAGAAACTTAAGGCTGTATGCAAGCCTTGCCGGTGATTAGTGTACGAACCCAAAGGTATCGCCGTGGCAGTCCTAGCAAAGCAGCCAAGGAGTATCCTCCTCGGCGCTATCGTCGCCGTCGTCAAACCATGGGGCACGCTAGCCATGGCAAGCCAAACTGCCAAAACCCAGAAGCTTGGCCGTTGGTTGGGTGGGTGACAGAGCACGTGGAAGGCTAAGGGCATGCTCTCATTTCAGACCGGAGCTCCTCTCTGAGCGACGGCCGGCTATATCGGAGATTACATTTTTTATGTTTCGGAGATCGCATATTATAGTAGTATGATACGTATATCCCATTTCAGATTGAACGCTGCTATACGATGACTTTCGTCCCATGTTTGTACGATGATATGGTTAACTAGAAGAACGCTCGTGCGCTGCAACGGAGCCACATTAACTTTAAGAGTTCAAATATTACGACATTGGCGACTTTTTTTACCATCAAATCCTCACACACACACTCTCTCCCCCTCCCTCTTCCTCACTCTCTCTCTAACACACACACACATAGTCTATTCTCCCCGACAATAAGACTTACTCAATTGGCAATAATGTGTGGATTTTTGGTGAGCTTGACTGAACTAATGGATAGTGTGATATATCCCCAATCATTTAACAATGAAATTTCAGAAATGGAAAGATTATGTAACACCTCAAGTCGTTAGCTACAGTGACCTCCCCATAATGATGTCATGTCATCAAGCTTGCTAAGCCAAACTGCCACTTCATAAAAATCAAAGCCCAATTCAAATTTAAAATAAAGTTAAATAAATTATTTCGTCAAAGAGTAAAACTAAAATGTTCACCATATTCTATAAATTTCACTGATCTTTTACATGTTGAGCCCAACATTATTTGGCCCAAAAATTAAATCTTGTCAAATTAATAAGAGGTCCAACAGTAGTTAAAATAACAAATTAAATATAAACCTAATTTTATGTATTTTCTTTTGGCCTCAAACTTTTTGTGCCACCTAAAAATATTGTGCTCGAATTATGTGCATAGTTTCACAATTAATAAAATCCATTTAGTTGATATAAGAATAAATAGAAAACAGTGTTAAAAAGGAGAAACGGATTAGAATACATTAAAAACCAAAAGGACGATGAAAAAGGGGATTCCCCCTACCCCGGGCCTTGCCACCGAATCGACCCAGTGATCCAGTCCCCGCACGGTCGTCTTCTCCTGTTCCGCGAGCCCGTCGCTACAGAGCCGGGCTCCCGCCCGACCACCTCGCCGGCATCGAAGGGGAATGGATAAGGGTGACGCCCTGCCTCCCCTGCCCCCATGGCCTCACTCCTCCTCGACGTCCCCTCCCAGATCCACTTCTCCTCCTCGCTCGCTCAATCCCGGTGATCTGGACGAAGTCAGATGCCACGGCCACCATGACCGACCCCGTCCACACGGCCACTGCCCTCCCTGCTGGCTAGGAGCTTGTCGAGGAGCTCTGAATGCCTTCGCTACTTCGTCTGCGACAACGAGATCAAGTCCAGCACCCCCAGATCGACGTCGTTGCCGTCTTCCTCAACCTTCGGCCACCGCGACATTGCCATTCAATCTGCGCCGCCCCGAGCTCCCCTGCCTTCCCCTAGGGTGCCATTGACACTGTCGTGATCTTCTCTTGCCTTTCCCCAGTTTTCCCTATCGTTTGCTCCTGTTAGGTATTTCGCCGTGGCCGAGAACCGCCATCCGCCATGGTCATTGCAGGGGTAGCCACTGAGCTCCTCGGATTGACCCCGTGGCACATGCCCGCTCCTATGTGCGCCCATGCCCGAGCCTTCAGCTCTTCTTCCACGCCCGCGGGGACACTCCCTCTCTAGCTCTCCATGCCCACGCACGTGCCACACCGTGTCCGTCGCGCCCGCCATTGCCATCACGCTCGCCACAGCCACTGCACCACTGTGCCCCGCGCGACGCACACCCTGGCCGCGTGTCACACTCTCGCTGGTTGTGCTCGCCCCGTCTGCTGCCGCCTATCCCTTCGCTCGCCCCGTTGTCGCGCCCCTGCCTCGCGTCGCCTCCTGTCACGGCCATCTTCTGCCGACCGCCCCCTCAGCCACGTCGGCCGCATCTCTGCCCTCCATCGTCGGCCGCTCGCCTCGCCTGCTGCGTGCTTCTTCCTGCTGCTATGCGCTACTCTACCACTGGTACGCTGTTGTGCCATGCCCTCGACACCGCCGTGGAACAACATGGCAGAGGGATTGTCGATGGAGTACGAGGAGGGGGTGGCGGAGAAGGTGTGGAGAGGCAAGAGGTCTAGGGTGGCGTCAGCTGGCTGTGGTGGAGGTGATTATGCAAGAAGGAGCCGGAGCGGAAGGAGAGGTCACAATTGGAAAGAATCACAAAAAAATCATAATCCGGAGATCTCATTCCAAAAAAATGCTAATATCGATGAAGGGGTGATTTCCTTCAATAGGTGGAAAACATAGGAAATATTGGATGTTATCAAGGAAAGTTAAAAATTTAGGAAAATTAGGATAAAATTATGATTTTGAACTGATTTCTATGCAAATGAGGTTTTATTGTTTGGTAACATGATATCAGTACCTGCCCGTTTGTGACGTGTCTGATTATGAAAGTTTGTAAATGTTAAGAAACTATTTATTGGGAGGAAAGTTTGTGACGTGTCTGTTATTTGTTTCCTAAAACAAATTTCACTAATGAAAGAAATCGATTGATTTAGATAAGTTAGGAAAGTTAGATTCAAATCTATTATTTGTTTCTTAAAAATTTGTTATTTGTTTCCTAAGACAAATTGAACCAATAAAAGAAATCGATTGATATGAATAATTTAAGGAAGTTAGATCTGTGATTTGTTATACGTTAGGAAAGTCCTGGTTGTAATAAAGAGTGGAAAGAAAAATAAACCGATAAACCAGGATGAGAGGGGGTGATGGGAGGAGAGACGAAAAAACCAGCAAAAATAAACCGTGAAGACTATTCACCAACTGATTCATTAGAAATAGAGATTCTGGGCAACCATAGCTGGCCAACGGGTCGGGCCGGCCGCGGCACCGAGTGCCCCACAATAAACGGACCTGACACGGCACAAAACACGGGAGGCCCGTTCATATGAGGGCCATGTCGTGTCATCACGTGGGCCTTCCCTCCGTACACAGGCACGACGCATAAGAGAGCAACTAATTAACGGTTGGCCTTCTCAAAAAAGAAAGTTAAACGGTCGGCCCGGCATGTGTGACAACATGCCTTTGTGCTTTTCAGTCTTTTTGCTGTATGGGGGCATTTTTTATCAAAAATAATAATCCTGTAAAAAAATCTTGGTAATTTTTTTTAAAAGAACATAGCGTATGTCGTACGCAGATCGGATTATAGTCGTGTTCCAAGTGTGTTTGACTAGTTCATTTTTGGGGAGCTCCTATTTACCGCGTTCCGCGGCATATACATGCACCACCGCACAGGATGCGACGAATAGGCCAGCCCATTCAGTGCACTGCAATTACGCGGGGGGGGGGGGGGGGGGGGGGGGGGGGCCGCAAAAAGGGTAGCGTGTTGGGTAGGAATCGAACAAGGGACTGCCTAATTGCGCAAGCTTGCTGCTAGGCACTAAGATCGAAGAGATATATCGACCAAAGCACAGTGGAACACTAAAAGAAAAGGAAAATGTCCATTTTAAACCCTAAATTTGTAGAGGTTCGGCGAAATGAACCCCCAAGTCGAAATCCCGGTCGATTGCACCCTGAACTATGCAATCCCGGTCTAAATCGAACCTTCGGGTCGTTTGGATGGCCGGGATTCGGACATTTCGCAAAGGGCGCACACCAGCTCCTGCTGGGCCAGCCTGCTTTATTTTTTTCAATTCAAAAACAAAAATTCGCCAAGGGCGGTACTCCCTGCTGGGCCGGCCCGCATAATTTTTTTCGTTAAAAAGGAAAAAAACTCTGCTCGAACATGAGACCCCATGCTGGTGCTGTTTGATCGAAAAAAAGAAACTTGTGAACAAGAATTTCAAAAATAAAAATAGTTTACAAATTTTGAAAAAAAATCACGGATTTAGAAAAGGTTCAACAATATTGAAAGAAGTTCACGGGTTTTCAAAATAAAAGCCCACGGATTTGGGAAAAAAATTGATAGATTTTTTTAAAAAAACTGTAAAATTGAAAAAGTGTCCGTGCATATTTTTATTTAATATTTCTTTTTTATCTTTTTTTTATTTTTCATGTATATATACAAAGTTCATTGCGTATATTAAGGAATTCTTCACAGTAATTTCCAAAAATTTCACTCATTTAAAAAAATGTTCATCTTGTATTAGAAATTTGTTCAGTGTATATCGCACAATTGTTGAATATTTATTCCGAATTTGTTCAACATATATTACAAAAATGTTCATTTACTAATATTTTTTAAAAATGCTATCATATATTTTCCACGAGTTTGAATTATGTTCCACCACCTTTTCATTTTTGTTCGCGTTCCAAAATGCATACAATACAAATTTTGTGCGCATTTTGAAAAAGTTTTTGTTTTATGTAATAGCATTTATGTTCCACCACCCTATCTCTTCAACTTTATTGTCGCTAAATTCAAAACATTCCCGTTATATATTTTCTAAAAATACTAAAAACTGTTCACAATCTCAAAAAGTGTTAGTGTTTTTCGTAATTTGTTTGTTTTTCAGATTTTTTCTTTGAAAATTGTTCGCGTTTTTGGAATCTGTTTGGGGTTTGCAAATTTTGTTCGTGTTTTATTTTGAAATCAGAATTACAAAACACCTTCACTTTTCCAAAAATATGGAATACAAAAAAGTGCGGCATCTTAAAACTGCTCACAATTTTCAAGAAATGTTTTCCAATCTCAACGCTGCTCTCTATTCTTATATATTTCTGCACCGTTATGTTTAAGTTGTTGTTCTTGGTGTAGTGGCTAATGGCTCTTTGTTGGTCTCCGTGGTCGTGGGATCGAGTATTGGTACTCGCTGTTGAAGTTCAACATTTTTTTTCGCGCGGAAAAGGAAACAAAACAACGGCGGGTTGGCGGGCCGGCGCAGTCATGCATCAAGCCTGTGCGTTGAGTTGCTGACATGCCGCTCCTTGGCCCATCAGCTAGACAAATCCCGGTTAATTGTAGCCAGGGTTTAATTTAGACCGGGATTGCAAAGTTCAGGGTGCAATCGACCGGGATTTCGACTTGGAGGTTCATTTCGCCGAACACCTACAAATTCAGAGTTTAAAATGGACTTTTTCCAAAAGAAAACTAGTAAATGGCACGTGCCATGCACGTGTATAATTTTAGATTATTGTGAAATGCCTCGCAAAAAAAAGAAATGCCGTATGTTGGGGGGAGGTGGGGGGGGGGGGGGCACTTATGGAAATTAATTGTATTCAATATAATTATATTGTCAACATTTATTTCGTTATTCTTTCAAGTATGGCCGATACACATGAGAAGCCGTTGTTTTCGCTTCGCACACATCTACTCCTTCCGTTCCTAAATATAAGTCTTTGCAGGGATTTCACTATGGACTACATGCGAAGCAAAATGAGTGAATCTACACTCTAAAATGCATCTACATACATCTGTATGTGGTTCATAGTGAAATCTCTTCAAAGACTTATATTTAGGAACGGAGGAAATATATACTATAATTTAAAATATGATGAGTAGAGTCACGAAATAATAACTCAAGCCTTGATTATGTCCGTTTGGTTGATCAGAGTTGTTCACAAAAAAATATTGGTAAACAAAAAGGAAAAGGTAATAATATTTCTAATACGAACATGAAAGAAAGTAAAATCTATTCAACTGTAACACGTATCGTGTATCTATTTATTTATTATTTTCTGGCCAGTTAAATTGTTGTGACTGCACCATTGCAGCTTTTTCCCACTCTCTCATCGTGATGCCTGGCTAGCTTGCTAGCACCGCTCTACTCTGCATGTTACGGGAGTTCGCCGGAAATTTCTGGATAGCGACGGCAGAATCACGTGCGCACAGGGATAGGCAGCGGGGATGGAGCCCACAGTGAATCCTTGCAACATGGGCCGTCAGATAGATATATCCAACGATGTCTATGTGGCCACGTAGTCCTCTATCACAAGATATTAAATATGAGCCGTTCGATTGAAAAGATCCAACGGTTCTTATGAAATGCTACTCGTACACTATATAGGAGTATAGATATAGATATGACAGTATCAGACTTAACACAATTTGACAAAATCCCGAACAATTTTCCAAATTTTGAGCAACTTTTTGAACGTACGAACAATTTTTCACAAACGCAATTTTTTTTGTAGGAAATCAAACAAATTTTGAATTTGCCAAAGATTTTTAAAAAACATGAACATTTTGAGAATTCATGGACATTTTTAAAGCATGAACATCTTTTGAATTTTGAGAACAAATTTTGAAACAGAAAACAATTTCGAAATCCCTAACAAATTTCAAGTGCAAATTTTTTTGAATACATGAACAAAAAAATTGAAGTCTGGAACATTTCCTAAAATCTTTGAAAAAAATTATAAAACAACGAACTTTTTTGAAAAACACAAACCAGTTTCGAATTTTCAGAGAAAGTTTTGAAAAATCCTCATTGGTTGGAAAGGCAAACAAATTTTGAACATTTTAAACATTTTCTGAATTTTGAGTTTTTTAACATTTTTGCAAAACATGATTTTTTTTTAAATTTGAGAACATCTTTTGGAAAGACGAACAAATTTTGAATATCTTGAGTTTTTTTGACAAAAAAAGAAATAAAAAACAAAAAAGAAACAGAAAAATCGAAAAAAGGAAAATGAAACAGAAAGCCTAAACACGGAAAGAAGAAGGAAAAAAAGAATACCAGAAAAATCGTTTCAAGAACCTTCTAGAAGGTTCCCAAAACCGACCTGGAACTAACCAGAAGGTTCTCAAAACCGGAAAATGATCCCACTTAAAAAAAAGAGCTATCTGGGCTGGTCCAGGTACCATCGAACATGTGCGATAGGTCGACAACTTGCAGCAAAATGCGGCGAATAGGGTTTTCCATGTTTGATGCCTTTGTCTTGTTTGGGCCGACTTTCTTATCTTCTGCTAGCCGTGGGTTCAGGTGTGTGGAGCTGGCTTTCACGTATTTTGAAGTTTCTAGAAGGTTCTCTAGTGGGTTTTTTCTCTTTATTTTCTCTATTATCTTCTCCATGAGTTCTACTGGTTTTCTTTTCATTTTTATATTTTTTAATACAAATGTATTTTTCAATTTTTTGAAAAAATTGTGTGAATCTTTTTGAAGCCATGAATATTATTTTTCATATCCGTGAACATTTTCTAAATACACGAATTATTTTTAATAAATTATTAAATACCTTTTAATTCTTTGAACAGTTTTGTAAATCCAGGAACATCTTTTTATCTGTAAACAATTAAGAAAAAAAATACTAAATTACTAAAAAATTAAGAAAAATACAAAAAATCTAAATAGGCAAAGTGCCATATGGGTGATTTGTGTGCCGCGATGTGTGGGACATGTGTTGTGTCGTGTCGGCCCGCAAATAAAAGGGTTGTGACATGCCCGGCCTTAAGGCCTGGCTTCGGGGATCAACCTTGTTCCATGGCGGGCCGAAGGCCAGCCTGGACCTATTATTCTCGTGTCGTGCCAGGCACGTGTCGGGTCAAAAGTCTGTGCCCATGGGTCGGGCGACGAGGTGGCCCCATATGGTCAAGTTTGGGCGGGATATGTCCAGTCCAACACACCTCTAGCACCTCTTCTACCTTTGTCGGCCCCATTGGAGATGGTTATTCGGTGGCTCTCTCTCACACATGTGTGATCTCATGGTGGCGATGTGGTTGTGACCATGAGGCTTGGGTGCTTTTAGCTATTGTCTTGTGACACCATGCCTACGTGTCCTTTCAGATTAGTTGGTATCACTGAGTGTCGGTGTACTAGAGTAGGGGTACCCTAGTATCCCGAACTTGTGCACGGGCAGTCGCAGCGCCCCGCGGCAAGGCTTGCCGGGTGACCGCCAAGGTCCTTCGTGGTTCCTTTGGAGCCATTCAAGAACAAAGTGTTTAAGCCAAGGAGACAAGGCCCCGGCAAGAGGAGCTTGCCGGGAAGGCCAACCAAGGCATTTCAAGGAACTTGCCGCGACGCGCCACACGTCCCGGCAAGGCCCGGTGAGCAACAAGCTTCCGGACGCGATAAGACAACGACCGCGGCAAGGCGCTTGCCGCGGCAAGCTACCACTTTGTACCCGCGCTCCAGCACATCCACCAACGTGTCGCCCTGGGACCTTTCCCAGGCGCGCGTGGCAAGAGGCTGTGCAGCCAGCGGTGCGAGGTGGCAAGCGGCGCTGACAAGATTGCCATCGTGGCAAGCGGTGGCGCCCCTGACGGTCCCTTTTCTGCACTGTTCGGGCGACACAGACGGGCATTTAATGCCTTTGTCCCCTGCCGTCAGGGTTAGGTATGATACACTGTACAAGTAGTTGTACCAACCGCAACTCCTTTTCCACTTTTACCCTTGACTGCGTTGCCACCTGTCGGTGACCCCTTGAGCATATAAAAGGAGGCCCATGCGCAACGTAGAGGGGGGTTCGAAACCAGAAAACACTCACGCTCGGTCTCGTTAGCGGCTAGTGTATACTGTAGCATTTAGCGCTCCCGAGCAAGAACACAATACAAATCAGACATGCAGCAGTAGGAGTATTATCTCTCCGGAGAGCTCCGAAGCTGGGTAAATTGCTCGTGTGCTTCGCCTCGATTTGCTCTTCGTGCGATCTCCGCCCCCCGCCGAACCGAAAGGGGCCCGGTCCGCCGGCCCCATAGGTGTCCGTTCCCACGACATCTTTGGCGCGCCAGGTAGGGGGCGTCGAGGTTGTGTGAACCTGATCTGGCGTTCACGCGAGCTAGATCTTCATCTTCTTCATCAACATGCCACCGAAGAAGAAGGCTTCGGAGGTGGCTGCTCCGTCCGCGTCGAACCCACTACCACAGGAGCAAACAGGTGGTGGGGTAGACGCCGGCGGAAGAACGGGCGTCGACGAGGGAGCTCACGCTACTGCCAGGTCCAAGGACAAGGCTGCGCAAACCTCGGCGTCCGTACATGCACCGCGCCCATCTCAGGAGGCGCGGGACCGACATCGTCATGGTACCCGCGGTACCATACGTTCGTTGGACCAAGATCGAGCTAGTGGATCTCGGGGTGCTCAAGACTATCATGCACGCCAACATGCTGGCATGAGCAAGACACGGTCGCCTGGACGGGATACTGCTCCTTCCAACCCAGTCGGAAGTCCGAGCATATCCCGCTCCTCGCACCGTTCGCCGCCGCCACCGAAGACTCCAGCAGAAGCGTTGGCCCGAGCTCAACTGCTCCTGGATTACCCTCCAACGGCAGACAAGATCGACGAATGGAGGGCCACCATTCAGAGTCTCATCGGCTACGCCAACGGCGACACTCCACGGCAACCAAGTACATCGAAGCCGCGGCAAGACTGCCAGGCACGAGCCGATGGCGACAAGACCGGTGGGGGTGCAACCACCGTGCACTCTCCGCCCCGAAGGCCAAGATCGCCGACTCGCCGGATCCACCTCGACGACGACTCCACCGCGTCATCAGATCCACGAGCTCGTCGCGATCAGCGCCAAGTTCTTCACGAACGACAACAAGAAGACGATCGTACTCGCATCGAGCGCCGAAGAGAAGCGCGGCATCAATCGGACCAGCGCGCTGGGCCCGCTGTCGACATGCATGCGCTAGGGGAACCAGACGACTTGCCATACGCGGTAGGTTGCCCTGCGTTCACTCGTGAGCTGCGGCAAGTCCAGTGGCCCAGCACGAAGAACTTCAAGCCAGATGTACCAGAGAAGTACGACGGCAAGTCGCATCCGTCGGAGTTCCTCAGCATCTACACCATCGCGGTGCAAGCTGCCGGGGGGCGGGACGACAAGATCCTTGCCAACTACTTCCCGCTGGTGCTCAAGCCCAATGTCAGATCCTGGCTCATGCACTTGCCGGACAACTCCATATCCTCTTGGGCAGACCTATGCCATCAGTTTGTCGGCGCCTTTACAGGCGGCCACAAGCCTCATGGCCAAGAGAGCGACCTTCATCTGCTCGCCCAGAAGGAAGGAGAGTCCCTGCGCAAGTTCATTGAGAGATTCAGCCGTGTACAGCACAACATCGCTTGCCGCGGTCGTTGTCTTGTCGCGTCCGGAAGCTTGTCGCTCACCGGGCCTTGCCGGGACGTGTGGTGCGTCGCGGCAAGTTCCTTGAAATGCCTTGGTTGGCCTTCCCGGCAAGCTCCTCTTGCCGGGGCCTTGTCTCCTTGGCTTAAACACTTTGTTCTTGAATGGCTCCAAAGGAACCACGGAGGACCTTGGCGGTCACTCGGCAAGCCTTGCCGCGGGGCGCTGCGACTGCCCGTGCACAAGTTCGGGATACTAGGGTACCCCTACTCTAGTACACCGACAGGAGCCCCCGGGCCTGGGCCACACACGGTGCCCGAGCGCTGTTGGGCCAGGCCCAAAACAGGGCACGGGCACACGCGGCCTGGGTTACGCCGTATCTCACTCCGTATCCACCGCGCCCTCCCTGAACGGCACGCGTTGAATGCGGCGTCGTGGGAGAGATCGTGGGTGGTTCTTTATTCGGAAAAACGAAACGTCCGCCCCTCCCTCTTTATAAGCAGGGGAAACAGGGGCAGTTCGCCCATTCCGCTCGTTGCTACTCCAATCTCAGAAATCTCTGCCGCTCCCCCCTTCTTCCAAAGCCGAAAGAGAGCAGCACTCCGCTCCCCATTGCCACCGGTGCCACCAACGCCGTCGATCTCCCCCACCACCTCCGCCATGGCTCCGAAAGCCAGGAAGGCCGTGAAGTCGGCCGAGGCGCTGCGGCTCGAGGCGCTGCGAAAGGAGCGGGCAACCTTCCTCCCCGAGCTCGTCGCGAAGGAGCTGAGGGAGTACTACTACCTCTTCTGGTCGACAGAGACACGAGCACATCCGCGCACGAAGGTACTCTCCGCCGCTGCTTCGGAGCGGGCTCCAAACGGATATCCCTTCTTCGCGCTGTTCTTCTACTGCGGGCTCTGCCCGCCCTTCTCTGAATTCTTCTGCGATATCATGAACACCTACGGGTTCCACCTCCTTGATTTCACCCCCAATGCTGTTCTGACCATGGCAGTTTTCGCGCATCTCTGCGAAAACTTTGTCGGAGTCCACCCAAACGTAGCTCTTTTCCGCCACTTCTTTATGCCCCGAGTTGAGAGAGGGGAGCCCTTATCCGGCGGAATCGTCTGGATCTCGAGGGCCGGCAAGAAGGAAGCTTATCTGGAGGGAGAGCTCCGCAGCAAATGGGAGGAGTGGAGAGCAGACTGGTGCTGGATTGTCGAGAAGAACCCGCAACCATTCACCGCCCAGTGCCAAGCCCCAGCAATGCGCGGTAATGATTGGAGCAACGTGGCCCCGGAGGATGATAGGTTGAAAATTGCCGTTACTCGGATCTTGCGCCTCAGGCTTGCCGGGCTCACTGTAGGCGCCGTTGGCGCAGATTTTCTTCGCCGCCGCATCGCCCCCTACAGGAGAGGAGGAGACCCGCCTGGGAATTCGGGGGCCCGGCGGACATCATGAGGCTGCGCCCGGGCCTTAACTTCAACTTCACTGTCCTGGAACTGGACGCGATGCTCAAGGAGCTGTTCAAGCACGACCCTCAACATCCCGAATGGTTCAGGCTGCCGAAGGGCGTCGTCCCGCTGTGCAACAATTCCTCGCTCGATCGCATCCGTGCAATGATGCCTTTGTGCGATTCGCATGGAATTGTTCCAACTTGGCAAGAGCCTGCAGACGACGTCGTGCAGGAGTTCTTCGACGGCTTGGTGGAGGTGGCGGTCCGCTCCTATGAACAGAAGAGCCTCACCCGCGACACCACCGATGCGGAGATGCAGCACATCGCCACTAGGGCGGAAGAGGCGGCGGCAGCCGCTGCTGCGGGCGAGTTTGGATTCACCGTGGAGGAGGCAGAGGCAGCAGAGGTGGCAAGACTTGCCGAGCGAGAGTGGCTTGCCAGCGAGGAAGAGCTTGCCGGGCCTGACGCCGAGTCGAGCGAGCCCGCCGAGGGTGTGAGCGGCCCGCCATCTTCAAGCAGCTTGCCGCAAGCCGAGCCCCCAGCGCAGCCCCCAGCTCCACCAAGAAGGCGTCTCCGCAAGGCCGGGGACATAGCAGGGCGGCAGACGAGTCAACAGCCGTCGCGCCGCGCGATACGCTCCACCGCGACAAGCACTGTTGCCGCGGGAGCACCTCACGCCTCTGCGGCAACTGGAGCGGGGTCCTCCCGGACCACCGCTTCTGCTCCTGCCGCTGCCCCCGCCAAGTGGTCAAGGGAACCCACTCCTCCGCCTCGTCGCGCCGAAGGTGGGCCGGACTTTGACCTCTCCGCGCTCAGCTCCGACGAGGAAGAAGAAGAGTAAGATTCTTTGCTGTACTTGTAGTTCTTCAGTTCTTGCTATTTTTGTCTTGTATCTGATCTGCTTTACTCTGAACTCATTCCTTTTCAGGACCCTGGCCCAGAGAGCGGCGAAGAGAGCCAAGGCTCCGGTGATTGTCATCGAGGACGAGCCCACCGTGACAGCAGGGGGCGCGCCCGAGACCACCTTGCCGGACCCGGCAATCATTTCCCACAGCAGCCCCCAGCGCAGCCCCTAGCGTAAGTATATGGTTTATTTCCCGCTGTTATGGCGCGCATGGGTGTTCTTTCTTTTGCTGACATCTGACTGTTGGTTTGTGTAGGAGCAGAGCAGCCTCACCAGGAGCATCCGGAAGCCGCCCCCGAGATGCTATCTGCTTCGACTACACCGCCAAGGGAGGATTCCCTGGCAAGGGAGCGTTCTCCGGCAAGGGACAGTTCTTCGGCAAGGGACAGCACCAGCGACCCCCCGGTGGTGGAGCCCATGACTGCAGATCCCAGTACAGGTAATCCTCTTGCGCGAAAACTTCCCTTGGGTTCTTCTTCTTCTGATTTTTCTTTTTGGATATTTGCTTGACTTTTCTCCCTCTTCCGGCCTTCAGATCCACCTTCCACGGAGCCGATGGAGACCGAGGTCGCCGGCGAGGAGAACGCGCGGGGCAACACTGATGACGCCGCCGCCACCGAAGAAGAAGTCGCGCTGATGATCCCGCCGGCGAAGAGGCCGCCAAAGCTGCCGCTGCAGGAGCTGGCGAGGGGTCCGACGATCGCACTGACGACCCTGAGGCCACAAGAGTGCAAGGCGCTATGCCGACCGCCGATCCCTCCGCCGCCGCTGCAGCGTCAGGCTCCGAAGAGCCCCAGCCCGGCGCCTACTTGAAGGCTGGCGATGGCGTCTTCATCAAACTCCCCTGGGCGTCAAGCTCCAGGGCGTCGGTCGAAGGAGAAACTTTTGATGGAGAGGTGCTCGCCTCCGCTGGGCTGACGCTAGTTG
Organism: Triticum timopheevii; assembly: GCA_963921465.1. Taxonomy (NCBI): domain Eukaryota; kingdom Viridiplantae; phylum Streptophyta; class Magnoliopsida; order Poales; family Poaceae; genus Triticum; species Triticum timopheevii. Next base: position 498,560,000 of record OY997268.1, read on the forward strand.
ACGCGCCGAACAGCAGCAGCGGCGAGTCTGAGGAGGAGCAGCTGCTGCGGAAGCTGGTGGCGCTCTACCGCGCCCGACAAGCCAAGGTGGAATCTCGGGAAGCGCTTGTCGCGCAGGCGGGAGCGGACATCGAGAAGCGCGCGGAGGAGCTCCGGAGTCGCAACCAGGAAGCTCTCCGGTCCCTGGCAGAGGAGCGGGAGCAACTCGCCGAGGCATGGAAAGCCTTCCTCCTCGAGAAGGCTGAAGCCGAAGAGCAACAGCGGCTTGTCGCCGAGGAGTTGTTTGCGCGGGAGGGCGAGTTGGCGCAGCGAAAGGTTAATCTTGACAGCCATGAGGAGGAGCTTGCCGCACACGAGCAAACGTTTGGCGGGGCACTCAAGGAGGCAAAGGATGCTGCCGCAGCTGCCGAGGCCGTCAAGAAGGAGCTGGAGACGAAGGTGGCGCAGCTGGAGGCCGATCTCAAGGCGAGGAATGAAGAGCTCGCCGCGCTCAAGCGTGAGCGCGAGAAGGACGCCTACGCCCATGGCGAGCTGCAGGGTCGTCTCGTCAAGAAGGGCAAGGAGCTGAGCGCCGCCAAGGACTCCAACGCAGATCTTGAGTTGAAGCTGGCTACTTTGACCAAGACGCTGGACGACGCCAAGGAGCAGGAGGTGGCCTTGAAGGAGGAGATCAAGGCCAACGAAGCGCTGCTGACGAGGGCTGCCGAAACCCAAAACACTTTTAGGGAGACTGTGGAACTCTGGACAGAGGGTCTCGTGAATATCGCCGCAGTCATCGACGGGGAGCTGGCGCAGCTGGGGATGGAGGATTTCGGGTATTCCTCCGATGAGAACCTCCAGCCCAGCGCCAAGCTCACTTTGTTCTTCAAAGGTGTGGCGACGGCCCTCCAGCGACTCCGGGAAAGGATCCCAAAGCAGCTGGCCGACGAGTCGCGCACGATCTGCCGGAGAGTTTTGCAAAAGGTGTTGGTGAAGGTGACCTTCCGCAACCCAGGCCTCAACTTCACCAACGTCCTCAAGAAGCTGCCGCCGGATGCTGATCTGGAAGCGCTCAAGGCCCTTGTCGCATCCATTGTGGACAAGGTGAACGAGGTCAAGAGGGTTGATGGCGACCGCGTAGATTAGGCTGCCCGTTTTCTCCTTTTCTTGTCGCTGCTGGACATGTTACGAGAACAATCTATTAGAGCTGCGACAAGCTATCTTGTAATATAACTTTATTTTGGGTATCGATTGCTATGTTATTTCCTTTACTTGATTCCTTTCTTTGTATGTTTTTGCCCTACGCTTTTAGGGAACTTGCCGGCGCGGGCACCTTAGCCGCGAGCGCTGAGTGCGGGACGTCAGCAGCCTGCTGGCGGTGCTGCCGCCGACAAGAAACCTTGTCGCAACTAGTCACAGCTCACTTAAGTTGTTGAGCGGACTCGAAACAAAGTAAGAGCGCAACTAGCTACGAGTTGGTTCCTCTGCGCACAGGTTTTCCATACAAAGCACGGTCGTTCGAGGAAGATAACTTAAAATTTTTAAAACTGATTGCTCAAACTTTGGCAACTTAGCTTTTCTGTCGTTTGCTTCCCGGTAAGGTGAAACTTTCTTGAACGACGCCTGGTCCACATCATTATCTTCTCCTTTCCCCCCGGCAAACTTGTGGGCGAGGGAACCTTCCCTTTTCTTGAGAAAAAGAAAGAAGAGAAAATAAAGATATGGAGCCTTACGGCTCGTTATTGCTTATCGGGGGTAGGTGTTGCACAAAGTGTCAGATAACACATGCAAAAAATAGGAAGGATGAAATTAACAAGATGTGCGGAGCACATGAGCTTTATTTATGCACGGGGTCTGCGCCCGGCTTTGTACAAAGGATTACATGCAACAGCGGCAAGACTTGTACAAAAGGTGGTTGCCGGAACAGGTTCCGGCAACCGCGCCTTACGGGTAAAACTTACGAAGATGCTCGATGTTCCAGGAGTTGCTCACCGGAAAGCCATCTTCGGTCTCAAGGCGGACAGCGCCAGGCCTAGTGACTCGTTTCACCCGGTAAGGGCCTTCCCACTTCGGCGTCAACTTGTTGGAATTCTTGGCGGAGTGAACACGTCGAAGAACAAGGTCGCCTTCCTCGAGACTTCTGGCATTAACTTTGCGGCTATGGTAGCGGCGCAAAGCTTGCTGGTATCGAGCAGCTCGTACAGCAGCCTGAAGACGGTCTTCCTCAAGGAGCAGCGCGTCATCTTGTCGCATCTGCTCTTGTTCAAACTCATCATAAGCGAGCACTCGAGGTGACCCGTATACGAGTTCCGTGGGGAGAACTGCCTCTGCTCCATAGACTAGAGCGAAAGGTGTCTGGCCAGTGGCTCGATTTGGTGTCGTCCTGATCGACCAAAGAACCACCGGCAGCTCCTCAATCCAGTTCTTTCCGCACTTGCGCAGCCTGTCGAAAGTCCTGGTCTTGAGCTCGCGCAGCACTTCAGCATTTGCCCTCTCCGCTTGACCGTTGCTTCTCGGGTGAGCAACAGAAGCGGAGCAGACCTTGGCGCCAAGATCTTGGACGTACTGCATGAAGGTGCGGCTCGTGAATTGCGTGCCGTTGTCGGTGATGATCCTGTTAGGGATCCCGAAACGGCAAACAATCGACCTGAAGAACTTGACTGCTGACTGTGCTGTCACCTTCCTCACTGCTTCCACTTCTGGCCACTTTGTGAACTTGTCGGTTGCAACGTACAAGTACTGATGCGGAGCATCCTTCCATCATCCCCATGAACTCTACATCAACACTTCCAACCCCACAAGGACCTATGACTCGAGCATGTGCAAGAGCTCTCGAAACCGAGGTGACATCACTCCTATCACAACTCTCCTTTGATTCACGTGAGACATGGTTACTACCTCAAACGGAAACTCTATGTATACTCAGGTACCAAGGAGTCAACTATGAAGAGGCTAGGAAGCAAGGAGAACCGGAAGCGGAAGACATGCATGAAGACGGAGAGGAGAAAGCAACAAGGACCAGAGAGGCCGGACGATCCGGACGAAGGCCCGGACAATTCGGACAGAGCCCGGATGATCTGGACCCAGGTCCGGACGATCCGGCTAATTCCATCGAAGGCAACAGAAGCTCCCTCCCGAAGCCGGATCATCCGGACCCAGGCCCGGATTATCCGGACCCCGCCCGGACGTCCGGACCGCCAGCTGGACATCCGGCCCGTCGCCGCCACCAGCCGAGCCTCCAGCTCATCCGGGTCCCCACCCAGATCATCCGGACCAGCCCGGATCATCCGGACCAGCCCGGATCATCCGGACCCTCGTCCGGATCATCCGGCCAGTGCCTGCGTGCGCGTGTTGGGCTGAGCCCATGTACCCCTTCGCCCCAAACTCTATATATAGGACCCCATCTCCTCACTTTGAGACTTAGCATTGGATTAGCTCATATTTGTGTGAGAGCCTTTGCTCATCCACTCGGTTACTTCTCCTCGGAGATCAGGACCTCCTTCGGAGAAGATCCCCCTGCGGATTCAAGACCCCTATCTAGGGAAGAACATCAAGGCCTCCTCTTGGAGATGAACGGTTCCTTTGTATCCTTACCCTAGTTGACTATGTATCTTGTGGATCTCATGTGTGTATGTTGATCTAGCACTTGTGTGATCGATTCCTTGTTGGTTGAGTGTTTCTCTCTCGTTTTCCCCGTGTTTCCCCTCGTGCTTCCGCGTGTTCTTCGTGTTTCCTCCGTAGGATCCCCTCCAAACGTGAAAGATTGACGAATTAGGGTTCCACCCTACATCATATGGTATCATGAGCCACGTTGATCACGTTTTTGGAGCCCCTACCCCGTGATTTCTAGCTTGATTTTGTTGTTTTCGTCCTAAAATCTGAAAATCCCCACAAAAATACCCCCCAAATTTTTTTGTGATTTGTTAGTTTTGATGATGTTTTGTTGATTTTGATCCGTGGATTCAGTGTGTAACTCGTGGATCTTGTGTTTCCCCACCTTCTCCCCCTCGAAATCCATCCAAAATCCCCGAAATCGTCAAATCTCACCCCATTTTCGCGTTCTTCCCGAGCAGTTCCCGTGCGTGGTTGACCTGCCCGGATCATCCGGACCGAGTCCCGGATCATCCGGACGTGCCCGGATCATCCATCTCCTGGCCCGGATCATCCGGCTTCCTCTGCCGAAACTGCAGTTCTGCAGTCCACCATCCACCACCACCACCATCCACACATACATACATCCTCCCCACCCCATCCACCACCATTTCCACTTGCCAAACCCCAAGACTCAACCTCCGTACTACCATTCGAATTTGAGTTCGACAAATTGAGTGAGATTTCCGTGTCCTCTTGTGTTTCAGCTATTTAGGCGCGGTGTGACATGAACAACAAACGCTCATTTTGGTCGGCTACTCATCTTCGCTACGGACGGTAACTTCGACGACATCTTTGTCATACCTTGCAATTGCATTGATAACCATCATATACCATCTTTTGCGTTGCTTACCCATCGAGACTAGCCATTGAGTATTGCCGGCAACGTGACTTGTGCACATTAGTTGCATACACCATATCATACATACAATCGTGGTACATATCTCGGAATCAACTTGTGTGTCACAAAGTTGTCATCGCATACACAATTGCTATCTTGGTTCGTGAAGTTTGCATAAGAAAAGAGCTCAAAAGAGAAAGAGCCACTCAAGCTTTTAAGAAAAGAGGAAAGATAAGCAAAGATCGTATAAGCAACAAGCATAGCATCATACAACATTAAGATTGTCATATAAGATCATCTTGGATCATTGCACCGAAATACCATACATATAGCATACTTGGGATAGAGATCGTTGCATTTTTGCCTAGAAGGTTGTGCACAAGCTCCGTATCCGCCTATTGTGCAATCGTGCTAGCGTCTCTCTAGTATTGTGCAACAAGAGCATTTTCGTGGATTCCACATTTTGGCTCATTTTTGGTTTGCACAATCCCATTTATCTATTTGCGTGTGTGTTTCCGTGTACCACTACTTGCTTGGTCTACTTGTTGCATATGCGAATTTGCGAATCTTCTTCAACATTTTTGAGTCAAGCTAACGATTGCAATCAATTTTGTGCCACCATCCTAACCAAGCTCCACCAAAAGCTTTTACTTGTGTAGGTGTGAGAATCGACAAGGATCGATACCAATAGTGCTATTTCATTGTCCGCATTTGAGTGAACTTGATTCATCTTCAACTTCGGTCAAAGGTACATTGGTATTCGTTCTTCTCCTTCTACCACTCACAATTTGCTTGAAATGATGGATAGGCCAAGTTCTTCTACAAATCCACTCTTCATCGAGCAAGACGACGACATGTCATCATACGTCACCAAGAGCCACCTCTTTGCCGCACAACGAGCTCTCCATCAAGAGCAACAAGCAATGAGCGAACGCATCAACAACAAGCTCGATGCGCACAAGAAAGAGAACGATGCAAGAATGGACGAGCTCCGCGCCTTGTTGATGAACCGGCGTATGTCTACTTCTTCACACTCAAGACGGAGCCACTCAAGTCGCCACTCCGACGACTCCTCTGACACAAGTACACCGTCATCGAACACTCTTCGACGAGCAGCGCGTCAAGACCGTCATGCATCTCGCAACCCGCTACACGACAAGAATCTCCAAGAGCAAGTTGATGAACAAGTTCCTCGTCCTCAATCGAACCAAGTGGTGTTTGCTCAAGCTCAAGAACGACAACGTCTTCGTCGCCAACAAGAACAAGAATGAGCGCGCCTACATCAAGAGCAACAAGACGCCGAGGCTCAACGTCTTCAACAACAACAACGAGAAGCACAAGCTCTTGAGGCGGAACGTGCCCTTCAAGCATCAAGTCGAGCTATCGCCAACCGCAATCGCGAAAGGCGCAATCAAGAGGAAGCCCTTCGAGAAGAAATACAAGAGAGGAACTACCATCCGCGTGCACAATGTCAAGTCCCACAAGCTCCTCCACAAGCTACTCAAGCTCAACTTCAACCTCAAGGTCAACAAGAGCAAGTTGATATTGGACTTCCTCCTCGCCAAGAGCAACATGAGGATGATTACCCTCAACGTCAAGAACGTCATCATCAACATCGACCTCAACACAATGAAGAACAACGCTATGGCAAGCTCAAGTTCACAATGCCCAAGTTCAATGGAACCAATGATCCCGAAGAATACCTCTCATGGGCATTGAAGGTCGACAAAATCTTTCGTTTGCACAACTATGATGAAGAAAATAAGATCGCTATGGCATCACTTGAGTTCCAAGACTATGTGCTCATATGGTGGGAACAAGTCCTTGAGCGACGACAAGCAAGAGGTGAACCTCCAGTCACCACTTGGGCTCAAATGAAGGATGTCATGCGAGCACGCTTTGTGCCCACCTACTACAACCGTGATCTCTTCAAGAAGCTACAACTCCTCAAGCAAGGGACAAAGAGTGTTGAAGAATACTACAAGGAAATGGAGATAGCCATGATTCGAGCCAATGTCACGGAGGATGATGAGCAAACAATGGCACGATTCTTGAATGGCCTCAATCACCCCATCAAGAAGATCGCCGACTTCCAACCCTACTCCAACCTCATTGAGCTCGTGCATCAAGCTACAAAGGCGGAACGTCAAGTGCAAGATGACTTCAAGTACGCCAAGTACTCCTCCAAGACATATGGCTTCTCCAACAACCAAGCCTCAACAACTACTCCAACTTCGACGTCAACCAAGCCTTCTCCAAGCAACGACGACAAGTCAAGTTACAAGAAAACTTCTACAAGTTCAAGTCGTCCTCCTCCTACTACAAGCAATTCCAAGCCACGTGCTTCATCATCTACTCCAACCGATGAGACCGTCAAGACAAGCTCCTTCAAGTGTTTTACTTGCGGCGGCCGAGGCCACAAGTCATATGAATGCACCAACAAGCGCACCATGATACTCAACGACGATGGCACCTACGACTCAATGAGTGAAGATGAAATGGAAGCTATTGAGCAAGTGTCCATGCACCTGCGCATCAACGAGGATGAAGATGATCAAGTCTTTTGTGATGAAGATACGAGCCCCGCTCTTGTTGTCTCCAAGGTCTTGACACTTCAACATCAACAAGAAGAAGACCAACGATGCCACGTCTTCCACACAAAGGCCGGCATCAATGGACGATCCGTCAAGGTCATCATCGATGGAGGTAGTTGCCACAATTTGGCAAGCGAAGAACTATGCTCCAAGCTCCAATTGGTCAAGAAGAAGCATCCGCAACCTTACAAGGTTCAATGGCTAAGTGACTCCGACACTATACGAGTTGAGCATACGGTCCAAGTATCCTTCAAAATCGGTGCATATGAAGACACTTTGGAGTGTGATGTGGTCCCAATGACCGTTTGCCACCTCCTCCTTGGTCGGCCATGGCAATTCGACCGTGGTGTCTACCACAATGGGCGTACAAACCACTATAGCTTCAAGATGAAAGGCAAAGAATATGTCCTACGACCCATGTCTCCTAGTCAAGTGATAGCCGACAAACAAGCCACCAACCAAAGAGAGAAGAGTGAGAAAGTGAGCCACCAAAAAGTGAGTGAGAGCCACAAGCCAAATTTGAGCGCCTCTTCGCCTAGAGAGAAAAACCTCATACTATTCGCCACCAAACATGAGATGAGAGAAGTGTGTGAGAACCCATCGAGTGTGATGCACTTTGTCCTTGTGTGCAAGGATGGAGAACCAAAAACTAACACCACTCATGAGCTACCTTTGGTGTTTCAATCTCTTTTGCAGGAATTTCAAGACGTTTTCCCCGATGAGCTACCTCCGGGTCTACCTCCTCTTTGAGGCATTGAGCATCGAATCGACCTCATCCCCGGAGCGCCACTTCCAAACAAAGCTCCCTACCGTGTCAATCCCGAAGAAACCAAGGAGATTCAACGGCAAGTACAACAACTAATCGAAAACAGTCATGTACGTGAAAGCTTAAGCCCTTGTGCCGTTCCCGTTATTCTTGTGCCTAAGCCCGATGGAAGTTTCCGCTTGTGCTCCGATTGTAGACCTATAAATGCTATCACCGTGCGCTATAGGCATCCCATTCCTCGCTTAGATGATATGCTTGATGAACTTAGTGGAGCCAACTTTTTCTCAAAAATTGATCTTAAAAGTGGCTATTACCAAATCCGCATTCATGAGGGTGATGAATGGAAAACTGCTTTCAAAACAAAATTTGGCTTATATGAATGGTTGGTTATGCCTATGGGTTTGTCGAAAGCTCCCGGAACTTTTGTGCGTCTCATGCATCATGTACTTCATCCATACATTGGAATCTTTGTTGTGGTTTACTTCGATGACATTCTTGTGTTTAGCAAAACCATGAAAGAGCATCTTGATCATGTTAAGCTTGTTTTGCAAACCCTTCGGAAGGAAAGTCTTTATGCCAACTTGAAAAAATGCACTTTTGGCGTTGACAAAGTGGTTTTCTTGGGTTTCATTGTCTCTTCCAAGGGTGTCCATGTTGATGAAACTAAGATCAAAGCAATTAAAACTTGGCCCCAACCCACCAATTTGCAACAAGTGCGAAGTTTCCTTGGTCTTGCAGGGTTTTATCGCCGCTTTGTCAAAAACTTTAGCACTATTGCAGCTCCTTTGCATGCTTTGAGTAAGAAGAATACTCCTTTTGTTTGGGGACCTTTGCAATCAAACGCTTTTGATGAGCTCAAGTTTTTGCTTACTCATGCTCCGATTCTTGCTTTGCCCAATTTTGACAAAACTTTTGAGGTTCATTGTGATGCAAGTGGTACCGGAATTGGCAGAGTTTTAATGCAAGAAAAACGAGTCATTGCTTATTTTAGTGAAAAACTCTCCGGTGCTCAACTTAACTATCCCGTGTATGACAAGGAATTGTATGCTTTAGTGCATGTCCTCCATGTTTGGGAACATTATCTTAGACCTCATGAGTTTGTCATCCATACCGATCATGAAACGCTTAAGTACTTAAAAGGTCAAACTAAATTGAACAAGCGTCATGCCAAATGGAGTGAATTTATTGAATCTTTTCCGTATGTGATCAAGTACATTAAGGGCAAGGAAAATGTAGTTGCCGATGCGCTTTCACGCATATGCACGCTCGTCACCCAACTTGAGTTGAATGTTATTGGCTTTGAGCACATAAAAGATTTATATGCTAGTGATCCGTCTTTTGCACCTCATTATGCTAAATGTTTGACGCATACATCTTGGGAACAATATTACCTCAAGGATGGTTATCTTATGAGAGCTAACAAACTTTGCATACCCGAGTCTTCTCTTCGTTTGCTACTTTTGCAAGAGGCTCATGGAGGTGGACTCATGGGACATTTTGGACGCGACAAGACCTTCGCCACGCTCTCCAAGAACTACTTTTGGCCCAAGATGTTTCGAGACGTCTCACACTTCACCACAAGATGCTCAACATGCTGCAAAGCTAAGTCAAAAGCTCAATCTCATGGTCTTCACATGCCTCTTCCTATTCCTTATCAACCTTGGGAAGACATTAGCATGGACTTTGTACTTGGCTTGCCTAGAACTCAAAATGGAAAGGATTCCGTGTTTGTTGTTGTGGACCGATTTTCTAAAATGGCACATTTCATTCCTTGCAACAAGGTCGACGATGCTTCACATATTGCAAATCTCTTTTGTAGGGAAATCTTGCGCCTCCATGGAGTACCAAAGACAATCGTCTCCGACCGCGACGTCAAGTTCCTGAGTTACTTTTGGAAGACCCTTTGCGCCAAGCTCGGAATCAAGCTCTTGTTCTCATCCGCATACCATCCTCAAACCGACGGCCAAACGGAGGTGACGAACCGGACGCTCTCCACTCTACTTCGCGTGTTGATCAAGAAGAACATCAAGGAGTGGGAGGCGTGTCTACCCATTGCCGAGTACGCCTACAACCGCGCAAGACATTCGACGACCGGCAAGTCCCCCTTCGAGGTCGTCTACGGCTTCAACCCATTGTCCCCATTGGAAATTCTACCTCTACCTCTACAAGAGCGCACCAACCTCGACGCAAGTGCCCGTGCAAGCTACATCAAGAAGATGCATGAAGAGACAAGACACACCATCGAGCGCCAAGTACAACGACTAGCGACCAAGCTCAACATCAACAAGCAACCCATGATCTTCAACATAGGCGATCTCGTGTGGCTACACCTTCGCAAGGAACGCTTCCCCAACAAACGCAAGTCCAAACTACTACCTCGAGCCGATGGACCCTTCAAGGTGTTAGCACGCTACAACAACAACGCCTACAAGCTCGACCTACCAAGCGACAAGTACAACGTGAGCGACACCTTCAACGTCAAAGACCTCTCGCCTTTCCATGGTGATGAAGATATAGATCCGAGGTCGGATCCTTTCGAAGGGAGGGGATATGATGCGGAGCATCCTTCCATCATCCCCATGAACTCTACATCAACACTTCCAACCCCACAAGGACCTATGACTCGAGTACGTGCAAGAGCTCTCGAAACCGAGGTGACATCACTCCTATCACAACTCTCCTTCGATTCACGTGAGACATGGTTACTACCTCAAACGGAAACTCTATGTATACTCAGGTACCAAGGAGTCAACCATGAAGAGGCTAGGAAGCAAGGAGAACCGGAAGCGGAAGACATGCATGAAGACGGAGAGGAGAAAGCAACAAGGACCAGAGAGGCCGGACGATCCGGACGAAGGCCCGGACAATCCGGACAGAGCCCGGATGATCCGGACCCAGGTCCGGACGATCCGGCTAATTCCATCGAAGGCAACAGAAGCTCCCTCCCGAAGCCGGATCATCCGGACCCAGGCCCGGATCATCCGGACCCCGCCCGGACGTCCGGACCGCCAGCCGGACATCCGGCCCGTCGCCGCCACCAGCCGAGCCTCCAGCTCATCCGGGTCCCCACCCGAATCATCCGGACCAGCCCGGATCATCCGGACCCTCGTCCGGATCATCCGGCCAGTGCCTGCGTGCGCGTGTTGGGCTGAGCCCATGTACCCCTTCGCCCCAAACTCTATATATAGGACCCCATCTTCTCACTTTGAGACTTAGCATTGGATTAGCTCATATTTGTGTGAGAGCCTTTGCTCATCCACTCGGTTACTTCTCCTCGGAGATCAGGACCTCCTTCGGAGAAGATCCCCCTGCGGATTCAAGACCCCTATCTAGGGAAGAACATCAAGGCCTCCTCTTGGAGATGAACGGTTCCTTTGTATCCTTACCCTAGTTGACTATGTATCTTGTGGATCTCATGTGTGTATGTTGATCTAGCACTTGTGTGATCGATTCCTTGTTGGTTGAGTGTTTCTCTCTTGTTTTCCCCGTGTTTCCCCTCGTGCTTCCGCGTGTTCTTCGTGTTTCCTCCGTAGGATCCCCTCCAAACGTGAAAGATCGACGAATTAGGGTTCCACCCTACATCAAGTACTCAAAGCCCCCGACAGCTCGGGGAAAGGGGCCGAGGATGTCGAGCCCCCAGACTGAAAATGGCCAGGATAAAGGGATCGTCTGGAGAGCTTGAGCTGGCTGGTGTATCTGCTTGGAATGGAACTGACACGCTTCACACTTGGTTACTTGTGCAGTTGCATCCTGGAGGGCTGTCGGTCAAAAGAAACCTTGCCGGAACGCTTTGCCGGCAAGTGCTCTTGCGCCAATGTGGTGACCACATATACCTCCATGTATCTCTGCCAACAGCTTTTGTCCATCTTCCTGGTGAATACACTTTAATTTCACACCGTTGAGTCTTCTTCTGTACAGTGTGTTGTCAACAAACTGGTACATACTTGACTGCCGGGCTACTCTTTCCGCTTCTTCTTGCTCTTCGGGAAGTTCTCCTGTCTGAAGGAAACGGACAATCTGCTTTGCCCATGCTGGAGCTTGCGGCTCGACAGCAAGGACTAAAGGTACATATGCTGCTGCGGGAACATCCGCTTCTACGGCGAGAACCTGCGGCTCAGCCGGAGCTTGACGTTCCCCGGCAAGCTTGCCGGAGCAAAACTTGTCGGGAGTGTCTGCTTCAACGGAACAAACTCTAGGGCTTGCCGGAGCAGACTGCTCCTCAGCACCTTTGGTGTTGATTTTGGGGACCTTCTTGGCGGCGGCTTCGGGGAGCTCTGCCGGAAAATAGTCACCAGAAATCAACTTCCTCTTCTTGCTCTGTCCGGTCGATGGCGTTACAGATGGTTGAGTCAGTTTGAGCACAAAGATCCCTGGTTCCACAGGTAACTTAAGTGCGGCGCACTTTGACAGGCCATCGGCAATGTCGTTCTGAGCTCTCGGAACATGTTCCATCTGTAGGCCGTCAAAGTGCTCTTCTAACTTTCTCACCTCATCAACGTAAGCTTCCATCAACGGACTCTGATAATTTTTGTTCACTTGGCGGACGACAAGCTGCGAGTCACCCCTGACAATGAGCTTCTTGATCCCAAAGTCTGCTGCGATCCTGAGACCGGCAAGCAAACCTTCATACTCTGCGGTATTGTTTGTTGCTTGCTCCTTGGGATAGTGCATCTGGACTACGTACTTGAGGTGCTCCCCAGTGGGTGCGACAAGTAGCACGCCCGCACCGGCGCCTTGCAGTGAGAAGGCACCATCAAAGTACATCAGCCATTCTTTGCTTGCCTCCTTGACGGGGATGCTCGTTTCTGGAATTTCTTCATCTGGTGTTGGCGTCCACTCTGCTATGAATTCTGCCAATGCTCGGCTCTGGATAGTTGAAGTGCTTTCAAACTTGAGGCCAAAGCTTGACAGTTCCAGTGCCCACTCGACAATCCTACCTGTTGCTTTTGGATTCTGCAGTATCCTCTTCAGCGGAAAACGAGTGACAACTGTGATCTCATGTGCTTGGAAGTAATGGCGCAGCTTTCTCGAGGCCATGAGAAGGCCGAAAAGCAATTTCTGCACACCAGAGTACCTCGACCTAGCCCCCTGCAGAAGGGAACTGACAAAGTAAACTGGGCGCTGCACCATTTTCTTCTGCATCTCCTCACGCGCCTGCGCAGATCCACCCTTGTCGGGACCAGAGCTTGTCGGCGAAGCCCCCTGCTTGTCGCTGGATGCATCTGCCGCGGTTGCTGGATCATCATCCGCCTCCCTCTCCGCTACTAACGCAGCACTAACCACTTGATTGGTTGCCGCTATATACAGCAGCAACTTCTCTTGTGGCTTAGGTGCGACAAGTGTTGGAGTGGAGGACAGGTATCTCTTCAAGTCCTTCAGCGCAGCCTCCGCTTTCGGAGTCCATTTCATTGGACCTGCCTTTTTCAATATTTTGAAAAATGGCAGGGCGCGCTCAGCAGACTTAGAGATAAACCTGCTGAGAGCAGCCACGCAACCGGCAAGTCTTCGTACATCCTTGACGCGCTTTGGTGCTTCGATCTGCTCAATGGCCTTGATCTTGTCGGGATTGGCTTCAATTCCCCGCTGAGACATGAAGAACCCGAGAAGCTTGCCGAAAGGGACTCCAAACACACACTTCTCGGGGTTAAACTTGAGGTTGATCTTGCGCAGATTTGCAAAGGTTTCATCTAAATCTTGAATCAGAGTTGCCTTGTTCTTGCTCTTGACCACTATGTCATCCATGTAGGCTTCCACATTTCTGTGTATTTGTGGCTCAAAAGCGTCATGGACTACTCTTGCAAATGTTGAACCAGCATTCTTTAATCCGAAAGGCACCCGTATGAAACAGTATGTGCCACATGGAGTGATGAATGCGGTCTTCTCCTCATCCTCTTCTGCCATGAAGATCTGATGGTATCCTGAGTACGCGTCAAGAAATGAAAGCAAATCACATCCGGCCGTGGAGTCAACAATCTGGTCAATGCACGGCAAGGGAAATGGGTCTTTGGGACAAGCTTTATTAACATCGGTAAAGTCGATACAAAGCCTCCATTTCCCGTTTGCCTTGCGCACGACTACAGGATTGGCCAACCACGTAGGATGGAGCACTCCTCTGACAAGGCCTGCTGCTTCCAACTTCTTGATTTCTTCTACGATGAATTCTTGGCGCTCCACTGCTTGTTTTCTGACCTTCTGCTTGACGGGCCACGCATGAGGACAGACGGCAAGGTGGTGCTTGATTACTTTCCTGGGAACACCGGGGATGTCAGACGGTTGCCATGCAAACACGTCGACGTTCGCCCGCAGGAAAGCAACGAGCGCGCTTTCCTATTTAGGGCCGAGAGTGGCACTGATGGTGAAGGTACCACCAGTGCCGTCCTCCTTGGCGGACACCTTCTTGGTCTCTGGCGGAGCTGCCATTGTCTTCTTACACTTGCCGGTGGAGCTCGATGGTGCGTCCTCGAGGGTAGCGCAGCACTCCGAAGAGGTGCGCTTGCCAGAGTGGGCATCAGAACTCTTGCCGGACTTGGTCTTCTTCTTCCCCTCGGGAGCTTCAGCGGCAAGTGACTTGCGATCTGCTGCGGCTGCTGCTTCCCGGTAGATCTTGTCGGCGCAGATAAGAGCATCCTTCTTGTCGCCGGGGACAGAAATGACACTTATCGGGCCTGGCATCTTCAGCATGTTGTATGCGTAGTGAGAGGCTGCCATGAATTTGGCGAGTGCTGGACGGCCAAGTATCCCATTGTAAGGTAATGGAAAATCAGCAACGTCAAACACGACCCTCTCAGTCCTGAAGTTCAACTCGCTGCCAAATGTCACCGGCAACGTGATCTTCCCCTTCGGCTTGCTCCTTCCCGGATTGATTCCTTGGAATGTGTCGGTCTCTTCAAGCTCGCTGTCAGGGATCTGGAGTTTCTGGAGTACCGCGGAGGAGATCAGGTTCAAGCCAGCCTCGCCGTCAACTAGCATCTTAGTGACCTTGAGGTTGCGGATAGTCGGTGAAACCAACATCGGCAAGCACCCGACCGCAGTTATGCGATCAGGGTGGTCCTCAATATCAAAGATGATAGGCATGCCGGACCATTTCAGAGGCTTGCGTGACTCGACGGGTGGTTCTGCTGCATTGACTTCCCGCACCCACTGCTTGAGCTGGCGGTGTGAAGTATGCAGAGAAGCACCGCCGTCAATGCACAGGACCTCTGTGGCTTTCTGAAACTCCTGCTCATCGGTCTCGTCATCATCCATATCCTCATCGTCGTCGTCATCTTCATCCTTGTCGCGGCCGCGGGGAGGTCTGTCTCCTTACCGCTGCTTGGCCTTGCCGCGACGTCCTCCCCGGCCGGGGCGCTTCTTGCCGGATCCTCCAGTACCTTCTTGGGCCTTCTCCTTGTCGCGTCGCTCGTATTCAGCCTTTTGCTGCTCAACAAGCTGCTCGACCTTCTTGCAGCTCTGGAGGTCATGGCCCTTGGTGCGGTGGATCTTGTAGTATTGCTTGTCGACGCCGTCCTTCTTGTCGGCGACCGCCACGGCTTCGGCTTCCTTGGCGCCACCTCCGTTGCCGGACTGCTCAACGACTAGCACATCTTTGCCTTTCTTCTTCCTGTTGTTCCGCCGCCGGTTTTTCCTTGCCGGAGCAGCATCTTCGCTGTCAGATCCTCCTGCTCCTGTAGTCTCTCCGGGAAGTTTCCTCCCTTCCTCAGCACGTGCACACTTGTCGGCCAGGGCGTATAGCTCACTGACGTCTCTGATCTTGCACATCGCCATCTCCTCCCGCATCCTGCGGTTACGCACGTTCTGATGGAACGCGCTGATAACCGCGGCAGGGTGGACATCTATGAGGCTCGTGGGCAGTGGCGGAACCAACATTTCAAATGTGGGAGTACAGAGTTCCAATTATTTTTGAAGTCGCCAATTTTTTAAATAAAAAATAGCAAATAGCATCCGTGGTAAGATAGTATGCAAAAGACAACATCTAACAAGTCACAATACATATGGGGCAGCTAGCTAGCTCCGGAGTTGTGGCCATTTTGCTAGAAACCTCTGGAGCTGTAGCCGAACTGGTATCTAATGGGCCATTCAATTCGGGATTTGCAGCCCTAGCTAACGGGATTTTGTATATTTGGGCTAGCTGCTTACTTATATGGGCTTCGGGCCTGAGAGAGGTGGAGAGAAGTAGTGTGGATATCTGGGGTAAACAAAATTGTGCTAAAACAAGGCTCGACCGGACAAAAAACAAACACGTATGAATTACTGGTGCCAGCCAACGTACATGAAGTGCAAGCCTAGAGGCGACCCAAAGCCCCCCCCCCCCCCCCCCCCCCCCCCAACTATGTAAAAAGTCCACGTTGATGCAGGCATTAGACAAGTGTGGGTAGGTTCGGCAATGTCTGTCTATCGGGATGGCAATGGAAATTACCTCAGCAGTTCGTCATTGCGGGAATGGACAATGCCTCGACAATAGAGGCCATCGCGTGCAGAGAAGCCCTATGCTTAGCTGAGGATCTTCACATCAACCAACTCGTCGTGGCCTTCGACTCAAAACAAGTGACCGGCGACCAAGGAGGACCACCGTCAAGCAAATTAAAGTGCAAGCTCTCTCTTTTACATGTGTGTTTACATTTGAAGGTCAATCCTCTAATGCCGTGGTTCATAATTTGGCAAGATTTTCTCTTAATCTAGCTTTAAGGCGATGTGTGGTTTGGCCAGCCTCATGAAGCAGCTTGTATCCCACACACTGTGAATTTTGATGAATAAAACTTGGCTTTACCCCTAAAAAGACAAACGTACATCATGCATATCCCTATATACTTGAATTTTTTTGGGCAAAAGTAATAGGGGTTCATATGCACACCCATGTACTCATTTGGTTCCGCACATGCTCATGTCCTATCTTGATTTGACTCAGGTTGGGGCATGTCCGCAAGGAGTTCCAGTGGTGCCTTTCTTTATAGCTATCTCTGAGGACATCATGATAGTTTCGAGTGGATTGTATATCGGTATGGTTATATCGATGATATCTATTTCGTATATTGTACTTGTAGATATTTTGGTCTCAGTGTCTTGCCTCTACTTTAATAATACTCTCTCCGTTTTTTTTACTTCGCATAAATTTTGTTAAATTTTCTAAGTTTGGCCAAGTTTATAGAAAAAATATCAGCATTCATAACAGCAAATTAATATCATTAGATCCATCATGAATCAATTGATGGATGTTTCTATAAGCAAACATTTAAACCATACCGAATTAAATTACGTACACGCTAAATCAGTATCAGATATTGATATGGAACCAATTAATGGACGTTTTTTCTAAGAAAACATTGGTACCACCTTAGGCTAACCGTATGGGAGTGTCGTAGTTAGTATCATTCATGACAACTAGGAAATTTTGATGAGGTGGCATAGAATTAAGTGAAAAAAAAATTGAGTATCATATCAATGATACCGTATCATAATAAATATTATACTAGTATGTGTCTTGTGTGGAAAAAATAAGATCATCTGAGAATACTAATCTATAATACTATGCATTACAGAGGTAGTACTATATACTAGTATCATATGCATGATTCTAACTTGTGATACTACGAAAAATACACAGGAGCTCCTGGGTGCTCCACACCCCTATACGAATATTAATCGTAAAAAATACCAAAAGAATTCAAAAAATTCTGAAATTTGGGGATATGAAACATGGATTCTCAATCTACTCCCGTGTGAAATTTCGTGAAAAAATACCAAGAAACGTATCTGTGGCGAAAGAAATATTGTTCGAACAAAAATCCATCCAAACAGTTTTTTTCAATACATAGGAATTTTTGTCTTTTTTGCCACGAATACGTTTCCTGGTATTTTTTCACAAAATTTCACACGGAAGTAGACGGGACTCCAGATTTGATATCCCAAAATCTCAGATTTTTTTCCAAATTTCTCGGTATTCTTTTGAATTTAATGTTCGTATAAGGGTGTGGAGCACCCGGGTGCTACAAATCCGCTTCCATGGTACTACCCATTACAGCCAACCTTATAGCGCATGCATCAAGAATGTATCGGTATGCACCAAGGGATCAACCACATTAATCGCTACTTTCAGATACGAAGCAATAATTTATTAGATAGATATGGTGTACTAGTCGAAGACACGTGCTTTGCACGTGTGCATTATTATTTACAATTTTCAAGTGGACAAAAAAATTCAATACAAACAGAGCATACATGAATTGCTTTAGCTTTGCAACATCGTGCCGAGTTAATAAGGAAAAACGTATGCCAACTTACAATATCCTAATAAATTTTCGCTCTTAAATTGCGAAAATATGTCAAGAAATTGTAGTTAGTACTTATTTTACAAACTTGCAATCAATACGTCATGGGATCGTATTTTGTTTAAAAAATGATCATCTCCATGCATTATACATCACTTGGACGTAGATGGAATTCACCCAGGGCTGGGCTAGAATTATTGAAGGGTTATACATCCAAAAATAATTACCAGAAAATGGTATATATGTTCATATTGTACATGCATGGTACATCTTCTTTTATATGTGCATAATGGAACTCGTGAAAAATCATGGCAAACAGTCGTCTCGCTCGCCCATCCCACCTAGTCTGAATGCGATTTTTTTTAGGTGAGTCTGAATGCGTTTTTTTGCCTGACACTCGGCCATATGGGCCAGGAAGCTTGCCATCGGGCCAGCTGTAACCACTCCATCCATCCAGTTCTTAAACACTCTAATATCTTGTTATAAAAAAAATAACGCCAGGCCCAGGCCACAAGCCATTCGCTAGATCTGCCGCTGCCTGACTGTCGAGCAGAGCGCCAGCGCGCCGCCGCTCCCCTTCGTCAGATCCCGTCCCTGCCCTCAACCCACGAACGCCTACGTGAGAACCGCCGTGGAGCCGGTGAAGCACGCGACCTCGCCATTCGACACTTCTGCTCGCCTCGTCTAGTCTTCCTCGGCAGGCACGACGGCGCTCGCATCCGGCAGCCACGGCCCCACGCAGCAGACGCCGGCATGTACCACGGTCCATTCCTCCACGGCTCCACCGTGATGGGGCTCAGCAATCGGTTTCTCCTCGCATCCATCCATCCAGTCAAAGGGAGGTTGGCTGGCAATCTATTTGCCGAAGGCGGCCGTGGTACATGGAGTTTTCTAGAAGAGCGGCTGGAGCGAATCCACGTGACCTGAGCCGTTCGATCCACCAAAATCAACGGCTACAACTAAATTTATTCTGCAAGCGGCGGGAAAGACATGTGAGATGGAGGTAGATTCAAATATTCAAACAAATGTGTACTATAGTAGTAGAGATATGACATGCATTCAGACCATGTCCCAGCGCTTGTATTTAAACGCCCCCGGTTCACGTGTCAGTGATCCTCGACTGATCTGAGTATCTGACCGCTCTTAAGCTTCCAAACCTCACTGATAGATCCAAAGCCAGCACAGCGCAAACCAGCAGCCATGAGGACCAGCATCACCCTCTTCATCGGGGTGGCCGCCATCATCTACGCCGTCGCCATGCCCGCCACGGCGATGCCCGGCGGGTGGGAACACATCCGTAACATCAACGACCCGAAGGTCCAGGGGCTCGGCAATTGGGCGGTGGGGGAACACATGAAGCAGGCGGGCGGCCGGCTCAGGTTCAGCAAGGTGGTGCTGGGCACGGTGCAGGTGGTGTCGGGCTTCAAATACCGGCTCCTCGTCGAGGCGCTGAACGGCGCCGGCAAGAAGGACGCGTACAAGGTGGAGGTGTACGAGGAGGCGGCCGACAAAGGGCGCAAGCTCGTCTCCTTCACCCCGGTCGCCCAAGAGGCGTAGGCCTTTTGGCGTATTTGTAATTCTTGATGGACATCGTCACAGCTCACAAGCAATATTAATGAGGCATCAAAAAGTTACAGATCCAACTGCATTACCTTTGACTCACATAATCTAAATGTCACTCTCGTGCGCATTCTAGAAAGAAAAAATTTGAGCTAACTGGTGGAAAACGTGGATGCCTTATACTCCCTCCGTCCGGAAATAGGATTGGATGTATCTAGATGTATTTTAGTTCTAGATACATCCATTTGTATCCATTTCTTCGACAAGTATTTCCGGACGGAGGGAGTACTACATTTTCAAACGGAGGGGGTGCACCAATTTTGCCACCTCAATGTAGTACAATTTTGAATTTCAAAGCCTGAGAGAACAGAATTGCTAAGTTCAGTTCTCTCTACAAGAAGTCAAAGCCTTCTTCGCGACCAAAGCTTTTATGCTATCTACACCATCAGATATGAGATGGCTTTGCGGAACAGGCATCTGGGTTCTACAGTTGAGGAGCCATCCAGTCAGTACTCACAAAGTCACAAGCTTAACTCATGCCTCCACGAGCCCTTTGCTACGTGCTTTCTTCTTCCCGCCCTTCCCCTCCTTTGGGCTTGCTTGATCTTTCACTTCGACTTCGGTTTCTATTTTGGCAAAAATTGGCTTCGGCTCCATCATTGCCTGGCCTGCTTTAAGGGCTCCCCATTTGGTATCATCCTGCTGGGCAGTTAGCACAGGGTTGTAAGCATGTCGCGCCACTGGAAATTTTTTATATTGCATATCTGCTATTTATAGTTTGAAGATTGTGTTCTCTGAGGGTGTTAGTTCATATACACACTAGACAATGGCTGTAAAACACTTTGCAAAATTGAGTTTAGACCTAAATAGCATATCCCTGGACATACAAGAACATACCCATCTCAATGTACTAAACTGGTCTTCTGTGAAACCAAGCTGTGTATAAATCCTCAACGAAAGGCTTGGAGTGATTGGAGACAATGCTATTGCAATTATTCTCATTGTCTCTAGAATAATGACGAGATCCTGTAGTGAAGTGCACACCAAAAAAAAATGAATAAGGCAAATATCACAAACAAAATAAAATAATAACATCAAATAAATAACACAAACTAGCCACCCAAAAATCATCTCAACAATTCATCAGAACGACTAAAGTCATGTTATAGTTTCATTATTACAGCCACAACAACAGAGTTGCTGTGACATAGGAATTAGGTACTCAGATGTACAGAATATAAAGAATTTTGAAGCTCACAGAGTGCTCTTCTGTTTGAAAGTGGGTTTCTTTTACAAACATGAAAAGAAGCAACTAATGCATCATGCAGTTTGACCTTGGCAGCATTAAATTTTGGCAAGTAAAATCTGAAACAAACACGGCAAGCCCAAAAGGAAGAGAAATAGATATAGTTTCAACTTTCAAGTGTTTACCTTTGCAGCCTTTTCAGCAATCTCGCCCCCTTGCTTGAAACAAGACCATGGTGCTTGCTCGTCAATGTACAAGTTTCCCAAGTTACCAATTTCTAGAACAGTTTCACATGCTGATGTCAACGAAAGATTTTCGTAATGGCCCTTCGCCTTGTCCACCTGTATAAACAGTTTATATCACTGTAACACCAACAGATACAACAGAAGTGCAGTACATGCAAACATGTGTTAAAAGAATCTTTTTATTAGGCAGATGAATAGCAGGTGATGATCTGAAATATCCAAATGCAACATGTGTTTGAAATATCAAGTGGAACCAATTCATAATGGACAACACGTGCTGACAGTGTCTGAAGCGCTTGTTGCTCATTTTCACATGTCAATTCAGCAATCATATCAATTATCTATAGCTCCAAGAAGAGAAATAATAAAACAGTTCAGCTAGGATCATTATGGTGGATGTCTTTACTTTCTGTAGGCCAAGAAACAGAACTTAAAGGAGCACCAAACAAGGAGCAATAATTACATATAAAGGGTTTCAAGCTTTTGTAATGCATAATTGGAAACGATTTCCTTCATAAAGATTTTTTTCCTATTTAGACCGTTTACTGTCTAGAAGTTCACTTTATAAAGCCAATTCAGACAACCTACACCCCATCAGAAGTAATGCAATGACAGATCAATGGTTTGTCATCAGTTCCGAAGATACCAAAGAGACCAACTTACCAAGTTTTCAACATTATTCTTGAATGAATTGCCATCTGCGGCAGCAATTGAATCAAAAGCTAAGGTGGAATTGCAGTTCTTTTTTAGGAGACCAAGTGTTCGATTGAGAAGGTTTCCTGTTCAGATGAGAACAGTATCATCACTAACCACTTAAGACAGACAATTAACACCAACTAAAGCATAAGCCAAAAATAAATGAATAAAAGTTTTAGCAAGCATAAATACCAATTGTGTTAGCAAGATGTGCATTGACTGTATTGATAAAACGTTCTTCTGAATAGTTCCCATCATTGCCAAATTCTACTTCCCGCAAGAAGAAGTACCTAACAGCATCCGCTCCAAATCTGCCTACCAGATCCTTTGGTTCAAGTGTGTTGCCTAGTGATTTTCCCATCTTCATGCCATCCTAAAATTTGCAAAATAAAAAGCAGCTGCATGAAATAAAAGTGATTTAATGAGATAAAAGTGTCTGGGAGCCCAGATAGAATTTATATTTGTTACTCAAAGACAAAACTACAAAGCAGTTGCTGTGTTTCACAATATCTGTCCAAGACAACCATGCGCACCAATGAGGCGCAAAATTTATAATAGTTAATGCCATTGGACCATACGCATCCCTATAAAATTAAAGACTACTCCTACTCAACCTGTCCTGCAGCAATGAAAAAACTATTGCGAAATATAATTTCCCAGAAAAATGGACAAATGTTACAAAAGGAGGGAGAAGACAAACATTTATTTCACATAGGAGAACATACGTTCTTATAATTTGACGTACACACATAGTAGAGGGTTGTAAACTTGAAAAATCGAGGAAGAAGGTGGCCAAAAATACAGACTTATCTATGAACTACATAGCCACAACTATAAAACATGTGAAATACTAACAGGTAAAAGGACGAATGCTAATACATATATACACTAATATAGGTGTGCTAACTTGTGCCATGTGCAGTACCATTATACAAGTTAGATTAAAATCGTACATATGGTAAAACGTGATGTATTCTAAGGTAGAGATGATACTGAGTGGAAGTATGCAACCGATGTCCAAATGTCTAGATGGGAAATGTACATGTAGTTGCAGGAAAAGGCCTTATCAAATACGATGGTCACATAGACAAATACGATGGTCACATAGACATGCTCAAAATACTATGTACTGTATGGTGTTATATTGCTATCAGTTGATGTGGAAACAAGAACATTGGAAATATGTGAGGTCACCTTTGTCAAGAATCCATGGCCAAAAACTGCATCAGGAACGCTTATCCCTGCTGACATTAACATTGCTGGCCAATAAATTGCATGAAACCGCAATATGTCCTGAGGTACATGTACAAGAGATCGTCACAAACTGTGAACATATAAAACAAAGAAGTTTATCCAATATTATTGCTTTTAAATGGGACAAAAATGTCAATATCTACAGTGACCAGCTCCAAGTAAATTGTACTGGAAGCAGTAGATTAACAGTACATTTTATGACATTGGCATCTCCAGGTATTATGAAACATAATAAAATACATCAGATTTAACATATGAGAAGAGCTGTGTTGTTCTTTCTATTTCTTAGCTGTCACATGTCTCTCACTTTTGGGAATTAGGGGATGGATCTGTCAAAATTGTTTCAACTGTGACCTACCAGTGCCAAGTCACAAACCCAGCATGACACATGATATTTTTATTAGTGCAAGTAACTGCAGCTGAGGCACAAGGGCCCTATAGAAATAAGTTTAAATGAAATAGGATCTAATCTTGAGAACTGGAAGGAGTGAAACTTGTCCCCGGGTTTCGCCATATGGAAAACTGAGTGGCTATGTGATGTTAGCTGGTTACTATATAGATCACCATAAAGGAGTTTATGTTTGCTTATTCATTTGATAAATGTCATATTTCAGCACTTCCACTTAGCAGCACTAAAAAGAAGTGGTACTATCTAAGTTCACATCAAAATGAGAGATCCTTATGATGATAAGAAGAAATCAATCAATATGGTGTTTTGCCATAAGTTGAAACAAAAAAACATGATGTTTGAAGAAGCTGCAAAAATTATTTGCCCAAAACCGACCTTTCCTATCAGGTGTAGAGATGCAGGCCAACCCCGATCAACAGCTTGCTGTAAACTTGCCTGCTCCCCATCATCTAGGGACGCTGAAAGATAACTAAAGAGACAAACATACAGAAATGAACAACCAATACGAAACAAAATAATAGGCAATGCTACATAAGATTACGTACTCTAGCCTCATTTCAAGATTTCAAGAAGTTAACTGCTCATTTATTACATGCATGGACTAAGAGACTGGAGCATCTTTTGCTTTTGCATAGAAAGTTCACAGTTTTGGTAAACAAAAGAACAATTTATCTAAGAATTGTCATTGCCAAACATGAATATAAATCAAAGAAGTATAGTATATTCTATACTTGCATGGTAGGATTAAACAGAGGACACTGATATCAGACAACACGCCGCCTACGGCCATATCTATCCAGTAGAATTTGAGTAAGAATATGCAACCTGTTCATGCTTACTAAAATGCCAAGCAGCAGTGAAACATACAAACATACCCTAATAAGGCATCAAACCACACATATATTGTTTGTTTGGTGTCATTTGGCACTGGAATACCCCACTCGACAGATGCACGAGAAATAGAAAAGTCTCTCAATCCACTTTTAATCCAGCCTTCGACCTACAGCTGTGTCTTAATTAGTAAAATAACAAAGAAATAAGGGCATCCTAAAACCATGAAAATAAACACATGTGAGCTGAAAGATTGGCAATTAATGAAGCGTCAAGCGTTATATTTTTACTGAAAGCTAAAACATGAAGCAGAGTATGAAATTATTAATCTTGGGCACTTATATAAGAAAAAAATATTATCCTATCACTGTACACAAAGCCAAGGTGTGTTACTGTGAGAAGAATAGAGGCTACTTAATAAAGTGCATTATGGTCAGTCAATGTGTAGGCATGCGCCGATGCACACATGTACTTGGAAATGTCATAGTTGAGAACCCATCTTGCCAGCGCAAGGAAAATAAACATGTGATGGCCAGGCTTCAAGTGCTCAGTAAGCTTTTTAGCCAAAACACCGCAACTCGATTACGAAGATGGGTAGGGGAGATTGCCAGCAACTACATCAGGTGACGAAGTCCAGGATTGGATTGAACAACCATGGCTCCCCAACACCAAACTCGCACTGTAAGCCGCCAAACCCTGACATGATGCTGCTGTAAAAGCTAGGGATTACATGAGAACCGCTGTGGTCTAAAGACACTCTTCACTGTCTATCGACTATTTTAACTTTTACCATATATACACAGCAGCCTTTGGAAGCTTTCGTTTTCAAAACTGGTAAACAATGACATCTAGGTTCTAATCTTTAAGCTAGTTAGGTATTAGGATGATATCTAAGTGACCATTTGATGGGTTGCCAGAAAGGAAATGTACTGTGATGATGTTTGTTCAACATGACAACAGCACTTCTTGGCAAGAAGGAATACGACAACCCAACAAAATCCACATAGTTTTTCACATATTTGACTGCACAGATATATTTAAGAAAATCATGTCAAATCTTCAATAATACATATGCTGACATGATGCGTATTTTTTTAATCTGTCAGTAGTTAAATCAATATAATTAGAATCTCCATTTAATAAGCAAATAGTTCTACATTTTTCCACCGCAATTTTTAGCAGTAACTTGATAAACACACATCAGATTGAACAAAACATTATAGAGGATAACGCCTCACCTCGTGCAAACGATGTGATGGCCTTACAAAATTGGGATTTCTTGTCAGCAGCTCTTCTAATTTATGCTGATATTTTGACAAGGCAAAGAAATAGTTATCTTCCTTTCTAGGTACACAAGGCTTCAGATGCACGGGGCAGCAATTATTTTCTGCCAACTCCTTTTCATCCTGTGTGCAATCAACAAAACAGACATTATTATTTGGTAAATTTAGCAATACAGAACTGTAGAGATAATCTACATAGATGCCCATGATAACACTTTTTATAATTATCCATTCATACATGTATAAATACATTTACCTAAAAAATGTACTAGTGCTTCTATATGAGAAGGTACAAAGAAGCTTGCCTTGTACTCCTCACAGCTGACACAGTAAAGCCCTTCGTAATCAGCTCTATATATGTCACCACTGCTTAGAACTCTAGAATAGAAGTCATTAACAACAGCCTCGTGCTTAGGATCAGTTGTGCGAATAAACTTGTCATACTCGATGTCTAGCTGCAAGCAAAAACAAAGTTGGAAGAGAAATGTGAGCTCCAGATTTATGACATATTGTGAAATGGTAGACTGAAAATACTTTGTGTTGTGACATACATCAGCCCAAAGCATCTTGTATGAATTTGAAATTATATCACAGTGCTCCTTGGGGTTTCTACCACTGGCCTCTGCAGAGGTGGCAATTTTTTCACCATGTTCATCTGTCCCAGTAATGAATATAACCCTCTTCTCTAGCAATCTCTGCAACCAGATAAGCAACATGAACAAATTCTTAGAGAGAAGTCGGGCAGCAAAAGGTACGCAATGCTCCCAGTAGCTCAACTAGTCTAACAAACAAATCATCAAACTGGAAATATTTGCACTGCTAACACACAAATATATTGAAGTCTGTGCATCTGCATTCCCGCGGTACATATGCACTGGCATATTCACCACTTAACTAGAGAACAATGAAGCCCACCAGCCATTATTACTGTTTCATACGGGTTGCGTATCCAAACATGGCTGCCAGCAGGTGGATCTCGAGTAATGTACTCAAATTCCTGACATGGACTTGTAAAAGTAGTGTGAAGGCTTGCCTGGAAGCGGGCGACAGCGTCGGCGGCGATGGTCGTGTATGCGCTGCCCATGTGCGGCGGCGCGTTGACGTAGTAGAGCGGCGTGGTGAGCACGTAGGGTGGCGGCGCGGGCGCGGAGGCATCTGAGGACGAGGAGATTGAGGCGCAGCAGCGGGCGCGGACGCGTCGGTGGTGCGCGGAGGCGAGGGGGCGGGACGGGGGTGAGGCGAAGGCTAGCCGACGGGCGGTGGCTCCGATGGAGGAGGGGGCGCAGAAGAAGGCCCGCCCAGCGGCCATGGCGGAGGAGGGGGAGAGGCGGAGTGGGTTAGGGAGGGGGTTTTGGGTCGCGTTCGTGAGGCAGAGAGAGCAGATGTTTGAGGTGGGGCGCGATGGCGATGGGAATGGGACGCAGCCACCCTAATCCAAATGAATTTCAGTGGATTTCTACCGAAAAAGAGGCTTTCGCCCGTTTTATATATAAAGCATCAAACCACAAGCATCCAGTACAACTACACGCCACGCCACTGCGACACACGCACACATCCAAGACATGATACATAGACGCTGAGCGGAGCAACACCACTCCTAGCACTACCGCCCCGAAGAATGAAGCTACATATAACGAACCATGCGCTCCAAGGCGGCGCCTTCAGGAAGGATACGACGCCGGAGCGCCACCACCGCCCGATCCAAGGATCAGAGTTTCCCCCGGAGCCGCATGACGGACAATGAAAGCCGCGACGACGCCTTCAAGGAGGGGACGATCTTCGCCGCCGTCGGTCCGTCCGAAGATAGAGCAGGTTTTCACCTCGGTCAACAATCACCGCCACCGAACGCCACACCCCGGCAACCACGCCGCCCACACGACCATGGTGACCGGGCGGCACCAAGGCACGGGCTTTGTCCAAGAGCACCGCGTAACCACCACCACCAGGGCCACTGCCCCAGCATCCAAGACCTCGACACCACCTCGCCCGTGACCCGCCGCACCCCAACGAAAGAGACGAGCGGAAAGGTCCCACCTTTCGCGCCCCTGGGCGACCCCCAGCGTCGAGACCCAATAGGTCGGCCAGAACTGGCATCCACCGACCCATCCTGCTGCCCCAAGCGCAAGCTGAGCTCGGTCCTGCAGCAACGAGAGGGGGACGAGGTCAGTCCTGCTGCATCGTGCGCGAGACGAGCTCGGTCCTGCTGCATCGTGCGCGAGACGAGCTCTGTCCTGCGGCATCGGGCGCGAGACGAGCGGTGGACCGCAGCTGGGAGAGGACCGGCCCTTTGATGGGAGTAGCGCCCGGGCGACGAGGAGATGGGGTGACGGTCGAGACGGCCCGAACGCAGACAAATAGACGCCGGAGAAGCCGGCCGTTGCCGCGGCCAGATCCATCGAGCCACCGTGAAGCCGCCACGACACCGGTAGGCCGCCGAGACCTACCCATGCCGCCGCCCACGGCCGGAGCAACAGCCACACCCGGCCGCTGCCCATCCGCGTCGCCCGACGAGCTCCAAGCACCGGAGCCGCCGGGCACGCACCACTGGAGCCACGCACCTAGCCGCCCCCTCCCGGAGACCATTGCCACCACCACCCGTATCGACCGCATGGGCGCCACCGCAAAGCTACCACCAGATCTGCAGCCCCCACGCCCGAACGGCCACGCCCCGCCACGAGCGCACCAGCCGGCACGCCGCACCATGTTGGAGGCCGGCCCAGCATAGCAGGACACCGACCCTAGCCCGCGCCGCCGCGGCCCGCGGCCCTTGCGCCGGGATCTGACGAGGAAGCACCGAAGAAGCCAGCACCTCGCCCTCCCCACGCGCCACCAGAACCACGCAGTCGCCGCCGCTCTGGCGCACGGCCGCACCACCGCCGCGCCGCCCGGGTCGCCGCCGCGCCGTCCCGCGCGAACGGCACACTCCTCTCCGTGGCCCTGCGTCCTGCGCCACCGGAAGCCAAGGAAGAAGGAAAGAAGGGCCCGCCGACGCCAGCCGGGCTTCGCCCGGCGGCGCCCTCGGGCGGCGGTAGGGGGAGGAAGGGGTGGGGGAGGGCTGCTGGCCGGCGGCGGCTAGGGTTCGCCCTGCCGCCCGCGAGAGCGGCACAGGCGAGCGAGAAAAAATCTCTTTCCTCAGTACATGATTGCCTCTCCACCCAACAAATTGCCTGAGAACTACTTGAGTGGATTTCTTTACTCTCCTTTGATTCAAAGCAATTTCACAGGATTTTTAAAGGATTTGGATCCTTAAAAGTCTTTCTTACGTTCGTCGTTTGATTCCTAGAATTGAAATCCTTAAACAAAATCTTACATTTTTTTACACTCTACTCTCTTCGATTCAAAATAATTGAAGTTTTAGGATTGTTCTAAGCCAAACTTCATTAAGTTTGACTATGTCTACAAAAAAATATTAATATATACAAAACCAAAATCACTTCATTAGATTTATTACGAAATATATTTGATATCATGGATCTTTGTGGATTTTCTATAGATTTGGTCAAACTTTTAAAAAATGACTTTAAAAAATCATAGAACTTTAATTATTTTGAAATAGAAGGAGTATTTTGGAAAGAAAGAATCACCCACTAAAACTCTTTGTAGAATTATTTATTTTCCCTGTGCTATCATTCATCCAAATTCCTACAGGATTTTAATTATATAAGATTCTAGTTGAGATGACACTCTAATCCTCCACTTCTTACCTATTTTTGTTTCTTATAATTATTATGAATCAAATAGGCCCGTCATGTTTGTACTTTTAAAATAAATAATTATTTTGGGTTGCTCGATTTGTATAAATGCAGCTTGTAAGAACTTGCTTACACTTTGTTGTTTAAAGAATTTTCTGTTTAATCCTACCTTTTGAATTCATTTGTAGTTTTTCTAAAGCAACTAGGTGATGCACCCATGACCCGGGGGTGGCTCACCGGGCTGGATAAAGCCAAAGGACAAATTAGGGCCTGCAGGGCCTAGCAAGGATAAGAACCGACATTTAGGTGTCTTGCTCCACTACATGTAAACCCTAAGGTCCACTACCTACACAAGGGAAGGTTAGGGAGCACCCATGGCATCTGGTCTTAGAGATAAACAACTTCTGGTAGCAGCCTAGTTCCCTATTGTATTCCCTCGCATGAGGTATCTCATCACCATCAATAACAAGAAGAAGCATGATGTCGGGTATTACTCTCCGGAGGCCCAAACCTGGGTAACTTGCGTGTGGGCTTCGTCCGGTACTTCCGACCTCGTTAGGAACCCTACCAAAGGATATATGACGGTATTTTGCACCGTCAATTGGTGTGCCAGGCACGGGAGACGCTGATCAGAGACCTAACCCGGGGCGGAGATCAATGGTCGGCAAATTTACCCCTAGCCACATACCGGGTGTGGGGCACAAACCGGTCTGACGCACTCTCATGGGTCATCGTCACCATCTTCCACCGATCCATCTTCAGAGCAGGTACTGATGCATCGACCTTGCCAGGCCTACCGTCGACGTCGTCACGGCACCAAACAGCGCCACTACCCTGCGCTCGTCCATCCAGACACATCTGTCGCCGAGATCCAGCCGCACCATCTCGCTGATACTCGTCGTCTTAACGCGGTTGATGACACGTCGCTCCACCTAAGAACCTCCGCACCACCGCCACTGCTCCTTGCCACCCAGAGCCCACCCCTAGAACAACCCTCTCCTGAACACCCAAGCCTCCCTAGACGACGCCCTCATGAGGGATACATTGTGCATGGCGTCGCTGCCGCCCAGTCACACGGGTTTTGGACTTTCTTCCGGGAGGGGGTCAGGGTGGATAGGATGGACCTCAGCTTTGTGATACGTCTCCAACGTATCTATAACTTTTGATTGTTCCATGCTATTATAGTATCAATCTTGGATGTTTTATAGACATTTACAAGCAACTATTAATTTAGTGCCCAGTGTGAGTTGTTGTTGTTTGCTTGTTTTGGGTTTTGCACAATATCAATACCAAACGAAGTCCAAATGCCACGCAACTTTTTGGTGATTTTTTTCTGGACATAAGAGACCCTCGAAGCTTCGGGAGAAGACGAGAAGATGAAGCAATGGCCCATGAGGCACCAGGGCGCGCCCAGGGGGTAGGGCGCGCCCTGGTGGCTTGTGGGGCCCACGTGGCTCCGTTTGACCTAACTCTACCTCTATAAATTCTCTAAAAGCATGAAACCAACAGAGGAGTCCATGAAATACTTTTTCCGCCGCCGCAAGCCTCTGTTCTCGAGATATACCATCTAGGGACCTTTTTCGGTACTCCGCTGGAGGGGAATTAATCATGGAGGGGCTCTACATCAACCTTGCCGCCCTTCCGATGACGCGTGTGTAGTTTACCACAGACCTATGGGTCCATAGTTAGTAGCTAGATGGCTTCTTCTCTCTCGACGTTCTTCAATACAATGTTCTCCTTGATGTTCTTGGAGTTCTATTCGATGTAATCACTTTTTGTGGTGTGTTTGTTGGGATCCGATGAATTGTGAGTTTACGGTCAGATCTATCCATGAATATTATTTGAGTTTTCTCTGAACTCCTTTATGCATGATTACTATAGCTTCGTATTTATTCTCCGATCTATTGATTTGGTTTGGCCAACTAGATTGATTTATCTTGCAATGGAAGAGGTGCTTTGTAATGGGTTCGATCTTGCGGTGCTCAATCCCAGTGATAGAAGGGGACATGACACGTATGCATTATTGCCATTAAGGGTAAAAATATGGGGTTTATTATACGTGAGTTTATCTTGTCTACATCATGTCATCTTGCTTAAGGCGTTACTCCGTTCTTTATGAACTTAATACTCCAGATGCATGCTGGATAGCGGTCGATGTGTGGAGTAATAGTAGTAGATGCAGAATTGTTTTGGTCTACTTATCTCGGACGTGATGCCTATGTATGATCATTGCCTAGATATCGCCATAATTATTTTCTTTTCTGTCAATTGCCCAACAGTAATTTGTCTACCCACAGTATACTATTTTCAATGAGAGAAGCCTCTAGTGAAAACTATGGGCCCCGGGTCTATTTTTACCATATATTAAAACCAAAAATACATTGTTGTGTTTTTACTTTATTTATTCTATTTTGTATTTTTGTCTGATCTATCTATCAAATACCATACAATTTAATCTTGCAATTAACCATCAAGGGATTGACAACTCCTTGTTCGCATTGGGTTGCAAGGATTTGCTGTTTATGTGCAGGTGCTGCTAACGAGGTGTTGCTTGGTTCTTCTACTGGATTTATAACCTTGGTTCTTAACTGTGGGAAATACATATCTCTATTGTAATGCATCATCCTCTCCTCTTCAAGAAATCCCAACACAGTTCACAAGTAGCTGGAAGAATTTCTGGCGCCATTGTCGGGGAGACATCATCAACATCTATCAACTACTTACACATAAACTTCCATCTCCTTGCATTTATTTTTATTTACCTTTGCTTCTTGTTTTCATCTCTCCCACTTCTAATTTTTTTTTACAAAAATCATTTCTGTTTGCCTTTTCCTTGTTTGCTTGCTTGTTATCTTGTTTGCATAGTCACGATGTCTCAAGAAAATGCAAAATTATGTGATTTTTTCAGTACTATTAATAATGATTTTATTAGTACTCCGATTGCTCCTCCCACCACTAGTGCGGAGTCTTATGATATTAATGCCGCTTTGTTAAATCTTGTATTGAAAGAACAACTTTCCGGTAGTCCTAATGAAGATGTCGCGTCCCATCAAACACTTTCGTAGAATTGTGTGATATATAAAAGAAAAAGGATGTGGACGATGATATTGTGAAACTAAAGTTATCCCCGTTCTCTTTGCGAGATCGTGCAAAGATTTGGTTTTCATCTTTGCCACAAAATAGTATTGATTCTTGGAATAAGTGCAAAGATGCTTTTATTACTAAGTATTTTCCTCCTGCTAAAATTATTTCCCTTAGATATCAAATTATGAAAATTAAATTATGAATTTCAAGCAACTTAAGCATGAAAATGTTGCACAATCCTGGGAAAGGATGAAATTAATGATAAGAAATTGCCCTACACATGGTTTAAATTTGTCGATGATCATATAAAAAAATTATGCGGGATTAAATTTTGCTTCTAGAAATTTTTTAGATTCAGTCGCGGGTGGTACTTTTATGGAAATTGCTTTGGGAGAAGCTACTAAATTGCTTGATAATATTTTAGCAAATTATTCACAATGGCATACTGAAAGAGCTCCTACTAGTAAAAAAGTAATTTCGGTTGAGGAAATTAGCACTTTGAGTGATAAAGTTGATGCACTTATGAAATTGGCTGCTAGTAAAAATGATCCTAATGATGTGCCTTTGTCTACTTTGATTGAGCAAAATAATGATCCCGGAGATGTGAATTTTGTCTTGCGAAATAATTTGAATAGTAATGCTTATAAAGGTAATTTCAATCCTAGAACTTTTCTAGGAAATTTCTCTAACAATTATGGCAATTCCTATGGTAATTCTTATAGTAATAATAATAGGATGCCCTCTGATCTTGAGAATAATATCAAAGAATTTATTAATGCTCAAAAAGTTTTCAACACTACGATAGAGGAAAAATTGAATAAACTTGATGATATGTCTAGGAGCATTGACATACTTATTCATGATGTGGAAAACCTTAAAACTAAAATTTTGCCACCCAAGATTGATATTAATGAATCAATTAAACCTTTATATGTCTCCATGGATGAGAGTAATAAAAGTGATTCTTCCCGATTTTTATCATAGTAATGACGAGGATATGAAAATGATTGGTGTTTCATCTATTGACTCCTTGTTTAGCAATATAAAACTTGATGTAAGGGGACTGAAGAAGAGTCAACATTAGCTAGAAGGCGTCCCCATAGTTCGCTTGGTGAAAATATTGACAAAAAATGATAAAAATTGGTTTGGAGAGGTGAAAACTTTAACTAGCGATGTGCCCACTCTCTTGGATTACAAAGACTTTAACTATGATAGTTGCTCCTTGATTGAATGTATTTCTTTGGTGCAATCCATGTTAAAATTCACCCAACGCGTATGATAGCAAAATAAGGCATTTACTAAATATATTGTAGAAGCGATGATGAAAGCTTTAGAAGTTTCAATTCCTAGAAAATTATATGATGAGTGGGAACCTACCATTAAAGTTAAAATTAGAAAATATGAGTGCAATGCCTTATGTGATTTAGGTGCTAGCATTTCCACAATTCCAAAATCTCTATGTGATGTGCTAGGTTTTACCAATTTGGATGAATGTTCTTTTAATTTTCACTTGGCGGATTCTACTATTAAAAAGCCTTTGGATAGGATTAATGATGTTCTTAGTCTTGCAAATAGGAACTATGTGTCCGTTGATTTTATTGTACTTAACATTGATTGCAATCCGTCTTGTCCCATAATACTTGGTAGACCGTTCTTACGAACCATAGTGTCGTAATAGACAAGAAAGAAAGGAATATAAAATTTTAGTTTCCATTAAAGAAGGGTAGGGAACACTTCCCTAGAACTAGAATTAAAGCCACCATATGAATCAATCATGAGGGCCACCTATGGAACAAAAACCAAAGATGACAATACTTGAAACTATGCATTATGCCTAGCGAGGGGCGTAAAACAATAGCGCTAGTTAGGAGGCAACCCAATAGTTATCTTGGTCTTCTTGTTTATTTTTCTGTTTTCTTGTGTTCACACAATTATGCTACTGTTATGAGTGTGCTTTTATGTTTTAGTTCGTATTTGTGCCAAGTAAAGCCTTTAGGATGGTTTGGATGATAGTTGACTTGATTATGTGACAAAACATAAACTTTTGTGCCCAGTTCTGGAATTTTGTAAATTCACATAAATGTGCTTTTGCTCGGAAGATTTTACACATAATTGATATACAAATTTCCCACGTTGTCCTAATTTTAAGAATTTTTAGAGTTACAGAAGTATGGTCAATGTTCAGATTATTACAAATTGTTCTGTTTTTGACAAATTCTGTTTTCATTGCATTGTTTGCTTATTTTTTTGAATCTATGGATTGTATCGAGGGGTATAAGCCATGGTAAAGTTAGAATACAGTAGGTATAATGCAATAACAAAATATGAATGGGTTTGAAATAGTGCTTAGAGTGGTGATTTGTGATACGTCTCCAACATATCTATATTTATAAAGTATTCATGCCATGTTTACCACAATTCTATACGGTTTTGGTATGATTTGAATGGAACTAACCCGGACTGATGATGTTTTCATCAGAACTAGGTTGTTTTTTGTGTAGAAATAAAAGTTCTCCAAATGCAATGAAACTTTTTGACAATGTTTTTGAACAAAAGAGGCACTAGAAGCTTCATGGGAGGACCAGAAGGTGAAGGAGGTGAGAAAAATCCACCAGGGCGCGCCAGGTGCCTTGCCCGTGTGCTGGTTGGTGGTGGGCCCCTTGAAGGCCATATTCGCGTGAAACCAATGCCAAAAAATCCTATAAATACAGAAAACCCCAGAAAAATAACCCTATATCGGAAGTTTCGCCGCCGCAAGCCTCTGTATCCACGAAAAACCAATCTGGACCCTATTTCGGCACCCTGCCGAAGGGGTTAATCATCACTGGAGGCCATCTTCATCATCTCGGCGGCTACCATGATGAGGAGGGAGTAGTCCACCCTCGGGGCTGAGGGTTTGTACCAGTAGCTTTGTTAATATAGTTGGATCATATGGTGTTTTCCCCTCTCTATCTTGTTGTGATGAATTGACTTTTCCCTTTGAGATTTTGTTATTATCGGATTGAATACTTTTATGGGTTCGAGAACTCTTGATGTATGTCTTGCTATGAATACACGTGGTGACAATGGGGTATCATATTGATTCACTTGATGTGTGTTTTGGCACTCAACTCGCAGATTCCCGAGGTGACATTGGGGTAATCTATGCATAGGGGTTGATGCACATTCTCGTCTTTGTTTCTCCCATAGAAATCTTGGGGCACTCTTTAAGGTTCTTTGTGCTGGATTGAGTATTATGAATCTGAATTTTTTTGATGCATATCGTATAATCAACTCACGGACACTCATTGTGACATTGGAGTATCTAGGTGACATTAGAGTTGGTTGATGTGTATCGTATGGTGTTATTTTAGTATGAACTCTTGGATAGATCGATCGGAAAGGATAACTTGGTGTTATTTTAGTATGAACTCTTGGAAAGATTGATTGAAAAGAATAGCTTTGAGGTGGTTTCATACCCTACAAACAATTTCTTCTTATGTTCTTCGCTAGATAGGAACTTTGGAGTGATTCTTCATCGCACGTTGAGGGATGGTTATATGATCCAATTCTATTAGCATTGTTGAGAGATTGCACTAGCGAAAGTACGGACCCTAGGCCTCATTTTCAAGCATTGCAATACCATTTGGGCTCACTTTTGTTACTTGCTACCTTGTTGTTTTTATTTATTCAGATTATAAAATATATTTCTACCATCCATACTACACTTTTATCACCATCTCTTCACCGAACTAGTGCACCTATACAATTTGCCATTGTATTGGGTGTGTTGGGGACATAAGAGACTCTTTGTTATTTGGTTGCAGGGTTGCCTAAGAGAGACCATCTTCATCCTACGCCTCCCACAGATTGATAAACCTTAGGTCATCCACTTGAGGGAAATTTGCTAATGTCCTACAAAACTCTACGCTTGGAGTTCCAACACGAGTCTACAAGAACAAATTGTGTAGTAGACATCATTTTGCTTTATTATACTAATGGATGTCACAAGGGTTTTGTTAAGTTTTGAAAGTGCAACTATCCCTGGGTGGTTTTGGTAATTCGTAACAACATATAGCTCATTGAGCTAATTCTATTTCAAGATAAATATTTCAGGAAAGCTCAATGTTTGGCATGGCATGGATGAGAAAAGTGGACCCCTCAAAATTCTAAGGACAAAAGAATTGGCTCTAGCTCAAAGCACAAGACTCTACATTTTCGATTTTAGTGATCCAAGATCACATTGAGTCCATAGGAAAAGCCAATACTATCAAGAAGGGGTGAGGTGTTGCTTAATGAGTTTCTTGCTCAAAGTGCTTAGTGATATGCTCCAAAACCCTCAACTACTTTCTCACATCCACATATGTCCCAAACCAAAAGTCAAACTCGGCCCTACCGAAACTGTCTATCCGGCGCCACCGAGTTCAGTTGACATAGCCACTGCCATAAACCCTAGTCTTTTTGGTCTCACCAATAGGGATCTCGGTCTCACTGGGATGGGATTGTAATCTCTCTGTTTCCCTTCGTAACGTTTTGGTCAAACCGAGATGAGCGATCGGTCCCACCGAGATTGCAATGCAAACTCTCTATTTCCCTTTTGTAACGTTTCGGTCAAACCGAGATGAGCGAATCGGTCCCACCGAGTTTGCCTGACCAACTCTCCGTTTGTCTATTACCAAAATCAGTCTCACCGAGTTTGTGTAATCGGTCCCACCGAGATTGCGTTATGCCCTAACCCTAACCATATCGGTCCCACCGAGTTGACATGTCGCTCCCATCGAAATTCCTAATGGTCACATTATTTACTAAATCGGTCTGACCGAGTTTCACGATTCGGTCCCACCGAGTTTGGTAAGTTGTGTGTAATGGTTAGATTTTGTGTGGAGGCTATATATACCCCTCCACCCACTCTTCATTCGTGGAGAGAGCCATCAGAACATGCCTATACTTTGAACATACATTTTCTGAGAGAGAACCACCTACACTTGTGTTGAGGTCAAGATATTCCATTTCTACCACATAAATCTTGATCTCTAGCCTTCCCCAAGTTGTTTTCCACTCAAACCTTCTTTCCACCATGTAACACCCCAAATTTTCAATTTGGAATGTTATACATTAGATCATCATTGCATATCATATTTTATTGCATTTTGGGTTTGATCCTAGAAATTCTACGCAACTCAAGGACCCACGGAGAGAGTTGGGGATTTCGTTATTTTCGTATTTGAGTTTTTTCAAATTTTGAAAATAGGATCATTTGATTTTAATTATTTTATCTTCGAATATTTCTTTAATCAAAATAAGAGAGAGGGAATAAAATGACTTTCCCAAAATAAAGAAATATTGGGGATTTAATAATAAAATCAAATAAGATTTTATTTCGGAGTTTTATCGCTATTTTATTTGAATTTAGGAAAAATACGCGTTTCTCAAAATTGCATTTA
Source organism: Triticum timopheevii (assembly GCA_963921465.1). Taxonomy (NCBI): domain Eukaryota; kingdom Viridiplantae; phylum Streptophyta; class Magnoliopsida; order Poales; family Poaceae; genus Triticum; species Triticum timopheevii. The sequence goes on from OY997268.1 coordinate 498,597,818, forward strand.
GGCCTCAAATAAATGTTCATCTTGTCCGGCTTATTTTTAGAGGACGGGGAAAATTTATTTTGGGATTTTTGGAGATCATTTAGTATTTCTTTTATTTCTTTTTCTGCGCGTCCGAATTATTTATAAAAAAACCACGAACTGACTCGGGCCGCCGTGGGCGACCCGGACACGTCTGACGCCCGGCTTTATAAACCGCCCACCCCCGCCGGCGCACCCCAGCCCGCGCCCCGCCCAAACCCTAACCCTAGCCACCAGCCGCCGCCGCCCGCTGCTGCCGCGCCGCCCCGCCGCCACCGCCGGAGCTGCCACCGCCGTCCGCCTCGCCGCCGACCCTGCCGGAGCCCGCCGCCGCCGGAGCTGGCCGCCGCCGCCTCGGTTTTCACGAGAAAACCGATCAGTTTTTCTCAAAACCTAGATCCATTTTTTTAGATCCAGTTCGGTTTATTTTATTTTTGGTTTAGTTTATTTTGCGGACGTTCATCCGTATGTTCGTTTTAACGAACTGTTTTCGTCGTTTAGCCGCAGACAGCTAACGTTCGTTCGTTAGCCTGTTCGTCCGTTTTTCTTTTTCTCGGATTTTCCGCGATTATTTTCGATCGCGATTTTTGATCCGATTTTCGTTCTAGTATAACTTTTCGCTCGTTTATCGGAATCAGGCCATTCAAGCGCCTAGAGTTTCGTTCGAAACCCTGTTTTCGTTTAACCAACTCAATCAAGTTTTTGCTACAGTAAAATTTGACTTAGGTCCAGATTAGTAAACGAAGCTAGTTTTTTTGCCGTTTGAGTTTCGTTGCTTCGTTTGATTTGATTCTTTTTGCAAACCGGAGTTCTTAAGTTGAACTTTCTGGTTAGATCTCTTATTTGAGTTTTACACGTGCATTAGATGAGTGCTTATTGTATGCTTGTTTGTTTGTGATAGAGTACCCGGAGTGCGCCGCTTGCTACTACGAGTCTCTAGGTTTCACGGATCATCAGCAAGGCAAGTAACACTTTGATCATACCTCTTTACTACCCACTTTTATTGCATTAGATCAATCCTCAAACAATTGCATGGTTAGGATCTGATTAATATGTGGGTTTCGGGAAGTAGATGAGGTAGTACCTATTGCCCTGTTATTTATCAAACCTTTGGGAGTTACTTCTACGTTTGCTTATATTGCTATGCTATGCTTGTAGACGTGGATTGGGTGATTGTATCCATGACAGATGTGAGATTGTTAATTAATGGCTTACTTAAGGTGGAAACTTAAATTCACATCTGGGTGGATTGAGGCACCCGGGGAACCCAGTGTTGCCTGTATTTTTGGAAATCCCGGGGTACTGTTTGATTCTCCTATGGACTGCCACCCAGGCTCAAAGGGATCATGAGATTATTCATGCTAGAAACTTCTGTGTGCAGCCGCAAGCTACTATGGGCTCTAGCATAGTTGAGTATGTTGTGTGACCTCTTTCCATGGTAGACTAGCAGATGTAGGGGATGTAGGTTGGTACTGTCTACCCAGAGTAAAGAGTTAATGCTTCTGAAAGACTGTGTCTCGGTCATCCGTTTCTCAAACACCATGTAGTGTGAGAAGTCAAATGGAGGAGATCGAGTCTTGCGGGGAAAAGTGCGCAAACCTCTGTAGAGTGGACAAACTAATCATGGTTAGCCGTGTCCCCGGTTATGGACGTTTTGAGTATCTAGTACCTGGATTATCATGTGAATCTCATCATGTTACTTAATTTAATTTTGTTGGGTTAATGATGATGCTTAATTGGGATTGAGTTGGAGGAACCTTCTCAATGTTTAACAACCACCATGATAGTTAAATAAAATTTTATTCCTTTGTTGTAGGGAAAAATTGGCTTTATGCAAAACTGTAACCATAGAGCTTTCCACCAGCCATATATGCATGTAGCGATAGCATTATTCTGTTAATTATTCTCTATGTGTTACATTGCCAGCATATTCCATGTGCTGACCCGTTTTCGGGCTGCAACGTTCATGTTGCAGACTTTTCAGATGACGAGCAAGGTGCCTTAGGTCGTGATCTTATACTCAGTGATGCCGTTGGAGTTGATGGACTCGCTTATCTTCCAAGCCTTCCACTGTTATCGTTATTAGATGGCCTTAAGCCATATTTATTGTAATAAGTTCTCTTTTGAGACATTTGATGTAATAAGTGTGTGATTACTACTCTGTTATAAATCCTTCAAGTACTGTGTGTGTGTCAGCATTACCGATCCAGGGATGACACTGATGCACAGAGATCAGACTATTTGAGGTCTGGTCGCTACAAGATGGTATTAGAGCACACGCTGACTGTAGGACACGACCACTATGCTAAAGCCCTAGATCACTACTCTCTTCTCATTTCTGACTCCTCTCCCTTTTCTACTCTTTTAGGATGGCGGATGCAAGGAACAAGTTCACGCAACCGGATGAAGATACACCCTTTGGACGCCACTTGAAGGAAGTCACTAGGTACCTAAACATCGGAGTGCCAAGCTTCACCGGGACCTACATTGCCACTTTACCCGAAGAGGAGCATTGGATGATTCAAGTTCAAGTTCCAGGAAGGACGTTCATGCCAGTCACTAAGCCCATAGAGTTTTCCTTTGATGTGCCAACCTGGAGTCTAGGAAAGAGCATGGCAGCCCACATCACTATGGGATGCATTGGAGAAGTTTACCATAAGGATCTCAAGGATACTATTTACCAGATTTGTGGGCACCGAGATGAGCAATGGGAGATGATCAGCACCAGGAAGGATAGATCAATTGCAGCTTTCATCCAGGAGTTAAATCAGCATATTCGTCGCCAGGAGAACCAGATGTGCGCCATCATGATAGATCTGAAGAAGGCAATGGCCAAGATCATGGAGCTGGAAGAAGAACTTAAGTCTACATGCGATGGATATGAGGAAGAAATGATGACACTCATAGAGAAGAATGATGATCTGAAGAAGAAGCTAAAAGTATTCATGGGATTCCCCGTGACTGGAAGAGAAGACAATGATTGCACTTGCCCGGAGAACTACATCATCATCGACGACACCGACTCGGACCCAGACGATAGCGATGATGACTTTGTTGATGAAGCTGGAGCAGATATCATGGAGTCTTTGACCGATCCATTTTTCTAGTCGACCACCATAACAGTAGTAGTATTCCCCCCATGTATATAGTATAGTCAAAGCACTTTTGTAATGATAGTTAGACCGTTGTATGCCCTTGTTTGAATTGATTGAAGTGATATTGAATGCATTTGTCTCATGTGCATATGGGTAGTGTTTTTCTCTATAGACCTCATTCTATTCTGTATTCTCATCTTTTCTAAACCCTCAGATGCCTCCGAGATGTGACAATGGATTTGCATTCCCACCGGAGCTCACTCAGTTGATCCAGCAGCAGAATGCATTGATGTAGATGTTAGTCCAGAATCAGAATCAGGGGAACAACAACAACAATAACCCACCACCACCACCACCTGTTGATCACTTAGCTCGTTTCTTGAGGCTGAATCTGCCGGTGTTCTCCAGTAGCACCGAGCCAATAGTTGCAGATGATTGGCTCCACAAGATGGGAAGGGAGTTGACCACTGCAGGATGCACAGATGCGAAGAAGGTGCATTTTGCCGCACATCAGCTTGATGGACCCGCAGCATCATGGTGGGAGAATTTCACAGCCACTTATCCCATCAACACTGTCACATGGGACCAGTTTCAGCAGGATTTCTGTACTGCCCATGTTTCAGCATGAGCTATGGCCATGAAGAAGCGTGAGTTTCACAACTTGCGCCAAGGAGGACGTACTATTGGCCAGTATGTGGATGAATTTAGTAAGCTAGCATGTTATGCCCCAGATGACATTGCTACGGATGCAACTAAACAGGAGAAGTTTCTGGAAGGACTGAATGATGAGCTGAACATGCAGTTGATGGTGGCAACTGTCAACAACTACCAGGAGTTGGTAGATAGAGCTCTCATGATTGAAGAGAAGCAACAGCAGATTGACAGCCGCAAGAGGAAGTATGGACAATGGAAGTACAATTTTGGAGCTCAGTAGAAGCCTTGTTTTACCCGAATTCGGGAGGACCTTTTCAGCATACCCATGGAGGAGGGAGTTCTCACAACCATAGTGGCCCCAAGAATGGAAATGGGAATGGGGGAAGCAATGGACAGAATCGTGCCAACCCATCAACACCATCCAAGAGGGATCTAAGCCACATTACCTGTTTCAAATGCTAGAAGACTGGACATTATGCCACTGAATGTCCTGAAGCTAAGAATGGAGATGGCAATGGAAGCTCTGGGAAGAAGCCTAACCCTTTCAACAAGGGACAGGTGAACCACATTAGTGTGGAGGAGGTTGAAGCCCAGCCAGATGCAGTAATAGGTAAGTTTTTGGTTAAGTCATTTACTGCAATCGTTCTTTTTGATACTGGTGCATCGCATTCATACATATTAAGGGGATTTGTCGATAAGTATAAACTTCCAACCCAAGCCCTTAGGTCACCCTGTTAATAACCTCGCCAGGAGCAGAGTATATGGCTAGTCTATGGTGTGATCGGTTACCATTAAGGATTTGTAACTACGTGTTTCCCTCGGACCTAATAGTATTGGAGTCGCAAGGACTGGATGTGATATTAGGCATGGATTGGTTATCAAAGTATGGAGGGAACATTGAATGCGGTAGTAAGTCGATTTTACTTACCACCCCAGAAGGAAGAAGGATCAAGTATGTATCCCGGCATGTGCCGAAGAAGACTCAAGTAAATTCCTTATCAGGAGTTGTACAGGAGAAAGTACCAGTGGTGAAGGATTTCCCTGATGTATTTCCAGAGGAGTTGCCAGGCATGCCACCAGATAGAGACATTGAGTTTTTGATTGAACTTTTACCAGGCACAGGGCCGATATCTGAGAGACCGTACAGAATGCCTGCAAAAGATTTGGAGGAAATTAAGAAGCAGATTAAGGAGTTACTGGATAAAGGCTATATTCGCCCAAGCTCGTCACCTTGGGGATCGCCAGTGCTTCTAGTGGAGAAGGATGGATCATTGAGAATGGTTGTTGATTATCGAGGATTGAATGAAGTGACAATCAAGAACAAGTACCCACTGCCGATGATCAATGACTTGTTTGACCAATTGCAAGGAGCTAAGGTATTTTCCAAGATCGATCTGCGATCAGGATACCACCAGTTGAAGATTCGAGAGCAGGATATACCTAAGACAGCTTTTACCACTAGGTACGGGCTATATGAGTATACCATTATGTCATTTGGTCTGACTAACGCACCTGCCTAATTCATGAACATGATGAACAAGGTGTTTATGGAGTTTCTGGATAAGTTCGTCGTGGTGTTCATTGATGATATTTTGGTCTACTCGAAGAATGAAGAGGAGCATAAGGAGCATTTGCGTTTGGTACTCGGTAAGCTCAGAGAACATCAGTTATATGCCAAGTTCAGCAAATGTGAGTTTTGGTTGAAGGAAGTTGGATTCCTCGGACATGTTATATCCGGAGAAGGAATAGCAGTAGACCCCACCAAAGTTGTCACTATGACAAATTGGGAAGCCCCGACATCAGTTGGAGAAATCCGGAGTTTTCTTGGACTCGCAGGATACTACCGGAGGTTCATTGATAATTTCTCGAAGATTGCGAAGCCCATGACGGAGTTGTTGAAGAAGGACACCAAGTTCAAATGGACTGAGGAATGTGAGGCCAGTTTCCAGGAGTTGAAGAAACGTTTGGTTACATCACCAGTGTTGATTTTGCCCGATCAGTGCAAGGATTATGAAGTTTATTGCGACACTTCTCGTCGAGGACTTGGAGCAGTGCTTATGCAGGAGGAAAGAGTTGTTTCGTATGCCTCACGACAGCTTAAGCCTCACGAGTTGAATTATGCTACACATGATTTGGAGTTAGCAGCCGTAGTTCATGCATTGAAGACATGGAGACATTTTCTCATCGGAAACCATTGTGAGGTGTACACGGATCACAAGAGTTTGGAGTACATCTTCACACAAAAAGAGTTGAATCTCAGGCAAAGGAGATGGTTGGAGCTCATTAAGGATTATGATATGAGATTGCATTATCACCCCGGAAAGGCTAATGTAGTAGCCGATGCGTTGAGCTGCAAGAGCCATGTCAACACTCTCATGACTGGAGAGTTACCAAAGGAGCTAGCCGAGGATCTTCGCGAGCTATGTTTGGAGATAGTACCGAAAGGTTACGTAGCAGCAATGGAGATCTAGTCTACTTTGATGGATAAGATCAGAGAAGCTCAGAAGACAGACAAGGAGATTGTCGAGATAAAGGAGAAAATGAGCAAAGGAAAAGCGAATGGTTTTCGTGAGGATGAGCACGATACCTTATGGTTTGAGGACCGCGTTTATGTGCCTAATGACCCAGAGATCTGGAAGTTGATTCTGCAAGAGGCCCATGATTCACCATATTCGATTCACCCAGGAAATACCAAGATGTATCTGGATTTGAAGGACACTTTCTGGTGGACCGGAATGAAGAAGGATATTGCGGAGTATGTAGCAGTATGTGATGTATGTCAGAGAGTGAAGGCAGAGCATCAGAAGCCAGCAGGATTGCTACAGCCATTGCCGATACCCGAATGGAAGTGGGATAAGCTAGGCATGGATTTTATCATAGGATTTCCCAGGACTCGTTCAGGCTTATACTCGATATGGGTTGTAGTCGATCATTTGACGAAGGTAGCTCATTTCATCCCAGTGAAGACCACTTACATCAGTGCTAAGTTGGCAAAGATATACATGACCAGGATCGTATGTCTGCATGGAGTTCCGAGGACCATTGTATTAGATAGAGGAACCCAGTTTACCTCAAAGTTCTGGAATCAGTTGCACGAAACTTTGGGTACCAGGCTAGAGTTCAGTACAACCTTTCATCCGCAGACAGATGGACAGACCGAGAGAGTCAATCAGATTCTGGAGGACATGCTGAGAGCTTGTGCACTAGATTATGGATCTAGTTGGGACGACAATTTGCCATATGCGGAGTTCTCTTACAACAATAGTTATCAATCCAGTTTGAAGATGGCCCCTTTCGAAGCTCTGTATGGAAGGAGGTGTAGGACACCGTTGTTATGGGATGAAGTTGGAGACCGTCAGTTGTTTGGACTAGATTTGATTAAGGAGTCTGAACAGAAGGTGAAGCTGATTCGCGATAGACTCAAGGTAGCCCAGACCAGGCAGAAGAGCTATGCAGATTCTAAATGCAAGGAGACAGTATACGAAGTCGGAGACAGAGTTTATCTTCGTGTGTCCCCACTTTGAGGAGTTAAGCGTTTTGGAGTTAAGGGAAAGTTAGCGCCATGTTTTGTGGGACCATACAAAGTTTTGGAGCGTATGGGAGAAGTTGCTTACAGGTTGGAATTTCCCGAAGGATTGTCAGGAGTTCACGATGTGTTTCACGTTTCCCATTTGAAGAAGTGCCACGCAGAGATGGCTGATATACCGCCGAGAGATATAGTGCCACTGGAAGCGATTCAGTTGGATAGTGATTTAACCTATGAGGAGAAACCAGTCAAGATTCTCGATTATGCCAGCCGAGTCACACGCAGTAAGGTTATCAAGTTTTGCAAAGTTCAGTGGAACCACCATATAGAAGATGAAGCCACCTGGGAGCGAGAAGAAGATCTACTGAAGGACCAACCTCACCTATTTTCTAGCCAACCCGAATCTCGAGGCCGAGATTCATCTTAAGGGGGGTAGGTTTGTAACATCCCAAATTTTCAATTTGGAAAGTTATACATTAGATCATCATTGCATATCATATTTTATTGCATTTTGGGTTTGATCCTAGAAATTCTACGCAACTCAAGGACCCATGGAGAGAGTTGGGGATTTCGTTATTTTCATATTTGAGTTTTCTCAAATTTTGAAAATATGATCATTTGATTTTAATTATTTTATCTTCGAATATTTATTTAATCAAAATAAGAGAGAGGGAATAAAATGACTTTTCCAAAATAAAGAAATATTGGGGATTTAATAATAAAATCAAATAAGATTTTATTTCGGAGTTTTATCGCTATTTTATTTGAATTTAGGAAAAATACGCATTTTTCCAAATTGCATTTAGGCGTCAAATAAATGTTCACCTTGTCCGGCTTATTTTTAGAGGACGGGAAAAATTTATTTTGGGATTTTTGGAGTCCGTTTAGTATTTCTTTTATTTCCTTTTCTACGCGTCTGAATTTTTTTTTAAAACAACGATCCGACTCGGGCCGCCCAGGGCGACCCGGACACGTCCGCCGCCCGGCTTTATAAGCCGCCCACTCCCGCCGGCCCACCCCAGCCCACGCCCCGCCCAAACCCTAACCCTAGCCGCCAGCCGCCGCCGCCGCCCGCGACGCACGCGCCGCCGCCGCCGCCCGCTGCTGCCACTGCCGCACCGCCCCGCGGCCACCGCCGGAGCCGCCGTCGCCGTCCGCCTCGCCGCCTCACCGGAGCCCGCCGCCGCCGGACATAGCCGCCGCCGCCTCAGTTTTCACGAGAAAACTGCTTGTTTTTTTTTTCGAAACCTAGATCCGTTTTTTTCTAGATCCGGTTCGGTTTATTTTATTTTCGATTTAGTTTATTTTGCGGATGTTCGTCTGTACGTTCGTTTTAATGAACAGTCTTCGTCGTTTAGCCGTAGACAGCGAACGTTCGTTCGTTAGCCTGTTCGTCCGTTTTTCTCTTTCTCAGATTTTCCGTGATTATTTTCGACCGCGATTTCTGATCCGATTTTCGTTCTAGTATAACTTTTCGCTCGTTTATCGGAATGAGGCGATTCAAGCGCCTAGAGTTTCGTCTCGAAACCCTCTTTCCGTTTAACCAACTCAAACAAGTTTTTGCTACTGTAAAATTTGACTTAGGTCCAGATTAGTAAACGAAGCTTGTTTTCTTGGCCGTTTGAGTTTCGTTGCTTCGTTTGATTTGATTCTTTTTGCAAGCCGGAGTTATTAAGTTGAACTTTCTGGTTAGATCTCTTATTTGAGTTTTACACGTGCATTAGATGAGTGCTTATTGTATGCTTGTTGGTTTGCGATAGAGTACCCGGAGTGCGCCGCTTGCTACTACGAGTCTCTAGGTTTCACAGATCATCAGCACGGCAAGTAACACTTTGATCATATCTCTTTACTACCCAGTTTTATTGCGTTAGATCAATCCCCAAACAATTGCATGGTTAGGATCTGATTAATATATGGGTTTCGGGGAGTAGATGAGGTAGTACCTATTGCCCTGTTATTTATCAAAGATTTGGGAGTTACTTCTACGTTTGCTTATATTGCTATGCTATGCTTGTAGATGTGGATTGGGTGAGTGTATCCATGACAGATGTGAGATTGTTAATTAATGGTTTACTTAAGGTGGCAACTTAAATTCACATCTGGGTGGATTGAGGCACCTGGGGAACCCAGTGTTGCCTGTATTTTTGGAAATCCCGGGGTACCGTGTGATTCTCCTATGGACCGCCACCCAGGCTCAAAGGGATCATGAGATTATTCATGCTAGAAACTTCTGTGTGCAGCCGCAAGCTACTATGGGCTCTAGCATAGTTGAGTATGTTGTGTGACCTCTTTCAGTGGTAGAGTAGCAGATGTAGGGGATGTAGGTTGGTACTGTCTACCCAGAGTAAAGAGTTAATGCTTCTAAAAGATTGTGTCTCGGTCATCCGTTTCTCAAACACCATGTAGTGCGAGAAGTCAAATGGAGGAGATCGAGTCTTGCGAGGAAAAGTGCGCAAACCTCTGTAGAGTGTACAAAATAATCATGGTTAGCCGTGTCCCTGGTTATGGACGTTTTGAGTATCTAGTACCTGGATTATCATGTGAATCTCATCATGTTACTTAATTTAATTTTGGTGGGTTAATGATGATGCTTAATTGGGATTGAGTTGGAGGAACCTTCTCAATGTTTAACAACCACCATGATAGTTAAATAAAATTTTATTCCTTTCTTGTAGGAAAAAATTGGCTTGATGCAAAACTGTAACCATAGAGCTTTCCACCAGCCATATATGCATGTAGTGATAGCATTATTCTGTTAATTATTCTCTATGTGTTACATTGCCAGCATATTCCATGTGCTGACCCGTTTTCGGGCTGCAGCGTTCATGTTGCAGACTTTTCAGACGACGAGTAAGGTGCCTTAGGTCGTGATCTTATACTCAGTGATGCTGTTGGAGTTGATGGACTCGCTTATCTTCCAAGCCTTCCGCTGTTATCATTATTAGATGGCCTTAAGCCATATTTATTGTAATAAGTTCTCTTTTGAGACATTCAGTGTAATAAGTGTGTGATTGCTACTCTGTTATAAATCCTTCAAGTACTGTGCGTGTCAGCATTACCGATCCAGGGATGACACTGATGCACAGAGATCAGACTGTTTGAGGTCTAGTCGCTACACCAAATCCAAATCCGGTGAGAGAGAGTTGAATGTTGGGGAGACTATCATTTTAAGCACAAGAGCAATGAGGTCATCATCAACACACCATTTGTTACTTCTTGGAGAGTGGTGTCTCCTAGATTGGCTATGTGTTACTTGGGAGCCTCTGACAAGATTGTGGAGTGAACCAAGGAGTTTGTAAGGGCAAGGAGATCTCCTACTTCGTGAAGATCTACACTAGTGAGGCAAGTCCTTCGTGGGCGACGGCCATGGTGGGATAGACAAGGTTGCTTCTTCGTGGACCCTTCGTGGGTGGAGCCCTCCGTGGACTCGCGCAACTGTTACCCTTCGTGGGTTGAAGTCTCCATCAACGTGGATGTACGATAGCACCACCTATCAGAACCACGGATTAGAATTTCCGTGTCAACATTGCGCTTGCCTCCTCAAACTCCTCCCTTTACCTTCATATGCAATTGTTTTACATTCCGCTGCTATACTCTTAGAATTGCATGTGTAGGTTGATTGCTTGACTTGTGCTAAGTTGCTAAAATCTGCCAAGAACTAAAATTGGGAAAAGGCTAGATTTTTATTTGGTCAAGTAGTCTAACCCCCCCCCCTCTAGACATACTTTCGATCCTACAAGTGGTATTAGAGCTTTGGTCTCCATTTGCTTTGATTTCCATAGCTTTTGGTGGTCATAGCCTTGGTTTCATAACCTAGGAGAGTATGGCGTCTAGCGAGGGAAATTACCACCGTAGAGGTCCTTACTTTGATGGTACTAACTTTGCTAGTTGGAAGCATAAGATGAAAATGCATATTCTTGGACATAACCCCGCCATTTGGGCTATTGTGTGTATTGGCTTGCAAGGTGAATTCTTTGATGGGAGGGAACCGAACCGTGAAGCTACCGCGGAAGAGTTGAAGATGCTGCAATACAATGCTCAAGCTTGTGATATTCTCTTCAACGGATTGTGCCCCGAAGAATTCAACAAAATTAGCCGTCTTGAGAATGCAAAGGAAATTTGGGATACTTTGATTGATATGCACGAAGGTACCGACTCCATCAAGGAATACAAATTGGATGTGCTTCAAAGTCAACTTGACAAGTTCAAAATGAAGGATGGTGAAGGCGTTGCTGAAATGTACTCTAGGCTTGCTCTCATCACAAATGAGATTGCCGGCTTTGGAAATGAAGAGATGACTGACAAATTCATCATCAAGAAGATCCTAAGAGCCTTGGATGGAAAATATGATACCATGTGCACATTAATCCAAATGATGCCCATTTACAAAGATCTCAAGCCAACGGAAGTCATTGGAAGAATTGTTTCTCATGAGATGTCACTCAAGGATAAGGAGGAGCTCCACAACAAGTCAAGTGGTGCTTACAAAGCCTCATGTGAAGCTCCCACATCATCAAGTGAGAAACAAACCTTCAATGAAGAATTGAGCCTAATGGTGAAGAACTTCAACAAGTTCTACAAGAGTAGAAGCAAGGAAAGAAGTTCCAAGTCAAGGTCCTACAATGAGAAAAGATCTTCTAGTCATGAGCGTAATTGCTACAATTGTGGAAGACCCGGACACTATTCCAATGAGTGTACGGCTCCCTACAAAAGAAGAGAAGATTCTCCAAAAAGAAGGAGTAGAAGATAAGAATCACCATCAAGAGAAAGAAGGAGTAGAGATGATCATTATGAACGAAGAACATCCCGGAGAAGCAAGGATTCGGAAAGGAAGGAAAAGTCATCAAGGAGCTACACAAAACGAAGACATCAAGCTCATGTTGGTGAATGGGTATCCGGCTCCGACTCCGACAATCACTCCAAGAGAAGCTATCACTCCGACTCTGAATATACTCAAGATGAAGGTGTTGCCGGTCTAGCACTTGTGTCGACCAACTCCTATGACATATTTGACTCACCAAATGAAGGAATTGGAAGATGCTTCATGGCTAAGGCCCAACAGTATCACACCCCGAGTATGTTGATTTCAATAGTGATGAAGATGACTTGTTAGGTGATGATGATTTACTTGTTGACAACTCTAGTGATGAATACTATGATGAAACGTCAATTAATCATGCTAATCAAGATAAATCGAATGACAATGATAAGGAGAAGATTGAGCGCCTAACTAAAGAACTAAACACTCTTAAGTTAGCTCATGAAACTATCTTGGAAGATCATAGAGAACTTTTAAAGACTCATGAGAAGTTACGCTTTGAAAAGCTCAACCTTGAGCAAGAGCATGAGTTTTAAAGGCAATCAATGATGATCTTCGCAAGAAAACTTCTTTTTACATTGCCAAGCATTTACTCTTATCTACTTACATGCCACAAGTCAAGTCTAGTAACAAGAACAAGAAAGATTCTTCTTCTAGTAGTAACAATAATCATGCTAAATCCAATGTTGTTGCTTCTAGTAGTTCTCTTGATTCCACTAATGATTCTCTTAGCCAAGTTACACTTGAGCAAGAAAATAACTTATTGAAGGGAATTATAGAGAAAGGTGTTTACAAGAGCCTTGCCGGAAGTAAGCAATTCGAGGAAATTGTACGCAAGCAAGGAAGGCACCGGAAGAATCAAGGTGTTGGTTTTGAACGAAAGTTTAATGCCAATGGAGTTGAGTGGGAAGAAAATCAATACCCCAAGACGAAGTTTGTTCCTCAACAAGAGAAGTATGATCCAACTTCTTTCAAAGGAACACAAGCTCAAGATGATCTTCCACCACAAGACCACAAGCAAAAAGGCAAGGACAAGCTTCAAGAGGAGATTGATGCATTTGAAGAAGCTCCCAAGGCCTTGGTCAAGTGGGTTCCCAAGACTACATCAAGTTCTACTTCATCAAGTACGACCACAACTGCAAGGATTCCCATCAAGATGATGTGGATCTCAAAGAAGAAGAACTAGAGAGTTCTTGAGGGTGACTCCGCCAACAAACTTCACTCATATCATTTTGGCAAGGACATGTGTAATCAACCTCCACATCTTGCACTAGTTCAAGGAGTCACAAACCCTCTTGTTGGTAAGACAAGGGACAAGGTAACCTAATGCTTTCATGGACATCATATTGTGTGTGCATCACTCTATGTCTATGGATATCCTTGTTTGTTCCTTGTGGGACTAACCCGTGTAGGTATTGAAAGTGCAAATCACTCCAATGGATTGCTCCAAATGATCTACATCAACATTGAGCATCCACATCTTCAACATCTACATGAATTCATCATCGACAAAACCCAAGGTTAGTTCATCCCTCTTAGGGGGGATCTCACATCTAGGGGGAACTTTACTCTAAGAATTGAGCTAAAGCAACTCTAATGGTGTGAACACAACAATGCTGTATGTAAAAGTGGTAACCCCACTTGTGCTTAAACGATGAGTATGACCTATGATCAAATGTTCTCATTTGACTCCTAAGTCAATATACTCATATATAGATGACCTAGTCATCGCCAATTGCCTGATAGATGCTAGATTGGTTGTGCATGCTTTGCCACATTTTTTCATTTGCCACTTTATTGTGTGAGCATGCTGGTTGCATATTTTACTCATTCAAGCACATCCACTTGTTGTTTTGATTGTTTGGTTTCTTTTCTTTTGCCAAGTGGATGGACAAGAATGCCTAAGAACCTTCTCTAGCTATCTATGTTTTTCTTGTCTCAAACTCTATTCATGCTACATCACAAAGTTTGATCAAGTCAGATTCGAACCACTCTGTGTGAGGAGCACTCGGAGTCCCCAATTCGTCATAGACTTAAACTTCCAAAACCTCTTTGTGCATTTCGGTCTGACCAATTCACCCTTTTCAGTCATACCGAGATCACTAAGTTGATCTAGGTTTTCAACCTCGGTGTAACCGATCAGAACCTTCCGGTCACAACGAGTTGTAGTAACTGCTTGCTGTTTTGCATCTCGGTGCCACCGAGTTGTTTTACTCGGTCACACCGACAGGGTCAGGCTATATATATACACACGAGTCAAATTTTGGAAAAAATTCGAAACCCTTCGCCCGCGCATAACCTGCTCTACCTCTTCGGGTCTCCAGATCGTCTTCTCGCCGCCAGCGACCTCCCGCCGCTGGTCTCCACCGCCATCAATGGCATTCTGCCCCACCGTTGCCGCCATAGCAAGTTCACCGCTGAGTTAGGGTATGAACTTCATTCTTTGTGCTATTCTTTAACTCCGATTCCTAGCACATTGCTTTGCCATGATTCTTCCCATGTATGAAATCTTCTTGTCCAGTGAAAGCATTCGATAGATTAGATTTGATTTGAAAATTTAGGGTTAGGTTTCCACCGAACTCATCTTGGATCGACCGAGTTGTTGAAATCGGTCTCACCAATTTGGCTTAGGCCATTGCACATGCGATTTTCGGTCTGACCGAGAATTGCAAATCGGTGTGACCGAGATCGATTCTCTGTGAAACCCTAGCAGTCTCGGTGCCACCAAACTGTGACTTGGTCTGATCGAGTTCTTTAGTTTAGGTTCCAAAAGCTGCTTTGGTATCACCGAGTTTACAAATCGGTAGCTCCGAAATGCTTTCTGTGGAAAACTAAAACTAAGTTTTTGACTCAATTGTTTTGCAAAACCTCTGTACTTTGTGATACTCATCCTCTCTACCTCATCTATATCTATTCACAGGGTCTGCTATCAGTGAGTTTGCAGAAATGTCTGATCAAAGTGATAGCGAGAACAAGTCTGAAGAACAAGCTCAGTTGAGTGAGGGCACTAGTCCCTCAAGCAGCTATGATGAGGGTAGCAGGAGCACTCCCAGCAACTTGCCAAAGGCAGCTACCAGGACAAGGAAGAAGAAAACCTCAGATTCTGAAGATGAGGATTATATTGCTGCTGAGGATGAGGCCACCTCAAAGAAGAAGGTGCTGAAAAAGGAGTATGGCACAACTGCTACCACTAAGCCAGGCATGAACAAGAAGGCACCTGCCAGGAGAGTGCCCACATCCAAACCCAGGAAGGTTGCCACAGGTGAAACAATGGAGTTCACTCTAGAACCCAAAGAAACTAGAGAGGGCGAGAAAAGAAAGGAAAGGGTCAAGAAGACCATTACCAGAGTTATTGGCAAGCCCTCCATGAGGAGAGATTCTGATGAAGAAGAAGAAGAGGAAGAGGATGTTGCACCAGCACCCAAAGCTCAGAAGCTCATGGGAGATGCAATTAAGTCAGGGGCTGCTCCATCTAAGCCCAAAGCTGCTCCCAAGGCTGCTGCTCCAGCTCCAAAGCCTAAACCCAAGAGGAACACCAAAAGTATACCTGCTGCAGAGAAGAACAAGGCCCCAGTGCCTGAAGCTGCCAAAGAAGAAGATGATTCACTTGTTTTGAGGAACTTGAAGCCCAAGATTCCTGATCATAATGATGCTCATCCAGTAGCTGAAGACATACACATCAGAAAGGATGCTGGACTGAGATTGTGGAGACAGTCAGATCCATATGCTGTGAGGAGAAGGACAACAGTTGACTACATATTTCACACAAAGGAGCAACAAGATTTTTATGAGACAATTTTGCTTGACAAGAAGCCTATTGTCTGTGACATGAGATGGATCAACTGGGAGTACATCAAGAAAAATGAAGGTCACTATTCAGGAGTATATGACATCTTCAAAGCATGTGGAGTTGATGAATTTGTTGCCCAGAAGCTCACCAAGTGGAATGATGAGCTCATCATGTAGTTTTACTCCACAGCTCACTTCTACCCAAATGGGAAGATCATCTGGATGTCTAAAGGTACTAGGTACTAATCCACTATTGAAAAATGGGCTCAGTTGATCAATGCTCCAAAAGAAAATGAAGATGACTTGGATGTTTATGCTGAGAAGAAGAAAGACCACAACACTATGGCACACATGTATAGAGAGATCCCAGATAAAGCTTTGGAAACACACAAGCTTGGATCTGTACACTTCTTGTTGTCTGGTCTGCCTACAATCAACTGGATCCTTAGGCACACATTGCTACCCAAGTCTGGAGATCACAAGATGATTAGAGGACATGCTATCAACTTGCTGCATTTGTTTGATGTGCCTAAAAAATTCAAAGTCATGAGTCTGATCGTGGAAACAATCAAGAGAACAACAGCTGATCAGAAGTGAAGTTGTGGGTATGCTCCACACATCCAGGAGCTCATCAACTCAAAGATGGGCATAGGCACATATCTATTGGATAAGGAGCATCTACCCTTATATCGTGATTTTGAAGATAACACAGTTGAGATGAATGAGGAGGAACCATCATCTGTGCAAGCACATGAGAAGAGAGATAAGGCAAGGGCAGAGAAAGCTACAAAGATTCCAACTACTGAATAGGCATCTCAAGTGTTCCTGAAGAGCAAGCAAGATCAGCTTGGGGCCACCCTGACTCAAAACCAGGAGAGTTTGGAGAGGATCATGAGCAGAAATTCTATGCTCTTGATGTCAAGGTAACTGAGATCCAAACTGCAGTTGAGCAACTTCAGGAGGATGTGGAGGAGAACAAGGGAAAGTCTACTACAGATGCTTTTGCTAGAGTGCCCAGAGGACAGAGATCTGCTGCAGTGCCTATTCCAAACACGAGAGCTACTTCATCTGCACTAGCACCTACAGCTTCAGTGCCACCAGCTCCAGCTATGTCCACAGATGCTTTCGTCCTTGGAGTCATCTCTACACCACCTCATGAAGACCAAGCCTGAGAGTCGTTTAGCACTATGCATTTTTGAACTTTTTGGTAACTTGTTGCCAAAGGGGGAGAAAAATGTATAGATCATAGGCTTTGAGAGAGAGTGTTGCTTTTTGGTTGAACTTCTTTATTGTGTGCTTGATACATTATGTATTTTGTGAGATACTTGGATGATCATGTGTTTGATAATATGCTACCTTAATGCTTGTTGGATGATATTATCTCTTATATCCTTATGATCATTCACTTTTGCTTGGTGATGAGTGCATGTGTTCAATTATTATCATTTTGAGCGCTCCACCAAGATGTATGTGACATGAAAGAGTAAGCCATGATCCTAACACATTGTGCATTTGTAGTCCAAAGCAAATTTTAAATAGTGCACAAATTTAGGGGGAGCTCTTGCTTATCACATACTTCTTAAAGCGACGATGTTTTTCAATCTTATTATCATTTGTCAAAGCTTTGATCTATATGTTGTCATCAATTACCGAAAAGGGGGAGATTAAAAGTGCAACTATCCCTGGGTGGTTTTGGTAATTCCTAACAACATATAGCTCATTGAGCTAATGCTATTTCAACATAAATATTTCAGGAAAGCTCAATGTTTGGCATGGCATGGATGAGAAAAGTGGACCCCTCAAGATGCTAAGGACAAAAGGATTGGCTCTAGCTCAAAGCACAAGACTCTAGATTTTCCATTTTAGTGATCCAAGATCACATTGAGTCCATAGGAAAAGCCAATACTATCAAGAAGGGGCGAGGTGTTGCTTAATGAGTTTCTTGCTCAAAGTGCTTAGTGATATGCTCCAAAACCCTCAACTACTTTCTCACATCCACATATGTCCCAAACCAAAAGTCAAACTCGGCCCTACCAAAACTGTCTATCTGGCCCCACCGAGTTCAGTTGACATAGCCACTGCCATAAACCCTAGTCTTTTCAGTCTCACCGATAGGGATCTCGGTCTCACCAAGATGGGATTGTAATCTCTCTGTTTCCCTTCGTAACGTTTCGGTCAAACCGAGATGAGCGATCGGTCCCACCGATATTGCAATGCAAACTCTCTGTTTCCCTTTTGTAACGTTTTGGTCAAACCGAGATGAGCTAATCGGTCCCACCGAGTTTGCCTGACCAACTCTCTGTGTGTCTATTACCAAAATCGGTCTCACCGAGTTTGTGTAATCGGTCCCACCGAGATTACGTTATGCCCTAACCCTAACCATATCGGTCCCACCGAGTTGACATGTCAGTCCCACTGATATTCCTAACAGTCACATTATTTACTAAATCGGTTTGACCGAGTTTCACGATTCACTCCCACCGAGTTTGGTAAGTTGTGTGTAACAGTTAGATTTTGTGTGGAGGCTATATATGAAGGAAATATGACCTAGAGGCAATAATAAAGTTATTATTTATTTCCTTATTTCATGATAAATGGTTATTATTCATGCTAGAATTGTATTAACCAGAATATAATATATGTGTGAATACATAGACAAACAGAGTGTCACTAGTATGCCTCTACTTGACTAGCTCGTGAATCAAAGATGGTTAAGTTTCCTAACCATAGACATGAGTTGTCATTTGATTAACGGGATCACATCATTAGGAGAATGATGTGATTGACTTGACCCATTCCGTTAGCTTAGCACTTGATCGTTTAGTATGTTGCTATTGCTTTCTTCATGACTTATACATGTTCCTACAACTATGAGATTATGCAACTCCCATTTACCGGAGGAACACTTTGTGTGCTACCAAACGTCACAACGTAACTGGGTGATTATAAAGGAGCTATACAGGTGTCTCCAAAGGTACATGTTGAGTTGGCGTATTTCGAGATTAGGTTTTGTCACTCTGATTGTCGGAGAGGTATCTCTGGGCCCTCTCGGTAATGCACATCACTACAAGCCTTGCAAGCAATGTAGCTAATGAGTTAGTTACGGAATGATGCATTATGTAACGAGTAAAGAGACTTGCCGGTAACGAGATTGAACTAGGTATTGGGATACCGATGATCGAATCTTGGGTAAGTAACATACCGATGACAAAGGGAACAACATATGTTGTTATGCGGTTTGACCGATAAAGATCTTCGTAGAATATGTAGGAGCCAACATGGGCATCCAAGTTCCGCTATTGGTTATTGACCAGAGAGATGTCTCGGTCATGTCTACATAGTTCTCGAATCCGTAGGGTCCACACGCTTAACGTTCGTTGACGATATAGTATTATATGAGTTATGTATGTTGGTAACCGAATGTTGTTCGGAGTCCCGAATGAGATCACGAACATGACGAGGAACTCCGGAATGGTCCGGAGATGAAGTTTAATATATGGGATAATGTTGTTTGGTCTCCGGAAGGGTTCCGGAATTCACCGGAAGGGGTTCCAGATGTTTCCCGAAATGTTTGGGTACGAGAACACGTTATTTGGGCCAAAGGGGAAAGCCCACAAGGTTTTTGGAAAGCGCAAAAAGGAAGTTTTGAGGAGTCCAGGGGCCAGATGCCAGGGTCCCTGGCGTATGGGTCCAGACGCCAGAAACCCTGGCGTCTGGCCCTGGAGTCCGAGAAGGACTCTTGCCTTTCGGGTGAAACCGACTTTGTGGAGGCTTTTACTCCAAGTTTTGACCCCAAGGCTCAACATATAAATAGAGGGGCAGGGCTAGCACCAAAGACACATCAAGAAACTCCAAGCCGTGTGCCGGCAACCCCGTCCCCTCTAGTTTATCCTCCGTCATAGTTTCCGTAGTGCTTAGGCGAAGCCCTGCGAAGATTGTTCTTCACCAACACCGTCACCACGCCGTCGTGTTGCCGGAACTCATCTACTACTTCGCCCGTCTTGCTGGATCGAGAAGGCGAGGACGTCATCGAGCTGAACGTGTGTAGAACTCGGAGGTGTTGTGCGTTCGGTACTTGGATCAGTCGGATCGTGAAGACGTACGACTACATCAACCACGTTGATAAACGCTTCCGCTTAGCGATCTTCAAGGGTATGAAGATACACTCCCCCTCTCGTTGCTATGTATCACCATGATCTTGCATGTGCGTAGGAAAATTTTGAAATTACTACATTCCCCAACAGTGGCGTCCGAGCCTGGTTTTATGCGTAGATGTTATATGCACGAGTAGAACACAAGTGAGTTGTGGGCGATACAAGTCATACTGCTTACCAGCATGTCATACTTTGGTTCGGCGGTATTGTTGGATGAAGCGGCCCAGACCGACATTACGCGTACGCTTACGCGAGACTGGTTCTACCGACGTGCTTTGCACACAGGTGGCTGGCGGGTGTCTGTTTCTCCAACTTTAGTTGAACCGAGTGTGGCTACGCCCGGTCCTTGCAAAGGTTAAAACAACACTAACTTGACGAACTATCGTTGTGGTTTTGACGCGTAGGTAAGAACGGTTCTTGCTCAGCCCGTAGCAGCCATGTAAAATTTGCAACAACAAAGTAGAGGACGTCTAACTTGTTTTTGCAGGGCATGTTGTGATGTGATATGGTCAAGACGTGATGCTATATTTTATTGTATGAGATGATCATGTTTTGTAACCGAAGTTATCGGCAACTGGCAGGAGCCATATGGTTGTCGCTTTATTGTATGAAATGCAAACGCCCTGTAATTGCTTTACTTTATCACTAAGCGGTAGCGATAATCGTAGAAGCAATGGATGGCATAAACGACAACGATGCTACGATGGAGATCAAGGTGTCACGCCGGTGATGATGGTGATCACGACAGTGCTTCGGAGATGGAGATCACAAGCACAAGATGATGATGGCCATATCATACCACTTATATTGATTGCATGTGATGTTTATCCTTTATGCATCTTATTTTGCTTTGATTGACGGTAGCATTATAAGATGATCTCTCACTAATTATCAAGAAGTGTTCTCCCTGAGTATGCACCGTTGCGAAAGTTCTTCGTGCTGAGACACCACGTGATGATCGGGTGTGATAGGCTCTACGTTCAAATACAACGGGTGCAAAACAGTTGCACACGCAGAATACTCAGGTTAAACTTGACGAGCCTAGCATATACAGATATGGCCTCGGAACACGGAGACCGAAAGGTCGAGCGTGAATCATATAGTAGATATGATCAACATAGTGATGTTCACCATTGAAAACTACTCCATCTCACGGGATGATCGGACATGGTTTAGTTGATTTGGATCACGTGATCACTTAGATGACTAGAGAGATGTCTGTCTAAGTGGGAGTTCTTAAGTAATATGATTAATTGAACTTAAATTTATCATGAACTTAGTCCTGGTAGTATTTTGCAAATTATGTCGTAGATCAATAGCTCGCGTTGTTGCTCCCCTATGTTTATTTTTGATATGTTCCTAGAGAAAAACCATGTTGAAAGATATTAGTAGCAATGATGCGGATTAGATCCGTGATCTGAGGTTTATCCTCATTGCTGCACAGAAGAATTATGTCCTTGATGCACCGCTAGGTGACAGACCTATTGCAGGAGCAGATGCAGACGTTCTGAACGTTTGGCTAGCTCAATATGATGACTACTTGATAGTTTAGTGCACCATGCTTAACATCTTAGAATCGGGACTTCAAAGACGTTTTGAACATCATGGACCATATGAGATGTTCCAGGAGTTGAAGTTAATATTTCAAGCAAATACCCGAGTTGAGAGATATGAAGTCTCCAACAAGTTCTATAGCTAAAAGATGGAGGAGAATCGCTCAACTAGTGAGCATGTGCTCATATTGTCTGGGTACTTCAATCGCTTGAATCAAGTGGGAGTTAATCTTCCAGATAAGATAGTGATTGACAGAGTTCTCTAGTCACCATCACCAAGTTACTAGAACTTCGTGATGAACTATAGTATGCAAGGGATGACAAAAACGGTTCCCGAGCTCTTCATGATGTTGAAATCAATGAAGGTAGAAATCAAGAAAGAGCATCAAGTGTTGATGATTGACAAGACCACTAGTTTCAAGAAAAGGGCAAAGGGAAAGAAAGGGAACTTCAAGTAGAATGGCAAGCAAGTTGTCACTCCCGCGAAGAAGCTCAAAGCCGGACCAAAGCCTGAAACTGAGTGCTTACACTGCAAAGGAAATGGTCACTAGAAGCGGAAATGCCCTGAATATTTGGTGGATAAGAAAGATGGCAAAGTGAACAAGGGTATAGTTGATATACAAGTTATTGATGTGTACCTTACTAGTGTTTATAGTAGCCCCTGAGTATTTGATACTTGTTCGGTTGCTAAAATTAGTAACTCGAAACAGGAGTTACCGAATAAACAGAGACTAGTTGAGGGTGAAGTGACGATGAGTGTTGGAATTAGTTCCAAGATTGATATGATCATCATCGCACACTCCCTATACTTTCCGGATTAGTGTTAAACCTAAATAAATGTTATTTGGCGTTTGTGTTGAGCATGAATATGATTTGATCATGTTTATTGCAATACGGTTATTCATTTAAAGTCAGAGAATAATTGTTGTTCTGTTTACTTGAATAAAACCTTCAATGGTCATACACCCAATGAAAATAGTTTGTTGGATCTCGACCGTAGTGATACACATATTCATAATATTGATGCCGAAAGATGCAAAGTTAATAATGATAGTGTAACTTATTTGTGACACTGCCGTTTGGGTCATATCAGTGTAAAGCGCATGAAGAAACTCCATAAAGATGGATTTTCGGAATCACTTGGTTATGAATCATTTGATGCTTGCGAACCGTGCCTTTTGGGCAAGATGACTAAAACTCCGTTCTCCAGAACAATGGAACGAGCTACTGACTTGTTGGAAATAATACATACTGATGTATGTAGACCAATGAGTATTAAGGCTCGTGGCGGGTATCGTTATTTTCTGACCTTCACAGATGATTTGAGCAGATATGGGTATATCTACTTGATGAAACATAAGTCTGAAATAGTTGAAAGGTTCAAAGAATTTCAGAGTGAGGTGAAAAATCATTGTAACAAGAAAATAAAGTTTCCGCGTTCTGATCGCGGAGATGAATATTTGAGTTACAAGTTTGGCCTTCAGTTAAAACAATAGTTTCACAAAACTCATGCCGCCTGGAACACCATAGCGTAATGGTGTGTCCGAACGTCATAACCGCACTTTATTTGATAAGGTGCGATCAATGATGTCTCTTACCGATTTACCAATATCGTTTTCAGGTTATGCATTAGAGACAGCTGCATTCACGTTAAAGGGCACCATCAAAATCCGTTGAGACGACACCGTATGAACTATGGTTTAGCAGTAAACCTAAGCTGTTGTTTCTTAAAATTTGGGGTTGCAATGCTTATATGAAAAAGTTTTCATCCTGATAAGCTCAAACCCAAATCGGAGAAATACGTCTTCATAGATACCCAAAAGAGACTGTTGGGTACACCTTCTATCACAGATCCAAAGGCAAGATATTCGTTGCTAAAAATGGATCCTTTCTAGAGAAGGAGTTTCTCTCGAAAGAAGTGAGTGGGAGGAAAGTAGAGCCTGATAAGGTAATTTGTACCTTCTCCCGAATTGGAAAGTAGTTCATCACAGAAATCAGCTCCAGTGATTCCTACACCAATTAGTGAGGAAGCTAATGATGATGATCATGAAACTTCAGATTAAGTTACTACAAAACCTCGTAGGTCTTCCAAAGTACAGTCCGCACTAGAGTGGTACAGTAATCTTGTTCTGGAAGTCATGTTACTAGACCATGATGAACCTACGAACTATGAGGAAGCGATGATGAGCCCAGATTCCGCGAAATGGCTTGGGGCCATGAAATCTGAGATGGGATCCATGTATGAGAACAAAGTGTGGACTTTGGTGGAGTTGCCCGATGATCGGCAAGCCATATTGTATAAATGGATCTTCAAGAGGAAGACAAACGCTGATAGTAGTGTTACTATCTACAAAGCTAGACTTGTCGAAAAAGGTTTTTTGACAAAGTTCAAGGTGTTGACTATGATGAGATTTTCTCACTCGTAGCGATGCTTAAGTCTCTCCGATTCATGTTAGCAATTGCCACATTTTATGAAATCTGGCAAATGGATGTCAAAACTGCATTCCTTAATGGATTTATTAAAGAAGAGTTGTATATGATGCAACCAGAAGGTTTTGTCAATCCTAAAGGTGCTAACAAAGTGTGCAAGCTCCAGTGATCCATTTATGGACTGGTGCAAGCATCTCAGAGTTGGAATAAACGCTTCGATAGTGTGATCAAAGCATATGGTTTTATACAGACTTTTGGAGAAGCCTGTATTTACAAGAAAGTGAGTGGGAGCACTACAACATTTCTGATAAGTATATCTGAATAACATATTGTTGATCGGAAATAATGTAGAATTTTTCTGGAAAGCATAAAAGGATACTTGAATAAGAGTTTTTCAAAGAAAGACCTCAGTAAAGCTACTTACATATTGAGCATCAAGATCTATTGAGATAGATCAAGACACTTGATAAGTTTTTCAATAAGTACATACCTTGTCGAGATTTTGAAGTAGTTCAAAATGGAACAGTCAAAGAAAGAGTTCTTGCCTGTAAAGGTGTGAAATTGAGTAAGACTCAAATCCCGACCACGGCAAAAATTAGAAAAGAGAATGAAAGTCATTCCCTATGCCTCAGTCATAGGTTCTATAAAGTATGCTATGCTATGTACCAGACCTATTGTATACCTTGCTCTGGCAAGGGAGTACAATAGTGATCTAGGAGTAGATCACTGGACATTGGTCAAGAATATCCTTAGTGAGGACTAAGGAAATATTTCTCGATTATGGAGGTGATAAAAGAGCCCGTCGTAAAGAGTTACATCGGTGTAAGCTTTTACACCGATCCAGATGACTCTAAGTCTCAATCTGGATACATATTGAAGGTGCAAGCAATTAGCTAGAGTAGATCCGTGCAGAGCATTGTAGACATAGAATATTTGTAAAATACATACGGCTCTGAATGTGACAGACCCGTTGACTAAGCTTCTCTCACGAGCAAAACATGATCATACCTTAGTACTCTTTGGGTGTTAATCACATAGCAATGTGAACTAGATTATTGACTCTAGTAAACCCTTTGGGTGTTGATCACATGACGATGTGAACTATGGGTATTAATCACATACAGATGTGAATATTGGTGTTAAATCACATGGTGATGTGAACTAGATTATTGACTCTAGTACAAGTGGGAGACTGAAGGAAATATGCCCTAGAGGCAATAATAAAGTTATTATTTATTTCCTTATTTCATGATAAATGTTTATTATTCATGCTAGAATTGTATTAACCGGAAACATGTGTGAATACATAGACAACAGAGTGTCACTAGTATGCCTCTACTTGACTAGCTCATGAATCAAAGATGGTTAAGTTTCCTAACCATAGACATGAGTTGTCATTTGATTAACGGGATCACATCATTAGGAGAATGATGTGATTGACTTGACCCATTCCGTTAGCTTAGCATTTGATCGTTTAGTATGTTGCTATTGCTTTCTTCATGATTTATACATGTTCCTACAACTATGAGATTATGCAACTCCCGTTTACCGGAGGAACACTTTGTGTGCTACCAAACGTCACAACGTAACTGTGTGATTATAAAGGAGCTCTACAGGTGTCTCCAAAGGTACATGTTGATTTGGCGTATTTCGAGATTAGGTTTCGTCACTCCGATTGTCGGAGAGGTATCTCTGGGCCCTCTCGGTAATGCACATCACTACAAGCCTTGCAAGAAATGTAGCTAATGAGTTAGTTACGGAATGATGCATTATGTAACGAGTAAAGAGACTTGCCGGTAACGAGATTGAACTAGGTATTGGGATACCGAGGATCGAATCTCGGGTAAGTAACATACCGATGACAAAGGGAACAACATATGTTGTTATGCGGTTTGACCGATAAAGATCTTCGTAGAATATGTAGGAGCCAACATGGGCATCCAAGTTCCGCTATTGGTTATTGACCAGAGAGATGTCTCGGTCATGTCTACATAGTTCTCGAATCCGTAGGGTCCACACGCTTAACGTTCGTTGAGGATATAGTATTATATGAGTTATGTATGTTGGTAACCGAATGTTGTTCGGAGTCCTGAATGAGATCACGAACATGACGAGGAACTCCGGAATGGTCCGGAGATGAAGTTTAATATAAGGGATAATGTTGTTTGGTCTTTGGAAGGGTTCCGGAATTCACCGGAAGGGGTTCCAGATGTTTCCCGAAATGTTTGGGTACGAGAACACGTTATTTGGGCCAAAGGGGAAAGCCCACAAGGTTTTTGGAAAGCGCAAAAGGAAGTTTTGCGGAGTCCAGGGGCCAGACGCCAGGGTCCCTGGCGTCTGGGTCCAGACGCCGGAAACCCTGGCTCTGGCCTTGGAGACCGAGAAGGACTCTTGCCTTTCGGGTGAAACCGACTTTGTGGAGGCTTTTACTCCAAGTTTCGACCCCAAGGCTCAACATATAAATAGAGGGGTAGGGCTAGCACCAAAGACACATCAAGAAACTCCAAGCCGTGTGCTGGCAACCCCGTCCCCTCTAGTTTATCCTCCGTCATAGTTTCCGTAGTGCTTAGGCGAAGCCCTGCGGAGATTGTTCTTCACCAACACCATCTCCACGCCGTCGTGTTGCCAGAACTCATCTACTACTTCGCCCGTCTTGCTGGATCGAGAAGGCGAGGACGTCATCGAGCTGAACGTGTGCAGAACTCGGAGATGCCGGGCGTTCGGTACTTGGATCGGTCGGATCGTGAAGACGTACGACTACATCAACCGTGTTGATAAACGCTTCCGCTTAGCGATATTCAAGGGTATGAAGATACACTCCCCCTCTTGTTGCTATGCATCACCATGATCTTGCGTGTGCATAGGAAAATTTTGAAATTACTACGTTCCCCAACAATATATACCTCTCCACCCACTCTTCATTCGTGGAGAGAGCCATCAGAACATGCCTACACTTCCAACATACATTTTCTGAGAGAGAACCACCTACACTTGTGTTTTTTTTGAGGGAAAGCATAGCTTTAACTTAACGGTGCCCCGACAAATCAGCCTGGACACAAGCCGCCACAGCGGCTGGTACATCATTGTCCCACCGCATCGAGTGGTTTATTTCACACAACCGGCCCAAACTAGCTAGTTCATGGGCAACAGAGTTCGCCTCTCTCCTACAAGACCCGATTACATGACGCGAGAACCACAACTTGAGCTGGAGCTTGGTATCCTCAATGACTGTGGAGTATGCAGAGGAGTCGGCCCTACGAGGTCCATGGCATCCGCCAGAAGCTGGGAATCAGTTTCGAAGCTCACTCTCAGGAATCCCAAATCCGCAGCTAATGCGACGCCATGTGCCATAGCATTGGCCTCAGCACCGAAGGCATCGAAAACCTGTTCCTGTCGACCTGCACGCGCACAGATGACCGCGCCCGCCGAGTCCCTCACCACAATGCCCCAGCTAGCATGGTTCTCACCTGGCACAAAAGAGCCATCGACGTTAACTTTGAACATCTCATCCTGAGGCGGTTTCCACCTGTCCTCACTTTGCTTCGCTGGCTTCTTTGTGAATATTTCCTGGTACTCCATGGCATAGCTTCGAGTCCGCCTGGCAACTTCACCTCCAGACCAGGGAAGCTCCCCCTCTCTAACCTTGTTACGATTACTCCACCACAACCACCATGAGGTCAGGATCCGGACCCTTTTCTGTTCTTCTAACGTCTAAAGGAAATCCATCATTGCATGCACCGATGATATGCCTTCCAATTCCATATGCTCAGCCTCCATTAACAACTCCCTCCAGACCTCCTTCACCACTTTGCACGTTATGAATAGATGTGCTCCATCCTCTTCCGCCCGGCCACAAAATAAGCAGGATTTATCTTCAATAGGTATCCCTCTCTGGGTCAGGTTTGTCCGCAAAGCTAGGGATTCATGCTTCACCTGCCAGGCAAACATCTGGATATTCCTTGGGCAAGGAAGCTTCCATATCCGTTTCCAAGCATCGTCCTGGCAAGTGTCCAACATCTCGGGCACCATGGAGCTGCTGTCAGCACCCCCGTCCTTCTCCATTTTCTCGAGATGGGTGTGAAGCTTATTAGCGCTTTTTACCGAGTGCACGCCTATAGGGTCAAACTACCAGGCTATGAAGTCTTGAACCCCCTCCCTGACCGGTATCTTCAATATACACTCTGCATCCGCGATCCACCTACACTTGTGTCGAGGTCAAGATATTCCGTTCCTACCACATAAATCTTGATCTCTATCCTTCCCCAAGTTGCTTTCCACTCAAACCTTCTTTCCACCAAATCCAAATCCTGTGAGAGAGAGTTGAGTGTTGGGGAGACTATCATTTGAAGCACAAGAGCAAGGAGTTCATCATCAACACACCATTTGTTACTTCTTGGAGAGTGGTGTCTCCTAGATTGGCTAGGTGTTACTTGGGAGCCTCCGACAAGATTGTGGAGTGAACCAAGGAGTTTGTAAGGGAAAGGAGATCGCCTACTTCGTGAAGATCTACCCTAGTGAGGCAAGTCCTTCGTGGGCGACGACCATGGTGGGATAGACAAGGTTGCTTCTTCGTGGACCCTTCATGGGTGGAGCCCTCCGTGGACTCGTGCAACCTTTACCCTTTGTGGGTTGAAGTCTCCATCAATGTGGACGTACGATAGCACCACCTACCGGAACCACGGATAAAAATTCCCGTGTCAACATTGCATTTGCCTCCTCAAACTCCTCCCTTTACCTTCATATGCAATTGTTTTACATTCCGCTGCTATACTCTTAGAATTGCATGTGTAGATTGATTGCTTGACTTGTGCTAAGTTGCTAAAATCTGCCAAGAACTAAAATTGGGAAAAGGCTAGATTTTTATTTGGTCAAGTAGTCTAATCACCCCCCTCTAGACATACTTTCGATCCTACAGTGTGATTGAAGTTTTCAAGTTTTGGGTGAGATCATGATGGATGAAGGAATAAGGCGTGGCAAGAGCCTAAGCTTGGGGATGCCCGAGGCACCCCAAGTTAATATTCAAGGACTCCCAAGAAACTAAGCTTGGGGATGCCCCGGAAGGCATCCCCTCTTTCTTCTAACGACCATCGGTAATTTTACTTGAAGCTATATTTTTATTCGTCACATATCATGAGTTTTGCTTGGAGCATAGTGTATTATATGAGTCTTTGCTTTGTTTGCCTTTTAGTTTGTCACAATCATCCTCACTGAACACATCTATTTGAGAGAGCCAGACGTTTATCATGATTTGTTAGAATGCTCTGAGTGCTTCTTGAGCTAGGCACTTGCTCTAGTGCTTCACTTAAATCTTTTTTAGCACGATGGTGAATATATTTTAAATAAATACACTCTCATGCTTCACTTATATTATTTTGAGAGTTGATGTGATCAAATTTTGAAGAAATATTTGCACTCTCATGCTTCACTTATATCTTTTTGAGAGTTGATAAAATTTGAAGAAATACTTGCACTCTCATGCTTTACTTATATCTTTTGAGATTTGATAATAGTAATGGTAATTTGCACAAGAAGTGATTAATATTCAAGAGGGATATAATAAAAACTTTCATGAAAGATCACTGGACATGATAAGTTTGATTCCTTGCAATAGTTTTGCGATATGGAGGTGATAATATGTGAGTCATGTTAGTGAGTAATTGTGCTTTAGTAAGAATATTGGTGTTAAGGTTTCTGATTCCATATGCAAGCACGTAAGTCAATAGTTATGCAACGAAGTTATATACTAATTTTGGTGCATTATTCAAAGTTAGTTATGTTTAATGCGTGTTTATGACCATTTTTGTTTTTTGTTGGTCGTTTCTCAATCTATTTGCTAGCCTTCATTTGTACTAAGCGGGAATGCTGCTTGTGCATCCAATTCTTTAACCCAAAGTTGTGCCAAATGAGTCCACCATACCTACCTATATGTGGTATTTCCATGCCTTTCTCAGTAAATTTGCATGTGCCAACTCTAATAATTCAAACTAAATTTCCGTTTTGTGTGCCTGTACCGCTCATGTGGCGGCAGGGGGTGGCCAATGTTTTCCATGCTAGGCGGGTTATTATCATGATGAGTGTTTATTCATTTGCCATTGCACGAGGGTGTGGCAGGTAATAGGGATGCCCAGTCCTAAAATGAAAAAAATTATGATGATAATAATAAATTCCTTGGAAAGGGATGGTATGGAAGGCACCTGTGGATATGGGTAGCCATGGCTTGTGAAAATAAAGGTGGAAAAGAAATAAACTTTATTTTCTGTTTGGGAACCGCCTATAATGTGTCTAGCATGGAAGATATTGAGAACTTTCGGTTGTAGCGTTGACAGGAAATGCATGCCTCTCAAAATAATTTTATCTCTCAATTTAAGCTTTGAGCTCCAACACCTCTGCAAATCTCTGCTTCCCTCTGTGAAGGGCCTATCTATTTACTTTTATGCAATTTTTATTTTTGAGTCTCCATCTTCTCTTTCAAAGCACTAACTGGGAGCACTATTGTCATACTTGTGCAATATATGTTGCTAATATTTGAGTGTGTTTCATGAATGGATCAATGATTGAGCATAATGGGCCAGGGATAACTTTCTTTAGCGTTGATATTTTGAAAGACATGGTTGCTTGTTGGTATGCTTGAGTATTGATGTCTTCATGTCAAATTATAAACTATTGCTTTGAATTGTTCAAGCCCAAATGTCCATGCTACAAAAGAAAAGATTATATGATGAATATGATAGGTAGCATTCCACATCAAAAAAATCTGTTTTTATCATTTACCGACTTGAGGACGAGCAGGGGTTAAGCTTGGGGATGCTTGATACGTCTCCAACGTATCTATATTTTTTTATTGTTCTATGCTATTATAGTATCAATCTTGGATGTTTTATATACATTTACAAGCAACAATATATCGTTTTTTGGACTAACCTACTAACTTAGCGCCGAGCCAGTTGCTATTTTTTGTTTGTTTTTGGTTTTGCAGAATATCAGCACCAAGCGAAGTCCAAATTCCATGAAACTTTTTGGTGATTTTTTTTCTGGACATAAGAGACCCTTGAACCTTTAGAAGGTATGAAAAGATGGAACAGTGGCCCATGAGGCATCAGGGTGCGCCCAGGGGGGTACAGCATGCTACCTCTTGAGCACTGCGTTGGATTTCCCCAAAGAGGAGAGGATGATGCAGCAAAGTAGCGTAAGTATTTCCCTCAGTTTTTGAGAACCAAGGTATCAATCCAGTAGGAGACCACGCACAAGTCCCTCGTAGCTACACAAAACGATAGCTACTCGCAACCAACACGATTAGGGGTTGTCAATCCCTTCACGGTCACTTACGAGGGTGAGATCTGATAGAGATGATAAATAATATTTTTGTTTTTTGATAGATAGATGCAAAGTGAAAAGTAAAAGGCAAAGTAAAAACAAAGCAAGTAATAAAGAGATAGAGATTGATATGATGAGAATAGACCCGGGGGCCATAGGTTTCACTACTGGCTTCTCTCAAGAGCATAGATATTCTACGATGGGTGAACAAATTACTGTTGAGCAATTGACAGAATTGAGCATAGTTATGAGTATATATAGGTTATGATTATGTATATAGGCATCACGTCCGAGACAAGTAGATCGAAACGATTCTGCATCTACTACTATTACTCCACTCATCGACCGCTATCCAGCATGCATCTAGAGTATTAAGTTAAAAACAGAGTAACAACTTAAGCAAGATGACATGATGTAGAGGGATAAATTCATGCAATATGATAAAAACCCCATCTTGTTATCCTCGATGGCAACAATACAATATGTGTCTTGCAACCCTTTCTGTCACTGGGTAAGAACACCGCAAGATTGAACCCAAAGCTAAGCACTTCTCCCATTGCAAGAACTACCAATCTAGTTGGCCAAACCAAAAAGGATAATTCGAAGAGACTTGCAAAGATAACTCAATCATACATAAAAGAATTCAGAGAAGATTCAAATATTTTCCATAGATAATACTGGATCATAAACCCACAATTCATCGGTCTCAACAAACACACCACAAAAAAGAAGATTACATCGAATAGATCTCCACGAGAGAGGGGGAGAACATTGTATTGAGATCCAAAAAGAGAGAAGAAGCCATCTAGCTACTAGCTATGGACCCGAAGGTCTGAAGTAAACTACTCACACTTCATCAGAGGGGCCATGGTGTTGATGTAGAAGCCCTCCATGGTGGATGCCCCCTCCGGCAGAGCTTCAAAACAGGCCCCAAGATGGGATCTCGTGGATATAGAAGGTTGCGGCGGTGGAATTAGGTTTTTGGCTCCTGTTCTGATCGTTTGGGGATACGTAGGTATATATAGGAGGAAGGAGTACGTCGGTGGAGCAATAGAGGGCCCACGAGGTAGGGGGCGTGCCCAAGGGGGGCGCCCTCCACCCTCGTGACCGCCTCTGGCACTTCTTGGAGTAGGTTCCAAGTCTCCTGGATCACGTTCGGTGAGAAAATCACATTCCTGAAGGTTTCATTCCGTTTGGAGTCCGTTTGATATTCTGTTTCTTCGAAACACTGAAATAGGCAAAAAAACAGCAATTCCGGGCTGGGCCTTCGGTTAATAGGTTAGTCCAAAAAATAATATAAAATTGGAAAATAAAGCCCAATATAGTCCAAAACAGTAGATAAAGTAGCATATAGCAATAAAAAATTATAGATACGTTGGAGACCGTATCAGGCATCCCCAAGCTTAATTCCTGCTCGTCCTCGAGTAGGTAAATGATAAAAAAAGAATTTTTTGATGCGGAGTGATACCTTGGCATAATTTCAATTTAAATCTTCTTAATTGTGATATGAATATTCAGATCCGAAAGATTCAAGACAAAAGTTCATATTGACACAAAAATAATAATACTTCAAGCATACTAATCAAAGCAATCATGTCTTCTCAAAATAACATGGCAAAAGAAAGTTCATCCCTACAAAATCATATCGTTAGGCTATGCTTCATTTTCGTCACACAAAGATGTTCCCAACTTCTATACCCCCGATGACAAGCCAAGCAATTGTTTCATACTTAAATAGTCTCAAACTTTTTCAACCTTCACGCAATACATGAGCGTGAGCCATGGATATAGCATTATGGGTGGAATAGAATATGATGATGGGGATTGTGTGGAGAAGACAAAAAAGGAGAAAGTCTCACATTGACGAGGATAATCAACGGGCTATGGAGATGGCCATCAATTGATGTCAACATGAGGAGTAGGGATTGCCATGCAATGGATGCACTAGAGCTATGAATGCTCAACAAAAGAAAACTAGTGGGTGTGCATCCAACTTGCTTGCTCATGAAGACCTAGGGCATTTGAGGAAGCCCATCGTAGGAATATACAATCCAAGTTCTATAATGAAAAATTCCCACTAGTATAAAAAGACAACTTATGAGACTCACTACATGAAGAACGAGGTGCTACTTTGAAGCACAAGATATGAGACTTACTACATGAAGAACATGGTGCTACTTTGAAGCACAAGTGTGGAAAAAGAGATAGTAGCATTGCCCTTTTTATTTATTTTCTGTTTTCTTTTTTTTGGGCCTTTCTTTTTTTTCTTTTGGCCTTTTTTGGGCAATGCTCTTATAATGATGATCATCACACTTCTATTGATTACAACATAAGGATTACAACTCGAAACTTAGAACAAGATATGACTCTATATGAATGCCTCCGGCGGTGTATCGGGATGGTGCAATGAATCAAGAGTGACATGTATGAAAAATAATGCATGGTGGCCTTGCCACAAATATGATGTCAACTACATGATCATGCAATGGCAATATGACAAAAGTAATGTATGTCATGATGAAGATGATGGAAGTTGCATGGCAATATATCTCGGAATGGCTATGGAAATGCCATGATAGGTAGGTATGGTGGCTGTTTTGAGGAAGATAAAAGGAGGTTTATGTGATAGAGCGTATCGTATCACGGGGTTTGGATGCACCGGCGAAGTTTGCGCCAACTCTCAAGGTGAGAAAGGGCAATGCACGGTATCGAAGAGGCTAGCAAAGGTGGAAAGGTGAGAGTGCGTATAATCCATGGACTCAACATTAGTCAAAAGAACTCATATACTTATTGCAAAAATTTAGAAGTCATCAAAAATCAAGTACTATGCGCATGCTCCTAGGGGGATAGATTGGTAGGAAAAGACCATCGCTCGTCCCCGACCGCCACTCATAAGGATGCACAAGCCAGGTACACTTCATGTTTCAAATTTGTTACACAACTTTAACCATAC
Organism: Triticum timopheevii; assembly: GCA_963921465.1. Taxonomy (NCBI): domain Eukaryota; kingdom Viridiplantae; phylum Streptophyta; class Magnoliopsida; order Poales; family Poaceae; genus Triticum; species Triticum timopheevii. The sequence continues at coordinate 498,632,123 of OY997268.1, forward strand.
GTGCATGCTATGGGACTTGCAAACTTCAACACAAGCATTTCTCAAATTCATAATTACTCAACTAGCACGACTTTGATATTATCACCTCCATATCTCAAAACAATTATCAAGCATCAAACTTATCTTAGTATTCAATTCACTCAAATGAAAATTTCACATATCTTGAACACCAAGTATATTAACATTAAGAAAATTACCATGCTATTAACGACTCTCAAAATAATCTAAGTGAAGCACTAGAGCAAAAATTATCACGCTCAAAAGATATAAGTGAAGCACTATGAGCAAAACTACCAAGCTCAAAAGATATAAGTGAAGCACTATGAGCAAAACTATCAAGCTCAAAAGATATAAGTGAAGCACGTAGAATATTCTAACAAATTCCAATTCATGTATGGCTCTCTCAAAAGGTGTGTACAGCAAGGATGATTTTGGTAAACTAACAAGCAAAGACGCAAATGATACAAGACGCTCCAAGCAAAACACATATCATGTGGTGAATAAAAATATAGCTCCAAGTAAATTACCGATGGAAGTGGACGAAAGAGGGGATGCCTTCCAGGGCATCCCCAAGCTTTGACTTTTTGGTGTCCTTGGATTATCTTGGGGGTGCCATGGGCATCCTCAAGCTTAGGCTATTGCCACTCCTTGTTCCATAATCCATCAAAAGAATTCACCCAAAACTTGAAAACTTCACAACACAAAACTCAACAGAAATCTCGTGAGCTCCGTTAGAGAAAGAAAACAAAGAACTACTGAAGGTACTGTAATGAACTCATTCTTTATTTATTTTGGTGTTAAACCTACTGTATTCCAACTTCTATATGGATTATAAACTAATTTACTAGCCATAAATTCATCAAAATAAGCAAACAACACCCACAAAACAGAATCTGTCAAAAACAGAACAGTCTATAGCAATCTGTAACTAATGCAAACTTCTGGAACTCTAAAAATTCTACCAAAATAGGAAGTCCTGGACAATTTGTTTACTGATCATCAGCAAAAAGAATCAACGCAAAGTCACGTTCCTGTGATTTAACAAAATTATATTCATGCGCACAAAGTTTCTGTTTTTCAGCAGAATCAAATCAACTATCATCGTAGGTTATCCTATAGGTTCTACTTGGCACAAACACTAATTAAAACATAAAACCACATCCAAACATAAGCTAGATGGATTATTTATTCCTAAACAGAAGCAAAAACAAAAAACACAAAATAAAATTGGGTTGCCTCCCAACAAGCGCTATCGTTTAACGCCCCTAGCTAGGCATAAAAGCAAGGATAGATCTAGGTGGTGCCGTAATAATAAGATAGATCTTGAAAGCTCATCTCGTATTATCTACGTTCGGCAGCAAGTTTCCTTTGACGCAAGCAAAAATAATCAAAAGGGCTAAATTTAGCGGGACGAAAATCCCCAAGATCAATCACGGGAGGAACGGGTTCCTCCCTTGGCCCTTCATAGTGGACAACTATTTCATCACTGAAAGCATTCTTTTGGCAAAATCTTGTGAGCCTATACCCGAGAGAGTATCCTAGCTCATTATTTCTAAGGGCAAAATCATTATTAAGCTCGTTAATGAAATCAACCAAGACATTGATAGGGACCTTTTTTCTAAGGTTTTCATTGAAAGCGACATAGTCCGAAGATTGAAAACGTCTAATTTCCTCTTGATCATAGAGGATTGCTTCTATGGGTGGACGACCAGCGTCCACCCTATAGTGCACAAAGTTTTCTTTGGCTTCTCTTATGATAAATCTAAATTCATGAGCCAAAAATATAGTAATGGTGCGCTTAATAGAAGAGTGCTCAATATTAGAGAATTCTAAGAAAATTCTCTGTATGCAAGGGTGCATATGCATAAATTGTCTTTCAAGTTCAACCACAAGCATAGCTATAGCATCCGCAAGACTACTCGTTCTATGAAGAATAGAACAACCCATGGAAGGTAAAGCACCAGCACAAGTAAAGAAATCTTGAATAGCACCTTTGCCAATGATGTTACCACTACCGATTCGAAACTTTTTAGTATGCAAGATAGGAGGTTCATCGGCCGGAGCCTCAGGATTTTCTGTGTTATCATTATTGTCCATATCGATGATAATCTCCCCAATTTTAGACATAGCGGCAATGGAAGCAAGGCGGAAGAAAGCAAACAAAAAGGGAAAGGAGGAGAAGATTGGAAAAAGAGAGGGCGAATAAAACGGCAAGGGTGAAGTGGGGCAGAGGAAAACGAGAGGCAAATGGCAAATAATGTAATGCGAGAGATAGGGATTGCGATGGGTACTTGGTATAGTTGACTTGCTTGCGTGAGCCTCCCCGGCAACGGTGCCAGAAATTCTTCTTGCTACCTCTTGAGCACTACGTTGGATTTCCCCGAAGAGGAGAGGATGATGCAGCAAAGTAGCGTAAGTATTTCCCTCAGTTTTTGAGAACCAAGGTATCAATCCAGTAGGAGACCACGCACAAGTCCCTCGTACCTACACAAAACGATAGCTACTCTCAACCAACGCGATTAGGGGTTGTCAATCCCTTCACGGTCACTTACGAGGGTGAGATCTGATAGAGATGATAAATAATATTTTTGTTTTTTGATAGATAGATGCAAAGTGAAAAGTAAAAGGCAAAGTAAAAACAAAGCAAGTAATAAAGCGATAGAGATTGATATGATGAGAATAGACCCGGGGGCCATAGGTTTCACTAGTGGCTTCTCTCAAGAGCATAGATATTCTATGGTGGGTGAACAAATTACTGTTGAGCAATTGACAGAATTGAGCATAGTTATGAGTATATCTAGGTTATGATCATGTATATAGGCATCACGTCCGAGACAAGTAGATCGAAACGATTCTGCATCTACTACTATTACTCCACTCATCGACCGCTATCCAGCATGCATCTAGAGTATTAAGTTAAAAACAGAGTAACAACTTAAGCAAGATGACATGATGTAGAGGGATAAATTCATGCAATATGATAAAAACCCCATCTTGTTATCCTCGATGGCAACAATACAATACGTGTCTTGCAACCCTTTCTGTCACTGGGTAAGAACACCGCAAGATTGAACCCAAAGCTAAGCACTTCTCCCATTGCAAGAACTACCAATCTAGTTGGCCAAACCAAAAAGGATAATTCGAAGAGACTTGCAAAGATAACTCAATCATACATAAAAGAATTCAGAGAAGATTCAAATATTTTCCATAGATAATATTGGATCATAAACCCACAATTCATCGGTCTCAACAAACACACCGCAAAAAAGAAGATTACATCGAATAGATCTCCACGAGAGAGGGGGAGAACATTGTATTGAGATCCAAAAAGAGAGAAGAAGTCATCTAGCTACTAGCTATGGACCCGAAGGTCTGAAGTAAACTACTCACACTTCATCGGAGGGGCTATGGTGTTGATGTATAAGCCCTCCGTGGTGGATGCCCCCTCCGGCAGAGCTCCAGAATAGGCCCCAAGATGGGATCTCGTGGATACAGAAGTTTGCGGCGATTGAATTAGTTTTTTGGCTCCTGTTTTGATCGTTTGGGGATACGTAGGTATATATAGGAGGAAGGAGTACGTCGGTGGAGCAACAGAGGGCCCACGAGGTAGGGGGGCGTGCCCAGGGGGGCGCCCTCCACCCTCGTGACCACCTATGGCACTTCTTGGAGTAGGGTCCAAGTCTCCTGGATCACGTTCGGTGAGAAAATCACGTTCCCGAAGGTTTCATTCTGTTTGGACTCCGTTTGATATTCTGTTTCTTCGAAACACTGAAATAGGCAAAAAACAACAATTCTGGGTTGGGCCTCCGGTTAATAGGTTAGTCCCAAAAATAATATGAAAGTGGAAAATAAAGCCCAATATAGTCCAAAACAGTAGATAAAGTAGCATGGAGCAATCAAAAATTATAGATACGTTGGAGACGTATCAGGGCGTGATAACCCACAAGTATAGGGGATCGCAACTGTTTTCGAGGGTAGAGTATTCAACCCAAATTTATTGATTCGACACAAGGGGAGCCAAAGAATCTTCTCATGTATTAGCATCTAAGTTGTCAATTCAACCACACCCGAAAGACTTAATATCTGCAGCAAAGTATTTAGTAGCAAAATAGTATGGAAGTAACGGTAACGGCGGGAAAAGTAACAGTAGCAGTTTTGTAGCAATGGTAGCAGTGGCAACAGAGAAGTAACTAAGCAAAGATCAATATGAAACGAGCTCGTAGGCAATGGATCAATGATGGATAATTATGTCGGATGCAATTCATCATGCAACAGTTATAACATAGGGTGACACAGAACTAGCTCCAGTTCATCAATGTAATGTAGGCATGTATTCCGAATATAGTCATACGTTCTTATGGAAAAGAACTTGCATGACATCTTTTGTCCTACCCTCCCATGGCAGCGGGGTCCTATTGAAAACTAAGGGATATTAAGGCCTCCTTTTAATAGAGTACCAGACCAAAGCATTAACACTTAGTGAATACATGAACTCCTCAAACTACGGTCATCACCGGGAAGTGTCCCGACTATTGTCACTCCGGGGTTTCCTGCATCATAACATGTAGTAGGTGACTATAACTTGCAAGATAGGATCAAAAACTCACATATATTCATGAAAACATAATAGGTTCAGATCTTAAATCATTGGACTTGGGCCCTAGTGACAAGCATTAAGAATGGCAAAGTCATAGCAACATCAATCTTAGAACATAATGGATACTAGGGATCAAACCCTAACAAAACTAACTCGATTACATGATAAATCTCATCCAACCCATCACCGTCCAGCAAGCCTATGATGGGATTACTCACGCACGGCGGTGAGCATCATGAAATTGGTGATGGAGGATGGTTGATGATGATGATGGCGAGGGATTCCCCTCTCCGGAGCCCCGAATGGAATCCAGATCAGCCCTCCCAAGGAAGAACAGGGCTTGGCGGCGGCTCCGTAACGTAAAACACGATGAATCCTTCTCTCTGATTTTTTTTCTCCCCGAATGTGAATATATAGAGTTGGAGTTGAGGTCGGTGGAGGTCCAGGGGGCCGACGAGGCGAGGGGTGGGCGCCCTGCACCCTCGTGGACAGGGTGTGGGTCCCCCTCTGTTGATTCTTTCGCCAATATTTTTTATTAATTCCAAAACGTGACCCCGTGGAGTTTCAGGACATTCCGAGAACTTATATTTCTGCACAAAAATAACACCATGGCAATTCTGCTGAAAACAACGTCAGTCCGGGTTAGTTCCATTCAAATCATGCAAGTTAGAGTTCAAAACAAGGGCAAAAGTGTTTGGAAAAGTAGATACGTTGGAGACGTATCAACTCCCCCAAGCTTAAACCTTTGCTTGTCCTCAAGCAATTTAGTTGACAAACTGAAAGTGATAAAGAAAAACTTTTACAAATTCTGCTTGATCTTGTTGTTGCAAATATGTAAAGCCAGGATTCAAGTTTTCAGCAAAGATTATGAACTAACCACATTCACAATAACACTTAGGTCTCACATTTACTCATATCAATGGAATAATCAACTAGCAAGCAATAATAATAAATCTTAGATGACAACACTTTCTCAAAATAATCATAATATGATCTAACAAGATGGTATCTCGCTAGCCCTTTCTGAGACTGCAAAACATAAATGCAGAGCACCCATGAAGATCAAGGACTGCCTAGACATTGTAATTCATGGTAAAAGAGATCCAGTCATAGTCATACTCAATGTAAATTAATAGCAATGCATACAAATGACAGCGGTGCTCTCCAACTGGTGCTTCTTAATAAGAGGATGATGACTCAACATAAAATTAAATGGATAGGCCCTTCACAGAGAGAAGCAGGGATTTGCAGAGGTGCCAGAGCTCGAGTTTTGAAACAGAGATAAATAATATTTTGAGCGGCATCCTTTCATTGTCAACATAACAACCAAGAGATCTCGATATCTTCCATGCTACATACATTATAGGCGGTTCCCAAACAGAATGGTAAAGTTTATACTCCCCCACCCCCAACGAGCACATTCCATGGCTGGTCCGAAACAACGGGTACCGTCCAACTAACAACAATCCTGGGGGAGTTTTGTTTGGAATTATTTTGATTTGATTTGAGCATGGGATTGGCATCCCAGTTATCGGCCATTTTCTCGTGAATGATGAGCGAAGTCCAGTCATCGTGAGAATAACCCACCTAGCATGGAAGATATAGATAGCCCTAGTTGATACATGAGCTATTCGAGCATACAAAACAGAATTTCATTTGAAGGTTTAGAGTTTGACACATACAAATTTACTTGGAACGGCAGGTAAATACAACATATAGGAAGGTATGGTGGACTCATATGGAATAACTTTGGGGTTTATGGAAGTGGATACACATGTAGTATTCTCGCTTAGTTCAAGTGAAGGCTAGAAAGATACTGGGAAGCAACCAACTAGAGAGCGACAATAGTCATGAACATGCATTAAGATTAACCAACAATGAGTGCAAGCATGAGTAGGATATAAATCACCATGAACATAAATATCGTGGAGGCTATGTTTATTTTGTTTCAACTACATGCGTGAACATGTGCCAAGTCAAGCCATTCAAATCATTCAAAGGAGGATACCACCCTACCATACCACATCACAACCATTTTAATAGCATGTTGGCACACAAGGTAAACCATTATAAACTCCTAGCTAATTAAGCATGGCATGAATAACTATAATCTCTAATTTTCAGAGCAAACATGTTTCATTCATAATGGGCTGAATCAGGAACGATGAATGTTTACAAAACAAGACAGGTCGAGTTCATACCAGCTTCTCTCATCTCAATCATTTCATCATATATCGTCATTATTGCCTTTCACTCGCATGACCGAACGGTGTGGATAATAATAATAGTGCACGTGCATTAGACTAAGCTGGAATCTGCAAACATTTAATTCAAAGGAGAAGACAAGGTAATATGGGCTCTTGGTTAGATCAACAATACTGCATATGAGAGCCACTCAACATTTTCATTGTGGTCTTCCCCTCTCGACCCCCAAAGAAAAGAAAAGAAATTCAAAGAAACATAAAACTATTTACATGGGAAAGCTCCCAACAAGCAAAAGAAGATCTAGAAATCTTTTTGGGTTTTCTTTTTGTTACTACTACTACAAGCATGGAAAGTGAACTAGCTACAAGCTACAACTATTTTTTTGGTTTTTCTCAAAGTTTTTCAAACACACCAAAAGAAAGCAAGAAAATAAAATAAACTAGCATGGATAGTACAATGAAAAAGTATGAACACCGTCGACTAGGATGAGTGTGTGAACATGAATGTAATGTCGGTGAGAAATACGTACTCCCCCAAGCTTAGGCTTTTGGCCTAAGTTGATCTATGTCCACGGCTGGCCTGGCGGATATCCAAAGTTGTAGTCAGGGTTGTACTGAGATACAATAGCTATTGCCTGGAGAGCTGTAGCCTGGAGGCGAGCTGCCTCCGTCCTCCTCTCATATTCATTTGCCTCCTCCCTGGTTATAAAATATCTCCCGTTTGCCTGAAAGTTAAAGAAAGTAGGAGCAGGAAGAGTAATATGGACAACACGCGGTCTGTCAAAGATTAGTCGGTACTGGAGGGACTGTTCGTTCCTCTCAAGAAACTGATGGCGAACCATATCATTATAATCTAGAAAAGTAGGTGGCAACTCAATATCATTTTCATTTATGGATACACCAAGATAATTAGCTAAATGAGTTGCATAAATTCCACCAAATAAATCTCCATTTTTACCATTAAGATGTAACCTTCGTGCAACAATGACCCCCAAGTTATATCATTTATCGCCTAATACCACACTCTTGAGGACACTAAGATCTGGGACACACATGTGACAAAGTTCATCCTTACCGTTAATGCATCTACCTATAAAGAGAGCAAATTAATGTATGGAAGGGAAATGATTGCTCCCTATGGTAGCTTGTGTGATATCTCTAGTTTCTCCCACAGTGATGCTAGCAAGGAAATCATTATAGTCAGATTTGCGAGGTTCACTAAAGATGCCCCACTGTGGGATTTTACAAGCAGTGTTAAAATCTTCAAGGTCCATGGTATATGATTTATCATAGAGGTCAAATATAACAGGGTGAGTGTTGCGCTTAGATGAGAAGTTAAACCTCCGCGCAAAGGAATCAGTGAGGTGATAGTACTGGCGGCACTTATCTGATACGAAGTCCTCAAGATCAACATTACACACATACTCATCAAATTCATCCTTGAAGCTAGCTTGGATCATAAATTCATCCGACGGCCATTCGCAAGGCCGCACTAGAGCTTCTCTTCGTGGTTCAAGGTCCGGCTCACGTATCGCAGGACTCGGTGTTTGCTTCCTTGAAGAACCACCTTGGTACATTTTCCTAAATATTTTTCTTCCTCTGAAAAATTTCTGAAATTTTTAGTGACTCAAAATAAAAGTGAACCAAACTCAACAAGATTGATAGCAACTACTCCCACAAGTTCCTAGAGGCTATATCATGCATTAAAACTACTTTTGACCATATAAATTTGACATGCAAGCTCAAGAACAGGGTCACCTCAGCAGCAAAAATTTGCAATAAATAAAGCACTAGAACAAAAACTAATTGGACCATTGGAGAGTCACATACCGAAGAACAATCCCCCAAAGCAGTTTTGTGAATGGAGCTTTGAGCAAGGAGATCGAAAATGGCAGCAAAACGAGCAAGACCACGGGTTTGAGCTACGGGATGATTTCTTCTGGAGGAAGACAAAGTGTGTGGGTGCTGGAATAAGTGGAGGGGGTCCACATGGGGCCCACAAGGCAGGGGTGCACGCCCAGGGGGTAGGGCACGCCTTCCACCCTCGTGACCAAATGATGGGTCCCCTAATGTGTTCTAAGTGCCATAAATTCTCAAATATTCTACAAAAAATCATACTCCATTTTCAGGGCATTTGGAGAACTTTTATTTTTGGGGTAATTTTTTATTGGACAGATAATTCAGAAAACAGACAACAAATACTATTTGTGCTTTATTTAATCTAAATAACAGAAAGTAAAAGGAGGATACTGAGAGTTGTGCTTCCGAACTTCATCCATCTCATACTCATCAAAAGGAATCCACTAACAAGGTTGATCATGTCTTGTTGACAAACTTCTTCCGAATAACATGAAACCGGAGAATTTTCGCATAACACTAGGTTACCTCAACGGGGATATGCATGTCCCCAACAATAAGAATATCATATTTCTTTTTGACAGTAGGAAGAGGGAATTCAAAACCTCCAATAGTAATCATTGAAAATTTACCAATAGAATTGATACTATGGACTTGAGGTTGTTTCTTTGGAAAGTGTACCATATGCTCATTACCATTAGCATGAAAAGTGACATTGCCTTTGTTGCAATCAATAACAACTCCTGCAGTATTTAGAAAAGGTCTACCAAGGATGATCGACATACTCTCGTCCTCGAGAATATCAAGAATAACAAAGTCCGTTAAAATAGTAACGTTTGCAACCACAACAGGAACATCCTCACAAATACCGACGGGTATAGCAGTCAATGCTACCTCTTGAGCATGCGTTGGTTTTCCATTGAAGAGGAAAGGGTGATGCAGCAAAGTAGCGTAAGTATTTCCCTTAGTTTTTGAGAACCAAGGTATCAATCCAGTAGGAGGCTACACTCAAATCCCTCGTACCTGTACAAACAAATAAGAACCTTGCAACCAACACGATAAAGGAGTTGTCAATCCCTTCACGACCACTTGCAAAAGTGAGATCTGGTAGAGATAATAAGATAAATATTTTTGGTATTTTTATGATATAGATTGAAAAGTAAAGATTGCAAAATAAAATAGATCGTAAACTTATATGATGGAAAATAGACCCGAGGGCCATAGGTTTCACTAGTGGCTTCTCTCAAGATAGCATAAGTATTACGGTGGGTGAACAAATACTGTCGAGCAATTGATAGAAAAGTGCATAGTTATGAGAATATCTAGGCATGATCATGTATATAGGCATCACGTCCGCGGCAAGTAGATCGAAACGATTCTGCATCTACTACTATTACTCCACACATCGACCGCTATCCAGCATGCATCCAGAGTATTAAGTTCATAAGAACAGAGTAACGCATTAGGAAAGATGACATGATGTAGAGGGATAAACTCAAGCAATATGATATAAACCCAATATTTTTATCCTCGATGGCAACAATACAATACGTGCCTTGCTGCCCCTGCTGTCACTGGGAAAGGACACCACAAGATTGAACCTGAAGCTAAGCACTTCTCCCATTGCAAGAAAGATCAATCTAGTAGGCCAAACCAAACTGATAATTCGAAGAGACTTGCAAAGATAACAAATCATACATAAAAGAATTCAAAGGAGAATCAAATATTGTTCATAGATAATCTTGATCATAAACCCACAATTCATTGGATCTCGACAAACACATCGGAAAAAGAATTACATCGAACAGATCTCCAAGAAGATTGAGGAGAACTTTGTATTGAGATCCAAAGAGAGAGAAAAAGCCATCTAGCTAATAACTATGGACCCGAAGGTCTGAGGTAAACTACTCACACTTCATCGGAGAGGCTATGGTGTTGATGTAGAAGCCCTCCGTGATCGATTCCCCCTCCGGCAGAGCGCCGGAAAAGGCCCCAAGATGGGATCACATGGGTACAGAAGGTTGCGGCGCTGGAAATAGGGTTTCGTGGTGCTCTCGGATGTTTTCAGGGTATATGAGTATATATAGGCGAAAGAAGTTGGTCAGGGATCCACGAGGGGCCCACGAGGGTGGGGGCGCGCCTACCCCCCTGGGTGCGCCTCCCTGCCTCGTGGCCTCCTTGTTTCTTTCTTGACGTCCACTCCAAGTCTCCTGGATTGCATTTGTTCCAAAAATAACTCTCTGGAAGGTTTCATTCCGTTTGGACTCCGTTTAATATTCCTTTTCTGTGAAACACTGAAATAGGCAAAAAACAACAATTTGGACTGGGCCTCCGGTTAATAGGTTATTCCCAAAAATAATATAAAAGTGCATAGTAAAGCCCATTAAACATCCAAAACAGATAATATAATAGCATGGAACAATCAAAAATTATAGATCCGTTGGAGACGTATCAGTCAACTTATTCAAATCAAGTCTACAATACAAAGAGAGAGGCATGACACTAACACCGGCTCCAAGATCTCATAAAGCAATTTTAACATAGTTTCTTTTAATAGAGCATGGTATAGTTGGTACTCATGGGTCTCCAAGTTTCTTTGGTATTCCACCCTTAAAAGTATAATAAGCAAGCATGGTGGAAATTTCAGCTTCCGGTATCTTTTTTTAGTTGTAAAAATATCTTTCATATACTTGGCATAAGGATTCATTTTAAGCATATCAGTCAAATGCATACGCAAAAAGATAGGTCTAATTATTTCAGCAAAGCGCTCAAAATCCTTATCGTCCTTTTCTTGGATGGCTTAGGAGGAAAAGGCATGGGTTTCTGAACCCATGGTTCTCTTTGTTTACCGTGCTTCCTAGCAACAATGTCGCTCTTATCATAACATTGATTCTTTGATTGTGGGTTATCAAGATCAACAGCCGGTTCAATCTCTACATAATTATTGTTACTAGGTTGAGCATCAACATGAACATCATCATTAACATTATCACTAGGTTCATGTTCATTACCAGATTGTGTTTCAGCATCAAAAATAAAAATATCATTGGGATTCTCAGATGTGTCAATAACAGGTTCACTAGAAGCATGCAAAGTCCTATCATTTTTCTTTTTATTTTTCTTAGAAGGACTGGGTGCATCAATATTAGTTATCTGAGAATCTTGCTCAATTCTCTTAGGATGGCCCTCAGGATACAAAGGTTCCTGGGTCATTTTACCGCCTCTAGTCATAACTCTAACAACATTATCATTATTCTTATTATTTAATTCATTGAGCAAATTATCTTGTGCCTTAAAGTACTTGTTCTACTTGAGTGGTAACCATGGATGCATGTTTACTAATAAGCTTAAGGCCACCTTTAACTCTAGACATATAATCACTCAAGTGTTCAACCATATAAGCATTATGTTTCAATTGTCTGCCAACATAAGCATTGAAGTCTTCTTCTCTAACAATAAAATTATAAAACTCATCCAACCATTGACTAGCAGACTTATTATGAGGAATATCACCTTCATCAAATATATAAAGTGAATTTACCTTTACTACCTGCGTTGGGTTATCAAGACCATGTATTTCTTCAATAGGTGGTAAATTCATAACATCTTCGGCTTTAATACCTTTTTCTTTCATAGATTTCTTTGCCTCTTGCATATCTTCAGGACTGAGAAATAGAATACCCTTTTTCTTTGGAGTTGGCTTAGGAGTTGGTTCAGGAAGTGTCCAATCATTATCATTACTCAGTATATTATTCAATAGCAATTCAGCTTGCTCAACAGTTCTTTCCCTGAAAACACAACCAGCGCAACTATCCAGGTGGTCCCTGGAAGCATCAGTTAGTCCATTATAAAAGATATCAAGTATTTTATTTTTTCTTAAGAGGATGATCAGGCAAAGCATTAAGTAATCGGAGAAGCCTCCCCCAAGCTTGTGGGAGACTCTCTTCTTCAATTTGCACAAAATTAAATATTTCCCTTAAGGCAGCTTGTTTCTTATGAGCGGGGAAATATTTTGCAGAGAAGTAATAAATCATATCTTGGGGACTACGCACACAACCAGGAGTAGAGAATTAAACCATATTCTAGCATCACCCTTTAACGTGAAAGGAAACAATTTAAGGATATAGTAATAGCGAATTTTTTCCTCATGAGTAAATAGGGTGGCTATATCATTCAATTTAGTAAGATGTGCCACAACAGTTTCAGATTCATAGCCATAGAAAGGATTAGATTCAACCAAAGTAATTAACTCAGGATCGATAGAGAATTCATAATCCTTATCAGTAACACAGATAGGTGAAGTAGCAAAAGCAGGGTCATATTTAATTCTAGCATTCAAAGACTTTTCTTTCAGCTTAGCTAACAGTTTCTTAAGATCATATCTATCATTGCAAGAAAGAAAGTCTCTAGCAGTTTCTTCGTACATAACATAACCATCAGGTACGACAGACAATTCATATCTAGGTCGAGAATCTTCATAATCACTTTCATTAATATCATCAGTTTCAATAATTTCATTCTCTCTAACCCTAGCAAGTTCTTCATCAAGAAATTCACCTAGTGGCACAGTATTATCAAGCAGAGAAGTAGTATCATTATAAGCATCATTGTCGGTGTCAAAACCGGCGGATCTCGGGTAGGGGGTCCCGAACTGTGTGTCTAAGGCTAATGGTAATAGGAGGTGGGGGACACAATGTTTACCCAGGTTCGGGCCCTCTCTATGGAGGTAATACCCTACTTCCTGCTTGATTGATCTTGATGATATGAGTATTACAAGAGTTGATCTACCACGAGATCGTAGAGGCTAAACCCTAGAAGCTAGCCTATGATTATGATTGTTGTTGTCCTACGGACTAAACCCTCCGGTTTATATAGACAACGAAGGGGGCTAGGGTTACACAGAGCCAGTTACAGAGAAGGAAATCTACATATCCGAATTGCCAAGCTTGCCTTCCATGCAAAGGAGAGTCCCACCCAGACACGGGACGAAGTCTTCAATCTTGTATCCTCATAGTCCAATAGTCCGGCATAAGCATATAGTCTGGCTGTCCGAGGACCCCCTAATCCTAGACTCCCTCAGTAGCCCCTGAACCAGGCTTCAATGACGATGAATCCGGCACACAGATTGTCTTCGGCATGGCAAGGTGGGTTCCTTCTCCGAATACTCCAAGGAAGATTTTGAACACAAGGATCGTGTACGGCTCTGCAAAAAAAATTCCACATACCACCGTAGAGAGCACAATATTCCACAAGTCTAATTTGCTGACAACTTTTTCATAGCGTGACATCACGCCATGGCCCGGTCATTATTCGAACCATTTTTCTCAACCTGCTGCTGCACATCTTGCCAGGCGGTTTCGTAGGCACTTCTTGTCGAAGCAGAGATCGTGTCCCCTTATCACGAGATTCTCATCAATACGGGTGTGGGTAACCCAACCGCGCCATTAACACGGCGCTTGGGGATTAAGCAAGTTTACAGGGCAAGTGGGGAGGCGCATAGTTTCTACCGCCCTTGTAAAGAGATAAGGATTCCCCTTTTTCACCCACTCCTTCTTCTTCCTCTGCTCATCCATTCTCTGTCGCTCGAGCTCCAGCGCCCAAGCCTTCATCTTCCCCGCAAAGTCATTCCGAACATGTCCGGAGCGGGAGGCAAGTGGATCATCTCCTCCGTTACGGAGGAGGACATCACGAAGCTTCGGGAGGCCGGATACCTGTCCGCGAACATCGCGCATCGTCTTCCGGCCGAAGGGCAGATCGTCCCTACCCCGAAACCCCTGGAAAGGGTAGTATTCCTCTCTCACTTCATCCGCAGACTGGGATTCCCCCTCCACCCGTTCGTCCGCGGACTTATGTTTTACTATGGGCTGGACTTTCATGATCTGGCCCCCAACTTCATCCTCAACATCTCGGCAATCATCATCGTGTGCGCGGCCTTCCTCCGCATCACGCCCCACTTTGGCCTATGGCTGAAGACCTTCAACGTGAAGCCAAAGGTGGTGGGCAGCCAGCAAGCGGAGTGCAGGGGTGCCATGGTGGGCAAGATGCCCAATGTCACCTGGCCCGAAGGCTCCTTTGTGGAGACCGTGAAGGGGTGGCAATCGGGGTGGTTCTACATCACCGAGCCGCGCGATACCAACTGGGCAGCGACCCCCGAATTTCGATCCGGCGTCCCTCTTGGAAAGAGAAGGGCTTAGCCTGGGGCTCGGCGGTGGAGTTGACCGGACTTCAGACCTGTGTCCAGAATATGATAGGCAAGAAAATCAAGCTTGTCAACATGGTCCAGGTCATGTTCCTCCGCCGGATCCTTCCGTGTCAGAGACGGGCTTACAATCTGTGGGAGTTCGACCCAGACGAACACCAGATGCTGCAAGAGCTCTTCGGCACGATGCACGAAGACGTCTGGAAGGTGCTTTTCAAGGCCAATGAGGTCCCACCACTCATAACCGAAGATCGCGGACTCAGCGCGAAACGCCAAGCCCATCCGGTGAGTTTTTATATTTTGCAAGATGTGCCTTTGACCAGCACATCCGCAAGAGGAATCTAAGCCCCCATGCTGATTTAATCAGGACTGGGTAGCGATAGAGGAGCAGATTGACTGTCCGGCTCCACTACATGAAGATCAAGCATCGCCTCTCCTAACGAAGATGTTGTTTCCGGCGCCCTATGAGGTGCCAGAGAAGAAGGTCAAGAAGAAGACCGCGGGGATCAAGAAAGGTCTCCCTTGCAAGGTGACATCGGACGTGACGTCCGAAGACACCGAAACACACTCCTCCAATGAAGACGAGGAGGAAGAGACCCCCCCCAACCAGGGGGGGAGAAGAGAAAGGCCTCCCTGCAGGGGGAGGCCGAGGTGTCCAAGAAGGGGAAGACCTTCCTTCTAGACCACTCCACCACAGCCACCTATAGCGGCGAGGAGTGGGAGCCCAGGGACAAGCCCCTAGCTAAGTCGTAAGTATCCGGACACTATAATACTTCTGGTATGTTTTGCTTTATTGCTTCTTATCATGCCGAACATGCATATGCAGTCCGGCCAAATCCCACATCGAGGTATCCTCTTCGGAGGGGTCTCTGGGCCCGTCGGCGATGAACAACAACTCACTCCCGACAGCCTCCTCCCCAGGCCTGCGGACGACACCGAGGTGTTGTCTCAAATGATATCCATCCAAGGGGAGACAGTTCCGGAGACGCCCTTAGGCAAAATCCCAGTCGCCGGGCACACGAGGGGGGGGGGGGGAGACCCCATGGACTCCGATAACGGGGGCCCCGGCAAGCTTGGACCCCAGCTGAATACGGCTCTAGAAACCCCAGTGGTTCCAAATTCGGGCAGGCAACCTCTCTCTAAGGGGGGAGAGCCGCTTGTACCGATGACCTCTGTCCATCCAGAGGTATTGGACAACTTGCTGGAAGTGCTTCGCGACGCTTCCATTGATGAAGAACACCGTACTCTTATGAGTACGGTGATTGAAAAGGTCCGTTCCGCCTAAAGCGGATTGAGAGAAGCCTGCGCTAGCCTCCTAACAGGCTTTGAGATAAGTAATAAAATTGTAAGAAAATACCACAGTATAGACAGTAGCCCCTGATGCTCTGTTTTGTGTTCGGAAAGAAAAGCCGAATAGAGGATCAAAATAACATTCGCAGGAGTCTAACAGAAGATGTCTATGTGAATAAGCAGGCGTCGCTGCTGGCCATACTGCGGAGGTCTCCGGACTGAAGCGGGACCTGGAGCGGACCGAGGGAGGGCTCGGCCTGGTGAAGTGGCAGCTCGAGGAAAGTCAAGGTACGCAATACCCCGTCCGTATATTGATAAAGGATAAATAGTTTCTGCTAATAGAAGCATCATGAACTTTAATAGGGGCCACGACCGAAGTGGCAGCCCTTAAGAAGGCGCTGACCGAGGCCAAAGACAAAGAAGCCAAGGAACGCGCCGAGCGCGAGAAGCAAGAGGCCCAGGTCAACGAGGTCTAGCAAGAGCTCCAGGATTTCATCCAGAAATACGAGTCCTTGGAGCGTGACTCTAAGACTCAAGAGTCCGAGCTTGCTAAGGCCCTCCAGGGCACGGAAGACCCAAAGCCGAAGCCCAAAAGGCCCTCCAGGAGATTCAGGCGGTCAAGAAGATTGCGGCGGGTAAGGCATTGTTATGCAAAGCAAGCATGTGAAGGAGACTTTCCTTTTACTTACCTGAATTTGGAGCTCTCCAAGAGCATTCGCAGATCTACCACGCAGCATATCTGATGCCGCAGAGTTCTACCGAGCCGAAGAAGGGAGCTCGACGAAGAAGTTGTTCTGGTCTCAGTATCTTGGGATAGAACATCCGATGCCCTTGAGCGACCAGCTGAAGCAACTGGTCGAACTGCACAAGGCAGCCGAACTGGCCATGAAGAACCTCATAATCCGGCTGTGGCCTGTCGAGTCTATGCCTAGCAGCTACTTCGGCCTTGTGAAGCGGCTTGTGAATGCCTGCCCGCAGCTTGAAGTCATAAAGCGGTCAGTTTGCATTGAAGGTGCGCGAATGGCATTCGCCTGTGCAAAAGTGCACTCGGCGAAGATGGATGCCGAGAAGCTGATGACGGAGGGGCCACCGAAGGGCAAGGAGCACCGCCGACCCAAAAGTATTATGAAAGTGTCCTGAAGGGCTCCGGCCTTGTGGCGGAACAATGTGCGAAGGATGTAATCTTTGAGTGAATGCACTCATTTTATGATGTAATATAAAACAAGTTCATTTGCGCAATATAACGCTTGTTGATTTAAAATTTTACCTCCTGTGTGGCCTCTTACAAAATCTGAGAGTTGGCCAGTCGTCGGCTTCTGCCCCCATGTAACTAGTACAGAGGTGTTCGGGATAAATCTAAACACTCTTTATCCAAATTTTTGGTCCATTAAGGAGGTGCTTAGCGAACGAACAAAGCAATCGGACTATACAGCTTTATCACCCTCACTTAGCCATAGAAGTTCTATAATTTTAAATTTTGGCGTAGCCCCTAGTATTCAGAAGGCCAAACTTGGGGCGCTATACACGCCTAAATCGGACAAAGACCGATTCCTCGCTCAAAGCAGAAAAAATCTTTAAGGATTTGAAACCTCTCAAACAGCGACCAGCTCTCGCCGCATCATGACAGTCAGTTTTCAGCTTTCTCTACTGAGGTGCTCGTCCGGAAGAACCGGGACACAATCGTAGTAGTTCTCCCTGTGCCACCTTAGCCGATATAGCGGAACGTAAGGCAGCAAAACATGGGAGCCGGGCAACCCAACTATTGACCCAAGACATGATTCGGAGCTGATGCATATAATGCTATAAGTTCGGGGTACCGCACTGTCGAAAGTGTTCGGACTTTCTTGCCGTGTTATGGGGTACACTGAAGCCCCTGGCGAACTGAACGTACCAGAGGGTACGGGTGCAAGTTGTAATAAATAAACAGTCAAGGAAAAGGAAAAAGAAATGTAATAATAAGCTAAAGCTGTACATTATTTTCCATTGTTATTTGAATGATACGTCAAGGCGTATGTATACAAGTAGTGCGATAAGCAAAATAGGACTATTTGACATGTCCTAACCAAGAGCGAGCTACGTGCGGGTATGTAAAAACAGGTATTGCGATCGTTATCAGAGACCACCTGGGGATTCCCTCGTACGTCAAAGCTTCTTGCCTCCTTGGTGTTTCCGTCCCATGGTGGGTCCGATAATCAGGTTATTGGAAGAGCCTCAAGAAGATAGGGACCTGAAAGAAAGAAAAGGGTGAAGGTATACGGGTCCTGGGCGGTTGAGCCGCATTGTGGACCGCATTGTAGTTGTGCCTCCGCCTATGCCCATGGTATTTTAAGTGCGTAATTATGTACGCGCAACACAAATTTGACCGCTTGACAGGGACTAGGACGGAGGACAAATTGCTAGGCGATCTTGGGACGTGCTGGACGATCCTGTTGCAGAGTACTCCGGGCTCGCTTGATGGTGTCTGGGGGCTTTATTGCCGAATTGGAGTCTGCCTAAGAAGGCTGCTCTGTACTTCTGCTGCGAGGGCTACAGTGTGTTCCTCCGTACGGAGGGAGCGCTCTGTGTTTCCACTGACTATTATAACCCCGCGTGGTCCTGGCATCTTGAGCTTGAGGTAGGCATAATGCGGCACCGCATTGAATCTGGCGAATGCGGTTCGTCCGAGCAGTGCATGATAGCCACTGCGGAAGGGGACGATATCGAAGATTAACTCCTCGCTTCGGAAGTTGTCCGGAGATTCGAGGACTACTTCCAGTGTGATTATGCCCGTGCAACATGCCTCTACACCTGGAATGACACCGTTAAAGGTGGTTTTGGTGGGTTTGATCCTTGAGGGATCGATGCCCATTTTGGGCACTGTATACTGATAGAGCAGGTTCAGGCTGCTGCCACCATCCATGAGGACTCATGTGAGGTGGAATCCGTCAATGATAGGGTCAAGGACCAGTGCGGCCGAACCGCCATGACGGATACTGGTCGGATGGTCCCTACGATCAAAGGTGATTGGACAAGAAGACCATGGGTTGAACTTTGGGGCGACTGGCTCCATCGCGTAGACGTCCCTTAGTGCACGCTTCCGCTCCTGCTTGGGAATATGGGTGGCGTATATCATATTTACCGTTTTTACTTGGGGAGGAAATTTCTTCTGTCCTCCTGTGTTCGACGGCCGGGGCTCCTCGTCATCATCACTATGCGGCCCCTTTTCCTTGTTTTCGGCATTCAACTTGCCGGCCTGTTTGAATACCCAACATTCTCTGTTGGTGTGGTTGGTTGGTTTATCGAGGGTGCCGTGGATTTGACATGGGCGATCGAGTATGCGGTCTAGACTAGACGGGCCCAGATTGTTTCTTTTAAATGGCTTTTTCCGCTGACCGGATTTGGAGCCACTGAATCCGGCATTGACGACTGTGTCTTCGGCGTTATCGCCATTATTGCGGCACTTGTGTCTGTTGCGCCGGGGCTTGCCGTTGCTATCTCTGGCGTCTGAAGTGCCAGGATTTCTTGATGTGTTGTTGCTACGAGCCAACCAGCTGTCCTCGCCCGCACAAAAGCGGGTCATAAGTGTCGTAGGGCTGCCATGGATTTCGGCTTCTCTTGGCCGAGGTGTCGGGCAAGCCACTCGTCACGGATGTTATGCTTAAAGGCTGCTAGGGCTTCAACGTCCGGACAGTCGACAATTTGGTTCTTTTTAGTTAGGAACTGAGTCCAGAATTTCCTGGCTGACTCTCCAGGCCGTTGGGTTATGTGACTTAAGTCATCAGCGTCCGGTGGTCGCACATAAGTGCCCTGGAAGTTGTCAAGGAATGCGTCTTCCAGGTTCTCCCAACTGCATATGGAGTTTGCCGGCAGACTATTCAGCCAATGCCGAGTTGGTCCCTTGAGCTTTAGTGGGAGGTACTTGATGACGTGTAGATCATCGCCGCGGGCCATGTGAATGTGGAGAAGGAAATCTTCTATCCATACCGCAGGGTCTGTAGTCCCATCATATGGCTCGATATTCAGGGCTTAAACCCTTATGGGAATTCATTCTCCATTACTTCGTCAGTGAAGCATAGGGGGTGTGCGGCGCCTCTATGCCGGGCTACATCACGACGCCGTTCAAATGAGTCTGGTCTGTTGTATTCGGCCCGGCCGGATTTGTATTTAGTATATCTGGCGTGGCGGTCATCGTCATGCGTTGGGGCGTGCCCGCATGATACGTAGATCGATCTTGACTGTCCTGCTTTGTTTTCCAATTCGTCTCGCAGGTCCTGCGTGTAGCCCCGAGCTTTCATGTTTTTATTTGTTTGGCGACGGGGTGCGGGCTGGTGTTCACGCTGCTACGCAGCTTTGTCTCGGCCACGGGGTGGCCAGTCAGCCGCATCATGTGCTGGTAGTATAGGCTCTAGTGCCTCATCATCGAATTGAGGTAACAACCTGCGCCTCGGGTAACTTTTAGTTGGGCGCTCGAGTTCCTATTCCTCGGCTGCCAGGACCTCAGTCCATCTGTCAGTTAGCAGATCTTGATCAGCTTGAAGTTGCTGCTGTTTTTCTTTAGGCTTTTTGCAGTGGCTATAAGCCAGCGCTTGAAGCGCTCCTGCTCGACGGGATCCTCAGGCACGATAAATTCTTCATCACCAAGGCTCACCTCGTCTTCGGAGAGGGGCATGTAATTGTCATCCTCCGAATCTCCATTCATTGCCTGTTTGTCAGGGCTAGCTTGCCCATCCTCCCGTCCGGCTTGCTTGAAGCTTGGCTCGGCGGGATTGTTTTCGCCTTCGACATCGTTCGGAGTGCTATTGTCTCTTGTGCCGGTATCGCTGTTTTTTGCTATGGCGGGATTTAGAGCGGCGCCGCTGACGTCGGCGCTTGGTTTTCTTCTCAAGAGGATCATCCTCCGCTGCATCCTTTTGATCCTCGCCATTATCTCCTTTGGGTGTGTCCACCATATATATATCATATGATGAGGTGGCTATCCAGCGCCCTGTGGGCGGTGGTTCCTGTTCTTCTCCGGCATCGTCGTCCATACCGTCGATGTCTTCGGAGTTGAAATCAAGCATGTCGGTTAAGTCGTCGACAGTGGCTATTAAGTGGGTGGTGGGTGGGTAACGAATTTCTTCTTCGTCCGCTTCCCACTCAAGCCGGACATAGTTCGGCCAAGAGTCTCCTGACAGGGAGAGATATTTTAATGAGTTTAGCACATCGCCCAAGGGCGAGTGCTGAAAGATATTTGTGGAGCTAAACTCCATGATCGGTGCCCAGTCAGATCCGATGGGCACGGATGCACGCGGTTCGGAGCCTATGGCCGGAGACGAGTCCGAGGGTCCGATGATACAGGTCTCCTTGGAAGTGAGACCCGTGTTCGGCTCTACCGTTGCCGAGTGTGCGGCCTCCGTGGCAGGGTCCATCCACCCATCCTCAGATGCCACGATCTGCTCTGGATTTAAAGCCAGGGCAGTTGCAGGTGCGAACTCCTGGACACCGTCCAACGGCCAATGTAGGTCATGCCTGTCGCGACTGTGGGGTGTACCTGTCGTGGGCTCGGACCCGTCGAAGATCAAGTCTCCGCAGATGTCGGCAATGTAGTTCAAGCTTCCAAACCTGACCTGATGGCCAGGGGCGTAGCTATCGAGCTGCTCCAGATGGCCAAGCAAGTTGGCCCGCTGTGCGAAGCCGCCGAATACGAAGGTCTGTCTGGGGAGGAAAACCTCACCCTGGACCGCATCACTATAGATGATTGAAGGAGCCATCAAGCCTTATGGTGATGACATAGTGGAACTCTTAATGAAAGCACCAATGTTGGTGTGAAAACTGGCGGATATCGGGTAGGGGGTCCCGAACTGTGCGTCTAAGGTTAATGGTAACAGGAGGCGGGGGACACAATGTTTACCCAGGTTCGGGCCCTCTCATGGAGGTAATACCCTACTTCCTACTTGATTGATCTTGATGATATGAGTATTACAAGAGTTGATCTACCACGAGATCGTAGAGGCTAAACCCTAGAAGCTAGCCTATGATTATGATTGTTGTTGTCCTACGGACTAAACCCTCCGGTTTATATAGACACCGGAGGGGGCTAGGGTTACACAGAGTCGGTTACAAAGAAGGAAATCTACATATCCAAATTGCCAAGCTTGGCTTCCACGCAAAGGAGAGTCCCACCCGGACACGGGACGAAGTCTTCAATCTTGTATCTTCATAGTCGAACAGTCCGGCTTAAGCAAATAGTCCGGCTGTCCGAGGACCCCCTAATCCTGGACCCCCTCAATCATGCATAGCAGAAGTGGCAACATCAATAACATGCGACATATCAGAATCAATAGCAGGTGTAGGTGTCGCAAGTTGACTCAAAATAGAAGGTGAATCAAGTGCAGAGCTAGATGGCAGTTCCTTACCCACCCTTGTAGTTGAGGGAATAATCTTGGTTCTTTGATCTTTTAAATTCCTCATAGTGATCAACATATATAAATCCGAAGTGACTCAAAGAACAGAGCTATGCTCCCCGGCAACGGTGCCAGAAAAAGGTCTTGATAACCCACAAGTATAGGGGATCACAACAGTTTTCCAGGGTAGAGTATTCAACCCAAATTTATTTATTCGACACAAGGGGAGCCAAAGAATATTCTCAAGTATTAGCAGCTGAGTTGTCAATTCAACCACACCTGAAAGACTTAATATCAGCAACAAAGTATTTAGTAGCAAAATAGTATGGAAGTAACGATAACGGTGGCAAAAGTAACAGTAATAGTTTTGCAGCAATCGTAATAGTGGCAACGGAGAAGTAACTAAGCAAAGATCAATATGAAATGAGCTCGTAGGCAATGGATCAATGATGGATAATTATGTCGGATGCAATTTATGATGCAACAGTTATAACATAGGGTGACACAGGACTAGCTCCAGTTTATCAATGTAATTGTAGGCATGTATTCCGAATATAGTCATACATGCTTATGGAAAATAACTTGGATGACATCTTTTGTACTACCCTCCTGTGGCAGCGGGTTCCTATTGTAAACTAAGGGATATTAAGGCCTCCTCTTAATAGAGTACCAGACCAAAGCATTAGCACTTAGTGAATACATGAACTCCTCAAACTACGGTCATCACCGGGAAGTGTCCCGCCTATTGTCACTCCGGGGTTTACCGGATCATAACACATAGTAGGTGACTATAACTTACAAGATAGGATCAAGAACTCACATATATTCATGAAAACATAATAGGTTGAGATCTGAAATCATGGCACTCGGGCCCTAGTGACAAGCATTAAGCATGGCGAAGTCATAGCAACATCAATCTTAGAACATAATGGATACCAGGGACCAAACCCTAACAAAACTAACTCGATTACATGGTAAATCTCATCCAAACCATCACCGTCCAGCAAGCCTACAATGGGATTACTCACGCACGATGGTGAGCATCATGAAATTGGTGATGGAGGATGGTTGATGATGACGATGGCGACGGATTCCCCTCTCCGGAGCCCCGAACGGACTCTAGACCAGCCCCCCGAGGAAGAACTGGGCTTGGCAGTGGCTCAGTATCGTAAAACGCGATGAATCCTTCTCTCTGATTTTTTTTCTCCCCGAACGTGAATATATAGAGTTGGAGTTGAGGCCGGTGGAGGTCCAGGGACCCACGAGGCAGGGGGCACCCCAGGGGGTGGGCGCGCCTTGCACCCTCGTGGACAGGGTGTGGGTCCCCCTCTGTTGATCCTTTTGCCAATATTTTTTATTAATTCCAAAATGTGACTCTCTGGAGTTTCAGGACATTCCGAGAACTTTTATTTCTGCACAAAAATAACACCATTGCAATTCTGCTGAAAACAGCGTCAGTCCGGGTTAGTTCCATTTAAATCATGCAAGTTAGAGTCCAAAACAAGGGCAAAAGTGTTTGGAAAAGTAGATACGTTGGAGACATATCAGGGCGCGCCTGGTGGCTTGTGGGCCCCATGTGGATCCGTTTGACCTAACTCTGCCTCTATAAATTTCCTAAAATCATGAAACGAATACAGGAGTCCACAAAATACTTTTTCTGCTGCCGCAAGCCTCTGTTCTTGAGAGATCCCATCTGGGGACCTTTTTTGGTACTTCGTCGGAGGGGGAATCAATCACCGAGGGGCTCTACATCAACTTTGCTGCCCTTTCGATGATGCGTTAGTAGTTTACCAAAGACCCACAGGTCTATAGTGAGCAGCTAGATGGCTTCTTCTCTCTCGATGTTCTTCAATACAATGTTCTCCTTGATGTTCTTGGAGTTCTATTAGATGCAATCACTTTTTGCGGTGTGTCTGTTGGGATCCGATGAATTGTGAGTTTATGATCAGATCTATCCATGAATATTATTTCAGTTTCTCTGAACTATTTTATGCATGATTACTATAGCTTCGTATTTCTTCTCCAATCTATTAATTTGGTTTGGCCAACCAGATTGATTTATCTTGCAACGAGAAGAGGTGCTTTGTAATGGGTTCGATCTTGTGGTGCTCAATCCCAGTGATAGAAGGGGACATGACACGTATGTATCGTTGCCATTAAGGGTAAAAAGATGGGGTTTATTCATATGTGAGTTTATCTTGTCTACATCATGTCATCTTGCTTAAGGCGTTACTCCATTGTCCGTTCTTTATGAACTTAATACTCTAGATGCATGCTGGATAGCGGTCGATGTGTGGAGTAATAGTAGTAGATGCATAATTGTTTTGGTCTACTTATCTCGGACATGATGCCTATGTATGATCATTGCCTAGATATCATCATAATTATTTGCTTTTTTGTTAATTGCCCAACAGTAGGTTGTCTACCCACCATATGGTATTTTCAATGAGAGAAGCCTCTAGTGAAAACTAAGACCCCAGGGTCTATCTTTTATCATATATTATAGCCAAAAATACCTTGCTGCATTTTTACTTTATTTATTTCATTTTGTATTTTTGTCCGATCTATCTATCAAATACCATACAATTTAATCTTGCAATTAACCGCCAAAGGATTGACATCCCTTTGTTCGCATTGGGTTGCAAGGATTTGTTGTTTGTGTGCAGGTGCTGCTAACGAGGTGTTGCTTGGTTCTCCTACTAGATTGATAACCTTGGTTCTTAACCAAGGGAAATACATATCTCTACTGTACTGCATCATCCTCTCCTCTTCGGGGAAATCCCAATGCAGTTCACAAGTAGCACTTCGCCTCCAAGAAGGATAACGACGCTGAAAGGCGTCGCCACTGCCGGGCTGAACCAGCCAACCAAAGTTTCCTCCGGTCCCAATTACACCACCAACCTTTGTTTTGCTTTGGATGAGCTGTCAACCAGAGCCTACAGGGAAGAGAGTGCCATGAGGCTCAACCCACCAGATATGGAAATGAGGAAGGCCGCATTTCTCCATGGTTACCTCCTGGTGGCACCTAATCATCCGCATGGCTAAAGGCGCCGGCAACGCCATTAGCCGCGGATACGACGTCGCCCTTTGACCAGGCCTCGATATGGACAAAGCCAATCATAGGGTTGATCTAGGTAAAATCCAATGACCCCGGTCAGGCCCGCCACCGCGCATGCCAGGCCATAGGACCCCGCCGACCGATGAGGTCCGATCCCCATAGACTACCACTGTTTGCCGAGACCCGCCCCTTACACCCACCGCAAAGATTGGGTCACCGCCGGCTTCTACCAAGTGTTGTCGCAAACCAAGGGTTGCTGAGAGAGAGAGAGAGAGAGAGAGAGAGAGAGAGAGAGATCCCCGCCGCCGCCGTCAGCCATGTGGGTTTCACCCGACGGCTCCCTCCAGAAGTGGCGCGGGGGAGGAGATGAACTGGCGGAGGTTTGGTAGTAGTAGGAGGAACCCTTGAGTCGCCCTAGGAGACGTAAATGTATGTGAAGTACGAATGCCAAACATCCATGATTCGAATGAGACCATGAAGGTTGGATCCTCCCGATCCACGCTTCTCTTCATCACCGATGGTTGTTGTTCTGGTGTGCTGGTCCTATGGGGCTTAGCACGCAACTTCCCAACTGTCTATTAGAACAACTTTTACCCAGCTTTGGCAAGGGAGCGGTGATGACGGCGGTGTGCCTTCAGCTTGCTTCAGTGTTTGTAGTCGTCGCTAGGTGGTCTACAGATCTAGATGTAATTTTAATTTTATTCTGGTGTCATTATACTGCCATGATTGATGATGAATATATCAAAAGTTTCCCTGCAAAAAATAAGAGATACCAAGAAAATCCACCCGTCTCACGCAAACATCATACACATCTCATTATTTTCCGAGAAAAACTTCCATTTTCTTAGAGAAAGGGCGTCAACCGTGCCTGAGATGGGGCTCGAGCCTGGCCTGACCTTGTGTTGACACTCAAAAGTGGCACAGTCATAAAATTAGCATAGGGTGCATCAAGACTAATTCAAACTTATGCTTGGAGATCACCTCTAAATGGCTCTCTTTAAGAAGATTGAGATGGATATGAAGATGGTTTAAAACGGAGCTCGGAAACAATAGTTGTGAAAAGTTCAGAGATGCTCATGTTGACACCAGATAAAATAATGACATGAAACTCAATTAAGATGGACTCTAATGGAAAACGTTTCAACACGAAAGTTGTGCGTCTCATCGAAAAGGTTGATTTTGATATAAAGATCGTCTTAATCTGATGTCATATGCAACCTGTGCAGGCAAAACAAGGTCAGAAACAAAAGCTGGAGAGTCATTTCGGACCGACCGAGTTGATTTGATCGGTGAGACCGAGTTGGTCCGAAAATTTACTAGAGAGTTGGCAATGTTCACTCGGTAAGACCGAAGCAAACCAATCGGTGAGACCGAGTTGATCTGAGAAATTACAGAAGGATACAGAGAGTTGGCAATGTTCACTCGATGGGACCGAAACGAACCAATCGGTGGAACCGAGTTGATCTGGGAAATTACCAAAGATTCCTGTCTGAGTTAGGTTAGGGTTTTTGATGTTTTGGACAGAATTTTAAGTCCTTTTCTTGTTGGGAAGTCCAGCCGCCTCATAAATAGATGAGAGGTGACGGCCGATTGAACAACACACAATCGATCAATCCATCTACCACTTTTTATCTTTTATCTTTTCTACTTAACCCTAGTTCTTCTTCTTCTCTTTCTTCGTTCCTTCTTCTTCATTGCAGGGCGGCGAACCTCGAGGCCCTAAGGGCGATCAGGTTGACCTAGGGCAGCCCATGGCCGCCGCGCGCCCTGACAGGGTCCCTCCTGGGTGTGTGGGGTTTTGGATCTACAAAAGAGCCCGCCGGATTGTCTTGCGTACCGCGCTTCCGGCGGGTCTCCTTCGACGTGAGCTGCGGTGCATCACCTCCGGCGTCGAGGGTACACGGTGACGTGTTCATGTGCGAACACACTTTTTGGTGACTCCATTGGGGACGAAGCTTTGAACGGTCTCCAGCCCGTTCTTGCTCCGAAGAGATCGTCATCTAGGGTTTGCAATCTACAAAGGTAATATGAATACCCAATTCCCTATTGTAGATGCAAATAATTCATATGGTGTTACTAGATCATTCAATGAGTATACTCTATCGGCCAACCCTAGTTTTTTCAATCATGCATCTAACTACGTGCAAGGGGCTGATTCAAAGTAATTTACATGCTTCAACTTATTATGATACTAGTAACATGAGACATATGTATTCCAACTCACATGCACCGGCAACCCAGCAAATTCATATGCCAATGAGCAACATGATGAGTTCGGTCAATCAATTTGAAACACCCCAAGTTAGAAGTTCTAATTGCATGCAACAAAGTGTTTCACCCTCTTATTCATCGGCAACGAACTTGCAATATGTCAATCCAAACTTGCCGATGAATAGGAGAATTGGCCATGCTACTACTAGCTATTCAGCCAGTTACTCCCAACCATCATATGCTACACCTATTGTTAGTAATTTTTCGGCACCGTATACAACTCTAGATGTTCATAATTTGGCTTCATACCTTGTCATAGCTGAATGAATGTAAATTTTACAGGAGCGGTTGTGCCCAGTATTATAGAAGATGAGGTAGTGGTGGATGCATTGAAGAGTTTAGCCCAAAATAAGAGGATTAGTGCTCTTTGTCTTGAAGAACATGATAAGGGGCTACTTTCTGATTATAATGCAATAAGAGCTAGAGTTTTGCAAGATGATGAATCTTTGCCAATTGATAGAATTGGCGAGCAAAAATATGGTTCTACAATAATGCATATGCCTTCACATAGTACTACATCACATTATACAACCCCTACACAATTGCAAAATTTTGGCAACACTCATGTGTCATTGCCGAAAGAATATAAAAGCATTGGGGGGCAATCATATCCAGAGTGGGCTGAAATTGAGAAAAAACTTAAAGCCAAGCTCGCCGCCAGAAACAAACAGAGAAAGAATAGGCTCAAATAAAAGAAGCATTGCCAATTGGTAGTAGCAATGAAAAGAAGGATGATTCGGAACTTGAAAGTGCTTCGGTTGAAAAAGCCGAATCAAGTAGTATATATTCCGAATCCATCAAATCCAAAGAGGCAAGCATTATTGAGAAAGGGCATGGCAAGCATAGCAAAACAACCATGCTTGATTTTTCTGAAGTTAATGGAACCTACTTCCTGCCCTATGAGTTCCGTGCCGTAAAAATTGACAAGCCTCAAGGACAGGAGCAAGTAGCCAAACAAAGTTCGGCTGATAAGGATCTTCAAGGTAATGATGCACGGAATAAAGAAAAAGATGATGAAAAGGCGTTGTAGAGTCATCCAAAGACGAAGCTAGATATTGTTCAATTCACACCACCATCATGCTCTCCCAACGTATTTGAAGAGGTATGCATAGCGAGTAATTTACCTATTTCCAGATTTGGTCGCAACTTCATTATTGATGCATCTATAAGAAATATTCTCATAACAATGAAGAAGGGTAATTTACTTGTTAGCAATAAATTTGTTATGGAACATATCGGTCAACGCATTGCGCCATTTATAAAGACCGATAATGACTTATTGTTACAGCCAAAACTTTCCCCGTTGCTTTATCTAAAGTTCATATTTAGTTGGGTAGCTTTGCTTATTTCGTACTTGGCTTGCACTTGGTCTCAACTGAGACATATATGTTCTAAATATCTTTGTTTCAGAAATTTAAAGCTAATGTTAAATTCTATTGAGAAAACCGATGCTAATATAATATCTTATCCAAAGACATCGGAGATAGAGTGGAAAACACAATGCATAGCCGAACGGGGAGATTCCAAATCTGAACCATTCATTTGCTTATCTCCAAAGCCGTTCAAACAACAAGATCGACTAGAAAACAAGAAGTATACCTTCAATTCAAGCATGTGTGATCAAATAATTGATTTGTTGCTGAAAAATAATTACATTACAATTCTTGATATCCATGTTAAGCCATCAATCCAAGGACGAATGTATTGTAAGTTGCATGATTCGTCCAAGCATAATTTTGAGGATTGCAACATGTTTCGTCAAATAGTTAAATCGGCCATTGAAAAAGGATGATTGAAGTTTGTTGAAACACCAAGAGATGACCAGTCTATTACGATTGGTCCTGATGGCAAAAAGTTTTTGCATCGGCTGCTTCAAGCCAATCCATTTAAAGAGAATGTAAAAGCTGCAGGTCATGGGATCAAGCTTTCAAGTAAAGAAGTTGTTGAAGAGCATAACGAACATAATCTTGAGGGCAAGAATTCATCGAAGCTACAATGGAGACGCTAAGGACTGGGGGGCAGCAAGCAAATCCAATGATCGATGAAAGCAAACCAAAAGAAAACAAAGGCCGAAAGCACAGGTGTAAGAGATCAAAAATCACCTTCGTTGAACTATTGGAAAAATATCAAAAGAAGAGTGAAGAGAAGAATGCTTATCAGCCAAATCATGCAAAGAAACCAAGATCACCCCCAAGGCACAAATACGAGGATCGGTATTGGCAAAGTGAGAATTTTAATGCAACATATTCATATCCTTATTTTGTGCCTCCAATGCCAATGTCGTGGATGCCTCCCTATGCTCATATAGATCCATATCCATCACGGGACAGGTATGATACAAGGGCGCATTCTCCATCTTATTTTAGAGCATCTCACCAATATTATGCAGCTCCGAGAAGATCAACATTTGAACAATCACATGTTAAAGACCGTTTCAATCATAAGGAATCGGTACAGAGCTCAAGGAAGAAGAAAGAGGTGGTCAAGCAAGTTTACCGTGTTAAAAGAGATGGTCGTAAGAGTGCAACTTCAGATTTGATCTCAAATGAAAAAGAGCCAATTAAAGTGTTGACATTGGCTACTAAAGGCAATGATACAAAGCAACCAATTATTAAGAGTCAAAGTGCCAAATCTGAAGAAAAGAAGTTGAGAGCACACAAGGCCAAAATGGAATTGCCATTGGTTAAGACAGAATCACAGCCTAGATGCCCACTCGGCTTATCGTATTGGCAAAAGAATAAATTACGAAATCTTAGCGCACAAGAGCTGAGACAGAAGAACATGGCATGGGTTCCCAAGAGGATCAATCATAACAAAAATGATGTGCGTACTTCTATTGCAATAAGTACAATAAAAGTGAAGAAAGAGAAGAATGGAAGCAACAAACAATTAAGCCGAGGGTGTGCATCACAACATCAAAATCTTCGGTCAGCACATCATCCATTTTCTTCAACAATGACATTGATGCCTTTGCCATGGAATTCATCCATAGGTATGATCAATTACCCTCCATGGATTTGTTTTGATCCATGGATGCAATATAATTTTCTATATCATGAGAGGGTATTGCCAAGTCACTATACATTTGATTAGTTACATTTTTTATTGCTAATACAAATGGGCCAAAATATTTTATTGCTATTTCATTTGTTTATTTCGGCTATTCATGATTTGGAGGATGAATTCTACATGGACCTCATGGTAATGGCCGATACTTAACTATCACCATAAGAATATATCTATGAATGGCCGGTGTAGTATCCTAACATCGTCCTTAGTTAAATTGGAGGCCAAAAAGAGGTACATGTTCATTGATATTGCCCTTGTCTTTCTAGTACTATGGATATTATTTTCGACGGTTAAATTTGTGGCAATGGCCAAGGTGTTGGTGTTGTTTATTTATCTCCATATGGAGCTATTTTGTGAAGCCTCATGCCGCTTAGAATATTTTTGCACAAATAATCAAGTTGAATATGAAGCATTGTTATTCGGCTTAGAAATGTTGCTTGCCATAGGTGCTACACATATTGAGGCTTTTGGTGATTCGTTATTAGTGGTGCAACAAATATTCAAAGTCTTTCAATGTTTTGACGAATCACTTAATATTTATCTTGATAAATGTCTAGATATAACTTCTACTTTGGATTATTTTAGCATTGCTCATATATCTAGACATGAAAATTGGAGAGCAAATGAGTTGGCCCAACAAGCATCCGGCTACCATGTTGATCATGGCATGTTTCATATTTCTCAAAGGCTGATGTCTAGTCTTGCCAACATAGGGGAGGCCGAACCAGAGCCCACCGTTTCGGCCACTAATGAAATATTTAATGCAGGAGAAAATCAAGATTGGAGGAAACCCATAATTGGTTATTTGTGTGATCCTAGTAAGAGGGTGGACAAGACTATTCGGTGTATGGCTTTCAAATACACAATGAGAGATGATGGTCTCTATCGCCGAACATTTGATGATGTTCTTTTAAAGTGCTTGGACGAGGACCAAGCGAGAGTTGCTATGGGAGAGGTCCATGAAGGTATTTGTGGAACTCATCAATCGGCTCCCAAGATGAAATGGTTATTACGACGTGCTGGGTTTTATTGGCCGATAATGGTTAATGATTGCTTCTGGTATTATAAAGGATGTGAAGCTTGTCAAAACTTTGGTGATATTCAGTTGGCTCCCGCTGCTATGTTACATCCTATTATCAAGTCGTGGCCTTCTAGAGGTCGGGGATTAGACTTTATTGGAGAGATTCATCCTTCTTCTTCAAAGGGGCATCGGTTTGTGTTGCTGGCGATAGATTATTTCACTAAATGGTCTGAAGCAATACCACTCAAAAATATGAATCATGCAGAGGTAATTCAATTCATAACTGAGTGCATTATTCATAGATTCAGCATTCCTCAGACATTAACTATAGACTAAGGTTCATCCTTTCTGCCACATCAAGTTAGAGAATTTGCTGAATCATATAATATAAAGTTGCTCAATTCCTCTCCATATTATGCCCAAGCCAATGGACAAGCTGAGTCTAGCAATAAAATATTAATCAAGCTCATCAAGAAGAAGATTGAGAATAATCCAAGGAGATGGCATGAGCTACTGTCCGAAGCTTTGTGGGCACACAGAATCTCAAGGCATGGTGCTACAAAGGTAACTCCATATGAGCTCGTATATGGTCAAGAGGCCGTTCTACCAGTGGAAGTGAATTTGAATGCTTTGAGAATAGCCGAACAAAATGATTTATCGGTGGTGGACTTTTATAACTTGATGATGGACAATACTGATGAAGTCGCTGATAAACATTTGGCTGCATTGGAGGCCATAGAGAGAGATAAGTTGAGGGTGGCAAGAGCTTACAATAAAAAGGTCAAGTTGAAGACTTTTCAAGTTGGCGATCTCGTGTGGAATGTGATTCTACCAATTGGTTCAAAAGACAGAAAATTCGGGAAGTGGTATCCAAGTTGGGAAGGTCCTTTTAGGATTACAAGAGTGGTTCCTGGAAATTCATACTTGGTGGAATCCATACAAGTGGCATTGTTACCTCGAGCTCTCAATGTAAAATATTTAAAGAAGTACCACACAAGTGTGTGGCAAGAAGCCTAGATAGGTAACGGCTGATAAATAACTATCGCCCTTAGCATAAACATGGCTGAAATAAACTTATCGTCCTTAGAACATATAAATGTCCGATGGAGTGTTGACATCGTCCTTAGAACAAACTCCGTACAAGTTATTTTTTCGGCGCGCTAGCTATGTCGAAAAACAGGGGGGCATGTGTTGACGCTCAAAAGTGGCACAATCATAAAATTAGCATAGGCTGCATCAATACTAATTCAAACTTATGATTGGAGGTAACCTCTGAATGACTCTCTTTAAGAAGATCGAGATGGATATGAAGATGGTCTAAAATGGAGCTCGGAAACAATAGTTGTGACAAGTTCAGAGATGCTCATGTTGACACCAGATGAAAGAATGACATGAAACTCAATTAATATGGCCTCAAATGGAAAATGTTTCAACATGAAAGTTGCGCGTCTCATCGAAACGGTTGATTTTTATATAAAGATTGTCTTAGTCCAAGGTTGTATGCAACCTATGGTGGAAAAACAAGGTTAGAAACAAAAGTTGCAGAGTCATTTCAGACCGACCGAGTAGATTTGATCGGTGAGATCGAGTTGATTCGAAAATTTACCAGAGAGTTGGCAATGTTCACTCGGTAAGACCGAAGCAAACCAATCGGTGAGACCGAGTTCATCCAAGAAATTACAGAAAGATACAGAGAGTTGGCAACATTCACTCGGTGGGACCGAAACAAACCAATTGGTGGGACCGAGTTGATCTAGGAAATTACCAAAGATTCCTGTCCGAGTTAGGTTAGGGTTTTTGATGTTTTGGACGGAATTTTTAGTCCTTTTCTTGTACGGGAAGTCCAGCCGTCTCATAAATAGATGAGAGGTGATGGCCGATTGAACAACACAATCGATCAATCCATCTACCACTTTTTATCTTTTATCTTTTCTCCTTAACCCTAGTTCTTCTTCTTCTCGTTCTTCGTTCGTTCTTATTCATTGCTGGGCGGTGAACCTCGAGGCCCTAAGGGCGATCAGGTCAACCTAGGGCAGCCCATAGCCGCCGCGCGCCCTAACGGGGTCCCTCCCGGGCGTGTGGGGTTTCGGGTGTATAAAAGAGCCCGCCGGATTGTCTTGCGTACCGCTCTTCCGGTGGGTCTCCTTCGACGTGAGCTGCGGTGCATCGCCCCTGACGTCGAGGGTACATGGTGACGCGTTCATGTGCGAACACCTTGTATTAACAAAACCATCAACTAGACAGGTTTACAAGCATACGCCTCGGACAAAAGAAAGAACAACACGACAGTAAGATACATAGGCGAAGAATAGCACCAAACTACACATCACACGCTACAGAAATTGAAGATGAACAAACACTGGTCCAGCGAGGTGCTATACAAACGGTTTTTAACCCCTTTCCGCGATAGCGTTCTGAACTGTCACCTAGTGAGTGACTGCAATAGGGGGTCCTTCCCTCACGACCCAGAAACCGTCGGGGATATGACCTCCTTGCACACACGCTTGGCAAAATGAGGTCATGTGCGACTAGCGAGCGATCAAATACAATTATATGTACAGTGGTGCTAAAAAAATTACAATTATATAGGTGAAATCATTTCCGGCCATAAGTACATCCCACACAGTCAGTCCCCGCTAAACATTTCCGTTTGTATATACATCCCACACAGTCGCTCCAAGGAAAACGTTTCCATTTGCAGGTACATCACACACAATTTTCCATGTTAAATTGTTTGCGATAGCGCCATTGCACATGATATTAACAATCTTATCGTTTGCATTATTGAATGCATCACACACGGTGCGTAGAAGAAACTGTGTGGCAAAGGCTGTCCATCACACACAGTTTTTATGTGGTAAACGTTTGCGCAAGGTGGCCTAACGCAAATTTTTTTCAAGAGAATGTCGTGTGTGATTGTTCATTGATCCAACACGGTTTATTCCTAGAAACTATGTGTGTTGCCTAAGGTCATCGCCCATGGTATTTTCTCAATAACAGCTTGCAATAACAAAACCCAATTAGCAGCCTAATTCGCCATTAGCAGGCTAATTTCTCTATTATTAATATTCCATTTATTAATCTAATTGACATTCATATTAAGCACATAATATATTTCATTTCCATATTAAGGAAGCATGATTTCATAATTGAAATACATCAGAGTACAACATGATATAGCTTCAGCACTCAGCTACCCCATTACACAACTGCACCAACACCAAGTTTGACATGCAACATCTAGGATCTTTCGAAATTAGCATCATAGACGGTACATAGACAAATGCATCACATTTCAAAAACTGCTGAAGTAGAAGGTGAATATTGAGCCTTCATTCATGTTGAAGGTCTTTGCAACTTTAGGCCAGTGCCCATGGGTGATTGACCGTCCATCCTTCATCCTCTTCAGGAACACTTCAATATTGAACCGTGGTGTTGTATGAAAACCTTCCTCGCCTTCCGACCATAGAGGTGATTTCAGAGCTAATCATCAGTGAACTGCTTTGGAAAGGCCTGAAAACAAGGATGTGCATAAATATCTTCTCTATATTGGAAATGGGGCAAAGGAGTAAAAAAGGCAAGGTATAATAGTTAGTACCATATTGTAGTGAACTGATGTCTTCTTCATTGTGCAGACAAAGATCTTATTGTTTTTTGTCGCTAATTTGTTTATCCTGACAATCTTTCTGAGTTTCCTGACTTGATTAATATTCATGAACAACTCATTTCTCCATATGCAAAAAGGGTCGAATAGTGGGTCAAAACCTCCGACAGCAGGACCTACATGTGCAAGACCAAATTGTTAAAAACCTAAATGTTAGAATGGTTCCTGCAATTGCACAATAATGTGCTATTAGACAACGGACCACGCACGTGCTAACCTCGATTGTAAACCTCAGTGCTTCCCATTGTTTCCCTGCAACACATATAAGGTAGTTAGTCATCAGGTTAAGTAAGGGTTCACATGCTATCAGTAAAATATGTTGATGAAAAATAAGCACATTGTAGATTCATCAGATTAATTCAAGCCACATGGAAAACCCATTTATCCAAGCCAAGCAAGATTACTAGGAAATATAGCACTTCTATATGTTTCTCATGTATTAAGTGCAGCCAAATTCGATTTATTCCTCACATGCACAACAATACAAAATTCCACCCACGACAATTAGACATCGCATTGCAAAATTGAACCAAGCAGTTAACTAAACTCCACAACAAATGAACCAAATATTAACTGAGCACCACATTGCACAATATAACATACTCCTAATAAAAGATCAGATAGTTAACCAAACCAAGCATGCTTAACAACTTGGAGATATAGCAATAGTATTTGTTTCTTATGTATTTACTATAGCCAAATTCAATTTATTCCTCACATGGTATACAATAACAGAATGCACCCACAACAACTGAACATCGCATTGCAGAATTGAACCAAACAGTTAACTAAACACCACAACAAATGAACCAAACGTTAACTGAGCAGCACATTGCACAGTACAACATACTCCTAATAGAATATCAGACAATTAACCAAACCAAGCATGCTTAACAACTTGGAAATATAGTAGTTGTATTTGTTTCTCATGTATTTAGTACATCCAAATTCGATTTACTTCTCACATGGTATACAATAACAGAATGCACCCACAACTATTGAACATCACATTGCAGAATTGAACCAAGCAGCATGCATGACAACTTGGAAATATAGCAACTGTATTCGTTTATCATGTATTTTGTAAAGATAAATTTGATTTATTTCTCACATGGAAGACAATACAAAATTGCAACCTGAAGAATTGAACATCACATTTGCAGAACTGAACCAAACAGTTAACTGAAGACGATAACTAATTAACCAAACAGTTAATAAGTGAGCACCATACTGCACGACATATAGTCACTACAAAAAAAGACACATCCATGACATTTTGGGCCGAACGATTTTTTTTCTGTCATACTTATGAAACTTCTATGACGATAATTGTGAAAAAACCAGGTATCATCATAGATGTGGTGGGCTCCTACTTCTATGATAAAAAATCATGATAGAAAATGGGCTTTTCGTCCTGGGCGGGCCGGAGACGCAACTGCATGACATTCTTTGGGTCGTGAATGATGGAAAAAATGTGGTAGAAGCGAGGGTGAGGAAAATATCTGGGAGTTCCTGGTTACGGTGGGTGGTCGGGGGCCGAGCAATGCGCGTTTCTCTCGTACACGTACGCGCATGGGTGCGAGGTGTTGGTCCCTAAAAGAACCCGAGCGAGGCGTTCGCCTACTGAACCCGAGCGATTGCACTGCAGGCTACACGTTACTGAACCCGAGCGATCGAGCGATTCCTTCGCTACTGCTGCTAACTGAAGCCAATCGATGCTGCCTCTGGATGAATAGTGACCGTTCTTGTGGGGTTTGGATGACCAGTTCCCAGTGGGGGGTTGGATGAATAGGACCCCGTGGTGTTGCCGCTGGATGAACAGGACCTCGATCGATCGAGCCGGTTGGGCATGGATGAATAGGACCCCGTGGAGGCCTGGATGAACAGGACCCCTTGGAGGGAAGGTTGAACAGTAGTCGGTGGACGGCTGGTTGAACAGTAGCCGGTGGAGGGCTGGATGAATAGTAGACTGTGGAGGGGTGGTTGAACAAGACCCCGTGGAGAGGGCTGGTTGAACAGTAGCCGGTGGAGGAGCGCACGGTGGAGGCTGGATGAATAGGAGCCTGTGGATGAATAGTCGCAGGTGGAGGCTGGAGGATGTCGACGGTGGATGAACAGTAGTCCGTGGAGGCTGGAGGAGGTCGACGGTGGAGATGAACAGTATCCCGTGGAGTCTCGTTTTGTGGTACGCCACAACCCTCCCGATGAACAAGACCCCCGTTTCGACCGTAGCGCTCCAATTCAAGTCTGTTTCTTCCGTTTTGCGGTACGCCACACCGCTCCCAATCAACAGGACCTTGTTTTGACCGTAGGAGGTCGAACAGAAGTCTGTTTCATCTGTTTTGTGGTACGCCAGACCCCTCCCAATGAATAGGATCCCGTTTCAACCATGGCCAGTCGAACACAAGGCCGTTTCCTCCGTTCTGCCATACGCCAAGCCTCGTTTCCATCGGTTGTTCCGTCCAAGCCGGTTGGCTCCCGATGAACACGACGATGCATTCCATTCCGACCCAGCCGGTTGGCTCCGCATGAACACGATGACGACGCAGTTTCTCCGACCCAGCCATGTACACGAGCCCTAACCGTACGTATGCGCGAGTAGGCTTTCGAGACCCCACCCGTATGTACGTATGTGGCCATATTTTCTTTCTTGCACCCTGGCCGCTGTACGTACGTGTACATGCTATGTGCGCGCCTCTACTACGACACACATGCGCCTCCACTACGACACGTGCGCGCCTCTACATCGACCAGTATGTACGTACACGTTCGCGACCAGAATGACAATGCTATGTACGATTTGACCAGGTGGGTCCCGACTGTCAAGCACTTCCTTGTGTGCGAAGATGTAGCTGGTGGGTCCTAGCAGTCAGGGGGGCAAATCATTTTTTTTGCCCGGACGCACTTCCTTGCATGCGAAGATGTAGCTGGTGGGTCCCAGTAGTCAGGGGGGAAACATTTTTTCGCGAAATACGGTGGCCCGTCCGGTGGGTCCCTGCTGTCAGGTGGAGGAATAACTATTTTGTGCATAATAAGGAGGAAAAACCTTGCGGCTGCGATGGACCCAGCTGTCAGCCTCTCCATGTACAGTACTCTTTCGATGGAAGTCATTCCTTGACCATGATGACCACGCTGCGCCGAGAGCACCAGGGCGGTGGACGACGGCGAGGCCTAGGAAGGGTACGATGCGGAGCCAGGGAAGATGCAACAGTGGAAGCCCGCACGGAGAGGAGTACGAGGGTTCACTGGTTCGACTGCGGTGTGAGGTTGCCGTCGCCGCAGAATAACAGGGGGTGTGGGTGAGTAGAGGGATGGCCTGGCCAGCGGTGGGAGTAGTAGGGGGCGGTGAGGCCTCCGCGACATCACAACCGACCATGAGAGGCAGGAGCACGCGGCACGACCGACGCTGCTTTAGGCGGCTAGAGCAAGAAGACCAGAGGTTGAAGAAGCACTACGACCGTTGGATGGACATCGTACGGTCACTGCAGCTAGAATTGTTTATATTGACTAAGTTGACAAAGCCCTTGGTACGCGTCAACTTAGTAGGACCACAGGTCAGCCTCCGAAACGGTGCGCCCCAGATATCAGGGGAAGGAATCATTTTTTGGGCGGCTGAAGCAAGAATATCCGAGATTGAAGAAGAAGCACAACATCCATTGGATGGACATCCAATGACCATTGTTGCTAGAACCATGTGTTGACTATAAGTTGACAAAGCCTTGCATACGCGCCAACTTAGTTTTTTTAGGGGACGTGTCAACTTAGAAGGCCCACAAGTGTGTGGCAGAGAATGTAAAGAATGTAAAGAATGTAAAGCCCATTTTTGATTTGCAAGAATGTAAAGCCAATTTTTGAATTCTAATGGAATTTACTACAACCCATTTACAGTTTGTTAAAAGTACAACCCATTTTCTAGCTAGGACAACGATTAATAATTTCAACCAACCGCTCAAAATAGAATTCAATAAATTTTCCACATTTTGATGGGATCCAAAATATTTTTATCTAAAATTTCTTGTCGGATTAAATATAATTTCAAAATAGAGTTGTATTACGTAAAAATCCAACGAAATATTGCGCGCGCAACAAGTAATGAAATTGAAATTTTCAAATTCCAAAAATAATATATATTTTAAACTAATTACGCCTTTGGTGCATTTTTTATAGTTGCTGCCCAGTTATTATAATTATATCCCATTTATTATTTCTTAAATTCCATTTTCTTGTTAAGCCTAATGCATCCCTCCTATGAAAGTTTGCAGCCCAGCGGGGCGGAGAATAACAAGTTGACCCAGATATTGTGTACAATTGTCGGCCTAGTTGCATTGCTGATGTTGAAAAAAAGGCCTGTGTAGTACAGTACAACCTTACATGGCTACTCAGCCCACATTCAGCGACGCCGGAAAGGCCCAAACAAGGCTTCTGTACAACTTTTTGAAGTCACTTAGCTCAATTAATAACTTAAGAAAAAAGTTAGAGTACAGTGGAACCTAATTAAAAGCTGTCACGAGCAAAGAAATAATTCAACGGGTCCCACTTGTGCGTGTGTGCGTGTGCGTGTGTGTGTGAGAGAGAGACCCATCGGTCGATGCTCGTAAATACATCTTTCAGCCATATGCATTGCTGATGCTGAGTAAAAACTTATATAGTTGACACAACCATATAGAACATCATAGCACACTGAACTTGCATACAAAAATTTCATGCAGGCGACACAATCAGGATGGAAGCAGTGGATCGCTACAGGTAGGGCTATGTTGAAATGAACAAACTCGTACATAACGGTTCATCGTCTTTA
Organism: Triticum timopheevii; assembly: GCA_963921465.1. Lineage (NCBI taxonomy): Eukaryota > Viridiplantae > Streptophyta > Magnoliopsida > Poales > Poaceae > Triticum > Triticum timopheevii. Next base: position 498,672,513 of record OY997268.1, read on the forward strand.
TCAATGACGGGGAAATATCTTGAATGCTGTGCAAAGAAAACAGACAGACAACACAATAAGTTCTGCTAGCACATTAAGTTGACATACAACCCTTTCTAAAAAAAGTTCAGGTACAAAATTAGAACAGGTCACAATCAAATGTACTGGCACATCAGTGCTTCACACCCATAGCTCGGATTTAACTAGTATCTGACAAGATTCAATTGTTACCTCAAATTAGAGCACATACAGGCAGCAAGCCCTGCCTCTTCTCCCAAAGAAGTAGTGGCCTCTGCCGTGCGATGGAGTAGGCCATGTGCCATCCATCGTTCCGAGCAACATAGGGAAAGTCTGACGTTGACTCCTGTAATGGACATCATCGACGGACCCTGGCACCAGCGGTGGTGGCAGGACTTCGATTGATGGATTGACCACTTCTTCAACATGCACGAACACTCGATACAGGTACATCCCTAACATGGTCTGCGGCGGCCTTGGTGGCGACGAATAGTACAACCCCGGTTCCTGCACCGGTATCTCAACACCAATCACCTTCGGTATGGTGGAAGACTTCTTCATCCATGCCATAACCGTTAGAGCCCAGCGGTCTGGAGGAACAAACATACTTATGAGCTCACCTCCAAGGTCGTTGATAAGCTCATTCATGGACTCGCTGTTCCAAGCACGTCGAGGCATGCCGGGGAAGGTAAGCTTTGTTAAAAACTCAAGCTCAGAGGGCACCGAGCCCCATCCTGGGTGCCATCGATCAAAGCTCACCAGTGCACCATCGCAGAACAAACGCCAGGAAGATTCGAAGACACGACTGCAGTCAAAAGTTGTCCGGAACCTGACGAAGAAATCAGCCGGTGGCAGACATACTTCGATGAGCAAGTCACTTATTTGGATGCCGTGCGCAATGCCAAGAGCTTTGACAAGGTCGTCCGGCGAGACGGGAGGCCGGTCGTTGTTGATGGTTACCATCAGCACTTTACCGGCAAACTGGTCGTCAAGCGCCGCCATGCCACTGTTGAGCGATAGCACGCAGCGACCGAAGGCAGGACGGACCTCAAGATCTCTGGCTTGGAGATCCGCGTTGACCAGCGACATGATAGTGCACTTGAGTACATGGAGTACAGGAGGGGGATTTGGGGGAACTGGAGTAGGAATCGAGATTCCAGAGGTGGGGGAGGGGCGGGTGATTGGGGATGAAAAGGTAGCATGAATTTCAAACACGCACCAATATGCTCTCGGCTCGCAAGCGCACGAAACACCAGTGGTGCCCACATGTCGGCCTAAGAGTCATTATTCTTTATTTTTTGGAGAGTGCGGCCTTTTTTAAGGATCTTTTGAGAGCCCGGCCTGAGAGTCATAATTGACCTGTTTGGCATTGCGTTACTACTCGGCCCATATTCAGCGACACCTCACTGGCCCAAACAAGTGTACATCCTCGAAAATACAATGAGCTCAAATTATAACTTGAAAAAGGAGATATACTCCAAACACTGGAGAATGGTGATGCCCTCATTTAGCCCACCAGCAGTTCGAGACAATAAATAGTTTGAAACAACGATATATACAACATTCAAACACTGACTAGTGACTACTACTGACATAAACATCAAGACATTATAGTTCATAAGAAGTCGTGCTACACCACCAAAACGCACCCATCAGCAGCGCTCAGACTCTCGTGATCCAAACGAGAATGACATTCTAAATAGAGGAAACTATTACATAGTAAGAGTGACATAGACGAGGATGACCAAATGACAAGGAAGATGCATACCAAAAGAGAGAACTACCCATCCAAAACAAGCAGTAAAGACAACAAGTCATTCGAAGTGGGATGATCCAACACCATCATAATTTCTAGCCCCGCTTCAGCGACCAGTGATCTCGAGACACCAGTACTCCACCCTTTCAATGCAACAACCCAATTACCTATCAATCTGAAGGCTTGAACCACATCACTGCCTGTCATAATTGAGACATCCAAGGATCAAAGTTAATTCGGATGACTTTATCATTCTCACCTTCTTTTGCTGCAGGTTGTATCGTTGACAATCAGGGGAGTTTGCTCCCGAACTCCTAGGGCTCGCCGTGTAGACACAATTTTCCATAGCAAACAGAGCCTCTCTGCCATCAAGGTTCTTGCCAACGGTGATCTCCTGGTTAATCGGATAATTGAGTCCGAGAAATGGAGAGTGTGAACCAAGGCTGTTTACCCGCCTCCAACTCAAAAATCATGAAGGCCCCAACAAGCTGGTATCCTGCTCATAGAAGTAACAACCACTGTCCGGATACTCACGTATTTCACGGTGCTTGTATATAGTGGGGTTTTTGCAATATAACTTTTCCGGCTCATGTGTCCGAATGATCATCAGTCTTTTGCAGTCGTCTGATCGAGTGAGGATCCAGTTGCGCTTCCCTGTTTTTGGCAAAGGTGGTGTGATTACAAAGGGTAGTAACTGTAGGGACACTGGAACATATCAAAAAGGACAGGCATTGTTAATGTAAGATCAGCATTGTTCAGAGTATGAGTAGGATAATGCAAGAAACAACATTGATATGTCCCTATTGGAACTGGGAGGAAAATACAGGGAAATGTATACTGGGTTCGAAAATATAGAAGTGCCATGCATGGTTATACTCATTTTATCTCGCAATCGATTCTTCACAGGAAACTACCATGTCATGCAAGTTATGTAATCATGTTCTGTCCTCACAAACAAATTCTTCAAGGTAACTAACATACCATGCATTGTTATATACTCGTGTTCTGTGGGCAAAGTTTTTGTGAGGATATTATTCTAGCCATTGATTGCTGAAGGGCGAATATTGGTATGTACACATGGTAAGCATTACAGGATTTCACTACTTCCAAATATAGAGTTCTCCATATGCACATTTACTTCCCTAATGTATGGTTAGATGAAACCAACAGTGTGGTGCATGTTTCTACATCATGAAAATGAGGAAACTAACATGGCCATTGATACACACTCATATTTAGTAGTAGTATATAGATTACTATAAAATAAGGAGAATATCCATATATTCCTAACCATTTGATTATTCAGGGGTACAAATTGGCTGTAATGACATGGTCACAATCGCATGAATTAGCTCATTCCAAATGTAGCTAATTTACGGCGTCTCTAATACATTGTCGTAGTTCTACTCAAATTCTGCTCAAACAGGGATATGCCAATCATCACAAAAAGTTCAAACAGTGTCATGGCATCATCATTAACATGAGACAGAAGCAACTTACACACGCCGTCCTAGCAATACGTGGTGCCATCTGCTTTGTCGATCGCGTAAATGATGCCATTATGTTCAATAGCATCACAGAAGTGTGTATCAGGTTTGACGATGATCCACTGCGAGCTGAGTTGTCTCTAGCTAAAGAAGGCACCGACATAAAGATAGGCGATTCCGCGGTCGAACAAGGCAATTAGCTTGAAGTCTGCAGAATTCGCATGTCGTGTGGGCACTTGGCAGATTACAATCTTCTGCAAAACAAGGTCCGTCCAACTAACATGGTAATCTAGATGACTTGGACCGCGATGGTAAAACTCTATATAATCCAATGGAGGAAGGATAATCTCATGGCAGGTCTGGAAGTTCACGAGCACCAACTTTTTCCCGTCTTCTCTGACGGTAGCCTTCTAGTGGGAGTTCATGCCAACCCAGTACATACCTGCCAAGAAGTTTTGGGTGATGGTGATCGGATCAAAGTCGAGGGAAATGATGTACGGTGACCCACTACATACCTGCAAAGAAGTTTCGTCTAATAGAGATCGGGATTGAAGTCGAGGGGCATCATGTACGCCTCCGTATCATGGTGAGCATCTCGAATGACCAGATAGCAGCAAGCAGGGTGTCTTGAAAATCTTAGGCCTCGCTTCGAGGATGGCTGTGTGCATGTCCCTCGAGCATGCAGCCAGCCGCAGGGTGCTCAACATATCCATACACGAACAATAGAGGTCGAGGATGTCACTGGGGAGATTGCTCCAATCGCGGCTCATATGGATGATGCGCGGTTCGCGTTTGGCCATGGTGGAGTTTGGAAGGTGGGGGGTTTTGGGGGCTTTATTTACGAGGGAGAAGGCTGTCGGTGCTGAAGCGGCTAGCGAGGGAATAGTGGTACTGGGGGAGGCGAGCGAGGCGACGGTACGCGGGGGCACAGTGAGATGGAGACGGAGATGGAGATGGAGTGGTGCTATGGGAGGGGAGAGGGAGACGAGGCGAGGCATGCTAATGTGCTATACTGCGGCGGTGACATACTGCACAGTGCACAGGGTGAGGCTGACTTTGGTAACCCGAACACGCCGCCTGGACTAGTGTCAGGCGCAGGGTGTTGTCACTTCACTGTGAGGACCAGATGATAGTATTTTGACCATCAAGTGTACCACAGTTGTACTACTACTACTAGTAGTAGGAACATGAGTACTCCAGTACTGTATAGCGGAAATTGGTCTCTCGTGCTAGCATGCCTGCTCACTTCATCCTCCAGGTATCATCCATATTGCGAGCAGAACCAAATTCTCGTGCATGCGGAAGCGCGAAGATGGCCCTTTTCTTTTTTGAGGATAACCGTGTATTCCTTAACCAGAGAATGTTGTGTCTCCCACGCATGCGCCAATATCCATCTGAACCAGCTACGACACATTTTTTTATCTGTTTGCATAGGTCCCACCTATCAGGAAAGGTGCAGAACTAAAAAGGAATCATAAAATGTCTCGCCACAGTGATTCGAAAGAGTGACCTCAACTAGCCAGTGGCACATGTAGCGCTAGAATGATGGGCACGTACACGAACAGGTACGACTCCTCAGTCTATCTGCATAACCTTTTCGTTTAGTCTACCTAGCCGTCTAATCAACTACCTGCATGCCACTTCTCCCATTTACTTATCCATCGGGAACCGATTTTCCTCGGCTTCTTCACCTCTCCTTCATCTTCATTTGCATCCAAACCCCACTATATTCATATTGTTTTAACCTCTTCACATACTCCTGGAGTAATTCCGAAGCCCCTTTAAATAATCATCTACTTCAGTTAGACTAGCCATCTAATCCTAATTCTCCAAACCATAGCCCTCCGTTCCAGCGGTTCCAAATGGCGAAAGAGATCGAGATGCAGGTTTTTAGCATCCAACATGTCCTCGTCGAAGGCTCATTGAGCATAGTTGCCACCATCACCGTCCACACAACGGTTGTTCGGAAGTGGATCAACAATGTATCCAACTCCCTCGAAAAGGTAGAGATGAAGGTTATCAGTCTCGACGCAGAGTACACGGAGCGTGCCACTAGGAAGATCCAACGCGTCGTCGTCCTTTAGCTGTGCCTCGAAGATGATCTTTTGGTGTACCACATCATACACGCGCTCTCCATACCTGGTGAGCTTCACGATTTCTTGTCTCGGGAGGACATATACTTCTGTGGGGCAGCCATCGAAGGGGACAAACAGAAGCTGGCGCCGTACAACCTTGATTTGAAAAGCATCACTGACCTACAAACCAGAATCAAAATTCCTGTAGAAGATTGTGATAAACAGACACCATCCCTATTCGATGTAGCAAATTTTGTGCTCGGTACAAATCTTCAGAAGGGTGACGAGACGCGTGCATTAAGGTCATCTGGATGGGAGAATTATCCCTTGATGTATGAGCGGATAAAATATGCTGCCCTCGATGCCTGTGTGAGTTTCGAGATAGCTGCATGGTCCAAAGAGCTTGTTGTGAAGCCGTCTCCCACAGAAAATGAGAAGAAGAAGAAGAAGAAGAAGAAGAAGAAGAAGAAGAAGAAGAAGAAGAAAAGGCTGCACCAGCAGCACGACATTATGGATGGATGAACTATTTCCTTCTTGTAAAAAAAATTATTCCCTCTCGGTGTATATTGATATAGATGGACTATTTCGATGGTGTGCATGTCTTTGGAACAAGTAGTAGCGTGGGTCCGCTTGACTATAAGGAACTATTTATCCACCTAGCTTTCTCTACTACTCATTCTAGTGATCGGTATGCTATGCATGTGTCCGTAGACATGACAGCTTGTCCATGGAAGTTCAACTACGACGACCATCACGTTTCATCCACTGCCACTCGCGATTCCCACGATGCCGCTCCAATCCACGACACCACATCCCCCGACGTGTGCCTCACCCCTCTCAGCCGCACCACCCCTCTGCCTTTGTGTGCATGACATGTGGGACACCTGAAATGCGACGAACATCAAGTTCCTACCACAGCCACATGTGATTCCCACGACGCCGCTCAAACCCATGACACAACATGTCCCCCGACCTGCGGCTCACCCCTCTTGGCCCCACTGCCCCTCTGCCTTCGGGAGCATTACATGTGGACCAGCCACCTATCGGGTCCACATGTTATTGACTCAAAGGTAGGTGTAGTAAGGCGCTGAAGCTCAGTTCCAAGGGCCCTGAGAGGGAAATGTAACTCTTGTGCCAGGCCTTGTGGTTCTACCGCTGCCCGAACTCGTGCCAAACTCGAGATTTGTTTCTTTACTATACATGCACACAACGATTTAATGGACATTGTAATCTCAACATGTGATGGGGAGCTCTAAATTTGAATTTGAAACTTATAAAACGAAAAAAATCAAAACAAATAATCTGGGAGAGAGGGAGTATACCATAGGATGTGTCCCATACGAAACAAGTCCCCTGGTTTGTCACTACGAAGATGCGGTTAGAAAGGAGCACAGCGTCTTCGTACTCGTACGGCAACAAATCGGCCATAGACAGCATGGTCCACCTTTGACCGCCATGTGCAAGGTTCGTGCTATATTCTTCAATCTCACTGTGGTTCCATCGTACCAATTCAGGCGGTGGCCCGTTGCATGGCTGATCCCAATGTTGGGCAAAGGTTCTACAGGAACGGTGTCACTGTTGTAAATGTTGTGCAAATTGATGTTTGTACCCTCCCGTACATATGCAAGCCAATCTCCACTCGCACCGAGCCTAACCTATGAAACAGTGGGCAGGGAGAGAATTTGGAAATGGACACGGAAGTAGTCTTTAGAATGCATTTACTACGTGATCAAACTTATCTTACCTGCTCATCGGAGGAAATCCGAGTGCCCCTCAACGTCGACATCTCAAGGGGCGTCAACTTGCAACTACGGCCACGCCGCGCTGGATAGACCCCCAAGGAAACATCCTCATGTGTTGCACGGAACATCAAGATGCATTAGTATGAGTAGTTTATCTTGTGAGAGAAAAGGATGAACGAGGGAAGGCCTTATTTGCAAATGTGGAGAGGGGTGTAGGTATATTTTTGCAAAATTGCCATAGTTTTCTCCTATCCATCAGATATAAATTGGACGACCTATATTGCAGGATGGCGGGCACATCATCATCACCAACTCTGTTTTTTTATAAGACTAGCAATATGCCCGTGCGTTGCACGGAACATCAAGATCTTGTGGGAGAAAAGGATGAACGAGGGAAGTCCTTATCTGCAAATGTGGAGAGGAGTGCGGGTAAATTGTCATAGTTTCCTTCCTATCCATCAGATATAGATCGAACGACCTATATTGCAGGATGGCAGGCACACCACATCACCAACTCTGCTTTTTATAAGAGTATATATCCTGCTAGTATAAGAGTACTAGCAAGATGCCCATGCATTGCGCGGAACATCAAGATGCATTTCTATACCCCTATATAGTGTGTGAATAACTTTGAAAGATGGTCGCTGGATGAAGCTAGTCCAACAGTGCAGAGATGGAAAATCCTAGCACTACTAGCCGTTGGATATCATCAACATTCCACCAGATTCTGCTACATGTACAATTTAGAAGACTCCATGGTTGAACTTAAGCATAATGCACAAACCTCAGAACACAAGCACTTCTCCTTTGTTCTAGAATCTTCCATATCATAATTGCCCATACTTTTTTTCTAAATGAATTGCCATTATTTGTTTTTTACTTTACGCTTTTCAATGCACAACCCCATGAATCTTAACATTTTTATAAAACTAATTGATTTTGAATGAGATGAACTATAAGAACTAAACGAACATCTACATCATGCATATATGACTCAAAGCTTTGCATGCTATAGTGTGTATTTATTCATAATTTGGTTTCCAAATCTCATGCGTTCAATGCATGTGTACCTTACTAGGGTATGAGTAGTTTATCTTGTGGGAGAAAAGGATGAACGAGGAAATGCCTTATTTGCAAATGCGGAGAGGGGTGTGGGTATCTTTTTCCAAAATTGCCATAGTTTCCTTCCTATCCGTAAGATATAAATCGGATGGTCTATACTGCAGGATGGCAGGCACACCATCATCAAAACCTCTGTTTTTTATAAGAGTAGAGTAGAGATAGAGATAGAGACTACTACTACCAATGTGCTGGCCCGTGCGTTGCAATGGATCCAAAGTAGTAGAATAATACTTGTTCACGGGCTTGAAATATAAACACTCTAGTTTTGATATACATGTGTCAACAGACATGAGAACGTGTCCATGGAAATTGAACCATGGTGACCATCACTTTTCTTGTTTCTACCACCGCCACACCCAAACGCGATTCCCACGACGCCGCTCCAACCCACGGCACGATGTCCCCCGACATGCGCCTCATCCCTCTCGGCCCCACCGCTCCTCTGCCTTTGTGTGCATGACATGCGGGCCTGCTGAACTGCGGCGACCATTAACTTTCTACCACAGCCAGACCCAATTAGACGCGGTTTGCCTGCTCCGCTCTTGTGCTCCGATCCGTACTCCCGCACCATCAAATTTTTGGACTCAATTCCCCTGACGTGCGGCAGGGTGCAGTTGGGTCACTGACATGTGGGCTATCCGACTGACGGGCCCACATGTCAGTGACCGAACTGCACACTACAGTACGTCAGACAATCCTTGTCCCGAATTTTCATCCAGCGGCTGTGACACATTTCGTCCCGGGCATCAAACCTCAGCTGGAGTACTTCTGTACTACAGGTAGTACCCGCCGGTGTTGCCATCTACGCCTCGTAACGCCTCGACGCCCAGCTGTGGCACCCTCGCCACGGCCACGCCACCACCAGCCGGTTCATCTCGAACGTGTGAGTCGCGAACCACGCCACCACCATGAGAATGACATGTGGGCTAGCCATATTTAAGGTCCGCATGTCATTGACTCATAGGCTGGTGCAGTAAGCCACTGAAGCTCGGTCCCGTGGGCCCCGAGAGGGAAATGTAACTCCTGCGGTAGGCCTTGTGGTGCTCCCGCAGTACGAGCTCGTGCCAAACCCGGAATTTGTTTCTTACTACTACCAACTAGTAAGGTACGTGTGCATTGCACACATGAGATTCTGGTGGTTTGTGCATTATGCTTAAGGGCCTGTTTTGTTTGCAGCCTCAGGTTGCCACGCCTAAGCTTAGGTGTGCCACAATATCTTAGGCATGTGTTTGGTTCATTGCCACACTTGTGGCTTGCCACACTTTTCTAGCTACATGAACCACATGTCATAGACTCAACTTTTTGCCAAACCTTGCCACACTTGTGGTGGCCATTTTGTTAGCCACACTTTTTGTGGCAGCCACACTTTGCCTAAGCTTAGTTGTGGCAAAGTTAGTCATGAACCAAACAGACCCTAAGTTCAACCATGGAGTCTTCTGGATTCTACATGTGGCAGAATCTGGTGGAATGTAGATGATATCTAACGGCCAGTAGTGCTCGGATTTGCCATCTTTGTACCATCGGATTGGCTTCATTCAACGACCAACTTTCAAAGTTATTCACACACTATATAGGGGTATAGATATAGATGTGCCGACCCGTGCGTTGCAATGGATCCAAAGTATATATATTTAGTGGAGTGCACTCCAAACACATTATCTATTTATTTTTCTCTAACCTTTCGTAGCCATGCAAACAAGCCACATAAGCTTCATGGGTGCCCCCACGTCATATTATTCATACTATGTTGACTGAAAAAAAGATAAATCAGCCAAAACAAGATCTTCCCGTTTTTTGTTCCTACGATGTTGTGTCGTGCACATACCTAGTTGTATAGTGGTAGTACTAGTTGTATAGTACAAACTTGGTACTAGTAGAAGTAGTAGTACGGAATGCTCCTACTCCATCAACGAGCCCCATCTAACACCAAATTTCTTGGCTTCCGTGCTACAGCTAGATCTTCTCCTTGTTTCTGTTTTCTAACCCGGCGGCGGGCGGGGTGCGGTTTGCCAATAGTCGGTTTGCTCAACGGCGGTCCCACATGAAAGTGAAAATGCTAGCCAACACGCCTTCACTAAGCTATGTGGCGTGCCGGACGGGCCGTGGAGTACTCCCGATTCCCGGGCGTGTGGGGGTGCGACACGAACGCGGCAGACCTTTTCCTTTTACTAGCAATGTGCCAGTGCGTTGCGATGGATCCAAAGTAGTAGAATAGTAGTACTTGTTCACAAACTTGAAATAAATCACTCTTGTTTTGATATACTCCTAATATATTACTTTTCACTCAAAATATATTTCTTGGGCTATTTTGATGAGGTGAGGGAGGGATGTGGTTGCTTTGAAGATAATAAGGGGTTTTCTGCAAATTGGAGCAGAGAAGTGGGCTATTGTTGCAAAAATGCCACAACTTAGCTCACAACCATTAGATGCAGATCTAATGGTCAGAAACGACGGATGGCAGACACACCACCATCACCAACTGAGTCTTTTATAGGAGTAGGAGTAGAGAAACATGTATAAATTGTAACATTTGGTTCTGCTCCTTGGCACGATCGATAGATAGAAATAACGATTGGAAACACTAGGGGGGGCTATTTCCGCCAGATAAGCAGGGTACGTAGTAGCTAGGTTGGCGCATCGTAGGTTTGGTCACATGCGGTCCGACATGTTCTAGTGTTTCTAGCAAGATGCCCGCGCGTTGCGCGAAGTTGATGGAAAAGGTAAGCACAACTTATAAATTGACGGATGGAGTAGTAGTTAAAGTGATGCATATAATTAAGCAAAGGGATCACACATGTCGGTATTGATTGGAACGAGAATGCAATATCACAATAATAATTAAGGCCACGATGATGCGATTGCAGTGGTGGTTACAGGAGGCAAGAAGAAAGATGCATCCATCAACGTACGACCTCCTCCTCCTCAACTTAGTGCGCCGGGCCACCGACCAGCGACTAAGGCGCGGTGGCTTTTGTGGCGAGGTCAAGGTGCTTCTCAGCAAAGGCATCCAAGGCTTCGAACCGGTTGAGGAAGGCCAACGTCATAGCGTCCTCACTGGCCTTGTAGATACCTATGTACACGATTTGCTCGTACACGTGGATGTGTAGGTCTAGAAGTTCTTGCAGGGCAAGGCGCCTCACGGTGAGCGCGACCTCCAGGTGGACATTCTCCGTGGCGTCGGCGGGCAGTCGCAAGGCCACCAATGTTTGAAAGAGGTTCCGACCATCGAGGCCAATTAGGGTGGCAGGCAATGAGGAGCCCAGACGTGCGGGCTAGAGGAGTACGGCGATGTCGTCCGCGAGCTTCTTGAGGACGGTGAACTTGTTGGTGGTGTCAACGATCATCTGGTCCAACTGAGAGTTGTAGTTGGCGTCGACGGCGGCCATCCACCAGCCGGTCGCCAACCCCGTCTGGAGACGATCCTCGGTGCCATGCCGCAGGCTGGCGTCGTGGACCATCTGGCACAGCCGCTGGCCGCTCGTGCGCATCGCCGCCATGGGTCTGGAGTGAGCACTTTTGCGCTTAGTGTAGGTGCTTAGTCAAATGCCTAGGTGCATACGATGTGGTAGATGCATTGGAATGGAGGGGCGCCTTTATATGAGTGCAAACTGCATTGCATTCACATCGTGCAGCCTCTTTTCCCAGTCCTCCTCCCATTACTTCCCTCATGCATTAATTGAAGGAGGATGCATTTGCCGTTCAACATTTCGGGAACCGCTACCCCCTCCCTTGTCTGCATTAAAGCCATATCGGGAACTGCACCGCCCGCTGTCAAATCGAATAGTACCGCACCGCCCGCTGCACGCCCGACTGAACATGCCTCCTCGCCTCCATCAAACCCCTCTGTTAAACCTGCATGCAAACCGAGAAACCTGCTCCGGCCACACGTCCGTTCATGAGCAGGCCGGAATTAAACGCAACACTGTCTGAGCTCCTCCCATCCTCCCTCAATTTAAACGAGGCTAGACGCCGGCCAAGCTCCTACTGTCCGCCCTCTATTTAAACAAGGCCACACAGACAGCGGGCAAGAATCGCACCCCTCCGCCGCTCCCCCATCTCCTCCTTCACCATTTTCTCCACTCTTCCGATGGCTTCTGAGGAGCCGTTCTCCGACATACTACCCGGCTGGGTGGCCTGCCGAGCCCTCCGGATACGGGCAAGGCCGCTCGATGCTTCACCAACCTCGCTTGGCCCAACAGAGCCAGTTGCTGCCCCAAGCAGGCGTGTGGTTCAGCAACTCGCCACTCCAGTTCAGCTCGATGAGGAGTAGCGAGTTGCTCCACGCCGGCACGGCGGCGAGCAAGCCGATACGGGCGTCGTCGCTGCCGCGTCGTACCGCGCCACCAGTGTCTGCGATGGCTGCACCTCTCGTGTGTGTGGGCGCACCTCCCGTGCCTGCGGTAGTGCCATGCAGGCAGAGACAGAAGCCGGGTGCATGGAGAGCGACGAGTCCGTGGCCAGCTTCTCCGTGTCTGCCGCCATCATTGAGAAGAAGTAGAATGCGGGAGGCTGCCGCCACTTGGGTCCCATGAAGGCCACCGCCAAGGCGACGACTGCACTTTCAGGTGGTTTCTTTGTTGCTTCGTCTCTTCTGAGGACCATCGTCGACCCCGCAAGTGTCTACCGGACATGAGGAAGACAAAGGGATCCGCGGGCGGCCATTTAGATTAGGTACTCCCTCTCCAGCTGGCGGGAAATATTTGTTCTAAGAATGGATAAATTGTATGTATCTATAACTAAAATAAGTCTAGATACATCCATTTCTAGGACAAGTATTTCCGGACGGAGGGAGTATAAATTATACCAAGAGAGACGGATTAGCACCGCTTAGTTCATGTAAATGTAATGAAATCCATCATGTTTATATGAAGATCCGGCCTTTTTATACAAAATCGTCCATGCTTATATGAAATCAGTCTGTGTTTCCATGAATTTCATCTGGTTGGTTAGAGTTGTGAAAATGTATGCCGCTGGAGTTTGATGTCGTCCTCCGCAGAAGAAAGTGGGAGGAAATTTGCCGGCTGCTATTGGAGATGCTCTTATGTTGGAAATAATAGAGTGACATCCAATCCATTTGAGTTAATTGCATGTATGATTCTCCCTCCATAAAAAAGTTAATTGCACAGTGTACACATGACTTGCAGGGTGGCTACAACTTCGTACAGAAAGTTAAAAAGAAACAAGTCCTTCCTTAATCTTGTATTCTAAGTACCTTGTGGGTTCCACTGTCAGTACAGTAGCAAAATAAGTATAATATAAAAATCTAAAGTTAAAGACAGAATTCAAACTCAGGTCATCGCGTTGTGAGCATCCGGCACTAACCAGTCCGGCACATTTTTGTTGTGGACCATGCTGGAGATATATCTCCATGTCTACTCTTATACTCCATCCGTTCCTAAATATTTGTCTTTTTTAGATTTCAAATGGACTACCACATACGGAATTGTATGTACACATATTTTAGAGTGTAGATTCACTAATTTTGCTCCGTATGTAGTCACTTGTTGAAATATCTAAAAAGAAAAATATTTAGGAATGGAGGGAGTAGAAAACAGAGTTGGTGATGATGGTGTGTGTGCCATCGTGTAATATAGGCCGTCGGATTTATATCTAACGGATATGAAGGAAACTATGGCAATTTTGCAAAAATATACCCACACCCCTCTCCATGTTCGCAAATAAGGCCTTCCCTCATTCATCCTTTTCTCTCACAAGATAAACTACTCATACAAATGCATCTTGATGTTCCGTGCAACACACGAGCATCTAGCTAGTTTCTTTTAAAATAGTTACTGTGATAATTGGGTTCAAGTGATATATTTTATGTCTGCCCCAAATGGTTTCAGATTCACTAGTAGTAACAAAGAAAATGTTGCCTTGTTAATTAATAGAAAACAGGGTGAAAACTATCACATGAGGCCGGTAAAAACGAGGCACACTGGGTTCAGCGTCATTGTCACTATACCTGTGCACGTGAGAGAAGTCTACATATCGAGGGGGCTACAAAGAAAAAGACGTATTGAGTGTGTCTGAGCGAGGCACAGAGACACAACATTTGAGAGAGAAACCAATTGACAGATTAAGATCAGATCAAGTTGTCACCCTTCTGCTGTCATTGTTGGGGTGGGGGGAGGGGAGGGAAGGGAGAGAAAGACGTATCGAGAGTGTGCGCGGCAGGCACAAAGGCACACCTAGCGAGTGTGTGTGTGTGTGTGTGTGTGTGTGTGTGTGTGTTTGAAAGAGGAGTAGATAGATTACTATCAAGATCGAGGTGCCACCCTACTCCTTTGGTGTTGGGTAGTGTGTGTGTGTGTGCGCGCGTGCACGTTTGAGAGAGAAGCCAGTCGATAGATTAGTATCAAGATCAAGGTCTCACCCTACTCCTTCGATGTCGGTAAGTGTGTGTGTGTGGGGGGGGTGGGCAGTGAAACTTACATATATCTACTCTTATAAAAAGCAGAGTTGGTGATGATGGTGTTCCTACCATCCTGCAATATAGGCCATCCGATTTATATCCAACGGATAGCAAGGAAACTATGACAATTTTGCAAAAAGATACCCACACCCCTCTCCACATTTGCAAATAAGGCATTCCCTCATTCATTTTTTGTCCCACAAGATAAACTACTCATACAAATGCATCTTGATGTTCCATGCAACGCATGGGCATCTTGCTAGTAGGGAGAAGGAGTTTGTGTGACACATATCTAGCTATATTAAGGGATAGGTAGATAGCATGTGTGAGAGGCATACCTAAAGCATCACGAAGATAAACAAAGGGTGTGCATGCAAGTGCCGGAAAAAATGAAGCGAGAAACAATGTGTATGCACGCGCCTGTGTGTGTGTGTGTGTGTGAGAGAGAGAGAGAGAGAGAGATCTCAAAACAAAAGGTGTTCTGCTGGAATCCCATTGTATGTATTCATATGGTTTTGGAACTCGAGTTAACCTTAGGCATATGTGCGAGAGACATAATTACACTTTGATACATTCGTGGCTGTGGGTGGGCGGAACTAAAGGGGTGGGCGTGTTCGACAGAGAGAGCATGTGTGTTTCTGTGTGACAGACTTGTCGGACGGGGTACAAAGACGAATTTTAACCTTGATGGAGGGACAGAAATACATGAAGTGCATGTCTGTGATTCCGATGCCCACAGGGCAATGAGATATGTATGCGTGTGAGAGAGATTGCATGATTCATTCACGTAACACTATCTAGCGATCGTGGATGTGCATCGCTTGAACATAAATCAATATATACTTCGTATCATGGCCAAAGGTACAATATCAATTCAACGCTATAAAGATTGGACACTCACATATCACATTTTTTTCTATCTAAATAAACCTTTTGAGTTGTGCATGCCAAAGTTACAGTGATGTTTCTTCAAACAACCAATGTAGCTATCATGTACATGCACCATTATTACTCGTGCATTCAAATTCATTAGTCTTGAATGATTTAAGGTTCTATTATGAAGTAATACATGTAATATTCATATATGAATTCAACGGGTACACAATTTATGAAATGGAGGCTATGTAATCATATGAGGTAACACTTTTAAGTAGCGGACTACAATATCCATTTCTTTTGTGGGACTACAATACTGATTTCTTTTTGTGCGCCTCTACACTAACACGTCAATGCATTATGTTTGAAGTAAATAACCAATGGCACTAAATTATCTATTTACACGAGAAATACATAGGCTGAGCGTTTGATCCCTTTTTTGTGAACGCGCCTCTACACCCGTACGATTGGTCGCGCCCGTGTGAATGTCCAAGTTAGCGGCGCATCATCCCGAGTTATTGTCTTTTTTCTGGGGTGGACTTCACACCAGTTATTAACTGCTGACGCGTGCCCCGTGTACACAGTCTTGCATGACCTTCCCGCTAGCATGGTCCAAAATTAGTTGAAAATGGATACGAACGATCCCGCGGGCGGCAAAACCTCCCGCTTCCTTCTAAAATTTCTGCCACCTAGTCTTTAGCATGCGAAATTCCCCTTTTGTCCTTGGTGCATGGAGACCAACAGTTACAATACCGCCCTCATCTACATAATAGGTCGGGGCTGCTTTGGTATCTTCCGGTTCCTCCCACCACACGGCACCCCTATTTCCTCTCCCCTCCAGCAAAAACGACTAACTCCACAACACCAGAGCATCTTACATCATGCCGTCCGTACTTCATCGGCCTTTCTACTCCTCCCCTCTTGAAACCCTAGACTATTCATCCACCGGCGTACCAGAGCCCATTCACTACTAGCGGCGTCCACCTTGCCGGATCTGCTTCTGCGGCCGCATCTACCCCTCTCACCTCCCCAAGAAACAAGTAGACTGCTCATCCACCACTGTACCATAACCCATTCAGTGCCTGCCTTGTCCACAGCGCCGGATCTGCTTCGCCGGTACTCTTGTCAACCGCAGCGCATCTGCAGCGGCTCATTCGTACTCCCCACAGGAGACGCTTCGTCCATACCCCCCGGAGCTGCTCCACTGATGCCCCCGTCGAGGGCCTCTGATCCCAACCCTACCGGAGCCGCTTCGCCGACACCATCGTCAACCCTACTGGAGTAGCTTCGCCTATACCATTCTCAACCCTACCGGGGCCGCTTTGCCAACTCACAAGTCCAAGGCCTCAGATCCGCTTCCTCGCACCCTCATCCAACCTACCGGAGCAGCTTCTGACACCCCGTCCATGGCCGCAGATCCGCATCGTTGACACCATCCTTAACCCAACAACCGGAGCAGCTTCACCGATGCCCTCGTCCATGGACACATATCCGCTTTGCCCACACCATAGTCCACCCTACCGGAGCCGCTCCACAAACACGCTACTCGACAGTTCTAGATCTCCTTACCGGACCCCGACAGCTAGCGCAATGTCATCACCCTTGACGTTTCTAACCTGATTCCCACCTTCTGGCAAGATGCCAAGCACCTGCTATGGCCTAGGTCCTTGTTACCTTTAAACCCGTCCAGCATCACCTGCCCGATGTACTTAAAATATACTAATAGGTCGTAGTTACCTGTTATGCAGCTGGTAAAAACTACAAGGACGATGTTTCTTCTGGATCTAATAGCTTGGCCAACCAAGATCCTGGACTGAGGCATTGCTACGATCTTGTAAGTGTGTCTCTCTCTCTTGTATTGTTGTGTGCCTGCCAGCGTGCTTTGCTAGGATTTTCAACCAGTATATCCCTTTGTGCAGACAATGATTTCTACTACTGGCTACTAAATTAGATATGTAGATGTCATACTGATACTATCTCGTACCTCTGTTCCTAAATATAAGTCTTTCTAGAGATTCCACTATAGGCTACATACAGAGCAAAGTGAGTGAATCTACACTGAAAATGCATCTATATACATCTATATGTGGTCCATACTGGAATCTCTACAAAGACATATATTTAGGAACAATGGCATTACCTTACACAAAAATCATAGGTGGCATGTAGGAATTCCAGTGCACTACATTGGGCTCCCTTAGAGTGCCTTCTAGTCCAGCACACAGAGTCATGGCTAGTTTGCTACGCACACAATCATTAATTGGTGGTTTAAATATGCGCAAGGGATATGCAATGTATTATCATGTAGAGATGTCTGAAATTAGCCGTGTCAACTTGCAGATAGGGTTACACAATGAAAAAGTACAAGATGTATGTAGCAATTTCATGGAACATCGCAAAAAAAGGAGAGGCAGTGGTGAGCCTATACACTGTGCTATGGTAGGTCACTCCTCCATTGCAATCATCGTGACATGTTATTTGTATGTCAGTTCTATTGGCCAAGTTTCTTAGGGACAGTTATTACGAGTTATCCTAAGAAAATAAGCACCTGTGAATATAAGCTCCATGTAATAAGCCAACCAGTTCTTTTCATTGCCTTCCTTTTCAGCTTATCTTTGGTATGATTAGTCAAAAGTCTAGATTGCATTATATTTTTTCATTTTGTTGCCCATATGAAAATTAATTTGACTTGCAAACATCACAAGACCCAGTGTAGTAATTAATATGATAGGAAAACAGACCATCACTATTTGTTCAAAATGCAAATACAAAGATACCATCTACTGGGCACAGTCTACTTTGGTCAATGTCTTCCATAGAGATCCCATTGCCTAATTTAAACGAAGAACGCATGACCCACATTTAAATGAAGAACAATTATTTATTGAAATCCAATGGTCCAAGTGGATGGTTATTATCATATAGCAGCACCACCTGAAAGCATCATATAGCAGCAACAGCAGCTCATAGCAACTCATCACAGTGCTGCTGCAGCAGCAGTGTGCAATTCATCATACACCAGCAACAACTCATAGCAATTCATCATATACCGGCAGCAGGAGCAGCTCATAGCAATTCATCATATAGCAGAAGCAGGAGCAGCTCATAGCAATTCATCATACAGCAGCAGCAAGAGCAGCTTATAGCAACTCATCATATAGCAGTAGCAGCTCATAGAAATTCATCATATAGTAGCAGCAGCTCATAGCAATTCATCATACAGTAGCAGCAGGAGAAGTTCATAGCAATGCATCATATAGCAGCAGCAGAAGCAGCTCATAGCAATTCATCGTATAGTGGATCAAAATGAAAATTTGGCAAAAAATCAGAGGAGATCCTCACCTTGTTGGATGAGCTCATCCTTCAACAACACCTCAAGGCCATGACCTGGGAGGAGGGGAGGGGGAATAAGGTGCCTTCTGCCGTAGTGTGGCATCAATCGTAGTTGTGCGGCACCCGCCGGAGTAGTGCGTTGGACGGACCACAGTGGAGCAGCTGCTGGAGACCATGAGAATGAGGGGCGACGCCAGAGGGAGGAGCAGCCGGGGAGATTTGCCCCTACCCGTCGGCCATGTAGCCTAGCTGGATAGAGCATCGTCGAGGACCAGGCCAGATGGGACCAGTGGTGACGACTCGCTGGAGGAACCCTAGTGCTGCATGTGTGGGATCGAGGTAGAGGGAAAGGGGAGAGGAGATGCAAGCGGGCAGGGCAATGAACGCTTGCGTGTTTGTTTTTACTTGAGGGTCAGGTGTGACGCGGGCATGAGCAGTTGCATTTTGAGTGTAATATAGGCAGACAACAAGTCATTTCACTATTCCCCTCCCTTCAATTTTTAGTGAGGTTCTACCCGAACCCCCCGCCCCCCTCCAAAGAGAAATAAGTTAAGACCAAGCCCTTAACTCAAAATTGACTTCTTTACATCTTTTATGGCATATTTTGACAATAAGCCCTGAAAGGCGGAATCGAACTAGCCTTAACCTGCAATTCAATTGTGCGTGGAATGATGAATCACTCGTGCCTGCTATAGTGTACATTTAGGCATCATCATACATGGCATAACCTAATACATGTGCATTCCATTGTAGAATCTGGAATATGTAATGTTTATGTTAATTTATATGTTGCACATGATGTTTAAATGCCCCTTAAATCTGGTCAGTCAAGTGATGGTCTTTAAGCCTCCTTCTTTGCTTCTTTTCTTGATATGTAAGATTTGCTCACACATCTGTTCAATTGCTTGTTTGCATCAGCCAGCCATACTAGGACTGTTTGCTTTGATTACTTGTTGTTCTTTACCTAACACTCTAACAGAGCTTGTCAACGATTTAAACACTAAGGGCTGTTGTAGTGGGGCCTTGTCTAACTCATAGGTGACATGAAGGTTTGGCTGTACACTAAAGTAGGCTCTCCAAGAGTATCTGGAGATCTAGTTCAAATGTATGCCTAGTTTTTACATAGTGCAGACATAGTAAATGCTCATTTCATTGTGTGCAAGTGCAAGAGATGTGGCATGTTTCATTATGTAGTGTTGTTTTGTTATAATCTCATCCTTTTGTATTGTTCACAAACTAGAAAGTATGCATATTTATCTTCCAAGGAGACGAGTAACTAGTTTGTGTCACCTTGCAGAGGGGGTGCAATGAAGATAAGATTGAGGATTTCCATGTACAAGATGTTAGGAAGGAGCCTTGCAAGAGAAGTACGAGCTGCGCTGAGCCTCTTCAACCAGTTAAGGTAAGCCACTGTATCCAACTCAACAGTTCAATTCCTTGTTTGTTTTAGGCATAGTTAATTTGCTGTTTTCAATTTCTTTATTCGTCCTCAGTTAATGAGATGCCCAAACAATGATGCCTGATGTTGGGTACTTGTGTAACTATTACTTGACATAATTAAAGGCCTTACCATTTAATTACTCTCCTGAAGTGTGCCTGAAGCTTTGAAGTCTATTAACCAACTATTATTGCATGAGGCTCACAATCTAGTTTATACTAGGCCAATGATTGCATAGTTTTGCTTGCTGTAGTAGGTTTGTATGAATCCCTGTGCTGTTCATTATGCTCCCTAAGACTTTAATTGAGCTATAAAATGGCCAACTGCTTGCTTACTTATACACAACATGCTGTCTAAATTTGTAACTTGTCTGTTTTTTGGATTGGGCCCCAACATCATGCTCCTCTAGTGAGCTAGGAGAAATTTCTATATGCAGGATGCACATACTACCTTTTTTATATTTTTTAAAATATCACCTGCTTATGCTTCATGATGTGTAACATTATTGTTAGTCCTGTTTTGCCATGTACAAAATAGTCTGTCTTGCTCGCTTCACTATTGTAACTATATTTTTGCCCTAGTCATGTGTACTTAGAGAAACATTCGGGATGAAGTGACATCAACACAAAGATCTGCGAGCAGTGCGGCATGGCCATTACCGAATGATTATGCATTGGAATACGAATGTGCTAATGTTCTCGAGCATCAACTAGAGGTGGCAAGACAAAATGTACATGATTCTCAGCGTACAATCAACAAGTTGAGACTGGACATGCAGGTATTAGATGCAGGAGTCAAAAATGAAACAAGACACTAAGGTAACCATGAAGGAATTGGAGATTTTGCAGACTAAAATTTGTGCTATCTGAATCTAGCCAATCCTATTTTCTGAAGAGATTATAGTTCAAATGGTAAGTTCTGTTGATGCGTGTCCATGATGTATGAGCTTTATTTGTCCAGCGTATCTAATTTGCTGTTTGTGTATGCTTTATTATCACTAGTGCCGAACTATAATGCCCAGTGGGTATATTCGGCTGTAGTTTCTTTATTGTATAGTGTAGGATTATTCTACGTTTCTATGCCTTAGTCTTTTTATTGTATAGTGTATGTTTTTTACAGGCGATAGTATAGAGTAGGATATTTCTTGAATATGCTAAATCGTTGAAACGGGGGCCAACACGCCCAAACATTTCATGGACGCCATACAAACGAACAAACATGTGTAGTCAAAGCGGGTCTTAATTGGGCTGGTCGAAATAATATTAAGTGGATCCCAAATGATGTGGCCCACCGTAACAACGACTCTTAGCAGGCCGTCAACAGTCCTAAAGCTCGATAGGTCCGTATAAATGAAAATGGCCCGCGGGCCTTTAGCAGGCCAAAATAAATGTCAATTTTGTCTCGGCCCTTTTACTTTATGGGCCAGTAAGAGGCCGAAAGTGTTATGGGCCAAAGGAGTCCCAATTTGCAAACTAGGCTTTTAACAGGCCGAAAGTCGCGTTGGGCTGAAATGATGCCCTGCGAAATGTGGGCCCCTATTGGACCTAAAGTCAAAGGCCCAACTATTGTGCGGGCCGTTAACATGCCGAGAGACAAAATGGGCTAAGAGTTGGCCCATTTACCGAATGGGCCGAGGACAGGCTTAAAGTCACAGTGGGCTAGAATTGGCCCAATTGCAGAACGGGCCGAGAAAAGGCCAAAAGACGTTCCGGGCCGTTAACGGGCTGGAACTGACATGGGCTACTAACAGGCTAAAAGAAGCCCGAACCGCAATTGGGCCCAAAAACATAGCGGACCGTTAACGGGCTTAAACTAATGATGGGCTGGAAATTGTAGAATCTAGAATGGGCCTTTGATGTGCCGATTCTGTGTAACTTGTGTGGGCTGTACTTGTAAATGGGCCTAACTCAAGTAGGCCGCTAATGTGCCGGCCCTCTTATTTTGACAGGCCCGACCTTTTCACCAGAATGGGCCTTTGTTGGGCCATGCCACATGTCGACATATCATAGGCGGCTCCTGTCCAATGAGTGGATGACATCTGTCCCAATAGTGAGGCAACACGTGTTTCCTCCGGCCAATGAGAATTTTACACGTGGACAATCCCCATTGGTCCGGGCTGTTAACGGGTTATCGGATCCAAAACCGGACCCGGTAGCTTAACGGCGAGCCGTTATGGTCGATGCCACGTGTCGGTCACCCTTGACGAAAGCACTTCTATGACGTGAGATTTATCGTCATGGAAGTGGACGCTTCCGTGATGATATTTTGGTAATGTCATGGAACACTTCTATGACAGCACAGGTATGACTATCTTGATTTTGTCATAAAATCGTCATGGATGTACATGCATGACAGAAAATGTGACCTACTGTGAAAAACACGTATCATAATGGAAGTGTATTTTTGGTAGTGAGAACATATACACTAGAGCAACAGATTGCATGGTTAAATTAGATAACACAATTCACTCGAATTTGTTAAGGAAAGGCAGGAGCAACACACGTAACGGGTAAACCGAGCATGCTTAACCGGCATAGCTAGCAAATGGCAAGGTGCTCCTCCAAGATCTGGGGGTCGGCACGAATGGCAGCCATCATGACCTCATCCACGCGTCCGGCCGTGATTTGCTTCTCCACTGCCAAATGCTCCTTGAGCTCCTGGCTATACTGCGTGCACCATGGCTTAGGGCGGCGCTTATTTGGTGGAGGGGTCAGTGATTTGGGTGGAAGGTGTCGTGCCGGTGGTCAGGGCATGTGGGATGTGGAAGGAGGAGGAGGATGGGGGTCGGGTGTGGATTACCTGCCTGGATAGACGAGGCCGAGCAGCGTGAAGGAGGGTCGCCGACGAGGAGGTGGCACTGCAAGCAAGGTGTGAAGGCTTCAACTTGGAAAGGAAGGCTGGAAGAGGGGAAATGTGGATTTTGGTAAGGGGGAGAGGCGGGGAGGTAGATATTTCCGCAGAAGCCGAAAATTTTGAATTGGCTTCAGTGAAAAAACTAGCGCGCAAAGTGTCATCAGACATAGTCCCATATTCAGAACTGTGTATGATATGTGAACATCACAAATAATCAGATAGCTTAACCCGTGTGTGATAAGTTTGAAGGTCAAAATTTTTTGTTCCAATTTCCCTGGTTACAGTGGTCATCCACGTCCTTGCATAATTTGGGTACACAAAGGAGACTACAGCACACCCACACTTCTTAATTGAGCAAGTTCAGTAATTAAACAGCGCTAGCTGACATAAACATTACTCTAAACAAATTAAAGACCGGCGCTCTTAATTAAACAAAACAAAGAGTACTACTATAGCTAGTGCTCGTCGATCTCCGCCGCCTCCTCCATGTCCAGCTCGCGCCTGATGGTCTCCTAGGGAACGGGCTCCATGGCATACATTGCACCATACTCGACAAGCATCTCACCATCCGCATCCGCCATCTCTTTGGAAAAGGCCACCACAAGATGGGCGTGGGTGGCCGCGATCTGGGCTTGTACGGGCTCTGTCGTGGTAAGGTATGCGGCCGAGGAAAGGACGGCTACTCGAACACTCTCGGCGATTGCCAACTCATCGGCCGTGGGTTGTCGACCATTGTCGGAGAAGCTTCGTTCGATTTGTGCGGTGACCGCCACGAGCTGGGCATGGGTGGCCTCGACATGGTCGTGGGCGGCCTCCATCAGGGCTAAGGCCGCCGCTGTGGAACGGACAGCTATTGTGCCGCTCTCGCCGGTTGCTATCCCCGAGACAGATGTTGCTGCCACCACCTGAGAAGCAACAACTACCATTTGGGCTGCCTTGGCCGCCCGGTCGCAGATTGCGGCCGTGCTCATGCACCTTGTTAGCACGCGCATGGTGGCTGCGGCCACACTCTCGCCGGAGTGGTCCGTCGGAGTTTCCCTCATGAAGCGGGTCCATGTCCCCATCTTTCATCGGCGACGGTTGAACAGTGAAATGATATTTGGGGAGCGAGCTAGTGTGCTTGACACGCCAGCTGTGGACTGTAGCCGATGCACCTCTAGTGAACATGCAACTATATGTGTTCACAGCTATATATGTGGACACGCCAGCTGTTTTTGAATTGCTAGACCTTTTATCTCTAGTGAACATGCAACTATATGTGTGTTATGAAAAAATTGGAATTATTCAGGGTTCATTTGGACATTTTATACATTAAATTGGTTTTCTAGCCATTTCAGGTGCATAATTCTAAATTAAACCACATGCACATGCTCTGGTGCACCAACATGGGTTGTAAAATCATATATGTGTCCATGGGTTTATGCTTATGTCCCATGCAAGAAATGGCGATGAATTTCGAACACCACGGCACCGTGGGTCTCCGGCAAATGTTGAGGTACTTGCTTTTGTAATTCTAGTAAATCCAAAACCCGTCTTAAATTTATGAACCTTGGCAAGCTATCATGGAATGACATCAACATGCTGGGGTAAAAAATATTGTCCCATTTGGGGCAGGTTATGGTATAAGCTTCTCACAAACCAAAGCTTCTCACAAGAAGCCTCATGGTTCCGTTAGGGAAAAGTATCACCTTTTTGAACAAAACGATATTCGTCGCCTGTTCTTCCTTTCAATTTTTTTCCTAGTGTCAATATAGAACAACAGGAGTGTCATGTTAAATTTTGGATTTTTTAAGGATCGTTTGGACATTTTTATATGTTAATTGAGTTTCTAGGCATTTATGTGCATAATTCAAAATTGAACTACATGCACATGCTCCAATCCATAAAAATGGGTTGCAAAATCAAATGTTTGTTCTTGGTTGCAAGTTTCGGTCACATGCAAGTAGTGAGAATGAATGTCAAACACCTTGATATTGTCGCTCGGCCGCTAACATTGAGATACATGGTTTTAAAATTCTAGTAAATCGAAAACTCATCTGAAATTCATGAAAATTGACATGATATCATGGAACGGCATCGACATGCCGTGGTAAAAATATTATCTCATTTGGGGCAGGTTTGGGTATAAGCTTCTCGCAAACCAGAGCTTCTCTCACAACAAGCCTGATGGTTTCGGTAGGGAACCTGCCACCTTGGGGGATGAAACAATATATATTGCCTCTTCTTACTTTTAATTTTTTTTCTTGTGTCAACATAGAACAACGCGAGTGTTGTGCCAAGTTTTGGGATTTTTCAGGGTTCGCTTGGACATTTTTATACATTAACTGAGTTTTCTATGCATTCATGTGCATAATTCAAATTTGAACTACCTGCACATGCTCCAGTGCATATAAATTGGTTCAAAATTGGAATGTGTGTCCTTGGTTACATGCTTAAGTCCCATGCAAGAAATGATAATGAATGCCAAACACCTTGCCACTGTCGCTCGGCCGCTAACATTGACATACATGGTTTTTAAATTCTAGTAAATCGAAAATGCGTCTGAAATTTATGAGACTTGACATGTCAACATGGAACGGCATCAACATGCAGTGGTAAAATATTGTCCCATTTAGGGCAGGTTGGGGTATATAAGCTCCTCACAAACCAGAGCTTCTCACAACAAGCCTCATGGTTACGGTAGGGAACGTTTCACCTTTGTGGACGAAATGATATCCGTTGCCTCTTCTTGGTTTCAATTTTTTTCTAGTGTCAACATAGAACAACATGAGTGTTGTGTTAATTTTAGAAATTTCTAGGGGCTCGTTTGGACATTTTTATACATTAACTGAGTTTTCTATGCATTTATGTGCATAATTCGAAATTGAACTACATGCACATGCTCTAATGCATATAAATTGGTTGAAAATTCAAATATGTGTCCTTGGTTGCATGCTTAGGTCCCATGCAAGAAATGGGAATGAATGTCAAACACCCTGCCCCCGTCACTCGGCCGCAAACATTGAGATACCTGGTTTTTAAATTCTAGTAAACCCAAAACCCGTTCGAAATTCATGAAACTTCGCATGCTATCATGGAGCGGCATCAACATGCCATGGTAAATTTTTTGTCCCATTTGGGGCAGGTTTGGGTATAAGCTTTTCACAAACCAGAGTTTCTCACAACAAGCCTGATGGTTTCGGTAGGGAACGTGCCACCTTTGGGGACGAAACAATATCCATTGCCTCTTATTGCTTTCAAAAAAATTCTAGTGTCAACATAGAACAACAGGAGTGTTGTGTTAAATTTTGGAATTTTTCGAGGTTTGTTTGGACATTTTTATACATTAACTGAGTTTTCGATGCATTTATGTGCATAATTCAAATTTTAACTAAAGGCACATGCTCTAATGCATATAAATCAGTTGAAAATTCAAATCTGTGTCCTTGGTTGCATGCTTAGGTCCCATGCAAGAAATGGGAATGAATGTCAAACACCCTGCCACCGTCACTCGGCCGCAAATATTGAGATACCTGGTTTTTAAATACTATTAAATCCAAAACTCGTCTGAAATTCATGAAACTTGGCGTGCTATCATGGAGCGGCCTCAACATGCGGTGGTAAATTTTTGTCCCATTTGGGGGCAGTTTTGGGTATAAGCTTCTCACAAACCAGTGTTTCTCACAACAAGCCTGATGGTTTCGGTAGGGAATGTGCCACTTTTGGGGACGAAATGATATCCATTGCCTCTTATTGCTTTCAAAAAATTTCTAGTGTCAACATAGAACAACATGAGTGTTGTGTTAAATTTTGGAAATTTTCAGGGTTCGTTTGGACATTTTTATACATTAACTGGGTTTTCTAGGCATTTTATGTGCATAATTCAAATTTGAACTATAAGCACATTCTCCAGTGCATATAAATTGGTTGAAAAATCAAATCTATGTCCTTGGGTGCATGCTTAGGTCCCATGCAAGAAATGGGAATGGATTTCAAACACCAGGGCACTATTGATTGCCGGAAAAACGTTAAGATACTTTGTTTTTTAAATTCTAGTGAACCCAAAACTCATCTGAAATTCATGAAACTTGGCATGCTATCATGGAATGGCACCCGACATTCTGTGGTATTTTTCGTATCCATTTTGAGAGAAGGTGCACTCGAATAACAACCAACAAAGGCATTTTGAAAAAATAGTTGCCACTTTAATCTCGCAAATGTTTGTATAATTCAAATCGTGTGCGTTATGTTAACCATTCACATGACGCCACATGTCTTGGTTTTAATGGCTATAGGGGTGCTATGCGAACAGCTGCTTGACTGAACGGGAGGCGTGCAAATGCATTCCAGTGCGCAGGTAGACCGAGAGGCGTGCAAGCTGTCCTCCAATGCGCAGGCTCACCGGGCGTGCAAGCTGTACGCTGCGCAGGCTCACTGGGAAGCGAGCCCTTTGACTTCCATGGCTGCCCGCCTTACTCTCCATTAATGGCGCCCGAGCCGCTGTTTAATACAGGCCTTACTGTTCGCCTCCCATTCCCCTCCTCCCGCGGACCTCCACCAACGCCATGGCGTAGAAGGATCATCTGCCACTAGTTTTCAAGTTTGGTGAAATCGACTCTGAGCTGGAGGAGATAGAAAATAAGGAAGAATGGGGCCTCATGGACATGGCCCTGAACGAGTTGGCCGCGACGTTTGCTGCCCCCGCTCCTGTCCCAGCTCCCATCCCCGCACCCGCACCAGCGACCATCCCCGTAGCATTGACGGGCTGGTCGCCGAGCACTATCACAGAGCTGGAAGTGGCGGGCGCCAGCGAGGTCTCCGCAGACCCGCGCGAGCTCGTGTACATGCCAGCACTAGCGCCCGTGCCCGTGCGTGCCCCTCCACCCACCGCGGCGCTGGTCCCCGTGTGTTTGGCTGCACCCGCCGCGCATGTGCCCTTGCGCATGCCTCCTCAACAGCATGGGATGCCGCCGTTGACCGCTACCTCTCAGCACCGCCAGCTGCCGTCCTCCCGCGCCCCGCCCGTCGATCGTGCGACGACATGATGTTTGATTTACAAGTGAAGAAAATTTTGTCCTGCCTTGAAAACTTCAACAATGGCGTCCCGGAGGATGACAATGACAATGACGACACGGCATGCCGCCTCCTCCGCCGCCGAAAATAGTTTTCTTGGGGGTTTAATACTGTATCTCGATCATATGAATATAAATTCCAAGTGTGACTGAATGAAAGATATCGTTTGAACGAACTTGCGTTTTTCTCTCTTAATGCACAGACTTATCAAACGATTTTCTTTTGAAAAAATGTCAATGGTTTTTAAATATAAAACACTCATCTCAAACATTTTAGTTAGAACACCAGTATGTAAACCGACAGCTTCACTAGGAAGCCAAGGGAAAATGTGCCAAGCAGGATTTGTGCAGCTCTTGATCGCAAATGTTTTAGATAGAACACCCATATGCAAAGTGAGAGCTATGGTCTTCCCCCTTAAGTCAAGAGAAAATTCACAGCGCAGGATTTGTGCATATCTTCAACGCAAACAGTTCGGATTGAATACGGTATGCAGATCCAGACTTCGGTGCTAAGCCAAGAGAAAATGTGCCGAGCAGGATTTCTGCATCCCTGCAGAGCAAACGGTTGTTTTGGATGACCCGTGTGCAACCACTTACAAACAATTTGGTAAGATTTGCATCTGTCATACTGGGTATATTGCCATTTGTCAAACTGGAAAGATTGACATTTGTTGATCTAGTAACATTGCCATTTTTCAACCTTGTAACACTGCGATTTGTCAAAATATGCAGCTAAAAATCACTAGCAGTATCTTATTTTTGCAACTAAAATGTGGTAATTAAGCATAGATTCCATTCATAGATTAAGCAGTCGTTCTTTATACAAATAGTTCATCTCGACAACTGAACCGACCAAACTTTTCCCCAATTATTGCCAACCACGTACTGAAATAGCTACTTCAACTATATATACTAGCTAATTTTAAGTATGTTGTACAGTTCCACCACATCTATGGAATAAGGAGTGGCAAGAGCCTAAGCTTGGGGATGCCCAAGGCATCCCAAGGTAATATTCAAGGACAACCAAAAGCCTAAGCTTGGGGATGCCCAAGGCACCCCAAGGTAATATTCAAGGACAACCCAAAGCCTAAGCTTGGGGATGCCCCGAAAGGCATCCCCTCTTTCGTCTTCGTCAATCGGTAACTTTACTTGAGGCTATATTTTTATTCACCACATGATATGTGTTTTGCTTGGAGCGTCATGTATGATTTGAGTCTTTGCTTTTTAGTTTGCCACAATCATCCTTGATGTACGAACCTTTTGGGAGAGACATGCATGAATCATGATTTATTAGAATACTCTATGTGCTTCACTTATATCTTTTGAGCTACGCAATATTGCTCTAGTACTTCACTTATATCTTTCTAGAGCACGACGGTGGCTTTATTTTATAGAAATTGATGAACACTCATGCTTATATTATTTTGAGAGTCTTTTAGAACAGCATGGTAATTTGCTTTGGTTATAAATTTACTCCTAATATGATAGGCATCCAAGAGGGATATAATAAAAACTTTCATATAAAGTGCATTGAATACTATGAGAAGTTTGATTCTTTATGATTGTTTTGAGATATGAAGATGGTGATATTAGAGTCATGCTAGTGAGTACTTGTGAATTTGAGAGATACTTGTGTTAAAGTTTGTGATTCCCATAGCATGCACGTATGGTGAACCGTTATGTGATGAAGTCGGAGCATGATTTATTTTTTGATTGTCTTCCTTATGAGTGGCAGACAGGGACGAGCGATGGTCTTTTCCTATCTATTCCCCTAGGAGCATGCGTGCAGTACTTCGTTTCGATAACTAATAGATTTTTGAAATAAGTATGTGAGTTTTTTTATGACCAATGTTTAGTCCATCGATTATACGCACTCTCACCCTTCCGCCATTGCTAGCCTCTCGTGTACCACACAACTTTCGCTAGTACCGTAGACCCACCATATATCTTCCTCAAAACAGCCACCATACCTACCTATTATGGCATTTCCATAGCCACTCCGAGATATATTGTGTTCCGTTTATTATGACACGCTTCATCATTGTCACATTGCTTTGCATGATCATGTAGTTGACATCATATTTGTGGCAAAGCCACCATTCATAATTGTTTCATACATGTCACTCTTGATTCATATAGAGTCATATTTTGTTCTAAGTATCGAGTTGTAATTCTTGAGTTGTAAGTAAATAAAAGTGTGATGATCTTCATTATTAGAGCATTGTCCCATGTGAGGAAAGGATGATGGAGGCTATGATTCCCCCACAAGTCGGGATGAGACTCCAGACGAAAAAAAGAGGCCAAAAAAAAAGAGAAAGGCCCAAACAAAAAAATGAGAGAAAAAGAGAGAAGGGGCAATGCTACTATCCTTTTACCACACTTGTGCTTCAAAGTAGCACCATGATCTTCATGATAGAGAGTCTCCTATGTTGTCACTTTCATATACTAGTGGGAATTTTTCATTATAGAACTTGGCTTGTGTATTCCAATGATGGGCTTCCTCAAATTTCCCTAGGTCTTCGTGAGCAGCAAGTTGGATGCACACCCACTTAGTTTCTTTTTGAGCTTTCATACACTTATAGCTCTAGTGCATCCGTTGCATGGCAATCCCTACTCACTCACATTGATATATATTGATGGACATCTCCATAGCCCGTTGATACGCCTAGTTGATGTGAGACTATCTCCCTATTTTTGTCTTCTCCACAACCACCATATTCTCTTCCACCATAGTGCTATATCCATGGCTCATGCTCCTGTATTGCGTGAATGTTGAAAAAGTTTGAGAACATCAAAAGTATGAAACAATTGCTTGGCTTGTCATCGGGATTGTAAATGATTTAAATATTTTGTGTGATGAAGATGGAGCATAGCCAGACTATATGATTTTGTAGGGATAGCTTTCTTTGGCCATGTTATTTTCAGAAGACATGATTGCTTTATTAGTATGCTTGAAGTATTATTGTTTTTATGTCAATATTAAACTTTTGTTTTGAATCTTATGGATCTGAACATTCATGCCACAATAAAGAGAATTACATGGATAAATATGTTAGGTATCATTCCAAATCAAAAATTCTGTTTTTATCAATTACCTACTCGAGGACGAGCAGGATTAAGCTTGGGGATGCTTGATACGTCTCCAATGTATCTATAATTTTTGATTGTTCCATGCTATTATATTATCTGTTTTGGATGTTTTATATGCATTAATATGCTATTTTATATTATTTTTTGGGACTAACCTATTAACCTAGAGCCCAGTGCCAGTTTCTGTTTTTTTTGCCTGTTTTAGAGTTTCACAGAAAAGGAATACCAAACAGAGTCTAAATGGAATAAAACATTCGCGATGATCTTTCTTGGACCAGAAGCAAACCAGGAGACTTGGAGATGAAGTCGGAGAAGCAACGAGGCGTCCACAAGGGTGGAGGGCGCGCCCCTACCTCATGGGTCCCTCAGAGGTCTCCTGACGTAATTCTTTCGCCAATATATAATCTTATACCCCAAAACCATCAGAGGGAGCAACAAAAACACTTTTCCACCGCCGCAACCTTCTGTACCCGTGGGATCCCATCTAAGGGCCTTTTTCGGCGTCTTGCCGGAGGGGGATTTGATCATGGAGGGCTTCTACATCAACACCATTGCCTTCTGATGAAGCGTGAGTAGTTTACCACAGACCTACGGGTTCATAGCTAGTAGCTAGATGGCTTCTTCTCTCTCTTTGATTCTCAATACAATGTTCTCCTCGATGTTCTTGGAGATCTATTCAATGTAATATTGTTTTACGGTGTGTTTGCCAAGCTCCGATGAATTGTGCATTTATGATCAGATTATCTATGAATATTATTTGAGTCTTCTCTGAATTATTATATGCATTATTTGATATCGTTGCAAGTCTCTTCGAATTATCGGTTTAGTTTGGCCTACTAGATTGGTTTTTCTTGCAATGGGAGAAGTGCTTAGCTTTGGGTTCAATCTTGCAGTGTCCTTTCCCAGTGATAGTAGGGGCAGCAAGGCACGTATTGTATTGTTGCCATCAAGGATAAAAAGATGGGGTTTTCATCATGTTGCTTTTGCTAATTCATCTACATCATGTCATCTTACTTAATGCGTTACTTGTTCTTCATGAACTTAATACTCTAGATGCAGGTAGGAGTCTGTCGATGTGTGGAGTAATAGTAGTAGATGCAGAATCGTCTCGGTCTACTTGACACGGACATGATGCCTATGTTCATGATCATTTCCTTAGATATCATCATAATTATGCGCTCTTCTATCAATTGCTTGGCAGTAATTTGTTCACCCACCGTATTATTTGCTATCTTGGGAGAAGCCACTAGTGAAACCCCTGGCCCTGGGTCTCTTTTCCATCATATTAAGTCTCTTTTCCATCTTATTAGTTTCCGATCTACTATTTTGCAATCTTTTACTTTCCGTTCTATAAACCAAAATACCAAAAATATTAACATTACTGTTTATCTATCTCTATTAGATCTCACTTTTGCAAGTAACCATGAAGGGATTGACAACCCCTTGATCGCGTTGGGTGCAAGTTTGTTTGATTGTTTGTGTAGGTATTCGGTGACTTGTGTGTTGTCTCCTACTGGATTGATACCTTGGTTCTCAAACTGAGGGAAATACTTACTCTACTTTGCTGCATCACCCTTTCCTCTTCAAGGGAAAAACCAACGCAAGCTTAAGAGGTAGCAGTATCCATGCCACAGAGACAAACTGCACCTGTCACCTCTCATGGTCTAGTAGGCTAGCCACCCTATATCTTTGACATGGGCACACACAAATTTGATGGCACTCTTTATCGATCACACACGCACACACACACACACACATCATCCCTCTCTTCGATTCTATGGATACCTCACGCAGATGATACCTCCACTATCTTCTCGTGAATCTCCCCCTCTCTATATATATGATATATCCAGGCCTCTAATTCACACACATTGCATATGTTACATTTTTTGACTGAAATATCATCGACACATATTCCCTGTCTATCTCTCATCCCCCCAAATACACACTCACGAACCCACACACTATATCTCTCTATGTTTGTATCTCTCTCACACAACCCACATAGGTGGTTTACGTACACGAAGAGAATAGGTGCACGTACTCACACTTGATGTGCAGCCACACCCGCGTGGGTACACGGTGGAGCTCATTTCTGTACGAAATGGCAGCCCACGCGCTAATTTGAGCGTGTGTAGCGGTTGCTTACCTACGAAGGTCGTGTACCACGCGTGCACAAAACAAAGTTTGACTTGATGCGTCAGTACATTATTTTTAAATAAAGTTATATCACTCAATGGCACTTACGCAGAATATAAAACGATTTTTATGGAGAAAAAGGTAGTCCGCTCCACTATATACAATGGAGCCTGCCTGCCGGGATTTGTCTCTCTTCAGAGTATCTCACACAAGGCAGCGGTGGCCTCTCTCTCTCTCTCTCTCACCGTTGGTCACTGACCCGGCCGCATCCCGCCCGCCGGCGGAAAGGGAGGATGTGCATCATTTCTCCATCCGACGGCGCCGAGGCAGCATGTCCCGATCTGTGGTACCCGTCGTTCTCTTTGACCAAGCTCTGGCGCGGTAGGGCCTACGCCACTTGCTCGCTGCCGCAGTATGGGCAGATTCCTCCCGCCGCCGCTCTCCTAGTTACATCCCGACAACCCCCAGGTATCCCCTCCGGCCTTGCTCCACTGCCGATCTTCCCACGTCGCTGCATGTGGAAAATCTTGCATGCGGATCTTCCCTAGTTCTTTGCCCAAAACGTAGCTCGTCCGGCGTACTTTCCATATTGCAATCTCATCCTCACACCGTTTTAGATAAACGCAACCGTGTTGTTATCTTCTCTTAGGACAAGGAATATGCTTCTTTTTTGTCATCGTATGTGTCATCAACTGTTATTGGCCAGTAATTGTTTCCTTACTACCTCTTTCTTGCAAACAGGGCTATCCATTTCACCTTGTTGCTATTGCGACCTTTCGGTGAACTGCACAAATCACTTTTTTCTTAAGAGTGCTTTGTGCAGTTCTACTAAAATGTCACACGGGCAACGCCTCTACATTTAAGTGCGACTGCATAAAAGGAGATTGGTTTGCTCTATCCTCCTCATCCAACTATGAGCCTAATCTTCTCCAACTATTTGCTTGATCTTCTCCAACTAGTTAGTCTTAAGAGAGACTGCAAAGGTGACCGGCTTCCATTTGTGTGTTTATTGTTTCATCAATAATCCTCTGTTATTGTAATCACACTTAATATCTTTGGAACAGGGACGCTCAAGTCTGTTTTAGTGGAATTGCACAAAATGATCAGAATGTTGCATGCTCCTGACAGCTACTTTTTTCCCAACATGCCTTGTTGATTTAGACAAAGCTGGGGGAAAGTCGCTGCCAATGAAAGCATGGATCAATTTTAATTTAACACCTTCTCACAACTTTGTCTTCAGTTGTGATGTAAATATTAGCTCTGATCTGCTAATGAAAGTGCAACTATACCTAGGTGGTTTTGGTAATTAATAACAACATATAGCTCATTGAGCTAATACTATTCCAAGACTATTATTTCAGGAAAGCTCAATGAATGACATGGCATGGATGATGAAAGTGGATCCCTCAAAATACTAAGGACAAAGGATTGGCTCAAGCTCAAAAGCTCAAGACTCTTCATTTTACATTTTAGTGATCCAAGATCACATTAAGTCTATAGGTAAAGCCAATACTATCAAGGAGGGATGAGGTGTTACTTAATGAGCCTCTTGCTTCAATGTGCTTAGTGATATGCTCCAAAACCCTCAACTACTTTCCCACATCCACAAATGACCTAAACCCAAAGCCAAAATCGGTCACACCGAAACTTCCTATCCGGCGCCACCGATTCCAAAAGTCAAAGCCACTGCCACAAACTCTAAGCAAATCGGTCTTACCGATAGGGATCTCGGTCTCACCGAGATGGGGTTGCAATCTCTGTGTTTCCCTTCGTAATGTTTCAGTCTAACCGAAGTGAGCGATCGGTCCCACCGAGATTGCAATGTAAACTCTCTGTTTCCTTTTTGTAACATTTCGGTCTCACCGAAAAGAGCAAATCGGTCCCACCGAGTTTACCTGACCAACTCTCTAGAAAGCTTATTACCAAATTGGTCTCACCGAGTTTGTGTAATCGGTCTTACCGAGATTACGTTATGCCCTAACCCTAACCGAATCGGTCTCACCGAGATGCATGTCGGTCCCACCGAAAATCACTAACGGTCACTAGGTTTACTAAATCGGTCCGACCGAGTTTAACAATTCGGTCCCACCGAGTTTGGTAAATTGTGTGTAACGGTTAGATTTTGTGTGGAGGCTATATATACCCCTCCACCACCTCTTCATTCGTGGAGAGAGCCATCAGAACGAACCTACACTTCCAACTTACCATTTCTGAGAGAGAACCACCTACTCATGTGTTGAGGCCGAGATATTCCATTCCTACCATATGAATCTTGATCTCTAGCCTTCCCCAAGTTGCTTTCCACTCAAATTTTCTTTCTACCAGATCCTAATCCATTGAGAGAGAGTTGAGTGTTGGGGAGACTATCATTTGAAGCACAAGAGCAAGGAGTTCATCATCAATGCACCATTTGTTACTTCTTGGAGAGTGGTGTCTCCTAGATTGGCTAGGTGTCACTTGGGAGCCTACGACAAGATTGTGGAGTTGAACCAAGGAGTTTGTAAGGGCAAGGAGATCGCCTACTTCATGAAGATCTACCGCTAGTGAGGCAAGTCCTTCGTGGGCGACGGCCATGGTGGGATAGACAAGGTTGCTTCTTCGTGGACCCTTTCTGGGTGGAGCCCTCCGTGGACTCGCGCAGCCGTTACCCTTCATGGGTTGAAGTCTCCATCAACATGGATGTACGATAGCACCACCTATCGAAACCACGCCAAAAACATCCGTGTCTCCAATTGCGTTTGAATCCTCCAAACCCTTCCCTTTACTTTCTTGCAAGTTGCATGCTTTAATTTCCGCTGCCTATATACTCTTTGCATGCTTGCTTGAATTGTGTGATGATTGCTTGACTTGTCCTAAAGTAGTTAAAATCTGCCAAACTCTAAAATTTGGAAAAGGTTAAGTATTTATTGGTCAAGTAGTCTAATCACCCCCCCCCTCTATACATACTTCAAGGTCCTACAAGTGGTATCAGAGCTTTGGTCTCCATTCGCTTTGATTTCCATAGCTTTTGGTGGTTATAGCCTTGGTTTCACAACCTAGGAGAGTATGGCGTCTAGCGAGGGTAATTACCACCGTAGAGGTCCTTACTTTGATGGTACTAATTTTGCTAGTTGGAAGCATAAGATGAAAATGCATATTCTTGGACATAACCCCACCGTTTGGGCAATTATTTGTATTGGCTTGCAAGGTGAATTTTTCGATGGGAGAGAACCGAACCGTGAAGCTAACGCGGAAGAATTGAAGATGCTGCAATACAACGCTCAAGCTTGTGATATCATCTTCAACGGATTGTGCCCCGAAGAATTCAAGAAAATCAGCCCTCTTGAGAATGCAAAGGAAATTTGGGATACTTTGATTGATATGCATGAAGGTACCAAATCCGTCAAGGAATCCAAGTTGGATGTGCTCCAGAGTCAGCTTGACAAGTTCAAAATGAAGGATGGTGAAGGTGTCGCTGAAATGTACTCTAGGCTTGCTCTTATCACAAATGAGATTGCCGACTTAGGGAGTGAAGAGATGACCGACAAATTCATCATCAAGAAGATCTTCAGAGCATTGGATGGAAAGTATGATACCGTGTGCACATTGATTCAGATGATGCCAAACTACAAAGATCTCAAGCCAACGGAAGTCATTGGAAGGATTGTTGCTCATGAGATGTCACTCAAGGATAAGGAGGAACTTCACAACAAGTCAAGTGGTGCTTACAAAGCCTCAAGTGAAGCCCCCACATCATCAAGTGAGAAACCAACCTTCAATGAAGAATTGAGCTTAATGGTGAAGAACTTCAACAAATTCTACAAGAGTAGAAGCAAAGAAAGAAGCTCCAAATCAAGGTCTTACAATGACAAGAGATCTTCTAGCCGTGAGCGCAATTGCTACAATTGTGGGAGACCCGGACACTACTCCAATGAGTGTACGGCACCCTACAAAAGAAGAGAAGATTCTCCAAGAAGAAGGAGCAAAAGAGAAGAATCACCACCAAGAGAGAGGAGGAGTAGAGATGATCGTTATGAACGAAGACCCTCACGGAGAAGCAAGGATTCGGAAAGGAAGGACAAGTCATCAAGGAGCTACACAAAACGAAGACATCAAGCTCATGTTGGTGAATGGGTATCCGGCTCCGACTCCGACAATCACTCCGAGAGAAGCTATCACTCCGACTCCGAATATACTCAAGATGAAGGTGTTGCCGGTCTATCACTTGTGTCAACCAACTCCTACGACATATTTGATTCACCAAATGAAGGTGTTGGAAGATGCTTCATGGCCAAAGGTCCAAAGGTAACACACCCCGAGTATGTTGATTTCAATAGTGATGAAGATGACTTGCTTGTGGATGATGATTTACTTGTTGACAACTCTAGTGATGAATACTATGATGAAACGTCAATTAATCATGCTAATAATGCTAAAATGAATGACAATGATAAGGAGAAGATTGAGCTTCTAACTAAAGAATTAAACTCTCTTAAGTTAGCTCATGAAACTATCTACGAAGATCATCGAGAACTTTTAAGGGCTCATGAGAAGTTATGCTTTGAAAAGCTCAATCTTGAGCAAGAGCATGAGTTCTTAAAAGCAATCAATGATGATCTTAGCAAGAAAAGTTCTTCTTACATTGCCAAGCATTTACTCTTATCTACTTACATGCCTCAAGTCAAGTCTAATAACAAGTACAAGAAAGATACTTCCTCTAGTAGTAACAATAATAATGTCAAATCCAATATTGTTGCTTCTAGTAGTTCTCTTGATTCCACTAATGATTCTCTTAGCCAAGTTACACTTGAGCAAGAAAATAGCTTATTGAAGGGAATTATAGAGAAAGGTGTTTACAAGAGCCCTGCCGGGAGTAAGCAATTCGAGGAAATTGTACGCAAGCAAGGAAGGCACCGGAAGAATCAAGGTGTTGGTTTTGAACGAAAGTTCAATGCCAATGGAGTTGAGTGGGAAGAAGATCAATACCCCAAGACGAAGTTTGTTCCTCAACAAGAGAAGTATGATCCTACTTCCTTCAAGGGAACACAAGCTCAAGATGATCTTCCACCACAAGACCACAAGAACAAAGGCAAGGACAAGCTTCAAGAAGAGATTGATGCATTTGAAGAAGCACCCAAAGCCTCGTTCAAGTGGGTCCCCAAGACTACGTCAAGTTCTAGTTCATCTAGTACAACTACAACTCCAAGGATTCCCATCAAGATGATGTGGATCCCGAAGAAGAAGAACTATAGAGTTCTTGAGGGTGACTCCGCCAACATTCTTCACTCATATCATTTTGGCAAGAACAAGTGCAATTAACTTCCACATCTTGCACTAGTTCAAGGAGTCACAAACCCTCATGTTGGTAAGACAAGGGACAAGGTAACCTAATGATTTCATGGACATCATCTTGTGTGTACATCACTCTATGTCTATGGATATTCTTGTTTGTTCCTTGTTGGACTAACTCATGTAGGTAAGTTGAAAGTGCAACTCACTCCAATGGATTGCTCCAAATGATCTACATCAACATTGAGCATCTACATCTTCAACACCTACATGAAGTCATCATCGACAAAACCCAAGGTTAGTTCATCCCTCTAAGGGGGGAACTCACATCTAGGGGGAGCTTAACTCTAAAAATTGAGTCAAAGCAACTCTAATGGTGTGAACACATTAATGCATTATGTAAAAGTGGTAACCCACTTGAGCTTAAACGATGAGTATGACCTATGATCAAATGTTCTCATTTGACTCCTAAGTCAATATACTCATATATAGATGACCTAGTCATCGCCAAATTGCTTGATAGATGCTAGAATTGGTTGTGCATGCTTTGCCACATATTTCATTTGCTATCTTATTGTGTGAGCATGTTGGTGCATATTTTACTCATTCAAGGACATCCACTTGTTGTTTTGATTGTTTGGTTTATTTTCTTTTTGCCAAGTGGATGGACAAGAATGCCTAAGAACCTTCTTTAGCTATCTATGCTTTTCTCATCTCAAACTCTATTCATGCTACATCACAAAATTTGATCAAGTCAGATTTGAACCACTCTGTGTGAGGAGCACTCGGAGTCCCCGATTCATCATAGACTTAAACTTCCAAAACCTCTTTGTGCTTCTCGGTCTGACCGATTCTTCCATTTCGGTTCTACCGAGATCGCCAAGTTGATCTGATTTTTCAATCTCTGTGCAACCAATTTGAACTTTTCGATCTCACCGATTTGCTATAACTGAACACAGTTATGCATCTCGGTGCCACCGAGTTGTTCCACTCGGTCACACCGACAGGGTCGGGCTATATATAGTCACGGGCAAAAGTTTGGAAATTTCTCCGAAACCCTTCGCCCGCGCAATAGCTCGCTCTGCCATCGTGGTCTCCGGATCGTCTCCTCGCTGCCAGCAACCTCCTATCGCTGGTCTTCGCCACCGTCAACGGAATTCGTCCCCGCCGTTGCCGCCGTAGCAAGTCCACCGCCAAGTTAGGGTATGGACTTGATCTTTGTGCTATTCACGTCTGATTCCTAGCACATTGTTTTCATACTGATTCTTGACACAATTGAGATTCTCCTATCCAGCCAAAATTGTCCGTAGATTAGTTGCGATTCAAATTTTCGGGTTAGGTTTCCGCCAAAACCATCTCGGACCCACCGAGTTGAAAAACTCGGTCTCACCGATTTGGCTTATGCCATTGCACTAGTGACTCTCGGTCTGACCGAGAATTACTAATCGGTGCGACCGATTTGAGGATTCTGTGAAACCCTAGCAGTCTCAGTGCCACCGAACTGAAAGTCGGTCCAACCGAGATCATCAGTTTAGGTTCCAAAACTGCTTCGGTATCACCGAGTTTGAAAATCAGTTGGTCCAAAATGCTTTCTGTGGAAAACTAAAACTGAACTTTTGAATCATTCTTTTGCAAAAATCTTTGCATTTTGTGATGCTCATCTATTCTATCTCATCTATAACTCTTCACAGGGTCAGCAGTCAGATTTTGCAGTATGTTTGATCAGAGTGACAGCCAGAACAGGTCTGAAGAGCACATGGACTTGAGTGAGGGCACTAGTCCCTCAACTTCAGATGCTGGGAGCAGAAGCACTCCTAGCAATTTGCCTAAGGCTGCAACTAGGCAAAGGAAGAAGAGAACCTCAAACTCAGAAGATGAGGATTACAAAGCTGAGGAGGATGAGGCCACTTCCAAAAAGGTGGTGCTCAAGAAAGAGCATGACTCTGCACAAAGCACAAAGCCATGTCTGTAGAAGAAAGTTCCTGCCAAAAGAACTCCAATGCCAAAGGCCAGGAAGTCCACTCAAGTGCCAGCTCAGACTCAACCCAAAGTGGCACCTGCAAGGAAAGAGGCACCATCAAAACCTCAGAAAGTCCCCACTGGTGCAACCACGAAGTTCACAATTGAATCAGAGGATGATGGTGATCAGGACAAGAAAAAGAAGAGAGCTAGAACCACAACTGCCAAGGTCCTTGGAAAGCCCTCAATGAGAAGGGATTCTGATGAAGAGGAAGAGGATGCTGCACCAGCTCCTAAGGCAGCTAAGCTTATGGGTGATGCAATCAGGTCAGGGGCTGCAACATCCAAGCCCAAAGATGCACCCAAAGCTGCTTCCAAGGCCAAGCAAGCTCCAAAGAGGAATACTAGGAGTATTCCAGCTGCTGAAAAGAACAAGGCCCAGTGCCCAATGTTGCAGAAGATGAAGATGAATAAGGTCAGGTCCTCAGAAAGCTCAAGCCCAAGATACTAGACCACAATGATGCCCATCCTGTGGCTAAGGACATGAGAATCAGGAAGGATTCAGGGCTGAGGCTGTGGAGGATGGAAGACCCATATGCTTCAAGAAGAAGAACTGCCGTTGACTACAGGTTCCACACAAAGGAACACCAGGACTTTTATGAGACCATTCTGTTGGACAAGAAGCCCATTGTCTGTGATATGAGGTGGGTTGACTGGAAATTCATCAGGGAGAATGAGCAGCACTACCCTGGAGTGGAGGAGAGCTTTATGTTTGTGGAGTAGCAGATTTTGTTGGACAGAAGTTCACCAACTGGAACGATGAGCTTATCATGCAGTTATACTCCACAGCACATTTTTACCCAGATGGTAGAATTTTGTGGATGTCTGAAGGTACTAGGTACCAATCCACTGTTGAAGAATGGGCAAGTTTGATCAATGCCCCCAAGGAAGAAGAAGATGACTTGGACATATATGCAAAGAAGAAGTTGGGTCACAATTCAATGGCTCACATGTACAAGGAGATTCCTGACAAGGCTGTAGAGACTCACAAGTTTGGATCAGTCCACTTTCTGCTGTCAGGATTGGCAACCATCAATTGGGTTCTGAGGCATAATTTGTTGCCCAAGTCAGGTGACCACAACATGATCAGAGGACATGCCATCAACATGCTGCATGTGTTTGATGTGCCCCAGAAGTTCAAAGTCATGAGCCTGATCATTGAGACAATCAAGAGGGCTGCAGCAGATCAGAAGAGGAGCTGTGGATATGCACCTCAGATTCAAGAATTGATCAACTCCAAGATGGGTATAGGGAAATATCAGTTGGATAAGGAACATTTTCCAATTTATCCAGACTTTGAGGACAATGAGGTTGTCATGAATGAAGATGATCCACAATCTGTCCAAGCTCAGGAGAAGAAAGAGAAGGCAAAGAAGGAGAAGGTTGCCAAGATGCCAACTCAAGAGGAGGCATCTGAGTATTTCTTGAAGACCAAACAAGAGCAGCTTGGTTACTTGATAGCATCAACTCTGAGGATTGAGAAGGGGTTGGCCACCCTAACT
Source organism: Triticum timopheevii (assembly GCA_963921465.1). Taxonomy (NCBI): domain Eukaryota; kingdom Viridiplantae; phylum Streptophyta; class Magnoliopsida; order Poales; family Poaceae; genus Triticum; species Triticum timopheevii. Next base: position 498,714,676 of record OY997268.1, read on the forward strand.
CAAAACCAGGAGAGCCTGGAGAGAATCATGGAACAAAAGTTCTATGATTTAGATGTCAAGGTAAGTGAGATTCAGTCAGTTGTAGAGGAGCTGCAGGATGACATGCAGGAGAAGAAGGGCAAGACAACCACCAATGTGTTTGCCAGAGTACCCAGAGCCCAGAGGTCAGTTGCAGTGCCAGTGACAGACACTAGAGCTACAACTTCAGCACCAGCTACTGCCCCAACAGTTCCAGTGCAACCAGCTCCAGCACCAACTCCTCCAGCACCCTCTACTTCAACTGAAGCCTTTGTCCAAGGAGCCATCTCTACGCCACCACCAGAAGATCAAGCCTGAGAGACGATCTAGCACTATGCATTTTCTATGAACTTTTTGGTAACTTGTTGCAAAAGGGAGAGAAAAATGTATAGATCATAGGCTTCGAGAGAGAGTGTTGCTTTTATTCTCTCTTGCTTTATTTGGTGATTTTTCAAACTTTGTTTGCTTTTGGTTGAGATACTATGCCTGTGAGACATTGATGATCATGTGTTTGATCATAAGCTACACTTATGCATGCTTAATATTATCCTATCTATCCTATGTGATCATTCACTATGCTTGGTGATGAGTGCATGTATCCATTGTTTATTATTTTGAGCGCTCCACCAAGATGTATGTGACATGGAAGAGTAACCCATGAGCCTAATTCATTGTGCATTTGCAGTCCAAAGCAAATCTTAACCCATGCACAAATTTAGGGGGAGCTCTTGCTTATCACATACTTCTCAAAGCGACGATGTTATTCAATCTTATTATCATTTGTCGAAGCTTTGATCTATATGTTGTCATCAATTACCAAAAATGGGGATATTGAAAGTGCAACTATCCCTAGGTGGTTTTGGTAATTAATAACAACATATAGCTCATTGAGCTAATACTATTCCAAGACTATTATTTCAGGAAAGCTCAATGAATGGAATGGCATGGATGATGAAAGTGGATCCCTCAAAATACTAAGGACAAAGGATTGGATCAAGCTCAAAAGCTCAAGACTCTTCATTTTACATTTTAGTGATCCAAGATCACATTGAGTCTATAGGTAAAGCCAATACTATCAAGGAGGGATGAGGTGTTGCTTAATGAGCCTTTTGCTTCAGTGTGCTTAGTGATATGCTCCAAAACCCTCAACTACTTTCCCACATCCATAAATGACCTAAACCCAAAGCCAAAATAGGTCACACCGAAAGTTCCTATCCGGCGCCACCGATTCCAAAAGTCAAAGCCACTGCCACAAACCCTAAGCAAATCGGTCTTACCGATAGGGATCTCGGTCTCACCGAGATGGGGTTGCAATCTCTCTGTTTCCCTTCGTAACATTTCGGTCTAACCGAAGTGAGCGATCGGTCCCACCGAGATTGCAATGTAAACTCTCTGTTTCCTTTTTGTAACATTTCGGTCTCACCGAAAAGAGCAAATCGGTCCCACCGAGTTTACCTGACCAACTCTCTGGAAAGCTTATTACCAAATTGGTCTCACCGAGTTTGTGTAATCGGTCTTACCGAGATTACATTATGCCCTAACCCTAACCGAATCGGTCTCACCGAGATGCATGTCGGTCCCACCGAAAATCACTAACGGTCACTAGGTTTACTAAATCGGTCCGACCGAGTTTAACAATTCGGTCCCACCGAGTTTGGTAAATTGTGTGTAACGGTTAGATTTTGTGTGGAGGCTATATATACCCCTCCACCTCCTCTTCATTCGTGGAGAGAGCCATCAGAACGAACCTACACTTCCAACTTACCATTTCTGAGAGATAAACACCTACTCATGTGTTGAGGCCGAGATATTCCATTCCTACCATATGAATCTTGATCTCTAGCCTTCCCCAAGTTGCTTTCCACTCAAATCTTCTTTCCACTAGATCCTAATCCATTGAGAGAGAGTTGAGTGTTGGGGAGACTATCATTTGAAGAACAAGAGCAAGGAGTTCATCATCAACACACCATTTGTTACTTCTTGGAGAGTGGTGTCTCCTAGATTGGCTAGGTGTCACTTGGGAGCCTCCAACAAGATTGTGGAGTTGAACCAAGGAGTTTGTAAGGGCAAGGAGATCGCCTACTTCGTGAAGATCTACCGCTAGTGAGGCAAGTCCTTCGTGGGCGACGGCCATGGTGGGATAGACAAGGTTGCTTCTTCGTGGACCCTTCGTGGGTGGAGCCCTCCGTGGACTCGCGCAGCCGTTACCCTTCGTGGGTTGAAGTCTCCATCAACGTGGATGTACGATAGCACCACCTATCGGAACCACGCCAAAAACATCCGTGTCTCCAATTGCGTTTGAATCCTCCAAACCCTTCCCTTTACTTTCTTGCAAGTTGCATGCTTTAATTTCCGCTGCCTATATACTCTTTGCATGCTTGCTTGAATTGTGTGATGATTGCTTGACTTGTCCTAAAGTAGTTAAAATCTGCCAAACTCTAAAATTGGGAAAAGGTTAAGTTTTTATTGGTCAAGTAGTCTAATCACCCCCCTCTAGACATACTTCAAGGACCTACAGCTAATCATTGAGATGCATTAGCAAGGAAGTTAGTTTTTTATTTTTTCCAAAAGAGCATGGATGGCAAGACACACGAAACAAAAGCTGAAAGCTCAGAGCATTGTACAATTTCATGTCGCTGGAAAATTATTTGTATAGTACGTCAATTATGTTGCTAGAAACTTGATAGCATTGCGAGAAGCCTCTTCAACATCCGGGTCCATGTGCCATGCACAAAATTATACTCCCTTCATTCCTAAATATTTATATTTTTAGAAATTTCAAATTGACATATTTTAGAGTGTAGATTCACTCATTTTTCTTCGTATGTCATCACTTGTTGAAATCTCTAGAGAGACTAATATTTAAGAACAGAGGGAGTAGTGCACAACCACATAGGAGACTCAGCCAGGCCGTTGCGCTGCACTAATAGTGAGTAATGAGCAGTCAAATCATAAGCCCCACCTTTCCCACTGTAAGTTGCTCGGACCATCAATACACTCTTCTTTGAATCCACTCATACTACTCCCTCCGTCACTATTTGCTTCAACAATCTCTAGGACCAAGGTGACTAGCAATCCGCCTGAAAAATAGCATGTCTATTACTAGAGGAAATATGCGTACACACATGCATGCAGTGCTTCCACCCCGGGTACACACATGCATGCACTTACTCCACTCCGCGTACACACCTACATCGAGAGAACATTGTGGACTTGATTGCGGTTACCACGCCCAAATTAATTGAGCATTAAACCAAACACGTCTAAAAGCTCTGTGGTGGTGGAAATGCATGGAGAGAAATGCATGAGAATGAAGTGCGCCTTGTAAACTATGACGGAGGGATTAGCGGTATGAAGGTGCAAAACCAAGTACGCGTATGGCCAGTCGGTTAACGCACTTCCTCTTGGCATATCACTGACATGTGGGACCGGAGTGTGAGCAAACTGATCTCAATTGACGACAAAATGGCCAACCCGCAGTTCCTTGAGAGAGACGAGGAGCGAGAACACACAGACGGGCTCGCACGGAGGCCAAGAAATATTCAAGCATGGTTGATCGATATCATCATTACATGTTTGATGTTTTTTAATAGTACTATTGGGCAGCTGTTTTCTGTACTTCTCCCGAATAAAAAATGTGTATTTTATCAGAGATTAAAAAAATAAGAGTACGGACGCTCCACCATGCGGTTCCTAGTACTTGCATACTAGTAGTAGTACTACTCGTGCTATTAAACCTTGCGCTTGGCTCTTCGCCTCTTCGTGAAGTCGAACAATGATGTTACTATAGTGTATGCCTCTGCCAATCTGACACCAAATGAACTGCTGCACGTCCATCGCCTGGGCGAGGGTAGGTTGCATTAGTCAAAAGCTTCTCCCCGTCTTGCGAGCCACCAGGCTTGAGGTAGACGGAGAGGGTGTAAGCGAGCTTCACCTTTTCCCACAGGCTTCTCCTCATTCTGCGAGTTGACGGGACACACCAAAAAGTAGTGCTAGTCCATACTCCCTCCTTTCCGGTTAATACGGCTTAATCTTTTTTGCGGGTAAATGAGAGAGCTTTATTCATATATAAGCATTCTTAGGACGATCAACCAAGAGACTGGTCACTAGGAAGCGAGGTATCCCGCAAAAAAAGAAGGAAGCGAGGTGTTTCATCAAGCCAACTCTCGGTCACATTCAGAGTGCAGCAAGCACGGTTCGCACAAAGATGTGTCGCAAGGTTTGCTGACCTGTTTACATGCTGAATGACAAAAAAGAGAAAATATTATTGAGCTCCTATTTCTAACAGGATATAGGAGCCAGAATTAAGCTAGAATTGTGGCGAGTGTTCCATGCAATCAACTTCCATTATCACATGCGAGAACCCTCGAAGAGAACCAAATCTGGTGAAGATTGCTTTATCACAGATTAAAATAAAATAAGAGTGTAGACGGTCCATCATCCAGTTCCTAGTACCTGTATAGTACCCCTAGTAGTACTAGTAGTAAACTTTGCGCTTGGTTGTACGCCTCTTCGGGAAGTCGAACAATAATGGCACTAGTACAGTGTATGCTTCTAGCAATCTGACACCGAATTAACTATTGCACGTCAACCGCCTGAGTGAGGGAGAGCTTGCATTAGTCAAAAGCTTCTCCTTGTACTACAAGCCACCGAGTACAGCTCCACCCGTCCTGCAAGCTTCTCCTTGTTCGGCAAGTTGACGGGACACAACAAAGTAATGCTAGTCCATACTGCCTCCTTTCCGGTTAATATGGCTTAATTTGAAACAAGATAAATACACTCTGTCACTGTATATTTGTAAAAATACGGTCAGTGGACTTCATAATACGCTCATTGCGCTCAATATATACATTTTCTGGTGTTTATACGGTCACTTGCTCACCCTGGCTGCGTATGTGTGTGCATGCACGTGTAGGTTGAGCACTTGAGCGTGACCGTGTGTGTTCCGTCATGTTCTCAGAGATGCATGCATTAGGGCGTCGCGCGTGTGTTTTGCGTCCATGTGTACGTTTGACTGTTTCTTGCATGCAAAAGGTTGTAGTCCCTCACATTCACATGTTCATAAGTCAATGCTTTGTCAAAATGTTGCATCCAAGGTTTAATCATTCATTGTTCACACATGCATTCCCGATATTAATATGTTGGTAAAGACAATTTCTTGAAAAAAACGAGCCCATGAATTGAGTACAAAGGGGACCAATAAGCCAGGACGGAGGGAGTACTAGTACTAAACCGGAAGGAGGGAGTAGGTACTAGTAGTAGTACTATGTAACAATGTGCAGTAACAAAATCCCTCTATGCGCATCATGTCTACGTGTCATGCAAGAAAATAGAGATAAGTACAAGTGAGACTCAGGAACGGCCATACACATAGGGGGGTACGTGTAGGGGCCACTCAGGAGCAGTCAGATCACATAGTAAGTTAGTCGGAAGAAGCAACCATCATTTCACTCTTCAATGACATGTACGCAATATAAAATGGTTGATATGGAGAGAAAAAGAAAACCGTTCCAGTATATATACACTAGTAGGAGCCTAAGCTACAAGCTTGCTTGTTTGAGGTGGTCTCTTCACTATATAGAACGACGGTGGCCACACCACTGGTCACATATCTGGCTTGATCCCGCCGCTGGGGGAAGGGGACGATGTCCTACGTAGATGCGATCGACAGTGGCGAGGGAGAAAACCCACTGTCGGTACATCTCGATCGGGGGTCCCCGCGGTATGGGCTGATGCCGCCTCCCAACCGCCCTTCTAGCTACACCCCGACGTCCCAGGTACAACTTCCTTTTGGAGCCGGCTTGCTCCACTGCCGCAGCTCCCCACGTAGCTCCATCTCCATGTGGATCTTTCACTACTTCTACCGGCTTCTATTTGTGATGAGTTTATGTCTCATGAACTAGTACCACTACTATTATTCTAATCACACTTCTTCAATATCTTTGCCAAGAGGGATGCTAAGCTCGATCTTAGTGGAACTGCACAAAAGCATCATACGATCCAAGCGTGCCAGCCATCTTTCCTTCGATAGGTTCTACCTAGCCAGGAAATAAAATCTTGTATAGGGTTTACAGCATAGAGACCCCATGAGTAGTTTTTTTGTACACACTCTCACAACTTTTGTCTTTAGTTGTTAAGTAAATATTGGCTATGATCTGTGAATCATTGAGATGCATCAGCATGCGTGTTAGTTTTCCTTTGTATTTGATGGAATGTGGTAACGGGGCAACCTTGGAGTAGGAATGAAAATGGAGCAGAAAGTTTCCGTTTATCCAGAGAAAAAATGGAAACAAAGAGAAACCAACATTTCATTTTGTTGGATCGCACCATCGAGAAAAACCAGCATTTAAATCACGTCTGTCGCATTCGTGTCTGACCCTCCTCCATAGCTCCACCCCACACGGTCGCTCGGCATGCCACTCACTGCAAACTGACTATACGATAACTTTCCCGCCTACTTGTCGATGGATCGTGCCATGGAGTACTACTGGAAGAGATTGACAAGGAGGGGGAGGATAGCTAGCTGTAGCACGGACTCCCAAGAACTTTTCACATGGATGTTGTGGCTGGCCGTAGCGACCTTTGAACGTGTAACAGTCGCGTGCACCGGGAAGCGATGCAGGCGACGCTCTCTCGGCTGGCGCGCCGCTTCAATGCCGGTGCCAGTGAGAGGTCGCGTCCGCCCTGGCCGGGCATGAATGCGACACTGACCGTTTTGGGCGGGAAGCACATGCGGGTGATGAAGACGGTTTGGGTTGGTCAAGAGTGGGCGTGGCAGCCGTCTGGGCTCCCGCAAACAAGAGATGTTGTACGTAAATATTGGTGCGCATATAATTAATAACGTAAATAATGTGCCAGTTGGACAAATATGAATGGAGATGGATATGGATATGAAGATGGATGTGGAATTTTACGTAAACGGGGATATGCATTTCTATGTCTATGTGTGTGTGTGCGACGACTCTCGCGACTACTGGTACACACCATCGATGTCTCGTTCTCCCTACACACACACAAAGTTAGTACCGCCTCATTTTATTCCTAGGATAGGAATATCATAGGAGTGGGAAACAATATGAAGTGAGACAAATGGAGTACGAGGTTCAAGAAGAAATGTATACGCACTCATTCTGCCTCCGAGATACCCGCGAGTACATGATGGAGCGCATTTGTACACAAAGAGGTAGCTTACGTACGTAGTAATTTTACCCTTTAATTTGTTTACTTAATAATGGAGGGTCGGGGACCACACGTGAGCGATACAAATTGCGACCTGGAAGCGGGGGCATCTTTTTGATCGAGTTTTATTTCTTGGTACGTTAAAAAAAAGTTTTGTCCGCTAGTTTTCGTTCCTTTTTCTGGGAACGCACGTATTCTATGTAAAACCACTGCTATGGAGAGATTTTTTGTTTGATAGAGTTTCTTGCGTCTCGCTCTCTCACCCTCTCCATATGTAAACAAGATGACAGTGTCCACTCTATCTCTCTCCTCACCGGTGGTCACAGATCCAGCCGAATCCCATCCGCTGCGGGAGATGAGGAGGTGCAACGTTGATGTTCTCGCTGTCGGCGATGGAGGCAGCCGATGCGAACCATCCTCTCTGAGCCAGTGCTGCCGCGGACGAAGGTCCTCCGTGCCCTTGTTCGTTGTCGTCGTGTCGGCAGATCCCACCCGCCTTCCTAAGCGACATCTTGCCCACCTGAGGTATAACTTCTTTTGAATTTCGTGCTTCATTGTACTGGTCTAGCTCCCCAAGTCACTTCATGCGGTTTTTTTCTATGCCATTACTCCCCACCTGCCCATTTATAGTATCTAGGGTTCGTCGGCTGGTCCAACATCACCTATTTTTTTACTATTATAGAGGAAAGGCCACTCAAAAAGTTGTCCTGGTTTATGCCTCGGTGGAGGTATACATGTTTTTTCGACAAAAAGTACATGGTGGTTGTGCGGTCATTGTCCATATGCTCCTATTGCTGCTACTAATCTAATACTATCACTGGTTAGATGAAAGCAATGCCCATGGTAAAGTGATGTCCCTTTTATGTAATGCTGATGGCAATCCAGAGGCGTCGATAAATGCTTCTGTCCTGCTTTTTTTCTTGGGTATCCTGGTTTAATTCCCATCAAGATAATCATGATGCTTTTGTTTGTTGGTGTACTTTTTATTAATTCTTATTGACAAATTAGATGTCGCTATTAATCTTGTACAACTGCCAAAACAAAGTAACTATACTATATCCCTTTTTTATATTTTTGCAAACAGCGATGCACATCTCCATACCCAGGCATGTCTTCCTCAATTTTAGTGGAATTGCACAAAATTGGATGGCCATTGTTGTTCCACCTCACTGTCCTCTGCCACGTGGTTCTTCCTTCCTCAAGCTTCATTACCGAGAAGAAATAGACCACAGTGAGGATTTGTCAAACTTCATTGGTGCCTCACCCAAATTTGATGCCAAATGGATGATGCATCACCACGATGACCTACCAATGCTCATGGTTGTGTCTCATGGTTGCATCGGTTGATAAAGCTCATCAATTGTTGACGAAAAACAAGTTGTCTTCTATCAGTGCTCTTTGCTTGTTACCCACAAAGATGATATCCTTCAGCAGTTCACCTTCGTTACGTTGGAGACGCAGTCGTCTTTCACGTTGGTACAATTTTATCACGCAATTGGCTATGAAGCAAATGTTTCCTCGAAGAAGCATCGACATTGGTACTAAGAACATAAGTTTTGTATTGATTTCTAACCTTCTCATAACTTTTTCTTCAGCTCCCCTGTAATCTTATTTGTCCAGCTATTAACTAAATATGTGGTCAGACTTTGATTAAAAATATGGTTTGGACTAAAAACCCGGATGGACGTAGTAGCCCTTCGTTTTTATTTACTCTGCTTATTACATTTGACTGAAGTCAAAGTTTGTAAAGTTTGACTAAGTTTAGGCCGGACACAACAAACCATAATTATTGAGAGAGGGCAAACTACACATACTCTCAAATCTTTCAGATAATTGAAATTAAACTTCTTTATTTGTACACTCTCTCACACCTTTCCGATAATTTGGCGCGTGTGTGGTTGTTCACTTAATGGAGGTTAGTGTACCGCACGTGAATGACAGGAAGTGCGAGCAGGACACATGGATCGTTAGTTCATCGTAAGTAGTTTTCTTCACTAGTACGTTAAATAAAGAGTTTCGTTTCGTACTTACACAATTTAAAATGATTGTTATGGAGAGAAAAAGAAAACCACTCCACTATATATTAGTAGTATACACGAGTACTATATAAGTACTATATAAGCTGGAGCCTCAACGCTTGCTCGCTAGGGTTTGCACTCTCCACACTCTCGCCGCACTATATAAGTACTATATAAGCTGGAGGCTCAGCGTTCCTTTGCTAGGGTTTGCTATATTCATAGTCTCTCACCCCCTTCACCAGATCTAAACAGAACTGCATTGGCCTCTGTCTCTCTCCCCCCCACAGCTGGTGAAGGAGTTGTACGGATCCTGTCACATCGGGAAGGGGAGGAAGTGCAGCGTTCACTCTGTCGCCTTCGGCGAGGGAGGAAATCCACTGCCAGTTGTGCTGTTATCTTTCACCCAGCGCCTGTGCCGGAGGGCCACCGACCCCTTCTTCCTTGCTTCCGTACGTAGTGTGGGCACATCCGGCCTCCCGCCGCACGCCTAGCCACATCCCGACGACCCTAAGGTATAACTTTCTTTGAAATCGTCATTGCTCTAGCTGCATGCAGATCTTTTCCCATTCTGTAGTCGAATCTCGGTCTTGGTTCAAAGAGGAAAGAATGGTGGGGTGGGGTGGAGCATGAATCTAGGACGTGGTTCAATGAGGAAAGGAGGGAGGGAAAGTAGTATAGACTGGCTATCCAGCCGCTTTGTTGGTTGAAAAGGGAAAAAGGGGGTAACCTAGTACACACATATGTAAGGAACTGATCTCTTTGTTGAAAAAGGAAAGAAACTGGGGGTCGGGTAGTTTGTCCAGGACTAGATTTGCGGCCCTCACATAGGAAAAAGGTTCAAAGAGAACAAATATAGGACCAACGCAGATATGCTGCTTGGTAACATACTCTGCATCGCCCATTTATACGTGTGGAGGCACATAGTGCTGGCATGTCCCATGTCCCATGTAAAATACAAATATTTTGCTGTTGTAAATCTAAGAATGCCGCTAGAAAATTGAAGCAATGCCACTGTTAAAAGTAAATTACATTTTTAATGAATGTTATTTTAAGAGAATTTCTCTGTTAATATGAATCAATGCAACCGTTTTAGAAATGCTACTGTCATATACTTTGTTTTCCATCACGATAAGGTAGATGCTTCTTTTTGTGGCCGCATGTTTCATCCTCCTTTATTGGCCAGTAATTGATTCCTTTTTTGCCTCTCTTAAAACATGGATATCTATTCAACTTGTTGCAATTGCGACATTTTGCTTCACTACGCAAAACACTTTTGTTTTAACAGTGTTCTGTGCAGTTCAAATTGAATGTCACACCGGTGACTTTGCTTAATTTTGGTGGAACTGCACAAAAGGAGATCGGATTTCCATATATGTGTTGAGATTTCTTTCAAGTCCTCCTCGCGAGTTGTTTCAAATCTTGGTCAAGAAAGGTCAGTACGGACTTTCATCCACATGATGGTGCAGTGTGCTTTGAGATGTTGTGTGATACGTCTCCGACGTATCTACTTTTTCTAATGCTTTTCCTCTTGTTTTGGACTCTAATTTGCATGATTTGAATGAAACTAACCGCGGACTGACGCTGTTTTCAGCAGAACTGCCATGGTGTTATTTTTGTGTAGAAATAAAAGTTCTCAAATGGAACGAAACTTTGCGAGGATTTTTTATATCAAATAAGAGAATTTCTGGAGCCAGGATGGACCTGAGGGGGGCACCTGGGTGGGCACAACCCACCAGGGCGCGCCAGCCGCCGAGGCATGCACTGGTGGGTGCTGCCCACCTGGTGGCCCCGCTGACCCTCAAACCGACGCTATAAAATCCCATATTTCCAAAAAAATCAGGGAGAAAGAATTATCACGGTTCACGAGACGGAGCCGCTTCGTCTCCCGTTCTTCATCGGGAGGCTAGATCTGGAGTCCGTTTGGGGCTCCAGAGAGGGGGATCTTCGACCTTCGTCATCACCAACACATCTCCATCGCCAATTCCATGATGCTCCCCACCGGGAGTGAGTAATTCCTTCGTAGCCTCGCTGGTCGGTGAGGAGTTGGATGAGATTCATCATGTAATCAAGTTAGTTTTGTTAGGGCTTGATCCCTAGTATCCACTATGTTCTGAGATTGATTTTGCTATGACTTTTCAATGCTTAATGCTTGTCACTTTGTCCTGGGTGCCAGGATTTCAGATCTGAACCGTTTATGTTATCACCATTATATCCATGTTCTAGATCCAATCTTGCAAGTTATAGTCACCTACTACGTGTTATGATCCGGTAACCCCGGAGTGACAATAGTCGGGACCACTCCCAGTGATAACCGTAGTTTGAGGAGTTCATGTATTCACTGTGTGTGAATGCTTTGTTCCGGTTGTATATTAAAAGGAGGCCTTAATATCCCTTAGTTTCCAATAGGACCCCGCTGCCATGGGAGGGTAGGACAAAAGATGTCATGCAAGTTCTTTCCATAAGCACGTATGACTATTTACGGAATACATGCCTACATTATGTTTATGAACTGGAGCTAGTGCCATATCGCCCTAGGTTATAACTGTCTCATGATGAATATCATCCAACGAGTCACCGATCCAATGCCAACGAATTTATCTTATATTGTTCTTGCTAAGTTACTACTGTTGCTACTGCTATCGTCACTGCTACAATATCACTGTCATCACTATTACTGTTATCGTTACTACTGCTTCTATCATCAAAACTATCATACTACTGTGCTACTAATCACTTTGCTGTAGATAATTAATCTCCAGGTGTGGTTGAATTGACAACTCAGCAGCTAATACCTTCAAATATTCTTTGGTTCCCCTTGAGTCGAGTCTATAAATTTGGGTTGAATACTCTACCCTCAAAAACTGTTGCGATCCCCTATACTTGTGGGTTATCAAGACCTTTTTCTGGCGCTGTTGCCGTGGAGCATTGCTATATTTTTTGAGTCACTTGGGATTATTATCACATTATCACTATGAAGAATCTGAAGGATGCTAAGACTACAATTTTTCCCTCAAAGACGAGGGGAGGTAAGGAACTGCCATCCAGTTTTGCTTTAGATTCACCTTCTGTTATAAGTAAACTTGCAACTCCATAGCATGCTATTAATTCTGATATGTCGCAAGTTATTGATGATGCTACTTCTGCTATGAATGCTACTCATGATGATGCTAGTACCTTGCTTGATGATGATGTGCCACTAGGTGAATTTCTTGATGAACAAATTGCTAGAGTAAGACAACATGATATTGTTGAATCTGATAATAAACTTGAAACTGAAAATACTCAAACACCTCCTAGCACTAGTCCTCCTAGATATGAATTGCCAAAGGTACTGGAAGGTTATACTATTGTTATTGCTGATAAGGAGTATGAATTCTCTGTCGACCCAGAGTTAATCACTTTGGTTCAATCTGATCCTTTCCATGGTTATGAAACTAAAACTGTTGTGGCACATCTTACTAAGTTGAATGATATAGCTACCCTTTTTGCTCATGATGAGAAGATTTGCTGTTACTATATTCTCAAGTTATTTCCGTTCTCATTAAAGGGTGATGCTAAAGCTTGGTACAATACTCTTGCTCCTGGTTGTGTGCGTAGTCCCCGGGATATGATCTATTACTTCTCTGAAAAATATTTCCCAGCTCATAAGAAACAAGCTGCCTTGCAGGAAATATTTAACTTTGTGCAAATTGAAGAAGAGAGTCTCCCACAAGCTTAGGGGAGGCTTCTCCAATTGCTTAATGCTTTGCTTTATCATCCTCTTAAGAAAAATGAAATACTTGATATCTTCTATAATGGACTAATCAATGCTACTAGGGACTTCCTAGATAGTTGTGCTGGTTGTGTTTTCAGGGAATGAACTATTGGGCAAGCTGACGAATTATTGAAGAACATATTGAAGAATTATGATGATTGGACTCCTCCTAAAACACCTATTAAACCCACTCTAAAGAAGAGGGGTACCTTATATCTCAGTCCTGAAGATATGCAAGAGGCAAAGAAATCTATGAAGGAAAAACGTATTAAGGCCGAGGATGTTGAAAATTTACCACCTATCGAAGAAATACATGGGCTTGAAGCACCGCTGAGGGAGTCCTGGACTAGGGGGTGTCCGGATAGCCGGACTATCATCATCAGCCGGACTCCAAGACTATGAAGATACAAGATTGAAGACTTCGTCCCGTGTCCGGATGGGACTTTCGTTAGCGTGGAAGGCAAGCTTGGCGATACGGATATGTAGATCTCCTACCATTGTAACCGACTCTGTGTAACCCTAGCTCTCTCCGGTGTCTATATAAACCGGAGGGTTTTAGTCCGTAGGACGAACAACCATTACAACAATCATACCATAGGCTAGCCTCTAGGGTTTAGCCTCCTTGATCTCGTGGTAGATTCACTCTTGTACTACCCATATCATCAATATCAATCAAGCAAGAGTAGGGTTTTACCTCCATCGAGAGGGCCCGAACCTGGGTAAAAACATCGTATCCCTTGTCTCCTGTTACCATCCGCCTAGACGCACAGTTCGGGACCCCCTACCCGAGATCCGCCGGTTTTGACACCGACATTGGTGCTTTCATTGAGAGTTCCTCTGTGTCGTCACTGATAGGCTTGATGGCTTCTTCAATCAACAACAACACAGTCCAGGGTGAGAATTTTCTCCCCGGACAGATCTTCGTGTTCGGCGGCTTTGCACTGCGGGCCAATTCACTTGGCCATCTGGAGCAGATCGAAAGCTACGCCCCTGGCCATCAGGTCAGATTTGGAAGCCTAAACTTCACGGCTGACATCCGCGGAGACTTGATCTTCGATGGATTCGAGCCACAGCCGAGCATGCCGCACTGTCACAATGGGCATGATTTAGCTCTGCCGCCGGACAGTACCTTGGAGGCTGCACACGAATCCGCTCCGACCCATAGTTCGGAGCCGACCGCGCAGATCGAGGACAGGTGGCTGGACACCGCCTCGGGAGCTGCAAGTTCTACGGCGATGGAGCCGAATACCGACCTTGTCCTTTGCAAGGCTCGTGACTCCGAGGTGCCGGACTCCTTGCCGGAGTCCGAACCTCCTGCGCCCCTGCCGATCGAATCCGATTGGGCGCCGATCATGGAGTTCACCGCTGCGGACATCTTTCAGCACTCGCCCTTTGGCGACATCCTGAACTCGTTAAAGTATCTCTTGTTATCAGGAGAGCCCTGGCCGGACTGCGGTCAGGATGGTTGGGAAGCAGACGACAAAGAAATTCAAAGCCCAGCCACCACCCACTTTGTAGCCACTATCGACGATCTAACCGACATGCTAGACTACGACTCCGAAGACATCGACGGTATGGACAACGATGCCGGAGACGATCAAGAACTAGCGCCTACAGGGCACTGGAAGACCACCTCATCATACGACATATACATGGTGGACACCCCAAAGGATGGGGACGGCGAAGCAGCAGCGGAGGCAGATTCCTCTAAGAAACAGCCCAAGCGCCGACGTCAGCGGCGCCGCTCTAAATCCCGCCACAGCAAGAATGGAGATTCTAGCACCGGAGATAATAACACCCCAGAGAGTGCCGAAGACAACCCCCTCCAGCAAGATTCAGCACAGGAGGACGGAGAAGCCAGCCCCCAAGAGAGAGCGGCAGACGAGGAGGATGAAAATTACATGCCTCCCTCCGGAGACGAGGCAAGCCTCAACGACGATGAATTCGTCATGCCCGAGGATCCCGTCGAACAAGAGTGTTTTAAACGCAGGCTAATGGCCACGGCGAACAGCCTAAAGAAAAAGCAGCAACAGCTTCGAGCTGATTAAGACCTGCTGGCCGACAGATGGACCTAGGTCCTCGCGGCCAAAGAGTATGAACTCGAACGCCCCTCCAAAAGCTACCCAAAACACAAGTTGCTCCCCCGACTAGAGGAGGAAGCATACAAACCTTCATCACCGGTGCACAATACGGCAGACCGACCACCTCGTGGCCGCGACAGAGAGGCATCCAGGCCCTCCGCCAAAACCGTACCCCGGCACCGCTCGAAAAGCGCGAAGCCACGAGGGAATGCGCCGGACTTGCGGGATATATTGGAGGATAAGGCAAGACAATCAAGATCTATCTACGGATCACGTGGGCGCCCCACGACCCACAACGACTACCGTCACGCCGGATACAACAACTCGGCCGGGCCGAACACAGCAGACAAAGCTCTCTTGAGCTACGTCGTGATATTGCTCAATATAGAGGCGCCGCACACCCACTATGCTTCACAGATGAAGTAATGGATCATCAAATCCCTGAGGGGTTTAAACCCGTGAACATTGAATCCTACGATGGCACAACAGACCCTGCGGTTTGGATCGAAGATTATCTCCTTCATATCCATATGGTCCGCGGTGACGATCTCCACGCCATCAAATATCTCCCATTCAAGCTTAAAGGACCAGCTCGGCATTGGCTTAACAGCTTGCCAGCAGAGTCAATTGGATGTTGGGAGGACCTGGAAGCCACATTTCTTGACAACTTCTAGGGCACATATGTGCGACCACCAGACGCCGATGACCTAAGCCATATAATTCAGCAGCCAGACGAATCGGCCAGACAGTTCTGGACACGGTTCTTAACAAAGAAAAATCAAATCGTCGACTGTCCGGATGCAGAGGCCCTCGCAGCCTTCAAACATAACATCTGTGGCGAGTGGCTGGCCCGACACCTAGGACAGGAAAAGCCGAAATCCATGGCAGCCCTCACATCACTCATGACCCGCTTCTGTGCGGGGGAGGACAGCTGGCTAGCCCGCAGTAACAATCTAAGCAAAAATTCTGGTAGTCCGAACAACAAGGACCGCAATGGCAGGTCACGTCGTAACAAAAAAAACACCACGTTAACGGCGATAACACTGAGGATACGACAGTCAATGCCGGATTCAGAGGCTCTAAACCCGGTCAGCGGAAAAAGCCATTCAAAAGAACTACTCCGGGTCCGTCCAATTTGGACCGAATACTCGACCGCTCTTGCCAGATACATGGCACCCCCGAAAAGCCAGCTAACCACACCAACAGGGATTGTTGGGTATTCAAGCAGGCAGCCAAGTTAATTGCCGAAAACAATGACAAGGAGCTGCATAGCAATGACGAGGAGGAGACCCGGCCGCCGAACAGTACAGGACAGAAGGGTTTCCCCCCACAAGTGCGGACGGTAAACATGATATACGCAACCCACATACCCAAGAGGGAGAGGAAGCGCGCACTTAGGGACGTATATGCGATGGAGCCAGTCGCCCCGAAGTTCAATCCATGGTCCTCTTGCCCGATCACTTTCGATCGAAGGGACCACCCCACCAGTATCCACCATGGCGGATTCGCCGCATTGGTTTTAGACCCAATCGTCGATGGATTTCACTTCACTAGAGTCCTGATGGACGGCAGCAGCAGCCTGAACCTGCTTTATCAGGATACTGTGCGCAAGATGGGCATAGACCCCTCAAGGATTAAACCTACAAAGACAACCTTCAAAGGCGTCATACCAGGTGTTGAGGCCAATTGTACAGGCTCAGTCACACTGGAAGTGGTCTTCGGATCCCCGGATAATTTCCGAAGCGAGGAGTTAATCTTCGACATAGTCCCGTTCTGCAGTGGCTATTATCACGCTCTGCTCGGACGAACCGCGTTTGCAAAGTTCAACGTGGTGCCGCATTATGCATACCTAAAGCTCAAGATGCCAGGTCCTCGTGGAGTCATCACGGTCAATGAAAACACTTAATGCTCCCTCCGAACGGAGGAACACACAGCAGCTCTCACGGCAGAAGTACAGAGCAGCCTCTTAAGGCAATTTTCCAGTCCGGCCGTTAAACGACCGGACATGGCTAAACGCGCCCGGAGTAACATACATCAAGACCACCTGGCACGTTCCGAGCACGTGTAGCAATGCGGCCCCAACCCCAGCCCTTGCATGATTGCAAGACGAGACCTTCACGTACATCATTACGCTCTGGAGATACCATGGGCATAGGGGGAGGGGCACGACCACGACAAGCCCAGAGTGCGGCTCAACCACACCAGGGGCTCCCAAGTGTGTCACCTTTTTTTTTCCTTTTTTTCACAGGACTCCTTTCACCAGAGGCCCTGTCCGGCAGTAGATCTGCCGAACTCACGATGCAACAGCCAGGGAGGGACAATGGCTACGACGAACACTCAGGTGGTCTCCATTATGAGCTTTAAATCTGTTTAATACACCATCCCGCAGCCTACCCCTGGAGGGGGACATGTCCAATAGTCCAAACCCTTGCTTACCGCACTATTTGTATCATTCTGCACTCATAGCAGAATTCCTTGAATAAACAATGCATCACCTTTTGCTTACAATTGCATTCCTTTTTTTACATATATGTTCATTTATGACATCTTGCATCCGTACACTTTGGTACGGTCGAATACACCAGGGGCTTATGTTCCCCGCATTATGGTGTGATAAGTCCGAACACTTTCACAAGTGCGGCACCCCGAACTTATAGCATTATATGCATCGGCTCCGAATCATGTCTTGGGTCAATAGTTGGGTTTGCCCGGCCCCCATGTTTTGGTACCTTACGTTCCATTCTATCGGCTAAGGTAGCACTGGGAGAACCACTGCGATTGCGCCCCTGTTGAGCTGGGCGAGCGCCTCGGTGGAGAAAGCTAAAACTAACTGTCATGATAAGGCGAGAGTTGGTCGTTGTTCGAGAGGTCTTTTCGAGTCCCTAAAGACTTATGCCGCTTAGAGCGAGGAACCGGCTTCGTCCGGCCCAGGCGTGGATAGCGCCCCGAACTCGGTCTTCCGGACACTAGGGGCTTCGCCGAAATTTAAAATTATAGAATTCTATGGCTAAGTGAGAGTGTTCAAGCGTTATAAGTCCGGTTGCCTTGTTCGTCGTGTTGAGCGCCTCCCTAGATGGACCCAAAAAATGGGAACAAGAGCGCTCAAGTTTATCCCGAACACCCCAGCACTCGTGGCATGGGGGCTGAAGCCGACGACTTGCCATTTCTCAGACTTGATAAACGGCCGCACAGAAGGTAATATTTTAAATTAATAAGCGTTGCTTAGCGCATATGAACAAAGTTTTCAGCGCATAGGATAACACATTGCGAGTCTACTAAAAAATTACATCTTTGGGGCACTCATCCGCAATCTTGCGGGCACCCTTCAGGACACTCTTATAGTACATTTCGGGCATACGATACTCCTTGCCTGCCGGCGGCGCGTCCGTTAGAAGCCTCTCAGCATCCAGCCTGCCCCAGTGCACCTTTGCGTGGGCAAGGGCCCGACGGGCACCTTCAATGCAGGCGGAGCGCTTGATGACTTCCACCCAGGGGCACACATCCACCAGCCGCCGCACGAGGCCGAAGTAGCTCCCAGGCATGGCCTCTTCAGGCCACAGCTGGACTATGAGGCCCTTCATGGCCTGCTCGGCTACCTTGTGGAGCTCGACCAGCTGCTTCAGCTGGTCGCTAAGGGGCACCGGATGTCCGGCCTCAGCATACTGAGACCAGAAGACCTTCTCCGTCGAGCTCCCCTCCTCGGCCCGGTAGAATGCAGCGGCATCAGACACGCTGCAAGGCAGATCTGCAAACGCTCCAGGAGAGCTCCGAATTTGGGTAAGTAACAGGTAATTCACATTCACATGCTTGCTTTGCATGAAAAATGCCTTACCCGCCACTATTTTCTTCACCGCCTCAATCTGCTGAAGGGCCTTATGGGCCTCGGCCTTAGCGGCTTTGGCACTCTCAAGAGCCGAGGCAAGCTCGGACTCTCGAGTCTTCGAGTCGCGCTCCAAACTCTCATGCTTTTCCATGAGAGCCTGGAGCTCTTGCCGCACCTCCGCCACCCGCACCTCCTGCCTCTCTCGCTCCGCTCGTTCCGCGGCCGCATTACGTTCGGCCGCGGACACGGCCTCCTTCAGGGTCGCCACCTCGTCCGTGGCCCCTGCAGTGCCAACGTTATCCTTGTTATTTCTATTACAACCAAAATCCTTTTCTGTAAGGTACAAATTTAATACGGTGTTACTCACCTTCTTTGTCCTCAAGCTGCTTCTTGGCAAGGCCGAGCTCATTCTTGGACCGCTCGAGGTCCTGCTTCAAAGCGCCGACCTCCGTAGTCAATGCGGCAGAGGTCAGCAACGCAGCCTGCAATCCCATATTGGCATAATTTTTAGAACTCCTGCGTATGTCTTTTTAGATCCTCAGTCTGGCTTTTCTTTCCGAACACCGAACCGAGCATCAGGGGCTATTGTCTATGCAGTATTACACTACATATTTTAAAACTTCTTACCTCAAAGCCTGTTAGAAGGCTGCTGCAGGCTTCGGTCAGCCCGCTCTTGGCGAGCTGAACCTTCGGAATCACCGCACTCATGATAGTGCGGTGTTCTTCCTTGATGGAAGCGCCGTTGAGCGCCTCCAAAAAGTGGTCCGGCGCCTCCGGCTGGACGTAGGCCGCCGGTGTCACGGTCTTGCCCTTCTTACGAAGGGGCCGCCTGCCGGACTCTGGAACCATGGCGGGTTCCGGTGCGGAGTCCGGAATGAAGTCCGGGAGGTTGCCCTGTGGCACCTCCGGAGCCTCCCCCTCCTGGCGGGTCCCCTCCTAGGATCCCACCTCGGCGTCCTCAGCATCACGAGGGGTGGAGGCGGTCGGAATGGAATCCACATCCGACGGAGCCAAGGACCCGCTCGAAGAAGCGGGAAAATCGTCCTCGGCCGGACTACAGGTTGTATGCGGCATTAGAAGGACACTGTGTGGCAAAAAAGAGAAATTATAAATCATTCAGGAGTCTGGATACTTACGATCTTGCCGGGGGCTTGGCCCTTGAAGGCCACCCCTCGTCGCCGTCGTCGGTGTTGGCGGGGCTGTCCGGAGGAAGGGTCCTTCCCCTCTTGGACCCTTCGGCCTCCCCCGTTGGGGAAGCCTTCCTCTTCTTCTCTCCCCCCTCCTGGGGAGAGTCCTCTTTCTCCTCCTCGTCTTCGGGGGAGGAGTCCGCCTCGGAGCCATCGGACGACGAGTCCGATACCACCTGGCGCCGGGAACTCCTTCGGGTTCCCGTGGCCTTCTTCTTGGCCTTCTTCTCCGGCACCACATAAAGGGCCGGAACCAGCAGCCCCGTCAAACGGCGTCCGCTGGGTCTTCGGGAAGGGGAGACGGACAGTAGACCTGTCCGGACGTCCTCTGCCAGTCCTGTTAAAGGCATTGGGAGTTTTAGATCCCACATAGAGTCAAACTATGAAAGAAATAAGTGTCCCGTAAAGGATAACAAAGCTTACCTCGCCGGCCGGGCGCTTGGTGCTGAATCCACGATCTTCAGTTGCGGACCCGGGGGCTTCTCCGCCCTTCAACAACACCCTCCAGGCAGCTTCGTACGTCGTGTCGAAGAGCCCGCTCAGGGTCCGGTGCTGTGCTGGATCGAACTCCCACAAATTGAAGGCCTGCTATCGGTGTCAAAACCGGCGGATCTCGGGTAGGGGGTCCTGAACTGTGCGTCTAGCCGGATGGTAACAGTACAAGAGTGGATTAATATTGATGATATGGGTAAAACCCTACGTCCTGCTTGATTAATATTGATGATATGGGTAGTACAAGAGTGGATCTACCACGAGATCAAGGAGGCTAAACCCTAGAAGCTAGCCTATGGTATGATTGTTGTAATGTATGTTGTGTCCTATGGACTAAAGCCCTCCGGTTTATATAGACACCGGAGAGGGCTAGGGTTACACAGAGTCGGTTACAATGGTAGGAGATCTACATATCCGTATCGCCAAGCTTGCCTTCCACACCAAGGAAAGTCCCATCCGGACATGGGACGGAGTCTTCAATCTTGTATCTTCGTAGTCTTGGAGTCTGGCGGACGATGATAGTCCGGCAGTCCGGACACCCCCTAGTCCAGGACTCCCTCAGTAGCCCCTGAACCAGGCTTCAATGACAATAAGTCCAGCGCGCATAATGTTCGGCATTGCAAGGCGGGTTCCTCCTTTGAATAATCCAGAGAAGATCATGAACACCAGGATAGTGTCCGGCTCTGCAAAATAAATTCCACATTCCACCGTAGAGAGAATAAAATGTACACAAGCTCAATCTGCTGACGTATTTTGCGGCATGACATCACACCGCCACCAAGCCTTTACTTGAATCGTTTTTTATTATACCACCTCAGCACGTTTAGCGAAGCGGTTTCCTTGGCACGTCTTGTCAAAGCAGAGATCGTGTTCCCCTTATTCGGGGATTCTCATCAATACGGGCATGGGTAACCCAACCATGCCCGTCGCCATGCCTCCTCTATCGAAGGTGAATCCCGAACGGTCACGGAGACGGCTCTTGGTATTTTCCCTCTTTATAAGAGGACCAAGGCTCGTTCCTTTTCTTCAATCTTCCATCGAATCTTCTCCTTGCTCCAAGTTCCAACACCCAGAGCCCCAGATTCGAGCGCTTCGGACCTTCAACAATGTTCGGCTCCGACCTTCAGGGTCGGTGGATGCCCTCCTCCGTCATGGAGGAGGACGTGCTAAAGCTGCGTGAGGCCAAGTACATGTCTTACGAGATTTCGCACAGGTTGCCCGCCCAAGGGCATGCCGTACCTACTCCCGAGCCTGGTGAGTACGTAGTCTTCGTATCCCACCTCCGTCGGAGTTTAGGCTTCTCGACGGACCCCTTCGTGAGAGGGCTCATGTTGTACTACGGCTGGATTTTCACGACTTGGCTCCGGAGTCCATCCTCCATATTTCCGCATTAATTATCGTCTGCGAAGCCTTCCTCCGCGTCACCCCCCACTTCGGCCTGTGGCTGAAGACCTTCAATGTGGAGCCGAAGATGATCGGGGGGCGTCAAGCAGAGTGCGGTGGGGCGGCCATAAGCAGGAGGGCCGATGCCCCGTGGCCCGAGGGCTCCTTCCAAGAGGAGCTCGGCTTGTGGCAGCAGGAGTGGTTCTATATCACCGCTCCGAAGGGCAGCAAGCAAAAGCCACCGCCTTCATTCCGCCCGGGACCTCCATGACGGTTGATGTCGTGGGTCAACCAAGGACTCAATTGGGGGCCGTCGGAAGACGTGCCCCTATTGCAGGGCCGGATTCGAGACCTCCAAGCGAGGGAGATCAATCTGGTCGTGGTGATGCAGGTCATGCTAATCAGGCGTCTTCTGCCCTGCAAACGCCGTCCTCTCCGGTTATGGGAGTTCAATCCGAAGGGACCACGAATTCTCCAACACTTCATGGGTATGACACCCATGGAGATGTACAAGTTGTTCTTCGGACCGCAGGTGGCGTGTCCGGAATTGACCGAAGACGCAGGCCTAAGCTGCAATCGCCCGGATACTCAGGTAAGTAGCTCAGAGTCCGGACGTTCCGTTTGTTTGCTTCTCTATAATTCGCCTTCTGACCCATTATCCTTCATCAGGAGTGGGTAGCGCGAGCGAAGCTGATAAGATGTCCGGCCCCCCTCCCAGAGACCGCACCGGAGCCCGTGCTGGTCAGAATGTTGGAGGTCGCGCCCGTAGAAGAAGGCGATGGGGAAAATAGAGGAGCTATCACCTCGCCCAAGGGGGCGCTTGAAGAGGGGGGGATCGAGAATCCCTCCTCCCAGGGGGAGAAGAGGACCGCCTCCGAAGACCCGGAGGCCAAAGCCCCTAAGCGGGGGAAGAAATCTTCACCGGAGGGTCCTGCGTTCGGGGAGACCCCGGGCGAACAATCGTCTCTAAAGGATCAGCTCTCCGGTGAGCCGTGAGTAGAGAAAGAGGAGTTCATTAATAAGAAAATATCCCTATTTGTGCTTCTGAGGATAACCGAAATTTTTACCTTATAGTTCGGATCTGCGGCCTTCTCAGATGAGTTCGTCTTCAGGGGATTTTCGTCCAGAGATGATGGAGAGCGAGACGCCTCCGTCTGCTGCACCGTCGGACAGGGCAGACGAGCCTGAAGTATCGTCACGGAGGGTATCCCCAAGCCCGGTGGAGCCGGAGAATTCGGCGCCGACTAGTGTTCGGCCGGGGAAGTTGAAGGATCTGCTTGAGAGGGCGTCCATCTCAGAAGATCACCGTGCATTGATGAGCATGGTGATTGGAAGGATTTCCTCCGCCGAAAGCGGATTGCATAATGCCGTCAGGAGTTTGCTGGCGGGATTTGAGGTACGTAAGAACGACGCTCCTTTTTGACAGTTTTGCACATAGAAGTGCACCCTGTGTAGATAGTAGCCCCTGAGACTCGGTAGGTTGTCGAAAATGATAGCGTGCCGAGGATCAAAATCGCAGGTATTGAGTGTCGTCTTTCCTATACAGGTGGCGAATAGTCTGGGGGCTAGCCGGACTGGTGGAGTTGTCGAGTTAATGCGGCAACTTGATGTAGTGGATGCGGACATCGTGCTTGTCAACCGACGACTTGACGAGTCGCAAGGTAAATGAATTCTCCGCAGTCATTTATTTAAGGGAACCAAAGCTCGCCTCTTACAATATTTATGCTGTGATGCAGATGGTGCTGCTGCTGTGGAGAGCCTTCGGGCCGAGCTTGCTCAAGCCAAGGAGCAAGCCAGAAGGAGTGATGCGGCTGCCTCGAGGGCGGCCGAGGAGTTAAAAGCCGAAAGGGCTGCACACTGCCTAAGCAGGGAAGAGATGGTCGGATTGGCCGTGAAATTGAAGGACACTACCAACCGCAATGAGGCTCTTGAAAAGGAGCGCCTATCGGAGCGAGAATACCTGGGGAAGGCCACCGCCGAGGCCAAGGATGCCCGCTCTGCAATGCGGGCTATGAAGGAGGAGCCGCGCCAGGCCGGAGATATTGTGGCTGGCAAGCCTTTTCTACTGCGTCGCCGGTTTATGGACCCGAATTATGCCCAGCTTGGCCAGCTATGGGGTCCGGAGGATCCATATATGGACTTAGCGACAAGTGCGGCAGATGCCGTTGTGCACTTCCGGAGTCAGAAGGATCACAAGACGGAAGAGCTGTTTTGGTCTCAATTCCATAGTCCGGATCGTTCACTTCCGCTGACCGATCGGTTGGCCGAATGGGCTGAGCTGAACAGGTTGTCCGGACTTGCCATGACTGATATCGTGGCTCATGTCTGGCCAGAGAGGCCCAAGGCGACGAGCTATTTTGGCTTATTGCAGCAATTTCTTGGTGCGGTGCCGCATATCAAGGAGATGAAGCGGTCGGCCTGCATAGAAGGTGCGCGGATGGCCCTTGCCTGTGTGAAGACACATTGGACAGAGATGGATGCCACCGCTATTGCAACCCAGGGTGCGGACGAAAGCCGGTTACCCACCGAGCACTATTTTGGGGAAGTTATGCGTGGTGCTCGTGTAATAGAGTCGCAGTGCTCGAAAAATGTCACATTCAAATGAACGTTTTATCTTGTAAAACAATGATTATGATGTAACCGCTTTTTATACTTGTGCGTTCCAAGTATTGAAATATCTCCTATGCGGCTGTTTATGTATATGTTTGTATAACCTGAAAGATGGCAGTCTTCGGCTTCAGCCCCCACACACAAGGTGCGGGGGTGTTCGCAAAAAATAGCGCGTTTTCACACTTAATCCGACGTCTCGGTCCTGTTAAGGAGGTGGTAGCGTAGCAAACGAGGCAATCCGGACTATGATGCTTTATCACTTTCACTTGGCCATTGGAGTTCGAGGGTGGGGCTACGATATAGCCCCTGGGGGCACCGCGCTTCTCCAGATTCGGGGCGCGTGTGTGCCTGACCGGGAAACGGTCCTTCGTCAAAGCAGGGAATTCTAAACATTCCGGTAGTCGATCGAGTGGTTGACCAGTCTCTCGCTGTATCATGACAGTCAGTTTTCGGCTTTCTCTACTGAGGTGCTCGCCCAGCCGAACTGGGGCACAATCGCAGTAGTTCTCCTGTGCCGCGTTAGCCGATGATACGGAACGTAAGGCAGCAAAACACAGGAGCCGGGCAAACCCAACATTTGACCAAAGACATGATTCGGAGCTGATGCATATAAGGCCTAACTCGAGACGCCAAACACTCCCTAAGGTGTTCGGTCTTTATAATAATGGGCAGAACAATGCCCTAAGCGCCTAGTGTCCAGGTATGGGCAAGATCCTCTGACGCGGCCGATGCCAAAACGTCAGGCTCCACTTTGGTTATAATGGGAAACCAGGGGATTATGACAACAAGAGACAGTAAAAAAAGGTTTACACAGGGTCTTAATCTGAAAAGATTCCTTGCGACGGGTCCCTACTGCACGTCTGCGCCTATGTCTCCATTGTGCCGTTATCCTGGACGGGTGTGCACGTTGTTCATCTGTAAAAAGAGAGGAACTTAGTTTGGAAGGAAATCGTGCGAAAAATATATACGATGGAAGAAATATAAATAAATAAGTAAAGCGGAGTCTATATGAGCTCGCTGTTGCTTATGCGCGCGGCCCCTTGTGATGGGGTGTGCGGCTAGGGAGCCCCTAGCTTATTTATGCCGGACTCGTCTAGCCATGTCCGGGGTCTTTAAATGACCCTCGTACTGAAATGATGCCACGTGGACCGGGCATCTTAAGTGTAAGAGACGCGTAATATGGTATGGCTTTGAAGCGGACAAAAGCTTCTCGTCCCAAGAGTGCTTGATAGCTACTTTTAAATGGGACGACATGAAATATTAGTTTTTCGCGTCGAAAGTTGTTCAGTGACCCGAACACAACTTCTAGTAATAAGGAGCCTGTGCACTTGGCGTAAGGGCCTGGCATCACTCCTTTAAAGGAAGTGCGGCTGTGTCGAATTTTAGTAAGGTCTATCCCCAACTTGCGGATTGTGTTTGGATACAGCAGGTTTAAGTCGCTGCCTCTGTCCATCAGGACTTGTGTAAATTGCAGTCCGTCGATTATAGGATCCAATATCAGGGCAGTCCATCCTGCATTTCGAACGCTTCAGGAATAGTCCAGGTGGTCGAAAGTGATTGGTTTTGATGTCCAATCTCTATGTTCCGCTGGGTTGGACCGTGCGAGACCCGTTTTAACGGGTGCCGCATTGTTTTTCCGTATTATCACATGAAGTGAATTTACTGCTTTGACCTCTTGTGGGAAAGTCTTTTGTTTTCCGGTGCTCTACTGGTGGGGTTTATCATCATCCTCGCTTGATGCGTCGAGCCCCTTGTGTTCGGCGTTTAATCGACCCGGACTATTTGAAAACCCAACAATCTCGGTGGGTGTGGTTTGCAGACCTTCCGGGGGTACTGCGGATTTGACATATCCGACCCAAAATTTTGTTTAAGTTGGATAGCTCATCGCTGCTATCCTTGAGAGGTGGTGTTTTGTTGTTTGGCCGTGAGCTTTTGAATCCGGCGTTGACCATCGTGTTCTTTGTGCTTTTCTCTTTATTCCGGCGCTGGTCTTTTCTGTGCCATGATTTTCCGTTTCCATCTCTGATCTCGAATGTACTTGGGTCGCTGGTGCTGCATCTTGCTAGCCAGCTATCCTCTCCCGCGCAAAAGCAGGTCATGAGGCTTGTTAGCGCGGACATTGTCCTCGGCTTCTCTTGGCCGAGGTGTCTGGCGAGCCATTCGTCTCGGACGTTGTGTTTAAAAGCTGCTAAGGCTTCGGCGTCCGGACAGTCGACTATTTGGTTCTTTTTAGTGAGGAACCTGTTCCAGAATTTGCGCGCTCACTCTCCGGGCTGTTGAGTTATATGGCTTAGATCATCTGCATCCAGAGGGCGGACATAAGTTCCTTGAAAATTTGCTCTAAACGCGTCCTCGAGCTCTTCCCAACTTCCAACAGTATTTTCTGGGAGGCTTTTGAGCCAATGACGGGCTGGCCCTTTGAGCTTGAGGGGTAGGTATTTTATGGCATGGAGAACATATCCTCTAGCCATGTGTATGTGTAGTATATAATCCTCTATCCAGACTCCAAGGTCTGTTGTTCCGTCGTAAGCCTCTATGTTTATGGGTTTAAATCCTGCTAGGAATTCATGATCCAGCACCTCGTTGGTGAAACATAGTGGGTGTGCGGCGCCCCTGTATTTGGGTGTACCGCTGTCTTCGGACACTTGGCGTGTTGCGTTGCTTCCTGGGGCCCTCTTTTTTGGCCCGTAAATGGACCTGGCTGGGCCATCTGTTTTTCCAGGGTCATTAGTCGGCTTATGTGCGACGCCGCTTTTAGATTTTGGCCTGTCCTCAGGCCGTCTATCCGACCAGGCGGCCTCTTTGTTTTTTGACTGTGGGGGCTCTAAGGCCTCCTCGTCAAATTCTGGCAGCAGCTTGCACTTCGGGTAGCTCTTTGATTGATGGCCATTGCCGTATTTGTCTGTGGTTTTGAGCACTTTGCTCCACTTTATTCTGAGTGTATCTTCTGCTGTTTTGAGCTTCCGTTTTTCCTTCTTCAAACTTCTTGCGGTGGCGACGAGTCTTTTCCGAAGGTTTTTATTCTCCGGTGGTGTGTCCGGCGTGAGGTCGTCTGGACTGTTGTTTTCGCCGGGTCTGGACTGATTATCTGACTCGTCCTGTTCGGGCGGTTGCTTGTCTGCGTGTTCGTCGTCCACTGGTTTGCCCTGCTGTATTGCTGGGTCATTAGGAGCGCTGTTGTTATCGAGGCGGGACTTAGGGCGGCGTCTGCGTCGCCGTTTTGGTTTGCCGGCGGGATTATCTTCTGCCGCGCCCCGTTCGTCCTTGTTATCGCTTCCTTTTGGGGTATCCACCATGTACACGTCATATGACGAGGTGGTCTGCCAGTGCCCTGGAGGCGCTGGTTCTTGTTCTTCTCCGGCCTCGTCGTCCATACTGTCGATGTCTTCGGAGTCATAGTCTGGCATGTCGGTTAGATCATCGACAGTGGCTACAAAGTGGGTGGTGGGTGGGCTTTGAATTTCTTCGTCGTCCGTATCCCAACCGTCCTGGCCATAGTCCGGCCAGGTCTCTCCGGATAGCGAGAGATGTTTTAGCGAATTTAGGATGTCGCCAAAGGGCGAGTGTTGGAAGATGTCCGCGGCGGTGAATTCCATAACCGGCGCCCAATCAGATTCGATTGGCAAGGGCGTGGGAGGTCCGGAGTCCGATGGGGAGTCCGGCACCTTGGAGTCACGAGCTTCGCAAGGGACAAGGTTAGTGTTCGGCTCCATCACCGTGGAAGTTGCAGCCCCCGAGGCGGTGTCCAACCACTGGTCCTCGGTCTGGGCGATCGGCTCCGGACTAAGGGCCGGAGCGGATTCTTGTGCGGCCACCAAGGCACTGTTCGGCGGTAGAGCTAGATCATGCCCGTCGTAGCAGTGCGGCACACTTGGCTATGGCTCGAGCCCGTCGAAGATCAAGTCCCCGCGGATGTCGACCGTGAAGTTTAGGCTCCCGAACCTGATCTGACGGCCAGGGGCGTAGCTTTCGATCTGCTCTAGATGGCCAAGTGAATTAGCCCGCAGTGCGAAGCCACCGAATACGAAGATCTGTCCGGGGAGGAAAGTCTCACCCTGGACAGTGATGACACAGAGGAACTCTCTATGAAAGCACCAATGTCGGTGTCAAAACCGGTGGATCTCGGGTAGGGGGTCCCGAACTGTGCGTCTAGCCGGATGGTAACAGGAGACGAGGGACACGATGTTTTACCCAGGTTCAGGCCCTCTTGATGGAGGTAAAACCCTACGTCCTGCTTGATTAATATTGATGATATGGGTAGTACAAGAGTGGATCTACCACGAGATCAAGGAGGCTAAACCCTAGAAGCTAGCCCATGGTATGATTGTTGTAATGTATGTTGTATCCTATGGACTAAAGCCCTCCGGTTTATATAGACACCGGAGAGGGCTAGGGTTACACAGAGTCGGTTACAATGGTAGGAGATCTACATATCCGTATCGCCAAGCTTGCCTTCCACGCCAAGGAAAGTCCCATCCGGACACGGGACGGAGTCTTCAATCTTGTATCTTCGTAGTCTTGGAGTCCGGCGGACGATGATAGTCCGGCTGTCCGGACACACCCTAGTCCAGGACTCCCTCACCCGCTCCTGGCAGGGGAGAATCCGGCGGACGAGCATGACCTGGATCACGTTGACAAGCTTAAGCTTCTTGTTCACCAGGGTCTGGAGACAAGATTGGATTCCTGTCAGCTCCTCTGAACTACCCCATAGCAAGCCCTTCTCTTTCCAGGAGGTGAGCTGCATGGGGATACCAGATCTGAACTCGGGGGCCGCTGCCCATTTAGGGTCACGCGGCTCGGTGATGTAGAACCACCCCGATTGCCACCCTTTGACGGACTCCATGAAGGCACCCTCGAGCCAGATGACGTCGGGCATTTTGCCCACCATGGAGCCTCCGCACTCCGCTTGGACGCCCTTCACCACCTTCGGCTTGACATTGATGGTTTTTAGCCACAAGCCAAAGTGGGGCTGGATGCAGAGGAAGGCCTCGCACACGACGATAAATGCCGAGATGTTGAGGATGAAGTTTGGCGCCAGATCATGGAAATCCAGGCCGTAGTAGTACATGAGCCCCCGGACGAAGGGATGAAGTGGGAAGCCCAGTCCGTGGAGGAAGTGGGGAAGGAATACGACCCTCTCATGAGGCCTGGGGGTAGGGATGAGCTGCCCCTCGTCGGGCAGCCGATGCGCGATGTCGCTGGAGAGGTATCCGATGCCGCGCAGCTTCTCGATGTGCCCCTCCGTAACGGAGGAGGCCATTCACTTGCCTCCCGCTCCGGACATGGCTGGAGAAGGTTGAGACGGGATGTGCGGATTTGGGCGCTGGAGCTCGAGTGCGCGGAGATGGATAAGCAAAGAAGGAAGAAGGCGTAGGTAAAAAAAGGTGGATCCTTATCCCCTTATATATGGGCGGACGAAGACTATACGTCCCCACCGGCCTGGTAAAACTCGCTTATCTCCCAAGCGCCACCATCAATGGCGCGGTTGGGTTACCCACGTCCGTATTGATGGGAATCCCGGAATAAGGGGAACACGACCTCTGCTTCAACAAGACGTGCCAAGGAAACCGCTTCGCTAAACGTGCAGAGGTGGTATAATAAAAAAGATTCAAGTAAAGGCTTGGTGGTGGTGTGACGTCATGCCACGAAAAAGTCAGCAGATTGAACTTGTGTACATATTATTCTCTCTACGGTGGTACGTGGAATTTATTTTGCAGAGCCGGACACTATCCTGGTGTTCACAATCTTCTATGAATTATTCGGAGGAGGAACCCGCCTTGCAATGCCGAACAATATGCGCGCCGGACTCATCGTCATTGAAGCCTGGTTCAGGGGCTACTGAGGGAGTGCTGGACTAGGGGGTGTCCGGATAGCCGGACTATCATCATCGGCCGGACTCCAAGACTATGAAGATACAAGATTGAAGACTTCGTCCCGTGTGCGGATGGGACTTTCCTTGGCGTGGAAGGCAAGCTTGGCGATATGGATATGTAGATCTCCTACCATTGTAACCGACTCTGTGTAACCCTAGCTCTCTCCGGTGTCTATATAAACCGGAGGGTTTTAGTCCGTAGGACAAACAACCATTACAACAATCATACCATAGGCTAGCCTCTAGGGTTTAGCCTCCTTGATCTCATGGTAGATCCACTCTTGTACTACCCATATCATCAATATCAATCAAGCAGGAGTAGGGTTTTACCTCCATCGAGAGGGCCCGAACCTGGGTAAAAACATCGTGTCCCTTGTCTCCTGTTACCATCCGCCTAGACGCACAGTTCGGGACCCCCTACCTGAGATCCGCCGGTTTTGACACCGACAACCACCACCACCCAAGGTGGTAGAGGTAAAATCTTTAATGAAATTCAATGATAGTGATGATGCTCATAATAAACATCCTAGTCAATGCCTTTATGAGTTTGATAATTATATTATAAAGCATGATCACTTCGATGCAAATGTTATGAAACAATTGAAATACAACTCTGATATGATTGTTCGCTTAAGTGACTTGTTATTTAGAATCTCAAATGATGTTAGAGGTGTAGGAAAGCATGCCTCTATGGTTCAAACTCAATTGGAACAAGGTGCTAAATCTCAAAGAGAGTTACTTGATGAAATGGACAATAACATAAGTGACTTTGCTTTTAGAGTAGCAACTAGAGGAGGTAAAATGACTCAGGAACCACTTTATCCTGAGGGACACCCAAAGAGAAATGAACAACATTCACAAAGGAACGATACTACTACACCTAGTCCTTCTAGAAAGAAAAAGAAGAAGAAAAATGATAAGACTTTGCCTACCTCTAGTGAACCTGAAATAGAAAAACCTCCTGATAATGATAATGATAATGAAGTTTCTATCTCTGATGCTGAAACTCAATCTGGTAATGAGCACTCACCTTCTGATAATGAAAAGGATAATGATAAGATTCATGAAAACACTCAACCTACTGATAAAGAACCAGGTAATGATGTTGAGAGAACCGGCTGTTGATCTTGATAGCCGACAACCCAAGAATAAAAGATATGATAAGAGACTTTGTTGGTAGAAAACATGGAAAGGAAAGAGAACCATGGGTTAAAAAGCCTATGCCCTTTCCACCTACGTCAACTAAAAAGAACGATGATGAAGAATTTGAACACTTTGCTGAGATGATTAGGCCAGTCTTTTTGCGTACTCGCTTGCCTGATATCTTGAAAGTACCTCCTTATGCAAAGTATATGAAAGAAATCATCACCAATAAGAGAAAAATATCGGAGGCTGAAATCTCCACTATGCTTGCTAATTACACTTTCAAGATGGAGTACCTAAAAAACTTGGAGATCCGGGAATAGCAACTATACCTTGCTCCATCAAAAGAAATTATGTGAACACTGCTTTATGTTGTTTGGGAGCCGGTGTTAGTGTTATTCCTTTCTCTTTATATAAAAGACTTGATTGAATAAACTCACACCTACTGAAATATCATTGCAAATGGCTGATAAATCAACTGCCATACCTATCGGTATTTGTGAGGATGTGCCCGTTGTTGTTGCTAATGTTACTATTTTGACTGACTTTGTTATACTTGAGATGCCCGAGGATGAAAACATGTCGATTATCCATGGTAGACCTTTCTTGAATACCACAGGGGTTGTTATTGATTGCAAAGCAAGGTCACTTTTCATATCAATGGTAATGAGCATATGGTGTACTTTCCGAAGAAACAATTCCAAGTGAATGGTATTAATGTTATTGAAAAATCACCAACAATCACTATTAGAAGTTTTCAACTACCTCTACCTACTATAAAAAAGAAATATGAAATGCTTATTGTTGGGGACATTCATATTCCCATTCAGGTAACTTAGTGATTTACGAAAGTTCTTCGGTTTCATGCTAATCAAAAGTGGTTGTTAATAAGACTTGATCAACCTTATTAATGGATCATTTTTTAGAGGTATGAAGTTGATGAATTTAGTAAGCACTACCTTCTATCCCTACCTTTTGTTTTCTGTTTGTATTAGTTAAATAAAATAAAATGCCATGCTTTGTCTGTTTTCTGCTTTTTTCATGCAATAAAAAAATGACCCAAAAATAAAAGTCCTCAGAGTGCTCTGAAAACCTGATACGATTTCATTCTGAATATTTATGAATTTCTGGTGCAAATAATATCAGAGGGAGGTGCACCAAGTGCGCAGAACCCAGCTGGGCGCGCCAGGACCCCTAGGCGCACCCTGGTGGGTACTGCCCACCTGGTGCCCCCCACTTACTTCTTCCTCCCACACCACTCCATTCACACAGAAAAAACTCACTACCACTCTCTCTCTCTCGTGTTCTTGCTCCCAAACCCGCAGATTTTGATCTCTTTGCTCGAAGCTCCGTTTTTGAAACTGTTTCGCAAATTTGTTGCTTGGTATGTGACTCCTCCATGTGTCCAATTAGTTTGTGTTTTAGTGGTTTATATTTATAATAATTAGCCACTCTCGGTGCTGCTGTAGATCAACTTGCATGTTGAATTCTTAGAGTTCTAAGTAGTGTGAATGCTTGCCATGGCCTCTATACATCCCTATGAGTAGTTGCTGTCAATTTTGTGAAGTTTTTTTAATAATTTTTTCATGACCAAATTTTTTTAGAAAATTGTACGTGAACATTATGAGCTTCTTTGGAAGGAGCTCTTCGAGGAGGAGACCCTCGGAGGGATCCTCTAGTAGCAGCTCTGTTCGTGGTCCTATGCTAAACCAAGCGAAAAGTCCATTCGAAGAGCCACCACCAAAACATGCTTATGGCCATGCAACGATTACATGGTGAGAGTTGGTATTAAGCAGGAATTTGAGAAATTAGTTCATAATGCGAAGCTCGGTCCCTACATTTCAGATAAGTGCGACCAACGCCTCATCCTCACCGAATTATTTGTCAAAGAATTTAAATTCTTTTGCTCGTGAGTCTAGCGTGTCTTTTAAACTTTATGATAATCCATTTACCATTTCTCTAGAAAGGCTTGCTCACCTCTGCAAAATCCCATTCTGGGGTTCGCTCGATGAGCCACCTAGGTCTGAGTTTGAAGCATTCTTGACTAGTCTTTGCTTTGGTGAAACTAGGGGAGTGGCACAAGGTAGAATAAAGAGCATACATTTTCCTGCAATTCAATACTTTGCATTATTTAATGGAAAATGCATAGTAGGCAAGAAAGACTGTAGTACGCTTTGTGTTCCAGACTTGAGCCTCATACGCGCCGCTCTCATCTGTGAAAGGAGTTATAATCTTGCAGCGATTGTTGCACACAAACTGCAGCATAACGCTAATAGTGGTTATTTCTATGGCGGAATTTATGCCACGCGTTTTGCACGAGAGCTGGGTGTTTCACCTTTGCCCTTTGACCCTATCCTACACACACAGTATTTAGACTTTGATGCTTTAAAAAGTCATAAGATCCTCAAGGGAAAAATTAATGACTTCACTTACAATCTGTTGTTTAACCAAACTTCTGTCGTGCACGCATATTTGCCTGCGCCTGCTCTTTTTGACTATCACAGCAAAGGAAGATATTTTGTTCTTGAGAGCGAGGCTCGAGCTCACAATGCAGTGGTGGAGGCACCATGACGGGCTGAGGCATCAGCAGCGAGGGCCTCCATGAGCTACCACGCCAACTACCATCCAGGCTACTGACTGATTACCAAGTTAGGCCAAAAGCCTAAGCTTGGGGGAATACGTATTCCCACCGACATTACATTCATGTTCACACATTTCATTCCAGTTGTCGGTGCCCACACTTTTTCATTGTATCATCCATGCTTAAATTATTTTTCTCGCTTTCTTCTTGTGTGTTTGAAAAACTTTGAGAAAATCCAAAAATATGTTTCTTGCTTCTTTTTGATTTTTCCTTCTAGTTTAAATTGTTGTAGTACTAAAAAGAAAACCCAAAAAGATCTTCTTGTTCTTCTTTTGCTAGTTGGGAGCTTTCCCATGTAAATAGTTTTTCTCGTTTGCTTTTCCCATTTGCTTGCTTGCTTTCAAAAAAACAAAAACTCCAAAAATATTTCAATGTGTTTCTCTGAATTTCTTTTTCCTTTATAGAGTCTTACCGAGGAGAAGACCACGATGAAAATGTTGAGTGGCTCTCATTTCCATTATTGTTGATCTAACAAAGAGCCCATATTACCTTGTCTTCTCCTCTTGAATAAAATGTTTGCAGATTCCAGCTTAGTCCACGACACTCTTGCACTATTATTATTATTTCAAATCATTTGGTCGTGCAAGTGAAAGGCAATAATGACGATATAAGATGAACTGGCCATGGCAGAGAGAAATGGGTATGAACTCAACTTGTTCTGTTTTTGTAAATATGTTTAACCTAGTATCCATGCTTCAGCCTATTATGATCAAACATGTTTGCAATGACAATTAGAGATTATAGTTTCTCATGCCATGCATAAGTAGCTAGGAGTGAATAATGACTTATCTTGGATATCAACACTATGCTAAAATGATTGTGATGTAGTATGATGATATGGTATCCTCCTCTGAATGTTCAGGTGGCTTGACTTGGCACATGTTTATGCATGTAGTCGAATCAAAACCAACACAGCCTCTATGATATTTATGTTCATGGTGTTCATATCCTACTCATGCTAGTATCCAATGTTACTTATGCATAATGCATGTTCATGACCATTGTTGCTCTCTAGCTGTCCGCTTCTCAACCTATTTGCTAGCCTTTGCCAGTACTAAGTGGGAACTCTGCTTGTACATCCAAAAACCTGAAACCCAAGTTATTACAAATGAGTCCACCTTACCTACCTATATGCGGTATTACCCTGCCGTCCTAAGTAAATTTGCATGTGCCACCTCTAAAAACTTCAAATAAATATCCTTTTTGTGTGCCTGGATCGTTCATGGAACGACAGGAGGTGGTCGGTATCTTCCATGCTAAGCGGGTTATTCTCAGGTTGAGTGCTTATTCACTCGCCATTGCACAAGAAAAGGGCGGTAATAGGGATGCCCAGTCCCAAACTGCCAAAGAAAAGAGCTTACAAATAATCAAACAAAATCTCCCAAAGGAGTTATAACATTTACATTTCTGCTTGGGAACCGCAACTAGCGTGCTTAGCATGGATTAACTAATGGTCGTGAAGTGAATGAGAATGGTGCATGTATCAAAATATCATTTACCTCTGTTTTAAAAACTTGAGCTCTAGCACCTCTGCAAATCACTGCTTCCCTCTATGAAGGGACTATCAGTTTACTTTTATGTTGTGTCATCACCTTCTCAAATAAGCGCCAGAACCTAATATCACTGTTGTCATGCTGATGCATTGTGTATAGCTAATGTTGGGTGCATCATGACTGGATCTTTTCTACCATGAATTACAATGTTTAGTCGCTGCTTGAACTTTGGGGGTGCTTTGCATTTATGTTTTGCGGTCTCAGAAAGGGCTAGCGAGATACCACTATTGTCATATTATATCATGGTTGTTTCGACAATGTGTTGCTATTTGAGATATCTTATTATTGTTCTCTAGTTGATTATGTCATTGATATGAGTTAATATAATTTTTAAGAGTTACTGTCGACATGGTTAGTTATAATCCTTACTGAAAACCTTGGTGTTGTTTAAGCTTATTTATGAAACAAGAGCAAAAGAGTTCGTAAAAGTTTTTCTTTTTCAGTTTCAGTTTATCAACTGAATTGCTTGAGGACAAGCAAAGGTTTAAGCTTGGGGGATTTGATACGTCTCCAACGTATCTACTTTTCCTAATGTTTTCCCTCTTGTTTTGGACTCTAATTTGCATGATTTGAATGAAACTAAGCCCAGACTGATGTTGTTTTCAGCAGAACTGCCATGGTGTTATTTTTGTGCAAAAATAAAAGTTCTCAGAACGGAATGAAACTTTGCGAGGATTTTTTATATCAAATAAGAGAATTTCTGGAGCCAGGATGGACCTGAGGGGGGCACCTGGGTGGGCACAACCCACCAGGGCGCGCCAGCCCCCCAGGCGCGCCCTGGTGGGTGCTGCCCACCTAGTGGCCCCGCTGACCCTCAAACCGACGCTATAAAATCCCATATTTCCAGAAAAAAAATTAGGGAGAAAGAATTATCGTGTTTCTCGAGACGGAGCAACTGCCGTCTCCTGTTCTTCATCGGGAGGCTAGCTGGAGTCCGTTTGGTGCTCCGGAGAGGGGCAAGGACTTGTTGCGCCCACTCTCCCCTGGAACTGTTTAAGCCTTTTGTTAATATAATGTCGCTGGTAAAATTTAGAAATGCCTATCTCAGAATTAACGACTGAAGAGTTCAAAACTGCAACACTTCTTAGGGATCGGCAGGAGTACCATTTCTATTAGGGATCGGCCGGAGCACATGTTTAAGAAATGTATTGTTGAGATAATGTCTCTATCAATATATCAGTTATAGTGTTTTACAAATGGTACTATCCTGCTTTTTAGTTCTTTCTACATGTTTAACCAAGGTATTGTTAAGATAATGTCTTTCTTAATATGAATCAGTCGCATTGTTTTAGCAATGGTACTTTTTTGCTTTGTCGTTTTTATTCATGTTGAAACAAGGCATTGGTAAGATAATGTCTCAGTTAATATGAATGGATCACACTATTTCAGAATTGCTACTCTCCTGCTTTGTTTCCCATTAAGATAAGGTAGATGTTTTTTCTTCTAGGAGTATAAGTCATCAATCGTTATTCCTCAGTAATTGTTTCCCTTATACCTATTGTTGCATACAAGGATATCAAGGGGCTGTTTAGTTCTTGCCTATGTGAGCCTTGCCAATCAGTTTTCTTTCAACTTTGATTTTAGTTGAACTACACAAAAGGAGCCAATGTATTTAAGGCAAACTGTTGCATTATTGGGCCCAGTTGGTCTTTCCACTTTGCAGAAAGAAGCAGTCACTGTTTGTGCTACATTACACAAGGAATGATCGAGAAGCTTACAGAGTA
This sequence comes from Triticum timopheevii, assembly GCA_963921465.1. Lineage (NCBI taxonomy): Eukaryota > Viridiplantae > Streptophyta > Magnoliopsida > Poales > Poaceae > Triticum > Triticum timopheevii. The sequence continues at coordinate 498,752,154 of OY997268.1, forward strand.
TTAGTAGACGCTGGTGACATGACTAGTCTGCTGAGAGCATTGGCAACTCAACAACACGTGGAGTGCAATATTCACTCCACAAGTAAAGGTATGACCAGGTCAGTTGTAGACGCAGCTGTAACAAACAAGGTCAGTATCGGCCATCATCCACATGTTCAAGGGAAAGAAATCTGTCCAGCAGAATACTACCTTTAAGAAGGGTAAGAAGAAAGACAAAAAGAGAAATGGCTGCTTTACTTGTGGTTCAAAGGAACACTGGGCAAACAAGTGCCCAAACAAGTACAAGAAGCCAGGACAGGATTCCAAGTCTGTCAATGTCAATCTAAGCAACAATGATGGGGCATCTGGGTATGGTAATCTGTTTAATATACTTGCATTTTGTCAGTCCATCGGTTGGTGGGTTGACACTAGGGCCAATATTCATGTGTGTGCTGATGTGTCTTTGTTTTCTTGCAGCATATAAATACGAAATCCACAAGGATACCCAACTTGATTTTAGTGGAACTGCACAAAATGTTCAGAAGGTTTGTGTCGGTGTCAAAACCAGCGGATCTCAGGTAGGGGGTCCCAAACTGTGCGTCTAGGCGGATGGTAACAGGAGACAAGGGACACGATGTTTTTACCCAGGTTCGGGCCCTCTCGATGGAGGTAAAACCCTACTCCTGCTTGATTGATATTGATGATATGGGTAATACAAGAGTGGATCTACCACGAGATCAAGGAGGCTAAACCCTAAAAGCTAGCCTATGGTATGATTGTTGTAATGATTGTTCATCCTACGGACTAAAACCCTCCGGTTTATATAGACATCGGGGAGGGCTAGGGTTACACAGAGTCGGTTACAATGGTAGCAGATCTACATATCCGTATTGCCAAGCTTGCCTTCCACGCCAAGGAAAGTCCCATCCGGACACGGGACGAAGTCTTCAATCTTGTATCTTCATAGTCTTGGAGTCCGGCTGACGATGATAGTCCGGCTGTCCGGACACCCCCTACTCCAGGACTCCCTCAGTAGCCCCTGAACCAGGCTTCAATGACGATGAGTTCGGCGCGCATACTGTTCGGCATTGCAAGGCGGGTTCCTTCTCCGAATAATTCATAGAAGATTGTGAACACCAGGATAGTGTCCGGCTCTGCAAAATAATTTCCACATTCCACCGTAGAGAGAATATTATGTACACAAGTTCAATCTGCTGACGTATCTCGTAGCATGACGTCACGCCACTACCAAGCCTTTACTTGAATCGTTTTTATTATACCACCTCAGCGCGTTTAGCGAAGCGGTTCCCTTGGCACGTCTTGTCGAAGCAGAGATCATGTTCCCCTTATCCCGGGATTCTCATCAATACAGACGTGGGTAACCCAACCGCGCCATTGATGGTGGCGCTTGGGAGATAAGCGAGTTTTACTAGGCCGGTGGGGACGTATAGTCTTCGTCCGCCCATATATAAGGGGATAAGGATCCACCCTTTTTACCTACGCCTTCTTCCTCCTTTGCTTATCCATCTCTGCGCACTCTCGAGCTCCACCGCCCAAGTCCGCGCATCTCGTCTCGACCTTCTCCGACCATGTCCGGAGCGGGAGGCAAATGGCTGGCCTCCTCCGTGACGGAGGAGCACATCGCAAAACTGCGCAGCGCCGGATACCTTTCCAGCGACATCGCGCACTGGCTGCCCGACAAGGGGCAGCTCATCCCCACCCACAGGCCTCATGAGAGGGTCGTATTCCTTCCCCACTTCCTTCGCGGACTGGGCTTTCCGTTGCATCCCTTTGTCCGAGGGCGCATGTACTATTACGGCCTGGATTTCCACGATCTGGCACCAAACTTCATCCTCAACATCTCGGCGTTTATCGTCGTGTGCGAGGCCTTCCTCTGCATCCAGCCCCACTTCGGCTTGTGGCTCAAGACCTTCAACGTCAAGCCGAAGGTGGTGAAGGGCACTCAAGCAGAGTGCGGAGGCGCCATGTTGGGCAAGATGCCCAACGTCATCTGGCTCGAAGGGGCCTTCGTGGAGTCCGTCAAGGGGTGGCAATCGGGGTGGTTCTACATCACTGAGCCGCGCGACCCTAAGTGGGCGGTGGCCCCCGAGTTCAGATCTGGTATCCCTATGCTGCTCACCTCCTGGAAAGAGAAGGGCTTGCTATGGGGTAGTTCGGAGGAGCTGACAGGACTCCAGTCCTGTCTTTAGACCCTGGTGAACAAGAAGCTTAGGCTTGTCAATGTGATCCAGGTCATGCTCATCCGTCGGATCCTCCCCTGCCAACAATGGGCCTTCAATCTATGGGAGTTTGATCCGGCATAGCACCGGACTCTGAGCGGGCTCTACGACACGACGTATGAAGCCATCTGGAGGGTGTTGTTCAAGGGCGGAGAAGCCCCCGCGTCCGCGACTGAAGATCGCGGATTCAGCACCAAGCGCCCGGCCGGTGAGGTAAGCTTCGTTATCCTCTATAGGATAGCTGTTTTGTTTCATAGTTTGACTCTGTATGGGATCTAAAACTCCCAATGCCTTTGACAGGAATGGCAGAGGACGTCCAGACAGGTAGACTGTCCGGCTCCCCTTCCCGAAGACCCAGCGGATGCCCGCTTAATGGGGTTGCTGGTCCTGGCACTCTATGTGGTGCCGAAGAAGAAGGCCAAGAAGATGGCCACGGGAACTCGAAGAAGTTCCCGGCGCCAGGTGATATCGGACTCATCGTCCGATGGCTCCGAGGCGGACTCCTCCCCCGAAGATGAGGAGGAGAAAGAGGACTCACTCCCAGAGGAGGGAGAGAGGAAGAGGAAGGCCTCCCCAACGGGGGAGGCCGAAGGGTCCAAGAGTGGAAGAACTATTCCCCCGGACAGCTCCGCCAACGCCAACGTTGGCGATGAAGAGTGGCCCTCAAGGGCTAGGCCTCCGGCAAGATCGTGAGTATCCGGA